>JAQPPZ010016370.1:2590833-3886250 GCA_028583015.1 Wollemia nobilis | reverse complement strand
GAGGGTTGGATTGTGCACAACTGCATGATTGATTCTGGTGCTGCGACAACTGTCATGCCAAAGGTAGTTTGTGAAGTCATGGGTATGGAGTATACAAGAAGTAGCCCTGGTGTCTTGCAGTTGGATGGGACTCCCATGAAAATAGTGGGTGTAATCAAGGATGTTCCTATGGTTCTACATAGTATGCCTCAGATTACAGTGATTCAAGAGATAGTTGTGGTCGATCTAGAACCGTATTTTAGTATGTGTTTGTCGAGAGAATTCACTGCCAAGCTAGGAGGTTACCTTTCTCTGGATTATTCCCACTTGGAGATTCCTTTCAAAGGAAGAAGAGTCTGGATCTATAATAAGAAGCCTTCTATTTTTCATGTAGAGAAGATGGAAGAAGAAGAAAGATCCAAACATTCTGTTCACATGATCACTGAAGAATTGAAGGATCCTGATTTGATGGATGAAGTCCTGGAAAAGCTTCACTTGGAGGATGAGTTTTCAATGCTTGATTTTAATGCCATGGTGGAAACTGAGATTGGGTGTTATTCGATTCTCAAGACTAAAAAGGCTCAAGAACAGAATGATGGAAGTCAAGATCCGCTTTTGTTTGATGAAGCACAATGCAGAAATGGCGCTGGCACTGGGGCTATTCTAGTATTACCTTCTTGTACTTTGACCTGGAGCTGCACAGATAATACCGCAGAGGATGAAGCTTTATGCTTAGGTTTCAAGATGGTGAGACACTTGGAGTGCAATAGTCACAAATCTTTGATGACTCCGAGCTGATTGTCACTCAGGAGACCACTAAGTGTCTGTCCAAAGTCTGGGATCCAGGAGATCATAGAGCCATGCTTGGGTACGTGTCTCTCCCGAGAGTTCACAGCTAACTCAGGGTTACCTTGTAAAAAAAAAAACAAAAAAAAAAAACAAAAAAAAAGAAAAAAAATGTTTTTCCACTTCGGCTCTTTTTGCACGCGAGCCCGCAGGTATGTTTATTTCTCTTTCTTTTTCTTTCTCCCTTCCCAGCAGATAGTGGCTTCCTTCTACTTCTTTCTTCCACTTCCCTCTATTCCATTCCCTTCCTCTTCTACCCCTTCTTCTTCTGCAAATAATCAAGCCACTACTGTTGTTTCTACTCCCCTCTCTGATGTCCCCTTTCCTTCATTTTCCTTTCTTCTAATTCTTTGTCTTTTGAGTACTTTTTCATAGCCACACTTCCCACCACCTCCTTCATTCCATTCACTTCTATTTTCATTCTCTGTTTTCATCGAATCCCCATAGCTGATAGCGCAGTAGCACCCTGTTGCTGTATCTACCGCTTCCATCCCTCCATATTTCTCCATTCACCATTCCCATTCCATGGCCTACGCATCCATCGGTCATCCATTCCATTCATTTCCATTTTGTAACATAGGTGCTTTTTCACTACTGCCTTGGAGATCCTTGCACAGCCCGAGCTAGGCAAAATGCAGTCGTTCTAAAGAAATAAAGGAAGTTTTGTTCTTCCACAAATTTCTGTTGAAGGTCCTGTTTTGAGAGCCGAGTACCAGCAAGAGATTGTTGCAGCAGTTCGCCGACGCGTCCAGCATCAACCAACATTCACTTCCTGCTCCTCCAGCTTCTTGACTCTGTTGCCCAATGGATTAAGGCCTGAGATTCGTGCATACAACAAAACTGTATACCCCGCGAGCCGCCAAGAATGTTGGCATTTTTGCCACATTGTTTTTGTTGTTACTGTTAATGTAAAGAATGCATAAGTTGTAGAGATATTAACTCCTCTGTTGTTCCTTCAAGCATTTTGAAAGGGCAAATGTAAAAATCTCTGCAAGTTTTTGTGTTGGAGCTAAGCACAAGAAACTGTCGCGATATCGCGACATGTCGCGTTTTCGTGGTCAAGACAGTCAACGGTAGCAAGGGGATAAAACTGTCGCGATATCGCGACATGTTGGAGTTTCGTGGTCAACGCAGTCAACGGAAGCACTAAAATGAAGTTGTCGCGATATCGCGACATGTCGCATTTTTGCGACTTGCAAAGGCAACAAAGCAACATGATGAGAAAATGTCGCGATATCGCGACAAAAATCAGTAAAGAAGAGCAATGGAGAAATTGTCGCGATATCGCGACAGAAAAGTGAACAAGGAGCAAAATGTAGAAAACGTCGCGATATCGCGACATGTCGCGTTATCGCGGCAAGGTTGAAAGAAAAGCATAAGGCATGAAAGACGTCGCGATTTCGTGACATTTTTGAAGATGAGGCCAAGCAAGAGGAAGACGTCGCGATATCACGACAGAAAGCGGCAACACTAGAGAAAGCAAGGAAATGTCACGATTTCATGACATATTGGGCAGGAAGGGCAAAGTGCAAAAAAATGTCACGATTTCGTGACATGTCGCGTTTTGCAAGGCAAAAGCAAGGAGGCGGCCAGATTGTACGAAATGTCGCGATTTCGTGACATGTCAAATTTTCGCGGCCTAAAAGCATCAAAGTGCAAGAATACAGAAAGTGTCGCGATTTCACGACATATTGTGGAGAAAAGGCTAAATAGAGAAAGATGTCACGATTTCGTGACATGTTCCATTTTCGTGAGGCAAAGGCGGCAATGAAGGAGAACACAAGAAATGTCGCGATTTCGTGACATGTCTTGTTTTCGCGATGTGAAAGCGCGAAAAGAACAAAATGGTACGGAATGTCATGATTTCGCGACATGTTCCATTTTCGCTACTTGCAAGAGGATGAAGGCCAAGGAAGAGAAAATTGTCGTGATTTCACGACATGTTGCAGTTTCGCGAGTATACAGAAGAAAAGGACACAGAAGGAAGAAGATGTCACGATTTCACGACATGGTGAAGTTTTCGTGACTTGGAGTAGTGAAGAAGGCAGGTGAAGGAAAATGTCACGATTTCGTGACATGTTGAGGAAAGAAGTCCAAACAAAGGAGAGTGTCACGATTTCATGACATATCAGGAAGACAAAGCCAAACGAGTAGAAGATGTCACGATTTCGTGACATGTCACATTTTCGTGACTGGTGGCGGAGAGAGAAAGCAGCAAGGTAAAAGTGTCACGATTTCGTGACATGTCGCATTTTCACGACCTATCACATTTTTGCGACCAAAGCAATAACAAAGGCTCGATACAGTTCTATTGCATTTTTTCTTTAGGATTGCATAGGAGAACGTGCAGAGGAGATAAGGATCAATTAAAAGCTCTCCAACGATTTTTAGATCGTGGTCAAAGAAGCGGTTCCAAGATTAAATGTTGCTGATTACCGATGTGCGCAAGATGGAAGAACCTGAGGTAGTTTTTGATGTCGCCAGAATTAAAGACGCCTCCAATATTCAAAGCTCCTGTTCGTGATCTCTTAAACAACTTTCAGCTTCCCTTGATAATGGTCATTTGATGAAGAGATATGGGCCCTCGTTTCTATTTCATTCTCAGTTGTAATCCATTAAAAGCAAGGACTGTCATTTCTCCGAGGCAGATTAAGGGGATTGTTTCTTCGAAATCTGCTTCATATATTAAATGCTGTAATATGAAAGGAAGAGGACGGACCTCTATAAATACCAATGTAAAACTCAAGCAAAAGGAGGAGGATCTTGTTGCAAAAATTGAAATAGAAATCCTAGATGCAATTGCTTCCATTCTTAGTGTCTTTTGGAGTTGGTGATCTAATTTGTTGTGTATGTTTGGCTTTCTGTGTGATTTACTTCTGTGTAGTCCAGTGTAATATCAGTTGAATTCTACTGTGTTGAATTTAGCTGTATTGGCATTTGAATGTTTGAAGTTTATTTGGAAGTGAACTCATGGCTAATGCGTGATCCAGTTTCTGTGTACGTATTCTAAGAGTCAGTTGCTGCTTAACTTTAGGATCTAGTTGAAATTATTACTGTTCGAGGTTGTTCTCCCTATCAACGATCGGCTTCGGCCATATTTACATCCCTTTTTTTTTCATTTCTTTTTGCATTATTTCCCATTTCTTTCCTCCGCATCTCTAGTCTTGAAACCAGTTTAGATTAGTGTGGGAACCAACCCTCTCTGGAGATTGGCCCGGGAGACATCTCTTTTTCTTGGCCTTTCAATGTTGGCCAAGTCTAGGGCGCATATACATATAAAATCCTTTCCTGTGGCAGATTTGTGACCAAAAATCCCCTACTAGATATTTTAAATCATCCCATGGACTATTTCATGGTGATCCACAATCTCCTTATCTCTTTATCAAAAAAGTATGTTCTGACACATTGCCATGTGATCCCATACGTACCAATGGTGGGGCTTATTCTTGGAATTCTACTTCTTTGGCTTGTGAAAAATTGCAAGCCACTATATTAACCTTTGACCATATCATAAGCAACATGTTTATGCCCCTTACCTTTCGACTAACTCTCATATGTTTGGGTAAATATTATCTGAGGTAATCCACCTCTGGTCCTCTTCATGAAATCCCCCTAGTTAGGCAGCCAATCTACCACCCTATTACCTTATATAAAAACATGAGTCATTTCCATGTGCTCTAGCGAGTTAAGAATCCTTAGAGTTTTCATTATTATCTTGACACTTGCCAGCTCTTTGTAACCCTCTTATTTAGGTAATTGATAATCTTGAGAGGATCCCCCTCCACTATCAACTTGCTTACACCCAATTGCCTTTCCATTGTTGTTCTAGCCAAAGCTACTCTAGGTTCTACTTTATGACTCATCATAAAGCCTAGCATACTGAAAACACCAATTAGGATACCTTTGCTATCCTTATCATTGCTTCCTCTTGCTTTACCAAGGTTCCCCTTAGAAGCTCCATCAAAATTGAGCTTTAGCCATCCCTCCCTAGGTGGATGTCATTTTACACTTCTTGGATTTTCTTGGGGGGCTTTCTCCATCTCAACTAGGCTAAGGTCCTAGTGTTTACTAATCTTCACCTTCTCTACAAAATCCATAATTTCTTTCATACCCAGGATTTTAACATTTCCCATTGTAGTCACTCGAATCGTCTACCTGATTCTTAAGAAGGCTCTCTTTTCCTCAAATATTATTTTGTTATGCTCCAACCAAACCCTCCAAGCATAGTGGAAAGGAATTAGATCCCATATCTTATTCAACCTTGCACTTCTAAAGGGTTTTTCCCATTGTTCTATCCAATCCACCATTTTATTTGGCAGTACCCAAATGACCCCCATCTCCTTAATTAAACCTTGAAGAATCGAAAGGGAATAACTACATCCTAACATTAAGTGTTCCACTAACTCTTCATGTTATTCACATAGATGACATCTATTAGGAAATTGAAATCCTCGTTAATGTAAGTTATTTGATGTTAGGATCTTATTCTACATATCTAGCCAAATGAGCATTGTTATCTTCGATGTTGCATTTGTTTCCTAGAGCCTCCTCCATTGAAACATATCTTTCAGCTTAGCTGATAAAATATCATAGGCTGTTACACTAAAGGATCCATCAAGAGTATATCCCCATACTATAGTCTTAATCCATATTTACACCTACATGGAAGGCTCTTAGTTTAATTTTGAGCTTATTTAAAGCTTCCTCATTATGGTTACTACCACGTAAGTCCTTCCACCTTATCACTCCTTTCTGGGCTAGGTAGTCTACAACCATACTTCCATATCTTTGTTCTAGATCTACCCATACTTTAGTTAACTCCTCATCCAAGATTAGAGGTAGGTTCTCCAGCCATGCATCCTCCTAGAAGTGAATTGACCCGCCATTCACAATTTTTAATTGGACTCCTTTCCATAACAGTTTTCTTCCCTCTATAATATGGTTCCATATAGATGAGCCTTTATAGGGATTTAATATGGTTAAAAATATCATATCTTCTTGGCTATCTAAGTACTTGTTCTTTAAAATTTTGACCCATAAATAATGGCCTTCCTTCATTAGCCTCCATCCTACTTTAGTAGCTAAGATTTTATTCACATCTATAATCATCCTTAACCCCAATCCTCCTTTTGATTTTGGTTTCCACACTTTATACCATGCCATAAAGGGGATTTTACTCTTTTCCTCTACTTCTAACTATAAAAATTTATTTTGCATACTTTCTACACTTTTATTGGTATCTTAAACATAGATAGGGGATAGACCAACATGGCTTACCCTCTTTAGTAGTTGAATCTTTCATGCCTAACTTAAAAAAATTTCTTTCTAGCCTGCTAGCTTACATTGAAACTTATTTATCAATATATCTCATACATGGTCCTTACATACACCTATAAATAGAGGTATTCCTAGATAAGTGGATGGAAGACCTGATATATTACAATCTATCACCTATGTTATCTTTCTTTACCCCTTTTCTAGAGTTTTAATGAAGAACATCTTGATATTTTCCAAGTTAATCATCATTTTTTTCAATTGGTTATGTGGGACTAAAACGGGCTCCATCTGTATTACATCACCACCATAGAGTGGTATTATAAAAAAGCTTGGATATTATTCATGTATCGCTAGGCAATATTCGAATATTTGTCTCCTCCTTTGAATATTGAGGAATCTAACCAGTTGAGCTAATACCACTTGATCAATTTAATCATCAATATAAAAGCCTTACTATATAGATTTAGGATTTATTTGGACTCCTTGGGTTCAACCACCAAAGGTTTCCCAAGTAGGATTGTGTCATCCACAAATTGTTGGTGATTGATACCTCTCATAGACACATAAGGTTTCAACCCGTTTAACACTTCCATCATTGAGTTGCACCTATACATCTCCCAAAGGCTTCTGTCGTGATAATAAAGAAGTAAGGAGAAAGCAGGTCCCTTTGCCTTAAGTCCCTACTACTCTTGTCAGTGATTTTTTTATGATAACCAAGAACCTTGGTCCTCCATAGCAATTTGTCACCCATCTTCTCCATATCCTACTAAACTCTAACTTAGCAAGAATGTTGTCCAATATGTTACTTCAAAATATATAAATTTTATTGATGTAATAAAAATATTCAATAAAAAACCCTACCTAGAGGATCATCAATATGAACTTCATATCAAATTATTGTAATTGATAAATAAACATATTAGGTCATCAATCAATTAAGTAATGACAACAAAGTTCTCCTCGCTTACTTAGAATCATGTGGAACTTTAAATAACAACTATTCAAAGGCTAAGGCACTTCATACATAGATCAAAATTACCATTAAAAAATGATGGAAATGTATTTCAATTAAGGGGGATTCACAAAGTATTACTAATCCCATCAAGAAAAATGAATATAGTTATTTGGATAAAAAATAATATTATTTTTTGTCTATCAACTATTCCTAGAGGTAGTACCTTGGAAATGTTAGCATATTATAAAGAAGAAAATAAGGTAGCAAATAATTGAATCCATCGTGGTGTTGATCTTTGGCCTAGAAGAATTCAAATCTTAAAAAAAAATTAGCCAAGTGAAATGTTCTCTTCTTAAAAATGATTTCAAAGAGTTGATTATGAAAACATAATTATTTGAGGAAGATGATGAATATTTTTGATAGAAATTAACTTGACAATAGAGGTAACGTTTTGTTATTTTCATGGGAGTGCCCTCGAATAGAAGTCACACATAGGTTATTAAAAATTGGTATCAAATGTCATCTTTATGTTCTTATGATTAAAGCAACATAATTTCAACTTGTTAATAATGTATAGTTCAATAAAGTATACATGGTGAGTCCCTCTTATGGAAATCTAACTAATAGTAATTGAAATATCAATATATACTAATAATTTTATTTTTTGATGAATTTTCCAACCCATTTTGTTTATGCAATGACTAAGAGGTGTTATGCTTTTTCGATTTTCTCTAATCATTGATTATGAATTAATAAACTTCATAAAATATTATTATATTAATATTAATAATTTATTCAAATAGTCAAATAACATGGACTCACCTCAACTTTCAAGGAGGAGATCCAAGTTTGAACCTAGATAGTACAAGTATAATTATTAATAATAGTTGAAATATCAATATTTACTAATAATTTTTTTCTATACATTTTTCAACCCATTTTGTTTATGCAACGAATGTTGATATTAAGAGGTGTAATACTTTTTAGATTTTCTTTGGTTATTCATCTGACTTAATAAACTTCATAAAATATAATTATACTAATATTGATAATTTATTCAAATAGTGGAAATCTCTTGCATTCCCTAGTATTTTCGATGTCGAGAAGCAAGCCCTGAAGCATATCTCTGATTTGCTTAAGTTGTAGGTTATTAAATTTTGGAGGGATAAGTGGCTGGTGGATCACCCACTGGTGCCTTACGCAAACCTGCTGATAATGGAACCATTTACTAGACAGACCTTTGGTTCAAAGGTGAGCGACTTTATGGAGGTCACCAATAGTTGAAAGTAGTGGAAATCTCTTGTTTTCCCTAGTCTTTACCATGCCAAGAAGGAAGCCCTGAAGCATATCTTTGATTTGCTTAAGCTACAGGTTATCATGAATAGCAAGGATGTGGATAAGCTTCTTTGGGAAAAGGAAAACAATGGGCTTTTTTGGGAGATCTGTGTATTTTCTATTGTATGGTGTTTATAATCCTTGGTTCCTTGTTTGTAAGGTTTGGCTTAGAGGCCTTACCCCCAAAGTTAATATGTTCCTATGGCTTGTTATTCATAACAAAGTTTTTATCATTGATAATATCCAAAAGAGAGCTATGTGCATTTTGAATAATTATTTTCTTTACGGGCTCACTGAGGAGTCCTCATTCCATTTATTTTCTCTTTGCCCCTTCACCTGTGATGTGTTCTTCTTTTTTTTGCTTTTAGTGGGGGTTTGTTGGGTTTTCCTAGATAATATTTCTATCCTTGTTGAGCATTGGGTTTCCCCTTTATTTTTCCCTCACCTCCGTGTATTCTAGTCCTTTTGTTTGGCCCACCTCTCTGGTGCATTTGGGAGAAGAATCTTTGCACCTTCAAGAACTCCTCGAGAGATATTGAGTCAATTTGCTTCATAGCCATATCCGCTACGGTGGAGAATATTTCATCTCTTCCCCTCGATGTTGATGGTGCTATCAAGGAGGAGGAGTTGGAACTATCTTTAGGTTTTTAGCCTCGATTTGTTATTGTAGTCTAGCTAGGCCCAAGCTTAAGAGATTTGACTTTTTGGTAACCCCCCTAGTTGGGTTAAACTTAATTTTGATGGAGCTTCTAAAGGAAATCCTAGGTTGGCAGGCATGGGAGGAGTCATAAAAAATTTAAGAGGTGAAATTCTAGTTCCTTTTACTAAAAATTTGGGGGTCCAAACCAACCACTTTGTAGAGGCCAAAGCACTTTTTTAGGGTATCTCACAATTGGAAGCCATGGACTACAAGAAATTTATTATTGAGGAAGATTATCTAAATGCCATTAACTCTGTCAATAGCTTTTAGACTCCCAAATGGACCATAGCAAACCTAATTTCATAATCTAAAATAATAATCCAAAACTTGGAAGAAGTTCAAGTTAAGCATGTTTTCAGGGAAGGACATAAATCTATGGATTTTCTCACCAACTTGGGCTTGTGTCAAGAAGAAATCACTATATGGCAGGAAGCCTTCCCCGAAGGTCTTAACAATTTTGACAATGATGTCAAATAATCCTAGCTCTTTTAGTTTCATCATAGTGAAGGATAGGAAATGGATTAAATTTTTCTCGGGCCTCAGGATGGAAAGTGACATCAATGTTGAGTTTGGCTTCTCTAAATCTCTTTGATGGAATAGGTTTATAAAATTTTGAATCTTCTTTTTTAAAAATCAGGCCCTTTCACATCTTTCAGAAGGGTCACCTTCAAATTTCATATTTGGAACTTCAACCCTTTCGTGCCACTTGTCTTGGTTCATGGTTTCTCATGTGGCATTGGCCTAGGTGGCTATTCTAGGTTGGCAAAGTTTCTTTTTCTATCTATATGTGGATAAATCAGGGCTCTAAATGTTTTAAAGAGATTGTGGAGGTGAATTGGATGGGTATAATGAGTCTTCATAACATGTGGTGGACTAAGTTTGTGAACCAGGGTGGCTATATTCAACATAATTAGATAGGAGGTGCACATCAAGTCAACCATCATCACTTTGATTGGCCAAGAGATATGAAACAAATTGATGTATTACAGTCAAACTTGACTCGCAACATAAGCCTTCAATGGTGGCAAGATTGGTTTTGGAATGGGATTTTTAATAGTAAGTTGTGGACTACTATAATTTGCCAAGCTCTTGGTTTTCCCTTAATAATGGTTGTGCATGGTATGAGGTAATCGCTCGGCATGCAGGAAGCGCCAGACACTAGTTGGGATGTTGTGAGAGTGTGCAGCTTGATCCATTGAAATCACCATAAATCATTCTAGAGTTGGGTGTTAGGGCTCTAGAATGGTCGGTTCCATTTTTAAGGAGACTACGTTGAATTGTGGGTTTATAATTCGAGCATTTTTCTAGGGTGTAAGTCCCAGAGTGATAGCTAGTAGTGTTGTGGCTCGTTGGTGGTTGGATGGGTCAACACCAGATTCTTATGTCAATCCAGCTTTTCACTTGGAATTGAAAGTGTGTCTTATATTTTTCTTCTCTGTATTTCTCGTGGGGTCTTGAGGCTACGAGTTATCAGGGCGGGTTGGACTTCATTGGATATCACCTAGTGTACACCCTTGCTTTGATTGTTCCTATGCAAAATTTATTTTGGGAAAATTATAGGGTTGGTTGTGGAGTCGAACTCTCTCGTCATTGATGAGAATGTGAGAAAAATCCTAAATAAGGGTAATCTCTTCCATTGCCTAATAAAATTTAATGGCTACAACAAGGAGATGGTGAAGAATATGGCCTATTCATGGCGTAATGATATGGTTAGAGTGGGGACCCTTGAGTTTGAGGTCTTTATTCCTCTAATTGTTGAAGTTATGGGGTTGCCAAAGGATAGGTTTATGCACAATAGAGATAAACACTCCTTGGCTAGAGAGTCCCAAGAATTCTTGGGTAAAGATGAGGAGCTTATAAATTTCCAAAATGGGTTTAAAAGAGCCTCCCTGAAGGCACCCTAGGGCAGAGTGGCACTGGTGATAATGCAATATTTTACGTTGGACAAAAATCAGGACATTCTCAAGAGTTTTTATTTCATGTTCTTGAACCATCTGCACCACAAGAGGCTCATGAATATCCCTTCATTTTTGTTTCAGTCAATGGTGAAATTTATGAGTCAAGTTAAGAAAGGGACTACATCAAAGCCAATCCATCAGGGGTTGGCAAAGTTAATTTTCAACCATATTGTTAAAGCTAGAGGATTATTAGGAAAGGAGATTTTGAATTCTTTGGCAAAGGTGGCACCTTTGATTTTTGACTATCTAAATTCTTCTCATTATGAGCAAAGTGAATCTTTGAGTCTCGAGGTCATCCACACTAACCCTACTTTGGCTTTTGAGGCCAAGGTGGAAGATTCCCCCTTCAAAGGTATTGGAGTAAGCGAGGAAAGAACTAGGTATTACAAGCATCTAGTGGTAAAGTTAGCTAAAGCATATAAGACTCCTCTTTGCATGGACGAATCTGATTCCAATGATTCCACCCCTCCTAGGAAGAAAGCTAAGCTTCTTTTTGGATCGGCCAATAGGAAAAAATATATTATTATTCAACCCCAAGATACTCTTAGCATGCCCAAATCCTTCAAAAGGATGCTCTTGAAGTTGCAAAAGTCCCTTATAGACTCCATGCAAGTGACCATTTCATGCGTAGAAGAAATCATGGTGTTAATGGGTTGGCAGCAGTGGGACGTAAACAAGTAGGACACAGGTAAGAAATAAGTTGGGTCTAGTGACCTAAATAATTGAGAAGCGAGATCCCTGATTACATTTTGCCTTCTTGGTGTTAGGTTGTCTCATCGGTTGGATCCTCCCCTACATGGGAGGTTGGTATTTTTTGTTTTTAGTTGTTGATGTTCTTTTCCAGTTTGTTGTTGGTGAGCCATCTATGGGATCTTTTTGACTTACTGATGACGGATCTTCTGGTTTGTACTATTTTATTCCTACCTTCTCTAGGTCTCCTGGGAGGGTAGTCCAGTTCTTTTTGTAAAAGGTTCGGGGACCCTTTCAAAACCCCTTCTTTCACCAAATAAAAAAATTATTCAAGTAGTCAAACAACATGGACTCGCCTCAACTTTCAAGGTAGAGATCCAAGTTTGAACCTAGATAATACATGTATAATTACTAATATATATATATATATATATATATATATATATATATATATATATATATATATATATATATATATATATATATATATATTTGTTTTGTATAAACCCTAGCTCGTTGAGTAAAAATGAAGTCAACAAGACCCCGACCATCTAGAAAATCAAACTAGGGTAGCCAACTATCAAGCACTTGGTTGCTACCAACTAACCTATCCCTTTTAGTAATTACTAAAATGTTATTAAAATAAGATTATGTAATTAAAATGTAATACTAATGGAAAATTTTATCTAATTAAACTTGTATAATTTGATAATACGACTCTGCTAGGGTTTCTAGTGTGAGTCGCGTTAGGTTTCTTTCTAAGGTTTATTTCTAGAGCTTTTCATGGCCTCCATCATCGACGACCCAATGGTTTGTGCAAGGGAGATGGTTCTTATCAATGGCACTTCTAGGGTGTCCCCAAAAATGATTTATGTTGAAATTGCTTGCAGTAAGGGTTCATCCCCTAATGTTATTTTTCCTTTTGAGTTTATTGAATCTACATGTAGCTGGATGGTGTCGCACACCTTGGTCATGTATTTTATCAAGCGTATCTCTCTTGAGTCATTACTGAAGGCTTGGATCTCTTCAATATGGGCCCCCCATGGTGTTACTATTCAACTGGGACAAAGTATTACCAAAGGTTTTTTCTTTTCTTTTTTGTTGACCCTACGCATGTCACAACTCTTTATCAGCATGGTCCCTAGTATTTATGGAGCTCTTTACTCGTTCTCTCATCTCTCATCGTGGACCTATGATTTTATTATCTATACGAATAAACTCCCCAAAATTTTGGTCTGGGTGGAGTTCCTTGTTCTTCCCCTCCCTTTGTGGGCTAGTTTAGACCAAATCGTTGATGTGCTTGGGTGTGTGGTTCTCATTGAACCTAAAAAATATGTAATGTCTGTCCAACCAGACGGGTATGTGTAGAGGTAGATTTATCAAAGGATCTACCCGATTTCATCACCATTCAAGTGGGGGAGGCCACCATTTCTCAGTGGGTGGTTTACATTAATCTCTTGAACACCTATTTTCGTTGCCAAGCACTTGATCATAAGGTGAAGGGGTGTCTGTGTACGTTGTATCCTAAGTTGAAGTCAACTTTTGTGCCCACCTATGGGGAAACCACTCAACCTAAAGCGGATGGTTGGACCACTGTGGACTGCCGCAAAAATCTACGTTCTCATGTTGTTCCCACTCCACAAATGGTAGTTTTTTTTTCTGATTCACAAATGATGGTTGTCACACACTCGTAGCCTTTAGTTCCACATTTGATGACTTTTTCTGATTCACAAATGGCAGTCATCACAAACTTGATGCCTTCTCTTTCACAGAAGATTATTTTTCCTATTCCACAGTCCTCACCCATGAAGAGCACAATACCAGATGCAGAGCCCTCATCGATGGAATTGGTGGTTCCTATGGAGGAAACAAAATCTAAGGATCCCTTCCCTTATGTACGATTTCGACATTCTTACAGTCTTCGACAAGGGAAAGCAGATGGGGACATTATACCTAAAAAATAATTTCATCCATCTAGACTTGAGTGGGCGAGTACCAAATTCAACAGTTTCAACAACTTTGGAGCATTGGCATTGCTTGAACAGAAGTAGGACAACGGAACAACCAGTATTTACATTTGATACTAGGGGTCATAAGTCTACCTGAAAATATTTACTTACATGAGTGCGTGAAAGAACCAACCACTCTCCGAGTTAGATCTTTCCAAAGTTACAGTTTTTTAATTTAAAGCTTGTTTGTTATAGTTTATTTTTAGTTTCTCAGAAAAACAATGTAAATTTTTCGTCATTTTTTTTTTTTCGTTTTTGACTTAGTTTAGTTTCTTATGAGCTTTGGATATGCTTTCATACCATCCACTTTTTTTTTGAATTTATACTCTTATTATTTTTAATAAGATAAGGTCACTTTCAACCAAAAAAAAAAATGTAATACTAAAAGACCTATCTCAATTCCATGTAACCAAATAAAACAAAATAATTTATTTAAACAATTCTTCTATAAAAAATCATTAATTTTATTAGTCTTTTAAATCTTACCAAATTTATAATCTCTATAAAATTCAAAATTATTATTTTTTAATATTAATTAATAAATTCATTCATCATTAACAATGATACCAGCTACATAAATAATTTAAATGTATCATTTCAATCTCGTGAATTTTCAAAGTTGGTGAAACCTACGAGTTAACATACATTTATCTTGGATAGCTTCGGTAAAAGTATATACTAAAAGATAACTATAGTTAGTAAGGTTGCTCGCCAAATTCAACAAACTATCTATTTTTAATATTAATTAATCATTTTTTAAAAATTAACATTGCTATCAATGTCTCTAATCATTCAACAAACTATCTATTTTTAATATTAATTAATCATTTTTAAAAAATTAACCTTGAATGAGGGGCTATCAATGTCTCTAATCATTCAAAGCATACCCTTTCTAAAGTTGGTATTTATATTATTACCATGATAGTCAAAAAGGAGACAGAGCAAAGTGAACGCCATTAGATAATATAATTTTGTTGGCAACCTTAGCTTTTTTGCATTTGGGTCCAAAGATTAATGTGGTAGGGCCTATGAATGTAGTGCCATATCTCGACATGATTTAATATCTCAAATTTTGACTATCTCTGGAGGTAGATTTTATTGACCCGCCTACTTTTGCAAACTACAAGAATTTAAATTTCAAATGTGTTTTTAAGCCATGACAATTATAAATGATGAAATTTTTGAACTTGGTTTGTGGGGTTATGATGATTGAGATGCGACTTAGCCAATGCACTTAGAGCCTGACATGACCTTAGGATTTTTTTATTTTTTATTTTATATTTTTATATAAAAGAATTAATAATTATTTTTTTAACAATTAATTTGATTTTAAGATATTTATCATACTTGCGTAAAAATAATTTGATAAAATGATTTTAAAATAAAAAACAAATAATATAAAAAATTAATATATATATATATATATATATATATATATATATATATATATATATAATTAATTAATATATTACCGGTTGAATAAATCATATTGTTTTTGGTAAATAGTGTAATTTATATTAAAGGGTTTTTTCTTAGATCCTAAAACCAGTAGTTACAAAACCTTCCAAGGAGGCTAGCAATTTAGAAGACTAAACTTTAAAAAGTGTTTTCGGATAAACATTGTTCGCTATACATTGATTAAATGCTGATAAGCCTAATAGCAAACATCCCGAACCATTTTAGATTAATAGTATCAAACATTTAATACCAGTACATGTTTTTAGTGTAGTTATGAAAATACTAACTTAAATATTTTATAACAACAAAAAAATATGCTACTTCATTAATTGTGAGGTATGAAGAATATCTGATGAAGAGAATAATTCCATGTTAAAATAATTTCTAGTCACACGCCTAACCTAATTTACTAGAGTATTAAACTTTTATATTATATATGAGGATTTTTTTAAAGATTTATATGAATTTTTTTATTACAATTTTTTAAAATATTTATTTAATTATATAAATAAAATTGATTAATATTATGATTGTTGTTACATATGTTTAAAATATTATGTATAATGTTTTGAGGGATAGTGTAACGGTTTGGGTTTTGGCTCTTTTTCGAGAGGTTTAAGGTTGACGTGGGCGAGTATGTGAGGGGGTGGGTGTGTGTGTTTGGACCTTATTGATAAGTTCAACTTTCACCCTTATCAGAGGTCATGGTTGGGATGGGGATGCCCTCCCTAGCATTGGTCGTAGATTTCTCACACTAACCTCAATACAAAAAAATATATTATCTATTATGTGTTAGAATATGGTTTTAAATTTTGTAAATATTTTGGATGATTATATTATCTTATTTATTTAGTGATATTATTGTTTATATGTATATGTGTAATGAGATATCATGGGGTTTGTTTATAGTGAGGTCAGGACAACTTATTTGAGATCAAGCACTGATGCTGATGCCTGACATAAATAAGACCTTTATGTGTGTCTAGACTTGAATGTGAGCCTTGTTTATAGAAGATGGTTCATCTTAATAAACTAAAAATGTTAAGGTTTACCTAAGGGATTGGAACCTTGGTTTACGATATAAAGTTCCTTATTTTTTATTTGTTGCCCCAAATCCCATAGGCTAAATTACTAAGGTTCACCTATGAGATTAGAGCCTTAATTTATGTTAAGTATGAAATTATTTGCTTCTAATCACTTACTCCAAACCAAACAAATATTATTACTTGTTTATTAAAAAGAAATTCTTCTAGAAATATTTTGTTTATTGGTAATCAATTCAACTTTCATGTTAGTCAAACAATCAACCATGTCATCTATCAAGACTTGAATGCAAGCCTTCTTTATAGAAGATGACCCATCTTAACAACTTGAATTCATCTTAATAGACGGTTCATCCATAAGATTGAAACCTTGATTTATAATATAAAATTCTTCATTCCTTACTACTTGTCGCAAAAGCCATAATCTAAAATAATAAGCGTCACCTATGAGATTGTAACCTTGGTTCACAATGAAAAATCCCTCGCTTCCTATTGCTTGGTCCAAACCCAATGGGAAATATTATTTGTATATTAAAAAAGTATATCTTGCAAAAGGTATTTGTTTATTGATAATTCATTCAACCTTAATATTAATTAAACAATCAACCAAACATTGTCATTTCTTTTCGTATGTATAGAGCAATTTTAATGCTCTAATTATAGTCGACAACATCTTTCATAATCAAGCTTAATCTTCAATCTACCTTAAATTTTCTTTTAAAAGCCCTTACAATAGTTAAGAAATCTCCCATCAAATGGAACGAGATAAAGTGATTAAAAACATAGGCTCCAAAGTGAAGACATAAATTTCAAATCTTCCCAAACAATATCTATTTATATATTTTGTTGTAATGCCATCATGTGGTTCATTGAAATAATGTAATACTACTAGATTGTTCATTGAAATACCATAATAATACAATTTGGATGTGATGTGTGGAACTAGTTTTGATCCAATATAACTAATATAAAAAGTTAAGAAATTTCCTCTACATATAATTTATGTCAATTTTTTTCAATTATTATTATTATTATTATAATAAGTTATATGTGGCTTTTATTGGGGTCACTCTTAACATAATACTAAAATATTGCATTTGTTGTTAGGTCAATTAAACCATGTTCAACATGCCTTACTATCACATATTTTTTTCATTTCTTTTTTTATCAAATATACTCATCATATTCCTTAAATTGCTATGTTTCCACAATCAACTCCTTGACATCAGTTTTATTAAGAGATAATATCTCACTTGGTCAGTTGCCTTCAAAATTTTGAATTTCACCAAGATGAAGATCAACACCACGATTGGCTAAGTTATTAGCTACTCAATTTTCTTCTTTATAGATATGTTCACATTTCTAAGAGATTACCTCCAATAATAGATCATGAACAATAACATTATTTTTTATCCAATCTCCACATCCATTTTTATTAATAACATTAATGATAAGTTGTGAATCCCCCCAATTAAAATATATCTTTTAATATTTTTTCAATTGCAATTTTAATTCTGGTAAGAAGTGCCCTAGCCTCTACATAGTTGTTAGATGAAGTTCTATATGATTTTGAGTAAGTGGGGAAAATTTTGGCTTTATTATTTTGAAAAATACCAATTCCACTAGTTGTTTTCAAATTTTCTTTAGGAGTAATATCAAAATTTATTTTGATAAACTTAATTTCTAGATATTTCCATTTTACCCTAGATTGAAGTAGATCCTTTGTTTTAATGCCATTATCATAGACGACTCTTCTATGTATGTTCAAATCCTATAACCAAGTTGTTACCACTTCTTTTTTTGTACTTGAGACTTTCCATGATGAACACCATCGATGTAAACAATTTGCAAGAGATGCAATAATGCGGTTCCAAACTTGGGCATGATTTTGAGATTTATTTTTAAAAACTTTATTATTCCTCTCTGTAGACATGGAAAATTGACCCATTAATATAATAAATTTCCTTAGATCCTTAGTTTTCCTCTCATAAAAGTAGGGCCATATTTGAGCCAACTTTTCCCTATCAAATATTCTCCATTTCTTCCAAAACTTATACCATTGGATCGGTCTTAGAAAGAGCTTTCCAACGATATAAGTTTTATCTAATTCTGACTTTGTTTGGTCCCCTAAAGTACCAAAAATTTGCACATGGATCTAGTTATCATGAAATCATGGTCATCCCGTATGGGGTGCAATTTTGGTGAATTTAGTTTTACGAAATTATGCCCCATAATTCCCATAGGGGGTGCAATTTTGGTAAATTTAGTTTCACAAAATCGTACCCCATAATTTATGGGGTGCGATTTTATCTAAAAACCTTTGATGAAATTGTGCACGGTAATTTATGGGGCATGATTTTATAAAATTTGGGTTTTCTCTTAAAAAGCCCAAGTTGTTGGTTAACATTTGTGGCGTCGGCTCTTAGCCAAGTTTATTTTTCATTTTCCCACCTAAACCTCCTCCAAACCTCTTATAAATAGAGGATTGGATCCCCTCTTTTTCACCCCAATGTATCTTCTTGAGAATCGAAATTTTGACTTGCTCATTGTTCATGCTAATAAGTGCTCTTCTACGGTGCGGTTGTTTTTTTGTTGCTTTATGCTTTGGTGTTAGTTGCTCTTGGTGAGCAAGTGTTGGAGCCTTGAGGAGGAGTCTACTATCCTAGAGGTCTTCATCCTTTTGTCTACTTTTTTTCTTTTGCCAGATTGTTTTTGCTCATTTGCATTCATACATTGTTAGTTTCACATCTTTTATTAGTTCATTTGCATTAATTTGCTGCTTTTACTTTTTTTTTGTGAAATCGCACCCCGTAATTACATGGCACGATTTCGTTAGTAGAAAAATCATGGTTACCCCATACAGGACACAAATTTATTTGTATCAAGCTTGGGGGCATAAGTTCACCTCCAAACCCTAGATCTGCATTTCATGTTGTGTTTAGAGCATAATAACATAATTTGTACTATGTTCATTATACTATTTTGTTTGTTCATTTTCCAAAGAGGTCAACTTTCGCTTTTGTATTCTAAAGGTTAGCTAAAAGGACCTAGGGGGATTGCCTGTTGTGCCTCAAAACACAATTATATAGCAACCTAAGTAGGCCTTTGATTGTTGATCATATTTTTTGAGGGTTTGGTGAAGTTAGTTTGTAGGATTAAAGTTTTGGGATATTGTTGGACACAATTTAAAACCTAGAACAACCATCGGATCAAATAAGTGCCCTAATTAATCTTTAGGTTGTTTGGTGTTTTCTTTCTAATCATTTCTATGCAAAACCTAGATCACAAGCAAAGAAAAGCATTTGATCAAATTTCTAGGTATTTAAAAGAATAAAAGCATATAGTGTGCATCTATGGTCATAAACCTTGTTTGTGCATTTCTCTTGGATTCTTGCTCAAAGGCTTTGCTTTACAATCCTAGGGTTAGTGATCATTCAAGTAAAGAATCATTCTAGGGTTAACTCTTGTCTTCTTGCATCTTGTATCTTGCATTGTTTTTTTTCTTTTTATAGTATGATTTTAGAAAGTCCAAACATAGGTGCATGCTTAATTGACACATTCAAACATATTCCACCCTAAACTTGTAGTGAGTCCTAAAACCGTTCCTAGTGAACCCTTTCCATTTTCCCACCGAGTGTAGAGTTATAACATACCCCCATGGTCACCTCGGCTCCCAACGAATCCAACCGAGAATCGTATGTGGTAGGGTAGTTTCCCATATCTACACTTTCAAGTCATAAATTCTAACGAACAATGGCATCACCAATCCTCCACAAAATACATAATGCTTTAGATTTAAAATAATAATCCAACATTTCATCAACTCTTTCAATGTTGATGGAGCTATCCAATATATTTTTATATTTTTCAAAAAGTAACCCCAAATGGTATGAGCAAAGGGACAATGAAGAAGTAAATGATCTAATGTTTCTAAATCCTTCTCACACAAGGCACATATGAAAGGTCAATAATATACTTTTCTTTGTAGACTCTCTCTTATAAGAATTTTACTTTTAACTACTAACCAAAGGAATGTTGAGGTCTTAAGGAGAGCCTCTAATGGCCAAACATTCTTCCAAAGTAAATCTTTGGGAGTAGGAAATTTTGATTGCTCTAAATTCTAACTTGACCAAGTATCCACCATCTTTTGTAAGATTTCAAATCAACTTATTTTTTCATGTAAAAATCAACAAATAAAACTCTTAAAGCATCTTTTGAAGTTTATTTGCAATTTGTTGTTTGAGTTCCTCTCCTTCAACCAAGTTACTAATAGAAACCCATCATCTAGAGTTGTTGCTCATACTAATATAATAATTAATCTTTAGAGTTTTACAAGTTGGGCATGTTGAAGCCAATGGTGGCCATATTGAATCAGAGATAAGAGAATAAATATTCAACCAAGCACTAGACCAAAAAGTTACATAATTTCCCTCATTGATTGACCATCTAATATTTTATTGATCAATTACAAACTATCTAATATGAAGATCTATTTTGACGATCCTTTGGATAGGGTTCTTTTCCTAGATAGTTTCATTGCATAAAGATAACCTATATATTTTTGAAGTAACATTTTTACTCAATTCTTTCTTTGATGTTTGAATAATCTCCACCCAAGCTTTGACTTTAAGGCCAAACTTATAGTCTATAATTTTGCAAACATGCTCCTCTAATATTCTTTCCTTTGTAAACCCTATCACACTTAGAAAGAGGAAACCTAAATTCTTTCTTGCATCCTTCCCAAAGAAATTCTCTATGAATTTTATCAATTTATGATGCTATACCTAGGAAATATTGAAAGTGACATCATATAAATAAGAATGTATTGCAATGTAGTCTTTATAAGTCATAGCCTTCCTACCATGATTAAGAACTTACCTTTCTAACTTGCCAAACAAGCTTTATTTCTATCCAAACAAGATATCCAAAGCTCCTTTTTATTTTATTCATGGGAAAAAGGAATACCCAAATATGTTGATGAAAATTTTTAATTTTAAACCCTGAAATATCCATAATAATTCATTGTAAATCTAAGACAAAGTTAATGAATAAATCTTAGATTTTGTTTTTGTCAATTATAATTATATTAAATCTTCTACAAAATTGTTTATTTATTTATTTTATATTTTTCATATGACTACAAAAACTCAAGTTTACTTTAAAACACATCACTCACATGTTCGCGGGTGATTTTAACAGTGTAGAACCTCCTGGTCATGGTTTCTCAAACCAAGGCAGCCCCGTAAAGGATTTTTAGCTAAATTCAAAGAAAACAATGGTAAGGTCAATTTCAATTTTATTTATAATCTTATCAATGATAGATTTATGATTGTTAGAATGTGGTGACAATGCAACAGGAGTGAGCTTGTCTCAATTTCAAATATATTTGAACTAACTATTTTCAGCTTTATATATAGTCAAAGATACATGTATAATGGCTAAAAATGTTATAATATTACGAAAACGTGGTTGGGTTGCAACAGGGATGGGATTTCATTTCAAGACCTATTAAAATTTATTTTTTTTTTTATCAAGATACTTTCTTTTTATTTTGGACTTAGTTTTGCATATTATTAATCCTATCATTAGAGGAATTATTACTTGTAATATTAAATTTATTTTTAAAATAATTAAATTTTTATATTTAATATTATTTTAAAAATAATTATTTAAAAAATCATATTAATATTTAATTCTATTATAAAATAAAACAATTATATATATAAAAAGATTAATGTTTAAGTTGTATTTTATCTTTAGTTATAGACAACGACTATGATAAAATGGTATTAGTTCAATTGGTTAGATTCCTCAATGAGACTAAGGTTTGAATCTTGTCAAGGAAGACATGCATAATTATCAAGTTGATGCAGTACCACTATAAATAGAGATGGGACATTTTCAATCCCATATAACTTGTTTAAAAATGTTATATTATTGTAATATTTTAACATAGCATTATAACGAATCATTTTGTAGATAAGAGCTACATTATCATAATATTTCAACAATCCATGTTATTATAATAAAATATCTTATTATAAAATTATCTATCAAAATACAAATTGTGAACTCAATTTACATAGTTTATTATATTTCATTTACCATTTCTCCACAATACATTAATACATTCAAAATAACTAAATTTTAAATATTGCAAGGTGAACAACTATACTAAGTGCATGTATAGAGTTCACTCAACCTTGACCTTTGACATCTACCTAAAATTTTGCATTTTTCCTTTTATAAGCTATAATAAGTAGCCTCCAATGGCACCTGGTTGCTCAACTTATTAAAAAAATGTACCTTTTAATTTAGAATTGCTTTACTAATGACCATGAATAAGTATTTTGGATTGAAGCTAAAATATTATAACCATATAAAATACTTTTTTTAATGAAGAATTTAAAACTTTTTTCTTTAATAAGCAATGAATTTAAAAATTTTATTATTATTTTTTAAGTTTTATAAAATTTATCAAATAAATTTAATTTAATTAATTAAAAATTTCAATGTTAAATAGATTCAAGTTCAAATCTTATAAACAATACATGTATAATTATCAAACTATTGTAATACCACTATATAGCCATGATATAATAATGATATAATAATAAGTGTGAAACATGTTTCATTCTATATAAGCAATTAAAAAAGTTTTTTAAAAGTTTATAGCAATATTCTTATTAATTTACTTCTAAAACAAGTATATCTAAAATACATGGCATTGCTTATTAATATAAGCTTTTTTACATTAATTTTTTATTTTGAAAATGATAAAAGTATAATTAATACTACTTTTAACTTTTATATATTTATTTATACTTTTACAAACTTCAAAAATAATACTTTAAACTTAATATTATTTACCATCTTTAATTACAAAGCAAATAATAAATCTAAATACAACTATGGATAGATAATGTCTATGAGAGATGATGAACTATATAAAGTTTAATTTGAAATAGTAGGTCAACATATTTTTCCTGTTACAAGATTTCCTCAAGAAGGATTTCTTTTATCATTAGGTTTGATTCTCGCCTGGAATCTACATATTACATCAACTTTGGAACCCACACTTTGTTCTTTTGTTATCCACTTTCTAAGTACACCTTTGAATTTGTTGATTTACTTTATTTTTCTTATGATGATTTGTTTGATTTTTACAAACAATTTATTTAAAAAAAAAACTTTTTTTGATTCAAGATAAAGAATTATAATAAAATGGAGATAACTTGCACCACTTATTTTGCTATTGTAATACATCTACATCACACCTAATAAAATCTTGCATAGCCTTCCCTAATAAAATCTTCATATTTGTCTTTTATCACATACTCCATGAACATACTTGTAGAGTGAAAGACTTTAAAGTACTACTTTATAAGTTGTTCAATAATTTGAATCTCAAGGATTTTTTAAACTAGGTTAAACATTAAACTTCTCTCCCCTTGTATTGAGAGATTATTTTTATTGATTTATATTTGAAAAAAGGATTTTATTGCCTTGTGTTTTTTAATGTTTTTAGTTTTTGGTATTATATATATGATCAGTATATTTTCAATCAACTTTGCAAGCTTTTCTTTTCAAATGAGACCTAATTAATGTTTTTGTTATTCCATTATTAAAAAAACTAACTAATATAATTGAACATAAATAGACCTTACCTTGTAGATTCATCGATTAATTATTCTAAGATTCTTTAAATCACCATCTCCAATAACTTCACAAGTATTTTTCATAGAATACAAATGTTAACTTTCTTCTTCCATTGAAAATTGGGGTGACAAACCTATAACCTATACCATGTTCATCCTTTTTATTATTAACATTTAAATTCAATTCCTTATTTCAAATATAAATTGTTATGAAATTTACCACAAATGTGGATTAGGATTAAAATCTTAGTTGTTGGTAGCTTCTAGCTTCCATACCCTTGTCTTAATATACTAATATGATTATAACATTAACATTAATGACTTGTTATATTTTTCACCAAGGATAAAACCTCATTTAACTAATCATTCTCTACTAGTTGATAGTCTTTTAAGGTCTGTGGTTTCTATGTTTGTCAACATGTCAACTAATTGATTTTCTTCTCCCTATATGTCTAAACATTATAACAATTTTTTTTGGGTAGAGAACCTCTATAAACCCTAGTTCCCAAATAAAAATGAATCCAAATCCAAATCCAAATCCAAATCCAAATCCCTTCTTTACTATAATTCAAATTACTTTGGGATTGACAATATGTCTTAAATAATACAGGTATTCTAAGCTACAACCAAACGTTTAGGGATGGAACAATCCCTTTCTTTACTATAATTAAAATTACCTTCGAATTGACAATGTGTCTTAAATATGACATAGGTCTTCTAAGCTATAACTTTGGCTGTTCATTATGTTAATGTTGATCTTAAGATCATGTTTTGTCTCCACAATTAACCGCCTTTTATCTTTGTAATGATATATTTTTTTTGCTTATTGATAGTGTTGACATTTCTACTATATACCTCAACAAAAGCAAAAAAAAAAATACATCTTTTAAAGTTTTTAAATTAGCAACCTTCACTTATTAATATTTCTATAATTTTTAATTAAAATTTATTTAAACCTCAACATTTATTCAATAATTTATGTTTATTATTTTTTTAAAATATAAAATATGTATTAAAAAACAATCTTTTTACATCATACTAGAAAAATATTAAAACATTAAATAAAAATATTTTCTAAAACAACTCCAAAATTAAGTTATAATTATTACAACTATGATCCAACTGTAATTGGAATTTTTCATACTCCTCCTCTATTTTTTAAAACTTTCATAAAACCTAATTTATATAATAAAAACAAAATTAACCAAGTCTAACAAAAAATAAAAAAAAATCAACTAAAAGAACAAGAACAATCATACAAAGAATAACACTAGAGACAGACAAGCAGCAAACAAATAGAGACAACAACCGAAAACTCCGGTCACATACCCTAAACAACCTTAAACTTCCCACCTTAAAATCCCAACGACTCATTTTGAAAACAAACCCACGACGTCTTATAATATAATTTCAATTCATTAAACAAAACTAAACCGTCCTTTTCACATCGCTTCGCCCGAGCTTATTTTTAAAAATCAAACGGAGGGGAAGACGTTATTCTAACGTTACTCTAATATTGACAGCTCACATCAGCAGACCTACTCACTCGAATACCCAACAAAGTGCACGACACCTAAACTCCACGTGTCCCCCACGCTTTGAGTGTCACCAGCACCCCAAAATAATATAATCGATTAAAATTTCTGCGGCGCAATACGCTATCCAAAATACCGTAAAAATTTAAATGAATCGTATTTTCATACGAAAGCGACGCAAATCTGTCGTACACTGCAATTTGGAGAAGATCGTGGCGCAGCTTCCTTTCTTGAATTCCCCTTATCCCAGAAAGACCAATTACACAGCGGAATCCATGCCCTTTAAAAAAATATCGCAGAACCTACGAGAGCCAATACCGGTCACATGGACTACTTTTTCAAACCAAACAGCGGGCGTAAGTTCAACTGTAGTTGACCCGATGGGAACCTAAGCGGAGGTCACATGGGGCCCTTTTCCCGCCTAGTCCGGCGGGCGCCGGTTTAAATTTGCCGTCCGGAAACGAGATTCCCGACGTCCGAACAGAACTGCATTGGGAAAGGTGCCAAACCGCTTCAAATTTGCCTTCTCCTGCAACGTGGTCCCCCGGAAAGAAAATTTGAAAATTATTTTGGTTCTCTCTTATTTTTTTCTGCAAGGCGACGGTTATCCCGTTTCTCTGACGACATTTTACCAGCTCCCCGGTCAGAGTCAGTAGCCACACACTCAGACGCACGAGCTTGCAGCTGTCATCCACCATGGACGACTAAATTCCTCTGCTTCGCTTCAACGTCTCGTTCGTCGTCGCCGGTTCGAACCCCCGCAAGCCTCCAAGACCATGGCGGAAGTGCTGGCCTCGCCTGATCCCGACGGCATAGTAGCCGTGAGCCCCTCGCAGCAGCCGTTTGAGGACGGCAAGCTTTCCGTCTCCGTCTCCGTCTGCGTTTCTTCTTCTTCGTCGTCGTCGTCGTCGTCGACGACGTCTGCTGCTGCTGCTGCTGTTGCTGCCACGCCGAGGAGGCGCAGGGACAGGGAGGGTGAGAGTGAGGTGAATATTTCCAAAGAAGAGCAGAGCGCTAGCGACGGAAGTGACGGTGGCGGTAACGGAAACGGCAACAACGCGCAGTTGTCTGTTCTGGCGCTTGTGTTGACGACGTTCCGGCGGTCTCTGGTGGCGTGCCGCGCCAACCGCGAGGAGTGCTCGAACATGGAGATAAGCTGGCCGACGAATGTGAGGCATGTCGCGCACGTAACTTTCGATCGCTACAATGGCTTCCTAGGGTTACCGGTCGAGTTCGAACTAGAGGTTCCCAGGAGAGTTCCTAGCGCCAGGTTTTCATGCTTCTTTGCCTCTTTATTTTGGTTTTACTATAATTTTTTTTTCGGTTGAATTTACAGTGCTACTCTGTTCTACTTATCCTTGAAACGAGCTGTCTCTATTTTTAATTAAATATTTAGATTAAAAATTTATTCTCCGTTTTCTATTAGTGTTTTTTCTTCTTCATCGTCATTGTTATTAGTTTCTTCTAAAATTACTACGAGAGGCAAGTTCTTGTTATCTTCAGAAAAGGATTTATACGATCTTTACGTTCTCTTATCATGTGTTAATTTTTTTTTTTTTTTTGAAGTTTTTCTTTAAATTCAGTTGATTTGTATCATAAAATATTTTGCTTTTCCTTAGAATGCATCTCTTGATTCTGGTTTTCTGTAAACCAAGTTGTTGCCTTTTATTTTGCCGGTTTCTGTAGAAATGTTAGTAAATATTTAATTATTTTCCGCGGCGAGCTCTCAATTTCAGGCTCCCGGTTTCTGTTTTTTCCAAACTTTCTTCCTTGTGTAGTCTTTTGTTCTTCTGTTTTCAACTTTAATATCATCGTTTCTGTTTTTGTTCTTCAAATTATCTTATTCCATTTTTCCCATGCTTTGCTTTTATGGATTTTACTTATTTTTCAAAATTTATCCTGTTCCATTTTTCTCGTGTTTTTCTCTTTGGGATTTTCGTTTCTTTTGGCAAACTGAAACCCCTAGTAGCTTTAATTATGTTACTTTTATTCTGCCAAAATCCGCATTTGTAGGGGTAATTGTCCGAAACTATGTTTTTTTTTTTCCTTTTTGCTCTGCTTTAGTATCCGTTATCAAACAACAATTTCTTTTTGATTGTGATTCTCAAAATGTTTTCTCTGTAGGACATCCAGTGTACAAATGTACAAACAAGTAAAGTAACCTGCGGTTTGCACACATTAAAGCCTGGCTTAGTGCTTTGCTGGGTGTTATATCTAAAAAATACTTTTCAAAATACTCTTGTGGGAGGAACATGGCAGAGTCTTTTTGAAAATGTATCTTGTCATCATTTATGCCGTTTTTCTGATTGAAAAGTATTTGCACGCTGTGTACGTTTCTCTCTAATTTGTCTGGGAAACCTTTAAACCAGAAGGGAAAAAAATATGATTTTTATTTGGTTCAGAGGAAACTTTCTCTCTCTTTTTCTTAGTTTCTTTTCTTTGTGTGATCCTTTGACAACACATGTGGAGCTTTTTTTTATGTTTGCTTTTAGAATTCTAGAAGTTTGAGTTAGTTATTTTATAAGGAAATCAATGCATCCATTTCCTGCAATGTTTAGTTTTCCTCCGTAGTAATTTTCCACAATGAGCATGGTGCTGGTGTTCATAATTTATCATACTTGGTCTATATCCTTTTTGCTTTACTTTTTCTTTTAAATTTGTCGTACTTGGTCTTTATCCTTTTTGCTTTATATTCTCTTTTAATAGTTTTGTGCTATTAAATTCGAGTTTTCAATAATTCATTACAAAGCCTGTTCAATTTTTATCACCTACATTGAAAGGCAAAGGCTAAACATACCAACAACACAAGGGATCACACTAGAAAAAAGAATTTGCACCTCAATTTTGAATGTGGTTGTTCTTTTTAGTTATTGTATGTTCAGATAGTTTTCTTTTAATACAAAACCAAATAGCAAAGTTCCCACAGTGCTAATTTAGAACTGTGATTCCTGAGAATATGCATGTAGGAAACTTTCAGTGGTAATTGCAATGCTACACATCTATGTGTGTTGAAGTGTTTTTCAGGCCCATTGGACTATGTTTTAGTTCTGTCCATTACATGCTCTTTTGCACTAATGAAATACGCTTAGATCAGAGTGTCTCCATCCTTGCGAACTTTGCCACACTTGTGTATTAGTGCATACTTGACAAACTATATGACTGCAAGAATTTTGCTTTTGTATGTAATTGTGAAATGTGGTTTTAGTTCTTCATTGTTATGTAAGATACAGTAAAGAACTATACTATTCAATTTAAGCATGGATTGAATTAACATGAATACATTGGTAAGCAACTCTTGTCATTTAAATTTTTTATGAAATCTTGCTTTTTTTCCTTTTGTGATATGCTTAGAGTACTTTGTTTTGCCAAAATAAAATATGAAAGGTTTCACCCTTGTTCTCATAAGGTGGGTTTTTATTGTTCCCCTCTAGGTGATTTATTGTGCGTATAAACCCTAGGATTCTCTTTTTATATAAAACTATTGTTATGATTTCTTGAATTTCTTTCAAGTATAGACATTTTTTTTTACTGGCTGGTGACTTAATGTGTTGGCCTCCTTTTAAGTATTTGTAGAATTATCATAGTTAAATTATAGACTCTATTTCTTTTAATCTATTTTTCCTTTCTACTTTGGCATTATAGTTAACATTGTTCTCTTTCTAGAACAACCATTTCTTTACTTAATAATGCTTCTCAAAGCTTTGCTTTATTCATCAAGTCTTTTATGTTTTCATGTTCTTACTGTATTATATCCAAATGCATTTCTTTAGCCTCTATCTGCAGTTTTCCTTGCATTATTATGTTTCTATATTCTTTTAGTTTTTGTTTTTAGGTGCATTCATCATCTTTGGAACCCCTTTATTTTCTTAGTTATTTATCCTTGTCATATTTTTGAAGCTATGCATATGACACTATTCTTTATTATGAATATTATTAGATATTTTTATTTTTTTAAAATTGCAGTGTCATTTGTAGTAGTTTGTAGTTTTAATTGTTAAAAATATTTTTTATTGTGTTTACTAGAAGGGTGCCTTAATACTTTATCAATAGTTTATGTATTATAAACCCACTTATGGACATAAATACTTGTATATGCATGTGTACATACATGGCTACTTGTACAAGCATCTTTGTGTATTAACTTTGTGAAAGTGAAAAATTACTTTAGGAGAAGAGAATGCGCAATCACATTGTATTTAGGTGCACATGAAAGAGACCCAAGAAATGAGATAAGAGACAAGACAATTACTCTTCTATATGAGACAGTGACCATATGCATTGCATTTATTTATAAGTTTATACATTTTATTACTTTTCAAACGGTGGACAATCTTAGCATGCCAAGTCCAACTAAACACAACTAACATCATGGCTAAATAATAACAAACTAATCAATGAATTTTATTCTCTAATACCCCTCCATAAAATTTATTCAAGAGATATCTCCCCATCTTCTCTTATGGGCTTCACAATAACATTTAGTAGTTGCTTCCTTGGTTTACCATAGTCATCATCTCTCTTTGGTGATACCATGTCACTCTAGCTCTTTATTATAGAGATATGTCTTTTGCTATGCTTTGCTCATTTTATTCATTACATATTTCATGAACTTGATAGAGACATGTCTATAGAGCATCCTTCAACACTATTCCATAATTCAATTTATTCCTCTTTTGTATTCTCCCCATAACGGTAAATATGTGTTCTTCATCAGGTCATGTATGCCAATAATCTTGAAATAACTATACCTTCCAAATAGGACTTGATTCAAATTTTCAAAAGGAATCTTGGGAACAAACATGAAACAATTTAGAATTGGTGGGTTATAGTGGAAACAATTATGAACTACTGTTCAAGTGCAAAGACAATATGGATTCATATATGTACAGATCTGTATAGGAATTGAGTTAAACTAAAAGTCCTATACAAAGTGAATTCCACAGAAGACATGTATAATGTGTATATCTATCTTTTTCTTTCTTATAATATTTAGTAGTACAGACAATGTCTTGTAGCAGACAAATAGTTTTTTATAAGTTTAGTGGTTCATTTCTTGGTTATTACTAAGGGATGGTGTCATGTTTAGGTTGTTTGTGTTGAAAAGGCATTTAGTGGCAGAAGTTTTGCACCAACTAAGGCTTTGGTGATAGTTCTAATATATACATTACTGTTCAAGTGCAAAGATAAAATGGATTCATATATGTACAATTCTAGTTAAACCAATGCTCATCAAAGCTGCAATTCTAGTTAAACTTACTTCAGCAGGTAAAATGAAATAGATTTCTTCCTTAGGAATTGGTAAAAAAGTTGTAACAGCTATACAATAGACAGTCAAAATTGTTGAAAATTAATGCTGGTAAAAGTTGTTTTTAGTCCAATCCAATATCAGATTTCATAATGCAGTTGTAATAGTCACGGTACTGGTCAAGCAATCCTTTTAGTTTCTTCTTGCTTAGGTTGGTCAGAAGTCTTGACAGTCCATTAGATGTATCCCAGTGTCTTGAAAAGCCATCCCAAAATCCTAGACACACGTTCCGATGTCCCCAAAAGTCGTCCCAACATCCCAAAGACATGTCCCATGTCTTGAAAAGCCATCCCATTGTCCCTTAAACATGTCTTCACATCAAAAAACCAAAAACATTTCTGCCCTGGAAACTTCATGGAACCATGGTAAGAAAACTCGCAACTTGACAAAAACTTGGCACTCTAATATTGGAGAGTTTCTCATTAACATGGGAGAACTTGTCAAAAACTTTGACAAAAAAAACATCGAAGAAAATAATATAATTGAGACACAAAAAAATTATAGAGCCAGGAAGTTGATTTTTTATTAGTTTTTCATAAAAAGAGTTCAATTAAATATATGATCATGAATGATCATCAAAAGTCAGCAAAATTCAACATATTAAAAACTGTTTTAAACTGCTCTTTGCTTTCCTTTCTTCTCAAACTGGATGCTTGGACAGGTGGTTGAACTGGAGGCTTTTCAGGCAGAGGATTGTCGTTGTCTAGTTCCTCCAATCCTTGAGTATGTTCTGCTTCCATCTCCAATGCCTTGATGTCCTCTGGAGTGAATATAGTATCCTGCAGACCTTTGACAATCCAATCTGAAAGTGGACCCAGGTCATTAAAGTCAATTGTCTCACAAGAATCGTTTGCTTCCATTTGTTTGGTGCAAAACCGAAGATTGTATTGCACAAAGACAAGGTTATTGAGGTCCTAAAATCTCCACAAGGTCTTCGACAAGTTTCAATGATAAGCAGCATAAGGAAAAATAAAATGAAAAAAATGAGGGTTTTCCCCTTTTTAGCAACGTTTTCTGTGTTCTAGCAGTTGGTGCCAAAATGCAGCCACGTTTTTGTCGAGAAATCGCTAAGATTTTTGCGATTTTTTGGGTGAATTCTCCATGCAAAGAAAACTTGAGACTTTTCTGCTGAGCCAAAAAACTTGTGAGAAATCAGCGAGATTTCTTGCATTGCATGGAACATAAAATGCCAATACAGTGATTAAATGGGGTCACTAACTTATCAATAGTACATAATGCAAGTCAAGGAAGGATGATCTGATTAGAATTGGAAAATACAAAAATGTATATATGGTGAACATAGTTATCAGGTTTGAAAAATTCTGTATATTTGAAAAGTCCCAAAAATTTGAAAATTCAGAAACTCTACTAAAGTTTGGAAAAAATCCTGATTTGGATATACTAAATTTAAATATTAACTATTAAGAACATTTAAACTAATTATTTGATGTTTTTGTTTTTATTTATAAGAAAAAAAGTTCTTAATATCATAGTAACAAGGTACGTACTTCAAATTCATTTTGGAGGCCGTTGCAATGCCCAAAGTTTTTTTGAAAATTTGGATGCAGCTGAGAAAAATAAGAACATATATCAAATATAAACACACAACAATTTATGAACATAACTTAAGAGAAATATACTATATATAATAGGTCTTATATAGTGCAATATCAAATGTTTTATTAAAGCATTGTAGTCAAGCGTAGTCAAAATTGCACACTGCTATTTTCAGAGAGGCTTTGGTGGTGTTTAGAAGGATATATTGAAAATTGGCCTTTTACCTTTTCTTTTTTAAATTCTTTTTTGGCTAAGAAGAATTATAAAACAATAATCCGCAGAAAAGGATGATAGGTGGATGTTCTACTGACTGCAAATCATCTATACCTTATTCTCATGCACACTGTGCTATTTTTAGGTCCTTTCCTTGTGTTTTTAGTCTAGTAATGTTAGAAATGATTTTTTAATTTTACAAAACTACACATCAGAGTGGGATTGTCTAGTGAGTCTGTAAAATCTAGTCTGATCCAGATTTGGTAGGATCCAGCAGGATTCAGTAACTGTGATGGTGATTATAGATTTTAAAAATAAGAACTGTAGGCCAGATACTAGAGGACTGGTATGCGTCTTGACCACCAAATACCAGTGTCTTCAACCGCTGATAACTACAGGCTTAAGACACATGCTTTATTGTCCAATTGATACATAAATGAAATTTGGTGATGCAACATAAATATTTACCTCTGATTGACAAGTCACTGTCAAATCAATTTTAATTGGGAAAAAAAAGATACTTAAATACTGTGAAGCACGTACTTTCAACAATTCAAAGAGGTCTCTATTGAGTTATACAATGCTTCCAATAGAAAGGAGCACTGATATTTAACAATGCAAATGGAGCCTCCATAGCAAACTGCAGGCATTTGAGACTCTAGAACAAAGAGCAACAGAGTTTCATGTTCCACATAGTTTATGCAAGAAAGCATGCTCCAAGCTTGTAAATAGCATATCCTTGACTTGTGGAAGCCTTGTACAAATCTCTATGATATCGCATGAGTTGTCTACTTTGAGATTATGACAAAACACCTAATACAATGTTCTCATCCGTATGGTCAACCGTGATTGATCACAATTGCTGTGCTTTATTGTCCAATTGATACATAAATGAAATTTGGTGATGCAACATAGATATTGACCTCTGAGTGACAAGTCACTATCAAATCTATTTTAGTTGGGAAAAAAGAAACTTAAATACTGTGATATGCATACTTTCAACAACTCAAAGAGGTCTCTATTGAATTATAGCTATACAATGCTTTCAATAGAAGGGAGCACCGATATTTAACAGTGTGAATGGAACCTCCATATCAAACTGCAGTCATTTGAAACTCTAGAACAAAGATCAACAGAGTTTCATGTTCCACATAGTTTATGCAAGAAAGCATGCTCCAAGCTTGTAAGTAGCATCCTTGACTTGTGGAAGCCTTGTACAGATCTCTTTGATATTGCAAGAGTTGTCTACTTTGAGATTATGGCAAAACATCTAATACAATGCTCTCATCTGTATGGTCAACCATGATTGATCACATTTTGTGTGTTTTATTGTCCAATTGATACATAAATGAAATTTGGTGATGCAACATAGATATTGAGCTTTGAGTGACAAGTCATTGTAGTTGGAAAAAAGAAACTTAAATACTGTGATACATGTACTTTCAACAACTCAAAGAGGTCTCCTGTTGAGTTATACGATATGTCCAATAGAAAGGAGCATCGATATTTAACAATGTAATTGGAGCCTCCATAGCAAACCACAGTCATTTGAGACTCTAGAATAAAGAGCAACAGAGTTTCATGTTCCACATAGTTTATATAAGCAAGCATGCTCCAAGCTTGTAAATAGCATCCTTGACTTGTGGAAGCCTTATACAGATCTCTATGAGATTGCAAGAATTGTCTACTTTGAGATTATTGCAAAACACTTAATAAAATGCTCAACCGTGATTGATCACAATTGCTGTGCTTTATTGTCCAATTCATACATAAATGAAATTTGGTGATGCAACATAGATATTGACCTCTAAGTGACAAGTCACTATCAAATCTATTTTGGTTGGAAAAAAAAAAAAACCTAAATACTGTGATACGCATACTTTCAACAACTTAAAGAGTTCTCTATTGAATTATACAATGCTTCCAATAGAATGGAACACCGATATTTCTCCATAGCAAACTGCAGTCATTTGAGACTCTAGGACAAAGAGCAACAGAGTTTCATATTCCACATAGTTTATGCAAGAAAGCATGCTCTAAGCTTGTATATAACATCCTTGACTTGTGGAAGCCTTATATGAGATTGCAAGAGTTGTCTACTTTGAGATTATGGCAAAACACCTAATACAATGCTCTCATCTGTACTGTCAAGCGTGATTGATCACAATTGCTGTGCTTTAATGTCCAATTCATGCATAAATGAAATTTGGTGATGCAACATAGATATTGACCTCTAAGTGACAAGTCACTGTCAAATCTATTTGAGTTGGGAAAAAAAATTATTAAATACTGTGATACGCGTACTTTCGACAACCCAAAGAGGTCTCTATTGAATTATACAATGCTTCCAATAGAAGGGAGCACCAATATTTAACAACGCAAATGGATCCTCCATAACAAACTGCGGTCATTTGAGACTCTAGAACAAAGAGCAACAGAGTTTCATGTTCCACATAGTTTATGCAGGAAAGCATGCTCCAAGCTTGTAAATAGCGTCCTTGACTTGTGGAAGCCTTACACAGATCTCTATGAGATTGCAAGAGTTGTCTACTTTGAGATTATGACAAAACACCTAATACAATGCTCTCATCCGTCCTGTCAACTGTGATTGATCACAATTGCTGTGCTCAAACGAACTTGTCGCTAATGTTTGATATTGTGTATACAAACAGATTTGGTTTGTCAAGATTTTATGAAGTTCTACTTGATGAAAGATTGATTGCATCTGATCATGATGTAGGGCAAATTGAGCATGACCAATTTCTCACGGGAGTTGAGAAAAAATATTTCAATTATCTCTGGCTAGCTTCAATGGAGGTAAAGAATGGCTTTTCATAGGCATTCAGCAGGGGCAAGTATGGTTTTACAACACATTTGTCCTCAACGTTTTCTCTTCAATCTCTACTTCACATTTTGTATGAGTTGCATCAACTTACAAAGAGATATGAACTGTTCTCTTCTGATATTTTTGAAGCCAATGATTATGAAACAAATATCCTCTTCTACATGCTGTGCTGTCCTTTCCAATACTTTCAGGGTTTTCAACATTGCTAGGCATGCCATAATGTAATGCATATCTGCAGCTAATTGATAAAATTGTTCATGCTTTTATGCATATAACTCATCAGACATTTGATATTCAATCATGGGTTTTCTTTATTCAACATAAATGAGGGGTTTAGCATGTTCAATTTATTCTATTTCATTAAGGATGGCATTCTGACTGCATGGCAATCATAGATAGCATAGAAAAGGGAAAAAGTATATTGTCAACCACACAACATGATACCAACATTCTCCATTCAGAAGGCACTACACCAAAGCTCAACATGGCGTAATTTCAAGCTTCATGCCACAAGCACAGGAATTGTAGTTAGTCTTTACAGCATGATATACACAAGGAACAAGTATGATATTAACATTGGTTGTTGAATGATTGTAGTACCTTTCATGTCAAGTAGATCAAAGATTGTACGGGCCAACAATTGTGTCAATTCTCACTTGGGTTGCTAGCTTTAACAAACACAGAAATTGCTGGATAAGTGATGGTACTGCTTCTTACACAGCTTAGATGTAAAAGCTTCAAAGGCCAAAGGTTGTATTACACCTCCTTGGCTTACTTTTAAACATAGTGAAAGCTTCCAGTTCTCTACAGTCTTACCTTTGGACTTTTTAAAATAAAATTCATCTGGAAGGACCAACTCTTTGCTCATTACTCTTCTGTAAGCTAGCTTGAGCATACTCTTACATATTTTCCCGAGTGGCCATGAATATGAAGACATGCACAGTTTATGTGCCAAACATTCTCACTGGTTGAATTACATCCCCAGGGGCTGTACCTTTCCATATTATTTTTTTTTAAGTAGGTTATGATACCTTTCCATATTATTGATCAAGTCTTATTAGACAATTACTGCATTGTGCAAGTGAAATATTTTCAAACATATATTTATTACATCCATGATGTCTATCCAGGCCTTTTTGCTTTTTCCCATGGCTTTTGTTGCTGATAGAACTATTTCTTTTCTAACTGTCCAATCTTTTAAGAAGGTTTCCCATTTATCAGGGTTGCTTATCATGCCCATGTTTCTAAAATCTTGAGTGGATGCCATCAAGAGTTGCTTATGAGGTCTGCATATAAAGATAACATCTCCATGTTCTTGTTTTTCAGTCTGATGTGCTATCTGGTTCTACATCCTTTAGATAATGTGTAAAAACTCCATCACCTTGTAGTTCATTTTTGTCCTGAGTGCTGAGTTTTGAGTATGCTTGGAAGATTTTATGCACTTTGCTCAAGCTCAAAGGTTTTATTACTTTGACCCCCTTATGCATTATGTTTGTAGATTATCATTTGAGTGACGGAAATTTTCTAGTGCTTACTTGGAAGTCGTAGTCTCATGCATAGTTGAGAAAATCTGCAAAAATTCCGATTCAATCCGATTTTTCCCGATTCATAGGCTAGCCGATTTTTGCTGATTTTTTCCCGAAAAATTCTGATATGCATAAAAAAGTTTTTTTTCAATGAAAATTTGCATTTTCTTTGGTTTTTTCAATTAAAAAATGCTGATTTTTTGCCGATTTTCCTCCTGATTTTTTGCCAATTCCTGATTCTTTTCCATGCTGATTCCAATCTGATTCCGATTTTCTCAACTATGACTCTCATGTATTAGGAGGCACTTCAATTTTTATGCTTTATCTTTGTTTCTATTTGAGTTTCAAGCTTCATATTCCTTGAAAGATAGAGATAATAGAAGAATTGTTGGCTATCATATTGGATCTTGCTGTTATGTACAGCTATTATGTGCTTGTTTGCAGCCTCAAATGGTGCCTCTTTAGTGGATTTCTTGATCTGCTTTGGTCTTGGTCTTGGCTCCAAAATTTTGTTCTTCCTTGCTAGTCATGATCAAGAGATCTTCCTCTAGTCTCCTCTTCCAAATCCAGGACTCTGACTGATGTTTCTTGGTTTCTAAGATTTTTTTAAGATGCAGGGTGTATGGGGGTGATGCATCATGCTTTTGCTTACAGATATTCCTCTTGGCATTACTTACATTTCAGTATTGCATGCTGCACATGCCACTTCAGTCCACACATTGCCAGCTTGTTGGCTAGATTGCTTATTGGGACTTTTAAAGGTCCAAATTAAGGAGTTTTGGACTGAAATTTTGTAGGCATGTGGGCTATGATGTCATGAACCTCAATAAGAATTTTGGCTCATTTTGAGCTCTTATGAGTGAGATATAAAGACCTTTGGTCTAAACTGTTCTTCCCTCTGAGAATTTTGAGCTCAAATTAATTCTGAGCTTTAGTTTTGATGTAGAAACCTCTCTCAAGTTTTGTCCAATTACAACTTAATTCTGAGCATTTATGTTGATGTAGAAACCTTTCTCTCAAGTTTTGCCCAATTACAATTTCATTTGAGGAAGTTACTGCTAAAAGACAATGAAGCTTTGTTTTGGAAGCTTGTTGTGTAAGTCGTCACTTGGCCTTTTTTTCTTGATGTCAACTCGTTATATGCCTTAGTGACCTGCTGTGGTTCCATAAGGATCAACTGTGGCATGTGAGAATGTGCTAGACACATTCCTTGACCCACAGCATTAAGCATGAGTCTTTTGTCAACCATGAACTTACACCAACAAGAGGCTTTTGCCAAAACGTGTATCATATGCAATTTTTTGTGCCATTTATTCATTCATGTAATCTGGGCATCTGGTCCAAACATGTAGGCAAAACATGAATCATATAGATATCCATCTCAATCACGCAACAATGTAGAGTCCATTTTTGTAGCTTGAAAGGCATCTTTAAGATGTTTAAGTATAGAGAGCAGATATATGAGTAGTTTGAAATCAGGCTTATGAGTTAGTCCGATTGAAGATGCTGCCAATTTTGTCATTACAAAATACAAGAAATGATGTTTGAAGTGTTCCTTATTTCAATGGGACTAATGAGAAGATACCCATGTCATTCTAACTAGTAACACATGCTGAAAAAAACAAACCATCTGCTATGCTTGCTTCCACACTTGAACACAATAAACAGGCTCAGGAAGTTCTGGGCTCCAAGCGTCTCTCTGATGTGATCTTAGGATTCTCAGAGGCCAAGAACTGCAAGTAAAACATGACTTTCATCTTCGGCCAAATATGGCCAAGGTTCAATTTTTGACTAACTTTTCAGGATGATCTAGCTGCTTCATTCATTCAGCCTTTTGTCTTTTATATTTCAAATTAAGAAAATAATGTGTTTGTGGGCACACCCATAACGGCCCATTTAGAGTTGGATGAGTGCATCAAATGGACACTGCCAGATATTTCTTGTTATATATATACTTCTCATATCTGAACTGAACTTCTACCTAACTGGTAACTATGGAATAATGGAAAGCAATATACAAATATCGCAGAACAAATTACTTAAAGACATGGTGTGTCACATCATTTTTGATGTGAAACATCAACTGCACATATTTAAACGTTTCATTAACTCACATACTAAGGATTACTAACTTATGACTGCCTTTGAATTCACCTACCTATTTGATTTACATGCCAGTTTGTCCTAACATGATTTCATCCTTAGATAAATAATTCTAATTTATCCTGATACACATATCTACAAAATAAACATTACTTTATCCTATCATATAAATAATGACATCACTATTAGAGTCATTGATGACTCCACCCATGCCACTGTGGTGGCATGGCCCAGGATTCAATGTGGATGTCTCACAAAAATTCAACTTACCTTATGGGTTAGTTTTGCTTTTTTGTTTCCTCTTTCTTTTCAACTTGTTGAAAGGATAACTCTGGCTGTGCCACCATGTTGGCATGACCTGGTTCCACTTGAATGGTATGTTAGTATTCAACTTAGTATATGGTTGATACAGGTGATTTTTTTTTCTCTTGTTTTAAATTTGTCCTTTTCCAATGGGTCGAAAGGATGAAGTATGATAGCGAGTGAAAAAGTACTCATGGTGAACCACAAGAAGTTGGGATAAGATGTCCAAAGCAAAATTAGAAAGATCGATGGGCAATTTAAGGTTATGGAAAATGAGAAAGTCACAGAAACAGATATTTTGGGTATGGGTAAGCATAGTTCAGGTCTAATGCCTCCCATACTGTTTTATCCAACGCCTTCCAGTTTCTTTCTTTATATTCTGAATATGTTTCTTATCCTGTAAGATTTAAGAGTTAGTGAAAAACATGCTTTCCGTTTGTGGTTTTTTTGGAACTGCATCTTATTTCTTTGTTTATATTTTGCAGCGCAAGTGTTTTTGGGGTGTCAGCCGAATCCATGCAGTGTTCCTATGATTCAAAAGGGAACAGTGTTCCGACTATTCTCCTTCTTATGCAGGAGCGCTTGTATTCTCAAGGTGGTCTTAAGGTGTGTAGTTGTATTGCTTCACTGTTAAACAAACTCCTCTATAATGAATAACATAACTTGAGGAGTTAACAAACGGTTGCTGCTCTGACCAACATCTATATTCTTTGAGTTTGCAGGCAGAGGGTATATTTCGAATAAATCCAGAGAACAGTCAAGAAGAGCATGTACGGGACCAGCTTAACAAGGGTATTGTGCCAGATGATATAGATGTCCATTGCTTAGCAGGTCTGATAAAGGTATGTCTATACTCTATAGTAAATTAGATTACATTTTGCTCTTTTGAAAACGTTCTTAGCCTTTTGTTTTATGGGTATTGCAATTTTTGCTGTTAACATTTTGTGTAGGAATGTGTCTGTATGATTTGAATGTGTATGCTTTATAAGGGTACACATGAAGAAGCAGCTGGTTCTTTGCATCTTTTAGATTGAATGAAGAAATCTTTAACTATGTACCTTGTATTGCTGCCTGTAATTTATGTACAACTACAGAATTTTATCTGCCTTTTGCAGTTTGGGACATATTGTCCCCAGAGATTTTTAACATTTGGGATAGGATTGTGCAGATGCAAAGTTGCAAATCATTTGGCCAATTTTAGAGGCAAAGAAGTTCATTAACACAATCTATTACCAAAGTCCTGTTCTTCCGAAATACATTTCAAAGATAAAACTAGGCCACATATCACTTGATGCCTTCCCAAAAATTTACAATGCTCATATGGAATTTTATGAGTATTGCTTTTTGTCTGTTTCGAAGGACTTCTATAACGTGGTGTTACAAATATCCTCATATAGTATTTGTAGCTATTAGTACAAAGTTGATGGAGTAATTGTTCTTATATGTAGGGATGGTTATTAGCTTAGAAAGAGAGCTATCACAGAAATTTGTGACAATTTTTTTTGGGTTGTTTAAGTTTTTAATAGATTTTATCTACATTATATTTATTAAATTTTTACTATTGCATCTGTGACACTCTGGCATACTAAGGGTGGCAGGAAAGATGGCCATATGCAAGGAAAAAGCTTCCAGATAGTAGATGCTGATTACCTGTTATGTGTGTGGTATTACTTGTTGCATGGGTGGTAGTGGTTACTTTGTAGCAAAGCTTGTTACTGTTATTTTTGAGAGTATGTTTACATTCAAATTTGTGACAAATTTGTGTTGAGATTTGAAAGACTTTTCCTGCTGATGGTGGTGCTGAACTATTTGCATACTGTAAAACTCAGGCATGGTTTAGGGAGCTGCCTTCGGGGGTGCTGGACTCGCTTACACCTGATCAAGTATTACAATGCAATGCAGAGGAAGAGTATGTTGAACTTGTTAAGTTTCTCCCTCCGACACAAGTAGCTCTTTTGGACTGGGCTGTCAATCTCATGACAGATGTTGTTCAAGAAGAGCAGCACAACAAAATGAATGCACGGAATATTGCGATGGTCTTTGCACCCAATATGACTCAGGTGATTAATTTGCCCTTGAAGTCCTGTAATTTCTTAAACTGAAGCATATTGATGGTGGTCGTCTTATTGGAACTTTTGTAAATAAGGTTTCTGTTTTATGAATGTAATGTTTTTCTTTCTTTTCACAGATGTCTGATCCCTTGACAGCCCTTATGCATGCTGTCCAAGTAATGAACTTTCTCAAGACGTTAATTCTCAAAACATTGAGGGAACGTGAGGAGGTGGCAATGGGTCATTTGCCCCCTCCTTGTTGCACAGATCCTTCTGATGAAGATGGTTCTGACATCACAGGGCAGACATTAGGAAATTGTGAGGTTGTAGACAGCACTGATGAAGATGAACAAAAGAGTGGGAGCATTGAATTTTCCATGGATGATTACTGCCATAGTATTGATGATGATTCAGTTAATGAGATTGAGGAAGGTTTCTTTAGTCATTATGGGGAGAAGGATACCACATATGAAGAGGTACTTTCTGTGGATGGCAGAGTTGACAATTTTAGTCCAAGTAGCAGTGTAGATGTTGAAATGAGAGAAAAGATTGGACCAAGGATACTAGGCAGATTTGATGAAGTTGATGTTTTTCAATTTAGAAGAGGATCTAGTATGTTTCTCTCAGAAAGTGACCTGGAGAAGGCAGGCACAAGTGAAGAGGAGTCCAGTAGCACTTCTGGACTTGCAATCAATGAAAATATGAAGAACAATGTAGAAGATGTTCATGCAGAAGAGAAGGATCATGCACATTTCATGGTTCAGGTGAACCAGGCTGTAGTGAAATCCAGAGGAGGAAGAGTTATAAATTCCATTGACCAGCAAACTGAAAGAGTGGAGGCTTGGTGATGAGTTTCATTTTGTTTTGAATTGTTCTGTGAGATATCTGCTGTGTGTGTGCTAACCTTTGGTTTTTTTTTGGGTGCATCTTGGTTACAGAAGGTTTTGAAAACTTTCATTTTGTGGGTGGTTTGTTGACTTAAATTATTTATGTGTAGTTGGTCATGGCCAAGGTTCCCACTTGTATCTGACAGCTTTGTAAACTATGTAAATTATTCAATGGCATTGTAAGTTTGTGTCCATTAGCCTTGGGTGGATGCAGGCTTTGCTAGGCTTTGGATGGGAGCGAGTCAGACATCTTGTTTGGCTTGGCTTAGGACTTGTTATGCTGCGATTGTTTTAGAGGTGTTAAGAAGTGCTTTTAACAGTTTCTGGTTGTACCACCAGCTTCTAACTATTTATTTAAACAATTCTTCACACAACTATAATTTGAGCTGCTTTGATTTCTTCACTGCCTTGAATAAATGATTTTTTTTTTTTTTTTTTTTTGAGCAATACTTCTTATACACATCCTCCGTGGGGGTTGGACCAGGGTCTCATCACCGGTATTGCAGGTGCCGTCCTTGCCAGTAGACCACACGCACGTGGATGAATAAATGAATTTGAGAGATAAGTTGATGCAAAAATTATTATGAGAGTTTCCCTCTCATAAATGACTGTAACAGTGCTAAAGCAGGAATGTCTAGGATGTAGCAGTTGATTCTTTTTGTTTTCCGTTGTTGGATAACATGTTGTTGTGTATAATTAAAATGGGAAAAAAAATAAGCCTGGCTTGATAATGGGTAAAAAGGTAAAATAATTGCCCTGTTATTATTGGTTTTGTATGATTTGATTAAGGAGTCATCTGTAATAGATAATTTGCTGGAAGTAACAATCAAATAAACAATTAAATTCTTGTCTGATGCAAGCTTTGGTCAATGTAAAATATACAGATGCTATTTAGTAACAATTGATATTGAACATTTCAGGCTTTGTAATTTTATGCTAATAAATATGATGTGAGAAATGTTGATTGTGTGCATGTTAAAACTTTTTCAATTTATTACACGATGCATAACTGGTTTTTCTCTCTTTTTCTGTGTAATAGAAAAGTGATTAGAGGTGACAAGAACATTACGAAAGGTCCCTGGACACTTTAATTTTATTAAGTGAGAAAGAACTTCAGCATGATACATTTTTATCTTGAGCCAGGAAATAAAGGAAAGAAAAGAGAAGAAAAATGATTTATATGGATACTTCCTATTTGGCCCAATGCAAGCATTCAACATTCAGTCCAGATTCTAGACGTATATTTACCGTGCTAATATCAAATGCAGCAGGGGATTATTTTTAAATTATCTTTTCTTAATTGGGTATTGAGCCTATGTGCATAAACAGTATTTGTATGTATTGCAGCAGTTAATATGTCAAGATTGGCCGCTAAATCCTTCTCTCTTTGTGCAAGCTTGCATACAATATTCGTATGCTTGAAGCAGCAAGAATGGCCTTTTTCCACTAGATGCAGGTTCAAAACATTTTTCATAGGAACAATGACCTTTTTGATTATAACTAAACAAAATGGCATTTTTGGTTTTTAATCATTACCAGCTCAAGTAAAACGGCAATCAGTAAATACTATAAAATGTTGCAAGTTTTATAATATTTATGGTTTGAATGCCAATAATCATGAGCCTGACTTTTTTTTGGTTTGGAGGTTGTTCTTGAGTAGATAAGTTGCAGATACAGACTGCTTCCAATATGGGGGATAAATTTGTCAAGTTTGCCAACATTTTGAAGTTTTTTTCGAAGATTAGTTGGAACCCTTGCATATTTGGGACTTCATACTGGGCTCTGTCCGATTCTGGATATGACTAATTTCTTGAAAGTTGTTTGGCGGAAGGGTGATATTTATAAGACAAACCAATAGAAGCTGCGAACAGTGTCATTGCTTTTGGGATCATTGTTTTGAAAGAGGTCCAGTAGGAAGATATTGGTTTCTGTTCGCAGCTACCAGACTGCACAGTTATACTAATTCTGCTGTGAATGCAACTAAAGTAAAGATATGGCTTTGCAGCTTGCTTTAGTCCTTACAGATATCTTTTTCATGTTCCTTTTCTATGATATCATGGCTGGTAGCTAACTTCATAAATTTATTGTCTTGTGTGTTTCTGTTTGCTAACAATTTTTATTGGGCATATTTATGTTCATTACCGAGATTGCTGAGGGCTTAGCCTGCATGGGTCATGTTTAATTCATTAATTTTATTTGATCGAAAAGGAATAATTGAACCGGTCAGTTTTTTATGTAAACATTACCATGTACATGAAGTGACTCCTTGATTTCTGTGATTTACATAAAAATAGCATGGTGCCTTGCGTGTAAGTCATTAATTAACCAAAAGTAAAATACAGTAATTAACTGTTTTATTTAGTGTGAAAACATTTCCTAGGCTTAGCAGGTGTTTCCTGGTAGGAGGGTCAGTAAAAAGGCTGTCTGAGGCTCAAGTCCTCTACAAAATGGGTAGTGTGTGATTTGTGGTGCAGTCTAAAGATGAAGGGGCATGTGGGGTAGGTATCCATCTCAGCTACCTGGTGCAAGCATGTAACATGTGGAAGGGGCATATATGGTAGGAATGCATTTCATCTACCTGGTGCAAGCATGTAACATGTGGCAGGGGCATATATGGTAGGAATGCATTTCATCTACCTGGTGCAAGCATGTAACATGTGGTGCAGTTTCGTAAGAGGCTTGTGCTTTGTGCTCTACCATTGTGCTACAGTTATTTTAGCTTGAATATTTTTTTATAGTGTCGATTGAGTTAGAAACATTTTGAAATCGTTTAATTTTTGTGGAACTGGTTTTGATTTTAAAGTGTGTACATGACTATACATAATTTTTTTTTTTTTTTTAAATTTATTTTCATTCTTAAGAGGACTAAAATTGTATAATACAATTCTCTGCCTTGCCTTTATAAGACACATGGATTGAATTGGATTTTCTATAGTTAAGTAAAATAAAGTTTCATGAACAATTTTTTGTCCATGTGCATGAATTTTTATTTTAACTTTTAATGTTTTAAATCTTTATTACGCAGATAGCGTCCTACCATGGCAGCCAGGAAGGTCAGCCACGTCGTAAACAATATTAATAAAAAACCGACATTAAGAAAATTATAAAATTATCCGCCGACATTAAGGGTTACGGTGGATTTAAAATATTTAAACTATTTAAACTAAAATGGTGCCCAAACTTTCTAATATTATTTTAGAAAAACCTTGAAGTAACGTTGAGAACTAATAAGTTTGGGATATCCTTGAGTATTATGATCTATTAACATGTACTGATTGACAACATGGATACTCTATGTGGAAACAAGTATTGCCCTAAATGATGTATAATATATAGAGGTTTTTAAAGCTACTTTTTATACACTATTTCACTAAGATGTTTTTCAATTTCATAAGATTCTCGAACTAATTACTCGAATGCCCATTAATTTCATATTTCTATCATGAATATTATTGCCATTTCTTCTTTAAACATTAATGAGTTAGCCTTCTAATGTTGATTTAGTAATCAATTTATCGGTCATATTTGTCCTTCATTACCACTAGACCCTAAGACTATTGCTACTTATTAGGTTTTTATGTACTATGACTAATATGACTAATTTTTTTTGAAGGCATTGCTTTGATAGAGGAAACAAGATAATGTTTTAATTTTTATTTATTTTTAATAAATATATGTGGGTTTGATGATATTTTATTTTATGAAAATATCAAAATATTATACTTGTATTTGTTTTTAGGTTAGCAAACAATATTAATATTTGGAGATATGCTTGGAAGAAGAGATTTTGATAAACTTGCACCATGGAATATAGAATATCAAGGAGAAGATTACACAAAAAAAACAATACAACATATAACCCTCATGAAGGAAAATGACTTGCTCATTCCTGATGATACCACTTTGAATTATCCATATGAAAGCTTAAGCATCAAACAGAAAAAAGCTTTGATATAATCAAGGAACACTATAATGAAGGTCAAAATGTACCTCCATTGCACATGATAATACAAGGAACAACAGGAACAGAGAAAACTTATCTTATAGGTGCAATTTGTCAATTACTTGAAAATTTATCATCTCCAGAACGTTGTCCCCTATTACTACTTGCACCAACTGGAGTCGCTGCATTTAACATTGGTGCAACTACTATACATGGAACTCTGTGAATTCCTGTTGCAGATTTTGAAAAATTAGAAGGAACTAGATTAACAAGTTTTCAAGAAGATTTACATCATATAAAATATATATTGATTGATGAGATGAGCTTCATAGGCTAGAAATTATTGGAACAAATAGATTCATGTCTTCATCAAGCATTTCCACAGTATTCTAACATATGCTTTGGAGGAAGGTCAATCATTTTGTTCGGTGATTTAGGACAATTACCACTTGTGATGGATAGGCCACCATATGCCAGCGATAAGTATGCAAAATTATTATGGCAAGAATTTTCAACAGTCATAATATTGGATAAGGTATTTCGATAGGAAGGAGATAGTGAAGAACAAAAAAGATTTTGTCAACTTCTTACAAATATCAGAGATGCAAATCTAAATTTTGATGACTGACAATTATTGATGAGAAGGACCAATACATCATTAGATGCAGCTACAATAGAAGAATTTGACAATAGCTTCCATCTATTTGCCACGAATGAGAATGTGCATAATCATAATAGGAGACAATTGTTAAAATCAAAATATCCTATGGCACGTATTATTGCAACAAAAGGGGGAAGAACTAATCTAGGAGGAGGTGATAATGAAGAACTTGAAGTTGAGTTACTAATTGCAAAAAATGCAAGAGTTATGTTAACATCCAACTTATGGACTGAAGCTGGACTTGTTAACGGTGCATTAGGCTATATTCGAAATATAGTCTATAAACCTAGAAGGTCTCCACCAGATCAACCAACATATGTTTTGGTGGAGTTCGATAACTACACAAGGATGGTATTTGATGATACATCTCCTCGAATTGTTCCAATTACACTAGTAGAAAAGGGAAAAATAAGACAACTTCCATTAAAATTAGCTTGGGGATTGACAATTCATAAGTCACAAGGTTTGACACTGAATAAAGCAACAATTGACATAGGACAAACAAAAATACAAGGTTTAACTTTTGTTGCCATCTCAAGAGTTAAGGCATTGGAAGGACTTAGAATAATACCACCCTTTTCATATGATCGATATGAAAAATGGAAGTCAAGAAAAGGAGTTGCTAAGAGAAAGAAAGAAGAAGAGCGACTAAAGTATTTGGAGCTTAAATGATTGGCTCTAGCCAATCTATGAAATAATAAGGTGTTTATCAACATCAATATTTGAAATAATAAGGTGTTTATCAACACCGCCTATTGGGATTCAGATTTGTTATCACTTGAGCATTTTCATCTCCGACATAAGCTATTTTAAATATTTTTGGCATGTTATATTTATCAATACATTTATAAATATATTTTTAAAAATGTCATCGAAAATATTTTAATATAATAATTGTGCGGCCGCGGATGCTACTAGCATAAACGCTGAGAGTTATCAATCTCGAGGCGTCTATCTCATTTGTTGGGGGTGTGATAGATAGGTGCCTCAAGATTGATAACTCTCGGCGTTTATAGATATACATTTTATATATCTAAGCTAGTATATATTGTAGAGACCAAAATTTTAATGTTATTAGAACAACTTAGGTTGTGGAGTTTAAATTTTTTGTTAGATTTTTTTTTTTTAACAAGCTCACTCATATATTCACACATATCTTGTGGTGGATGTTGGTTTCTTAGAAGATATTTTAATGTCTTAACTACTATGGTGTCCTATAGGGATTTATTACATTTACTTGTGGTACATGTGTTTAATAGTCTCTAGAGTTGTAGGGAAAAATAAAAAAGAAAAAATCAAACCATTTTACCCTCCTTGCTAGTAGAGACAACCACAATGACATTGTCTTATTTTCTATATATATATATATATATATATATATATATATATATATATATATATATATATATATATATATAATTGTAGAGAGGACAATCCTTTGTATGCTCTTTTTGTTACTATTTGAGCACACCATTTCAATTTTCAACTTCTTACTAGTTCATCTATTGTTGGAGTTTACTCTATCACGATGTTCATTGTCTATCGTTTCTTGAAGATAGTCTCTTGTGATTAATGCCTCTCAATTTAAAGATACTTCTACCTATTACCTCCTTGTTCAATTGTTGTCATGATTTTCTTTGGATTAGGATTAATCTTGACAAGATTCACCTAGAGCAATTACTAATTTTCTTCCATAAATCTAACATATTGTTGAGGAGAGAAAACATTAATACTTGGAAATCCATTTATCTCTAAAGGAAACCAATTATCTCATAAATATACTAAACTTATTTAATTGCTGAAAAAAATTTGCTCCCTCATCTTCAACACCAATATTTTTTTTACCTCAATGCAATGATTAAGAAGCATAAAACATATTAGTGCCTCTCAATCTACTTAATAAGTCTTCAAATATAATGAACATCATCAATGTGCAAGGATAAAAACAAATTGAATAGTCTCTTTGTCCTTATTCTACTTTTCATCAGCCATGTGTGTTGATCTCCTAAAGACAATGTTGGAAATTTTGAGTTAGTTGTGTTGTCATTGATGTCAAGATTCAGTGTCAGGAATCAGTGCAGGACTTGGCAAAATAAGGGTTAAAATATTTATATTTTAAGCCCAAGAGATTTGGTTTAAGAGCTTCACATGATTGGTCAAAAGGACAGTTAAATACCCTGAAGAAAAGGCCTAAAGGAAATAATATTATAATGTTAAAGGCGGTCAAAAAAGGTCTAAAGGCGAAAGAGAAAAATACCTAGGCCCGAAATAATATTATAATATTAAAGGTTAAATTAAAGCCTAAGGTAATTTATAAAAATAATATTTTTAAAACCCAAAATTGGGTTGGGCGCAAATTTAATTTAAAATTTTATTCCCTCGTCGATGTTCGAAGGATAGAAGCATATGGTATAAATACCATATCATTTGTCTCACAAATGCAAGTATTCGAAAATTAATGCACATGCGAGTATTGAAAGTGGAATGCGATAAATTCGTGAGCAAAAACAAAGAGGATATTAATTTTTTATTGGCAGCCGAAGTTGTGAAGGACAAGGTGACCAAGGCATAAAGCCTTGTCACCAACCAACGGTTGGGCCAGTGGCAAGCCCTTGGTGTGTAAGGCACTGAGAATGTAGAGGTGTTGCGTTCGAGTCTTGACGACGAAGAAGGGACAAAACCTTTTTGGCTTTGGCGCTGGTTGGAGAAACAAAGTGCTCAAAGCGCTTTTGCCTCCCACGTGAGCACCTAGCTCACGCGACAGCTAGGTCGTGGCTAGGGCGCAGGTGACAGCTTGACCTGAGATCGAGTCCCACCAAGGAGCGCGTGAGGTATTTAATTTTTTTTTAATAAAAGCACATGGTCTATGGTCTATGGTTGCTTGGTGGTGCTAGTTGAAGCGCGTAGTGTGATTTGATTAATTAAGTGCTTAGGGAGTTAAAAGGAGGGTAAGGTAAAATATTTTTTACCTTAGACAAAAGGGTGGTAAATAGTATTATTGAAGGTTAAAAGTAAATTGCATTGTTTTTGTTTTATAAAGTCAATTATTTTGGAAATGCAATTTTGAGTAGGGAGACATACGTAGGATTCTGGATTAATTCGTGCATTAAATTTCAGAAAGGGGTTATAGTGAAACTGAGTGAAAATTTGTGATATTTAACCATTGAGATTGACAAAGAGGTTGATTGTGATTGAGACAGATTTTGAGGTTATTTCTTCATCAAGAAAAAGGTATGGGCATATCTTCCTTATGAGTGGAATATTGTTGGATTGAGTTGTGAAATACAAAGTTGGAGTGAAAAGATTTTGTTTGATAAGCATTGTTGGAAATGTTTGAGTGAGTTTTCACATGCATGATTTGTGAATGGTTGTGAGGAAAATTGTTATGTGAGATTGAGAACTATCTTGAACTAGGGTTTGTGAAAGAACATGAGTATCATTGTTATGTGAGTTTGAGAACTATCTTGAACTAGGGTTTGTGAAAGATCATGAGTATCATTGTTATGTGAATTTGGAATCATCTTGAGTCAAGGTTTGAGTTCCATAGTGTGAGTTGTTGAAAGCATTGTGAAACACTTATTTAGGGTTTGTAAGCAAGTTATGTTTAAGAGTGATTGATTGAGTAAGATTGGATGAACATTATTGATTGAATGCATTGGAGTGATAGTTCAAGTTCTGTGAAAAAAATTGTTCTTTATTTATGAACTGGGTTGAAGGAAAATTTGAAAGGGATTGAGTGCTTTGTGAGTGTGAAACATATTGAGTCTAACCATTCTCTATATGTTTCTATAAGTTAAACAAGGTTCTGAGTGAAACTTGTTTGTGGAATTGAAGAGGTTTTTTGTGAGAGATTGAGTTGAGTTTTGTATGTAAGTTTTGCAATTGATTTGAATAAGCTTTGGTGAAAGCTTGTGAGCAGATTTGAGTAAGTCCTAGAGGGGACTTAAGGACAAAGTTGAGTAAGCTTTTATGAAATCTTAAGGACAAATTTGTGTAAGCTTTTGTGGAAGCTTACAATCAGATTTGGACAAGTTCTAGAGAGGACTTGTTGAGCAGTTTTGAGATAAGTCTTAGTGAAGACTTGTGGACAGATTTGTATGAGCTTTTGTGGAAGCTTACAATCAGATTGGACAAGTTCTAGTGAGAACTTGGTGAGTAGATTTGAGGTAAGTCTTGGTGAATACTTGTTGAGCAGATTGGACAAGTTCTAGTGAGGACTTGTTGAGCATATTTGAGGCAAGTCTTGGTGAAGACTTGTTGAGCAGATTGGACAAGTTCTAGTGAGGACTTGTGGACAGAATTGAGGTAAGTCTTTGAGAAGACTTTAGAGCAGAGTTGATTTATTGATTTGTTCAAACCTTGAGTTAAGGTTTGGGATAAATCTAGCAGAGTTGATTTGTAACTGAGTCAAGCTTTGTGTTAAGGCTTGACGACAAATTTGAAGACCGAGTTTGGTGCAGACCTAAGGACAAATTTGTACCAGACCAAAGATAGAGATTGAGAAAATTTGTGCTAGACCGAAGGACTGTGTTTAGTGCAAATTTGAGGATAGATATTGAGCAAATTTATGCTAGATCGAAGGATTGTGTTTAGTGTAGATTTGAGGACAAATATTGAGTAGATTTGTGCTAGAATGAAGGACTGTGTTTAGTGCAAATTTGAGGACAAATATTGAGCAGATTTGTGCTAGACCGAAGGACTATGTTTAGTATAGATTTGAGACAGATATTGAGTATATTTATGCTAGACCGAAGGACTGTGTTTAGTGCATATTTGAGATAGATATTGAGTAGAGCTGAGAGCAAGCTTTGGAGGTGACAGATTAGAGGACAATAGTCTCCAGTGGATAGAGATCCATTAGCCAGGGCAGTGAGGATAGCGGTCTTCTAAGTGAGGACATGAGTCTTCAAGTGGAGAGATATCCACAAGCCAGTGCAGTGGAGGCAATAGTCTTCTAGAGGATCACTAGCCAGAGTAGAGGATAAGGAGTTCTCCTGTGGATAGAGATCCATGAACCAACAAAGGGGATTGGTGTCTCCTGTGGATAGGTATCCATGAAATTTATTAGGGGATTGGTGTCTCCTTTGAACAGTGGTCCATAAAAATTGTAATAGGGAAGGATTGCCAAAATATTTGTTGAGAAAATTTTAGTAAAATATTTTCTCCGTGGACGTAACCCACATTGGGTGAACCACGTTAAATTGGTGTCTCTATTGTGTGTGGTGATTTGTGCATTGCTTTGATTACTGCTATTGATATTGTTATTGATATATTGGATATTATTGTTTGAGAAATAAAAGTAAAAAGTGGTCTTATACTGTTCACCCCCCTCTCAGTATAAGCTTGTGTTCTTCAGACAACAATTTATTTTTCATTCCTTACGTTTTTGTTAATTCAATAAAGTATTTTTCTTTAGCCTGAATAACCTATAATTTTCTTTTTCTATAAGTTTAGATACCATTAAACCCATGAACCACAAACAAGTATGATGAGGCTTTTAAATTCCCAAACCTGAATTGCTCTAATACCATAAAAATGAGTCTCTATGTTACAATAAGTGTCTTTCTTTATCCTCAATTCTATTAAAGGTCTATATCTATAAGTTTTTAGTTTTTTTTTCTCAAAAAAAATAAGAGGATGCCATTGTGGTAGTATCTACTAGAAAGGAGGGTGAATGAAAAAATATTTGTATTTTGTTACTTCATCTTCATCTACTCAAGCATATATTGAAGCATTTCTACTTGAATTTAAAGCATAATTTTATATAACCCATAAAGTGGTTTGATTAAGAGACAACATATGATGTAGTCATTAGAGGATCCATTCTTATAAGGTACATAGGTTGAAAAATTAGGTATTTACCTGATGTGAGACACATACGCTAGCTAAAGAAGAATCTAGGTTTTAGAGAGCCAATTGACCAATGTAGGGGTTAATGTAAACTTTAAAACAAAAAATGCAATCTTATGAGAGGTGTAATGATATTGGCTTAAGGAAATTAGGGTTGACACTCTTTATATATTGGACATTGATAATCATGTTAAAGGTAGCAACAATATTGTAAAGTTCACAATACTTAAGAGGGGAATAAATAAAATCAAAATAGTACTCAAATTATGCAAAGAAGCTAAAAGCCAAAGATAGACTCAAGAAGATGAATTAGACACTAAATAGTTTACCAACAATGAGAAATGATCTTTGTTTTATGGAATGGATGGTTGGGTTGTGGAGTATAAATATGTCCATAATGTACAATTATATATCCCCATAAATGTCAACTCGACATATTATTGGTTAATACAAATATCATGAGTCACATTTCAAGGTGCAAAATGAGTTGATAGGCTTATATGATGTAATATTGCATATAATATTAATCTTGATCATAAATTAGAGACTACACATTTTAACATCTCTTATTAATTTAAATTAGGATTCATAAAAATAGGACATTATTGGATAACCCCCTTAATGGGATCTCTCACATACCAATTTGTTTTTGCAATCGAGTGAAAGTGACTTGTAACATAACCTTCTTGAAGATGTTTGTGAGTTGATTAAATGAAGGCATAAAAACTAAAAGAAGCTACCCTTGAGAATGAAGTTATCAAGTCTTATGTATCCAAATTTAAATGTGCTTCATTTGATTATGTTGAAAGATATCATAATGATTTGTTTATCGAGGAATAATATTATGGGGCTATTTTTAGGAAGACTGGATTGCTCAAGAAACATCCTCATCCAAACTATATGGTTTCTTACATGATTAGTAATGAAATGCCTTTGTTTCTATGGAAGACGAAGAAATAGTATGTTGCTTCTTGGAACACCAACAAATAATTCTAGATCTGATATAAAGCAAATAATCTAAATTGGATTTTCATCCAGTTGGACCATTAGCCCAATCTATACCAAAGTAATTTTTAGAATAATAAAATTTCTAATTGCATAGTGAATACCCATGAGTAATACCCATGACATATTGGAGAATCCACTTAGCATCCTTCCAATGACTTTTACAAGGCTTCTACATATACATGAAACAATGACTAATGATAAAGGAGATGTCCAATTATGTTAGGAATTATTACATCATAGTAGGTATTTATAAGTTGAGTAACCACTCAACACATGGTTTGTATGGTCTACTATAGGACAAAGGTATAACCACCATCATAGTCCATGTGATAGGGCATGTGAGCTAACCACCCTTCACAAGGTCCATGCATGTGGTATAGGATAAAAGTAGTTGTAAGTTTGTTATACCTAAATAAGACATCCTATGTACTTTAAATACCTATCATTGTATAATGCAATGTATTGAAAGCTTAAGTTATAACATGTGGTATTAGAGTAGGTAGAAGGAAGACATAATTCCCTTCTAATCCTCCTCTAGCTTTGACACAAAGAAAGCTAAGGTGCATTCTGTTTGAAAAAATCAAGTTTGAGATCAGAAGTTTCAAGGGTGAAAGTACCCTTTATGAAATTGTGACTTGTGAAGAAAAATCCATGGGATATTTATTTTTAACTTATAGAAAATTTTTAGGGTGGAAAACCTTGGCCAAAAGTAGATTTAAGCAAGAAAATGCCCTTAAGAGAAAGATAAAAGAAGCCATTTTAGCTTCTTTGCAAGAAGAAAATTTAGCATCAAGGATTCCATTTGTAGCTCATTAAAGGTTGCAAGGAAATAAGCCATTTGAACAAAGAAGCCATTAAAGCTTCTTAAATTTTTTATAAGAAGAACAACTCCCCTTCAAAGGGTTGAAGCACATTCAAAGAAAATTACTACATTCCAAAAGGAACATAAGAAATATCTGGTTCATATAAGTTTAAAGGCCTAAAGCCTTTGTGAACCAATGAGAAGTAATATTATACAAGAAAGGGCAATCTCTAAAATAAAGCATTGATTCCATAAGCGAATCTTGAAAAATAACATATAAAAATTGCAAAACACCAAGTAAAGGTGTGAATTGGATGAAAAATTAATGACATAAGAGGAAAGCTATTTCAAAATAGCAAAGGTGACAATTATTTTTATTGTTCTAAAAGAAATTGTAGGTGGCTCAATTATTCAAAGGAATTAAAGTTAGTTAAAGTCCTAAAGCCTTTGTGAACCAATGAGAAGTAATATTATACAAGAAAGGGCAATATATAAAATAAAGCATTGATCCCATAAGTGACTCTTGAAAAATAGCATATAAAAATTGCAGAACACCAAGTAAAGGTGTGAATTGGATGCAAAATTAATAAGACATAAGAGGAAAGCTATTTCAAAATAGCAAAGGTGACAATTATTGTTATTGTTCTATAAGAAATTGTAGGTGGCTCAATTATTCAAAGGAATTGAAGTTAGTTAAAGTCCTAAAGCCTTTGTGAACCAATGAGAAGTAATATTATACAAGAAAGGGCAATCTCTAAAGAACATGTGCTTATACTGAGAGGGGGGTGAATAGTATAAGATAAAACTTTTTGCTTTTCAATCCATATGATAACATCAACAATATTAAAGTAGTAAACATCACACAAAGCATCACACACATGAGAGACATGATTTAACGTGGTTCACCCAATGTGGGCTACTCCACGGAGAAAATATTCCTTATAAACTTTTCTCAAATAATTCTTTTGGGAATCCTTTCCCTATTACAAAGTTTATGGACCTCTGTCCAAAGGAGACATCGGTCCCCTAATCAAGTTCATGGATCTCTATCCATAGGAGAACTCCTTCTCCTCTGCTCTGGTTGATGATCTTCTAGAAGAATTATTGCCTCCACTACACTGGCTTATGGATCTCTATCCACTGAAGACTCCTGCCCTCACTCAGAAGACCTGTCTTCACTACCTTGGCTAATGGACCTCTATCCACTGGAGACTATCATCCTCTATACTCTATCACCTCCAAAGCTAGCTCTCAGCTCTGTCTCAAATATGCACTAAACTCTGTCCTTCGGTCTAGCACAAATCTGCTCAATCTCTATCTCTGGTCTGGCACAAACCTGTCCTCAAATCTGCACCAAAATCTGTCTTCAAATCTATATTGTAAGCTTCCACAAAATCTCACACCAATCTATCCACAAGTCTTCTCAAAGACTTACCTCAAATCTACTCAACAAGTCCTCACTAGAACTTATCCAATCTGCTCAACAAGTCTTCACCAAGACTTACCACAAATCTTCTCAACAAGTCCTCACTAGAACTTGTCCAATCTCACAGAAACATATAGAGAATTGTTAGAGACTCAATATTCTTCACAACAATGCTCAATCACTTTCACTCTCTTTTTATCACATAAACATATAGAGAATTGTTAGAGACTCAATATGCTTCACACTTACAAACACTCAACCTCTTTCTCAAATCAATTTAGGATGTAGAACAATTTGTTTCACATAATTAGAACTATCACTTCAACACTTCCACTTGACTAGGCTCAATCAACTCCACTCAATAAATCACTCAATAAAACACTTCCTTGCTTACAAACCCTAGTCCAAGCATATGAATCACTCACTCAATTATTTCCAACAATGCTTATCAAACAAGGTTTCTAGTATCAACTTTCATTCTAGAAAAACCAAACTCAACAATGCTTATCAAACAACCCTTTTCTCTCCAACTTAGCATTCACAACATCCAATAATCACTCTCAAGGAAAAATGTGCCCTTACCTCTTGTTTGAAGATGATTTGTCTTTACACACCTGTCTCAATCACAACCTTTCCTTTTGCCAATACTAGGGTTATATAGAAAATATTTGTTCTCAATAAATCCTTTCAAGAATAATTCATCAAGTCAAAATCTCACAACTTAATCAACCTTATTTCTCCTTTCAATACAATTATTAACTTTGTATTCAAAAAATATTTCTAACACCTAAGGCACACCTTATTACTCCTCTCAACAAGCTCATCACACTTCAGAAAAATCAAACCCTAACAAAAATGCCAAACCTTTTATCTCCCTCACAACAACCTTACACCATGCAAAATTAAATTTAAAACCTTTTTAAAAATTAATCTCCACAAAATTTGGAGCTTCTACAATTTTTGGGTCTCCATAAATTTTGGACTTAGCACATACCTTGGTCTAGCGCAAAAGGTGCCTGGTGGGTTTCGAATGCGAAACCTATCCACAGGCGGGTGCCTTAGCAAGGCGCACACCCACCACATGGGCTACGAGCCTCCACACAAAGGAGAAGGCTCATGCCTTCCCTTTGTCTCCTTCTTGGTGCACAATCCTCAAAATAATTCTCACTTCGCAAAAACTCAAGCCCATAGGATTCGATCCTTGCACCTTCCGCTGGCCAAGACTTAGTGCCTTCCCTTGCTGTCGGTTGCGCTATAACACACCTTGGAATGTAAACCAAAAGCCTCTCCTCCTTGTCCTTTTCACTGCCTCTATAAGCCTTTAAAAAACATGCGATCGATCCTTTGCTTTGTGCACGAAACACACCATTAAACTTTGATCATGGATGAAATATTTACCAAGGCCTTTCCCTCCTTTATATGCATTGGGCTATGCCTTCGATGACGTCGACGATAATTCAAAAATTTGAATTATGAATTTTATAACCCTATGCTTAGGGTTAGTTTAATTAACCTATAAATTAATATATAATTAAATTATAATTAATTTAAAATTAACTTAATAACTTTAAAAGTTAATTAAATTAATTTATAAATTAAATTATAATAAAACTATTATAATTAATTAAATCTCTTGCACCTTTAATATTATAATAAATTATTATAATATTATTTTTCTTGGGCCTTCCTTTTGCCCTTTAAACCTCATCTGACCACCTGGAAGGAAACTTTCTTTTGCACTTGATTATGGAACCTGAAACTGATGTTGCTCACTAAAACTGATGCTTACTGGTGTTGACTTCTTGACATCAATGACAACAAAACCTGCTCATATTTCCAACAATCTCCCCCTTTGTCATTGATGGTAACCCAATTACCTTTTACCATTTCCTTAACCTTTTTATGTTCTGCTCCCCTTGACTGAATGCTCTCCTTCTAACTCAAATCTCTCCCCCTTACTCAAATCTCTCCCCCTTTGACATCAATGGCAAAGGGTCACCTTTGGGGCTCGGGGCTAAGAATGAAACTCTTAGCTTAGCCCCTCCTCCACCTCCTCTTGAGGTGGTTAATTATGGGGTGGGAGTATTACTCCCAGTTTTCCTCGAAGATACTCAAAAGTCTCTTTCAAAAGTGGCTTAGTGAAGATGTCTGCTATCTGCTCCTTTGTAGTAACATATTCCAACCTGACTTGTTTATCTATCACCTGTTCTCTCAGAAAATGATACTTGATCGGAATGTGCTTTGTCCTAGAGTGCATCACTGGATTCTTTGAGATACTTATAGCACTTGTATTATCACATAATATGGGAATAGGATGATCATGTTTTATCTTGAAGTCTTCTAGAGTTCACTTCATCCATAATACATGTGTACAACTGGCTACTACTGCAATATACTCTACTTCTGCTATAGATAAGGATACTGATGCCTATTTCTTACTTAGCCAAGAGACTAAACAGTCTCCAAGAAAGAATGCTCCTCCACTTGTGCTTTTTCTATCATCAATGCTACCAGCCCAATCTGCATCTGTATACGTTGTGAGTGTGAAACTATCACTTTTGGGATACCAGAGCCCAAAATCCATAGTCCCTTTTAGATACCTAAGAATCCTCTTTACTACTGCCACATGTGTTTCCTTAGGTGCTGCTTGAAACCTTACCACTAATCCCACTACCTGCATGATATCTGGTCTTGTAGCTATGACATACAACAAGCTACCAATCATAGATCTGTATAATCTCTGATCTACCTCTGGAGATTCATCATCCTTACTTAACTTACATCCTGTAACCATGGGGGTACTTACTAGTTTGCAATCTTCTAACTTGAATTTCTTTAGCATCTCTTTTATATACTTGGTTTGTGAAAGAAATACTCCTTTCTCTGATTGTGAGATCTGAAGTCCAAGAAAGAAGGACAACTCACCAAGCATAGACATCTCAAATTCATTCTGCATGTTCTTTGCAAATTCTTTACACATCTTATCATTGTTTCCCCCAAAAATGATGTCATCAACATAAACAACCACAATTAGTAGATTATTCCCTTCATTTTTGATGTATAAGTTGCTTTCCGCTATCCCTTTTTTGAATCCCTGTTCTTGAAGATACTTATCCAATCTTGAGTACCATGCTCTAGGAGCCTGTTTTAGACCATACAGTACCTTTTTCAATCTGCATACATGATCTAGTTTATCTGTTAATATGAATCCCTCTAGCTTGTTCAATATAAACTTCTTCTAGAACACCATTTAGAAATGTTGACTTAACATCCATCTGATATACCTTGAAGTTTTTAAAACTTGAGAAGGCTAAGAATATTCTTATGGCTTCAAGTCATGCAATTGGAGAAAATGTCTCATCAAAGTCAATTCCCTCTACCTGTGCATAACCTTTGCACACCAACCTTGCTTTATTCTTGACTACCTATCCATCTTCATTTAACTTATTTCTGAATACCCATTTTGTGCCAATCACATTTTTGTCCTTTGGTCGTGGAACAAGTTCCCAAGTCTTGCTTTTCTCTATCTGATCTAATTCCTCATCCATTGCCTTAATCCAGAACTTATCTTCACTTGCCTGATTGAAGTCTTTTGGCTCAATCTTAGATAACAAAGAAAAATTTGCTTGTTGAGATGGTGTTATTATCCTTCTCCTTGTCTATCTTTCATCTGGATTCCCAATGATTAGATCTTTTGGATGATGTTTCTGTACATACCTGGATGGAGTTTTAGGAAGAAGTCTTTGTGTTTCTTCTTCTTCTTCATCTGATTCCTCATGAAACTCTTCTTGACAACTTCCATCTTCCTGATACACAATTTTCTGAACTGGTTCTCTTGAATCTATCTTCTCATCAATTGTTACATTTATACTTTCTACAATAGTGCATGTTCTCTTATTGAAGCATCTATAAGCTTTACTCTTAGTAGAATAACCAAGAAAAATTCCCTCATCACATCTTGGATCAAACTTGCCCAAGTTTTGCTCTTCCCATCTTATGTAGCACTTGCTTCCAAAAACCTTGAAGTGTTTTATAGTGGCCGATCTTCCTTTCCAAAGCTCATATGGAGTCTTGTGATGGTTTACCCTCATTTGAGCCCTAGTGATTATATATGCTATTATGTTGACTGCTTCCCTCCAAAATCCATCTGAAATCTTGGACTCATTCAACATAGCTCTAGCCATATTCTCAATAGTCCTATTTTTCCTTTCAACTACTCCATTTTGTTGAGGAGTTCTTGCAGTTGAGTATTCTCTCTTGATTCCATGTTGTTCACAAAAATCTACAAATTCATTTGAGGTAAATTCTCCTCCTCTATCAGATCTCAAACACTTAATCCTCTTGCCAATTTCATTTTCAACCCATTCTTTAAATGCTTTGAATTTTTCAAATGCTTCTGACTTATCTTTCAGAAAGCTACCCAAACCATTCTGGAGTAATCATCTATAAACAATATGAAGTAACTCTCACCTTGAATACTCTATGTTCTGGTAGGACCACATAGATCAGTATGTATTAGACTTAATGGCTCAGATGACATATATCCCTTTGATTTAAAGCTTGTTCTAGTTTGCTTTCCATGTTGACAAGGTGCACAAATTGTGTTTTGTGGCCTTTTTAGCTTGGGTAAATCTCTAAAAACCTTCTTATTGCTTATGTTGACTATGTTGTCAAAATTCAAGTGACCCAATCTTCTATGCCACAACCAACTCTCATCTTCTTGTGATAGAAAGCACTTTTCCCCTTTGATCTCACTAAGCATATATAGATTGTTTGGAGTTCTACTTGCATTTGCAATAACTTTTCTAGTTTCTTATTTTCTTATCTCACATCTATCTGGGTGAAATGTAACCATATGACCTTGATCACAAAGTTGGCTTACACTTAGCAGATTATGTTTTAACCCTTTGACATATAGTACATTTTTTGTTCTTGTTTTCCCATTATCTAAACTCAGAGTTCCTCTTCCACCAATTTTTGTTGATCCATTATCACCAAAACTTACTGATCCTCTATTGGTTTCTTTGAGTACAATAAATTTGTCTTTGTCTCCTGTCATGTGTCTAGAGCAACCACTATCAAGAAACCATTGTTCTTCTTTATCTTGAGCATGAAGAGTTGTTTGAACTAACATTGATCTAGCCTTTTCATTTCCCCTTTTCTCTTTCCTAATTGTTGAAGTTGTACTATTTTTACTAGACTTAGGAAGTACCATTTTGCACCATCTAGCCTTATGTCCAAAATTATTGCATTTGTAACATATGATATCATTGTTCATAAGAGGTGCAAAAGAGTTGAAATTTCTATTGACATCATTTTTCACATAACCAGTGTAGTGTACAACTCTATGACCATATTTGTTACAAGAAAAGCAATAGCCATGGAAGAAATTATGTAACCTATTTGGATGCCTTTGAGATTGTGGTTGAGTGCTTCTCCTTCTATGATTAACTTTCATCCATGGTTCTTCTTTGCTTTCTTCCTTCCTGATGTCTTTTATTTTTGGAGTATACGTCACTTGCTTATCTTTGTTTGAAGTTTCTGCTTCTTGAAGACTTGGCTCCTCTTTCTATTTCCCAAACTCTATATCTGGTAGTACCTTGGTATTTTCAACTTCATTCCTTAGATAAACAATTTTTGCTTCCAATATTTCACATTCTGTTTCTCTTGCTCTTAATAGATCTATCATATCCTATTCAATTTTCTTTCCCTCTTCTACCTTTATCTTGAGTTCTATGAGACTTTGTAGAAGTTCCATCTTTGCTTCTTCATCTTCTTGAATTTGTTCCTTCAAGCTTGAGTTCTTTTCTCTAATCCTTTCCAAATTTTTGAGAGTAGTGAAGAATTCCTCTTTTATATCAAACATGGTCTCTTCTTCACTTTATGAAGTCATGTGTGTCTTTGATGGATCCTCCTCCAAGCTGTTAGTCTTTTCATGGAGAGACCCTCTGATACCAATTGAAGAACATGTGCTTATACTGAGAGAGGGGGTGAATAGTATAAGATAAAACTTTTTGCTTTTCAATCCATATGATAACATCAACAATATTAAAGTAGTAAACATCACACAAAGCATCACACACATGAGAGACATGATTTAACGTGGTTCACCCAATGTGGGCTACTCCACGGAGAAAATATTCCTTATAAACTTTTCTCAAATAATTCTTTTGGGAATCCTTTCCCTATTACAAAGTTTATGGACCTCTATCCAAAGGAGACACCGGTCCCCTAATCAAGTTCATGGATCTCTATCCATATGAGAACTCCTTCTCCTCTGCTCTAGCTAATGATCTTCTAGAAGAACTATTGCCTCCATTGCACTGGCTTATGGATCTCTATCCATTGAAGACTCCTACCCTCACTCAGAAGACCTATCTTCACTACCCTAGCTAATGGACCTCTATCCACTAGAGACTATCATCCTCTATACTCTGTCACCTCCAAATCTAGCTCTCAGCTCTATCTCAAATCTGCACTAAACTTTGTCCTTCGATCTAGCACAAATCTGCTCAATATCTATCTCTGGTCTGGCACAAACCTATCCTCAAATCTACACCAAACTCTATCTTCAAATATGTATTGTAAGCTTCCACAAAATCTCACACTAATCTATCCACAAGTCTTCTCAAAGACTTACCTCAAATATGCTCAATAAGTCCTCACTAGAACTTGTCCAATCTGCTCAACAAGTCTTCACCAAGACTTACCATAAATCTTCTCAACAAGTCCTCACTAGAACTTTTCCAATCTCATAGAAATATATAGAGAATTTTTAGAGACTCAATATGCTTCACAAAAATGCTCAATCACTTTCACTCTCTCTTTTTATCATAGAAACATATAGAGAATTGTTAGAGACTCAATATGCTTCACACTTACAAACACTCAACCTCTTTCTCAAATCAATTTAGGATGTAGAACAATTTGTTTCACAAAATTAGAACTATCACTTCAACACTTCCACTTGACTAGGCTCAATCAACTCCACTCAATCAATCACTCAATAAAATACTTCCTTGCTTACAAACCCTAGTCCAAGCATATGAATCACTCACTCAATTATTTCCAACAATGCTTATCAAACAAGGTTTCTAGTATCAAATTTCATTCCAAAAAAACCAAACTCAACAATGCTTATCAAACAACCCTTTTCTCTCCAACTTAGCATTCACAACATCCAACAATCACTCTCAAGGAAAAATGTGCCCTTACCTCTTGTTTGAAGATGATTTGTCTTTACACACCTGTCTCAATCACAACCTTTCCTTTTGCCAATACTAGGGTTAGATAGCAAATATTTATTCTCAATAAATCCTTTCAAGAATAATTCATCAAGTCAAAATATCACAACTTAATCAACCTTATTTCTCCTTTCAATACAATTATTAACTTTGTATTCAACAAATATTTCTAACACCTAAGGCACACCTTATTACTCCTCTCAACAAGCTCATCACACTTCAAAAAAATCAAACCCTAACAAAAATACCAAACCTTTTATCTCCCTCACAACAACCTTACACCATGCAAAATTAAATTTAAAACCTTTTTAAAAATTAATCTTCACAAAATTTGGAGCTTTCACAATTTTTGGGTCTCCACAAATTTTGAACTTAGCACATACCTTGGTCTAGCGTAAAAGGTGCCTAGTGGGTTTCGAACATGAAACCTATCCACAGTCGGGTGCCTTAGCAAGGTGCGTGCCCACCATGTGGGCTACGAGCCTCCACACAAAGGAGAAGGCTCACACCTTCCCTTTGTCTCCTTCCTGGTGTGCAAACCTCAAAATAATTCTCGCTTTGCAAAAACTCAAGCCCGTAGGATTCGATCCCTGCACCTTCTGCTGGCCAAGACTTAGCGCCTTCCCTTGCTTCCGGTTGCACTACAACGCACCTTGGAATGTAAACCAAAAGCCTCTCCTCCTTGTCCTTTTCGCTGCCTCTATAAGCCTTTAAAAAACACACGATCGATCCTTTGCTTTGCGCATGAAACACACCATTAAACTTTGATCATGGATGAAATATTTACCAAGGCCTTTCCCTCCTTTATATGCATTGGGCTATGCCTTCGATGATGTCGGTGATAATTCAAAAATTCGAATTATGAATTTTATAACCCTATGCTTAGGGTTAGTTTAATTAACCTATAAATTAATATATAATTAAATTATAATTAATTTAAAATTAACTTAATAACTTTAAAAGTTAATTAAATTAATTTATAAATTAAATTATAATAAAACTATTATAATTAATTTATAATTAATTAAATCTCTTGCACCTTTAATATTATAATAAATTATTATAATATTATTTTTCTTGGGCCTTCCTTTTGCCCTTTAAACCTCATCTGACCACCTGGAAGGAAACTTTCTTTTGCACTTGATTACGGAACCTGAAACTGATGTTGCTCATTGAAACTGACGCTTACTGGTGCTGACTTCTTGACATCAATGACAACAAAACCTGCTCATATTTCCAACAATCTCTAAAATAAAGCTTTGATCCCATAAGTGACTCTTGAAAAATAGCATACAAAAATTGTAGAACACCAAGTAAAGGTGTGAATTGGATGCAAAATTAATAAGACATATGAGCAAAGTTATTTCAAAATAGTAAAGGTGACAATTATTGTTATTATTCTAAAATAAATTATAGGTGGCTCAATTATTCAAAGGAAATGAAGTTAGTTATCATAATTACAAAGGAAAACTCAAGAGAACCAAATGCATATCTTAGGGAGACACAATAAAGTATAGATAAATCATTCATTGCATATTTGAAAAGAAAAAGACAACAACCAAAATGAGGAAACAACATTTCTTGCATGAAAGAAGAAAAATCCTAGTTTAGAAAGCTAAATTTGACTAGTACAAAAATATAGGTTATGTGATTACAATCAAATCATACCTTTAAATAACATAGTTTAGATCTTAATCCTCTATTTTTGGTTATATAAATGGTTGTGTCTTTTACAATCAACTCATGTGACTTTAAATAGACCGCTCCATTGTACCCTTAAATAGCTAAAATACTTCCTGGCATAGTTTGGTATCTTTCCTTTGATCACTCATCTCCTTTTATCCCATCCTTTTTGTCTCTTCTTAGTTACTCCTTTTATCTTAAACCACTGTTTCACTCCCTTGCCAATTCAATCTATAGACAACCATTATTTTTCTAATCTTAAGTAACTCACCCCTCTTCAACCCATCTTAGCCAACTTGTTTCTAATCATCCCCATGTAAATAAATTTTCCTCGGTTCAACTTGGTTTCTCTTCCAAAACGAGGGACCATACAGGGGGGTAGGGGAACATTTAATACAGTCTTAAGCACAATCCTTAACAACACTTTAAGCAAAAAACCTTCACATCCTTTAAGCACCAACATAAAATTGGGGGCATCTACGTCAATTTTTTTATGCATTCATTATACAATAAATGCATCAAAATAGGTAAAAATATAGACACTCAATTTTATGCTCTTATGTTCATCATAATCCTTATCCACTAGCCCTATAATTAACCAAACATAATTCATCTTTTGTATGCCCAATTTATAGCATTTATTATTCCTAAAAGCAAGAGCATCATTTGAAGCATTAATATCTGCTACAAATCCTCATAACCTGTAAATTAATTCTTTCATCGAAAATGACTTGAAAAAATATTTTCGATGAGTGTCAATACACCTATATTCCCAGAAGGGTTGATGCCCCAAATTGGCTTAATTATGTGTGATGTTTAAACCCCTATGCTATAACTCTATAATACCTAGATGTTGTAGGGAAGTCAAACACTGTGGAATGTAGTATTCATTGTAAACTAAATGATAAAAATATAAAGATAAAGATAATTTAAAAACTTATATTCACACAATGTAGATCCACATTTTACATTGCAAAATATAAATAAAATAAAAAATAATTAAATTTAGAAATTAAATGCGCAATGGGAAAATAACATAGTTTAGATCTTTTCTCAGAACTTTCTCTGCTTCCACTTGACTTTAAGATCCTTTTTACTCCTTTTCTATATTGGCCTCTTCCTTTCTCAATGAATCTTTCTTCAATTATATTTCTCTTTCTATATGAACCTTTCCTTTTTCTGCAATATGAATCTTTCTATAAATCTCTTAGAACTCAGGCCTTCTCTTCTTATTCTGAATGTCTCCTTTCCTTTTTCACTGTGTGAGACTTCTATAATGACTTTTTTTCCTCTATATAAATATCTATCCTCTATATGGACCTCTTTAGCCAATGTCAAGGTCTCTATGAACTGAATATATTTCTTATCTTCTCTCTGTAATGGCTTCTTTGAGCCTATGTCAAGGTCAATATCATTATTACCTGAATATTCTTAATAACTTGATATATTGCAGCTCTTATCTACTGTAGATTCTAATCCACTGCAAGAAGCTATATAGATTAAGTTAGATGCTTCTTTATCCTTCTCCAAGATCAATCTTCTTTCTTTTTGTTCTACTTCTTTCTATTCTCTTAAGAAGCTCGTCACATTTTTGCTACTTTCTCTACGATTTGAAATATAATGTCAAGGTGACTTGAATGTCCTTGTATCTTCAACTTTATTCTAAGTTGGAAATAATAAATGTCAAGGGATGTCTATGTCCCTAAATCTCAAACTTTCTTTCGAAATTAATATCAAGGAATATATGTCCTTGAATCCTCTATCAGTGTCAAGGATTGGCAATGACCATGAATGATCAACTATCTCAAAGTTGATTTGCCAATTAATATAGTTGAGTCCTACTCTTCATTGGTTATTCTTCAACCATAGAAAAAATCTAGCCTATTCTACTCAATATGACCTTCAAATATAGAGTTTGAGTCTCACTATCTTCAAAGTGGATAGACTCCAAATCGACTTTATCAAACTAGATAAAATCAATTTCTAATAGTGGTTGAACTCTTGTCAATTTGGATAGAGTTTGGTGGTAGCTCTGATACCACTGATGGATTTTTAAGCCTTAATACTACCATAAATATCATAGGCTAGATATCACAGGATCAAATATAATAAAACCACAATAAGATAAAAAATAATGATAAGTATTAGTAATAGAAAGGAACTTACAACATTAACCATAAGAAATATACTTTAAATTATTTTATTATATGAAATTGTACATTTAGTTATGGAGTTTTGTCTCCATAATATAGTTTTACAAAATGACCTTTGAATTCTTGTCTTGCCACTTGTCTAAGTGACTCTTGATATTTACTCAAGATACATATACATATCAAATAATGTAATATACTCTAATATTTCAAAATCTTAGCTATCGAAAAATTATAGTTAGGGTTGTTGTGTAAGAGAATATTATTTTCATCTTGGTGCATATTTTTTTTAGCTTAGGTTTTTCTTTTCACTATCTTTGTTTAATAAATTTCTCTCTTCCCCCTAAAAGTTGGTAGATTAGGCTAAAGTAGGAAAATGCACTCAAAGTCACATCTTAAAAGTAGCCATCCTTGTAAAAAGTATTGGATGCCCAGATTGAACCAACCCCCATGCACTCGATAGTAGCCCTATTGTGGTTCTCTATATGAGGTATAATAGTCTTGACCATCTGGTCCCTCTTGTCTTATAATCCAAAAAATTGGAGAGGACAACAGTTTGATGACATTCCCAATGGGACCCCATTGACCCTTAATTGGTCTCACAATAAAAATAACAATTAGGATCTAACTCTAGTGAGGGTATTTACCCAAATTCTTGTTGAAGCACATCAAAACTCACCTAGAAACTTCTCAAGAATAAACATCCAAAAGAAGCCACATTGAAGTACATCAAATTGTAGTTTTGGTGAAGATCTTAGTCTATCTGCTCATAGAGCACATGTATTCACCTGGAAATTCCAATAAAACCAAAGTATCCAAAAGTGTATGAACAAGATACCTACTATTATATCCTTTACTACTGTAAATATTCAAGATTTGATTTCACCACTTGACATCATTCCATAAAGAAGAAGAATTAGAGGCCATAATATGGTTGCTTCATCATCGCCTAAAACATTCATTGCCTAGAATGGCAAAGATATCTTGAGATATCCTTATCCACATGAAGTATGAGAAGAGATATCAATGCTTGCTCTAAAATTTCTTCCACATTTCTCTAGGGAGAACTTGACTACTTTTATCAATCATTTGAACCACATTGTGAGTTTGTGCACACTTCATAATTTATCAGAGCAAAAAATAGCTCTAAGATTATTGGTAGCCTAATTCAAAGGTAGGTCTTGAGAATGATATGTTGTGCTTCAACCTAATTTAATAGCTAATTAGCACCAACTCACCACCCTATTCATAGAAATATATAGAGAAAATGTAGATGGGGTGTCTCTCATGGAACATTTATCTACAATAAAAAAGCTCCCATGGAGGCGATAGATAATTTCAATCTCATATTTCACAAGACATGGCATAGAATACCTAAATATATTTTTTCTCCCCTAGGTGTGGTATTTATATATTAGATACATACGTTATATTTTGAATTTTCATTTATGATTAAGACCAAAAGTGGAAACTCCCTACCAAATGCCTATTGCATAATTATTTAAGCTTAACATGATTTGATTCAGATTAGAAGGATAAATCCCAAGCCTCTCATGCCTTTTTGTCCCAATGTGTAATCTCTGTACTGGCCTCCTTCAATAATCCAACCAACAACCTTCCATCCAAACAACTCAGTATCACCTATAGTAACTCATGTCTCCCTGCTCTAGTGCCTCTATTTTAGAAAGCCCAAAGATGAAAGCAATGAAAAGCCTGGTCAATCTAATTACCAATGAAATACTAACCATGAAGAGGAAGAATCATGCCCAAATTTATCCATATAAAAATAACTAAAGACCTCATTTCCTATAGGGAAACCAAGGTAATAGATCTCCATTCAATGGCTACCCTAGGCCCCATTTCTAGGTCAATCAAGGAAATAATCAAGTCCAATGTCAAAATAAAAAAATAATGCCAATGTTGACCCCTCTATAGTAATAAATCCTTGACCATGCTAGGAATATGGATCCCATTTAGAATAATTATGTAAAAGAGTTTTCCTCCTCATGTCGCCCAACTTCAAATACTTGCTCTAGAGAGATCTCCCAACTCCTTGTAACCAAGACAAATAAAATGATACCCCTTAGGTATCTATATTTTATTTTGAGAATGATGCTCAAAGGGAAAATTGGCCTACCCTTACCACCTCTATTTCTAATTTAAATTGTACTTATCCAAAGTAAATCCTAGTCACTTGGGATGAGGAAGAAGTTTCCATTATATTTGATAAACCAGACAATCTAATAACCAACAGATCTCAAGTTTGATTAGACTATCTAATGAGGTCTAAGAAGTGGATATTTGAGGATCAAGATAAGAGCAATATGATAGCCCTAGAACATTATATTATCAATTAGACCAACTCATTATCATATTGCCATAATGGCCCCAAAGCAAATTGTATTGGTACCTATTGCTAACATTAAAAGAAGTGATTAGATGACACTTAGTGGCTAGACAAAAATGATTGATGCCAACTAGAGGAATTTAATAGATATACCTCTAAGAATATTATAGCCCCTAAAAGTGGTAAGACAAAATATCCTAGAGATCCTAAGGTAGCAAACACCCTAGATGAAATCAAAAAAAATTCCTCAGCCAACTAGGGACCAACCTAGAATTCCACTATCGATATATGCTATGCAAAGGGCCACCTCTCTTAGGAATTTTAGTGTTGTGGATCATTTAAAAATTTCCATTGTACCAGTATCGATATAGGATATCCTTTCTATCCCTAGAAAAAAAAGAGTGTCTAAAGAAGGCTTTGGAGGAAGAAGAAAAGGAACAAGGTTAGTGTCAAGCTCTTGCAGTTTTATAGATCTTAGCCTAAAATATAAGTAGGCCCAAACCATCCCCTTTCTATATGTGTCTCATCTACAAGGATAAGTTGATCCACAATTGTATGATATATTTGGGGGTAAGCACATATATATTATGTCAAAATAAGTGGCAAATGTGTTGGGCATGAAATATCATCCTATTAACAAGAGAGTGGTGTAGTTGGATGATAGTGTAGTCAAAATCCTAGGCATCATCAAAGATCTCCTCTCCTTATATGCCTACCCAATCCTAACAAGTATGTAAGACATAGTAGTGACTGATCTCCCTCCATATTTTAGCATATGCTCATCAAGGGATTTCATTGCTAAATTAGGAGGATATTTGTATTTAGACTAGTCCTTTAGGGTCTTGGGAACTCGATATGGGACTAGGATTAAGATCCTATATGAACCACTCTACTTGTACCATGTTGAACATTTACTTACATCTGGGCCTAATGCTAATCATGTTTTAATTGCAAAAGGGGAATGGTCTGAATCAAAGATAACAATTGATGAGCTACATCCATTTATTCTAGATGATCAAATAAACTAAAGGGCAACCAAAGTTTGAGATTCAAATCCTTCTTGGAAATATGGATTGATAAGTATGGGATGAGATTCAACTAGAATTTGAACCCAACCCTTTTAGGGTCATGTATATACAAAAAAAATAAAAAAATGGTATCCATTTTGTATATATCATTGTATTAGCTAATTTTTGTTATGCAGGATAATTTTTAGAATAAGAGAGCTACATGTAATTTGAAAAGGTAGTTACACTTTGGTAAGGAAACATAAACAAAACTAAAATCTATATCAAAATTTGAAGTGATACAATCTACTAGAATGGAAGGCGTGAAATAGCACAAATTGAAATTACATAGACAATCAACTTCCTAGAAAGGATAGACTCCCTAGGTGCATTAAAAAAATATGGCTCTTGGGACTAGTGTCGAACAATAGAAGTTTTCAAATCAATTATAATGTCAAAATCACATAGTTTAAAATAAAGGTAAAAATAGTGACAGTGGGATATACATGAAGATATAGTAGTATTGAATCATGCAAATCCATTGTTGAAAAAAAAGATGAAGATTTTCTTCCATCACCTTGATGGAAACAAGACAAACTCAAGTCGGGTTAAAGGACAATGAAAAAGGGAGGTATAGGTTCATAGAATAATTTAATTTGGGTAGGTACCTCTACCTCAAGGAAAAGGCTATAAAAGTACTATCATGCATATCTTTCTTGACTCAAATGATGGTATGAGATAAGTTGGCCCTTTCTATATCATTAAAGCTACATTTGAATGACTCCACACCAAATAGATAAGTCCTTGTTCTTTGGGTTCATCTCCTTCTACAAGTAGAGAACCACTATAAGCTACAAAAGTTGTAGTGAAATCTCTCTATGATCTAGCCAAAGAAGGGAAATTGCATTTGAAGTTGACTTGGAACCATATGTAGAATGAAAATCCCTCAAACCATTGCTAACCACTAGGAAGCCTATTAAAAAAAATACCAAAGAGCTATCATCCAGGGCTAAGGATAGGTGTAAAAAACCTTAAGTTGTATGACTAGGCTAACTACCAAATCTTAAACGTTAGCATCCCATGTAACTCCTCAAAGTATTTTTGATGATATCTAAATTAGATCCCATTATTGATAGCAAATCATGTGCCTTTTAATGATAACTAAAATATCTCTATCATTGGTGGTGGTTTGACCCAAACAACGATTGTTGATGAGCTAACAAGTTTAGCTATCATCCACATTTGTTTAGATTTGTAGCTCATAAAATCTCATCCATCATATCTCCACCACATACACATAACACATTCATTATTGAGAGTCAATTGAGGGAATATCAAAAGTTGTAAAGAATGGAGGAATACTTGCAAGATATAATCATTAGAGATCTTAAGAGATATTCATTCTACCACAATTAGGTAAGGATGTCACCTGGTGAAGTTTCTCTACACTAATGACTCCTTCAATAAGAAGGTCAATACCTAATGACATTAAAATCACAGGAATAGGAGAATACTTCAACTCAAAGATCCCATAGACTAAAAAAATATCATCATCTATAATTCATATTTTAAGGGGGTTTTTGATAACTTTACCTTAAAATGACTTGGGAAAAGGTTATGAGTTAGAAAGGCAAAGCTAGTGGAAATCAAAGAAATGATTCTCAAATCTATAAGGGAAATAAAAGACTTCATAAAGGTTACACTAGTATAGCAAGTTCATATGGACCTCACTATTCAGGTTTCAAGAGTTATAACATGGCAAAAGTCTCAAAGGTATTAACAAAAAATGAATAGTGAAAGGTCAAAAGTTTTCAAAAGATCCAAACATTGTAGAAAGACAAACGTTTCTATAGTGTAGCCTCAAAAACCCAAAAATATAGAAAGCGATAAGTAAAGTTCCAAAAGAGGCAATGAAGGGAAGATGTTCGATGGTCAAAAGCTCTAAAAGGTATCGAAAGAAAGCAATGAGAAATTTTTTGATAAGAAGATTATACAAGACAAAAATTATAAAGAATGAAATACCAAAAATATTTGACAAAAGGACAAGAGAAGAAAAGGGTCCCTCAAAATAGTCCTAACAAATGTAACTAGCCTACTCTTAGAATTTCTGGATTTCCTAATACAAAAGGACAAGAACAAAGCTCCGATGAGGCATCCAAGCACTCCATGAAGTATGATGTGGTTAGAGTAGAAGAAGAATCAGATCAAGTTGTAGGGCATCAATAATGATGCACAAGATTCTTGAAGAGGTAGATGAGCCAAATCAATGTGTCATTATTATGGGAAGATAAATATTACCTACTAGTATCACTTTAGCTCAACAATATAATAAAATTAGGTGGTACATTGAAGATAAAGGCATGGAACTTGCAACAATAACAATTAAAAAACTAACAATAGTAATGGCAGAAGGTGCTTCCATTTAATTATTTGGGATCCCAAGAAAGAGTAGTTGGAATGGTCATACTATCCTATAATTTTGGAGATAAAATATTCCTTCTTTTGTAATTTATAAATAGTAATTAGTTTAGCATTGTAAAGTATGGACAAGTTATATAAATTTCCCTTCATTTTATTCTATATAGAAATATTTGAATTCCTGAGTGGTCTTGTGGGCAGTACAAACCCTCACTTTTGGCATAATCTTGTAATATTTTATATTTATATGTATATAGTAGGCCTATGACTATTTGGTTCCAATTTTTTGGTTCTCCTCATATCATTTCCTTTATGTATGTATGTTTGTGTTTCAGTTTGTGCTTATATATGCTTAGAGGAGGAAGTGTTCAAATTCCTAGTTGTCGATGCATTACAATTAAGGTTATTATGGGAGAATATTATTCTGATCTTGGAATATTACCTCTATTTGCTTAGGTTTTTTCTTTTCACTATATTTATTTTTTGTATTTCTCTTACCCTTTCTCCCTGAAGCTAGTATAATAGGCTACAATAGGAAAAGTGCACTCAAGGTTACAACTTAAAAGGAACCGACCTTGTAACAAATCATGGATACCCTCAATTGAACTGACCCCCATGCTCTCAAAAGAGGCCCTACTATGACACTTTGTGCAAGGCATGATAATCTTGACCATATGGTCACTCCCATCCGATGGTCAAGACAATCAAAGAGGACAACAATTGTTATTATTAGCTTGGACCCTAGGATTATGGTAGTTAGCCATTGAGCATTAAGGTTACAATTATTGTTGATTTAGTCTATAAATATGAGTTATGTTGTAGTTATGATCATGTTTCATACTAGAATCTTAGTCATCTCTATTGCACATATGAGACTTTGCCATCTTCAATGGCTCTCAGTCTTTGTCCTCTCTAAGTGGCTAGGATTTGTACTAATTTGTAATATATAATTTTTTTACTTGCATTATTGGTTTTTTGGCATTGAATTTGGTTTACTAGTCTAGTGGATGATTTCTTTTGTACATTATATAATTGTTGTTGTTTTATTTCTAGAAGTCATTGTATACACATATCCAATTCCATAAGCATATTAGTCTTCTCATGGAATGAATTTAACACATGGCCTCTTGTCCAATGTTTACACAATCCAAATTTATCTACAACAAATGAAACCACCGTGTTCTTATGAAATAACAAAGTCTAGAATGCTTTCAATCCTATAATTCATATTACAAAGGCTTTTTGGAAAAAAAATATTAAAATATTTTGTCTTTCCTTTATTGGGAACTAATTGAATAAAGGTGACATTAATCTCACTTATTATGACCTTATTTTTCTTAGCCTCTTCAATTATAGATATCAGGTCACTCTTCAATAAAATCCCAATTTAAAAAAAGAAAATTACAGGATATTGTTGGGGCTAGGTGCCTTGTTATGGTGGAATGAGAAAATTGTCTCTTATAGATCATCCATAAATATCCTCCTCATCCAATTTTAATTACGTCATTGTGTGATAATTAATAAAATATTTTGTAAATATTATCTTTAGCCTCTTTATCTTATCTAAATTTAATGGAATATCTTTGAAATAATCAATTGCTTCCTTCCTAATATTTTTCTTCTTTCTCAATATTTATTACATTTGGAGTTGAAAATATTCTTAATTCAATGGAAAAACAAATCTATTTTATTTGTAGCATGAAATTTTTGGTGTTTTTGTGCCCTTCCTTAAGCCACCCCCTGTAGATTTTTGGGACAAATATTCTTTTAATATATTATGATAATAAAAAAGTAATGATTTTCTTACACATAAGTATCTTGACCCATTCCATTGATTTATACTATCTCTTGTAAATTTTGACGTTGAATTTGACTTGAGATTTTATATTTTAAATATAGTACCAAAAAATTCAACATTGCAAACCTTCATTTGTACCTTTAGATATTTCATTTTTGAAAAAAACTATACATTCATAATCCTTCAAACCTTGATTCATACCACCATAACATAACCATGTGGAAGAAATTAGGGTCTTGGAACCATATACATTGAAATTGAAATGGTTCTAGATGTCCCTTATTGAGTTACAATTCAAGAGTATGGATATGAGATCTGATCCTACTTGTAATTAAATATCTAAAGAGATTGTATATTCTAGTTTTCTCCATGTATTAGATAACAAAATATGACTTTTCCCAATGCATTTATTATCCCATATATTGAAATATTGAAGGAATAACATCTCAAAGGCCATTTCAATTAACAAATGATGCAAAAACCTCCACTGCTTAGGTCATCTAGGAGTACCATCATTTTTCGAAGAATATAAAACCATGTTGAAGACCCCCAAGAATCTCTAGATCACAATTATAATTTTTAAATGAATTTTGAGCCTCCTCAAAATAATTAATAGTTGCACCAATTGAAGATATGGCGGTATGTGGTGGACCAGTTTGTACTAACTTCCTACACCCAACGATACCTACACCTAGTGATGCCTACACTTAGAGCTACACCCAAAACAGTGGTGCCTACACCCAGGATGATACCTAAACTCAGTGGAGAGGCACCTACACTTAGACACCCAGAAGGATGCCTACACTTATAAGCACCTACACCCAATGGCGCCTACATATAGAGCTATACCCAACGACACCTACACCCAGGATGATGCCTACATCTAGTGGCAAGCACACAAATATCGGTGTCTACTTCCAAGTTTCCCATGATGAGATTGTTTTTTATCAAAAATATCATGCAACTTTTATTAAAAAATTGTTTAAATATCTTCCTTTTGTGAGCTATCCAGATTATGACAAATCTAAAAAGTGGGTGAGAAATTATGTAAAATTCTAACAAATCCAAAAAGTTGGCAGGGAAAATATCTTGTAAATTTGGAAAGTAGGCAGGAAAATATTTAAAAGTTTTGCAAATTTGGAAAGTAGGTAGGGAAAATATGTAGTCTTGCAAAAAAAATTAATCCAGGTGGAAAATAGAAGATTGGGAAAATGCTCTTATCTATAAAATATATTTTCTAAGTATTTCTAGGGGTTGATTCATTCTATCACTTGCTGGCCTTTAAAACAATGTGAAATTAATACAAATATTGTTTCAGCTATATTTTGTGTATCTTTAGTTTGGTTGAATTACATGTGGCATTGGCCCTTGGTTCATACTAACCTTACCTCTTGGAGTTTATTTCACGGCCTGTTTTATGTTTCGTATCTATTGTATAGTGTCTCTTATGACTTTTTGGGTGGATCAATCAATCAATTTTTCTTGGTGTATCACCTCTTTTTCCTTTTGTCTTTCTTGTTTATCTTGTTGTTTTAGTTTTCCTTCTTCCCTTTTCCATTTGCAGTTTTCGAGAGCCAACTCTCTCTGGAGGTCTTTTCCTCTCAAATAGTCTCATATGAGAGGAAAATTCCCATGTCGACACTAGATACAGGTACAAATATAAGCATACATTTTTAGTCGTCAACATAAATAATCATTGAATTTGACATAAATAAACTGAGGTGCCTCTAACATCTTTCATGAGGAGTAATTATAATTGGAGCATATACATTTATAACCCAAAATTGGATATTTTTCTCTTTCTTTAAATTAAAAAAAAAAACTTACATCCCAATTATATTTTACTTCTAGCAACTATCCATCTCATTCATGTTTATCCCATATTGTCGCAATGATTCCTAAAACTTCTATAATAAAAACTATTGCTCACTATTATTGTATTACAATAAATTCAAGAATATAATAAAATTAGTAATTATCAAATAACTTTTGAGGGGTCTTATTCATGCCCCTAATATTCCAATATACCATTTTTATCATCACTTTTTATTTTTATATACAGGATTAGGACCATTTTTTGTTAGCACTTACAATATTTGTTTTTATTTTTCCATATTGATATCCCTTTAAATCTCCTTTTCTCTCTTTAATTCTTGCTTTAGATGTCTTCCTTTCCTTTTTCCATTCCTACAAACACTTTTATCTTCAACAATTTCTTTGATTTTTCTAGACTGTTTATAATGAGACTTATCATTTATATGTTTATACTAACCTAGAAACTTGAATTTTATGGAATAGCTTCAAAAACATTTCTTTATGTTGTCCAGGAAACCCTAAAGTGCATGAATGACCCTTCATAGTAATTACATTATTATTCAACCCTTAAAATCCTAAATTACTATGTGTATCCTCCATAATCATTTCTCTATTATGTTGCTCTTGATACCCTAGAGTGAGAGGAATAAACTTTACACTATTATTTTTATTACAAGGAGAGGATTTTATACTACTTGAGGCAAACAAAGATAACTTACCTAGATAAAACTTGAACTCTTCCAACTTCATTTTTAAAATTTGCCTCCATGACTTCCTTTGCACGTTTGATTCTTTTTAAATTTGAAATTGTACATTATACTTCCTCATCTCTTATATCCTTCTTTGTTTCTTCTAATAGTTGATCCAAGTGAATTGTGATATCCTTCTCAATATAGGAGTGGAAAATACTAAGATCTAATTTAGATTCTACTATAATATGATCTCCTTGCTTTATCTTGAAGTTTATCTCATGATAAAAACATTAATCTCTTTACCCATCATTTTAATTTTCTAATCTCTTACTATATGTCTTGTCTCATAATATTTCTAGTATTGAAATACAATTTTTTCATAATCCACTTGTTGATCCCACTATTTTGAGGCATATTAATCTTTATGGATTGTAGAAAAGATTTTGAAATATCCATGACAACACATCTCATTATATACAACATACTTTTACTCGGTAATTGATCCCTCAATGAAATCCCCTAGAGCATTGGTAATATTCTTCAAAACCTCCTTATTGATAAGTCGAGATGGAAGTCCAAATATCCAAACCCACCCTCGAAGACTTTCAACAGTTTGTGTCTCCACAAAAAATTCTTAGTCAATGGTCTTAAATATAGGGCACCTCTCCTAAACCATGGTTCACCATCCATTGTTTTATTTCTTTCTTATAAACTAGAGAAAATGATAAGAAAAAATCCTTTAGAAGGAAGGGCATGCACTAATTTAAATTTAATCTCCACTTCCACTTAATCCAATTTTTTTTTTGTGGAAAACATCCCAAAAGGGATGCCACTTTCGGGTAAGACCCAAGGAGGCAGGGGTATCCATTCCACAAAAAATGCCCAGGACTCGGACCTGGCCTACCACCTTTGACATGCTCAAGGAGCAAACAAACACACAAAACCAAATTTAAAAAAAAAAAAAATAACAACAAAAATAATAAAATAAAATAAAAAACAAACTCCTTGAGTGTGTCAAAACCAAAAGCACAACCAAACACGCACAATAAGATAAAAGAAACCATAACACAAACCACATAGAAAAACACAAGAACCACATAACAAAACACAAACAAGACAAAAACAACAGAACACTACAAAGACATAACCCAAAAAAACATGAAAAATAAACACAACCAAAACCTAAAAAATAAAATAAATAAAATAAAAATAAAAACAACCAACAACAGACAATAAAAAAAAACAAAAAACATAAAAAACACTCACACATAAAAAAATGAAATAACACAAACAAAGAGAAACCCAAGAACAAGAACGAAAAAAACACAAGAACAATAACAATAAACATAATAAAAAAAAAAAAAAAACAACAAAAACACAAGAACAACAAAAAACAACACAAAGAACACAAAAACAAAACAAAACAAAAGAACCCACCCACCTTAAAAAACTAAACAAAAAAACAAAGAAGACAAAAGAAAAAAAATGAACAAAACAATGACCTATCTAGATCTTAAGACTATTAATGCAAGAATCAACAGAGGAAACAAAATAAAGAATAAAATGAGCTAGGGAACTAAAAAAAACTAAATGAACCAAAGAGAAAAAAAAAAAAAACAAGAATAAACTAGGTACCTTCAAATCTGGAGCCATCCAAAGAAATGATAGAAAGAAGAGCTTCCCTAATTTGAGAAGCCCACCATATAGGAGGGTGGCCATAACAAGTAAGATCACCTTTGTCCAAAGCCCAATTAGCTAAAGCATTAGCACTCTTGTTTTGATATCTGACCACATGATTGTAATCAACTTTCAAAAATCCCATCCGGATTAACTGAATCTTCTCAATAATTCTTTTTATTCTCCAATCCACCTTATGATTCTTAGAAGGAGTCTTCAAGAGATTAATCATAAGTTGAGAGTCGGACTCAACTAACACCTTTTCCCATCCAACCTTAGTAGCCTCCTCGAAGGCCTCTAAGGATACCATACCCCTTAGCAAGGTTATTGGAAAGAATACCCAAATTCTAAGCAAAAGTAAAAACTAGGGAGCCATCTGAAAGTCTACCAATTCCTCCCACATCGGCTTTTCCAAGGTTCCCTCTAGAGGCTCCATCGGTATTGACTTTTCCAAAATCCTTAGGAGGAGGTTGCCAATTTCTAGTCCTATCCATCTTACTAATACTCACATTCCCTTTAAGTTGGTTGCCCTCAGAAGGTTTAATATTCAATCTTTGCATCACTTGATCCCATCTTTGGTGGGAGTTTTGGGGCTGATTAAGGAGATGATGGACTGATTCAACTAAGTTGGCTATGGTCTTTTGCCAAATATAGTGAATATCCTTCCTATCTTGATTAAAAATTCGGCTGCACTTAATCCAATTTTGGATCTCAAAAAATTTGACCACTATCCATGGGACTTACATATATTAACCCTCTTATTATAAGAATCATTATGTCATGTTCAATTATCTCATCCTTAATAATTTCTAGTAATACTGCTTGGATAGGGCTTACCATATATTCACTCTTCCTCTTATCCCTCAGCCAGGGCATTCATACTTCTAGCTAGGGCATCCTTATTTTTTTAATATTTTTTTATAAGTTTCATGTGGCTTCTATTGGGGTCACTTCCATCAAAATACCAAAATATTATATTTGCTACAACATACCTTTTTATAATAATTTTATCATTTATTTTTTCTCTTAAATATATTCTTCAACTTCCTTGAAGTGCTATGTTTCCACAATCATCTCTTTGACATCATTTGATTAAGAGAAAAAATCTTACTTGGCCAGTTACTACCTTCAAAAATTTAAATTTCACCGGGATGAAGATTATCATCACAATTCACTAATTTATCTGCTACCCGATTTCCTTCTCTATAAATATGCTCACACTTCCAAGAGATTACCTCTAGTAATAGATTATGAACATCAACAATAATATGCTCACACTTCCAAGAGATTACCTCTAGTCGTATTCTAACAGGAGGACCTTGGTTCTTGGGCCGAAGAAGTCTTTTTCTTAGGAGATGGGTTGAGGATTTTGACCCAAAAAAGCAGAGCATAAACTTTGCCCCCATTTGGGTCCGTCTCCCAAATCTCCCGTTTCATTGGTGGCATGAGTATTTTCTTCAGGGTATTGCCAAGACCATAGGGGATTTGGTGGCCATTGACAATCCAACCCTTGCACGCACCAGAATGACGCATGCTAGGATTTGTGTAAATGCAAACCTAGAATCTGAGCTTCCTACTCATGTGGAGTTAGAATATGGAAATAAAACAAGATTACAGGTCATCGAATATGAAAATAGATCGGCATTTTGATCTGACTGTAATATTCAAGGCCATCTCAAAGGACAATGCTCTTCTTTGAGAATCCAGCAAACCCTTCCTAGGAATAATGATTCCAAGCGGCAGTCTTTCAGAAATAATGGCAAATACACAGGGATGTACAAGGTTAAAGATCCAAATGTTGAAAAGGCAAAGGCCTCTGGTTTGTGGCAAATGGAGAATGAGGCTCGAGCTTCACATGGACAATGGTAAGGACAAGCAAATTGCTACATCACAAACCGACCAACAAAAGGTATGCTCTCCTTTCGAAAATCTAAATAAATTTAACATTTTGGCTGAAAACCAAATGATTACAGAGGAAAATCAGAATGAAGGGTCTAATGTTGAGGATATAATTCTTGGTCTCCCTACTTACCTTGACTCCCCAACCAAATCTGGACCTTCCAATCCTCCTCTTGTTGGTCATAAAGAATGCCCTAATGATGAGTCTTTTTACGCCCCAGAAAGAGAAAAAGTGCTTTCAGAGTTAATCAACCCTTCCAAGCGACATTTTTCACCTTTGTCTTTGTCCCATTCCAGAGAAGGGGTTTCCAGCACTGTTATCCAACAAGTTACCCAAACCAAATTTAGCCCGAAACAGACTAGAAGCTCAATGAAGTCCCCCTTGATTGACTGTGGAGGTGAGAAAAAAAAGGGAAGAAAGTCAAATGCCCAGCAATGGAAAGAAGAGGTCCAAGATGAGATAGCTAATGGAATTCAAACTACTCTGTTTCCATCAATTGGAAATCTTCCCTTTGAAGAGAACAAAATTCTTAAGCCCCCTCAAGTCCAAGGCAGGGGAAGAGGAAAAAAATTTAAAAGTTCCAAATGAAGATCATATCCTGGAATGTAAGGGGGCTCAATGGCCTTCCTAAACAGCGGTTAGTCAAATATTTAAGAAGAGATTTTGATCCCACTATTCTTATTTTGCAAGAAACTAAAGTCGATGAAGTTTTGTCTAGAAAAATTGCCCTCAATATCCTGGAAAAAGGGAGAAGCAATTTTTTGCAAAGCCAATGGAACCTCAGGTGGTCTTCTTTGTTTCTGGAATCCAGGGAAGGTGGAAGGCAAGGTTATTCAATTAGGGGAAAGGGTAATGAGCATTATTTTTAAGGATAAGGTTAGTGACCTTTCTTGGATATTAACAAATGTGTACGCCCCTAATTCTATATCTGGGAGAGCTGATCTATGGAATTTACTCAGTCATTTCAAGGAAGCTTTTCAGGATATCCCATGGATAGTGGCGGGGGACTTTAATACCCCTCTTTACCCCTCTGATAAAAAAGGGGGAGTAGGAATTCCAACAAGAAGTATGGAGGACTTTCAAGATTTCATCAACAACAACAATTTATTGGATGTCAAATTAAAAAATTCTAAATTTACTTGGAGCAATAGGAGGTCTGGAAATCAACTTATAATGGAAAAGCTTGATAGGTTTTTTTTGTCACAGGAAGCAATACAATCTTTTGGGGATGCAAATCTGTTGTCCTTGCCTCGCATTGGGTCTGACCACAACCCGATTTTACTTGAAATTGAAGAGACTTCAAAATTCAAAAGGCCTTTTAGGTTTGAATCTATGTGGATGCACCACCCTGATCTCAGAGACAGAATTTCTCAATGGTGGCAGCATTCTTGTCAGGGCAGGCCTTCATTCAGATTAGCACATAAACTTAAAGTGGTGAAAGAAAATCTAAGGATCTGGAATAAAGAAATTTTTGGAAACATTTTTGAAAACAAGAAAGTCATCTCTGAAAGGTTATCAACCATTGAGAAAAAACTTGAAGAGGGATTGCCAGACCCTTCCCTACGAGCGAGATGAAAAGAAAACCCTTGTCGAGTGCCATAATGTTTTAGCTCGCGAGGAGACTTTTTGGCGGCAAAAGTCTAGAGCTACCTCGGCTAAAAGAAGGTGATGCCAACACAAGATTTTTTCATGCATCTACCTTAAGGAACGAAGCCACAATAGAATTAAAGAACTTGTTAGAGATGATGGATCATCCCTTTCTAGTCCTAATGAGATCGAAATGAAGCAGCTTTCCTATTTTCAGAATCTTTTAGGAGAAGAACACTTCAGTTCTGCCTTAGCTTCATAATCAATGCTTTACCATATTCCTCATTTAATTTTTGATGACTTGAATGGGGAGTTAATTAAGCCTTTCACGGATGAAGAAATCAAAGAGGCCCTCTTCTCAATGGACCCTGATAAAGCTCCAGGTCCAGACGGGTTTTCACCTCGTTTTTTCAGGCTTTTTGGGATATTGTAGGTTTTGATGTATGTGCTACTATCAAGGAATTTCAGTCCACAAAGCATATTTCGAGAAGTTTTAACTCCACTTTTATTGCTTTAATCCCAAAGATTCCTACTCCTAGATCTATGATGGACTTTAGACCTATTAGCCTTTGTAATGTTGTTTATAAAATTTTGACCAAGGCGATTGCAAATAGAATGAGGAAGATCATTCCTATGTTTATTGATGTTTGTCAAGGCATTCAGTCCCTGGAAGGTCCATCCTTGATGGTGTCATAACAGTTCATGAAGCCCTCCATTCGGTAGTCCAGACTAAAAAACTTGCTTTTGCTCTCAAGCTGGATATGAACAAGGCTTATGACCGCATAAACTGGAGTTTTGTTTCTGCCATTCTTCAGAAATTTGGTTTTCATCATGAATGGATCAAGATTTTGGAAGGATGTTTTATGAAACCTTGGTTTTCAGTCCTTGTTAATGGTGCTCCTGCTGGATACTTTCAAAGTAAAAGGGGCCTAAGGCAAGGTGACCCTATCTCTCCCATGTTGTTTATCATTGTGGCTGAAGCCCTTGGGAAGACAATCAAAGTCGCTCGTAATATTGGTCTTATTTCAGGAATTAAAGCATCATCACAAACACAGCGAGTTACACATGAACAGTTTGTGGATGATACTTTGTTGTTAACTCTTGCATCGCTTTTTGAGGCTAAGGTCATAAAACATATTCTAGAGCTATATGAGGATGTCATGGGGCAAAAGGTAAATTTTTCAAAGAGTAAAATTTATTTCTTTAACACTCCCATTCGGAGGCGATTAAGATTGCTAGGATTCTTGGATGCTCGGTGTCTACTCTTCCATCCACATACTTAGGCCTTCCTTTATTTACAGTGCGAGCTACCGATTCCATGTGGACTAATGTAATTGAAAGAATTCAAAGGAAGCTGGCATGGAAAGGGAATTTGTTATCTCAAGCTGGCAAGGCAGTTCTCACCAGGTTTTCCATTCAAAGCATCCCTGTCTACTTTCTCTCTATTTTTAAAGCTCCTAAAAGTGTCTACACTAAAATTGAACAGATCCAGAAGAGGTTCCTATGGACTGGTTCTGAATCTAAGCAACGCTTTCACTTGGTGTCCTGGGATAGGGTTTGCAAACCAAGGGAGTTTGGAGGTATTGGGCTAAGGAGAATACAACATTTAAACATGGCCCTCCTGGCCAAACAAGCATGGCGTCTTCCGACAAATGCAAATGCGGAATGGATTACTATAATCGAAGAAAGTATTTGCAAGAAACTGAATTTTTAAGTTATTCCTTTCCTCCCAGGGGATCAATTTTTTGGAAATCAATCCTTCAAACTAAAAACTTGCTAAGCGAAGGGCTACGTTGGAAACTCGGGAAATGGAAGAAACATTGATTTCCGGGACCACAAATGGTTAAAGGACTATCCCCTCTCTGCAGACCCCATCCTTTCAACCCTTAGAGCTTGGACAATTGAAGTTTTTGGTACCAAAGTTGCAGATTTTATTACTTTGTCAAACAATAGAAGGGTTTGGAAGCCAATAATGAACAATGATCTACCAGGGGCATCAATAATACTGGAGAATGAATTAAGACAGTCTTTACTCCCTTCTGGCATTCTTGAGGACCAGCTTATATGGGAAGCTTCAGACAATGGGGAATTTTCTGTCAAGACTGCTTATCTGATGCTTATTGATAATGATGAACCTACTTTCCCTCACTTGGAAGTTTGGCCCAAAAGCATTGTTCCGAAGGTTGGGTTTTTTGCATGGTCGGCCATCCAAAATAAGATCCTCACCATGGATAACTTAATAAAAAGAGGTGTGACTATTGTTAATAGGTGTTATCTTTGTATGTCTGAGTGGGAGTCTATTGATCATTTGTTTCTGTATTGTAATTTTTTCGTCTCAATCTTGTTAGGTCTCGTTACAAGTGTTTCATATTTATTGGGTCCATCCTCGATCCATCTTTGAATTATTTGTCCAAGTGGCCTTCTCCCTTTTTGAATAGGCGTCTTAGGTATATGTGGAAGATCCGCCTTCATCACTACTTGTGGGAGATATGGTTGGAAAGGAATCGTCGGGCCTTCTTGGATAAGGTTTCTCGGTCATCCTCTCGTCCCGTCAAAAATTTTAGTATATGCTAATGAGAATGCTTGTTTAGTGCCCGCAGCATCTAGACCTCCAAATCCTTTTTAATCTTCATTAGGCCATTCATTAAACTTACCTCTCACTGATGGCCTCAATCATCCTCAAGTCTGTCCTAGAACCATGATCTCATGGACCCCACCCCCCCTAGGGTGGATTAAGTTAAATTTTGATGGGGCATCTAGGGGCAACCAGGTGAAGCAGGGACTGGGGGCTTACTCAGAGACCATAATGGTGAGGTGCTAATAACTTTTGTTGAATATATTGCAGCTCAAACTAACAATGTTGCTGAAGCGAGGGCAGTTTGGAGGAGCCTCAAGGTGGCAGAGAATTATCCAAGGAAACTGTTGGTGGAAGGTGATTCTCTTATTATTATAAATCTTCTAAAGAACACTAAGAGAGCTCCTTGGAGATTTGATGACTACATCCACGAAGCAAGGGCTCTAATTCATGATCGATCTGAGGCCATAATTTTGCATACCTTCCGGAAGCAAACATGGCAGTGATAGGTCGGCAAATGAAGGCATTGTAGCTAGCAAATTTGATCACGTGGACTGAAAATCTTCCTCATGCAGTCTCAATGGTGATAGATAATGAAAAATTTTAGATTGGAAGGCTCAAAGTGGATTTTGTCTTTGTTAGTTCTATTTTGCGTCTTTCTTTTCTGATGGCCATAATATTAGGCTTCCATAGTTTAGTTTGGCCGTATTCTGTTGGAAGAGTAGGTCTTGGCCCTTTTTGTTGTCAGTTTAAACTTTCAGGGCTTGGCCTTTGTCCAGTTGGTCAGTGGACCCTATTTTGTAAAATGGTTTTGGGTCAACCAGTTAAAACCCGGTGTTAATCATAAATATTCTCTTACTTACCAAAAAAAAATATTATTTTTTATCCAGTCTCCACATCCATTTTTGTTAATAGCATTAATGATAATTTGTGAGTTTCCTCAATTGAAATATATTTCCATCATTTTTCTACTGTAATTTTAATCCATGTAAGAAGTGCCCTAGCCTCTACATAGTTGTTAATTGAACTTCCATATGATTTTGAATTAGTGAGGAGAATTTCACCTTCGCTATTTCTAAAAACACCACCTCCACCAACTTTTCCTATATTTCCTTTAGAAACACTATCGAAATTAATTTTGATAAACCCAATTTTTGGATATTTTTATTTTACCATAGATCAAATTAGATATTTTGTTTTAATTCCATTGTTGCAAATGACTCTTCCATGTATGTTTAAATCCTATAGCCAAGTTATTAGCACCTATTTTTTTGCAATTGAGACTTCCCATGATGAGCACCATATTTGTAGATATTCTACAAGAGAGGCAATAATACGATTCCAAACTTGGGTATGATTTTGAGATTTATTTTTTAAAATTATGTTATTCATTTTAAGCCATAAATTCCAAAAAATAATGACAAGACCAATCCTCTAAAGAATATATAATGCTTTAGCTTTGAAATAATTAATCCAACACTTTCAATGTTGATGGAGCTACCCAATATAATTTATTTATTTTTTTAAATAACCCCAAATGGTGTGAGCAAACAAACAATGAAGAAGTAAATGGTCTAATATTTTAAAATCCTTCTCACACAAGGCACATCTAAGAATCTATAATATCCTCTTATTTGTAGACTCTCTCCTATAAGAATATTACTTTGAACTACTAACCAAAGAAATGTTGAGGCCTTAGGGAGAGCCTCTAATGACCAAACATTCTTTCAAGGAAAATATTTGGAAGAAGGAAATATTGATTGTTCTAAATCTTCATAATCCAACTTGACCGAGTATCCACCATTCTTTTATAGATTCCCAACCATCTCATCCTTCGTGTAAAAATCAGCAAATAAAACTCTTGAAGCATCTTTTGAAGTTCATCTGCAATTTTTTTGAGTTCCTCTCCTTCAACTAGGTTACTAAAAGAAATTCATGATCTATAGTTGTTGCTCATAATAATAGTCTTTGACCTTTGGACCTTTACATGCTAGGCATGATTGAGCCAATGGTAGCCATTTTGAGTCAAAGATAAGAGGATAAGGCTTCAACCAAGCATCATATCAAAAATTTGCATAACTCCCCTCATTGACTAACCATCTAATATGTTTCTTTATCAATAAAAAACTCTCTAATATGAAGTTCCATGTTGACGATCCTTTGGGTATTCTTTTCCTAAATAATTTCATTACATCAAGAGAACCTATATATTTTTGAAGTAATATTTTTACCCAATTATTTCCTTGATCTTTGAATAATCTCCACCCAAGCTTTGTTGCTAATGCTAAATTTATAAGCCTGCAATTTCGTAAGCCTACTCCTCATACTATTTCCTTCACAAATCCTATCCCACTTACAAAGAGGAAACTTAATTTTTTCCTCACAACCTTTCCATAGAAAGTCATTGAATTTTATCAATTTTTGCTACTATACCTATTAGCAGTTTTGAAAGTGACATCATATAAATAGGGATAGATTACAATGTAGTCTTTATGAGTTGTAGCCTTCCTGTCATGGTTAAGAATATACCTTTCCAACCTTCTAAGCAAGCAATCATTATATCCAAAAAAGAGATCCAAAACTTCTTTTTATTTCTTTTATTAGACAAAGGAATACCCAAGTAGGTTGATGGAAAATTTTCAATTTTAAACCCTAAAATATTCACAATAATTTGTTGTAAATCTAGGGCAATATTAATGAAAAAATCCTAGATTTTGTAATATTTACCAACTATCTAGTAGCCTTCTCATAACATGATAATATTGATTTAAACTCCATGGTCTCACTAACTGAGGGATGACCCAAAAGAAAAGTATCATCAACAAATTGGAGATGAGATTTGAAGGGACCATTTTTTACAACTTGAATACCCTTGATTTTTCCTTCCATTTTTGCCTTTGAAAAGGCTCTCCCTAATGCTTCCTCTAGAATAATGAATAGATAAGGAAAAAGTGGATCGCCTTGACGAAGTCACAAGATGACTTGAAGAAACCAATAGGAGAACCATTGATCAAAATAGAAAATATTGCAGTGCTATAACAACATTTAATCCACTCACACCAACTATAATCAAAGTTAAAATTTTTGAGAATAGCATGTAGAAAATTCCAGTAAATCCTATCATATGCTTTGTTCATATTTAATTTAAAAAACATACCTGGTTTTTTCATGGAATGAAGAGAATGTATGGCCTCCTGTACAATAATTATAACATCAAGAATTTGCTTACCATGAACAAATCCACATTTTTCTCTAAGATAAAACACCCTAGAATGCCCTTCAACCTGTTTGCCATAATTTTTGAAATGATCTTATAAATCATATTACAAAGGCTTATTGGATGAAAATTATCAAAATATTTTGTATCACCATTATTAGGAACCAAGGCAATAAAAGTAGCACTGATCTCACTTATTATAGCATTTTTTCTAGGCCTCTTCAACTGCAACTAATATATCACTTTCAATAAATCCCAATATTTTTGAAAGAAAATAACGGGAAATCCATCAGGGCCAAGTGCCTTGTTTTTTTCAATGAATTTACATAGGTTTTTATGAGGGGTCCCAATCCCCTCATATTGAGTGGGGTTTGAACCTTAAACCTCTAAAAGAGAGTCCAAATCCCTTACCATTACAATAAGCTTACAACTTGAAATGATTTTACATGGGTTTTTATGAGGGGTCTTGGTCCCCTCATACTAGGGTTTGAACTTGGATCTCCTAGGATGAAAACCCAAGGACTTACCACTACGGTATCCCTTATGGTTCTCCCTTTTTTCAATGAGTTTACATTGGTTTTTATGAGGGATCTTGATCCCCTCATACTAAGTGGGGTTTGAACCTTGGACCTCTCAAAGAGAGGCCAAAGTACTTACCATTGTAGTAAGCTGGAAACTAGGCTAGGTGCCTTGTTAGGATGGAAATAGAAAACTTTCTCATGGAGTTCCTCCAAATATAATCTTCTTCATCAAGCTTTCATTTTATCCTTGAGTGATAACTGATGGAATATTTGTAGAAGTTCTTTTTGTGCCCCCTTATCTTGCCTAGAATCTAACAAAATATTTTTGACATAATTAATTGCTTCCTTCCTTATATCTTCTTCGTCCTCAATATTTCTTCCATTAGGAGTTAAAATATTTAAAATATGACAAACAAAAAATTATTTTTGTTTTAGCATGAAAGTTTTTGCATTTCTATCTCCTTCCTTGAGCCATTTCTCTCTAGATTTTTAGAACCAATATGACTAATTTTTCAATGCATTATGATAATAAAAAAGTAATTAGTTTTCTTTCACATAAGAATCTTGATCCGTTCCAATGATTTCTACTATCTCTTGTTAATTTTTGAGCTTGGATTCAATTTCTTTCTTTTCTTTAAAAATGTTACCAAAATATTTGGCATTCTATATCTTCATTTTCTCCTTTTAATATTTTAATTTTTGAATGAACTTGTACATACATTATCCTTCAAATTTTGATTCATCCCATCATAACATTACCATATTAAAAAAAAACATCTTGAAGCCACATAGACTAGAAGTGAAATGGCTTTGGATGATCATTATTAGGTAACTCACAAATCAAAAGAATGGGTTTGTGACTTGATCTTGCTCACAATAAAATATTTGAAGAGATTGTATAAATATTTTTGCAATCATTTATTGGATAACATGAATCCCAATGCATCTATTATCCCATGTATATTGAAAGCTTGAGGGACTAACATCCCAAAGGTCATTTGAATTGACAAATGAAGCAAAATCTTATATTGATTTAGACCATCCTAGAATACCACCCTTTTTTTCCAAAGGAGATAGAACAATATTAAAATCACCCACAAGAATCCATAGATCACAATGAATCATCATTGTAATTGATAAAAATATGTTAAGATCCTTTCAAAATCTTTCACGAGGAGTAACTATAGTTGGAACATATACATTTATAATCCCAAATTCGATATTTTCCTCTTTCTTGCAAAATAATCCAACAACCCAATTACTTTTTACTTCTAATAATTGCCCATACCATTTGCATTTGTCCCATATTATTGCAATACCACTTGAAGCTTTTATAGAAGAAACTACTAAACAATCACCCATCTTTCAAATATTTTTAGAAGCATCTTTACATTCCTCACTACTTAGTTTTATTTCTTGTATTAAAATAAAATTAGGACTATAACAACCTATTAATTCCTTAATAACTCTTTTTTTAGGGGTTTTATTCATACCCCTAATATTCCATGATATCATTTTTATCATCAACACTTTTTATTTTTATTCGTGGACTTAGCCTCACTTATTGTTAACACCTATGATATTTTTATTTGGCTTTCTAGATCAATATCCTTTTGAGTTTCTTTTACTCTTTGTTATTTCTTTGCTGATATTCCTCTTCTTCTTTTGTTCCCGCTAATACCCTCATCTTCATCAATCTCTTCTATTTTTTCTATTTTTTCATATTGTTCATAATGAGACTTATCTTCTAAAGATTTATGTTGCCCTAAAGAGTTGAAAGTGCAAGGAATAGCCTCATTAGAATTTTCTTCTTTATGTTGCCCTAAAAACTCTAAACTACATAGATGATCCTCCATAGTTATTACTTTCTTATGCTGGCTAAACCCTAAATTTCCTTGGATATTTTCCACAAGATTTTCTTTATTGTATTGCTCTTGAAATCCTAAAGTGCAAGGAATACACTTCGTACTACTTTAATTTTTATTGTAAGGAGAAGATTTTATGCTACTTAAGGAGAATAAAGGTGATTTACCTGGATTAAGCTTGACCTCCTTCACCTCATTTGCTTTAAAATTTGCCTCCCCATCTTCCTTTGCTTTAAAATTTGCCTTCCCCTCTTCCTTCACACCTTTAGCTTCTTCTATATTTGAACTTGCACATTGTACTTCCTCATCCCTCATATCATTTTTTCTTCTAATGGTTGATTTGAGTGAACTGTAATGGCCTTTGACATCTGATGATGTAGAGGGGTTTTTCTAACCACTTTTTTAAGAGTGGAAAATCCTTGATTTGACCTAGCTTCTCTTGTGATATGATCTTGTTTCAAATTGAAGCTACCCTTATGCCCAAAAAATTCCATCTCTTCCTCCATCATTTTCACTTTGCAATCTCTTACCATGTACCCAGTTTCATGATATTTGCGACATCAAAATGCAATATTTTCATAATCCTCTTGTTGATCTCATTCTCTTGATTCAGATTTAATCTTAATCGAATGTGGTAAAGGTTTTAAAATATCCATCACAACACATATTTGAGTGTATACAACATGCCTTCTCTCCTTAGTAGTTGGTCTCCCTTGGATGAATTCACCTAAAGTATTACCAATATTCTTCAAAACCTCGTTATTGATGAGTTGATAAGGAAGTCCAAAAAGCCTAATCAATACCAAAAGCCTTTTAGTAATTTATGTATCCACAAAAAAATTCTCACTCCAACGTCTTAAGTATAATGCATCTTTACCTCTAAACCACGAGCCTCCATCCATTATTTTATCCTTTATTTTTGAACTAAAGAAAATAATGAAGAAAAATCCTTCTAAAAAAAAAGTCATGGAGTAATTTGAATTCAATCCCTACTTCCACTTGATCCAATTTTGAATTTTAGAAAAACCTAGCCAGTATCCATAAAACTTACATATTAACCCTTTGGTTTTAAGAACCATTATATCATGTTCAATCATATTATCCTTGATAATCACTTCTGCTGTAGAATATGCTATCTAGATAGGGTTTGCCATAGATTTGCTCTTCCTCTTATTGCTAGCTAGGGCATTCATACTTCCAACTTGGCCATTCATACTTTTAGTAAGGATTTTCACAAATGACTTTCTTTCCATGTTACCTAGATTTTCTTCAAATGGATCCTTTAAATTCTCCTAAGATCTAGACCAAGAAGTGAAACTTGCTCTTTGATCACACTTTTCTTTCTACTACATGCTTCTCTGCTCACACTTCCTCCTCGCTCTCAGCTTGAACTCGCTCCTGGCTTGCTAAATGTTTGGGCATCGTTACTTTTAGTTAGGGCTTTTAAGATGACTTTTCTTTCCTCCTAAGATTTACCTTATAAACATCCTTTACTCTTTTAATTTCTCCAAATATTTGGAACAATAAATGTCTAGACAAGAAATTGGATTCAAGCCCGGCCAACTAGGATTTTTATGAGTGTGTAGACTAGACTAGAAACTATTCTCTATAAAAAAATAATAAATTATCAATAATTTAAAAACAAACCTTTCTCTTTTGTGATCTACTTATGAAAGAGATGAATATAATATTTTCTTGTAGTTCTAAATGTAATTTTTTATATAACAAAATCCATTTTAGATGTAAGTTTTATATTATATATTTTTTCAATTGGTTGTAATATTGATTTGAACGTGGGTTTCCTCCTTGAAAGTTGAGGAATTTAACCAACCGAGCTCATGCCATATGATGTAAGTTTTATATAATATTATAAAACCAATGCCATATGATGTAAATTTTATATAACAAAATCCATTTTAGATGTAAGTTTTATATTATATATTTTTTCAATTGGTTGTAATATTGATTTGAACGTGGGTTTCCTACTCGAAAGTTGAGGAATTTAACCAACCGAGCTCATGCAACGACTAATAATATTATAGATATTTATAAATTAGATGAATTTTAGTTTATATATATAGTAGATGAATTTTAGTTTACAGTGAATAAAAACAACTAATGTTATTGTTCTTAAAAATTTAATTTCAACCCTTCAATTTTAAATTGAAACAATTTAATTTCTAAAATATTTAAACTTTATTGAACCATCTTTATAAAATCAACATTCCATTAAATTTATTTTTTAGAAGGGTAAAAAAAAATTATATTGATAGAATAAGAATCATGCCACTTTTGGCAAGCTCTAAAATCCAAATAAAACACAGATTAACATATCCAAAAATAATAAAAAATTGAGTAGCATCTAAAGAGCAGAAACTTTTAACCAACTCTCATTTCTGCTTTGCGTTGATCCTAAGTAACCTAGTAGGCTTAATAGTCCTACAAACACTATCAATGCTATCCCAAAAAGGGCCAAAGAGTGCTGCAAGAGGTAGCAAAAAATCAACAAATAATTGTTCACCCTCCATTGATCCACAAGGCTCAGTGGACTTTGGACCTGTCCTCATCCTTACCTAAGTCTTTGTTGGCAAAATAAGAACCATTTGGTTCACCTCCAGCCATTTAGAAGTGACCCTATCCTAATTAGAATTTGGCATGTATCCAACCAGACTTTCACTACCATGTTTAACCAAAAAGTTAGTCGTTGCATTATTTTATCTATCAACATAGATTGGGATGGCATCCTCAAACTACTGCCAAATGGACTTAATTTAGCTTAAAATATTTCTTATCTTCCAAGTCTTTAACCTGAAATTTCTAGTAACATCTAAAAGCCCCACCATAATTTGTGAGTCGGACTCAACTATGATCTTTCTAACCTCATTCTCCCAAGCATTGAGAGAACCTTGTCTAATAGTCAGTCATTCAACTTCATTGTTAGTAGCCAATAGAGGATATTTCCATTGAAATTTCTTATGAGAAAACCAATGCCTGCAACCCCCTGGTTATCCTTAGTTGCACCATTAGAATTAATCTTTTCCCAACTTGGGGGAGGGGGCTGCCATGGTCACAACTTATGTGGCTTGGAAATCCCTTCATTCTCTCGAGTTTTCTTGTCCCTAAGGTGAGCTTTGAAATTTTCAAAAACCTTGGTAACAATTTTATGCCAAACCAGCTCCATTAGACTAAACTCCTCTCTAAAATTTTTGGATTTTCTTTCCAGCCAAGTGTGACACCAAATGGAACTCGGGCCTAGGGACTAGCCTAGTTGAATGGAGGTATTCTTGAATTTTTTGCGTTTCCAAATCTCCCAGATGTTAGAAAGACTCACCTATAGTTTAGGTGGGCCTTAAAGAGGTCTAGCTACCTTTTCCACAACTCTCTTACAAATGCACACTGAAAAAGCAGATGATCAAGTGTCTCCTCCTAGGATTTACACATGATGCAATTGAAAGGACCATAAAAACCTTTCTTCATAAGGTTATCGTAGGTAAAACAAGTTCTATACATCACTTCCCAAACAAATTTAATTAACACAAAATTTTAATGTAAAACTCTATTTACTATTTTCCTTCTTACATTTAATTGACACAAAATTTTAATGTAAAACTCTATTTACTATTTTCCTTCTTACATTTAATTGGTAGAAACTTTTAATGTAAAACTCTATTTACTATTTTCCTTATTACATTTAATTGACACAAAAAAATTTAACTGTTTATACCAACCTTTAACCGATCATAAGCTCCAATATTAAAAAATAATAAAAAATAAATTAAATTAAAATAATAACTAATAAAAAAAACTACATTGATGAAAACAAGTTGACAATACTCTCTTATTTATAAAGTCCTATTAATTAAAATAGCGTTGTCATATATATAATAAATAGAAAATCGATAACTAAAATCAATTTTAATTTAATAAGTTTAAACATATCAATAAAATCCCGATCCTTTGAAAACATTTGGGACAACAAATACGACCACATATTAAAAAAATATGCAAAAGATTTAAATATTGATTGGATTAACTCTTTTATTCGACACTGTATTTCTACAGGCCTTCCTCTGGGTAAGAAATTTTAGCGGGGGATGTCTCTACCCTCTATCGTTACAGCGCCTGTGTTTATTAAAATTCAAGGCTCCTTTGAGATGCAGAGCATTTGGCGAGCTTGGGAGTCTCTTAAACCCTGACTTTGTTGGTCTAGTGATGGGCGAAAAAAAGGGGCTTCCATAGCCTCTCGTAATGTGTGGTGGTCGTTTGTCATTACTTACCACGGCTCCCCTTTGGCCTCGTTTCAATGGATTCATGCTCAGCGTTTTTTCAAAAAGGGAATTGCTACCATTTTTTATTTCTTCTCTTCTCATACCAAAGATTGGATTCCTTGGGAGGTTTTTAGATGGCTTCATAATTTAAAACCAGAAGATAAGACCATGTATGATACTGTGTTAGATAGCATTCCCTTCTTTTTTTGGCCAAAAATTACTAGGCATTTCCAAAAACCTTGGTGGTCGAACTGGACCTAGCAAAAGAACATCCCGTTAATTCAGTACAAGGCCCGTTTGGGGTATTCCTGGCTTTCTCCACACTTACCCATGGTGGGTAAGTTGAATGAGCATTGGGACTTAATCTCCAGGCCTTCACAGTGGAAATTGTGTTTTAACATGGTATGGGCCTCTTATCTTGAGCCAAAGCTGGCTTTTCTTGCTTGGAGTCTGCTTTTTCAAGGTTTGTCTATGGGGCAACGGTTGAAATACTTAGTCGTGGCTAATCCAAATGCTATTTTTGCAATGAACCTGAAGATTGCACTCATGTTTTTTGGTCGTGTCGTAAGGCTCAAATGGCTTGGAAGTGGCTAGAATATTTCTTTCGACCTTATATGGCCACTTCTTTTCCTTGGCACCATTCCCTGTTAGGCGATGCTCCTGATTTTTCTATTCCTCTTGTGCCTGTTTGGAATATTTTTAGAGTCAATATTCTTTTTCACTTATGAAAACCAGAAACAATATAGCTTTTTCCAGAGATACAACTTTTGATTTCTTTTATTTAGCTGCTAAGTATGCTGTATTTTTCAACTCTTGGCTTTAGATACATGTTCAAGTGGAAAAAATTCATATTGACATTCAATACCCCGGATTTGACATCACAGCGCTGTGTTGGCTCTTATTCTAGATCTCGTCAAGGGCGCAGGCCATTACCGCAGGCGAGTAGTCACTGGTCTCAACCTCCGCCAATGACCAAATATCGTTGCTCTGATGGTGTTGGTAATTTGTGGCTAGTGAGTGGATGGGATGTTCGTCCAGAACCTTCACACCAGGTTGCGGGTTGGGGAGATGCGTTCGTGGTGATGCCAGTTAATGCTTTGAGCTAGCACGGTGATGGCCAAACCCCTCGCCCCCAGGATATAAATGCACAAGAGGTTAATGACATTGCTGATATGGGTGGTACTAACACTGATGATAATGGTTGGGATGCTCCTGTTGTCGCCTCTCCCTGGCACCATGACGACAATGTGGACAATTTTGTCCCCCTCGATGTCTAGAAATGATTTTTGTTCTACGGATGCATGCTTTTCTTTGATTTTTGGCTAAGAGGATGATTTTAATTCCTTTTTTTTTTGTGTTAGCCAGCTAAAGTATTTGTCTTTGTTATTTAGTTTTTCCTAACCGTTTGCGGTTAGTGTGATTTTTGGGACCCTATTGGGGTGTGCGTATCCACCCACTTTTTGTATGATTAAGTTGTATTTTTAATATAATATAGCTTATTTCATTCAAAAAAAAATTGCACCTATGTTATAGGGTAGATGGTAAAAATATTTCACTCATTAATCTATTAAATTATAAATATTTTAATAATAAATTTTATAATTTTTATATTGTTTGATTTTGTTTACTCTTATTATGAATGTATAGAACATTGTTTCTAAAAGATGTTCAAGTCAAAGAGTGGCTTCAACTCGAGTGCATGAATGTTCAAGTGGAGTGCATGAATGCTTCAACTCCTTACCATGAATGTACGGAATATTGTTTCCAAAAGACCGCGAAAGCCAAAGAGTGGGTTCATCCGGAGTGCATGAATGCTTCAAACCCTTACCACGAATGCATAGAACATTGTTTTCGAAAAATCACCGAAGCCAAAGAACGGAGGAGAAAGAAGATATAAGAACAAGTGCAAGGGGAGGGAATGCGAGGCAGGAGGTAATGTGAGGTAGGGGGAGTGCAAAGTGGGAGGGAGTGCTAGCTGAGAGGTAGTACGAGCCAAGAGAGAGTGTGAGCCACAAACAAGCCCCACTAGTTAGTATGGATATAAAATCATATTTGAAAGCCTTAATGGGAAATCAAGATGCCCAGTGGGTTCATCTGGAGTGCATGAACGTTTCAAACCCTTACCACATATGCATGGAACATTGTTTCCAAAAAATCACCAAAGCCAAGGAGTGGGTTCATCCGGAGTGCATGAGTGCTTCAAACCCTTACCATGAATGTGTGGAACATTGTTTCTAAAAAATTATCAAAGCCAAGGAACGCGAGAAGGAAGAAGAGATAGGAGCAAGTGCAAGGGGAGGGAGTGCAAGCCACAAACAAGCCCCACTAGCTAGTATGGGAGGAAAGTCATATTTGAAAGCCCTAATGCGAAATCAAGATGCCCTAGCTGGAAGTACAAAGGCCCAAGTTGAAGATAAATGAAAGAGCGAAACATGGCAAGTTCAATCCAGGTAGCAGATGTTAAACCAAAAGTGAGTATCAATGATGAGATGATTGAGCATGATATAATGATTCTTAATAGTAGAGGGTTTGATGAGATGATTGAGCATGATATAATGGTTCTTAACAATAGAGGGTTTTTATGTAAGTTCCAAAGATTATGGCCAGGGTTTTTGGAGATAAAAAATTAGATCAAGTGGAAGTGAGGATTAAATTCAAATTACTTACTAGAAATGATTATCAAGGATGAGATGATTGAGCATGATATAATGGTTCTTAACAGTAGAGGGTTAATATGTAAGTTCCATAGATCATGGCCAAGGGTTTTGGAGATCAAAAATTGGATCAAGTAGAAGTGAGGATTAAATTCTAATTACTCTGACTTTTCTTCTTAAAGGTTTTTTTCTCATTATCTTTTTCAGTTTAAAAATTAGGGATAAAATAATGGGCAACGACCCATGGTTAAGGGGTAGAGATGCACTTTATTTGATACCTTGGAATGATTTATTTTATTTTATTTTATTTATTTATTTATTTTTCTCTGTTGAGACAGAAACTAAAGGGATTCTGATGTGGGTTATGCTTTTTGGACTTCCATATTAGCTTATCAATATGGATGTTTTGAAGAATATTGAAAATACCTTAGGGAAATTCGCTGAAAGCATGTTATATGTATTGCTATGGATATTTCAAAACCTTTGCCACAATCCATTAAGATTAAATTTGAATTAAGCGAATGGGATCAACAAGTGAATTATGAAAACATTGCATCCAAATGCCATAATTATTAAAAGATTGGACACATGGCAAGAGTTTGCAAAGTGAAAACTATGAAAAAAGAGACAAAAAAAATTGGTCATGAGATAAACTTCAAAATGAAACAAAGAAATCATATAGTAATTAGATCAAGGATATTCCACTTCAAAAGAAGAGGCAAAGAAAGCCTATCTACAACATCATTTGGTAAGTTGAGAAAGAATTAAAGGTGCAAAGGAAGATGTGGAGAAGAATCTTAAAACAAAGACGACAGAAGATGCCAAGTTTATTCCAAGTATATCATCTTCCTTTTCCTCGAATAGTATAGAATATTTTCTTGGCAATAAAAGTGAAATTGGTGTAAAAGTTGTCCCTTCCACTTTAAGGTTTCAAAAGGTGCATAATAAAGAAACAAGGATGGAGAAGATTAGTAACAATTTAGGGTTTTTAGCCACAAATAAAAAGGTAATTATTATGAAAGAGCATCTTTACACAAGGTTTCCAAGGCAATATAAAGAAGAATGTGCTTTTGAGGTTATTTCTTGCACTTCAAATCCTTCAAAACAAGACAAACCTAAAGATAAGTCTTACTATGAGCAACATAAGAAAACTCACGAAATTGATAAAGATGAAAGAAAAACTTAAAGAAAAGACTGATGAAGATGAAACACAAACCTAAATATGTCTTACTACGAACAATGTGGAAAAATTGAAGAAATTGATGAAGACAAAAGTATTGAAAGGTATAAAAATAGAGAAGAAGACCCAAGAAACAAAAACAAAGAGAAAAATAATTTTTGAGGTATAGTGATATGAGAAAACAAAAGCAAATATCACCTGTTAATAAAACAAAAAAAATAACAATGAATATAATATCTTAGAATGTTAGAGACATAAAAAACCTTAAAAAAACATTAAAAAATTGTTGTTATGGACAAAATATTTATAAATATGAAAACTAGACAACAAATATTTTAGCATGTTGAATTTCATCTTTAATTAAATTTATTTAAATTTAAAAAGGCATCCAACATAAAACTTAGCAGTTAAAAAAATATAAAATAACTTTGATAAAAAAAAACAAATAAAAATATCTTTAATATAAAAAAACTGATATAATTTAATTAACTTATAAAAATATAATACAAACTTTTTAAATAAAACCCTAATAAAAAAACAACCTCAAATAAATAAATAATCGGCAATATAATTTATGAAAACCCGTCAGTTAAATTCATTTTCCTATATAACCAAACCACAAGATAACCTACCTTGTGCATCTCTACCCCTGCACTATATAACCAAACCACAAGATAACCTACTTTGTGCATCTCTACCCCTGCACTAGGAATTGCTTTTTGTGCATGTGAAAAAACTTAAGCAATAAATAACTGATACACAATAATACCCCTTTAAACAAATTCTCTGAAATAACTTGTACACAATAATACCCCATTAAACAAATGCCCTGAAACTTTGCCAGCCGTAAGTCTATATATAGTTTACCCACTACTTACAATAATATCATTTAGTTTGCTGAAATCAGTCTGGCTGTTCTATATATAGTTTACCCACTACTTACAATAATATCATTTAGTTTGCTGAAATCACAGTGGGGCTGGTCCTCATATCTTCCAGATCACTGATGAGTTCAGCCAGACCAAATAAGCATAACAACAACAACATCCATATATCTGAAACTGTCATCATCCAATCACACCCCACATAATGATAATGAATGTGTTTTATGTTTATTGGAAGTGCTTTTAGTGGATTTTTTATATTAATATCATGCAATACCTACCATTCCACTAAAACAAGAGGTCTAATCATGCTTTCAAGAAATATAATTTTCAAAGATTAACAGGTCACATATCCATTCAGTGGCTTGAATTAACAGACTGCCATAGACCATTAAGAGAACACCAGTCCTTTAACCTCCAATAGAAAGGTACAATGATTTATTCTTCATCTTTCAGGAAGTTTAACAATGAGTGACTAGGCTGGTAATTCTGAAAAATCTTAAGGTGCCCAGTAATTCAGTCACTTTATATACATACCATAATGTGAGTATAGAAGTTCCCCATAATTTAGAGTCAAAACTTGTAGCCCAACAACAGACAACAGACACATATAGACATTAGTTCGTTGCTCTGATCATAATACTTACAATTAATCTAAGTTAGGCAAAGCCTATTTCCCTCTGGAAAATCCTCAAAATGCCAATCTCTGAAGATGTCTCTGCGCACAGCATGGCATCTTGTTAATCTTGGGCTAACAGAATCCTGGCTATCATTAGTCATGCTAGGATTTCTGCTGCCGGTAGTGGTCTTTGAAGAAGAAGTTGATGAAGTAACTGGAACTACTTTAGTCTTCACTGTGGTTTCTGCAGAAGCAGAGGCAGCAGCAGGAGGATGGTGTGGGTGCCTCTTGTTGTAAGACCAACATCCAATTGCTGCAGATCCCCAGCGTTCCTCATCTTGAGACCCAAATGAGTAACTCCTCAGATCAGAATGAGTTCTCGTTACATTGTGACAGGTCAAGCATGCCAGACTCATGGCTGCAGAATATTGTAGATGGCTCACCAGGGATTGTGCCCTCAACTTCTGCAAGGAAACAAAATAAAAACACACAAATTTAAGACGCATAACAACAGAAAATGTTCTCTTCTTTTCTGAACACTAAAATTTGTTAGCGAAGTCAACTCATAGAGAGACATTCAGATCTAGGATCCCAAAGACACACAAGTTAGGTATCATGCAAGAAAATTGCATATGCATAATGATTGCCCTATATCATCTGATTGACATACAACCCACGGAAAAGTGGGACAGCACAGTGATTAGGGTTTTGGACTCTCTTTTGAAAGACCCATGTTCAATCCATAGCAGTGTGTGTGCATATGTCAGTGAATTTGTGACAAACCAAAATAGAGCAGGACTTATAGTCCTCGAATTTTAGGTCTCCTCCTGTGGCATATTTCAGAACTTTAACAAGACATGAGAGTTAAGGCCTTCGGTGATGCTTCAACTAGTTGATTACAACAGTGACGATTTCTTCGATGATAGAATCTACAAGATTGAATTATATGTGTTGCAAGCATAACTGATTTGACCACCAATTGAGTAATGCCCCAAAACAGAGAATGTTTTCAAAAATACTGTGTATAACTTTGCTCTATGATTTGAACATGATTGATCTACACAACCGATATTACAAATCTAATTACAGAAACTGGGTTTTCAAAAGAACTTGTTGAGAACTCTGCTAGACCCCTATTCACCGGAAGACTTCTACAAGTTATAAACAATTCTTCCTAAATGCCTTTGCCTCAAAGGCCTTCGGAACCCAAAACATCTTCTTTAGCCTCCTTTCACTAGCCATGAGAGATTTGTAGAACACAAAGAAAACTAGTGCAGCCTAAAAATTTATAATGATATCATGCCCTACTCATGAGATTTTGTGATGAAAACGGACTCACCTAAGACCTGATTCTTCCTTTTTGCAAAACCATGGGCTAATCAAGCACATTGAGCACTTCCAACTTGAATCAAGGCCATTCTGATATATGCCAACATGAAAAATGGCAGTGACAGATTGATAAACTTCCCACAAAAGTCCAAGAATTGCTTCTCCTTCTCCTTGGTGTCTCATGGACTCTACCGCCCATTATGTAGTTAGCACGTTGCAAGTGGAAGCTGAAAGAGGAAGTGGACCCTCCTTTTCTAGATTCTTCGCCATGTTATAAAGATATTACTACAGAAATCCCCCAAAAGAGACAAGAGGCCCACCCCATCTCAGACATCCATCCATTCCTTATTCAGCTACACCACCTTCCTACGCCACCCATACCCCATCCCCACCATAAAAAGTGACAACGATCACCATCCAAACAAAGCTTTAAAAAAAGGAAGAAGATAAAAAGAAACACCGCCTGGACGACGGCATCTGAATAAGTTATGATAAGCCTGCCTTAAGGAACCATAGTTGAATTTGATCTCTACTTTATTAAATAAAAAAAAAAAAAAAAAAGGGGATATGCACGCCTACCTTCCTTGATGCTTCCAAACTGCTATTGCTATCATAGGACCCACTTCACTTCCATTTGCATTTGCATTACCTCTGCCTTCCTCACCTCTTAACAAACATGGCCTTATGTGGGTCACCAACAATTAGCCTCCCCTGCATTAATGATAATGAAATTTATTGCAGCTCCTGCACACAACAAACCCTGAAAACCTTCAGCAACTGAGCTTGCATTAACTAGGACGTTAATGCTCTTATATCGATCTGCAAGTACTAAATACAAATTCTGCCACCCTTTTAAATGAACTGTCATTCAAATTCTTGAATCCTAAAGCCCAGACAGAAGGAGAAGAGCTGCATGATTATTGTCTGTAATTTTAAAATCTAGTTGGTCATAGATGGCCTGAAGCGTGTAAATTGTTCTTCATATCCACTTTTAACTTTTTGAAAGGAGCTTTCGTAAAGTATATCACTTGTTCCTTAAATAGCATCACCTAATTTTCAAAAAGTTGCAACTGTTCTTCATTGTAGGTTAGGTTGTTGATCTTGCATGTCACCAGTTTGGAATTCAAGATTATGTTAAGAAAAGCACAGGAATAGATCTGAGCACGTTGGACATCAATCTTTTTTAATCGAGAATATATTCTTAACTGCTTTTTTAAATCCCGGCATGTGAGTTTTAGATCTCACACTTCGATAAATTTTTGTTAAATATTTGGTTTAAAGTTTTAGCGGTGGAAAATTCCTTTTTAAAAGGTAATGTATAGTTTCCAGTTTTTAAAAATAAATTTAAACGAAACAATTAACAATTTATATAATTTTAAATTATATTTGATTATTATTTTAAAATTTTATTTTGCTAAAAAAATAAAATAAAAATAAATGTTAGTGTTTTCTATATTTTTTTTAAATTATATTTTTAAATATTTTTATTTTATTAATATAATTAAATTTAAAAAAATTTAAGTTGAAGATAGAAGAAGGAAGAATTCAAAAGGCTAAAATTAGAGAAAAGTCTAACTACCAATTAAAGATATTTTAATGAAAATTTAAACTTAGATCAAAGATTTAATATATATTTTTTTTAAATCTTGTAAAAGTTAAAAATATAAAGTAGTTTTTAAGATCATAAGATATATTTGATAAATATTGTTGATCTAATATATCATTATCTTCAAGCATACTCTTATTATTAAAGCATGATGTACAACCACTAGAATAGAACCTTAACCTTTATTCAAAGTCTCCACAAAAATTTGTTTTTTTTTTAAACAATATTTTATCACAAACAAAAATTATTAATATCCAATATACACATACCTTTTAAACAACAATTACAAACAACCTCAATCTAGCCATTGGTTTATGTGAAGAAGCACAACATCCAATAACATTTGATAACTTTATATATAATAAATACACTTCATTATTACTTTTAGTCATTGGTTTATGTGAAGAAGCACAACATCCAGTAACATTTGATAACTTTATATATCATAAATGCACTTCATTAATACTTCTGGACAAAAATCAATATTAGAAAGGAAAAAAATTATTTGCTCTTAAATAAAAAATAAAAAATAAACAAGTCTCTTGACAAATGGTGAGTATTGTCTTTTATATTACATTAAAAATCATCAACTAATATTTAATTTAAACTAAAAAGAAATATAGTAATAAATATATGTAAATAGAATTTATAATTATAATAATTAAAAATAATTGAAAACCTTAGATGCACTTAAGCGTTATAGTAAGAATGTTGTTCACAGTTTGTTCGTTGTACTCAAAGGACATAAGAATGGAACAAAGCAAAAAAGATGCAAATTTTAGGTGCATTCAAGAGGAAGAGGGTTGTTTGCAGCTCATTTGTTGTGCTTAAGAGGACATGAGGATGGAAGGGAGCAAAAGGGGTCCAAACCTTAGATGGAGTCAAGCATTGTAAAAAAAGGTTGTTTGTTGTCCACTCGTTGTACTCAAGAGGATATTAGTCGCTCTTTAGTCTATGAGAAAGCCTCTTCGGTCAAAAGAAATGTCTCTCAAGGATCTTTGGGTTCGCGGGTGGAGCTTTTTGATGAACCTTTGCCCTCTATCAAGATTTTGGAGGATGAATTTGGGTTGGATTCGACTAATCATGAAGCCCTAAGTTATCTACAAACTCAGGGACAAAATATTAGGCTTGGAAGAGCTTAAAGGATACATTAAACTTTGGTTGTCTAGTAAATTCCAAGTAACTTTGCTACCCAAAAATTTCATTTTTGTTTTCTTTTCTGATATAACTGATAGAGATAGGGTAATCTACTATAGATACAATTGGTTTTTCACACAAAGGGGTGTCTATATACAACCTTAAACTCTCGGTTTCAACCCTCTTACAGCAGAAGATGGCTTCCTAGTTTGGGTGAATGTATATGCTCTCCCTATAGAGTCTTGGGAAGAGAAGATATTCGCCAAAATTAGTAACACCATTGGTGCATTCCAGTATATGGATACCCAAACAGAGGAAAATTTGTCTAGTAAAATTAATATGAGTAAAGCAAGATTGGATGTTTGGATGGATTTTTTAGTTCCTTGACCTCAATCCATTATTATCTCCTCAAGCAAAGGGGAATGACTCCAAAATATTTAATATGAAAACTTCTTTGAAATGTTATGGTTCTTAGCAATATGACCACTTGAAGAAGAGATGCTCGATCATCCGATCATGCTTTGATTCCTCCTTGGTGGAGGAAAAGGCCTTGCACATGAATGATTCTAAACTTTCAAACATCCTAGTTCACAAGGAAGAAGCTCATCCTCCATGTCTCCCAATTATCCAGCAAAAATCAAATGAGCAGCAGAAGACTCAATGTGCAACAAAAATCAAATGAGGAACATAAGACTCAACCTCTAAAGGAGAATTTGAACCAAATTATCGATAAAAGACAATGGTTACTAAAAACCATCTAATTAGTTCTATGAAAAATATTAACATCTTAGATAGTATTCTTGAAACTAATTATAAAATAATCAATGAAAGTCAATTTTCTAAAAATAAATATTATACAAAATATTTTATAACTAGACAATATTACTTTGCCTTTAAAAAAAAATTAATCCATTGAAAAGTTATCACTAAAACCACTACCAACCTTGTCTCGAAAAATAATTAAAAATTATGTTTTATGTTGTTTTTAAAGTTTTCCATGATTAAATTTACATGGTGAAATCGGTAGCCGCCACGAATCAGAGCAGGCTGTTCAGCTTTTATGGCCGTCACAGTATTCTGCGTTGTCCGTCTCAGAAGCCGCCACACAGGTCTTCACGCAGTCCACCCCTATAACCACCATGCCACAATCATTTTAAACCTTTTACGCCTCTGAAAACACCAGGAAAGGGACAAGCGTTCAGTCCAACAGGACCCAAGATTTGAACCTCAAACCTCCGCCCCTCTTATGGGGTTTGAATGAACCAATTAGATCCTCGGACCTAATGATTTTAGCTACAAATTAATGAAACAATAATTACTGAATAGTTGACGAATTTACACGCATTACAACGACTAAATTCTCGAGTCATGGAAGCTATAATTGAACTTTGATTATAGTTAAAACCTTATAGCATGTGATGGGACCCACGTGACCTGGATCCATTACCCACCTGTCATTGGCCAGTTTACTATGAAGCCGTTGACGATGACGTTATTAATGACGTGTATCTCCTATTTAAGTTACGTAATTGCTACGAAGCTTGTGCTGACACTTGGACCTATTATAATTTATCTCATAATCAAATTTATTTAAAATTAGAGAATAATTTTATATAAAATTAAATAACCAAAAGATCGGATTGACTTGAAGATGAGCATTGAGAATATCACGCGTAAGTGAACGTTGACATTAAGTTGTCATGTCATTGAGAATAAAGGTGATCACGAGAAAGAAGTTTCTATGAAGTTTCAAAGGTTGTGGTGGATCCCCACATCTGAAAAAGTTGAGAAGCAAACATTAAAAGCCAATATATCAGGATATACACGAATATTGTTACGGTAAGTATGAGGTTTTTATTTATGGATTTATGGTCACAATTTATAAAAATTTACATTTTTTTTAATATTTTGTTGTCTTGTGAAGGATATTGTAGTAGTATGTCTTTGAGATTTCATCTAGAAGACTCAAGTTCAAGCCTCTATAAAGGGGACTAGGATCCCTTTCCAAAATCGGTGTTTTGTCTTAAAATTTAGTTTGCTTAGGACAATATAGTGGTTAGGGCTTTGGACTCTCTTTAGGGAGACCTAATTTCAAACCAAAGCGTACTTAAAATGGGATAGGTCGATTGGGTAGTGGTTAAGTGCTTTCCAGAGTTTTTTTGACTTCATCTTATCCAATGAGCTAGGGTTTATAGGGTTTTGTTGACCTTATCCAACGAGCTACGGTTTATAGAGTTTTTTTGACTTCGTCTTATCCAACGGGCTAGGGTTTATAGTGGCAGAGTTTTGTTGACTTCTTCTTATCTAATGGGCTAGGGTTTATAGAGTTTTTTGACTTCATCTTATCCAACAAGCTAGGGTTTATAGGGTTTTGTTGACTTCATCTTATCCAATGAGCTAGGGTTTATAGTGGTAGTCGCTAGGGTGTATAGGGTTTTGTTGACTTCATATTATCCAACAGGCTAGGGTTTATAAGGTTTTGTTGACTTTGTCTTATCCAACGGGTTAGGGTTTATAGTGGTAGTGGCTAGGGTTTATAGGGTTTTGTTGACTTCGTCTTATTCAATAGGCTAGGGTTTATAGGTTTTTGTTGAGTTTGTCTTATCCAATGGGTTAGGGTTTATAGAGGTAGTGTTTGAGTTTGATCCAAAATCCTACCCTGTATCCAACAAAGGTGTTACCAATTTTATATAGATATAAAAGAAACAATATATCAAAATGCATGATTTTATTCCATGCGATGGCATAGGCTAAAAGTTTACAATATTTAGATTTAAACAACAAAAAAATTGTCTAAAAACAAAATAAAACCAAAATTTTATAGCACAAGAATGTTTTTTTCAAATTATTATTGGATGTGACTTAATTCATGATACATAATAGGTAGTAAATTGGTCATATCTATTAAAACTATAAGCATAACATCTCATGGATAATTGGTTGCCAATTGCTACATCGAGTATAATTAATGAGTAAGATATTTGGAGGCACTTGCCCATTAGAGACAAAACGTCGAGTGCCACATACTGATCCCTAACATATATCCCATCAACATTTTCTATTAAATGCAAATGCCCATCTTTATGATGTAGACAAATTTGGATCGCTTTGACTTGCTCCAATTATAATGGGTGAGATAAAAAGGAAATCATGACCTTTGAAGTATTACCTCATCCTTTTTTGTTCTTGATATATTTAAAAAAATAGCTACATTAATGCATCCTTGTGATTTTTTTGCCTTAATAATTAATTTGAGAGCAACCTTATTAATGTTGTTTTCACTTAAAATATATATTTTTCTTTGAAAAATATGATACGAGAAAGTGATCACCATGAACATGTACACATTCTTGTATTGAATTAAAGACTTGTACATGTGGCCCTTGTGCTTGTGGCCAAGATGATAGCTCTCCATCCAAAGTAAATATGATCCTTGGTTTTGTGGAGGGGTATCCAACATGGTAGGTTTAAACCTAGAGTGGTTTTTACATGAATGGGAAAGTGGATATTGTTGGTTAAATGTATAAATGAATATTTATTTTGAAAAAACACCATCTCTAATGAAGAAGTAAATGATTTAATTTGATAAAGTACGAGACTAGGCAGTACGAGAGGAGCGAAGAATGGACCCAAAAGCTAACATGAGGTCCACAAAGGAAATCAACCAATAGAAACCACACATGAGGATAATTCCACACTCACCACCATTGAGTGATGCTCCCATAGGAGAGGATGAAGCATACGACTTGGCCATGATTCGCTCATTTGAGGGGCTGGATCATGGTTGGCCTGCTTCCACTAGGGCATTTCACCCAAAAACCTGCTTCTTAATATGCAAAGCTTTATGTGGGTGTTGTGCTTTATATATCACCATGAGGGCCATTGTGGGATACATGTGGGATAATGGCTCAAGACTCTTGCAGCATTGCTCAAGATATTTTTAAAATATTTTATTTAAGAAAGTACAAGACTAGGCATTATGAGACGAGCGACGAATGGACCCTAGAGCTAACATGAGGCCCATAAAGAAAATCAACCAATAGAAACCACGCATGAGGAGAATTCCACACTCACCACCATTGAGCGATGCTCCCATAGGATAGGATGAAGCATACAACTTGGCCATGATTAGCTCGTTTAAGGGGTTGGGTCATGGTTGACCTGCTTCCTTATTTGCAAAGCTCTATGTGGGTGTTGTGATTTATATACCACCACGAGGACCATTGTGGGATACATGTGAGATAATGGCTCAAGACTCTTGCATCGTTGCTCAAGGTATTTTTAGAATATTTTATTTTAGAAAGTACAAGACTAGGCAGTACAAAAGGAGCGAAGAATAGACCCTAGAGCTAACATGAGGCCCATAAATGAAATCAACCAACAAAAACCACACATGAGGAAAATTCCACACTCACCACCATTGAGTGATGCTCCCATAGGAGAGGATGGAGCATACATCTTGGCCATGATTCGCTCGTTTGAGGGGTTGGGTCATGGTTGGCCTGCTTCCACTAGGGCATTTCACCCAAAAGCCTGCTTCCTAATTTTTAAAGCTCTATGTGGGTGTTGTGCTTTATATACCATCATGAGGGTCATCTTAGGATACATGCGGGATAATGGCTCAAGACTCTTGTAGCATTGCTCAATATATTTTTAGAATATTTTATTTGAGAAAGTACGAGACTAGGCAGTATGAGAGGAGCGAAGAATGGACCCTAGAGCTAACATGAGACCCACAAAGGAAATCAACCAACGAAAACCACACATGAGAAGAATTCCACACTTACCACCATTGAGCGATGCTCCCACTGGAGAGGATGGAGCATACAACTTGGCCATGATTCATTCGTTTGAGGGGCTGGGTCATGGTTGACTTGCTTCCACTAGGGCATTTCACCCAAAAGCCTACTTCTTGATTTGCAAAGCTCTATGTGGGTGTTGTGATTTATATACCACCATGAGGACCATTGTGGGATACATGTGGGATAATGGCTCAAGACTCTCGCAACATTGCTCAAGGTATTTTTAGAATATTTTATTTGAGAAAGTACAATACTAGGTAGTACAAGAGAAGCAAAGAATGGACCCTAGAGCTAACATGAGGTCCACAGAGAAAATCAACCAATGAAAATCACCCATGAGGATAATTCCACACTCACCACCATTGAGCGATGCTACCACAGGAGAGGATGGAGCATACGACTTGTCCATGATTCGCTTGTTTGAGGGGTTGGGTCATGGTTGGTCTGCTTCCACTAGGACATTTCACCCAAAATCTTGCTTCTTGATTTGCAAAGCTTTATGTGGGTGTTGTGCTTTATATACCACCATGAGGGTAATCATGGGATACATGTGAAGAACACAAGCTTATACTGAGAGGGGGGGTGAATAGTATAAGACCTCTTTTTACTTTTTCCTTTATACTTCAAAACAGTAAAGCAATATACCCAAAGCAATATCAAAGCAATGCACAATATCATCCACAAAGTGACACCAATTTTAACGTGGTTCACCCAAAATGGTCAGGCTATGTCCACAAAACTTTTCTCTAAAAGTTATCTCAAAGTTCTTTGGGAATCCTTCCCAATTACAATGTTTATGAGCCTCGGCCCAAAGGAGATACCTTCCCCCAATCATAATTTATGAGCCTCTGCTCAAAGGAGATACCTTCCCCTTTGCTTTGAAAATGATCCCTCAGAAGATCAACTACCTCTACCTCTTGCCAGCACGTGGAACTCCTTTCCATTGAAGACCTCATGTCCTCAATGCTTAGCCTAAGAGACCTCTTCCTTCTATGATCACGTCCACAGTAGCTCAACAACCTATACCAAACACAGTCAGTCGGTCTAGTACAAGTCTTCCTATGTCTGTCAGATCTGTCCAACGCTTGAACAAATCAATCCTCTGCACACAAGCCTTCTCAAAGACTTGCCAAATTTGTCCTCAGGTTCTTCTCAAAGAACCAGTGCACCTCTGTCCTCAAGTTATCTGATAGAACTATCAAAATTAGCTCACAAGTCCTCTACTAGGACCTGTCCAAATCTGCTCACAAGTCCCCACCGAAACCTGTCCAAAACTGCTCACAAGTCTCCACCGAAACCTGTCCAAGACTGCTCACAAGTTCCCACCGGAACCTGTCCAAAAACTCAGTAAGCTCACCAAGAAAAAAAAAACTTTCTTAGTAGCAAATCACAAGGTGAATTGTTAGAGACCCAATGTGATTTGTCAAACTCATAGAAGCATAAAGAGAATTTTTAGAGACTCAATATGTTCTATACTCAACTCCCAATCTCAAAACTCAACTCAAATCAACTCAGCTCAAACTCAATCTCAAATCTAAAAACTCAACTCAATATCTGAAATGGATAGGATAGAATGCTTTCTTTCAAGAACATGAAACCCCAACAATTGCCAACTATGCAAAGAATCACATAACAATGATACTCATGTTCTTTTCACCATCAATTAGGGCTTCAACAACAATGCTCATCAAACAAGGTTCAATCAACACCATTCAGATCAAAACACAACCTTGAAGCATTTCACAATCAACATTAGAAAAGGAAACAAGTAGAACTCCTTTTCTCTCAAATATTGTTTGAACAAAAAGCATCCACCAACTCAAATCACAATAGCACAAAACAACTTTTCAAATCATCAACAAAGGAGTAAGCCCAACACTTTAACCAAGTAAAGAATAGCTTGATTATTACCAATTTAATGAAAGCAAATGTCAATCTCAAAGCTGCCCACTTAAGGTTTCACAACTTCACACAAGAAGCAATTTTAACCTTAAAACATCATGCTTTCATTTCCATAATCAACCAAAAGCACTCTCAACATTACAAGAAAAATTTATCCCTTATACACCTTATTTCTCCCTTATAGTCTTATAAAAATAAAATTTATCTCTCATAAGAATGCAATAAGATATTTCAAACAACACCTTCAAAAGAATCTTTTATCAAAATAAAACAAGCTTTAAACTCCTTATAACTCCTAAGCTGTTTTGCCCTCTAATAAACTTCCTCCATCCGCAAAATACACTTAGCAAAAATTAATTTTGAAAATACCTTGGCCAACATCAAAAATCGCGCTATGGAGAAATTGCGCACGAATTCTAACACCACCTGCTGCGTCCACTTCATGATGAAAAACCCTTTCACGTTATTCAAATGTGGAACCTCCCGTTCGGGTAGCACACCAACAACCTAGCCACTACCGGTGCGCCAAAGGCACCCGATGAGGTTTAAACCTCACGTTGTTAGCCTTGTTCCTTCTATGCCAGGGATTAAATAAAACAATAGTGCCTCCCTTTCTTCTAACGCGAACACGAAGACGAAAACCTTACGGTAGATTTACAACAAACGGTGAGTACAAAAAAAATGAACAGCGGATTCACGAAAACGGCGAAGACATAGTCGAACAGCAAGTTTACGAAATCAACGAAGACATAATCAGAGAAGAAATTTGAACAATGAGATCACAAAATCACAGCGAGCAACTCTTTTCAAAATACGGATGGGATAATTCTTGATTTTCATCGAGGGAGATTTATATGCATTTTTACCATAAGCTCTTGACATCGGCAAGGAGTTTAACACGTCGGCGGAGGTCTTGGCTAGCGCCCACAATCTTAAAACATAGCGCCCACATAGTTAAGACATTTGCGCCATGGGTTAGGAGAACCCATTGCAAACAATAATTTAATATTTATTTAAAAATAATTAAAGGGAACCTTAACAAGGTTTTTAATTATTTAAATAAATACTTCCTCCTGGACCCAAATGCATTAAACTTATGCATCCACCTGTAATCTTTAAACCTGCCAACTTGGGGTTTACAAAAGACCTTTGAAACTGTCATGCCATAACCTTCATCAAAACAAATTATTTGACATCAAATCAAATTCCTTCAAGAGCTTCTTGACATCAATGACAACTTATACACTTGAGCAAAGGCAATGTACCCAAAGTACCCAAAATTGCCAACAATCTCCCCCTTTGTCATTGATGGCAAACCTTTATTGAAAACACTTCTCAAGAGCCAAAACTGAAACCAACTGTGCTAACAACTGACCAATTGTGCCCACAACTGAGAATATTCCTTTGAAGCTCTCCCCCTTACTCATATCTCTCCCCCTTTGTCATCAGGCAAAGGGTCACCTTTGGGGCTCGGGACTAAGAATGAGCCTCTTAGCTTAGTCTCTCCCCCACCTCCTGATGAGGTGATTAATTCGGGGTGGGAGTAAAACTCCCATTAGGCACTGATCATCATTAGCATCTATAACTTCCTTGTCGGGCCTTCTCTTGAACTCTTTGTCCATATTCCTGTTCTTGTCACTGCCTTGATCCTTGGACCTGATCATGCCACTGTTCCTATTCTTGTATTCTAGAATTTTAGCTATACACTGTCTGATTATGTGACCTTCATTATTGCACTTGAAACACTTGACGATGTTGTTTCTCTGAGGTAAACCTGATCTTTGAATCCACCTGTTTTGACCAAACCTGTTCTGACCAAACCTGTTATGGCCAAACCTGTTCTGACCAAATTTGTTCTGACCAAACCTATTCTGACCAAACCTGTTCTGATAAAACCTGTTCCTGTTATTTGCCTTGCAATAAACTGCCTTGTGCCCAAAATGTTGACAAGAGTAGCAATACCCTTGAAAGAAACTAGCACTTCCGAAATTGTCATTTACCTTCTTCACTTGAGCCATGCAATGTGAAGCCATGTGACCAAACCTGTGACAAGCAAAACATCTGCCTTGAAACTTTCCTTTATTTGACCTCTTAGGTTTTGAAAACTTCTTCTTCTCATTCTGAATTATGTTTTTTGTTTCTATGCATCTATCATTCAAGGACTCCTTTTCTGAAATACTTTCCTCATCAGAACTCTCTTCCTTTTGGAGTCTCTTACTAGACTCTCCAACTTGTTCCTTGTGTGGCTTAACAAAACCAAGGCCTGTTTTATCTGTTGTCTTTCTTTGACCTTTGATGAGTAACTTAATATTTTTGGAGCTATCTTGAAACCTGTAAAGTTTATCCTTGTACTCTTTAGTTTCCTCTTTCAAAGAAGCCATTTTATGTTCTAACTCACTATACTCAAGAACCTTAGACTCTAACTCATCCTTGAGTTCTTATGTCTTAGCTATAGAGAAGTCAAGACTTTCTATAAGATCATCTCTCTCCATACAACATTCATCTAACTTATCCTTGAGTCTAGCATTCTTCTTTCTTTCCTTTTTCAAAACACTAAGAGCACTAATAAGTTCACTTTCAAGATCTACTTCACCTTCCTCTATATCTTCCTCTATTTGTTTGCTTTTTGAATCATCAAAGCCTTTTTCGGATTTCTTATCACTAGAGGTGCTACCCTTTTCAAAAACCATACATGCATCTTCCTTATAGTTTTTTGAAGCATCCTCATACATACTAGAAACCAAATCATTATTTGTGCAATCATCTTCAAGGTGACCAAAGTTTCCACATCTAAGACATTTCATGATAATGAATCTATGTTTCGGTTCTTCCTCTTTTTTTGATATGAACAACATCTCATTTTCATCATCACTTGAAGAACTTTCACTATCACTACTAGAACACTTACTTGCTTTGTCTAGGTAGAAACTCTTCTTGTGCTTGTGAGAATACCTCTTTCCTTGATTGTTGTGCTCATCTTTGTTCTTCCTATGATGCTTGTGCTTTTCGAATCCTTGCTCTTAGAATCCTGTTTATCTTCATCACTTTCATTCTTGGGAACAGTACAGTCAGTAGCATAATGACCAAACTTTCCACAATTGAAACATCTTATATTTTTCATACTTTTGTGCTTTCTAGAGAACTTGCCTTTCTTGTTGTAATATGCCTCTTTCGTACTAGAAGACTCATCACTATCTTGAAGCTGTTTACCCTTGGATTTCTTGGTAGCCTTGAAAGCTACCTCTTTCTTGACATCAACCTTCACTTGAGTTATCAACTCAAATGCTACAAGTATACGATGGAGCTCATCCTTTTTCAATTAATCCAAATCTTTAGCTTCCTCAATAGCAAAAATCTTTTCACTAAATCTATTAGGAAGAGATCTTAAAATCTTATCACAAACATCATTTTTAGCAAGCTCAAGACCTAAGTCTTTCATGGAGTTAACAAAATCATCCATACGAAGCATGTAGTCACTAACATTTTCATCATCATTCATCTTGAGTTGTTCAAACATACCTTTGAAGTGTCTCAACTTGGCCTTTCTGACATTTGTATCACCTGTATGAACCACCTTCAATCTGCTTCCACATTTCACTAGATGTCTTGCAAGTGAATCACTTTGGTGAGATATACTTTATGTAAGCCTTTCAGGATTGCATTCATTGCTTTTGAATTGCTATGATGTAGGAGCCTTTCTTCTTTAGTATTAGGACCATGTTCGGGAATAGTGTACTCATCTTCAATCACTTCCCAAACCTCATTCCCAAGTGCCATTAGATGAACCTTCATCCTTGCACTCCAAAGACCAAAATCCGACCCATCAAGAATAGGTGCTGCATTGCCACTTGAATGATCCATTGTGTTCTTTACTAGCTTTTCCTTCAAGTCGTTAAACTTTTCGAAGGCACCGACTCTGATACCAATTGAAGAACACAAGCTTATACTGAGAGGGGGGGTGAACAGTATAAGACCTCTTTTTACTTTTTCCTTTATACTTCAAAACAGTAAAGTAATATACCCAAAGCAATATCAAAGCAATGCACAATATCATCCACAAAGTGACACCAATTTTAACGTGGTTCACCCAAAATGGTTGGGCTACATCCACAAAACTTTTCTCTAAAAGTTATCTCAAAGTTCTTTGGGAATCCTTCCCAATTACAATGTTTATGAGCCTCAGCCCAAAGGAGATACCTTCCCCCAATCATAATTTATGAGCCTCTACTCAAAGGAGATACCTTCCCCTCTGCTCTAAAAATGATCCCTCAGAAGATCAACTACCTCTACCTCTTGCCAGCACGTGGAACTCACCAAAGACCTCCTGTCCTCAATGCTTAGCCTAAGAGACCTCTGCCTTCTATGATCATGTCCACAGCAGCTCAGCAACCTGTACCAAACACAGTCAGTTAGTCTAGTACAAGTCTTCCTCTGTCTGTCAAATCTGTCCAACGCTTGAACAAATCAATCCTCTGCACACAAGCCTTCTCAAAGACTTGCCAAATTTTTCCTCAGGTTCTTCTCAAAGAACCAGTGCACCTCTATCCTCAAGTTCTCTGATAGAACTATCAAACTCAGCTCACAAGTCCTCTACTAGGACCTGTCCAAATATGCTCACAAGTCCCCACCGAAACCTGTCCAAAACTGCTCACAAGTCCCCACCGAAACCTGTCCAAGACTGCTCACAAGTCCCCACCGAAACCTGTCCAAAAACTCAGCAAGCTCACCAAGAAAAAAAAAATTTCTTAGTAGGAAATCACAAGGTGAATTGTTAGAGACCCAATGTGTTTTTTCAAACTCATAGAAGCATAAAGAGAATTGTTAGATACTCAATATGTTCTATACTCAACTCCTAATCTCAAAACTCAACTCAAATCAACTCAGCTCAAACTCAATCTCAAATTTGAAAACTCAACTCAATATCTGAAATGGATAGGATAGAATGCTTTCTTTCAAGAACATGAAACCCCAACAATTGCCAACTATGCAAAGAATCACATAACAATGATACTCATGTTCTTTTCACCATCAATTAGGGCTTCAACAACAATGCTCATCAAACAAGGTTCAATCAACACCATTCAACTCAAAACACAACCTTGAAGCATTTCATAATCAACATTAGAAAAGGAAACAAGTAGAACTCCTTTTCTCTCCAATATTGTTTGAACAAAAAGCATCCACCAACTCAAATCACAATAGCACAAAACAACTTTTCAAATCATCAACAAAGGAGTAAGCCCAACACTTTAACCAAGTAAAGAATAGCTTGATTATTACCAATTTAATGAAAGCAAATGTCAATCTCGAAGCTGCTCACTTAAGGTTTCACAACTTCACACAAGAAGCAATTTTAACCTTAAAACATCATGCTTTCATTTCCATAATCAACCAAAAGCACTCTCAACATTACAAGAAAAATTTATCCCTTATACACCTTATTTCTCCCTTATAGTCTTATAAAAATAAAATTTATCTCTCATAAGAATGCAATAAGATATTTCAAACAACACCTTCAAAAGAATCTTTTATCAAAATAAAACAAGCTTTAAACTCCTTATAACTCCTAAGTTGTTTTGCCCTCTAATAAACTTCCTCCATCCACAAAATACACTTAGCAAAAATTAATTTCGAAAATACCTTGGCCAACATCAAAAATCGTGCTATGGAGAAATTGCACACGAATTCTAACACCACTTGCTGCGTCCACTTCACGATGAAAAACCCTTTTGCGTTATTCGAATGCGAAACCTCCCGTTCGGGTAGTGCGCCAATAGCCTAGCCACTATCGGTGTGCCAAAGGCACCGAGTGAGGTTTAAACCTCATGTTGTTAGCCTTGTTCCTTTTGCGCCAAGGATTAAAAAAAACAACAGTGCCTCCCTTTCTTTTGACGCGAACACGAAGATGAAAACCTTATGACGGATTTATGACAAACGACAAGTACAAAAAAAATGAACAACGGATTCATGAAAATGGTGAAGACACAGTCGAACAGCAGGTTTATGAAATCAGGGAAGACACAATCGGAGAAGAAATCCGAACAGCGGATCACGAAATCACAACGAGCAACTCTATTCAAAATACGAATGGGATAATTCTTGATTTTCATCGAGAGAGATTTATATGCATTTTTACCATAAGCTCTTGACGTCGGCGAGGAGTTTAACACGTCGGCGGAGGTCTTAGCTAGCGCCCACAATCTTAAATCATAGCGCCCACATAGTTAAGACATTTGCGCTATGGGTTAGGAGAACCCATTGCAAACAATAATTTAATATTTATTTAATTATAATTAAATGGAACCTTAACACGGTTTTTAATTATTTAAATAAATACTTCCTCCTGGACCCAAATGCATTAAACTAATGCATCCACTTGTAATATTTAAACCTGCCAACTTGGGGTTTACAAAAGACCTTTGAAACTATCATGCCGTAACCTTCATCAAAACAAATTATTTGACATCAAATCAAATTCCTTCAAGAGCTTCTTGACATCAATGACAACTTATACACTTGAGCAAAGGAAATGTACCCAAAGTACCCAAAATTGCCAACAACATGTGGGATAATGGCTCAAGACTTTTGCAACATTGCTCAAGGTATTTTTAGAATATTTTATTTGAGAAAGTATGAGACTACGTAGTACGAGAGGAGTGAAGAATGGACCCTAGAGCTAACATGAGGCCCACAAAGAAAATCAACCAACGAAAACCACACATGAAGAGAATTCCACACTCACCACCATTGAGTGATGCTCTATAGGAGAGGATGGAGCATATGGCTTGGCCATGATTCACTCGTTTGAGGGGTTGGGTCATGGTTGGCCTGCTCTCACTAGGGTATTTCACCCAAAATCCTGCTTCATGATTTGCAAAGCTCTATGTGGTTGTTGTGCTTTATATACCACCATGAGGGCCATCATGGGATACATGTGGGATAATGTCTCAAGACTCTTGTAGTGTTGCTCAAGGTATTTTTAAAATATTTTATTTGAGAAAGTACGAGAATAGGCAATATGAGAGGAGTGAAGAATGGACCCTAGAGCTAACATGAGATCCACAAAGGAAATTAACCAATGAAAAAAATACATGAGGATAATTCCACACTCACCACCATTGAGTGATGCTCCCACAAGAGAGGATGGATCATATGACTTTGTTATGATTCACTCGTTTGAGGGGCTGGGTCATGGTTGGCTTGTTCCACTAGGGCATTTTACCCAAAAGCCTGCAACCTGATTAGCAAAGCTCTATGTGGATATTGTGCTTTATATACCACCATGAAGGCCATCATGGGATAAATGTGGGATAATGGCTTAAGACTCTCGTAGTGTTGCTCAAGGTATTTTTATTATATTTTATTTGAGAAAGTACAAGACTAGGCAGTACAAGAGGAGCGAAGAATGGACCCTAGAGCTAACATGAGGCCCACAAAGGAAATAAACCAACGAAAACCACACGAGAGAAAAATTCCACACTCACCACCATTGAGCGATTCTCCCACAAGAGAGGATGGAGCATATGACTTGGCCATGATTCGCTTGTTTGAGGGGTTGGGTCATGGTTGACTTGCTTCCACTAGGGCATTTCATCCAAAATCTTGCTTCCTAATTTACAAAGCTCTATGTGGGTGTTATGCTTTATATACCACCATGTGGGCCATCATGGGATATATGTGGTATAATGTCTCAAGACTCACACAACATTGCTTAAGGTATTTTTAGAATATTTTATTTGATAAATTATGAGACTCGACAATACGAAAGGAGTGAAGAATGAACCCTAGAGCTAACATGAGGCCCACAAAGGAAATCAACCAACGAAAACCACACATGAAGAGAATTCCACACTCACCACCATTGAGCAATACTCCCACAAGAGAGGATGGAGCATACGGCTTGGCCATGATTCGCTCGTTTGAGTGGTTGGGTCATGGTTGGCCTACTTCCACTAGGGCATTTCACCCAAAAGCCTGCTTACTAATTTGCAAAACTTTATGTGGATGTTGTGCTTTATATACCACCATGAGGGCCATATTGGGATACATGTGGGATAATGACTCAAGACTCTTACAACATTGCTCAAGGTATTTTTAGAATATTTTAATTGAGAAAGTATGATACTAGGCAGTATGAGAGGAGTGAAGAATGGATCCTAGAGCTAACATGAGGCCCACAAAGGAAATCAACCAACGAAAAACACACATGAGGATAATTCCACACTCACCACCATTGAGCGATGCTCCCACAGGAGAGGATGGAGCATACGACTTGTCCATGATTCACTTGTTTGAGGGGTTGGGTCATGGTTGGCCTACTTCCACTAGGGTATTTCACCCAAAAGCTTGCTTCCTTATTTGTAAAGCTCTATGTGGATGTTGTGATTTATATACCACCATAAGGGCCATCATGGGATACATGTGGGATAATAGCTTAAGATTCTTGCAGCGTTGATCAAGGTATTTTTAGAATATTTTATTTGAGAAAGTACAAGACTAGGCAGTAAAAAAGGAGCAAATAATGTACCCTAAATCTAACATGAGGCCCATAAAGGAAATCAACTAATGAAAACCACACATGAGGAGAATTACACACTCACCACCATTGAGCGATGATCCCACAGGAGAGGATGGAGCATACGACTTGGCCATGATTCACTCATTTGAGGGGTTGGGTCATGGTTGACCTACTTCCACTAGGGCATTTCACCCAAAAGCCTACTTAATTTTCAAAGCTCTATGTGGAGGTTGTGCTTTATATACCACCATGAGGACCATCTTGGGATACATGTGGGATAATGGATCAAGACTCTTGTAGCGTTGCTCAAGGTATTTTTAGAATATTTTATTTGAGAAAGTATGAGAATAGGCACTATGACAGGAGCGAATAATGGACCCCAGAGCTAACATGAGACCCACAAAGAAAATAAAACAATGGAAACTACACATGATGAGAATTCCACACTTATCACCATTGAGCGATGCTCCCATAGGAGAGGATGGAGCATACGACTTGGCCATGATTTGCTCCTTTGAGGGGTTGGGTCATGGTTGGCCTGCTTCCACTAGGGCATTTCATCCAAAAGCTTGCTTCCTAATTTTTAAAGCTCTATGTGGGTGTTGTGCTTTATATACCACCATGAGGGCCATCATGGTATACATATGGGATAATGGCTCAATACTCTCACAACGTTGCTCCAGGTATTTATAGAATATTTTATTTGAGAAAGGTATTTTTTCATTGATAACATCACCCATCAATAGTTTGTAGATGATACAACCCTTTTGGAAGGGCAAGGATAAATAAGGCCAGAGCTTCAAAAAACTTTTTAAATGAGTATGAAAGAGCTTTAGAGCAAAAAATTAATAAGACTAAATCCAAAAATTACTTCCTTAACACTCCTGCTAATATCAAAGCAAGAATTTGTAGGTTGCTTCAAATGGAGGAGGCAAATTTACCAACAACTTATCTAGGGATGCCTTTATTTGAGGGGAGAATGAGGATAGATTTATGGAATCTAGTTATTAGTAAAGTTCAAAATAAACTTCCATCTTGGAAAGGTAGATGGTTATCATTAGTAGGAAGAGTGCAATTAATTAAGTCAGTCTTACAAGTCATTCCAACATATTATATGTCATTGTATTCTATGCCAAAATTAGTTGAAAAAAGTTTAATATTTATCATGCGATCCTTTTTATGGTCAAGTTTACATGATAAATGGAAAATTCCCTTGGTGAAATGGAGCAAGTTGTGTGATGATAAAACTAGGGGAGGTCTTGGTTTAAGAGCTCTTACAGATGCAAACTTAGCTCTTAGGGGAAAAATTATCTAGAGATTGTACAAAGAGAGTCAAAGACAATGGACAAGAATTCTTCTAATTACGTTGATCCCAATGACCCAGGTTTAATATTTACTACATTCTCTCATCCAAATTTTTCTACTCTTTGGTGATTTAAAAACATATATTGATATTATGATTAAAGGTTTAAGATGGGTGGTGGGAACTGGAGATTTTTTTTATTTGGATGGATACTTGGTGTGATAAAAAACCACTCAATTTAGATCTAGTTTTGAAACCTTGGATGAGATTGCTTCAAGACAAATACGGTGATAGAGTTTCAAACATTTTGTACAAGGATCGAGAATAAAAATACAAATGGAAAGAAGATTGTTTTACAAGTATATAAGACATTGATGCTAGGAGGCATTTGAGTAGAAATATAACAACTGTGATTATTCCGAGGGGTGCCAAGGATAAATTGATTTGGGAGTTGAATAGCTCAGGAGAATACACAACAAGAAGTGGATATAATGTTCAACATCAACATAATAATAATGTCACTAGAATATGGAGAGATATTTGGGATAGCCCAAGCATTCCTACAGTTAAAATGTTTGTTTGGCTAGTAGGTCATAGAAGAATTTTATCCTGGGATAACCTTATGAAAAGGGGTTTTCATGGCCCCTCTCAATGTGTTTTCTGTAATAAGGAAGAGAGTATTAACCATCTCTTAGGACATTGCTCAATAGTCTGGAATCTATGACAATGGATTTTTAATATGTTTGGTAAATGCATGGTGATGAATAACAAAATTGAAGATTGGTTAAAGCAATGACAAAACACTTATAAAAGTGAGGATTTATAGACAATATGGGATATATCAAAAGATACAATACTTTGGACTACATGGCTAGAAAGGAATAGAAGAATATTTAAAGGAAAGAAAAATAGTTTAGAGGTAATGAAAAGAAGATATGTTTAGCCATAGAGGAGTCTAAACCAACCCTATCAACTCACCTAATCCCTAATTTATAAGCAAAGAGTCTTGATAGATGTAGTCAAGTCATTAAATGGAATTATGATGTTGGGTACAAGAGAAGCAAAAATAAGGTAAAGAATATAAAGTGGAAACCACCAGATGTGGAGTGGGTTAAATTCAATTTTGATGGAGCATCTAAAGGATATCCAAGACCAATAGGAGGAGGAGGAATTATTAGAAACAATAGAGATATTTTGTCTCATTATGCTTTTAATAGTGGATTTAAGACAAATAATGAAGTTGAAGCTTGGGCAACTTTAGAAGGGTTAAAAATATGTAAACAAATGAAATGAAATAGAGTATGGATGGAAGTTGATTCTCTCATAGTAATAAATGCAATTTTGAGGAAAGCAAAGGCTCCATGGAACATACAAGAGATAATTGTGGAAATTCAATATCTTGCTAAAGAGTTTGAAGAAAATGTGTAGGATGGGATTTGATTGAGGATCGTGAAGTTAAATTCCCCTTTCCATGGTTAGAGGAAGTAGAAAAGCTGACAAAAAATGTTGATTGTTTTAATCTATTAATGATTAAGATTTACTTTAATGTTTGCCATTTGGTAATATATATTTTACTTTCTAACAATAATGTGTTTTCATTTAGACTATTTATTATAAATTTTGTGGTTGCACTTGTGTTTCAAGAAGGAAACTAGCAATCCAAATTTGGTAAAGCAGACTATGATAGTGTGATGTTTTGGAATTATTACTTTACTAAGATGCAAGGCATAGATAGTAGAGGTGTTGTTTTAGCATTGTGAAGGCTGCTATAGAAAAATATCAAGAAATATGCTAAATTATAGAGTAATTGTATTCATATAGAGATTTGAAAAGATCTAGAAAATGAAAATCAAGAATTCAAACATTTTATGTAAAATGATGTAGGTTTCTAGCTATAGCATCTCAATTGAGATGAGAAGTGTATCTATTTGTAAACTCTCAAGCTCTAAAGAAAAGAAATGTAATTTGTCAAGGGTGGGAGACCCGAGTACAACCCCTTATTATCAAACAAAAAAATAAAAAAAATAAACAAGTCTCTTGACAAATGGTGAGTATTGTCTTTTATATCACATTAAAAAATCATTAACTAATATTTAATTCAAACTAAAAAGAAATATAATAATAAATATATGTAAATACAATTTATAATTATAATAATTAATAATAATTGAAGATTTTAGGTGCAATCAAGTGTTGTAGTAAGAAGGTTGTTTGCAGTTCACTTGTTGTACTCAAAGGACATGAGAATGAAACAAAGCAAAAAAGGTGTAAATTCTAGGTGTAGTTAAGAGGAAGAGGGTTGTTTGCAACTCACTTGTTGTACTCAAGAGGACATGAGTATGGAAGGAAGTGAAAGGGGTGCAAACCCTAGGTGGAGTTGAGCATTGAAAAAAAAAGGTTGTTCTCAACCCACTCGTTGTACTCAAGAGGATATTAGTCGCTCTTCAGTCTACGAAAAAGCCTCTTCAGTCATAAGAAATATCCCTCAAGGATCTTTGGGTTTGCGAGTGGAGATTTTTGATGAACCTCTACCCTCTATTAGGATTTTAGAGGATGAATTTGGGTTGGATATGATTGATCATGAATCCCGAACATTTATCTACAAACTCAGGGGAGAATACAAGGTTTAGAAAAGCTTAAAGGATACATTAAACTTTGGTGATCCAATAAATTCCAAGTAAATTTACTACCCAAAATTTTATTTTTTGTTTCTTTTTCTAATTTAACGGATAGAGATAGGGTAATATATTATAGATACAATTGGTTTTTTAGACAAAGGGGTGTCTATATACGACCTTGAACTCTTGGTTTCAACCCCCTTACATAAGAAGTTGATGGCTTCCCAATCAAGGTGAATGTATATTCTCTCCCTATGGAGTTTTGGGAAGAGAAGATATTCGCCAAAATTAGTAACACCAATGGTGCATTCCAATATATAGATACTCAAACAGAGGAAAATTTGTCTAGTAAAATTAATATGAGTAAAGAAAGATTGGTTGTTTGGATGGATGTTTTAGTTCCTTGACCTCAATCCATTACTATCTCCTCAAGCAAAGGGGAATGAATCCAAAATATTGAATATGAAAAATTCTCCTTGAGATGTTATGGTTGTTAGCAATATGACCATCTAAAGAAGAGATGCTCGATCATCCAATCATGTCTGATTACTCCTTGGTGGAGGAAAAGACCCTGCACACAAATGATCCTAAAATTTCAAACATCCTATTTTGTAAGGAAGAAGCTCATCCTCTAGTTGCATCAATTGTCCATCACAAATCAAGTGAGCAACAAAAGACTCAATGTGCAACAAAAATCAAACGAGCAACATAAGACTCAACCCCAAAAGGATAATTTGAACCAAATTATTGATAAAAGACAATGGTTACTAAAGACTATCTAATCAGTTCCATAGAAAATTTTAGATAGTATTATTGAAGCTAATTATGAAACAATCAATGAAAGTCAGTTTTTTAAAAATGAAGATCATACAAAATGTGTTACAACTAGATATTACCTCAAGAGCTTGAAGTGCAAAAATGCATTCTCAGATCTTACCACTTTGAAGGAGGAAGAACCTATGCTACAGAAGAAAAATAATCAAAAGACCTATCGACTACGAACTTCGTAACAACCCCAATGGTTTTGGATTGTTGTTTTTGTTATGATTGGATGGTAGTTACAATTTTTTTCCAAGTTTTTTTTTGGAAGTGGTCTACGAATCTGTCATGTTTTGGAAGTTATTTTATCGATATGCGGTATTCTAAGGGTCAGTTGTAGTAGTAAGTAGATGATAGTATTTTGTAAGGTTGTTGCAACATATTTTACTATCTTACACAACTTGATGTACAGGTTTAGGGACCCTAAAACCCTTTTTACCTTAACAAAAACAAAAGTTAATGTTTGTATAGTCCCGACAGGAACACCGTAATGGCAAAAGGTATTTGGCTCTCCTAACGAAGACCCAAGTTCAATTCATGAGGAAGGTGACCCCCGATGTACCCCCAACTTTCAACCTATTAAAAAAGAAAAATAATAATAATAATTGAAATAGTATATGTTTATAAAACCTTTGAATATATTTACTATAACTTAAATAGGCTTAAATATTTAAAATTTTGAATAAAATTTTAAAATTCAATTATATCATAGCAAGTTATTTTTTTAATTCATAAATTAAATGGTCTCACAAATGTTTAAGCTATGGGGATAGATTAACTTTTTTACAATCAATCATTCAAGCCATGCCAATTTATAAATTTTCTATCCTTGCTGCCCCACATACCATATGAAAAGAGTTAGACAAGATGGCTAGAAAATTTTTATGGGGAGGAGTAAAAGAAGAGAGGAACTGGGCCTTAGTAGGTTGGAAGAAACTAAGCCAACCCAAGGTAAAGGGAGGTTTGGGACTAAGGAGATCAGAGTTAAATAATAAAGCTTTGGTTGGAAAAATTTGCTGGAGGTAGATTTTCCAACCAACTTAAATATTTGGTTTGGGACTACTAAATATTTGGGACAGGTGAACCCGAATGAGGTGAGTCATTTTTATTTGGATGGTAATGGGTACTTGGTGTGGCAGGCTCTAAAGTTAGGATCTCATTTAGTGAAATATTGATTATTTTGGAAAGTGGAGAGAGAGGAGAAGGCACAATTTTAGATAGACTCATGAGATCAATACCCACCTATCATTGTTGAATTTTTAGAACTACAATCGGTAAAAACAACCATGGAAAGCAAGGGTTGGATCTAGATTGAAAGTTACTTCAACACTAGTAATTTGGGGGATTATAAGTTTAAGTAGTTTAAGAAGTTAGATGAGTGGCTAATTTCAATCCCTCCAAAATTGACACCCATCATGACTAAAATCTTGGCAAAAATATTTCTCATAGGTAGAGATGAGGAGTATGAATTATATTGGGGCTATGGGAGCCTTAGAGTCTACACAATGAAGTATGGATATGATAACATCCTTTCAAAACCTCCTCCTCATGCATATCAGGTTGAGGATTGGAGAAATATTTGGTAGTCCAAGGGTTGACCGAAAGTAAACTTCTTTACTTGGCAGTTCATGCACAATGGAATTGATAATATGAGACGTAGGGGAATCATTGGTCCATATCAATGTGTTTTATGCTACATCTGAAAACATCTAGGAAACATTTGACCACTTGATGTTTGAGTGCCCATTTACGCGCTAGATCTAGGAGCGATGGTTTTTATCTTATAAAATTGGAGCCAATGGTGATTTGAATCGGATTAATCTTTGGGAAAAATAGAAGAGGGGTGTATTTAAATCTAAAGCTCTCTGTATCGGTTGGGATCTTGGATAAATAATTAAACTTCATTTGGTGGCAAGTGTGGTTGGAGAGAAATGACAAAATTTTTAGAGAAACATTTTCATCCTTAGATGGTGTTTGGCAGGTTATTTGGAGCAAAGTCATAGAAACTGTGGTAGTGTATGCTAAAGATGAAACTCAGGGAAACATAGGCTGATATAAGGATGATGGAGAATGAAGCTAAAATGCAAGAGGAATAGGATAGAGCTAGTTGAAAACCACCCCTAGAAGGTTGGATTAAAATTAATACTGATGGAGCTACAAAAGGCAATCCGAGTAGAGCTGGAATTGGAGTGGTCTACAATAATCATGTTGAGACAATGCTCTATTGGGAACTACAAGGCTTGGGAAGGGCCACAAACAATGAAGCAAAAGCCATAGTTATCAAATCTACTTCTATCTGGGCTGTAAGACAAGGTTGCAGGAGGATAATCCTAAAATTAGATTCTCGAATATTGGTAGGAGCTTTGGATTGCATGAGGAACTTTGCTTTGAAGACATGGAAGTTGAGGATTCTTGTTACTCAAATTAAGGAATTGTGGAGGGAATTAGATGATGTGATTCCAATTTATGTGAGTAGAGATATAAATAAAGTGGCAGACTTCCTGGCTAAGATGGGTATTGAGAAGGAGGTAGGGGTTTAGTGACACAATGACATGGCTATTGAGGATGAGAGGATTAGGTAGGTTGGTGAGCAAATCCAGTGTTTAGCTAATTTGGACAACCATTGTAGAAATATGGTTTAGGAGATTTGGCTCCAATGCAGATCTTTTGTTGTTATAAGCAAGTTGACATCCCTTGTAGAAATATGGTTTAGGAAATTTGACTTCAATATAAATCTTCTTTTACTACTGTAAATAAATGTGCTTATCAACTAAAATTGAAAAAAATATCATCTCAACTTATAAATAATTTTATTTTAATATAATTTTTTTTTTTAAAATAAAATAAAATTTATAATTTTTAATTAAAATAATAATAGATTCAATTTATCTAAGACTAATATTGCTTTTTACTTCTATTAATTGTTTTCACTTCCTAAAAAAAAATTAACAATCTTCCTTCTCTAGACATCTTAGCCATATATTCCGTGTGACCTCCTGGAAATGTGGCAGCCGCTTGTATCATCAATACTATTTCGTTTTACTTGAAAATAAATGATTAATCTATTGGAAAGTTATAACTATAACTACATATCCTGTTTTTATTTCTATTAATTCTTTAAGAAGTGAAAAATTAAATGATTAGTCTTTTTAGAGACATCTTAGCCATATAATTTCTTCTGGCCTCTTGTTTGCTTATGCCCTCGAAATTGTGGCACTGCGTTGTGTCATCCATATTATTTTGTTTTACTTGAAAAAAATAATTAATTTATTAAAAAACTACTACTATAACCTTTATCCGCTTTACCTTAAAAAAATTATGTTTTATGTTGTTTTTTAAAGTTTTCCATGATTTTAGCTACAAATTAACGAAACCATACTTACCTTAAGATTGAATAGTTGACGAATTTACACGCATTACAACGACTAAATTCTCTGAGTCATGGAAGCTATAATTAAACTTTGATTGTGTGAAAACCTTATTGCTCTAATTATATTCTGAATTATAAGAATTTTGTTGTTTAGTTTTCAATTATTTTTTCTTGGAAGGTTTGAGTTTTCCGAAAATCTAGGTTCAAACTATCCTAAGATGTTAATGAACTTGTGTAAAAACATGTGAGGGGACCACGTGACCTGCATCTGTTACCCGCCTGTCATTGACCAGTTTACTATGGAGCCGTGACGTCATTAATTTAAAATTAAAAAATAGTTTTATATAACTAATTAAATAACTAAAAGATCAGATTTGATGATGAGCATTGAGAATATCACGCGTAAGTGAACGTTCACATGAAGTTGTCATGTCATTGAGAATAAAGGTATTCACGAGAAAGAAGTTTCTATGAAGTTTCAAAGGTTGTGGTGGATCCCCACATCTGAAAAAGTTGAAAGCAACATTAAAAGCCAATATATCAAGATATAGTGGAATATTGTTACTGTAAGTTATGAGATTTTTATTTATAAATTCATATACAAATTGAGGGGATTTATAAAAGCTCATTTTTATTTTAATATTTTGTTGTCTTTTGTGAAGGATATTGTAGTAGTATGTTTTTGGATTCTCATCTAGAAAACTCAAGTTCAACCATGATAAAGGGGATTAAGATCCCTTTCAAAAACCTGTGTTTTGCCTTAAAATTTAGTTTGCTTAGGACATTGTAGTGGTTAGAGCTTTGGACTCTCTTTGGAGAGATCTAAGTTCAATTCAAAGGGTACTCAAAAGAGGATAGGCCGATAGGGTTTTGTGACTTCATCTTATCCAATGAGCTAGGGTTTATAGAGTTTTGTTGACTTCATCTTATCCAACGGGCTAGGGTTTATACTGGTAGAGTTTTGCTGACTTCATCTTATCCAATAGGTTAGTGCTTATAAGGGTTTGTTGACTTCATCTTATCCAACGAGCTAGGGTTTATAGGGTTTTGTTGACTTCATCTTATCCAACAAGCTAGGGTTTATAGTGGCATAGTTTTGTTGACTTCGTCTTATCCAACAGGCTAGGATTTATAGGGTTTTGTCGACTTTGTCTTATCCAATGGGCTAGGGTTTATAGGGTTTTGTTGACTTCATCTTTTCCAACGGGTTAGGGTTTATAGTAGTAGTGGCTAGGGTTTATAGGGTTTTGTTGACTTCATCTTATCTAATAGACTAGGGTTTATAGGGTTTTGTTGAGTTTGTCTTATCCAACAGGTTAGGGTTTACAGTGGTAGTGTCTGAGTTTGATCCAAAAGCCTACCATGTATCCAACAAAAGTGTTACCAATTCCTTATGTATATAAAAAAATAATATATCAAAATGCATAATTTTATTCCATGCAATAGCATAGGCTAAAAGTTTACAATATTTAGATTTAAACAACAAAAATATTGTTTAAAAATAAAATAAAACCAAAATTTTACAGTTCAAGAATGTTTATTTCAAATTATTATTGGATGTGACTTAATTCATCATACATAATAGGTAGTAAATTGGTCATATTTATTAAAACTATAAGCATAACATATCATGGATAATTGGTTGCCAATTGCTTCATCGAGTATAATTGATGAGTAAGATATCTGGAGGTAATTGGCCATTAGAGACAATATGTCAAATGCCACAAACTGATCCCTAACATATATCCCATCAACTTTTTCTATTAATTGCAAATGCCCATCTTTATGATGTAGACAAATTTGGATCCCTTTGACTTGCTTCAATTATAATGGGTAAGATAAAAAGGAAATCTTGACCTTTGAAGTTTTAACTCATCCTTGTTTGTTCTTGAGCTATTTTATAAAATACTTGCCTTATTGCATCTTTGTTATTTTCTTTGCTTTAATGATTAATTTGAGAGCAACCTTATTAATGTTGTTTTCGTTTGAAATATATATTTTTCTTTGAAAAATATGATATGAGAAAGTGATCACCATGAACATGCACACATTCTTGTATTGACTTAAAGACTTGTATATGTGTCCTTTGTGCTTGTGGACATGTGGCCAAGGTGATAGCTCTCCATCTAAAGTAAATATGATCATTGGTTTTGTGTAGGGGCATCCAACATGGTAGGTTTAAACCTAGGGTGGTTTTTAAATGAAGGTATGTATAAATGAGTATTTATTTTGAAAAAAATACCATCTCTAATGAATAATCAAATGATTTAATGTTTTAAGATCTTTCTTGTGCAAGGCATACCTAGAAGGTCCATGCTATCCTCTTCTATAAATACTCTAACCTATAATAATTTTGCTTTGGACTTCTAACCAAAGGAATGTTGAGGTCTTAGGTAGGGCCTCAAGTGACCAATTGTTATTCTAAGGGAAATCCTTGGGAGTAGGAAATTATAGTTACTTTAATGCCCTATATCCCAACTTACCAAATTGACTCAACATCCACTATCTCTTCATAGATTCCAAACCAACTTATCTTTTTGCATAAAAATAGGCAAATAGAAATTTTGAAGCATATTTTAAAACTCATTCACTGCTTATTTAAGGCCCTCTCCCTCAACCAGGTTGCTAATAGAAAATCAAGATCTAGAATTATTGCCCACATCAATATAATTTCTGACCTTTAAACCAATGTAAGCTAAACATGCATGAGCTAGTGGTTACCATTTTGGATTAGAAAAATGGTGATAAAGCTTCAACCAGGCATCAAACCAAAAGTTTGCAGAAACCTCCTATTGACTAATGACCTAAAATATATATCTTGATCAATTTACCAATCCTCTTATATGAATTGCCATGTTGTTAAAACTCTAGGAAGTGTATGGTCTACCCAACAAGACATGACAAGCATCCATAGGCATAACATCACATAGTATCTCATCCTTGTAAGAACCAATTTGGAATTCTATCATACTTTGTTAAGTTACCAAAATTCGATGACCCTTTTGCAACCATGAGAATTTGTATGGACATGGATACTCCATACTCTTCAAACCAAGTTTCTCTACCACCTCTATTTCCACTAGGTTGTTGGTGCTTCCACTATTCACAATCACCTTCCAACAATTACCTCTTGATTTACAAATTATCCTGAACAAGTTCCTCTTATGCTTAGGTCCATGCACCTCCTTTTTAGGTTTTAACAATAACCATTTTATCATAAGAGATTATCCTTGTTCTGGCTCCTCCATCTGCATTGGTAAGACAACACTTTTTTATTTGCTTGTACAATTTGATTTTGGGTTTCCTTTTCATGCTTGCTAGTTTAGCATAATTGAGGACACTCATATGCTCTGTCCTTCTTCCAAGCATCTGTAACACTTGTTAGCAAAACCACATCCTCTATCTTGAGAAGTACTAACTTCTCCTTCTTGCATATGCTACCCTTTACCACTAAGTGATTGTTCTCTCCCTCTAGAGAATTGTCCTCTTGCTTTAACATTATTTTTTTCCTTCACAATAATTTTTCCTATGCCTTGAGTTCATACCAATATGCCTCCTCAATTTTTCTAATACGAAGCATACTATATTCATTTTTTATGGATAACCTTAGTCCATTTATATAATTGTTGAGTGTTAATTTTACCCAATTGTGAAATTACACTCTCCCTTAGAGTTTTGATCTCAAAACCCTCTCTTGCAAAGAAGTTAAACAAACAACTTCTCCAAGGTCTCCGCTATATTAACATTTGCATGTGTATTAGTAGTCTCAATAAAGATATATCAATTCAATGCTTGGAATACCTTAGTGATTGCAAGTAATTGTAAACAAGGGGCAATGTTGGTTTATTTTACCATGCTACTTTAATGATTGTTCATGAAACCAAAATGAAATAAATGTGAGTTGGCCCTCATATGACCACGATGTAGTGCCTTAATTCCTTTTATCTTGAGGATTCTAAGGTAGATTTTATCTTCATTATTAAGTGGGTTTTAAAGAAGTTTTATCTTGCATGAGATCCTACTTTAAACATGAAAATGAAGATTAAAATCTATCTAGGAATATAAATTCGAAATGATGAATAGGCTCAATAATTTAGCTTCTTATCATGAAAATTAAGATAGCCTTTAATATGATTAACAAATTATCTCTATGTAGTGAAATTAATTTTCACAAAGAGATAACAATTTATTGCCTTAAAATAGAGGTTTTAAAATGTCACTTTAATTATCCCTCTTAAATGAATTCAGATTTTCATAAAGAATAATTTAGTGCTTTGAAATAATAACCTTCAATGTAGTGCACAAATTACCTCTCTTTCATAAAATCAGAATTTTTATAAAGAGAAGGCAATTTAGGCTCCAAAAATGGTAGCTATGAAATGTCATTAAAATTTACCCCCTTTGATGAAATTGAAATTTTCGTAAAGGGAAGTTCATTTTATGCTTGCCATTGAAATATAAAACTGAAAAAATTAAATTTGGCCTCAAAATGGAAATTTTGAAATTTTAAAAATCTGCAATAAAACAACAACTTCGAACAATTTTTAAAAATACGAAATGACTCCAAAGTAAAAACATCTAAGTGTAAAATAGAACTCCGAAGTATACTCTACGCAACCATGCAATTATTTTTGGATTTTGATTTTTTTTTTCATTTTTATTTTAATGTCCGAAAATTTAAAAAAAATGAAAATAAAAAGTTAGAAAATAAAAATAAAATCTGAAAACTAAAAAAAAAAGCTGAAAATGCAAAACATGCTACATCCAGTATAATGCCATCCTATTCCGGAAAAACCGAAGATGTGAGGCATCCATGCATGCAACCTAATTTACCCAAATCTGCATTTGCACAACTTGATGTAACCTAGGTGCGAGCTTCTAAGGAAAACGAAAAATAAATTTCAGGTTTTAAGAAGTTCAATGATGCAACCATTAAAAAAATGCATTTAACATCATCTATTAATCCTAAAACGTGAAGGGAAAGGTAAGCATTAAAACAAGCATGCATGAACAAACTCCTCCTTTCTTGCCCATAAGATGCAAATTTCTGGAAAATTTCCTGCATTAACAATGTTTCATTTTTACAGCAGCAGAATTTCTAGTTTTCCCAAAAAACTAGCCCAAGTGGAAGGAAAAACAACTTCAAAACAGGTCCAGTATAACCATTGCTCACAAATCTGCAACTCTATTTTCAAAACCAGTTTCCAACATCATGTCCTTCGTGTGATGGTATATTTAAGGTTTCCTCTAACACTTCGTTTCCTCCATTTGATCTTTTCGTTTTCCTGCACTGTTTCACTTTCCTTTAGTAACCGTTGAGCTCAAAGGGTTTCAAAATATTTTATATAACGAGTATTTGTCTCTATCCACACGGTGTCCTCATGGCACTTGATATAATAAAGAATGCATAAATTATAGCCCACCTTATACAATATTATTAATTGTGGATCCACACCTTGTCAATACATAAATTCACCTCAATATCATGCTTCCTCTCGTGCTCGGATAACGTTACACTCACCCATATTACCATGGTCTGGATCATAATTTCCTTAACGTTATAATGCGAGTTAAGTAATCATCATCCCTTGGAGGTCATATCCATATACCTCTCTTTCATATAATGCCAAAGGGCCTTTAGGAATTTTTATAAGAATAAAACCTCGCCTATTAATAACATAAATCCTGGGAGTAAAACTTTGACAAGGGCACCCATTTGTTTCTCCTCTATGTCTTTACCATGCTAGCGTTTACCCACTACATGCAGTATTGCCGCACAAAGAGTTCTCGTCATCCTGCCATCGGTGCACATGCAGACCTCCACTGCTACAAAATCTGCAGTGTACATAACAACCACTACGCGTTTACCTGCTCTTTCCACTCTTTCACCAGTGTGTCAGCTCATTCGTCATCGTCAATCTCGACGAGTCCTGCATCTACATGATCCAACATCATCGATGTTTAACCTATTCACTTCTCCAATGATCTCCACTGCGCTCATCCTAGGTTTCTTTGCTTTCCTAGGTACCATCGGGAGCTCACAACATTGCTGAACCAACTATCAATAAACTTTGCACGACTACATCTGTAATAAAATATACTACATATATATATATATATATATATATATATATATATATATATAGTTTTATTTTATTCTTTTCAAGATCAATGAAATTAAAACAAATGTTTTTTTTTTTTACTACCAAACTTAACTCAAACAAGAAAAAAAAACTTTAAAATCAAAACAACAAAAGCTAAAACCTACCTAATGAAATCAAGGAATGGCAATGAAGGAAACACTCCAAACACACAAACTTCTACTACACCTTCTCACTTAAAGCACATGCAACCTTACAATCTAGGAGGCTACAAAGTGAACTAGAAGGGAGGAATCTATTGACATTATCGTTCTGAAGACAAACCCAAGATCACCTAAAACCAAAATTTTAAAGGTGGGTCCCCAATTTTGGGGTACGTTGTGGAGCAGCCACAACAATATCTTGCAACTTTCTCAACTCTTATGGTTAATTTATAAAACTCTTATGTATACTTCTTCACTCCCAACTCCTTTTGCTTGAGGTTTTCGAGCCTCTTAAACAATCCAATTTGATAATCTATGGGTAAAATCTTAGATTTCAACTTGGAATAATTGTTTTTCAAGTTTGGATTTTTTCCTTTCTCTTTTATTATCTTTTGGTTTGGACATGATCCCACAGAATAGAAGCTTATCCCTTCAACCTCATATACAAAAATTTGACCCACTTTGGACCCTCCATAGATTAGTAATCGAAGAATCTCCCCATATCTTCTATCCAATCAATTAACTCTTTCAAGTTTAAGCTTCCATTAAAATTAGAAATATCTATCTTTGGATTACGTCTCATGTTTGAGATTGTTGCTTCGGTTCTTCTCCTTGCTCTTCATATTGAGATTTCATGTGATAAGTTTCCTCTTCTTCATTGTCACTAATCTCCTCAAGATGAATAACTCTCCTTTGAGTGGTCTCAATCACATCTAACTTGGTAGTAATTCCTCTCAATATTTTTGTTATATCTATTGATTGGGGTCCCTGTGGTCTTCCTCTTCCTCGTTGCACCATATTTCTCTAGTATGTATTACAACCTATATTGAAACCAAATAATGTAGATGAGGGAAAAGAATCCTCCTATGGATAACCTTCTCATATAGCCAATTGTCCACTACACCCAAGGACGGTAAATTTACTTGAATGGAAATGCTCATCCTATTGTATGATCATATTCATCATGCAATCACATTCATTGAAATGTACAACCATCTCCAATTTAATATAATATTTAATTGTATGACACTTCTTTGTATGATCTTCCTTCAATCCTTGTACAAAACTTATTTTATATGGTTGATGCATTCGCAAGAAATCTTTAATAGTATATCAAGTTTTATTCTATGACACTTCCTATGAGATGGCAACATCTCAAGACAATGGCTTCTCACATGACAACAACGCTAAAGTCTATGATGCTTGAGGTGGTAATGCTATAGGACTATAGTTTCATTTATTACCTTTTCCATGGAACCCTATTTGGAACAACATCCTATGTCCAATTGTACGGTAAATGTACGTATTGTATTCACACATACTATACTTCAACACTCAAACAATGACATCCTCTTGATCAACATTTCACTCTTCTCTAGTTGCTCGATAGGAAGATTTTTCAAACTCAAATAACATCTTGACTTTAAGTTGGATGACAAATTTCATTGATGATAGTTGGTGATGACTCTCCCATTAAAATATTATCATGCTTGCAATTGAATGGTCCTTTGAACACCATAAAAAAGTTTCCACTCCAATGGAAATGATTCTTCAAGCTTGGATGCCCTCCTCTTGGGTACCTCTTCTTGAGCTATGACCACCCTAACCTGCAACCTGGATTTCAATCTAACACATATATTTGCAATAGTATAACGAGTTCCTCATTTAGGCAAGCACACATAGGATAGATTGAGATGAAATATAATTTATTGTCATTAATGTGTCATAGGTTACAAGAAATAAGAATACCAATATGAGTGAATCATTTATTCACTATCATATCTGGCACTTGTTCTCTACAACTTCGTAACTAAATGCACAACTCTATACCTAGCTACCTGATTCTCGTGCTCATTTTTCATCCTTTATATTTTTACTCTCTAACCTCTTTTTCTTCTTTACCAACCATCATTTTCTTCTCTTCCTCACACTATTCAATATTCTTCTTCTTGGCATGCAATGCTATCTCATATCTGACTCTTTCTCTTCCTTTCCATTTTCTCTCCTAAGCCACTTTAGACATGCCTCCCGACCTCTTTCCCAGATTATTTATTTTCTCTTGTTGACTCTTTCTCTTTTCCTTTAATTGTTTTATCCATAATTCCTCCTTCCTCATCCCTTCCCATCATTGGATGGTTACTCGAATAATTTTCCCGACCATTTCTCTTGCTTGGTGGATTCCCCTACATCAATTAAACTAGATAAATTTTATATGTTAAAAATCTATATTAGAATATCTATATATCCATGAGTCTTCATTGCAAATTGATGTGATTTTATCTCATTTAAGACCTTCAAATCAATATTAATATTCATGTAAACATACAAATATAGCTATATAAATATATACAACTATAATAAAATGAGACAACTTTTTAATATAATTTTATTAGTTTGAAAAAGTGAGTTTTTGCTAGAGAAAAATGAGTTGTGCTTGGGTCCCCCACCCTTGACAAACCACAACTATCTCCTTTACAGATTGAGAGTTTACAAATAAATTTAATTCTCATCTCAATTGAGTTGCTATAGCTAGATACCTTCATTCTTTTCATAATAAGTATTATAGTGAATTTTCACTACACTTTGAAAATTTTACCTTAGATAAGTTTTACAAGATGACCTAATAAAAGGTAAAATAGGTGAGAAGCAAAGAAAGAGATATCAAACAAATACAAGGTGACTTACCTATCATTGGATTATTTCAACCAATGGTTGGTGCTACTTTAAAAGATCAAAAGATCGACTGGTGGCCAAAAAAAAATTCGTAGACTGTTTAAACACAATGATCAATGGCCTACAATATTTATAAAAAGCTTTGAAGGTGAAGAGTAAAAATTCTACAGATTGTTAGACTCAAAAGCAATAGCTTGTGGAGTTTCAAGAAGTGTTTGAGAATGGAGGGCAAGGAAAAGTTCTAAAAGTCACATATTTCAAAAAATATATGAAAGAAGGAGAAAGAGAAATTCCTAAACAAAAATATTCCCAAGAACCTTTGATGGAGATTCGAGAAAGAGTTTCCACAAACTATTCAACTTGGAATCAATGGCCCATGGAGTTTCAAGATATGGAAACATATGGGGGCAATTTTTTTTTAAGGTTAGATCTTCTTAAAGATTTCAATAGAAGATACAAGAGGAGAAGTTTTTTAAAGTTTTCAACAAAGTTTTAGTGAGCTATGGAGTTTCACGAAGAGCCCGACACAAGATATTAAAAAATTTATCTATTTTCCAATCAGAATCAAGAGCCTATATTGCTTTTAAGGAGTAATGAAAGTTAAAGAAGAGACAAGAAACTCCAAGATATGAGGCAAACATTCTATCAAACTACTAAAATGGCTAACAAAGAAAAATCAATCCAGCATGGCAAGTTTGTAGGGTAGGAAAGATAATAATAGGGACTATTCAAATTGCACGAGTAATCTCTAGGTACTTATTGTAGCTGCACAACCTCTCAAAAAGTAGTTAGGCTCATCAAATTAGTAGTTTTCAAAGGACCCAAATCCATCTACTTACACCACTTGGGCTTGATAATCTAGGAAGAATGGTTGTTGTATTGAATGTAGTAACGTGGTAGCAACAATAAGAGAAGCCTTGAGCTTGAAAATGTTGATTATAGAAGATACCTATGCTTAGTCTATGGGCATCCCTAGGAAGGTAGTTTAAAGTAACGATGGTAGTTGCACATCTAAGGGTTTAGAGTCATTTGAAATTGATGGTTTGAAATCTAGAGACCTCAAAATACCAACAAGCTAAACATGGATGAATCCCTAAGGCAATTAATAGTAAAGGCATGGTTTAATTCCTACAATTGTTTTGAGGGAAAAGTTTCCCTAATATTATCTATAAGTAGTAGATCGATATGCATTATAAGGTATTGGATAGTTGCTTATTCATGCCTATTATGTAGCCTTGTACGTAACATTCCTTTCATTTTGTTTTGTATAACAATCTAGACTCGAGCCTTGATTTATTTTTTTGGTAACATTTAGAGCCCTTTCTTATGTCATGACTGTAATGTAATTTCTATCATACATATATATGAGAATTTGTGACTACTTGTATTTTTGTCCAATTTCTTATGGGTGTATGTTCTTGTTCTTAAAGTTCATGCTTTAAAGAAAATTTATTTACTTTGCATTGTCAAAAAATGATGCACATGTTCATTTAACCCTCACTATTATGCAAAATAATCTCACGATCGTGGTGCATCACCACTGGTTAGCTTAGGACTTTAACCTTCTATTGTTCTATTTTGTACGGTTTTTCTCCCCTTTTCCTTTGTGTATAAAAGTTGGTTAGATAGGAAAGTGTTGAAGATCACATCCAATAAGGATACGAACTTGTAAAAAATCCCAAAGGCTATATTCTGAGCCATATCACATGCTCTCACGACTTCCCAGTGTGTCACTCTCCACTAGGAATGAGTTTCAAGTGCATCTAAGCATCACAATAGGTGATTGTGATATTTTGAGTTGACAAGTTTGAGTTTTTGATTTTCATTTTTTAGATCTTTAATTTTCTTTGTAAATATAAATATTTCAAAACTCAACATCCTTCTTCTTGACATTTTCCTACAACAAACTCCACAAAACCAAAACTCCACCTCTACTATTTATGTACTACATCTTAGTAGAGTGACATTTCCAAAACTTTGTGCTATCATAGTCTACTCTACCATATTTGGATTGTTAGTTTCATTCCTAAAGCATAAGTGCAACCACAATAATTGTAATAAATAGTTTATATGAAAAAATATTAATGTTGTAAAACACAACAAATATTACCAATGGAAAACATTCAAGTAAATTTTAATCATTGTTTGATTCAGGCAACCAATATTTTCTTATCAGATTCAAATAAACTTAGTACTTCCTCTAACCATGGAAAAGAGAATTTAACTTCATGATCCTCTATTTAAACCCCTCTATTGGCTAGCCTATCTACATATTTGTTCCCTTCTCTTGATATATGTGTAAACCTGATTTTTTCAAACTCTATAGCAAGGTATTATATTTCTACAATGATCTCTTGTATGTTCCATGGAGCTTTTATTTTTATAAAAATTGCATTTATTACTACTAGTGAATCACCTTCCATCTATACTCTTTTCCATTTTACTTATCTGTATATTTTAACACTTCCAAAGCTATCCAAGATTTAGCTTCATTATTTGTCTTAAAACCACTATTGAAAGTGTAATGAGATAAAATATCATCCTTTTTATTTCTAATTATTCCTCCTCTTGTTGGTCCTCGATTTCCTTTAGATGCTCCATCAAAATTTAATTTTACCATCTTCACTTTTAGTGGTTTCCACTTTATATTATTTACCGTTCTTTTGTTTCTCTTATACCCAACATCATAATTCCATTTGATGATTTGACTCTATCTATCCAGACTCTTTGCTTCAAAATTAGGGCTTGGGTGAGTTGATAGGGTTGGTTTAATCCTCTATGGCTAAACAAATCTTCTTTTTCATTACCTCTAAATTGCTTTCACTTCCTTTAAATATTATTCTATTCCTTTCCAACCATATACTCCAAATTATTTTATCTTTCGATATATCATAGATTGTCTATAATACCTCACTTTTATAAGTTCTATACCATTGCTTTAACCTTTCTTTAATTCTGCCTTTCATCACTATGCATTTATCAAACATATTAACAATCCATTGACATAGTTCCCAAACTATTAAGCAGTGTCCCAAGAGATGGTCTATAATTTCCTCCTCCTTTTTACATATAACACATTGTGAGGGACCATGAAAACCCATTTTATTTTCTTTAATAAGTTATATGTGGATTCTATTGGGGGACATTTCCATCAAAATACCAAAATATTACATTTATTTTTATGTTAATGCAACCATATCCAACATACTTTTTTATCACAAAATTTTCATTTCTTTTCTATTAAATACATTCTTCAACTTCCACGAAGTGCTATGTTTCCACAATCAACCCGTTCACATCATTTTCATTAAGAGATAAAATCTCGCTTGACCAATTGCCTTCTAAAATTTTAATTTCACTAGGATGAAGATCGCCACCACAATTGGCTAAATTATCTACCACCTTATTTCCTTCTCTATAAATATGCTCACACTTCTAATAGATTACCTCTAGTAATAGGTGATGAACATCAACAATAATATTATTTTTTATCTAGTCTCCACATCCATTTTTGTTAATAACATTGATGATAATTTGTGAATCCCCCTTAATTGAAATATATTTCCATCCTTTTTATGTTGCAATTTTAATCCCTATAAGAAGTGCCCTAGTCTCTACATAGTTGTTAGTTGAAGTTCCATATCATTCTAAGTGAGGATAATTTTACCTTCACTATTTCTAAAAACACCACCTCCACCAACTTTTCCTATATTTCCTTTAGAAGCATCATCAAAATTAACTTTGATAAACCCAATAAATGGATATTTTCATTTCACCCTAGATCAAAGTATATCCTTTTTCTTAATTTTATTATTGCAGATGACTCTTCCATGTATGTTCAAATCATATAACTAAGTTATTAGTACCTCTTTTTATACAATAGATACTTGCCATGATGAGCACCATATTTGTAAATATTATGTAAGAGAGGCAATAATATAGTTCCAAACCTAGGCATGATTTTGAGATTTATTTTTAAAAATTATGTTATTCCTTTCAAGCCCTAAATTCCAACAAATAATGGTAGGGTCAATCCTCCAAAGAATACATTATGTTTTATCTTTGAAATAATTAATAAAATATTTCAAAAACTCTTTCAATGTTGATGAAGCTACCCAATATAATTTCATATTTAAAAAAAGTAACCCCAAATTCTGTGAGCAAAGGGACAGTGAAGAAGTAAATGGTCTAATGTTTCTAAATCCTTCTCACATAAGGAATATCTAAAAGGTCCATAATATCATCTTCTTTATAGACTCTCTCTTGTAAGAATCTTACTTTGAACTGCTAATAAAAGGAATTTTGAGGCCTTAGGGAGAGCCTCTAATGACCAAATATTCTTCCAAGGAAAATCTTTGGGAGAAGAAAATTTTGATTGTTCTAAATTTGCATATCCCAACCTAATCGAGTATCCACTATCCTTTGATAAATACTAAACGAACTCATCCTTTTGTATAACAATCAACAAATAAAATTCTTGAAGCATTTTTTAAAGTTAATCTACATTTTGTTTGAGCTCCTCTCCTTCAATGAGGTTATTAAATAAATTCCATGATCTAGAGTTGTTGTTCATAATAATATAGTCTTTGATAGTTGGACCTTTACATGTTAGGCATGCTTGAGCCAATTGTTACCATTTTGAATTAGAGATAAGAGGATAAGTCTTCAACCAAACATCAAATCAAAAATTTGCATAACCCCCGTCATTGACTAGCCATCCAATATGTTTATTTATCAATTAAAAACTATCTAATATGAAGTTCCATGTTGACGATCCTTTAGGTAGAGTTCTTTTCCTAAATAATTCCATTGCATCAAGAGAACCTATATATTTTTTAAGTAATATTTTTTTCCAATTATTTTCTTGATCTTTGAATAATCTCTACCGAAGCTTTACTCCTAATGACAAATTCATAAGTTTACAATTACACAAGCCTACTCATCCAATATTCTCTCCTTTGCAAACCCTATCCCACTTACAATTGGCAAACCTAAATTTTCCTCTTAAACTTTCCATAAAAAATCTCTTTGAATTTTATCAAATTTTATGCTATAAGTAATAACAATATTGAAAGTGACATCATATAAATAGGGATGGATTACAATGTAGTCTTTATGAGTTGTAGCCTTCCTACCATGGTAAAGAACTTAGCTTTCAAACTCTTGATCCAAAATAAAAATGGAATTTAAGACTAAAGAAATAAATGAAAGGGTTAGAAAGAGATTGATGGCTTTTGAAGCCTTAATACTACCACAATATAATAAGGTCAAAAATAATGATGAGTAGAATGTTGGGAGCACTCCTTGGCTTCATTCCTACTTTTTCTTCTCTCTTTTTAGTTGGATGGTTTTTTTTCCACATGGGTTTCCACCTTCTGGTTCAGGAGCTTCTGGATACACACTATACATGCGTACCTAATCAGACCTTGTTATCGGGACTCATATTATAGATATGCCACTTTAATTTTTGGCACCTAGCTTCAATTGAGGGGGGTGTTAGAGTAGGTTGTTTAACTTAGCTCATGTTCACCTAGGTAATTTATTTTTCTTTTATTTAGTTATTCCATGTATTTTCCCCACCCACTTATGTGTGGATATTTCATTTATCTTATTTAGATATTATGAGATGTTACATATTTATTTCTTAGAAATTATAGGGATATTTTTAGGTTTGACTATTCCTAGGAGTTATGGAAATATCTTTAGGGATATTTGGAGGGTTGATATTCTTTCTCCCCATAGCGGTTACAGATCTATGGACCATATCACTTATTCCTTTTGTACGGTGGATATTTATCCTTAGCTTGATCCTACCGCTATGGTTGATCATACTTGCCTATATAAACAAGGCACCTTCATTGTACTCATTAAGAAGAGGAAGTTCATTATTCATGTATAATATATGATATCGTTGCTCATTGTTTTGCATACCCATTTGTAAGTTTATGGTATCAATTTGCTTTCAGATTCTTGTTTTGGTTGAATGTGACGTTCTGTTAACACTTGAGATCCTTGCACCTTGGAATAATCTGATTATCATTACTTTCATGGCATCAGATCAATAGGTGTTGCAGTCATCCATTTGTGAGTGTTGTGCAGTTGTTTCTCTTGTAGGTTCGAATATTGGTGTGGAAGCTTCAGTTTTTGTGATCGGGTACTTGGTGGAGTTTTTTGGCCAGTTTGTGTCTCTCCTATTTTCAGATCATCACTAGCCTCCTAAAATATATTCTTCCCATACTGCAATAGCCTCATTCCCTTGGATTTTTCCTAAGCATTTTTCTTCTTGAGCATTTCCTTTTTTGGCAGGGTCACCAACCCAACCTGTTTTTATATTTTGCATGTATCTCCTGACAGAAATGCATTTTTTGCACAAAATGTTTTGGAGGTTTGTAGATGCATTCATTTGAGTTGTGCCTAAAATATCAGCTCATTTGGATTAGTATTATTCAAGATATATTGATTTGAATAAAGCCTACACTTTTTTAGTAATCTGCATATATCTTCATCAAAAATTATAATTTTTTGCATTTGTTTTTACACAATATGTAAAATCATATTATAGACCTTCCCATAAAATTTTAGATAATTGGGAACTGTATTATGATAGTTACAATGATTTTACTATTTTTAGTAAACTTGTCATTTCAGGAGAAATATTGGGAGTTGCTTAGTGAAATTTTTTCCAGGCCTGTAAAATTATTTTTCTGATATTTATGTAAAATTTCAGATTTTTTGGATCTATATTTAGATATTTACAATGATTTTATGACTGCACTCTCAGTATTGCATTGTAAAAAAAGGTTTTGCACTTGAACCGGTATATGGACTATTGTTATAAAGTCCCATATTCCTTTATTTTCTGTTTGTCAACTTAGTTTGAAACTTTGTGATCAACTTACATGGTGTTTAGTATTGGTGGAGCCTACACATTGTTGTGCTTGAGGAGTCCTTTATCTTTGACTTCCTTTGATTTGTTGTGGTGCGTCCTCTTGTGCCAATCTTCCTCATTGAGGCACTTAGTTTGGAGGGGATTATTTTGGTAATTCCTTTGGAGACTTTTCAGAGTTCAAAAGCTTCATTTGTACATTGATGTGATTTTGTGGTATTTTGCACCACCTTGTGACATCACACTAGACCTTTCACATTATAATGACGTTTGATTTTTTTTTTTTTGGGGGGGGCTCTTCTACTTTTGAGGACATATTGGAAACCTCCTTTTTTAAACTTAGCATAGAGGAAAATGCTGATTTTTTTGAAGCATGTTTTAAGGTTCTTTGTTCATTATGTCAAAGTGAAGGTTTGGATCCTTTGTTCATAAATCCAAAACCCAAACCAATGGTGAAGGATAAGGAGTATAGGAAATGGTTCATGAACAATTTAAGGATCTCTAGCATGCTTTATTATTCAATTTGTGAGGAAATTCAAAATTTTATTGGAGTTCACAAGAACACACCTCACCTTGCTTATCATATGTTGAAAATAAAGTTTTTACCCAAGGCACCTTCTCTTACAATTGATTGCATGGAGAACATCATTTATGACATTGCATATTTTTTTTTAAAGTCACTATCTCATGATGTTTTGGATGATGATGTTGATGCTATAGTACCTACTTCAGATATTTTACAAGATACATCTCCACACTTGTCTTATGTGGATGATCATGTTGATGTTGCAACATATACAACAAAGATTTCATGGCATATTACATCCTTACATATAGATGACTTCTTGGAGTGTGTTGCCTCTCTCTTCATTGAGAGTCACACATGTGATTTTCTTGACATGTATGAGGAGCTCACTCATTTATTTGATGATGATGTATACATTGTATCTCCTCCATGTATTTTTTCCTTTGTGGAAACTTTTTTGATGTGCCCTCCTTCTTTGAGTGAGCCACCTTGTCCACCATTTTCTTCTCCTATTTCTTTCACATTGGATGATGTAATTCTATAGGAGTTGGATACAAATATTTTGTCTTCAGTTGGACTCTCACTGGGAGATCCTGAAGACCATGTTGATTCTTTTGATTTTTCTAAAACTCCACTTCTTTCTCTTACTGCTTCCATGGGCTCATCATTACTTATGCAACAGGATATTGGTTATTATTCCTTGATGGATGCTCTTCAAACATCTCTTCCACTTTTACACACTCATGGTTTTGTGCATATTATTCTTTTGGATGTTGATTGGGACTATATTCTATCCTATTTTGGTGTTGGTTTGGGCTTCTACATTCTTGGAGATTCATTTCATAATTCATTGGTGACATCTTCTTCACTTCAGCTCAGTTTGAAGTATTCTACGTCATCATTCTACATTTTTTTCCCATATTCTCACACTCACTTGGATTGGAAATACATTCAACGGATGCTTCATGGCTACTTTCTTCCTCGTGGGAGACACATTATTCATCGTAGAGGCATCCACTTCTTCATAGGACTTCTTCATGGAGCTTGTCGTCCTAGGGGGGTGTTGGGAGCACTCCTTGGATCCATTCCTACTTTTTATTCTCTCTTGCTAGGTGGATGGTTTTTTTACACATGGTTTTGCACCTTCTAGTTTAGCAGCTTCTGGATACATATTGTACATGAGTACCTAATTAGGCCTTGTCGTCGGGACTCATATTATGGCTATGCCACTTTACTTTTTTGCACCTAGCTTCACTTGAGGGGGGTGTTAGAGTAGGTTTTTTACCTTAGCTCATGTTCACCTAGGTTATTTATTTTCCTTTTATTTAGTTATTCCATGTATTTTCCCCACCCACTTATGTGTGGATATTTCATTTATCTTATTTAGATATTATGAGATGTTACATATTTATTTCTTAGATATTATGGGGATATTTTTAGGTTTGAATATTCCTAGGAGTTATGGGGATATCTTTAGGTATATTTGGAGGATTGATATTCTTTCTCCCCATAGCGGTTATAGATCTATGGACCATATCACTTATTCCTTTTGTACGATGGATATTTGTCCTTAGCTTGATCCTACCGCTATGGTTGATCATCCTTGCCTATATAATCAAGGCATCTTCATTGTACTCATTAAGAAGAGGAAGTTCATTATTCATGTATAATATATGATATTGTTGCTCATTGTTTTGCATATCCATTTGTAAGTTTATGGTATCAATTTGCTTTCAAATTCTTGTTTTGGTTGAATGTGGTGTTCTGTTAACACTTGAGATCCTTGCACCTTGGAATGATCTGATTATCATTCCTTTCATAGAATAATATGAGTAAATTAATATATAAAATAAGGCTTATATAAATCAAATAAAATTCAATAATAAGTATAAATATGAATGCAATAGCATTAATCATTCATGTACTAAGCACGAAGAACAAACTACAATATTAATTGTTCAAAATGTAAGCAATCTTTATTACTCCTTTTACTCTTACAAAAGTAATGATAATCATTGTATGTGACAGTATATATTATTCCATGATTATAGAGTATTGTCTCCATAATATAGCCATAGTAGTGTGACTCTTTGGATACTTGAATATTCCTTTCCATATGCCAAGTCTCATGACTCTTGTCTTATCTACTTGCCACTTGCATACTTGATGAACACTTGACTCTATAACATATGCACACCTATACATGACTCTTACACTTCTATAACTTGCACACTCTAATCTAAGATACTTGTGCACATATTTACATTACATATTTGCACTCTTACATATAAGACACTTGTGCACATAGAATCAACTTACACTTGCACACTAACTCACATGACACATGCATTTCCTACACATTACAACTTTACATGACACTTGTGCATTTCCTACACATTCACACTTACATAAAGGGGAAATATAATTCACACTCTAAACTATGACTCAACTTTAATATATTATTTACATATGTATCATGAAGATACATTAGCATATAGCAAATAATGTAATATACTCCAACACCCCCTATATTATATTATATTATTTGGTTATTGAAGACTTAAGTCTTCAATTATGGTCTTCATCTTCATCTTCAATTTTCAAGTGACCTTGCAATGCATGTGATTTGCTCTTCTCATAATTGTTTCATCATATTGAAATATGGATTCACCCAATGCTTGTGTTGATAGAAATATTGCTAAAATCAATTTCCTATATTTTGTTTTTTAGAACACTAAAAGCAATTTATCAACAATTTCATCTTGAAAAAAAGCTCTTGAGAAAACCAATTGAATCTAAAACATATATTCCTATTTTAATTGATCCTATAGCCTTTGTTATATTTTTATTTTTGATAATGCATTTATTGTGCTCATTTATACATTTGAATTCAATTGATCTTCCACTTTCAACCAATTTAGTAATTGAAATGAGATTGGTTGATAATCCTGGAACATACATAACATCCTCTAGTACAAAATATGAAAATGGTATACTAGGTGTTACTCTACCACTTCCATGAATTAAATATCTCTTATCATATACAATATTTAAATAAAATGTATCCTTGATTTCTAAACTCTCAAACCATTTGCAAATTACCAATCATATGATGACTAGATCCTGAATTTATGTACCAAATATCTTTTTTTGTTTGAATTATTTGATTAGATTCACTTGATACCATCTTAAATATTTGATAAGAGTTTTGAAGAATATTCTTATGATGTTTCTCATTACATTCAAAATATTGATTTGATTTTTGAACTTTTCCTTTTATGAAATATGGCTTTGTATTTTGATAATACTTCCTATGTTGAAAAGTTCCTCTTGACAACTTATCCATTTTTGTTCTTTTAAGTTGAAAAACAAAATTTCTAGATTTAATTTGATTCCTTTGATGTAGACAACCTTATGAATCCGAGGTTTAGATAAATAAAAAAATTTCAAAGTTTCTAATTTAATTCATATGAAGTAGTAAAACCTTATGTCTCCCTACTTTTAAAATCTAAAAATGAATTTTACAAATTTTGGTTTTCCTAATCCTTTGGTGTTGAAAACCTTTTAGCTCCCAAATATTTAATTTGCAAAAAATCAATAATATCAACTTTATAATTTTTTCTTTCAAAAATAAAACTCAAATAAACTTTTCAAAAATTAAAAAGCGTTTGAAATAAATCATCTAATTTACTTCCTTATCACTCCATTCTAATAACTTTATAAAACATAAAAAAACTATATTGATCCAATTAACTTATTACTCCAACTTAATCAATAACTCTAAAAACTTTAATTAAACCTTATATCTCCTTTAAGATTCTACACAACCCTAAAAACAAAATGCTAACCTTAGCTTTCTCACTTGGAAACATCTCAATTATTGTCATGACCCTCCTAGATGGACCTTTGAATGTGGAGAAAAAATGTATTAACGTATGATGCTTTAATACTCGGTTTTGTGCAATTAAGTAGTTATGCAATATTATTAGATACTCGAGAATATGATACTACTAACAAATTGTCAATGTGTAGGATCAGGTGCACTCATAAGAGGAAGAAGTTGAATCATCCACCAAGGATGAGGGTACTTGAGGTTGGGGGAAATAATGATATGAAAACTTGAAGGTAAAAAAAAATATATACCTTCATATAGGCATGCATTCGGTTAGGGATAATCATCAATAGATAGTCACCTTGAGCCCGAGACTGATGGCCTAGTAGCTATCATAAGTTATTGAGGCAAAGACATGTGACTAAATTGATGGAAAGATCTCCCTCTTTGTTTGTTGCACATGCTTGATTATCTTTCACTTCAGCACTTCACCTCAATAATATGGAAAATATAAATGAATGAGTCTTCATAACTCCTTGCATATTCTTGAATAAAAAGGTGATTTATGATAAATAGATATTCATTTTAGATAAATGGTGAATTTATTTTAAAATGTTAAATAAATCATGTTCTTGAATAAAAATGCGAACTATGATAAATAGATATTCATTTTAGATAAATGGTGAATTTATTTTAAAATGTTAAATAAATCATGTTCTTGAATAAAAATGGTGATTTATGATAAATAGATATTCATTTTAGATAAATGGTGAATTTATTTTAAAATGTTAAATAAATCATGTTCTTGAATAAAAGGGTGATTTATGATAAATAGATATTCATTTTAGATAAATGGTGAATTTATTTTAAAATGTTAAATAAATCATGTTCTTGAATAAAAAGGTGATTTATGATAAATAGATATTCATTTTAGATAAGTAGTGAATTTATGTTAAAATGTTAAATAAATCTTATTCTTGAGTGAATGGTTGATTTACCCCAAATAATAAGTGGGTTTCATTAAAATAATAAATCGACGATCGAACGTTCTATCGTGTATAGAGCCTACCATTGGATTTGGGTCGGGCCAACTAGGAAGAGTTTGACTGACATGAAGGGATGTCCCATTAACGCAAGGGATGACTCCGTCAGTGTGGGGGGATGGTTTTGTCTATGTGAAGAGGAGGGACTTTAATGTTGGTCGTGTCTTGGGAATGCGAGAGGAAGAGAAGTCCCCTCTACCACATGACGAAAGGTGTGGGAGTAATGGTAAGAAGGTGGCGGATGGAAGTCAAGGTAAAAAAAAAGAATAGACATAAAGGAAGGGGGAAGAAAAAAGGAGGGGAGAGCTCTATGGGAAAAAAGAGGAAAAATGAAGCACTACGCAACTGGTGAAGGAGGAGTGCACAAGATCGACTAGAATAACCAAAGAAAATTGACTGCAAAGGTGACCAAGTTGGTTACAGTGCACTTATGTTTCTCTTTGTTGTGTTGCTCATAGTACAATATAGCTTCCTTGTACTGTAAGCTTGTTGTGTAGCTTATCTCCCTTTGAGCAAGAGCTCATTGTGTAGCGTAGATTTCTTTGAATTTGTAAGCTCATTGTGTAGTGTAGCTCCCTTATGTCGTAAGCTTATTGTGTAGCGTAGCTCCCTTTGAGCGAGAGCTCACTGTGTAACGTAGCTCCATTTGAGTGAAAGCTTGTTGTGTAGTGTAGCTTTATTTGAAGTCGTAAGATCACTATGTAGCATAGCTTTCTTTGAATCCATAAGCTCATTGTGTAGCATAGATTTCTTTGAAGTCATAAGCTCGCTATGTAGCGTAGTTCCCTTATGTAATAAGCTTGTTGTGTAACATAGATCTCTTTGAGCGAGAGCTCATTGTGTAGCGTATCTACCATTGAGTGAAATATCACTGTGTAGCGTAGCTCCCTTGTACTGTAAGCTCGTTGTGTAGTGTAGCTCCCTTGTTGTCGAATCTTGCTGCATAGTGTAGCTTTCTTTGAAGCCATAGCTTACTGTGTAGTGTAGCTTTTGTTGTCATAGCTTGTTGTGTAACTTAGTTTTCTTTGAGCGAAAGCTCATTGTGTAGCATAGCTCCCTTGTTGCTGAAGCTTGCTGTGTAGAGTAGCTTTCTTTGAAGTTGTAGCTTGTTGTGTAGTGTAGCTCCATTCGAGTTGAAAGCTCACTATTTTTAATAGCTTTCTTTTAAGTCATAGCTCATTGTGTAGTGTAGCTCCCTAGTTGCCATAGCTCCTTGTGGAGCGTAGCTGCTATTAGAAGCCTTGTTGACCATAGGCTACTGGCTTGGGGCATGTTGGAGCCAAATTTGACTCAACATCAGATACCCCTAATTTCAAACTTTTGGCTTCAATAGGTTCCCCCAAATGTTGGTTGGTCTCTGTTGCTATGGTTTTTGAAAAAGGTAATCCTTAATGAGCTAACCCCCAAGAGCAGTTATAAAAATATTCATTTTAACCAAAGCCTAAGGTCATGGCCATAATCGGTAATATAAGTACCTTTGTGACCGATAATCTTATCCAAATTTTGAAAGGGTTATAAGAATTGAAATAATCATTTAAGTAAACCCCTAAGTCTATGAGCCACAAATAAAATTCATTAAAACTTATAGGCCTAAGTTCATAAGTCTAACAGTTAAAGATAAATCTTAGCATAAGAAAATAAGGGTAGCACACCCCTTTGATGATTAAAAATTGACCTAATCAAGTAAATATAAGGGCAGTGCTTAATTCTTCAGAGATCGGACGAATGCGCTTTCATAAGTAACCCGAAAGTTAAGTCAAAAGTCAACAGTCTAAAGGATGATAACCAAAGGTTTAAGCAAACAAGTTTAATAAAATCCTTGAGGGTCACGCGCCCCCTTTGGTTAAAAATTGTACAACTACATAAGATCCGAGGGCAGCGCTCAAAGACGATTTAATCAGACGATAGCGCCTACTTGGAGATCCAAAATTTTAACATTAAATAGGATTAATCACCACAAGAATAATTAAATGGCTAATCATAATTAACAAGGGTCCTAACACATTGCTAATCATCCCCCTTTCACTTAATCGAAGGATTAATGAAATTAAAAATGTGCACCCCTTGGTAACTAATCATGTAGGTTGGAAGAAATCAATGGTTGCACCAATCCCCATCAGGATCTGATGGCAGTGCTCGAGTCAAAGTCCGAATGATTAAACGGTAAAGGTTAAAGAGATCCGATGACAACGCCCAACCTATGCTCGATCTAACGAATGCGCATTTTACATGAATTACCAAGGATAGTCGAAGGTTTAAAAGAGCTTATGTTTAAAACATGCACAGATCTGAAGGAGATCAATGGATGCGCTCTCTCTTGAGATAATCCGATGGTGGCGCTCGCTTCAGATAAGCAAAGGTAAATATGTTGGTAAGACCAAGTCAAAACTCGGTTGATCAAATTAATCATATTCAGCAAGGGTCCTAATACGTTACTAATCATTCCCCATTCGCTTAATCAAGGATTAATAAAAATCAAAAGCATGCGCCCTTCGGCTACTAACCTTGCAGGTCGAATTCGATCAACGACCATGGTAAATTTCTAAACAAATCCAATGGATGCGCATCCATCGGAGAAGTCAAAATTAGTCATAGGCCTATATCGACTAAAGACATAGGCGAATTCGGTAGATCTAATGGCATTGATAATCTATGCCCAATCCAACGGTAGCGCGCATAACAAGATGATCGATCATTAAGAGTTTCCACCAAAGTCAAAGTCGAATACCCCCCCATGTTCAAGCAAATCTAACGGTTGCACTCAAGCCGAGTTGATCCAACGATTGCGCTCCAAGAAAATTGATCAAATATTAAAGGGCCTCCTTTAGAAAAGAGGTCGATGAAGATCAACGGTAGCGCTCATCCCAAACGTGATCCAACAACGGCACCTATAGTGATTCGTCTGGCCAATCAGAAGTTCATGACTAAGTTGAACCAAGTTGTCTCCCATAGTCGGTAGATCGATGGTAGCGCTTAATCCCGATCGAATCGGATGGTCGCACTTCAAGCAAAAGGATCTAAAGAATACAAAGCGCACACCATGGGTTAATTCAATGGTGGTATTTGAGCCCACTTAGATCTGATGGCCGCGCTTTCCCAAAAGTGGTCAACATTTAACAGGGTGGTCACCGATATAGTTGTGGTCAAAGTAAATCCAATGGTGGCACTAGATCTAGCCAGATCCAATGGCAGCGCTTCATTTGAAAGCAATCAAAAGCAAAAGAGCATCGACAATCGTGCTTGGTTCTGATTTGATCTAATGACTACACTTAATCATGGCTATCAAAGGAAAATAAAGCCCAATAAAAGGTGCACAACTCTACCCGATCTGATGACAATGATGGACCCCGACCAGATCCAATGGTAGCGCATGGCCAAGTCACCTGAAGGTTAAGGGATATGGCTTATTTCACTATCAGATAATTAATTAAAATTAAATAAGGGTCTAAACACGTTGATAATGACCCCCTCTCCTCGAAAAACTCTGATGCATGTCTAAATAATCGGACGAGCATGCTAGATCATATATTTGATCGAACGGTGAGCTATTGACAAGGTAATCGGGTTATAAAAGGTTATGTATTAATGAGAGGTTAGTAACTTTCTAATCACTTTGATTAACCTTTAATAAATAAATATTAGATGAAGGTTAAGGCCCTGATTTAATATCGAGTCGATGATTATTATTTGCAAAATATAAGTGTGTAAAATCGACTAACCAATAACTTTTGGGTATCTTCTATAATATACGTGACCACCGTTGACATATGTCTACTATATTGTAGGACTAACATTTATGCAGGTCCAAAAGTATCAAATGGAGGTACACGATGCGTATTTCATCCGACAATAATCATGAGTTGGTGGATCCGATGGGCACGCACCTCAATGACCAAATCTGACAGTAGATCCCCAAAATGATCACCACCTTGTTAATGGTGTAACTATTTCCAAAGCCAAATCTCCTTCAGGGCCAAGGTGGTAGAACGCTTTCCCGTGAAATGCCACCACCACCACGTTTATAATTCCACGTCAAAGTGAGGATCAGTTTGGAAACAAATGGAAACGTTGTGAATGATTGCAAGTGCACAGACCAAAGTCCTCACAGACATGCAGGCTGAGTAAAGCCACCTACCATAACTGTCTGACTTTAGAATATGACACTTTGGCAAGTCTCCATTGGTAAATTTGGAAAGGTAGTTGGTAACACTATATTAATGGTAACTTGTGTGATGGTAGTGAGCCCACTTCTCCATCAAATATTTAAACCCCCACTATCAAGTGACACTACCACCCTGGTAATCTCGAGCAAGGAACTGGTTTGAAGGAGTAGAGAGTAAGAGAAAACTTGGGAAACTTGTTTTAGTGAGCTAGAATAACTACCATGGGCAAAATGGCAACCTAGGGAAATGCTTTCATACCCAAGGATACTGAAGAAGCGGTGAAGTTTATCACAGACCAATCATCGTATGTTGAACTCCTCGACCAAGTGCCTGGGAGCATGATGTATGATTTCACCTAGCAGAGCGGGACCAACAAAAAGCTCACTCCCATGCAACAATACGAAATCGAGAACACTTGCATCCAAAGTTTTGCTCCCATAATGGAGAATCAGCAAAGAGCCCCTTGGTTGCTAGCTGATTTATTCCACAAAGCAAGGAGGCTGCAACATAAGGGTTTCCCTAGGAGTAATAGGTGGACCAGTAACCTAGGAAAATTGATATGTCCCAGAGTATACTACTCCTCAGACCTACTAGCCTAGTTAGTTGTAGCTTACGATGAGAAAACCAGAACATTCCGAGATAATAGAGACCGACCAATGTTCAGTGTCACAACCAAACATATCAAGCAAGTCTTCAAACTAGCACCTTCAAATACCTCACTTGATTCAATAGGTAATTGAAAGGCAATCTCGAAGGTTAACAAATTTAGATGTTTTTAAATCATTATTTGAAGATCATGAGCTTGTAATTTTTAAGTTTCCCATCAGAAAAACTGCTTTCAAGCCATGGGTCCAAGATTTTTGTGATATGGCTAATATCATTTTAGGAGTACAAGAACTCAGTGTAGTGGGTAGGAAGGTATTGTATCTGGTGGCACAAAGTAACAAGAAAATAAACACCCTAGTTTATGCCTAGGAGCAAGAATTGAGCGAACAACTGCACACGCAGTTGACAGAATTGAGAAAGGCTATTTTGGAGCAAAGGCAGGAGATGCCTCATTTTTCTCACTACTCCATTCTCATGCACCTGCTAGTGGGACAATTGGGAGAGGAAGGCCAAAAAAGGGTAGGGGTCATTGAGAGTCCCTACGTCCAATCCAATTTTTGGAGGATACACGAAGGTCGTACTCACATGGGTTGGTTTTGCGACAATTTCATGTTGGAAATTCACTGGCTCCTAACCGGCTTCCTCCTTGAGAGACTAGGGCCTAGGGTAAGAGCTTTCATTAAGGAAAAAGACATAGGAGATTATTTCTTCTCTGAGGGGTTCACATACATTCGGCTCTATGGAGCTAAGATTCCTCCTAAAATGTTACCTATGTATTGTCCCTTATCTCTCGTTGCCCTAGAGCTATGTAGACAGGTGGTCGAGGAGGCCAAGATGAGGTTGGTGAAGAAGCATGGCAGAGTTCCATGGCTCAGCATCCCCTGTAGATTTGGACATTATGTATTTATAGGATATCCAACTTTGTTCAAGGGGATGTATGATTTGGATCTCATGGATTTTGAAGAAATAACTTGGAGACCTTATGATCTAGACAAAAAGTATGAGAGGTTAATGAAAAATCATGATTACGCCTAGGTCGAGCACAGGAAATATGATTATGAAGAAGAATTATTGGATGCCATAGAAAAAGGGAAAGATTTGCAGATCGTATGGGATAAGTTCCCCTTTGAAAAAGGGGCAATTCATAAATTTAGAAACCCTATGATTACCCCCTAAGTTGGTTGCAATCAAAAGAATCTCAATGGAATATGTAGCCCCTCTCTTACCAGAAGTCACCTAAGCAATCAGAGAAGACCCTATATTGGAGTTGATAGAGGATCAGGGCATTGACCAGATGGAAGCCACTATGAGCACAACGGACATTGTAGAACACCAAGTCCAAGCCCCTGATAATACTCACCTCAGAATAGAGGCAACACCCAACACTTCCCAGGGAATCTTTGAAAGCTCGAGTATAGTAAAGGGAAAAGAAGTTACCACCACACCTACCCAAGAGCTCACTACTTCGAAGTAAGCTATAGTTCCCATTTTTGACCAGCTATTAGTAGTAACTAGTGTGAGGAAATTAGCTCCTAGAGCCATTCCTAGCTCTTTGAAAATAAATAACAAGGAGATAAAAATTCCATCAGTAATACAAATGAACATGAGGAGAGTAGGTGGATTTGGAGGTATTTTTAGAGATCACAAGGTTAAAATGCAAACAATTGTATCTGTCCTAGAAACAAAGAAGCCTAGGTTGTCTCTACCCTCAACAAAGGTTATGTTGGAGAGAACAGAAGAACAAATAGTTTTTAGTGCTGCCAATGAGCATGAGCTACAGGTAGTAGCAGGAATGGGTGGCATGGGAGACAACTCTACAGCTGGAGTAGGAATAGAGATGTCCAAATCAGATATGGTAGAAGTATACATACCTACCCCACAAGAACCTTTCGTTCTCAAAGTTGATGAGAAAATAGGAGGGTTTTCAGTGCATGGAAAAGAGGGTGATATGGTCAGAGTAGCTAAAGCACTACAAGAGCAAACTATGGACCAACTACATCAGAAAAATACAGAGTTGAGGAGCCAACTAGAAATGAGTGATAAAGAAAAAGTAGAGATGCAAGCCTTAATTAATAGTCTGAAAGAAGAGTTGGCATAGAAGACCACCCCAATAGCACAACCTCCCTTGGTGGTAAAAATAACCAATTATACAGACTATTTGAACAAAATAAAAAGGGAGATGTCATTTAAAATTCAAGATAAGATCAAGGGGATCATTGAGATGTTCAGGCAGATTGGGGTGATCCGAGTTACCGCTCAAGAAATGGAAAGCTTGATTTTTCAAAAGGAAGAAGACTTCGAGACCATTCACCCTACTCTCGACTTGATGTCAGAATATTTTGAGGAGATGCAGAACAAAGAAGTATTATTGAATGATGGTACTGAGATCAAGTGTAATATTGAATTCATGAGAGCAACTATGTTTGGGTCAAACAAGGAAAGATGGCTTAATGATGCTGTAGAAATGTTCACTCTATTGGATGACATAATAGAGAAACTGGCAGATATTGGGTTATCATTGGAAGAATTCTTAGAAACTGCCAGTATAGAAGATCTCCTCAGAAATAAAATAGAAGACTTTGATTGTGAACCAGATGATGAACAAGAGATGGCCAGACAAACCACCTTTCTAGTAAATACTGTAGAAATGCTAATCACCCATTATGAAAAAAGTAAGAATTATATTAGCATGCAAAAAATCAGGATCCTCTAGGAAATGAATATGTTGATATTCTCTATAACTTTTAACGTTGATGCTTGGAGAATGATTGGGAAACAAATCAGGTGGCTACAATAGGGCAAGAAAGGTAAAGAAATTAAAATATGCAGCTTACAACTAGAAATGAGCTCACCTCCTAGAGACGAAGAGAAAGTTGTTCAAGAAGGAGAAACATCCAAAGCAGAAAGCCAATCAGATAGCCAAGGAGAAATAGAAGAAGGAGAAATAGAAGATGGAAGAATAGAAGAAGGAGACCCTCCAGGCATTGATATCATCGGTTGAACAAGTTAAGATTTGAAAATTCAAAGGGGAATGTATAGTATGAGTAAAAAATGATAGTGGAAGATAGTTGTACAATTTTGAGGATCGAACCAAATGATGACAAGTGTAAGGCCAAGATCAGGCCAAAAATAATATATTCAAGAACTAGAAGCTATAAATACACCGGTCAAGAATCTACATCAAGCATTTAGAGATAGCATTTTTGCTAAGAGGTATACTTGAGTGCCCTTTGTTGTGTTGTTGTATTCCCATTGTGTCTATTTTCTTTCATCCCTCATTCTTCCCTTTTTGTGTAGGTTTTGGTAATGCTGTGTTTGGAAAGTTGAGAATATTTTCAGTATCTTTTGAGCCTAAAGTCTAGAGATTCTCCTTGCTAACATTTTAGAAGGAAAATTGATGAAGTCTTGTTACATCATTTGAACAAGGCTTTCTCATTGTATTAAAATTTTGAAAATAGAGTTAAATGGCATTCTGCCAACTCTGCATGTAATTATCATTGGAATATTAATACAATTTTGGGTTTCAGTTTTATTATTCTCTTGTCTTTAGTTTTGTGTGTTTCCTCATAATAGGTTACATTATTTGAATATGTTATGAGTGTTTCTTTCATTGGTTAACCCTTATATTGATTATGATATTTGAATGAGTTTAATGGTATCAATTCTTCTTTTCTCCTTCTTTCTGTTCATGTTATGAATGTTGTTAAATTGCTATAACAACCCAATTAATATAGGCATCGGTCTACATAAGGCATAATAATTATTATTGTCATTGCTTGGTCATTTTAATATAATATATAATTAAAATCTGGAGTGTGTAATACTTGTAAAATCATAAATTACCACTAGGGTTTCCTTACCCATTCTGTTAAGTTTTCTTTAGCAATATTTCTTTTAATCAGAATAAAGAGGTAGGTTGACCAGAGCCTGTAATAGCTCGTTGGTTTAAAATAATTTCTTGTAGCATGACAATTATAAAAGCTATGGATGCAAGAAATGGTTCCAATAGTTTTTTGGCATCGTTGCTGAGGAAGAGTTTTTAAATTCTTAACCTTGGTTTAACAATGATTATTATTTTAATCAATGAGCGGCCAATTGGAATAAAGAACCTACATTTTGATTTTTATGACTTTTGTGTTCTTTATTTTATTTTACCGTAGTGTTTTGACGTTTCTTGATTTTCTTGAAATTCCTCCAAGAACCATTCCCTATGAGGTTGAGAGTTAAATATCAAGTATTCTTGATAAGCATATTTTGTTCTTTCTGCACCACCATGTTGGTGACTCTATCTGGACAAACCTAGAAATCAAAAATCAAGAAAGAAGGAGTAGAATGTGTTGGTGCACACTAGGAGAAGCGGTAAGGAGCTATTCCTAGAATTTGAGAATCTAGAGGTATTTACCCATAATCAAAAAATCCCACTTCTTAAGAGTATTGTTAATGAGAATAAATCTTATTTTAGTAGTAAAAAGTATGTAAAGAAAAATAAATATCAAAATACTATTGTTGTTGATATATTAGTGATAAAAATTTAAATTTTATTGTAGAAGATACATGTGATTATTCTCATTGCTTGATTAATAGTAATATTGTGGTAGATAATCTTTCAGATTATATTCAGAATACCCAAACCCAAATCCCTGTAGGTGTTGCTGCTATGAATTTAAATCCCATTATACCTATAGTAATAATGGCTCAACAAAATCAAAATAATGTTCATTTGTGGAGAACCAATAGATACAGGCCATTTATTTTACTTGTAAATTTGAATGCCTTACCTAATAAAGCCCACAAATACCTTCCCAAGTTTTTAGGAAATGATGTAGTAACTGGAGAAGACCATATCAAAAGTTTTCTGTATGCAATGGATAGCCTAGAGGTTGAACATGAAGATGTAGTCCTAAGACTATTCCTACAAACTTTAGAAAAATATGCTAGAGAATGGTTCAATTCTCTCCCAGATAATGATATCCCAGATTTTACTAAAATGGAAGTTATTTTCCTAAAGAAATATGGAGAAAGGAAAAATGAACAATCTCTGTTAACTGAGTTGGCCACTATGAAGAAAAAGGAAAATGAGGTTGTCAGTGACTTTAATAGAAGGTTCTCAAAAACCAAAAATAAAATCCCTACTAACCTTAGGCCTAGTGATATTCAGTCCATTTGTTTCTATAAAAATGCTTTTCAAGGAGAGTTTAACTATGAGTTAAGGCAAGAACAAGCCACCACCATTGATGGTTGTATGGAAAAGGTAATGGATATCGAAAGAAACATGCTTGATAGTGGTAAGATGAAGCCTTACTCTCTAGAAGCCAATCTACCTAAGAGAAAGCCCAAAAGGGTAGCATTTGATATACAAAGAAGAACTGAAGTAGATCCAATGGAAAAACTAACTAATCAAATGGTTGAGATGTTTAATACCATGAACAATAGGTTAGCAAGAATTGAAAGAAATAATGGTAATAATGGTGAGACATCACAAATAGAGTGACCACATGTTGATAATCACCCTCCCTTCAAGAAAAACTTCAATAGAAATTGGGGGAACAACAATGGCTCTAAGGAAGGAAATAGGAATAGGAACAATGGAAACAATAATTGGAAAAATAGAGAGTCTGATAGAGATCAGAATAATGTTCCTAACCCTATACCATCTGCCAACATAGCAGAAGGTTTTCCCTATTTTTGCTCTACCTACGACACACCTCATAACCTAGATGGATGTGGGATTTACCTAAGTGAACAACACAATGTAGATTTACATGATGATTCAGAAGAAGATATAAGAATTAATGCTTGTTGGTCTCTAGAAGATGAGTCCAGAGAAAGGTTATTTGAAGAGAATATGGACAAGTATGCTTCAAATCATCATCCTCAAATCTTAGTAGCTGAAGGAACTAAAATCTTGCAAAAACCACATGAGTCAAGATATGACAAAATGAAGCAAGGGAAATTAATCCCCACTGCTAAGGAAGTGGAAGAATTAGAAGCTACCAATACTCTGAATTTAAGAAATAGAACTATCCCTGATAGAACAGAAAAAGCTTCTACAAGTGAAACAAGAAAATAGACTTTCACAAATAAAAATATCAGTAAAGAGAAAACTGATAGAACCTCCAAAAAGATTATTCTTGAGATAATAGAATTAGAAGAGGAAACATCCAAAGAAGAAAGCAACAGACCATTGGATATAAAAAAGATAGAATTTGATGTTGGGTCAGAACTCAGTAAGCAAAAAGTTAACATCACATTTGGAGAGCTTATGAAAGTTCAACAATACAGAGAACAAGTCTGCAGAGCATTTGGATTAGTTGAACAAAAAGAAGACCCAACTTGCCATGTTGCTAGACAAAATCAACATGATACAAGATCACCATCCTCTGTCAGACCCTTCTATGTATCATTAAGGTATAATTCAGATGAAGGAGAGAGGTATGTGATTCATAATTGTATGTTGGATAGTGGAGCTTCACATAATATCATGCCCAAAATGATAGCTGACCAAATGGGGTTAATCTGTACAAGAGACTCTGCCCTTGTTTCAGTAATGGACAACAGACAAGTTCCTTGTGTAGGGGTGATAACTGGATTATTAGTTTTCCTAGACCAATATCCCAAAAAGGGCATAGTAATGGATGTTGCAGTAGTTGATGTTGATCCTTTCTTCTCACTATTATTAAGCAGACATTGGGTAGAACAACTAGGAGGATCAATCCAATTGGATTGGTCTTATGCTACCATCCCAATGTCAGATAAAGAAAATGTAACTCTACGAAGAGAACCATTCAACAAATATTCTGTAGAGTTAATTAAAATAGATGAAACCATGATAAACTTAGTGAATTCTATGGAAGAAAAAGGGATGGGAGTTTATTCAATATGGCATAACCCATTCCTAGTTGAAGTACCAGAGGCTAAGAACATGGATCCAGAAGTTATGAAAATGGTTGATGTTGAATTAGATAGAGTGTTAACTCAAGAAATGTGGACCATGACTTTTGATGGAGCTAAATCCCAATCTAGAGTAGGTGCAGGAGTTAATATGATTGATATAAAAGGAAACTACCTTGGTATTCCTTATAGACTAGAATTCCCTTGCACCAATAATGTAGCTGAATATGAGGCTTTATTGCTAGGATTAAGAAAAGCAAAAGAATTAGGCATTAACTACTTGACTGTAATAGGGGATGCAAAACTAATTATACAACAAATCAAAGGTAAATATCAGACCAAGCATCCTAGGCTAAAATAGTATAAAAATGTAGTATTGGAAGAAATTGAAAAATTCTTAGCTTTCAATATCTCATTTATTCCAAGAGAACAAAATCATGTTGTAGATATTTTAGCTATAAATGCATCAGGCCTAGACCATCCAAAAATAACTACATAGTATATGGATAGGTTCCCAACTATTTCAGTTTATAAGCCCTCTGTGCCAGATAACATAGTTTACCTATAGGTCTTCCAAGATGATGTGGACATAAAAGATTTCATGACTTTACAAAATCAATATGCAGATATAATCTGTGATGAAAAATATGAAGACAAGCTAAAAGATCAAATAGGTGAGCCAGTAGAAGTAATCCAGCTGAAAACAAATAGAATACCCAAAGGATTAGTTTCTCTAGAGAGTCTATTTGATGATTTTGACAAAGCTTACAAGCCTCTACATAGAGAAGTAATATCTGAAGATGTTAACATTGGTACAATGAGAGAGCCCATAATAGTGAAGGTAGACATAGCCTTACCAACAAAAGAAAAGGTTGGATACATCAGTTTCTTAAAGAAGAATAAGGAACATTTTTCTTGGACTTATGAGGACCTTAAAACCTTCAAAATAGATGTAATGACACACATAATACCCCTAAAGGAAGATTCCAAGCCATTTAGATAAAAATAGAGGAAATATAACCCTACTTTACACCCAATAATGCAAAAGGAGGTACAAAAATTATTGGATTCCAAAATAATCAAAAAGGTAAGATTTTCTTCTTGGATATCCAATTTAGTACTAGTCAGAAAGAAAAATGGTGATATTAGACTCTATGTAGATTTTAGAAATTTAAATAAAAGTTCATTAAAGGATAATTACCCATTGCCCAATATGGAACAACTATTGCAAGCAGTAGTTGGTTCATCAAGGATGTCCCTGTTGGATGGATTTTTTGGATATAACCAAATCTAGATCAATCCAGAAGATAGACATAAAACAACATTCACTACACCCTGGGGCACATTTGAATATTTAAGAATACCTTTTGGACTAATGAATGCAGGTGCTACCTTTCAGAGAGCAATGGATTTTGCCTTCAAAGGTTTAATGTTCAAAATAGTGGTTGTATATTTGGATGATATCACCGTATTTTCTAAAAATCTAGAAGATCACTTAGAACATTTAGCTGCAGTCTTTGCTCGATGCAAAGAATTTGGAATTTCCCTAAATCCCAAGAAGTGCATATTCGGGACTACACAAGGAAAATTATTAGGTCATATAGTTTCAGAAAAGGGGATAAGTATTGACCCAGAAAGAATAGAAGCTATCTCCAAAATTCCTCCTCCCAGAAACTTAAAAGGAGTCAGGTCATTCTTTGGCAAGATAAATTTTGTCAGAATATTTGTTCCAAATTTTGCAGAGATGACCAAACCCATAAATGACATGGTTAAAAATACTAGAGAAATAAAATGGATAGTAGAAAACATGGAAGCATTCAATAAGATAAAAGAAGCCATTTCTACTACTCCAGCCCTAAGCTACCCTGATTATTCTAAAGACTTTAACATTTACTCATATGCATCTGAACACTCCATTGCTGTAGTTCTTTCACAAAAATATGATGAAAATAATGAAAGGCCAATAGCCTTCATGAGTTCAGGTTTGAAAGGAGCACATCTTAAATATACCTTGCTAGAAAAGCATGCTTATGTAGTCATCCAATATTTAGAACATTTCAAAGGTATATTCGGTTCAAATAAAGTTTATTATTGCATCCCTTTTATAACAATAAAGGATATTTTTACTCAATTTGAGCCATTAGGAAGGCCAACAAGATGGATGGTGAAACTTTTGCAATATGATGCTGAATTCAAAATAGTCAAAACTGTAAGAGGGTAAGGTTTGGCCAAATTTTTGGCTAACAAAGAAGGAGAAGACTCTAATAATGTTCTCACAATAGATGAGATATATGACACCAGGAGAATCAATAATGTAGAATGCAAATGGTATGATGAAATTATGGCATACTTACAAACTCTATCTTTTCCTAGAGATATGTCAACAAATAGAATGAGGTCAGTGAAACTTCAAGCTCAGAAATACCATGTGCAAGATGGTGTGCTTTATTGGAAACACCCTGATGGAATGTTATTAGTCTGTTTGTATGAAAATGAAGTCCCAAAAATAATTAATGAATTCCATGATGGTTTTTGTGGAGGACATTTTGCTCCAAAAGCCACAACTAATAAAATTATGAGAGCAGGATATTATTGGCCTTCCCTTTTTAAGGATGTATATAAATATGTTAGGAACTATCATAACTACTAGGTTTTTGTAGGAAAGAAGTAGTTGGCAGCCATGCCCCTCAAACCAGTGATCATTGAAGCACCATTCACCCAATGGGGCATTGACCTAATTGGAGAGATCAAGCCTAACTCATCAGGCCAACACAAGTGGATCATAACTGCAATGGATTACTTCACAAAGTGGGTAGAGGCTGCTCCTCTAAGAACCTCCACAACCGCCACCATTATCAAATTCTTGGAAGAAAACATCCTAACCAGGTTTGGAGTTCCTCAAAAACTGGTAACAGATAATGGATAGTATTTTGTTTCATATGAGATGGTAGACTTTTGTGCTAAATATGGAATAGAACTTTCACATTTTGCTAATTATTACCCCCAAGGGAATGGTCTTGTTGAGTCATCAAATAAGAATATAATAACCAGAATAAAAATATCATTGGGTAAGAACAAAAGAGGATGGGATAATGAACTAAAATTTGCTCTTTGGGCTGATAGGTTGTCTGTCAAAAGAAACACAGGAAGAACCCCCTATGAAATGGTGTATGGGGAAAGAGTTTTGTTACCTCCTAGGATAGAGAAATTAGCATTATCCCTCTTATTGCAAGATCATGAAGACCCCAACCCCTTACAAAGAAGGCTAGACCAAATTGTCCTGTTAGAAGAACAAAGAAGAGAAACCCTTAATAGGATGATGGAACAAACTCAAAAAACTGTGAAATTGTTTAATAAGAAAGCCAAAGGTACTCCTTTCTCTCAAGGAGATATAGTCATCTATTGGGACCCTAAAAATGATAAGCATGGTGAAAAGGGAAAACTCGAGCCTAAATGGATTGGTCCATACTAGATAGCCCATGTTGTTGGTTAGAATACTTACAAATTGTAGACCTTGCAAGGAGAACCAATGGTTATCCCTATTAATGGCCAACACCTCAAGATGTACAATCCCTGTGGTGGGGTCAGGAAAGAGGAAGTGCCCTGTTGATAAAAATAAAAAAATAATAATAAAATAGAAAGTCAAAAACCCCAAAAATAGAGTGATGTTTTTTGTGTTGTTTTGTTTACCAGTTAAGCATTTTTCTTTTGTCTGTATTGTTCTGTGTTTTGTTGTTTCACATGGTATTTTTAGTATGATGAGTATTCCTTACTGTTGGTTCCTCCAAAAACAAATAAGAAGAAAGGAGATTTATTTTAGACTTTGATGATGTTTACAATTTTTCAAATATGAATGTTCATGCAATGGTCATATGATATGAGATAAAATAGAGTGAAATCAGAGTTGATTGGGACACCATGTTGAGGCCTCACATTACAAATGATACTTAAAGAGATTTCAAGGTCCAAAGAATAGGGTTATCTTTGGTAAGGTGGTTGAGCTAAAAATCATTACACTCATCCTTTTTAGCCAGAAACTAATCCTCAACTCAGGCATACTCATTGCACAATTTTCTTATATCAAAATATTTCTCAAATGAGAAAGAAAATCAAAATAATGCAGGTTGAGTCACTACCTGAGATATCTTGGAAAACCTCTACCGAGGCTATAGACGCTTGACTGGTAGTAGAGTAAAATCGGATGGGATTAGAAGCAACTCCACCGAGGCTATAGACGCTTGACTGGTAGTGGAGCCCTATAGAATGGTGAACATATTTAAGAGTGAAATCATACACTAAGCTTAACTATTTTCCCAAACATGACAAAGTTTTGGAAGACTTGGAAATCAAAATGAATGCACTAACACACACATGGGCCAAAGCATGATGGAACAAGTAGCTTTGACAAATTATGTGTAATCATATCCTATGACCTTGCTAAACAAACATAACAATATATCTAAAAAGCTCATCTGATTCTAAAATTCTGACCCTTGGTTTCAAATTGAATAAAAGGAATTACAGTTTTTAATACTCTATTGCTTTGATATCATGTTGTTATTACAACTTTCCAGTTTAAAAGTTATTGTGTTTTGTTTTTCAATTTTGCTTATCAGGCTTGATGATTTGTAATTTTGTCCAAATGATTACAGTAAAACTAGGAGATTCTGTAATTCTCAAGTGCCTCATATTTTCAGCACATTGTCCTAGTCAAAGCCTATGTTGGAGCTAAAATTGACTCAACATCTGAGACCCCTAATTTTAAATTTTTGGCTTCAATAGGTTCCCCCAAATGTTGGTTGGTCTCTATTGCTATTATTTTTGAAAAAGGTAATCCTTAATGAGCTAACCCTAGGAGCAGTTATAAAAATCTTCATTTTAACCAAAGCCTAAGGTCATGGCCATAACCGATAATATAAGTACCTTTGTGACCAATAATCTTATCCAAATTTTGAAAGGGTTATAAGAATTGAAATAATCATTTAAGTAAACCCCTAAGTCTATGAGCCACAAATAAAATTCATTAAAACTTCTAGGCCTAAGTTCATAAGTCTAACAGTTAAAGATAAATTTTAGCATAAGAAAATAAGGGTAGCGTGCCCTTGTGATGATTAAAAATCGACCTAATCAAGTAAATCTAAGGGCAGCGCTTAATTCTTTAGAGATCAAATGGACGCGCTTTCATAAGTAACCCAAAAGTTAAGTCAAAATTCAACAGTCTAAAGGATTATAACCAAAGGTTTAAGCAATCAAGTTTAATAAAATCCTTGAGGGTCACGTGCCCCCTTCGATTAAAAATCGTACAACTACATAAGATCCAAGGGCAGTGCTCAAAGATGATTTAATCGGATGATAGCGCCCGCTTGGAGATCCAAAATGTTAACATTAAATAGGATTAATCACCACAAGAATAATTAAATGGCTAATCATAATTAACAAGGGTCCTAACACATTGCTAATCGTCCCCCTTTCACTTAATCGAAAGATTAATGAAATTAAAAATGTGTGCCCCTTGGTAACTAATCATGCAGGTTGGAAGAAATCAACGGTTGTGCCAATCCCCATCAGGATCTGATGGTAGTGCTCGAGTCAAAGTCCGAATGATTAAATGGTAAAGGTTAAAGAGATTAGATGATAGTGCCCAACCTATGCTCGATCTAACGAACGTGTATTTTACATGAATTACCAAGGATAGTCGAAGGATTAAATGAGCTTATGTTTAAAACATGCACAGATCTAAAGGAGATCAATGGATGCGCTCTCTCTCGAGATAATCCGATGGTGGCACTTGCTTTAGATAAGCAAAGGTAAATTTGTCAGTAAGACCAAGTCAAAACTCGTTACTAATCATTCCCCATTCACTTAATCAAGGATTAATAAAAATCAAAAGCATGCACCCTTCAGCTACTAACAATTGTGGTAAATTTCTAAACAAATCCAATGGATGCGCATCGATCAGAGAAGTCAAAATCAGTCATAGGCCTATATCGACTAAAGACATAAGCAAATTCAGTAAATCTAACGACATTGATAATCTATGCCCAATCCAACAGCAATGCGCATAACAAGATGATCGATCATTAAGAGTTTTCACCCAAGTCAAAGTCGAATCCCCCCACGTTCAAGCAGATCTAACGATTGCACTCAAGCCGAGTTGATCCAATGAATTGATCAAATATTAAAGGGACTCCTTTAGAAAAGGGGTCGATGAAGATCAACGATAGCGCTCATCCCAAACGTGATCCAATGGCGATGCCTATAGTGATTCATCTGGCCAATCAGAAGTTCACAACTAAGTTGAACCAAGCTATCTCCCATAGTCAACAGATCGATGGTAGTGCTTAATCCCGATCTAATCGGATGGTCGCGCTTCAAGAAAAATGATCTAAAGAATACAAAGTGCACACCATGGGTTAATTCGATGGTGATGCTTGAGCCCACTTAGATTTGATGGCCGCGCTTTCCCAAAAGTGGTCAACATTTAACAGGGTGGTCGTCGTTATAGTTGTGGTCAAAGTAAATCCAATGGTGGCACTAGATCTGGCCAGATCCAATGGCAATACTTCGTTTGAAAGCAATCAAAAGCAAAAGAGCATCGATGATCGTGCTTGGTTTGGATTTGATCCGATGGCTACGCTTAATCATGGCTATCAAAGGAAAATAAAGCCCAATAAAGGGCATGCAACTCTACCTGATCTGACGATGGTGATGGACCCCAACTAGATCCGATGGTAGCACATGGCCAAGTCACCTAAAGGTTAAGGGATATGGCTTATTTCATTGTCAGATAATTAATTGAAATTAAAGAAGGGTCTAAACACATTGATAATGACCCCCTCTCCTCAACAAACTCTGATGCATGTCTAAATAATCAAACGAGCACGCTAGATCATATATTTGATCGAACGGTGAGCTATTGACAAGGTAATCAGGTTATAAAAGGTTATGTATTAATGAGAGGTTAGTAACTTTCTAATCACTTTGATTAACCTTTAATAAATAAATATTAGATGAAGGTTAAGGCCCTGATTTAATATCGAGTCGATGATTATTATTATTTGCAAAATATAAGTGTGTAAAATTGACTAACCAATAACTTTTGGGTATCTTCTATAATATACGTGACCACCATTGACATATGTCTACTATATTGTAGGACTAACATTTATGCAGGTCCAAAAGTATCAAATGGAGGTACACGATGCGTATTTCATTCGACGGTAATCATGAGTTGGTGGATCCGATGGGCATGCACCTCAATGACCAAATCTGATAGTAGATCCCCAAAATGATCACCACCTTGTTAATGGTGTAACTATTTCCAAAGCCAAATCTCCTTTAAGGCCAAGGTGGTAGAACGCTTTCCCACGAAAGGCCACCACCACCACATTCGTAATTCCACATCAGAGGGAGGATCGGTTTGATGACCAATGGAAAAGCTATGAATGATTACAAGTACACAGACCAAAGTCCTCGTGGACGTGCAGGTCGAGGAAAGCCACCTACCATAACTATCTAACTTTAGAATATGACACTTTGGCAAGTTTCCATTGGTAAATTCGGAAAGGTAGTTGGTAACACTGTATTAATGGTAACTTGTGCGATGGTAGTGAGCCCACTTCTCCATAAAATATTTAAACCCCCACTATCAAGTGACACTACCACCTTGGTAATCTCGAGCAAGGAACTGGTTCGAAGGAGCAAAGAGTAAGAGAAAACTTGAGAGACTTGTTTTAGTGAGCTAAAATAACTAACGTGGATGAGATGGCAACCTGGGGAAATGCTTTTGTACCCAAGGATACTGAAGAAGCGATGAAGTTTATCATAGACCAATCATCGTATGTCGAACTCCCCGATAAAGTTGTGCCTAGGAGCACGATGTATGATTTTACCCATAGAGCGGGCCAAAAAAAAGCTCACTCCCATGCCCAGCAATACGAAATCGAGAACACTTGCATCCAAAGTTTTGCACCCACAATGGAGAATCAACAAAGAGCCCCTTGGTTGCTAGCCGATTTATTCCACAAAGCAAGGAGGTTGCAACATAAGGGTTTTCCCAGGAGTAATAGGTGGACCAATAACCTAGAAAAATTGATATGTCCTAGAGTATACTACTCCTCAGACCTACTAGCCTGGTTAGTTGTAGCTTACGATGAGAAAACCAGAACATTTTGAGACAATAAAGACCGACCAGTGTTCAGTGTCGCAACCAAACATATCAAGCAAGTCTTCAACCTAGCGCCTTCAAATACCTCACTGATTCAACAGGTAATTGAAAGGCAATCTCGAAGGTTAACAGATTTAGATGTTTTTAAGTCATTATTTGAAGATCATGAGCCTATAATTTTTAAGTTTCCCATCAGAAAAATTGCTTTCAAGCCATGGGTCCGAGATTTTTGTGATATGGCTAATATCATTTTAGGAGTACAAGAACTCAATGTAGTGGGTAGGAATGTATTGTATCTGGTGGCACAGAGTAACAGGAAAATAAACACCCCAGTTTATGCCTGGGAGCAAGAATTGAGCGAACAACTGCACACATAGTTGACAGAATTGAGAAAGGCTATTTTGGAGCAAAGGTAGGAGATGCCTCATTTTTCTCACTACTCCATTCTCATGCACCTGCTAGCGGGACAATTGGGAGAGGAAGGCAGAAAAAGGGTAGGGGCCATTGAGAGTCCCTACGTCCAGTCTAGTTTTTGGAGGATACACGAAGGTCGTACTCACATGGGTTGGTTTTGCGATAATTTCATGTTGGAAATTCATTGGCTCCTAATCGGCTTCCTCCCTGAGAGACTGGGGCCTAGGGTAAGAGCTTTCATTAAGGAAAAAGACATAGGAGATTATTTCTTCTCTGAGGGGTTCACATACATTCGGCTCTATGGAGCTAAGATTCCTCCTAAAATGTTACCTATGTATTGTCCCTTATCTCTCGCTGCCCTAGAGCTGTGTAGACAAGTGGTCGAGGAGGCCAAGATGAGGCTGGTGAAGAAGCATGGCAGAGTTCCGTGGCTCAACGTCCCCTGTAGATTTAGACATTATGTATTTATAGGATATCCAACTTTGTTCAAGGGGATGTATGATTTGGATCTCATGGATTTTGAAGAAATAACTTGGAGACCTTACGATCTAGACAAAAAGTATGAGAGGTTAATGAAAAATCATGATTACGCCTGGGTCGAGCACAAGAAATATGATTATGAAGAAGAATTATTGGATGCCATAGAAAAAGGGAAATATTTGCAGACCGTATGGGATAAGCTCCCCTTTGAAAAAAGGGGCAATTTGCAAATTCAAAAACCCTATGATTACCCCCCGGAGTTGGTTGCAATCAGAAGAATCTCAGTGGAATCTGTAGCCCCTCTCTTACCAAAAGTGGCCCAGGCAATCAGAGAAGACCCTATATTGGAGTTGATAGAGGATCAAGGCATTGACCATATGGAAGCCACTATGAGCATAGCCGACATTGTAGAACACCAAGTCCAATCCCCTGATAATACTCACCTTAGAATAGAGGCAACACCCAACACTTCCTAGGGAATATTTGAAAGCTTGAGTACGAGTAAAGGAAAAAAAGTTACCACCACACCTGCCCAAGAGCTCACTACTTTGAAGTAAGCTATAGTTCCCATTTCTAACCAACTATTAGCAGTAACTAGTGTGAGGAAATTAGCTCCCAAAGCCATTCCCAGCTCTTTGAAAATAAATAACAAGGAGATAAAAATTCCATCAATAATACAAATGAACATGAGGAGAGTAGGTGGATTTGGAGGTATTTTTAGAGATCATAGGGTTAAAATACAAACAATTGTATCTATCCCAAAAACAAAGTCTGATAATCTAGCTCTTAATGACCAGCAATATATAGGCTTTTATGAGGTGATTGAGCAGTGACGATGATTTTTTTTTGTGGCACCCTAAATTGCGATCCGACAAGGCCAGCTTTGGCGACGGTGAAAGAAGATCCAAGGCTCCGAAGGGTCAAAACCTCCGCGCGATCCGGATGAGTGTCGAGGGGCACAACCATGATGTCACGAGGCGAGGAGGTAGGCAGGACTAAGACCGCGTGCAACGACACGACGAGTGGCCCTCTTTCGGCCACAAGCTCCATTCTGAAGATGGGGGTGTCGATGGGTTTGAATACCACCAACCATAATGCTGAGAGTAACGATGGGGTTGGGGTTTCGACCACCAGCGGTGGCCACACCAACGAAAACCCTTCGTTTGTAGAATTGCTTCAGAATAAGCAAAAAATCAAACCTAACACCGCATTCGAGTTCGTTACACAGGGTTGTGATGTCATATGCCCTAGGAGCCTCATGGAAGATTACGAAACTCGTGACACTTACTCCCTGGTGGGAAAGTTCATAGGAGGCCGCCCAGACATGGATTCAATTCGCAGATGGGCGGCATCCAAATGGAAAACACTGGGAAGCATGGAGTTGTCGGCTATGACTCGAGGTTTCTTCATGATCCAACTTAACACCTCGGAGGATGCAGAATGCATCTTATCCGGAGGGCCTTGGTTTTTTGGGAGGAGAAGCCTATTTTTAAAAAAATGGCAGTCAAATTTTGACCCAAACTCTCAGAATATCAACTATGCTCCGCTCTAGGTGAGGCTTCCGAACCTCCCAGCCCATTTCTTCTATGAAGACGCATTGCGAGGTTTAGCCAAGGCTATCGAGGATCTCGTGGCCATTGACCCAGCCACCCGAGAGAGAACGCGCTTAACTCAGGCACGCATCTACGTCAATGTGAACTTGGAAAGCCATCTCCCGGAGCACCTGAACCTCATTTACAAAGATTTCAAATGGAGACAACCGTTGATCTATGAGAACAAATCGGCATTTTTCCTTGAGTGCTAGACGCAAGGCCATCTACAGTCCCAGTGCCCCAAGGCTAAGAACCCGAGCATGGACAACCAGATTGAGGAACGCCCAAAGTAGATTTATAAATGAATCTCAGAGAACCACGCGTCGAACATCGAGCATCAAGCTAAATTATGGGTGAACACTCCATTCCAAAAGGCAAGTGATTTTGTTCCTGTTACTAATAAATTTGATGCGCTTAAAGATTATGGTATTTCTGAGGATGTTGAGGAAGGTGAAATTCCTACTGATTCAAACCTGGGCTTTAACCATGAACTTCTCCAATGCCCTAGACCCAGATCCACCCAGGCCTCTAAGTCTACCTCTCAGTCAAAACAATCACCCAGTCCCCCCTCCCGATCCCCCCATAGCTCACCCCTGAAACCCTCCACCTAGCCATCCTCCTCGTAGGACTCTCCACCCCTAGAATCTAGGACTCCAGCCTCGCCCACCTTCTACGACCCTGTGGACTCTGATAGTGAAGACCTGGACCAACCTTCCCCTGAGAAGTGGAGCCCCAAACAAACCCGTAGCTTCAAAAAATCTTAGATGGATGTCAGAGGAGAGAGGAAAAAAGGTAGACCGTCGAAAGCAGATAGAAGAATCAGGGACACTACAGAAGACATAGCTAATGGGACCCAGAAAACCCTCTTTTAGGATACCAAAACTAGTACTAAGGAAGAAACCCGAAGAACCAAACCCCCTACGCAGCAAGGAAAAGGGGGCAAAAGAATTCCCAAAAGTTCTAAATGAGAGTCCTCTCTTGGAATGCGAGAGGACTAAATGGGGCAGCCAAGCAGAGAGTGGCTGCAACCATGAGAAGAGAACATAACCCAACTATTTTTCTCATCCAGGAAACTAAACTCAATGACCAATGGTCACCTAGGGTGGCCAAAAATATTTGGAGAAACTATGAGTGCATCCATTCCCCGATGTCCGGATCGGCTGGTGGGCTGTTGTGCATGTGGAACCCCACTAAAGTGCAAGGCAACCTCATTTCTGGCTAGGAGAGACTGAGTAATATCCTATTCTAGGATCTCAGCTCCTAGGTATCCTGGGTGATGACCAATGTTTACGCCCCAAACTCCCCCCAGGGCAGAGTGGCTCTGTGGAACCTGCTCACGTCGATAAGGCAAGCCTTTGATGGAACCCCCTAGATTTTAGCAGGGGACTTCAACTCTCCCTTGTATGGCTCAGATAAAATGGGAGGAACTATGATATCCCATAGGGACACAGATGACCTGAGGCACTTTATTGATTCCAATGCCCTCATGGATGTTCAGCTTCAAGGGTCTTTATTCACTTGGAGTAATAGGAGGAAAGGCAATAGTCTTATTCAGGAATGCCTCGATCGAGTGTTGCTATCCCAGGAAGCCCTCCCACTTTTTGGGGATGCCAGCTTGCTAGCCCTTCCCAAGATCGGGTCCGACCACAACCCCCTTTTGCTAGAAACTGGCACCAAATCCCAGTTCAAAACCCCTTTCAGGTTCGAATCCATGTGGACCCAACATCCCGATCTCAGTAACCAGATTGCATTGTGGTGGAAAAGAAAATTCCCAGGTTCAGCCACCAATCAGTTCATGCAAAAACTCAGATTCATCAAAGGAAATCTGAGAATCTAGAATAAGGCGACTTTCAAGAATATCTTCGAAGCAAAGAATCAGGTCAAGACCAGAATCAGCCAGATCGAGGATAGTTTTTAGAAGGGAACAGGCAATGATAATCTTCGTCTTGAAGAGCAGCAACTATTGGTCGACTACCACAACATCCTCAGTAAGGAGGAAACCTTTTGGCACCAAAAGTCCCACCAGTTGTGGCTCAAGGAAGGAGACTCTAATTCCAAATTCTTCCACATATCCACCCTGAGGCACAGGGGTACAAACAGGATCAAAAACCTGGCCAAGCAAGATGGGTCTATTACTTCAGACATCCTCCAGATCAGGGAAGAAGCAGTGAGCCACTTCAGAAACCTCCTTACCTCTCCCCCGTCCTAGTCCCAGTCTGACATGGAAGCCTTGTTGGTTAACATCCCCTCCATCATTTCCTGAGATTCCAATCTCTTCCTCCTCAACCCTCTGTCCCATAAAGAAATTCGTCAAGCTCTATTTTCCATGAACCCAGACAAAGCCCCTGGCCCGGATGGGTTCCCGCCTAGATTTTTCCAAACCTATTGGGACATTGTGGGCTCTGACCTGTGCAATTCTATCAGGGAAATGCAGTCTTCCAAATCCATCCCTAGAGATGTCAACTCCACCTTCCTGGCTTTGATCCCTAAGGGCGAGAATCCCCAATCCCTTTTAGACTACCATCCCATTAGTCTATGCAATGTCATCTATAAAATCCTTTCCAAAGCCATGGCTAATCGGTTGTCAAGCATTCTCCCCTCCATTATCGACCCCTGCCAGGGCAACACTATCAAAGGCCGCAATATCCTTGACGAAGTCATCACCATTCATGAGTTGATCCACTCTGCCCATACCTCCAAGTATGTTGCCTTTTTCCTCAAGTTAGACATGAACAAAGCATTTGATAGAGTCAACAGGGACTTCCTCACCCAAATCCTCCTCAGGTTTGGCTTCCATGAATCTTGGGTTAATCTAATTTATAAGTGCATTTCTTCCTCATGGTTTTTGGTCCTGGTGAATGGGTCTGCTACTGGATACTTCCCCAGTTCCAAGGGCCTCAGATAGGGTGATCCGCTTTCCCCCATTCTCTTTATCATTTTGGCAGAGAGCCTGGGAAGAGCTATCAAGAATGCATGTTCCAACAATCTGATATCGGGCATCAAAGCTGCCACTGGTCTCCAGCCCTCAACCCATCAACAATTTGTGGATGATACCTTGTTGGCCACCAAAGCAGTAGTTTCTAACGCCAAAGGTATCAAAACTATTCTTAACCTCTATGAAGAGGCAGCTGGTCAGAAATTTAACTATGTTAAAAGCAAGTTGTTTTTCATTAACACCCCCCCAAAAGACAACGCAAGATCGCACGTATTCTGGGGTGTTCCATCACAGATTTCCTGACCACCTACTTGGGTCTCCCCATGTTTAAAGGAAGACCTCTCAAAGACATGTGGAGGAATGTCACCGATAGGATTCACAAAAAGCTTTCAGGCTGGAAAGGTGCTCTCCTTTCCAGCGCTGGCAAGGCAACCTTGGTCAAGGCTGTGCTTCAGAGCATTCCCACCTTTTTCTTGTCTGTCTTCAAAATCCCGGTGGTAGTGGGTGAGACCATCGAAAAAATCCAGAAACAGTTTTTGTGGTCGGGAAATGACAACCAGAAGAAGTTCCACCTGGTTTCCTGGGACAAAGTCTATTCCCCCAAGGATCAAGGAGGCCTGGGGATGAGGCACATCAATGTAACCAATTTAGCCCTCCTGGCTAAACAAGCATGGAAGGTAGTCTCCAATGCTAATCTCGAATGGGTGGATATAGTCAAGAGGAAGTATCTCCAGCAGCAATCCCTTTTTTAGATGGACACCCCTCGCAATTGCTCTCACTTTTGGAAGTCCATATCCCTCACCCAAAATCTCTTGCACCAGGGCTCTTGGTGGCAGTTGGGAGATGGCAAAGAGATCGACTTCTGGGAGGATGCCTGGGCCAGAAAATATCCTCTTATAAGAGACTAGAGGTTGGCTGCTATAAAGCATCTGACAGACAACAAGTATGGGGCCCGCGTAGCAGATTTCATCACTTCAAACCAGGGTGTCAAAATATGGAAGAAGGTTCAGTTCAGACTTAAGAACGACACTATCAACAATGCAATGACAGAGATCCACGCGCTCATGAGGGAAAATTTCATCCCCCAAACCTAGAACAAAGATCAACGATGCTGGAAAGGCACGAGTGATGGTAACTTCTCTGTGAAGTCTACTTCCTAGCTCATTGAGAGCACCACCAGAGGAGCCAGTCCCAACAAAGAGGAGACCTTAGCCAGAAGTGTGTGGCTTAAGGCCCTAATCCCAAAGATAGCTCACTTCTGCTGGATTGCCATCCACAATAAACTCCTTACCACTGACAACCTGATGCATAGAGGGATCATTGTTCCCAACAGATGCTACCTGTGTGAGCAAGCCTGGGAATCAGCCCAACATATCCTCATGGATTACCCATTCACAAGCACCGTGTTTTCCTTGGTGGTCAACAAGTTTTAGGTTTGTTGGATCAGGCCAAGAACGGTCAAGGACATGTTCATCCAATGGCCCAACACTTTTAAAAACCTGAGACTAAACTTTCTATGGAAATCCTTGGTCCATCATATTACCTGGCAGATTTGGTTGGAATGCAATAGGCATATTTTTAGTGAAGATCTTAGAGATCATGAAGTAGTTGCGTCAAGAGCCTTGACATTTGCAATAGAAAATAGCAGTCTCATCCCATGCCCAAAAATTCCCCAGGATGGAATAGAAGGTCACCTGTTTGTGGCTCTCAAGATTCCTCAAGACTACTGCAAAGCCAAAGAGTCTCACAAGGACAGAGCCATAGCCAAGTGGACTCCCCCCAAGGTTGGCTGAAGGCTAATTTTGATGGTGCCTCTAAAGGCAATCCGGGCAAAGCTGGAGTAGGAGGTGTGGTTAGGGACCACAATGGTAATCTCATCCGAGCTTTTACCAAAAATCTGGGTACCCAGACCAACAATTACGCTGAAGCTAGAGCTCTCTGGAGAAGCATTGACATATGCAAATCCATGGCTAGCCCTATCATCTTTGAAGGTGATTCAAAAGTTATTGTGGGGCTGGTTCAAAACAATTCTAAAGGTAGGAAAAATATCCAGAGCATCATCCAGGACTGCCAGAAAGACTTCAATGACAAGGAGTGAAATCAAATTAACCACATTTTTAGAGAGGCTAATCAGGTGGTCGATGCCTTAGCCAATAAGGCCATCCTTCAAACCTCCTTAATGATTTGGGAAAATAACTTCCCGAGTGAGATCATCGATAAAGTCAACCATGATGCGGGGAATCTCACTAATACGTAGCCTCGGCTATGTGACCAATGGTATTTCATCAATACCATCGAGGGACAAGCTTAACCCTCAACACCATTCCAGTTCCAATAACAACGGTGGTTGTTGCCACCCCAACGGTGTCCTTGTGACACCTAAGGGCCTCTGCGCCACTAACGGTGGTTCTAACCACCACACCAATGAATTCCCACTCAGTAGGGTGTTTGTCAACACTCTGCCCCATTGGTTCCAAGGCACCTTCATCATTTTTTGAATTGGCAAAGACTCTGAGGATAGCGCAAACTCCGTGGCCCATCCCTTCCACTCGTTAGACAAACCAACGTGGAACCAATGGGTCAGAGTGATATGGTCAAAGTAGCTAAAGCCCTATAAGAGCAAACCATGGACCGACTACATCAGAAAAATACAGAGTTGAGGAGCCAACTGGAAATAATTTTTAAAGAAAAGGTAGAAATGTAGGCCTTAATTGATAGTCTAAAAATATATTTGGCACATAAGGCCACCCCTACAATACAACCTCCTTTGGTGGTAAAAATAACCAATTATACAAACTATTTGACCAAAATAAAAAGGGAAATGTCATTTAAAATTTGAGACAAGATCAAGGGGATCACTGAGATGTTCAGGTATATTGGGGTGATCTAGGTTACCGCTCAAGAAATGGAAAGCTTGATTTATCAGAAAGAAGAAGACTTTGAGACCATTTACCCTACTCTTGACCTAATGTCAGAATATTTTGAGGAGATGCAGAACAAAGAAGTAATATTGAATGATGGTACTGAGATCAAGAATAATATTGAATTCATGAGAGTAGCTATGTTTGGGTCAAACAAGGAAATATGGCATAATGATGCTATAGAAATGTTCACTCTGTTGGATGACATAACAGAGAAATTGGTAGATATTGGGTTATCATTGGAAGAATTCTTAGAAACCGCCAGTATAGAAGATCTCCTCAAAAATAAAATAGAAGACTTTGATTGTGAGCCAAACGATGAACACGAGATGACCAGAAAAACCACATTTCTAGTAAATACTATATAAATGCTAATCACCCAGTATGAAAAAAGTAAGAGTTATATCAACATGCAAAAAAATAGGATCCTACAGGAAATGAACATGTTGAGATTCTCTATAACTTTTAACGTTGATGCTTGGAGAATGATTGGGAAATAAATCAGGTGGCTGCAACAAGGCAAAAAAGGTAAAGAAATTAAAATGTGTAGCTTACAGCTAGAAATGAGCTCACCTCCTAGAGATGAAGTTAAGGTTACTCAAGAAGGAGAAACGTCAAAAGCAGAAATCCAGTTAGAGAGCCAAGAAGAAACAAAGGAAGAAGAAACAAGAGAAAGAGAAACAAAATAAGGAGACCCTCCAGGCACAAATATTACCGGTTAAACATGTCAATATTTAAAGGAATCCTAGTAGGATATGAAGTGAAGACAAAAAAAATAGTAATGGAAGACAACTATACAATTTTGAAGGATCAAACTACAAAGTGATAAGTGTAAGGCCAAGATTAGGGCCAAAAAAAATTAAATTCAAGAACCAAAAGCTATAAAAGGGAGCATCTAGGTCCAAAATTTGCATCAAGCATTTTAGAGATAGTATTTTTTCTAAGAGGTATACTTGAGTGCCCTATGTTGTGTTGTTGTATTCCCATTGTGTCTATTTTTCTCTGTCATCCCTCATTCTTCCCATTTCTGTGTAGGTTTTGGTAATGCTGCATTTGGAGAGCTAAGAATATTTCCAATCATTTAATCATGAAGTCCAAAGATTCTCCTTGCTAACATTTTAGAAGGAAAATTGACGAAGTCTTGTTACATCATTTGAATAAGGCTTTCTAATTGTATTACAATATTGTGATTGAGTTTAATGGTTTTCTGTCACTCTACATGTAAAATCATTGAAATATTAATACAATTATGGGTTTCAGTTTTATCATTTCTTATCTTCAATTTTGTGTGTTGCCTCATAACAAGTTACATTATTTGAACATGTTTTGAGCATTTCTTTTGTTGGTTAACCATTAGACTGATTACGATATTCGAATGAGTATAATGGCACCAATTCTTCTTTTCTCATTCTTTCTGTTCATGTTATGAATGTTGTTAAATTGCTATAACAACCCAAAAAATAAGGCACCGGTCTACATAAGGCATAATAATTGTTGTTGTCATTGCTTGGTCATTTTTATAATAAGTATATAACTAAAATATGGAGTGTGTAATACTTGTAAAATCATAAGTTTACCATTGGGGTTTCCTTACCCATTCTATTATGTTTTCTCTAGCAATACTTCGTATAATCAGAATAAAGAAGCAGGTTGACCAGAGCGTGTAATAGCTCATTGGTTTAAAATAATTTCTTGTAGCATGACAATTAAAAAAGTTATGGATGCAAGAAATGGTTCCAATAGGGCCACTCCCTGCTCCCTTGCCTAGACATAGGCTTTGTGTTTGATTGCCTTAAGTGAATGGAAGGGCAGCAATAAAGTGTAGTTTCCATGGGAGGTGCAATGAGAACCACCTCAAACTTACCCTGTGCTCGACTTGTGTCCTTCCCGTGCAATGTTAGATTTAGTAGAGGGTGTTGCCATGGAAGGTCATAGGGTGTTTAGGTAGGAAATCCCTTTTTGCTCAATAATTGAGTAGGGAAGTTTAATCTAGGGTAAAAAATTCCCTTAGTTGTGGTTTCATTAATTAAATAATGATTTTAGATTAATGAAATGAAGAAAAATGTTTATTTGAAAATTAGAGTAGATGGCTTTAATTGGATAATAAATGTGATTATGGTTTGTTTTGTAAAATAAGGGTATGGGACCTTACTTTATGAAATGAAAAAAAATATTTATTTGAAAATTAGAGTAGATGGCTTTAATTGGATAATAAATGTGATTATAGTTTGTTTTGTAAAATAAGGGTATGAGACCTTACTTTATGAAATGAGGAAAAAGGTTTATTTGAAAATTAGATTAGATGGCTTTAATTGGATAATAAATGTGATTATAGTTTGTTTTCTAAATTAAGGGTATGAGATCTTACTTTATGAAATGAAGAAAATGGTTTATTTGAAAATTAGAGTAGATGGCTTTAATTGGATAATAAATGTGATTATAGTTTGTTTTGTAAAATAAGGGTATGGGACCTTACTCTATGAAATGAGGAAAAAGGTTTATTTGAAAATTAGAGTAGATGGCTTTAATTGGATAATAAATGTGATTATAGTTTGTTTTGTAAAATAATGGTATGGGACCTTACTTTATGAAATGAAGAAAAAGGTTTATTTGAAAATTAGAGTAGATGGTTTTAATTGGATAATAAATGTGATTATGGTTTGTTTTATAAAATAAGGGTATGGGACCTTACTTTATGAAATGAAGAAAAAGGTTTATTTGAAAATTAGAGTAGATGATTTTAATTGGATAATAAATGTGATTATGGTTTGTTTTGTAAAATAAGGGTATGGGACCTTAATTTATGAAATGAAGAGAAATATTTATTGGAAGAATTAAAGTGGTTTGTTTTAATCGAATAAGATGTGTGAACCTAGTTTATTTAACAATTACGGGTATGAGACTTTGATTCTTAAGTAAGGGATGGATAATTTATTGTAAATAAAACATATGGTGGGATACATGGTGGTTTGAATCTCATGAGTAGATGAGAGGGGTCATAGAAAGGGTAGTTCTATGATATTAGCTATGCATTAGAAATTTGAATTACTTGGGTTATTTGTATAGTTGCAATTTGGCAATAAAAAAAGTAAGTGCATTTAGAAGCATGTCTATCTGGATCCATGAGTGTCCTGATCCCCTACTATCATCACTTGATCGATGGAAGAGTGGGAGGACCAAAGTCATGAGATGGACCACTTTGCAAGTTTGCTCTCTACCTTACTACTTTATTTATTATGCAATAGATTATATTTGTGGGGATATTTCCCCAATGAAATAGATGTAAAGTAATTATTAAGGTATGGGGTTTGCCATATATGCTTATGTATTAAATGAACCTAGTTTTTTTTTTTTTTTAGCAAAAAACCCCTTGCTGGGCCGCCTTGGTCTGAGAGACCACGAACAGGGGGTTCTATACCGTCAAAGTCACCCGGGAGTCACACCCAGACCTGCCTGCACCAACATTATCAATGGGATTTTGGGTACCCAATTCAGCTTTTTGGTAGGGTGGAGATTCAAACCTAGGACCTCCCTTGGAGGATTGCCCTCTCCTCTCCAACACACCTACAACACCTGGATAAATGAACATAGTTGATTATTGTATTTTAGATAACCTTATTGATTGCAATGATATATAACCTTCTATCATATGTTTTTTCCTTTAATTTATGCTTTATATTTTGGTTAACCTCACCTATGTATTACTGCATGTTTTGTTAGATTTAGTATCTAGATTTATCCTTTCTATTCTTATGAGATTTTAAAACAAATAAAATGTAAGTTCTAGGTGAACTTAGAGGATGACCTAAGGGCTTGAGACCCCCTTAGGGAGATTTGGTAACTAGGTTTAGAAGATCGTACCAATAGTTAAGATAGCTTGTCATAGGACAAGATTGATAGCTTAACTCACAATACACATAGCATACCCACACATAATGGTTTATGTGAAGTATGGAGATGCGTGTATACCTTCCAATGATCGAGGGTGGTAAGTCTAGCTCATCAAGAATGATGATATGGATGGAATAATGTGCATGACATAAAATATGCCTATGTAGAAGGAAATTGCATGAGAGGAATCTCGTGTGGTATAGTTCTTGAGAAAATTAGGGTATGTCAAACATTTATTTGGTCCAAGGTTGGTTAAGTATTTATGAATCCTTCTCCTTAGTTCAAAAAAATAACTTTTCTTTTTGTTTTTGTGTGTTTGCTTGTTTCTTTATTTATGGGTTGTTACATTTGGTCTAAAAGCTCTAGGTTCGAGGGTATAGAGCTTCTTATGTGCGAAAAGAGATTCAGGTGTGTCCAATGAAATCTTGCTTAGGGTTAAGCTAAAATTCTGGGATAATCTAGAGTCTCTGCTTAATTAGAATCTAAATGGAGTTAGCCCCAAGGAAAGACAAATGTTATGATACCTTAGTATTGGCTTTGATAACCTTGGAATCCTATTGTAATTAGATTTCTAAATGAGTATCAAGAAGAAATCTGTAATGTGGTTTGAATGAGTAACTCAACAAGATAAACTGGGATCTAATTATTTTCTTGATTGGAACCAGATCAAGATGCCACCTATGGCGAGGATAAAATGACCTCCACCTAGACAAACTCGACAAAGTAATTTCAAAGAAGAGATCCAAAATGAGGGTCCAAAAAATCCCAATATAGGAATAGAAGAACTTACTACCACCGTTGTTGAATTACAAGATCAGTTAAGACAAGTGCTAGAAACTATGGCAAATCAAAATTCATAAGATAGAGATTCAGAAGTCAACCAAGTTGAGGGGATGACAACGGAATAGAGGCAAGCAAGAACCCTCTTAGAAAAAACAATGGTAAGAGACCTAAATAATGTATGTATCTCCAAATTCAATGGATAAGGAGAGGGAGATGCAACTGAGGCTTGGTTAAGGGAACTAGAAGTTTTCTTTATGGTAAATGAATATTCATCAAGAACCCAGATGGTTTGAGCTACTATTTACCTTGAAGTAGCTACCCTAGATTGATGGGAAACTTATTATGAGGAAACCAAAATTTATATATATCTTCAAGAAGAGGTTCCTCACGGAGCATTTCTATGCTCTAAAATTTGAGGAGTTTTCAAGTCTAAGATAAGGGACCAAATTAGTGGATATATATTATAGAAAGCTAGTAAATTTGTTGAAGTATGTACCTACCTATAGTGAGAAAATGTATATTCACAAGTTTACTCATGGATTGCAATCAAGGATAAAGCATGATGTAGAGATGTAGGAGTTTAAGTCATTGTAAAAGCCATATGACCTGGAAAAGAAAGCGGAGTCACATTTTCATTATAAATATGAAACCTTGACTGATCAGGAATATTAAGAACTAAATAAGAAGAAAAGCATTGGGTTTATAAAATGGAAGTCCAAACAAGAACAAAAGGCTAAGAACCCTCAGAATCCAAGAAAGAAATGGAAGCCAAAAGAAGTTATAAAAGAACTTTTACAAGAAAGGAAATAAATCTAATAACACTAAACCTCATCCACAGAAACCACAATGTCTCATTCTAGTGATTAAGGATGAAGAGCAAAAGATGAAAAAAAGACAAGGGCCCAAGGATAGATGCTACAATTGTAGAGGGCCACACTTTGCTAACCAGTGCCCATACCAACTAGGGCCAAGCACACTCAGCACTAAGGGAAAGGAATTGATGTATAAGATCTATGCTACAAATGGGACTCAGAAAATTAAAGGAAAAACCACCTTATTGATCATAAAAGATAATATTTTTGATAAACAAGTAAATATCTTAATAGATAGTGGAGCCACTAATAGTTTCATTTCTTGTAAGTTAGCCAAAGATATGTTGAAAAGGCCTAGGTATTTGGCTTATGGATGGAAGGTTGAGTATGGATCTGGACAGACTTACTTTGTAAACCAATGTTACCCAATGATGGAAATTAACTTAGCCATTAGGACCATAGAAGGATGCTTATATGTATCTCCACTTCATGCCTTCGATGTGATTCTAGGAATGGATAAGCTATAGGTCCATAAATTTGTAATCAATTTCCAAGATATATGGATTGAGTATTCTGATGAAGGTAAAGTAATATTATGAATTTATAGCGAACAGGGGGGCATTTAAACCCCAGATGTTGTTAGCTATGTAATTAAAGAAATACCTCATGAAAAATGGGATTGTCTATGTAGTAAAGCTAAATAAAGTTGAAAAGGATCGAAAGGAAGAGTTGTTTGGGGCACATCCAATTTTGTAGAAATTCTAGGATGTATTCCCTAAGGATCTACCTGGGCTCCCTCTTGTACGAGAATTTGAATTTCACTATTGATATTATACCAGGAGAGAAACCCATTCATTTATCTTTGTATAGGATGTCACCTTTTGAGATGTAGGAGTTAAAGGTACAATTGCAAGGATTATTAGAGAAGGGGTTGATAAAACCAAGTGTGTCACCTTGGGGTTCACATGATTTATTTGTAAAAGAGAAGGATGGGTATTTAATATTGTGTATTGACTACAAATTACTGAATAAGACTACAGTCAAGAATTGGTACCCTTTGCCTAGGATCAAATATTTATTCAACCAATTAAGAGATGCCACGATATTTACCAAGATAGATTTAAGATTAGGGTATCACCAATTGAGGATACGTGAGGAGGACACTCACAATATGACATTCAATACAAGGTATGGATATTATGAGTTCACTGTCCTATCGTTTGAGCTAACTAATGCTCCCACTGCCTTCATGAATTTAATAAATAGTGTGTTTAGAAGGCATTTGGACTAGTTTATCCTTGTATTTCTAGACAACATCCTAATATAATCTTGAAAAAAGTAAGAGCACGATAATCATATCAAGATTGTGTTGGAACCACTGAGGGAAAATTAGCTCTATGGGAATCTAGCCAAAAGTGAGTTCTATATTTTGGAGGTGCGCTATTTAGGGCATATAATATCAGTTGAAGGTATCATTGTGGATCTAGAGAAAATTGAAGCCATGTTTAACTAGCCACATCCTACCAATGTTACTAAAGTAAGAAGCTTCATGAGATTAACGAGCTATTATAGATGCCATATAAAGTATTTCTCAAAGGTTACCTCGATAATAACTAACCTCCAGAAGAAAGAGAAGGAATTCAAATGGACGACAAGGTGTAAAGCTACTTTCACTTTGCAAAAGCAAAAAATCACTATCGCACCAATATTGAAGATTCCATATCCTCAAGGATATTTTACAGTATGCACTGATGCATCGCTGGAAGGATTAGGGGGAGTACTCATGCAAGGAGAATCCATAGTGGATTATACTTTAAGAAAGCTTAAGAAGCATGAAGCCAATTATGCTACTCATGATTTAGAACTAGCCACTGTAGTACACACCCTGAAGGTCTGGCATCACCATTTTTTAGGAAGACCCTTTGAGTTAAAATCAAATCATCAAAGTCTAAGGTACATAATCACCCACCAATACTCAATGTGAGGCAGAGAAGGTGAGTTGATTTTCTCATTGAGTATGACTTTGAAATTGAGTACATAAGGGGAAAGGAGAATAAGGTTGCATACTTCATACCTAGAAGCACCAATGACAATACTCAAATAGTGGCTAACAGATTGTCAAGGAAGTGTTCCAATTACATGGATTTTTGAAAGTAACCATTTAATATAGGAATTCCAAGTTCACTTCCAAATTTTGGAGAGCCCTTCACCAGGAAATAGGCACAAAATTGCACGAGTTCAGTGTACCACCTTGAAATAGAATATATGCTTTGCATGTATTGTATGGACCACAAGTATTAATGGTAAGACTATCTGCCATTGGTAGAATTTACCTACAATAATGAATATCACACTTCTCTAGGGATGGCACCTTTCGATGCTTTGTATGGATGTAAGTGTAGAACACCACTGTCATGGGAAAAACTTGAAGATAGAACTATGATTGGACCAAAAATGGTCAGGGAAATGGAAGAACAAATTAGGGTAATCAGACAAAGACTCAATGAAGCTCTTGATAGGCAAAAGAGTTATGCCGATCTAAATAGGACTCCCAAAGAGTACTTGGTGGGAGATAAAGTGCTCCTAAGGGTCAAACCAATTAAAAGTGTGATCAAATCCATAAAATTGGATCTACGGTTTTTAAGAACCTTTGAGATAATTGAGAAGATTAGTCCAGTTGCATACCAACTCGCCTTACCTCCTAATTTGTCAAAAATCCATGACACTTTCCACATATATTTTCTTAGAAAATATGTTGCTGACCTTGACCATGTGTGGTATGTTTCTAATTTGTAGATGGCAAACCCATAGGTAATTGAAGTAGTGCCAGTGAGGATTCTTGAATTTCACTCTAAGGCTATACTGAATTGGACCCTTGATCAATGTAAGGTCTAGTGAAACCATTTCTCTAAAAAGAATGCCACTTGGAAAAAAATGGTGGATATGCAAAAAAAATTTCCTTTTTTTTTATGAACTCTAAAGATTTTTTTTGTGATAATTTGTATATTGGATACATTTACCTATGAAAAAAAACAACACTAGGTATGATGTTAGTCCTAGTGGGGGAGGATGTCATGACCCTCCCAGATGGGCCTTTGAATGTGGAGAAACAATGTATTAATGTATGATGCTTTAATACTCGATTTTGTGCAATTAAGCAGCTGTGCAATATTATTAGATACTAGAGAATATGATACTGCTAACAAATTGCCAATGTGTAGGATTAGGTGCACTTGTAAGTGAAAGAAGTTGAGTCATACACCGAGGATGAGGTTACTTGAGGTTAGGAAAAATTATGATATGCTAACTTGAAGATAATAAGGATAGATACCTTCATATAGGCATGCATTTGGTTAGGGATAATCATCAATAGATAGCCACCTTGAGCCCCATACTGATGGCCTAGTAGCTATCATAAGTTCTCGAGGTAGAGACAGGTGACTAAATTGATGGAAAGATCTCCCTCTTTGTCTATTGCACATGCTTGATTGTCTTTCTCTTTAGCACTTCACCTCAATAATGTGGAAAATATAATTGACTAAGTTGTCTTCATAACTCCTTGCATACTCTTGAATAAAAGGGTGATTTATGATAATAGATATTCATTTTACATAAATGGTGATTTTTTTTAAAATGTTAAATAAATCATGTTATTAAATAAAAATGTGATTTATGATAAATAGATATTCATTTTAGATAAATGGTGAATTTATTTTAAAATGTTAAATAAATCATGTTCTTGAATAAAAAGGTGATTTATGATAAATAGATATTCATTTTAGATAAATGGTGATATATGTTAAAATGTTAAATAAATCTTATTCTTGAGTGAATGGTTGATTTACCCAAAATAATAAGTGGGTTTCATTAAAATAATGAATCAACGATCGAACGATCTATCACGTATAGATCCTACCCTTGGATTTGGGTCGGGCCAACCAGGTAGATTCTGGATGACATGAAGGGATGACACATTAACACAAGGGATGGCTCTACCGGTATGAGGGGATAGTTTCATCTATGTGAAGATGAGGGAGTTAAATGCTGGATTGGCTATGTCTTGGGAAGGTGAGAGGAAGAGACGTCCTCTCTACCACCTGACAAAATGTATAGGAGTAATGGTAAGTAGGTGGCGGACGAAAGCCTAGGTAAAAAAAAAAGTATAGATGCCAAGGAAGGGGGGAGAAAAAAGGATGGGAGAGCTCTACAGGGAAAAATAGGAAAAATGAAGCACTACGTAAAAGGTGAAGGAGGAGGTGCCTAAGCTCGAATAGAACAACCAAAAGAATTTGATTACAAAGGTGACCATTTTGGTTATAGTGCACTTATGGTTCTCTTTTTTGTGTTTAGTAGTATCCTTTGAGCGAAAGCTCACTGTGTAGCGTAGCTCCCTTGTGCCATAAGCTTGCTATGTAGCGTAGCTCCCTTTGAGTGAGAGCTTGCTATGTAGCATAGATTTCTTTGAAGCCATAAGCTCATTATGTAGCATATATCCCTTGTACCATAAGTTAGATGTGTAGCATAGCTTCCTTTGAATGAGAGCTCACTGTGTAGCATAGCTTTCTTTGAAGCCGTAAGCTTGCTGTGTAGCGTAGCTTTCTTTGAAGTCGTAAGCTTGATGTGTAGTGTAGCTCCCTTGTACCGTAAGCTTTCTATATAGTGTAGCTCTCTTTGAGCAAGAGCTCACTATGTAGCATAGCTCCCTTTGAGTAAAATCTCACTATGTAGCATAGCTCCCTTGTGTCGTAAGCTCATTGTGTAGCGTAGCTCCTTTATTGCCGAAGCTTGTTATGTAGCATAGCTTTTTTTGAAGTCATAGTTTGCTATGCAACATAGCTTTCTTTGTTGTCGTAGCTTGTTGTGTAGTGTAGCTCCATTTTTGCCAAATATTGCTATGTAGTGTAGCTTTATTTGAAGTCGTATCTTGCTGTGTAGTGTAGCTCTCTTCGAGCCGAAAGCTCGTTGTGTTTAATAGATTTATTTGAAGTCATAGCTTGTTGTGTAGCATAGCTCCCTAGTTGTCGTAGCTCCTTGTGGAGTGTAGCTATTGTTAGAAGCTTCATTGACCATAGGCCAGTGGCTTGGGCCACTCCCTACTCCCTTGCCTAGATTTAGGCTTTATTTTTTATTGTCCTGAGTGGATGGAAGGTCAGCAATAAAGTGTAGTTACCGCAGGAGGTGCAACAAGAACCACCTCAAACCTGCATTGCACTCGAATTGTGTCCTACCTGTGCAGTGTTATATTTAGTAGAGGGCATTTAAATAGAATGTCTTAGGGTGTTAAGGTAGGAAATCTCTGTTTGATCAATAATCGAGTAGGGAATTTTGATCTAGGGTAAAGGATTCCCTTAGTTGTTTCATTAATTAAATAATGATTTTAGATTAATGAAATGGAGAATTTTTTTTATTTTAAAATTAGAGTAGATGGATTTAATTGGATAATAAATGTGATTATGGTTTGTTTTGTAAAATAAGTGTATGGGACCTTACTTTATGAAATGAAGAGAAATGTTTATTGTAAGGATTAAAGTGGTTTGATTTAATTGAATAAGATGCATTAATCCAGTTCATTTAAAAATTAAGGGTATGAGACTTTAATTTTTAAGTAAGGGTTGGATCATTTATTACAAATAAAGCATATGATGTGATGCATAGTGGTTTGAATCTCATGAGTATATGAGAGGGGTCATAGAAAGGGTAGTTCTATGATATTAACTATGCATTAGAAATTTGAATTGCTTGGGTTATTTGTATAGTTGCAATTTGGTAATAAAATAAGTAAGTGCATTTAGAATCATGTCTATCTGGATCCATGAGTATCATAATCCCCTACTATCCTCACTTGATCGATGGAAGAGCAGGAGGAACAAAGTTAGGAGATGGACCACTTCGCAAGTTTTCTCTCAACCTTACTTCTTGCTTGATTATGCAATAGAATAGATTTGTGGGGAGATTTTCCCAATGGAATGGATGTAAAGTAATTGTTAAAGGTATGGGGTTTGCCATACATGATTATGTATTAAATGAAATTTTTTTATTATTGTATTTTGGATAACCTTATTTATTGCAATGATATTTAACCTTCTATTGAAATTTTTCCTTTTAATGGATGTTTTATGTTTTGGTTAACCTTGCCTATTTATTACGGCATGTTTTGTTAGATTTAGTATCTAGATTTATCCTTTGTATTCTTATGAGATAAAACAAAAAAAAATTAAGTTCTAGGTGAACTGAGAGGATGACCTAAGGGCTTGATACCCCCTTAGGGAGATTTTGTAACTAGGTTTATAAAATCATACCAAGAGTTAACATAGCTCGTCAGAGGACAAGATTGATAGCTTAACTCACAGTACACGTAACATACCCACACATAATGGTTTGTATGAAGTATGTAGATGCGTGTATACCTTCCAATGATTGAGGGTGGTAAGTCTAGCTCATCAAGAATGAGAAGATGGATGTACTTATGTTCATGACATGAGATATACCTATGTAGAAGGGACTTGCACGAGGGGAATATCGTGTGGTATAGTTCTTGAGAAACTTAGGGGATGTCAAACATAAAGTTGGTCTAAGATTGGTTAGGGATTTATAAATCCTTCTCCTTATTTCAAAGAAAAATTTTCTTTCTATTTTTGTGTGTTTTCTTGTTTCTTGATTTATGGATTGTTACAATTCTGCAATGCATATTCTCTAGATTGTAGTGCTTGTTTATACAAATGGATTTATTAAAATACTATGGAAATAGCTACATGAAGATTGTATGAAGTGTTACTTATTCTTGAAAAGCAATCCACTTCTACCAACTAGACCTCACACTTGCACAATTGTAACATTCCTACTCTTGCTTCCAAACATTCATATGCTACTTAGACTGATGCTTCAACGTAGGTTGATACTTATTGCTTAAACATGTATTGAAACTTGGTGTTTGGTGCTTGGTCCTTCAATGCTTAGTACATCAATGTAAATTACCACTTCCACTTCTTATTCTTATTCCTCAAATATTAACATCTCTTGTTATTTTGGCTTCTTCTCTGAATGTTGAGCTTTGGTTTTTCTATGATTGAGTGTGCTATTGCATTTAAGTTACTATTAATTTTTCTTTGATTTCCTCACCATGTTGATTGTATTGCAGGATCTGGCTCCAAACTACAAAATATAGCTAGTTTTTGTTCTCTCACTTGCACCTTGCCAAATAGCTTAATTCCATTGTGCTCTTTATCTTTCTTTCTAAAACTCTTACCCTATCATTTTCTCCATCTATATATTATGTATGTATAGTATGAGAGTTGACCTTTCTCATAGACCTTTACATCATTTTTATAATGATATTTTTCTTCCTTATATTTTATGCTTTCTTGACCTCTAGGCTTTGAGATATTTATCTTGGTCTCTATTCTTTGTGATAGATATCTTGGCTTCAATGTTCTTTGATAGTTATATTGGATTATGTGCTCTATGATATGATGTATACCTCTATGCTTAGGATTTTGTGCTATGTATATTTATCTTTGCCTACCTCTATGCTTCATCCTCCATGCTATGTAGTTCAATATCTGCCCGTCTCTAAGCTTTGACCTCTACACTATCTCATCTTGATTTTCTGCATTATGAAACTTAGCCTTGAATCCTTTTATTTTTCATTATCTTAGCTTCTAGATTTATGTTGATTTTATGGATATTTTCTACTTTATTATGGTGCTATGCTACCTTATATGATGCTATGTTGACTTTTCAATTCAATGAAGCCTCTATATTCCTTCTCAATGTATCTGTAGTTTGAATTATTTCCAATATTATAATGACCTCTCTTTCAACTTTACACAAACCTATTTTCTTATCCTATAAGGGTATTTCTACTAATATTTATGCAAGCCTCTTTTCTTATCTTATAAAGGAATTCTTCTTCTTCTAAACATACCTTTATACTTTTCTTCAATATCAAAAAATTGAATCTTCTTAATTTGAAACTTTATCAATATAGATACTAATCTAATGCTAGAACTAAACTTACTTTATATTACTTCAAGAATGATATATCAAACCTCTTATATTTTTGTTCTACTCTCTTTATCTTAGGAAGCTATGTATGCTTTTCAATCCATTGCAACTATCTATTTCTCTTAGGAAGTTTTGAATGCTTCTCAATCCCTGCTACATTTTATTTTACACTTAAGCTGAAAATATTCTATAACCTTTATAGGAAGCTTAGAAAACTTCTAATTCTTAATATTTGTTTCAACTCTTTTTATTTTTTGATGTCTTAAATCTTCCAATATTTTGTTTAGGTGACTTTGGATGTCCCTGAATTCTCAGTAAATGTCAAGGTGATGTTGAATGTCCTTGAATATTCTATCAATGTTAAGGTGATGTTGAATGTCCCTGAATATTCTATCAATGTTAAGGTGATTTTGAATTTCCATGAATCTTCTATCAATATCAAGGGTTGGTTAAATCCCTAGATGATAAACTATCTAGTCAAAGTCGATTCTACCTTCAATCTTCAATGTCAAGGGTTGGCAATATCTTTGAATGATCAACTATCTCAAAGTTGAATCACCAATTAATATAATTGAGTCCTAGTATTCACTGGTTGCTTTTCAATCATGGAAATACTAGCTTTCTATTCAATGTGACCTTAAATACAATCCAAGTCTCACTACCTTAAAAGTGGATAGACTCCTAATCAACTTTACCAAACTCAATAAAATCTATTTTGTAATAGTGGCTAAAAATGAACTCTTGTCAATCTAGATAGTATTTTGTGGTAGATTTGATATCACTGATGGGTCCTAATACTACCACAAATATCATAGGATCAAATATAATATAGCCACAATATGATAAGGTTAAAAATAATGATAAGAGTAGAATAATATGAGCAAATTAATATGTAAAATAAGGCTTATAATAAATTAAATAACATTCAATAATAAGAAAAAATATAAATGTAATAGCCTTAATATTTTATGTACTAATCATGAAGAACATCTTACAATATTAATTGCTCAAAATGTATGTAATCTTTATTACTCCCTTTTCTCTCAAAAGTAATGATCGTCACTGGATGTGATTGTATATGTTGTTCCATGCTTATGGAGTATTATCTCCATAATATAGCCATAGTAGTGTGACTCTTTGGACATTTGACTATTCCTTTCCATATGCCAAGTCTCATTACTCTTGGCTTATCTACTTACCACTTGCACACTTGAATCATTATTGTAAAAGAAACTTCATCTTGCTGGTCAATTGTAAAAAATAATTCCGCAAGAGCTTCAAGAAAAAATATAATTTGCATGTTGTTTTACATTACAAATCAGACTATTAAAATTATAATGGATTAATCATCCGGAGGAGCAGGCAGGAGCGGAGGCAGGAATGGAGCAAAGCGGGAGCAGAGGCAGGTGCAATTTTTGCAAACATGTTTTTCATTCTGTTGGAGGTGGGAAACAGGGTTTCCAAACCCCTGGAAGCTGTGAGGCTCAAGGAGGGAACAAGCAAGGTTACGAAGCAACTGAGGAAGAAGCGGTGGACGGTGACAAGGACACTGAGGGTTTTAAAAAATTAGAGGGACACGAACCCCCTGATATTATTTTTGATAAGAAGGCCCACATCAAGAATTTCGAGGGCAATAAGTCTTTTGCAGAGGCCCTTAAAGGTGGCAATAGGGTTTCCTTACATTCTTTACCACCTCTCACTCCCAATGGGCGGAAGGTATCCGTGCACGAAAGCGTAATGGCGGACTTTATATCGATGGAAAATTTTTCTCTCGGTAGGCAAATTCATAGGGGGCGGGCCGGATATTGAAACGATTCGACGATGGGCATCCTTGAAGTGGAAGACTTCTGGACACATGGAGATTATTGCATTATCAAGGGGGTTTTTGCGGTACGCCTTAACAATAGTGAAGATGCTAGTCGTATTCTAACGGGAGGACCTTGGTTCTTGGGCCGAAGAAGTCTTTTTCTTAGGAGATGGGCTGAGGATTTTGACCCGAAAAGCGAGCATAAACTTTGCCCCCATTTGGGTCCGTCTCCCAAATCTCCCGTTTCATTGGTGGCATGAGTATTTTCTTCAGGGTATTGCCAAGACCATAGGGGAATTGGTGGCCATTGATAATCCAACCCTTGCACGCACCAGAATGACGCATGCTAGGATTTGTGTAAATGCAAACCTAGAATCTGAGCTTCCTACTCATGTGGAGTTAGAATATGGAAATATAACAAGATTACAGGTCATCGAATATGAAAATAGACCAGCATTTTGCTCTGACTGTAATATTCAAGGCCATCTCAAAGGACAATGCTCTTTTTTGAGAAGCCAACAAACCCTTCCTAGGAATAATGATTCCAAGCGGCGAGTCTTTCGAAATAATGGCAAATACACGGGAATGTACGGGGTTAAAGATCCAAATGTTGAAAAGGCAAAGGCCTCTCGGTTTGGGACAAATGGAGAATGAGGCTGAGCTTCACATGGACAATGGTAAGGACAAGCAAATTGCTACATCACAAGCTGACCAACAAAAGGTATGCTCTCCTTTCGAGAATCTAAATAAATTTAACATTTTGGCTGAAAACCAAATAATTACGAGAGGAAAATCAGAATGAAGGGTCTAATGTTGAGGATATAATTCTTGGTCTCCATGCTTACCTTGACTCCCCAACCAAATCTGGACCTTCCAATCCTCCTCCTGTTGGCCATAAAGAATGCCCTAATGATGAGTCCTTTTCTGTCCGAGAAAGAGAAAAAGTGCTTTCCGAGTTAATCAGCCCTTCCAAGCGACATTTTTCACCTTTGTCTTTGTCCCAATCCGAGAGAAGGGGTTTCCGATCTTGTTATCCAACAGGTCACCCAAACCAAATTTAGCCAGAAGCAGGACTAGAAGCTCAATGAAATCCCCCATGATTGGTTGTGGAGGTGAGAAAAAAAAGGGAAGAAAGTCAAATGCCCAGACAATGGAAAGAAGAGGTCCAAGATGAGATAGCTAATGGAATTCGGACTACTCTGTTTCCACCAGCTGGAAATCTTCCCTTTGAAGAAAACAAAATTCTTAAGCCCCCTCAAGTCCAAGGCGGGGGAAGAGGAAAAAAACTTTAAAAGTTCCAAATGAAGATCATATCCTGGAATGTAAGGGGGCTCAATGGCCTTCCTAAACAGCGGTTAGTCAAATATTTAAGAAGAGATTTTGATCCCACTATTCTTATTTTGCAAGAAACTAAAGTCGATGAAGTTTTGTCTAGAAAAATTGCCCTCAATATCTGGAAAAATGGAGAAGCAATTTTTTGCAAAGCCAATGGAACCTCAGGTGGTCTTCTTTGTATCTGGAATCTGGGGAAGGTGGAAGGCAAGGTTATTCAATTGGGGGAAAGGGTAATGAGCATTATTTTTAAGGATAAGGTTAATGACCTTTCTTGGATATTAACAAATGTGTACGCCCCTAATTCTATATCTGGGAGAGCTGATATATGGAATTTACTCAGTCATTTCAAGGAAGCTTTTCAGGATATCCCATGGATAGTGGCGGGGGACTTTAATACCCCTCTTTACCCCTTTGATAAAAAAGGGGAGTAGGAATTCCAGCAAGAAGTATGGAGGACTTTCAAGATTTCATCAACAACAACAATTTATTGGATGTCAAATTAAAAAATGCTAAATTTACTTGGAGCAATAGGAGGTTTGGAAATCAACTTATAATGGAAAAGCTTGATAGGTTTTTTTGTCACAGGAAGCAATACAATCTTTTGGGGATGCAAATCTGTTGTCCTTGCCTCGCATTGGGTCTGACCACAACCCGATTTTACTTGAAATTGAAGAGACTCCAAAATTCAAAAGGCCTTTTAGGTTTGAATCTATGTGGATGCACCACCCCGATCTCAGAGACAAAATTTCTCAGTGGTGGCAGCATTCTTGTCAGGGCAGGCCTTCATTCAGATTAGCACAGAAACTTAAAGTGGTGAAAGAAAATCTAAGGATCTGGAATAAGGAAATTTTTGGAAATATTTTTGAAAACAAGAAAGCCATCTCTGAAAGGTTATCAACCATTGAGAAAAAACTTGAAGAGGGATTGCCAGACCCTTCCCTACGAGCGAGATGAAAAGAAATCCCTTCTTGAGTACCATAATGTTCTAGCTCTGAGGAGACTTTTTGGCGGCAAAAGTCTAGAGCTACCGGCTAAAAGAAGGTGATGCCAATACAAGATTTTTTCATGCATCTACCTTAAGGAACAGAAGCCACAATAGAATTAAAGAACTTGTTAGAGATGATGGATCACTCCTTTCTAGTCCTAATGAAATCGAAATGAAGCGAGTTTCCTATTTTCAGAATCTTTTAGGAGAAGAACATTTCGGTTACTGCCTTAGCTTGAGAATCAATGCTTTACCATATTCCTCATTTAATTTTTGATGACTTGAATGGGAAGTTAATTAAGCCTTTCACGGATGAAGAAATCAAAGAGGCCCTCTTCTCAATGAACCACGATAAATCTCCCGAGTCCAGACGGGTTTTCACCTCGTTTTTTCGAGGCTTTTGGGATATTGTAGGTTTTGATGTATGTGCTACTATCAAGGAATTTCAGTCCACAAAGCATATTCCAAGAAGTTTTAACTCCACTTTTATTGCTTTAATCCCAAAGATTCCTACTCCTAGATCTATGATGGATTTTAGACCTATTAGCCTTTGTAATGTTGTTTATAAAATTTTGACCAAGGCAATTGCAAATAGAATGAGGAAGATCCTTCCTATGTTTATTGATGTTTGTCAAGGCGATTCGAGTCCCTGGAAGGTCCATCCTTGATGGGGTCATAACGAGTTCATGAAGCCCTCCATTCGGTAGTCCAGACTAAAAAACACTGCTTTTGCTCTCAAAGCTGGATATGAACAAGGCTTATGACCGCATAAAGTGGAGTTTTGTCTCTGCCATTCTTCAGAAATTTGGTTTTCATCATGAATGGATCAAGCTTTTGGAAGGATGTTTTATGAAACCTTGGTTTTCAGTCCTTGTTAATGGTGCTCCTGCTTGGATACTTTCAAAGTAAAAGGGGCCTAAGGCAAGGTGACCCTATCTCTCCCATGTTGTTTATCATTGTGGTGAAGCCCTTGGGAGGACAATCAAAGCTGCTGTAATATTGGTCTTATTTCGGGAATTAAAGCATCATCACAAACACGAGCGATTACACATGAGCAGGTTTGTGGATGATACTTTGTTGTTAACTCTTGCATCGATTTTTGAGGCTAAGGTCATAAAACATATTCTAGAGCTATATGAGGATCTTTGGGGCAAAAGGTAAATTTTTCAAAGAGTAAAATTTATTTCTTTAACACTCCCATTCGAGAGCGATTAAGATTGCTAGGATTCTTGGATGCTCGAGTGTCTACTCTTCCATCCACATACCTAGGCCTTCCTTTATTTACTGAGCGAGCCTACGATTCCATGTGGACTAATGTAATTGAAAGAATTGAGAGGAAGGCTGGTTGGATGGAAAGGGAATTTGTTATCTCAAGTGGCAAGGCGGTTCTCACCAAGTTTTCCATTCAAAGCATCCCTGTCTACTTTCTCTCTATTTTTAAAGCTCCTACAAGTGTCTACACTAAAATTGAACAGATCCGGAAGAGGTTCCTATGGGTGGTTCTGAATCTAAGCAGCGCTTTCACTTGGTGTCCTGGGATAGGGTTTGCAAACCAAGGGAGTTTGGAGGTATTGGGCTAAGGAGAATACAACATTTAAACATGGCCCTCCTGGCCAAACAAGCATGGCGTCTTTTGACAAATGCAAATGCAGAATGGATTACTATAATCAGAAGAAAGTATTTGCAAGAAATTGAATTCTTAAGTTATTCCTTTCCTCCGAGGGGATCAATTTTTTGGAAATCAATCCTTCAAACTAAAAACTTGCTAAGCAAAGGGCTACGTTGGAAACTAGGAAATGGAAGAAACATTGATTTTTGGGACCACAAATGGTTAAAGGACTATCCCCTCTCTGGAGACCCCATCATTTCAACCCTTAGAGCTTGGACAATTGAAGTTTTTGGTACCAAAGTTGCAGATTTTATTACTTTGTCAAACAATAGAAGGGTATGGAAGCCAATAATGAATAATGATCTACCAGGGGCATCAATAATACTGGAGAATGAATTAAAACAGTCTTTACTCCCTTATGGCATTCTTGAGGACCAGCTTATCTGGGAAGCTTCAGACAATGGGGAATTTTCTGTCAAGGCTGCTTATCTGATGCTTATTGATAATGATGAACCTACTTTCCCTCACTTGGAAGTTTGGCCCAAAAGCATTGTTCCGAAGGTTGGGTTTTTTGCATGGCTGGCCATCCAAAATAAGATCCTCACCATGGATAACTTAATAAAAAGAGGTGTGATTGTTGTTAATAGGTGTTATCTTTGTATGTCTGAGTGGGAGTCTATTGATCATTTGTTTTTGTATTGTAATTTTTTTGTCTCAATCTTGTTAGGTGCTGTTACAAGTGTTTCATATTTATTGGGTCCATCCTCAGTCCATTTTTGACTTATTTGTCCGGTGGCCTTCCCCATTTTTGAATAGGCGTCTTAGGTATATGTGGAAGATCTGCCTTCATCACTACTTGTGGCAGATATGGTTGGAAAGGAATCGTCGGGCCTTCTTGGATAAGGTTTCTCGGTCATCCTCTGTCTGTCAAAAATTTTAGCATATGCTAATGAGAATACTTGTTTAGTGCTGCGGCATCTAGACCTCCAAATCCTTTTGAAGCTTCATTAGGCCGGTCATTAAACTTACCTCTCACCGATGGCCTCAATCATCCTCAAGTCTGTCCTAGAACCATGATCACATGGACCCCACCCCCCCTAGGGTGGATTAAGTTAAATTTTGATGGGGCATCTAGGGGCAACCCGGTGAAGGTGAGGCTGGTGGCTTACTTAGAGACCACAAGGGTGAGGTGCTTGTAGCTTTTGCAGAACATCTTGGAGCTCAAACTAACAATGTGGGTGAAGCAAGGGCGGTTTGGAGGAGCCTCAAGGTGGCGAGAGAATTATCCGGGAAGCTGTTGGTGGAAGGTGATTCTCTTATTATTATAAATCTTCTAAAGAACACTAAGAGAGCTCCTTGGAGATTTGATGACTACATCCATGAAGCAAGGGCTCTAATTCATGACCGACCCGAGGCCATAATTTTGCATACCTTCAGGAAGCAAACATGGCGGTGATAGGTTGGCAAATGAAGGCATTGTAGCGGCAAAATTGATCATGTGGACTGAAAATCTTCCTCATGCGGTCTCAATGGTGATAGATAATGAAAAACTTTAGATTGGAAGGCTCAAAGTGGATCAATGACAGAAAATGGGGGCATTTTAAAAAAAAAAAATTTGAACCTTATAATGGATTTTGTCATATTTGTTTTTTTGTTCATGTGACTAGTGTTTTTTGCAGCTGGTGGGGCACTGATATAGGTTTTTTATCTACAAATTCATGCATGGGAAAAATCTGCTTTGGCCTCAAGTATTTCCCAAGGTGTGTTTGGATTCGATGTCGCAAAAAGGCCCTAGCAAGAAATAACAAAGTGTTGGAGATCCACGACAATGAGGCACCGAGACCCCACCATAATAGTCTTGGAGAAGATGACAATTTCATCGACCTCCAACGGTATCAACCTGATTGAAGAGTCCGTCCGGCCTCATCGGTGCAGTTGTTGATTTGTGTGATTCCTTAAATCTTCGTTTTATAGCCAGCGAGTTCCAGGGGCACAAGGAGTCAAAGGCAAAATCTAAATATGATGGCAAGAACGATGATAAGAAGTTAGATGAGGACTACAAGGAAGACTGCTTGGCCTCTTGGCTGTCCATTCTATGGGATGTTTTTTTTTTTGACCATATTCTATTATTTTTATATGGGCACAAGCTACTCTGCATGGTGCTTGCATGATTAGTTTTTGTCTTTGTTAGTTCTTTTTTGCGTCTTTCTTTTCTGATGGCCATAATATTAGGCTTCCATAGTTTAGTTTGGCTGTATTCTAATGGAAGAGTAGGTCTTGGCCATTTTTGTTGTCGGTTTAAACTTTTAGGGCTTGGCCTTTGTCCAGTTGGTCAGTGGACCCTATTTTGTAAAATGGTTTTGGGTCAACCAGTTAAAACCCGGTGTTAATTATAATATTCTCTTACTTACCAAAAAAAAAATGAACACTTGAATCTATAACATATGCACACCTAAAAATTACTCTTACACTTCTATAAATTACGCACTCTAATATAAGAAACTTGTGTGTTAGATTTTGAAGCTCTAATACTTAATAAATCACCACAGGAAAATAATCACAAGATCTAATATAATGAAGTTACAATATAATGAATAAAAAATAACTCAAAATATAATATTAAACATAATATCTTATTAGATTACTCACATAAACATGCTCACAACATTGCAGATGAAAATTTTGAAAATGCTATTGAATAAAGGACTACTAATGCAAGCATAAAGATTTGTGTGTTTGATTTATTGATATTACAATGCTTAGCCACAAATATATAATTTTATGTGACTCTTCATATGCTACACTCTTGAACTTCACTCTTCTTAACAACTCTTCACTTTCCTATTATAAGGACACATGTGCACACTTAAATATTAGACACTTGTGCACATTTACACTCATAACACTTGCATATTTACATGACACTTGTGCATTTCTTGTACATTATTACATTACATAAAATATTTACTCACTAATCTAGGACACAACCCTAATATAATATTTATAATAATGTACCAAAGTGGTACATTGTCATGTACCAAATAATGTAATAATATCCAACACCCTCTCTGTATTACATTAATTGGTTATTGAATACTTTAGTCTTCAATATAGTCTTTGTCCTAATCCTAGAGCCTATGATTGCTTTCTTCAATATGCTACCTTTTTATACTCTGATCAAATGAATGTTTAGTGTACCTTAGTCTTAGTGGCTTCAAGATTACAAGTCTCTTGAACTCTTTCTTAGTCACTAGATTCTCGCATAAGAATCTTTATTTTTCCTTTGTTCTTAGAATCATATGACCCTTTCTTTTTTTGTATGGATACTTCTACTCTAAATTATTTATCATCTTCATTTTTTGATTTTTCATTATTTAGTTCATGAATTGCTTGAGCTTCTTCTTTGATTTTAGGTTCATAATTACTTTAGAAGATAAATTTGGATCACAATTGATCGATTTCCCTTTTCCTTGTCTTCCAAATATTTTATTATAAAATATTTTCCCTCCAAAAATTGAACACTTGACTCTATCATTAGAAGATTTTGTTATAGAATTCATTCTCGAGTTCTCAAATGTATCTCTACGCCATTTTGGTTTTTTTCTTCTCTTTATCTATTAAGTTTTTGAGAATCAACTTTTAACTTGTTCTCAAGTATATCTCGAAACCATTTTGATTTCTTAAGTACATGAAGTAATTATTCAATATCTTCATTGAATACAATCTTAAAAATTTCATCCATTTTTAATCAACTTCCTCCGATGTGGACTACCTTATGTCTCTCTAGGTTTTGAGTAATAACTTCAAGTTTCTAAATTTTTCAATCTATGAAGTAGGATTCCTTATGTCTTTGTAATTGATTGGAAACTAGAAAATAAGAATTTTACAAATTTAATATTCCTAAATTTGAAGTAGACTTCCTTATCTCTCCAAAATTAAATAATTTGCAAAAATTCTATAAGCTTTGAATTTCAAAAAATAAATAAAATAACAAAGCTTTTAAATATAAAAAACTTCAAATAACTTAACTACTAATACTTCCTATCACTACTTATCACTCCAAAATAAATAATTAAAAACTTAACTATACTATTAGCACACTTATCTCTCCAAATAAAACCTTAGAAATTTTATAAAAAATCAAAAAATTAAAATATAATCCTTATCACACCTCTTAACCTTACACAAATTAAAAAGTCTATTTTTAATATATCAAAATACTAACTATATACCTTCCCTAGGCATGGATTTTTGAGGTAATTATAGTGCATAAATTATTTCTCCAACCATTCCAACGTCTTGATGAATTGGTACTTTCTTGTAACATTCAGTTGTACTTTCCTTGGTGTTACATACATTAGAGTTCATTTATGTTACCCCTTGTTTGATGCTTAAACATTTCACTGCTCTTTGTCCTCAAATTCAAATGCACTTCATTATATTTAAAGAGGCATTTTGACTATGACCATGTGGTAATTGTATGAGTGGTGTAATGATATTTGTTCACAATTTTAAGAGTGACATAACATTTCCCTGATAGACTTGGCTTCAAATCGAATCAACTTGTAGAAGGTGCTACAAAATACTTCAATTTTCAAACTCCTTATGGTGCTTGAATTCTTCTTAGGTGGATGGAATTTGAATTTCAAAAATAATTTACCAAACCCTAAAATACCTCTCTACTCAATTGCTTCTTGGAATGAAGTTTGTGTTGGGTGCTGACAAGGATTTCTTGAACGTTTCATTGTCCTTCAATAAATGTGGTGGTACATCAGTTTGTATGACATTCAAACTTTACTGTTTGATGCTCCTTTTCCCTTTCAATTTTACACTCCAATGTTCTAGTATACCATAATTTTTCTCAACATTTTATGTTTTGCTTGACCATTTGAGTTTCTTTTCGCTTGGATCTTCCACTTTTAAATCTTCCCTTATCTTGAAATTGGACTCCTTGGTGTGGCACTTGGTATTCATCTACTCAAACTCCTTAGGTCCCTCTAGATTATCCTTCACCCAAATAGTACGAACACTTCACTTTTTTCGCTTGAGACATTTCAATTCTTCCCTTTGGCTGGCACTCTAACATTACAGGTTTCGACAACTTTGACATTCAAATATATCCTAAACTTGGCAATCAAACTGCATCAATATTTTCCAAGTTTGGCACTCTTAAAATTTTTACGTATTCCTAAGCAAGTCTATTTCACTTCTCCTGGTAATTTACTATCTTTGCATCTCCTTGAGTGAGACCTATGACTTCTCCAATGTCTCCGTATGCATCTGATATAATTTCTTCAAACTCCCTATGGTATGGAGCTTAAACTCTACATTTTCATTTAAATGACGCATGCTTCCTCTATGGTGCTTGAAATATCCTATATGGTTTTTGATTCTTTTGATTTCCACTTAGATAAATTATGTTTTAGGTTTCCAATACACCTCCTCAATTTTAACTTGGCACTCAAACTCTTGTATTATAATTGATTTTTTATTTATATTGCTTGGTTCTACTTGGATTTGCCTCCACAGTATGTCACTTGGCTTGTTCTTTGTGCTTTGTCACTTGAAATTTGGTCTCCTGCATCCCTTGGACTTCTATGCACCTCTAGTTGGAGCTTATCCCTTAAGTTCTTTCTTAGCTCTTGTGGTTGCTCAATGGTTCTTGCATGTCTCTACATGTAGACATCTAAAACGTGTTATGTCGAGGAGGCTACTCATATGGAAACCTATTTAGACCATGTGGCTCATCTTGGACCTTTCCACGATCTAAAAATGGTCCTAACCACTTAATTATGGTATTTTAGTCCTATTCAGCCATCATCACTAACATCATCAATGGTGGTCACCACCACCATCGATAATCAGAGCAGCCATTGGTTGGCCACTAAAAGCAATAGCGGCTATGGCCATAACTATACCTATTGATAGCGATTGAGCCTATAAAAAACTTGGGCTACCCGAGTTGAGAAAATATGTTACCAACAATGGTTTCTTGAGCGGTTGCACCTATAAAGATTCTAGAAGCATCATCATAATTTCTCCATGCCAATAGATTCTTGACCTTGGCTTCCTTGAGAATCTAAGATGAAGACTTGGAAATTCTATTTAAGGCATCCCAAAATTGGAGAAAATATTTAAATTCATCATAACGAAGTGCTATCAAACTGTAACTAGAGAGAGAAATCTCTCATAGCATCCAACTGCTATCGAATATGCATCAGAAGCTACATTCATGGGCATGGATTACATCATATTTTGAAGAGTCACCTCTATCATCATTTGATTGATAATTCACCATGAGATTGAACCAATTCCCATCCTAGCTCGTTCTGCAAGAACGCACCAAGAACATCAATAGATTTGATATTGGAATTGATCATCACTAAGCCTAGAGTATAGAGAGTATATCTTATGTTTCATGGCTATTGTTTTTAATAGTTGTCCACACGCACAATCACCAACATTGATAGTAGCTAACAGAGCCCACCACCCAAATATAAATTTTTTTCCTTTGTTTTAGTCCATAGATTTAGCATTAGTTGCATTTCATTTGATTTCCTAACCTAGATTAATTAGCTTTACATTCTATATTTATGCATTTCTTTCTAGTATTTTTATGCATTTATTCTTGTTTTCAATACTTTATGCATTTTCCTTATAATTTACATCTATTCGAGAAACTAGCCTCATTTTGAGAGGCTTATATGCTATTAATGTTTCTTGTAGTTTCTTTGTGTGCAGGTGACAAGTTTATACAAGGCTAAAGATCATCAAGATTCAAGTTCTTGACATCAAGAAGCAGAGGTGGCTTAGTAAACCCTCTATAATCAGTTTAGTGGAGATGCAAAGACCATTGTGGAGTGCATCTTTCCCATTTTGAGGGTCATAATGATTGTAATATTGTATCAAATTTGGTATCCCTAAGAGGGATGAATTGTAATCGAGTCTTTACTTTATTAATAAAATAAGAGCACCTCATTTTGTTATTTCATTTCTCAATGGTTACATAATTTTGTCTTTTCAAATTCCTTATATTGTTGCAATTAGATTAGATGCATGGTTTTTACTACTTTACAAGTGGTGATCACGTGTGGGACTCTCCCATTTTCTGCTAACTAATTTTTTTCTATCTATTTTTTATTGTAGGTAAAAATTCTCTAGTGACAATAGCTAACAATCAACACTACCATCAACTTTAGCGGCTAACTCCACCATCGCCCTGATCATCAATGACTACAGGAAAACATAGAGAATAAGAGTGCAACAACATCTTCAAACTTAGGCTACCCTTGTAAGTGGCACTAAAACTATTATTATGTGTTATTGAAAATGTTTTAGAATAGCACTAATTAGTAAACATAGAGAAATATTTAAAGTAAATTTTCTAGGTTTTTCTTTGTTTGTTGTTAGCTACTACTGGGAACAATGGCCTTTGTTGTTAGCCACCCTAGAATCTAGTGGCTAATATTCTGACTGCGCCTATGTATAGCGGCCATGACTGTGCACCACTTTTCATAGAGGCGGCCACTATTAGAACTATGTGTAGGTTTGCATGCTTGGAGCCTGCTCAAAGGTTGTTCCATTTTAGTTTGCATCTATATTTTTTGAATTTAAACATCTTTTACATGCATCATTTTTAAAATATAAAATGTATTTTATTTGCATGTAGTTGAAATATCATGGTGTGTTGTTTGATGCATCTTTACTTTTTGTTTAAATTAAAATGAACACCTCACACACCACATTTCAAGTTTAAACATCAGTTGAGTTGGGCTCTCACATCCAACCAATTGATCAAGACCAATGGTGGATGTCATTACCACTTGGTTGGCTTGCTTATTGAGAGTTTTTCATTACCCGATCATGGCCAAGGCCGATCCAAGAACCATCAAAGCTATGGAAAATAGCATGTACTTCTCTTTTGAGAGGTATATCGCTACCCATGGTGGATTGGGTGAGGATCGGTAGGACTTGTGCTCCCCTATCGATTATGGGTTTCATCTCCATATCTGGTGGGTATGACAACCTAGACTTCATCATCAGGTTTGTTTTTGTGAGTATACAGGTGAAAACCTTTAACAATTTGAGAGTATCATCAACAATTTTCAAACATGATAAGAGAAAAATCAGATTTCCAACACATCATAACACACAAGACAAGTTTTTAGGACACACAAATAATTTTTAAAAGAGATAAAAATTTGTATACTTTGTTTGTTTCTAAAACACATATGAGATAATTTCAAAATAAATGGTCACCACATGGAGCTGTGCTCAGTCTATGATTGAGGTGGTGACCAATGCACCAGAGGGCACAAATCACCCTAGAGGTAATACACCTACCCAAAATATACTTGAATGATGTTTGGGTAGTCTTAGAGGAGACAACACTACTCACAAGGGATCTCATCAAGAAACCCCACCTAGGAGAACTAATGCTAGATCTTCTCATGATCCAGATGAGGGTATTTCTAGACCTCCTTCATCTCATCATACTAAGAGATAAAATCCACCCAATAAGGGGTAAGGTAGAGGGATTGCATCCATTCACATACCCATCATAGTGCCAAATCCTTTCGAGCATGGAGGATGTCATATCATTCATAGCATTGGTGAAAGAGGTACACCTCTTAACCAACCATGGAAAACCCATCAACTTGATTTCTTAGATCAAGGTGGTGGAAGATCAACCCATAGGGCCTCTTCTACTACCCATTCTCATTTAGAGAGTGTGCATAGTGAATATGTAGTGCAACATACGTATGCCCAAGGTGAGTGCTCCAAGCACCCACATAATCCAACTACCCCATCCACTCATGATGGTACTAAACATAGGGTTGAGCATGGTGTCAATGCAACCTCGATTGATCGAGGGAAGAGGGTTGCCAACCTTGTTGCACATTTTGAGATAAATAAAACCCCTCGCATAGAGTTATAGTCAAAGACCTTATACAATAGATCGATCAGATCGGTTACCTAGGTCTTATGTAGTTCAAGAGAGAAATTACTCCAAGATCAATTGGAGGACTTACACATTGAGCATGAGCATTTAGAGCAAGAACATGCATAATGATAAAGGTTGCATCACCAACGTTTGTATGAGCATCACCTCAGAGAACAATGAATCCTTGAGAAAAAGGAATGAGAAGAGTGATCAAATAGATTATCTCAAGCAGAATTACCCCCACCTAGTGAGTATAGGTAGCAACATAATGAGAGATGTGCTACATCTCACCCTGAGCTACGTACTAGGTAAATAAAAATCATCCTCATCGCACATCACAACATGCTTCTAGGCAATAATAATGCCTAGCACCAAATCTACCTGAGCATGATCAATATGAGGAATCAAAATGAGATGATCAGGAGTAGTAGTATCCTGAACCATCCTCTATGGACTTGGTCGATGACTACAATCGACCAACTCGTTCCCATAGAAACCTACCACCACTTGCTCCCCGAAGACCTCTTTGAGAGGATGAAATCATTTCATCTCAAGCATATAAAGTGCTCACCGAGCGGATCCAATCCCTCAAAAAACAAGATATGACTTATCAGAAGCCCACTTTGAGAAAAATTCATAACCAACCCCTTTGCCCATCAGTACCGAGTCCAGCTTATCCTAAACACTTTGAAATGCCTAAGCTGGATAAGTTTAAGGGAGATGAAGATGCATAGGAACATGTGATAAGTTTTATGAATTTATGTTTCCAATTGCAAAATGATGATACCTTGTTGTTATGAACTTTCATGATTACCCTTTCGGGTGCTACCCTTGAATGGTATAATCAACTCCCAAGGCATAATATCACTAGCTTTGAATAGCTAGCGAACACCTTCCTTGAATGCTTCTCCTTTGGCATCAAGAAGAAAGTTAACCTTTCTGACTTATCAAACTTATGTCAATATGATGATGAGCTAGTTATGGACTATGGGAATAGATGGTGAAGAATCATGTCAAAACTTCCATTCACCATTCCCACATCTGAACTAACTCGGATGTTCACCAAGAGTTGTGCTAAACACATATCATTGTTGCTTCAACTGCAATAGTACACAAAATTCGAGGAGGCTTTGGTGCAAGCCAAAGTTATTGAGGACATTAAGGTCCAAGAGGGAGATTTGAAGCTCTATAAAAAGGATTGGAATAATAAGAACACATGTAATCAACCATATCAGGCTAAACCTGCACTTGTAAATCAAGTCATGTTGAATATTCCAAAAGTAGAAAAGAGCCAACAATAATCGAATTATTAGGCTCAACCTCCCCCAATGCATTACAATTAATGCAATGAGAACCAGGCACAAAAATGACAATATTGAACACCTCACAACTACACGCCATTGCCTGAATCTTTGGTATCACTTTTCAATCACCTATGCGAGGCTAAGGCTCTAATATTGCCTGAGATATGTACCCTTGATCCTAATCATCCAAAACCTAAAGGGTATAGGGAAGATTTATATTGCGTATATCATCGATAAAATGGCCATGATATTCAAGATTGCATCTCATTCAAAAATGTGGTGTAGAATATGTTAGACAAAAATGATTTGCAAATAGATAGCCCCTTGGCTATCGATAATCAACAAATTAACATATTCAAAGATCCCTCTACCCAAGCATGAGGTCCAAAATGATCAAATTGAACATGTGAATGAGGTGCACATAGCCCCACCCAATGAGGGCTTTATCGACATGATAAATATCACAATGGGGAACAAGAAATACACTGATCAGGATACACCATTTAAAAATCTAATCAAAGTTGATCATGTGTCATAGTCCTTACAACCATTGAATTCCATTCAATCATATAAGGATCTTGTGATCACATTTTAAAGGTAAGAGATTAAGCCAATCCCTATTAATGAACTCGATCCACCACTGCATATCATAGCAAGCATCAATCAGATTCCATACAAGTGAGTTTTGATTGACATCAGTTCATCCATTAACATCATCACTACCATGGCTTTGAAACATCTGAATCTTCCACCTTCACACATTATAGACTCAACATTCACATTAAGAGCCTTTAATGATGCCACTTCCCCTACAGTCGGCACAATAGTCCTACCTATCCAGGTTGGGATAAAGACCATACCTACATTGTGTCACATCTTAGAAGGTGAGAGGCAATACAATATATTATTAGGTAGACCTTGGATGAGGGACATGGAATGTGTGCCATCCATAGTGCATCAACACCTTAAATTCATGCACCAAGGGCAAGTGTATGTGGTTCACAATGATCCCGATCCTTTCAAGTACTACAAAAATATCAATGAACCACATGAACCTCCTGCAACATGCAAGCCCCAGAACATTCATTCAGATGAAATCATAAAACATTCGACTAGAGCTTGCATCAAGCCATCACTACCTACTCCCATCAACAAAACTCATGGTATCACCTTACCTAATGAGGAGGAGAAAACATCAGTTGACATAACTGAGATAGAATCACCTCGGCAAGTTGATGACCCACCCACAACTTGTCCGAAAGCCAAAACACCTTCTCACGAGTTTGTGGGAATGGTCAATATCAAAATAGAGAACCAAGTTTCTCTAAAACAATCAGAACAATGGATAGTTCCATCAAAAATTGTTGCCACATCATAAGTGCCACCACCATTGAAATTAGTCACACCTAATTCATTTCTCATAGCACCTTCTCAAGAGCAAGGATGGGTGTCTCCCCATATCAAACTGGGGGTACTCAAGCTGGCATAGTTAAACACTATAGAGTGGAATAAAAACATGAATTGAGTCACAAACATGCGCATGTGGATGCAACTATTAAAATGGATCATCAAGAGATATCCACATCTTCTCAAACAAAGGAGACCTATGATTCACATTTACCTAAGGGTTCTTTGGCACCCACTTTTTCACCTCCTTTAGATGATAATGGTCATCCAAACCCTTCAATAATGATACATTTAAAATCCTTATCAGTCTTGCAACACATGCTAGATCACCTAGGTAATATAGAGGTACAAATGGAGCAACAAAATGATGCATTGCAATTAATCATGTACCATCTCACGAGCCTGGAACTACAAAAGCAACCCACATCTAAGGTCAAACCACCTCCTGTGCAACCACAAGAAAAGCCTCAACAAGAGCAAGCATCAAATTGGCCATGCCAGAGACCACACATTTATACACCATTACCCGAACCTATGATATCAATTTTCAATCGATTATGTGCTGCAAACGCCATCACTTTGCTTGAGGTTCATCCTTTAGATCCAAATCATATGAAACCCCATGGATATAAGGAGGAGGTATATTATTTATATCATAGATAAAATGGTCATGACATCCAATCATGTCATAGTTTCAAGACCATAATACAAAACATGCTTGAAAGGGATCAACTTCAAATTGATAACCAAAAAATAAGCATAGTCAGTGATCCATCCCTTACACCAAAAAAGTGAGGAGAGCCATCCTAAGCAAATAATTGAGATACCTATAGCTCAACCCTTTATCAAAATCAACCAATCAAGTGCGGCCTCAGTGTCCTCTCCCTCATCAAAAACACCCTCAACGTATTTGGACTCCATTAAATGAGTCCATGTCAACCATTTTTTAGAAGCTGCAAGAAGCTAAGGCTATCATTTTACCTAACATACACCCTTTAGACCCAAACAAAGCTAAACCTAAGGGTTATAGGGAGGATCACTTCTACCTTTATCATCGAATAGAGGGCCATGACATTCACAATTGTTATGGATTTAAAAATATGGTTCAAGACCTTATTGATAATGAGGCTTTGCCCATAGATGGTTCACCCATAGTACCTCAACCTACCACAATGCAGGCCACATCATCCCATTTGTGACCCCAAGGTCAACCGCATCCTCGTAAGCCTAACAAGCCACCTCATCGAGTAGTCACATTTTTGATGACTACTTTGGCCCTATTTCAAAAACTATACGAGGCAAATGCAATCACATTACCAAAATTCAAACCAAGAACACCTAAACCTAGGTCACATGATGAAAGCCTCTATTGTATCTATCATCGTATAAATGGGCATGACATCCATGACTGCTATTCATTCAAGAATGTGGTCGAAGAAATGGTAGAATAGAATGAGCTCCACATAGACGGTTCACTTGTTTTACCCCATCAAAACATTGGCACCTCACAGAGTTCCATGCCCCAATAGGGAGAGTTGATTTTTGTCACTCTTCCTAAGTAGGCCGATTACATTGCAGTGAATGACATGCACAATGGGGGTCTTCAAGGTAGCACACCTTCCCCACCATCCACATCATAATCAATGAAGCAAAGTGAGAACTCTAAAGGTATCACACCTTCCTCACTTTCATTGAGTAGCACACACACTAGGGGTACCTAAGGTATCGTACCTTCTCCCTAAAAATCATCAAAATTTCAAAAAAAAATAGAAAACAATAAAACACAAAAACAATTCAAAACATTAAAAACATAAAAACATTTACATTTTGCATTTCATTATATGCATTCATTAATTGCATTGCATTAGGCATTTTCATCCATTGCACTTGCATTAGGATAGGTTGTGTTTACAATCTTATGAATGACACCATGTTTGTATGCTAATCATGCATCCTCAATCATCATCATTCATCATTCCTTGTGAGTAATTGTGTTTTTCAACACAACTTATGAGTTGCTATCAGGTGTATACTAGGGTTTTCGGTCATTCAACCATACCTAGTTATCTTTTCAGATTTTGTAGAAAGCTATCTTGGCTTTTGAAGATGAGGTCTAGTTTTGATAGTACCTTGTATATCTCAAAATCCCATCACAATTTTAAACATTAATAATCCTAGTTTGAACAAGGAAGGATGACACTACAAAGTGGTCCTGGTCACCTTAAGTGAAAGGTTTTCCTTGCTCATATTATCATGCGCATGGTCTAGAGTGTTGATTATTGGCAAAAGGACAAGCTCCCCCCTACCCAAAGAAATCCCTTGCTTTCATACAAAATGAGCAAATTCCCAAAGCAAAGCAAAGAAAAATAAATAATGATTTTCATCACTAAGCAAATCCCTTGCTCCAAAAGAAAACAAAATGTAAAATAAATAGTGATTTTCATCACTAAGCATGAGCAAGTATCCCAAGAAATGAAAATAAAAGAAGGGGGTAATGAGCTTGAATCCCTGGAATATTCAGTATTCAACCACCATGGGGTGATCTTCATTACAACAATGGGTTGAATGAAACCTGCCTGGCAATGGAGTATCCTTACGCGTGGTGATATGTCTATCACATTAGCGACCTTATTTTGTACAGACCAATGTCATCTTATGGATGAGCTAGCTTTAGGTGGCTTGTATTACCTAGTAGTCTAGTCCAACTGCATCCAAACTTAGGATCATGATGACCATATGGTGATCCTCATTACAACAATGGGTTGAATGAAACCCACCTGGAAATGAGGTAGTCTTATGCCTCATCTAATATATTCACTTTGCACACATAGGGATAATGAATATCTTGGTCTTCTTAACAAGACTTATATCTTTCAGGAGTCTTGTGTAGTCATTATACAACTTTTGATTAATCAACTAGGGTGTTTGAGTCTCATGGAAAACCTCAAAAATTCCCCTATAGCAACAAATCATCTCATCAAATCATGCACAATTTTCCTTATGAACTTTTGTTTATTAAGGGGTGTTCATAGAATAGGATAGATACCAGATGGATATCAACAATGATATTTAGATGACCACTGACTATTTTATGCATATATTTTAATTTACAGAAGCTTATAGGGAAAGCCCATACATCTCACATCATCTCATCTCACATATGGATGCTTAAATGATTAATTCTTATGATAAGAGTTACCATTTTCATTCATGATTTTCATACATTATGTGGTGTCTTCCATTAGTTTGTTAAACACATATTAGATTCATTCCTTATGTTTTAAGTGATTAAAGCATACAGGTTCATTTGCATTAGACCATCCTCATGTAATTAATGCATTACATACATATCATCTACCATATCATATCACATAGATTAAATGCATAAACAATTGAAACAAATTTAAACATGCATTTAACATTCACCATTGCATCCATATAAGCATACATAGTAGTGCATCTACACATCTAGATCATAGCATCTAATCATACATCTATCATCTAGCTAGTGCATGTCATCAATACATCACATACATATAGCATAATCACATCATCATCTAAGCATTGCATCCATAAATGCATCACATGAACATAAAATCAAAGATATAATACACATAATGAGTCATAAATAGAGAGTATCATATATATATATATATATATATGTGTGTGTGTGTGTGTGTGTGTGTGTGTGTCAAAGTACATAGAGGTACAAAAATACCCATAGGCTACAATTGTGTAGGTCCTCAGACCTTACACTCAAAAATGATATAAGTCATCATGACATATCAAATGGGGCCTACACCCCTTGAGTCACCTCCACCCTCAACTCCATCTCTGCAAGGCTGTCTGGAGCTAGTACCTACTGATATCTCAGATCATACACTTGACCTATGACTAGGCTACATTGATGACTACCTAGACTCACTTTGCCTACTCTGCTGGGAGCCCCCTATTGTAGATCTAGCTGGTATAGTGCCACCACATATCCTGATCTCATTTTGAAGAGTAGCAATGTATGCTACATCTATTATGTGTTGTACCCCATCCTCTACTAGGAGACCTCATAGCTACCTAATATCTACATCACTACCTAAATCTGCCTACCCTTGAGTGGTTAGAGTGGATGGTGTGACCTGAACCATAGGAGCAATCCCTAGCTGTGTCCTGAGAGCATCACTCTCAGTAGTCTTAGCATCTTCTTTGGCCATCTTGGTTTCCAACTACATCTATAGAGTATCTATCATGGTCTAATCCAAATCTACCTAAGTCTAGAGAGTGGTCCTCTCCTCCTCATAGCCCCACCATAGCTATTACCCTACACTCAACTGACTCTACATAGTAGCGAGAGATGTATCTCGCTCCATCACCTACCTTTGAGTTATCTATAGCTACATCTGTAAGTTATGCACCTGAGCCTATAGTTATGATACCTCATCATCTAGGGCATCCTCCTCACCCTCCTCCTCATCTTAGGGATCATCAATAGTTACTGCTACCTATCCCCACTCACCCTCCATCCTACGATGCACTTATCACCCATCATCATCACCTCCCTCAACTGTCACCTCATCCCTAGATCTACCTAGGCTACCACCACCCTACCATAGTCGAGAGATCCACCAAGTGTCATACTCTATAGTGGTCCTAGGATCCTCTACACCTATCTCATCAATAGGAGGATCTACCTCCTCTAGATAAAGCCTATCATCTATGGTACTGGAAGTTGTATCTCCACCTTTCGATGATGATAGAGGACTGGCTCCTCTAGCACATCCTATGCTATCCCAAACTACCTAGTGACCTAAGCATAGTGGAAGTACTCCCTCACCTTCCCATGGTGCCCCATGAGCCATCTATCATGCCTCACTCAGGACAAGTATCTCTCTACCTCATCCCACACAGGATAGCCTAGGTAGGGTCTCCATATAATCTGACTCGACTATAATCCTGTCAGTGACCCAATATAGTGTGTTAGATCCCTAGCATGTGGATGACTTTAGCTAGTCTCTACATCTCATGGCCACCTCATAGCATAGCAACACTCTACCTCTACCAAAGTAGCTATACCCAATGGCAATCCACCAGGTCGATCTATGTAGATGTGCTCCCACCCCCATATCTATAGTAGTAGGTTGCATCCCACTCCTACTCACCCCCATCATGTAATCTAATATAGCTCATCATAGAGCTATGCTATAAGTATGCTCCCCCATGCCATAATCAAATGATGCTCTAGGTCACACTCTAGCAGGTCTTACACCATGTCTAGGAGGTTCTAAGGGAACCTCACACCTAAAGATTGAGTAGTAGCACATTATAGATAATGTGCATAAGTACTACCTATCATCAAGAGAATACATCCTCCTTATACCAATAATCCATAGGAACCCCACCATGCTCTATATCTCCTAGTGCCTCAACAACTCTATCTCAAAAAACTTAAGCAAAAATTATATCCCTCACCATAATAGGAGAAGAAACAATAGCCCATCCATCGATGGGAATCCTAAAGATATGGTAGACATCCTCTAATGTCACCATCATCTCTCTAGTGGGGATATGGAAAGTGTTAGTCCTGCTATCCCATCGATGGGCTAGGGTTGTGAGATATGACTGGTCCGACATCATTGTTGGTAATCTCATGATATATTTGAGGCTAATCACCCCAAACCACTCCCAATCATCATCATCTAATAGAGGTTGTAACTCTAGAAGTAGATTGGGATCTCTACCCCGAGCTATCAAAGTCTAATATACAACAAAGGATAATTCAATGCACACAATCACTCAAAATCCAAAAAAAAATCATGCAAAAATAAAAAAATTTCCTAAGGTTCTCAGCTGCTCATGTCACCATCAGGCACCATGGTCCTCATCGATGTCATCAGCGACCACTACCAATGGTTAATTTTTTTATCATTGGGGTTTGAACCTCATCATCCATAGTGATGGTGGCCCCCATTTGGCAAATTGGGTACCACCCTCATTGATAATGGCTATGAGATTGACCCCATGCAAGGTCATTTTCCCACCCAAAAATGCAAAAATTTAAAATCCTAACCCCCTTTAAATAAGCTAACCTAAGCTACACCTAAACTAAGGGGTGAGGTTCATTACTTATAGTTTAATGTGGTTCCTTAACCCATTAATTAGTGAGGTTCATTTTTAAATGCATAAATCATGAGAGTGAGATGGAGAATCTACCTTAGGAGCTTTGGCTCCACCACTCGTTGAAGCCTCGGTCTGATCCGCCATGGTGGTCTATCTAAATTTTAGCAACGTTTCGTATCAAATTTTACTTCTCCTCCCTCGGAGCTCACTCTTCCTCAACTACTAGCTAGAAATAATGAATTTGCAAAATCCCTAAAATACCTTTTATATTTTGTAATTTTGGTCATCACTCACTTTGATATCAATCATAGGTCAGCCCGACCACCGACATTGATAGTGGCTATGGGATTTGCAAATATCCACCACCACCTTTGAGAATAGTTAAGAAATAGTCATAAATGCACCTATTTTCTCACCATAAGGAGTTTCATATTGGACATTAATGCATATCTACCGGTCCATAATCATCATAAATCATAAAATTTACAAAAAAATCAAATAAAACAAAATTTCAAGTGTGCCTCATATCTAGTTATTTACCCTATACACTTGGTGGTTGTAGCGACTTGCACTCCATGCAATCTGGTAAGATGAGTAAATTACCATAAGGCCATTTGAACCAAATTATTCATTGACAAATTGAAATGTCTTCACTTCAATCCCCAAGAAGGCCATTGTGGTCAGACTGCTCCATGGGAATGAGGCATTCATTTCATTTCTTCTATGAAATTTCATCAAATCATCGAACATAGTGATTCATCATATGCTTAAATTGAATTGCTATCATCTTGATTCCCTAAGAAGGCCATTATGGTCGGACTGCTCCATGGGATAGAGATGTACAATTACTATTAATGGTTGAAATCATAACTGTAATAGGACCTTCCCTACAACAACATTAATCATCTTGAACTGTCCAAATCAGTCATCTTGGTCAAGCGACTCATCACTTTCATCACTTGCCATTTTCCTCATCGACTCATCACTTGAGGGGGTAGTCATAATCATAACATTCATAATCAAAATCAATAATTGAATACTTAATCATGTTAATTGTGTTCATCCTATGAATCATTGCTAAAAATTATCATGCTCCTTTTTGGGGTAGAAAACAAGTAAATTAATTAAACAAATGCTTGGCATTTTTGAAGCATGAATGTAGGTCCTTGCCTCTTCATGATTGAACAATATCCAAGATCAAGTAGGCCTAAAGTGAAAGTTTGTACTTGAATCAAGTTCTTTAACTTGTTTGAAGGCAATGATTTTGAGATGCATACCCTTTCCATGATTGGGGCATCTAATGTTGACCAGATCAATGAACATCAATCAACCTATAATATGGCTTTAGGTTGTCTATTTTTTCTTAGTGTTGTGTTTTCCCATAATGCATCCCAAAAATGGGCATCTATAGACACCTAAAATGCATCATGTTGAGGAGGCTACTCATATGGACACCTCTTTAGGCCATGTGACTGATCTTGGACCTTTCCAAGACCCAATAGTGGTTTTAACCACTCAATTAGGGTAGTTTAGTCCTATTCAACCATCATCGCTAATGTCATTAGTGGTGGCCACCATCACCACCAATTATTAGAGCAACCATGGGATGACCACTAACAACGATAGCGGTTATGGCCATCATCATGCCTATCGATAGTGATCAATATTGTAACAAACTCGGGCTACCTGAGTTGAGCAAAATACATTACCAACAATGGTTTCTTGAGTGGTTATGCCTACGAAGCTTCTAGAAGCATCACCCTAACTTCTCCATACCAACAAATTCCCTATCTTGGCTTCCTTGAGAAGCTAAGATGAAGACTTGGAAAGTCTATTTAAGGCATCCCAAAACTGGAGAAAAAGATCTAAATTCATCATAACGAAGTGCTGTCAAACTGTAACCAAAGAGAAATCTCTCATAAGCATCCAACTATTATCGAATCTACATCAGAAGCTGCATTCATGGCCATGGATCACATCAAAGTTTGAAGAGTCGCTTCTACCATTGTTTGATTGATAATTCATCGTGAGATTGAACCAATTACCGCTCTAAGTCATTTTGCAAGAACACACCAAGAACATCAACATATTTGACATTGGAATTGATCATCACTAGGCCCAAAGTACAAAGACTAGATCTTCTATTCCACGACCACTATTTTCAATAGGGCCTCACAGGCACCATCATCAAAGTCGACAACGATAAATAGAGCCCACTGCCCAAATCATCAGTGACCATGGGATGATGTTTATTTTCCTTTGTTTTAGTAGTAGATCAGAGTAGAAGCATTTCAATATGATTTCTAACCTAGATTAATTAGCTTTACATTCTATATTTACGCATTTCTTTCTATATTTTCATGCATTTACTTCTTGTTTTCAATATTTTACATGCATTTACCTTACAGTTTGCATTATTCGAGAAACTAGCCTCATTTTTAGAGGTATCATGTGCTATTAACGTTTCTTGTAGTTTCTTATGTGTAGATTACAGGGTCATTCAAGAGCTTCACATCATCAAGAACCAATTTCTTGGCATTCATAAGCAGAGGTGGTGAGTAAACCATCTATAAATAGTTAGTGAAAGAGCAAGGATCATTGAAGTGCATATTTCCCTATTTTGGGCTACATACTTTGTAAATTTATATCAAATTGGGTATCCCTAAGAGGGATTCAATTATAATCGAGATTTATCTTTATTAATAATAAGAGCACCCTGTTTTATTATCTTATTGTCTCAATGGTTACATAAGTTTCACTTTAAATTTATTCACAATTTTGCAATAGTTTAGATGCACAATATTTTGTTGCTTTACACTACATTCCAAAGATATTTTACTTGAGGTAAACTACTTATAATTTTAGCTCTTGGCACTGCTACACATTAAAATTTGCTCATCTTCTTCACTATTCCATATTTATTGGTTCAACCTGGTTTGATTTGGTTTGAAATTACACACCTTAGCTTCTGTGCTCTTAGTTTATTAGATTGGATTCAGTGCTCTTGGGTGCTTAGCTTTGTAGGGTGAAATTTTTATCTTATGTTACTGCCATATATATTACTTTCTTTTGAAGCTCATGTTCTAAATGGAGGTGCAAGTACAAATTCTTTGGCTTTGATGCAAAATATTCTTCTAAGCTAAAACTTAAAATTTTATTTGTTTCATTTAATAATATGAATACCTTAAGAAATAATCCTTATCATGTAGTGTTGTCTAATATGTAAATTGTTGCCCTCTTAGATGAAACTAGTCTATTTGCCTTCAAGCCTTTTTGTTATCTTGAGATCTTCTAGTTACCTTCAAGTCTTCTTTACTATGTTTCAAAACTTGTTGTCCATGTAGACTTCTATGATGCTTTGCATCAATATTTTCCTTAACTAAATATGTTGACTTCTCTTGTATGCTAGATTATTTTTGTCTTCAAGTCTTCTTGTTATCTTAAAGTATTCTTATTATCTTGAGGTCTTCTTGTTACCTTCAAGTATTCTCTCTTGTTTTTAATCTATATAGAACAAGCTATATTAATGATCTCTTTTCTATAGGACTATTTTAATAGAACTTCTTCTAATGAATATCCTTTCTTTGTCTATTCTGGGACTTCTTTTCTTGGGTCTTCTATATATTTTTTATGGGCTTGTCATCGAATGGAGATAATTGTCCCAAATATAGAGTAAGTACTCTTGTTGGAGCTCTTCTAATAGGTCTCCTTTATCTTCAATATCAAATATACAAGTCTTATAGGACTTTTCTCCTTATGACTCCTTCCTTTCTCAATCAAATATGACCTATTTTCTACTAGGGCCACTTATCTCCACTATGGATCTCTTTCTATGAAGGGTATTAAATATTTGGTTCTTTAAACTCTACCTCTCAATATTGGTCTCTTCACTTGGACCAATTTTCCAAGGTCTATGTTCAAGACCTAGATAAATATTATAGATTGCCTTATATTTTCAATAGATTATTGGAATAGGTAAATTCAATATTTCTTATCAAATTCAATATATTAATGACCTAAAACTATTATCAAGGCCTATATTTGAGACCTAAAACTTTTCTTTATTGCAACTTGAATCAATCATTCCTTGAGGAAAACCTTCAATCTTCTAGCATACAAAGATGAAAGTCTTCTCTATCTATTGTAGGAATCTTCTCAAATTTTGAAGATCAATTTTTACTGTAGCACTATCTTAGATAGCTTTCTCTAGCATTACCTAAGAATCCAAAAATTTGAATGACCAACTTTCTTCTATGTTGGTTCTTCCTACAATCTTCAATCTACAAAAACTTCAATCAATAATTATTTCCTTTTCAATATCAAGGGATTTTTATCCCTTCAATATCTTTTATCAATGTTATGGTTATCTATTCTCTAAATAATCAACTATCTTCAATTTGATTTCCTAGTCTTTATTAGTTGTTATTCAACCTAGTGGAAAGAATCTTTAATCTTCATTGGTTATTCTTCAATCTAGTGGAAATATCCTTGCTGAGTCCTAGTCTTCACATCTTATTCTTCAACCTCATGGAAAGACCCTAGCTTTCTCCAAATTATATTACTAAGTCTTAGTCTTCACTAGTTGTTCCTATAACTATGGAAAGACTCTAGACTATTGCAACTTTCAAATCTTGTACAAGCTATCTTGTTGTATCTCTAATACCATTGTTAGCTTTTGATGCTCTAATACTTAATATAAATCACCATAGGAAAATAATCACAAGATTTAATATAATGAATTTGTAATATAATGAATCAAATAATAACTCAAAATGTAATATTAAATAGAATATCTCATTAGAATACTCACATAAATATGCTCACAATATTACACATGAAAATACTAAAAATGCTATTGAATAAAGGTCTACTAATGCAATCATAAAGCTTTGCATGTTAGATTGATTGATTTAAAATTTCTTAGTCAAAAATATATAATTGTATGTGACTCTTCATATGCTATACTCTTGACCTTCACTCTTCTTAAGAACTCTTCACTTTCCTATTATAAGGACACATGTGCACACTTACACATTAGATGCTTGTGCACATTTACACTCATAACACTTGCATATTTACATGACACTTGTGCATTTCTTGCACATTATTACATTACATAAAATATTCACTCACTAATCTAGGACACAACCCTAATCTAATATTTACAATAATGTACCAAGGTGGTACATTGTCATGTACCAAATAATATAATATTATCCAACATTGTGCACATATTTACATTACATATTTGCACTCTTACATATAAGACACTTGTGCACATAGTCTCAAATTACACTTGCACACTAACTCACATGACACTTGTGCATTTATGACATATTCACACTTACATAAAGGGGAAATATAATCCATACTATAAACTATGACTCAACCCTAATCTATTATTTACAAATGTACCATGAAGGTACCATGGGGGTACATTAGCATGTACTAAATAATGTAATATACTCCAATAGAGATGAGGACTTAGAAATTACTTTAAGGATGGATGGGGTATAACATAACAACACTGAATGTATACAACATAATAATCTTATACAATTAAATATGCATGTAACTTAACATACTAGCCATTACTGAAAGCATTCACATAATTCATTAAGCACTATTTGTAAGCCATAAATATTCCAAATACTTCATGCAAAGTAATCCAATTAGTGATCCAAAAAGTAAAATTCACTTTAGCATAATTCACTTATTACAAAGAGTAACATAAATATATTACATCATAGTATTCATTTATAAAAATACCTAAAAATGCACTCCAAATAGAGGTAAAAAAAATCACTTTTCATTAAATGGTAGCAGTCATCATATAATATACAATCAAGCAAATGCTATAGAGTCGACCCTCATTATGAGGTGCATTAAGCTATTTATAAGTTGCTTCATGAATCTTGTAGCTCAAAAATTTTAAAAGTTTGCTACAAGTCTATTAGAAACAACTTGATAAGAAACACTCATAGGAGTAGATATCATTTCATACCCCACTTTTTTTGGTTGATGTGTAAGGTCTAAATCTCTTTCCTTTAGCTTCAACCCTGATGTGCCTTTATTAAATCCATTGATTTCCAACTGCCATCCCCTATAATTTTCTCAACCACTACAACAACCTATCATGCATGTTACTTTCAAGCCCTAAACTACCCTAGTTTAAGTGGTTGAGAAGCTTTGAGATGTTACAACTTTTGATAGAAGTAAACTAAAAGAAAGGGATATTCATAGGAAATTTTAAGTTTATATTAGGTTCTTTTTATTGCTTTAGATACCTTTTGAGTCATATTTAAACTTTTGAAAAGGTTTATATGACTTCATCCCTTAGAAATCCTAGATTCTCATATTTTTTAGAAATGCTTTGGTCTTCTAATTTTACACAATTCCAGGCTATTATGTGTATGCTAATGTAAGCATTTTACAAGTCTAACTTTATTCCATTCCAGATTTTACAAGTGTTAGAATTACACCATTCTGGTTTCCTTATTTTTGGGCTTTGCTACAACTTTGGCTGATGTCATCTTTATGGAAGTCTAGGATTGATTAATCCTTGGTTTGTGCATTGTCAAAGTCTTTTTGAGACTTAGTCAATTTTATTATATTGAAATGCTTTTTACTTTATTGCTTTTCATGATTCTTGATCCATTAAAAAATGTTTTGATCACCATGAAACTTAACTCTAAATTGATATATTTCAGCCTCTACTAGCTTATTTATGTTGCTACAAGATTTTGGCCATCTTTTGGGCATTTTTCCTTAAATATATTTGAGAAAACAATTAGAAAAATGGAAAGTTGGCTTGATTTACAAGGGCTTACAAATGTGGTCATAATTTTGACCTATATTCTTTGCGTCTCTCAAGGATTTCTATTTACAAAAATAGAGAACCTATAAAGCCTTATCTATTGAATACAAGATTGTAAGGAGGAAGGGAAGCTAGAATATAAGCTAACAAAAATTGGATATCTACAAAGTAACAAAGCTTAAGGTTACAAGGAATAGAAAAATTATGGAATGGAGAATGCGAAGAGAAAAACTACAAGAAGTGAGAAAGGCAAGGGTGTTAGAAATTGGAGGGGTTGGTGATGGTGGAGAGGTTTATAGTTATATAGGGTTCGAAAACAAAAAAGGAAGGAAATATGAAAAAGGAAAATTAAAAGAAAGCGGATGGAGATACCTAAAGGGTTGTACCCCCTAAGAAATAAGTACCTCTTTGAGCATAGTCTGCTACAACTAAGAGTTATTTTAGACCTAGTCAAACTACCTTAGGTAAATATTCCAAGCACTCACAAACTAGAGCCTTTCATTATTTTATGCCTTTATTTTCTTCACAAAGTTTCATAGATATTCTTCTTTTATGTCATAGGCATTTGCACAACATCTTAGGTGTGGGAGGTGAGCAATTGATACAAAGGTAATATTTGCATTAACCATTAACATAAGGTTACAAAGTTTAAATAAACATTAAAATAACCATTCTAGAGAAAAGGGGGGAATAGGAGAAATTAAGGGAGAAGAAATTAAAAACAAATTCTCTTGCCGCCCAAAGATGTTGCCGTCCAACTGCCGTCCAGGTAAGGTAAAAGGTAAGTAATCTTACCCAAGGTAAAATACCTTTTTAACCTTTTACTAATGGTAATTTTCCAACATTCTCCCCCTTAAAGTTGAGAGGACTGACTATACAGTCTCTCAGCTTTATAAATTGAGCTTTAGCCATGCCTTTGGTGAAGATGTCTGCTAGATTATCCAAAGTGCTGCAAGTATTGAAGCTCAACTATCTGTTGTTCCACCATATCTCTTATGAAGTGATACTTCATATCAAAATGTTTTGACCTTTTGTGGTGGATCGGATTATATGCCAACTGTATGGCACTAATATTATCACAATTCAGTTTGGTTGGACCAATTTGTTTTTCGCCAATCTCTTCAAGGATTTTCCTCAACCAGAGGATTTGAGTACTAGCATGGGTAATGGCTATATACTCAGCTTCTGTAGATGATAATGCTACAACAGATTGCTTCTTGGAACTCCAAGTTATTAGTCCTGAACCTAGACTAAAACAGTTCCCTGATGTAGATTTTTTGTCATCTATATTACTGCCCCAATCGCTGTCACTATAACCAACTAACTTCACAGAGTTAGACTTGTGGTAATGGATTCCAAAATCCAATGTACCTTTTACATATCGTAAAATTTGTTTGGTTGCTTGAAGATGCAGCTCGGATGGGCATGCCATAAACCTTGATACTAGAGAAACAACATATTGTATATCTGGCCTAGTGTTGGTGAGAAACATTAAACTCCCAACCATGCTTCTGAAATTGGTCATGTCAACTTTTGGTGCTCCATCATCTTTGCTTAGCTGAATTCCATGTCCTGTTGGTGTTGCAACTGATTTGCACTGCTGCATAGCAAATTTTTGAATCATGTCACGAGCATATTTCTGTTGACATATGAAGATCCCATTCTTTGATTGATGTACTTCCATTCCTAGGAAGTATCTCATTAATCCGAGATCCTTCATCTCAAATTGATTCATCATGGAGTTTTTGAACTCCATATTCATTTTATTATTACTACCCATAAATATTAGATCATCCACATATAAACAAACTATGAGGATATCTACTCCATTCTTCAGGTAGTATAGAGTTGGTTCACTCTTGCTTTTTGTGAAACCATACTTGCTGAAATAGCCATCAATTCGTGAGTACCACGCTCGTGGTGCTTGCTTGAGGCCATAAAGTGCTTTTTTCAATTTATAAACAAGGTTCTCTTTTCCTTGTTCTTGGAAACCTTGAGGTTGTTGTACATACACCTCTTCTGATCGGTATCCATTTAAAAATGCACTTTTCACATCCATGTGTTGAATGTTCCATCCTTTATGGGCTGCCAAGGAAAGAACAGCTTCCGATTGTTTCTTGTCGAGCAAGCGGAGCAAAGGTTTCCTCATAATCTATTCCATATTTCTGAGTAAAACCCTTAGCTACTAATCTTGCCTTGTGCCTTTCAATGCTTCCATCAGCATTGAATTTGGTCTTATAGACCCATTTACATCCAACACATTTTTTTCCCTTGGGAAGCTTCACAAGCTCCCAAGTATCATTCTTTTTAATTGAGGATATTTCCTCTTCCATGGCATCTTGCCATATACTTTCAATACATGCTTTTTCATAGCTAGATGGTTCTAGTCGTGCAGCAACCAACAAAGCATAATTGACTACTTCACCCCTTGGTTCATGAGACTCATCATCTCCTGACATTTGAAGATTTTCAAGTCTTGACAAAATGTCGTCCATCTCACTAGCTTGACTCCTAGTGTATCTTTGTTGGAAATTCCTATCCAACATTTGAGAAGATGGATGACTCTGTAGTATGCGCTTTCCTTTATTTGTCTCTTTCCTTTGAGAAACTGGATCAATATCCATCGGACTTGGAGCGCTTACAGATCTATGAAATCATTTCGGAGAGTTTGGGGGTGCCAACAAAGGAGTCCTTCTTGGACTTGGTGTACCACTTGATGTACTTGATGAAGATTCCTGATGTGGACTTTGTGGAGGGGAACTTTTTCCACTACTTTTCTTGGGTTGTACAAATGTGGAACTTTTCGAATTAGAGTCAATATCAACAAATTTTTTATGACCCCATTCTCCCCCTTCATCAAAAATTACATCCCTGGAGATAATTATTTTATGTGTCTTGGGATTGTACAATCTATACCCTTTGGTTGATTCACAATACCCTACAAAAATACATGCTTGACTCTTGGGATCAAGCTTCTTTCTCTTCTCCTCGGGAATGTGTGCATAAGCTAAAGAACCAAATACTCGAAAATGTTTGACATTTGGTTTCTTACCGTACCATCCTTCATAAGGAGTGATACCATCTAAACTAGAAGTCGGACTTCTATTTAGAATATATGCACTAGTTCTCACTGCATCTGCCCAATAGTTGTATGTGAGATGCTTTGTCTGAAGCATTGTTCGTGCCATTTCAACAAGGGTGCGGTTCTTTCTCTCGGCCACACCGTTCTGCTATGGGGTATAGGCAGTGGTGAACTGCCTTTTTATCCCATTTTGCTTACAATAATGTAAAAATTCATTTGAGGAGTACTCTCCTCCTCTATCAGTGCGAAGACATTTGACATAGTAGTCACATTGCTTTTCTACATTATTTTTGAAGTCTATGAAGCAATCAAATGCTTCATCTTTGTGTTTCGAAAAATAGATCCAACACATTCTAGAATAATCATCTATGAATGTTAGAAAATAAGAATTGTTTCCAAGGCTTTTTGTTTGCATTGGACCACAGATGTCCGAATGTACTAGCTGAAGAGGATAGCTTGCTCTCCATGCTTGGCCTCTTGGAAACTTCATTCTGGAGTGCTTTCCCAAAGCACATGCTTCGCATACCTTCTTATGTTCTAGAATTTTTGGTAGTCCTGTCACCATAGCTTGTGATGTTAACATTTTCAAGCTAGCGGAATTGAGGTGACCATATCTCAAGTGCCACAATTCACTTGGATTTGTAATAGCAATGTTTGCAAGTTGAGCTCCCCCTGGCTCACCAAATTTTAGAGGGAATAACCTATTCTTTGTCATAGGTACTTCTGTGATGACTCGGTTACAATTGTTTTTATCAAGGATTGTACATTTTCTTTCATCAAAAACTAATTTGTAATGCTTCTCCATCATTTGGCCAACACTTAACAAATTGTGTTGTAGCTGTGGAGTATAGTATATGTCATTCACTTTTTTAAGTCCTTCTTTTGTTGGAACTTCCATAGCTCCAATGCCTTCAACTTGCAAAGATTTATTATCCCCTAACTTAACATGGGATTTGTAATTTGAATCTAATGTAGCAAAGAGATTTTCTTTGCCACTCATGTGGTTGGAGCAACCAGTATCCAAAATCCATGTATCTTTAAGATTTTGATCTGACTGTCCATAAGAGAGAAAATGATTTGATGGACCTTCTTCTTCTCCGTAGAATGAGCCATATTGATTGCTTTGATCTTTTGAAGTCTTTGACCAGCAGTCACGAGCGAAGTGTCCTTGTTTCCCACAATTGAAACAAGTTGTTTTAGTCTTGTTACTTCCTCGTCCTTGATTTCCATGGCCTGCATTGCCGCTTTGGTTCTGATTGGCTCCTCTGTTTTGATTTCCACCTCTGTTTTGATTTCCTCCTCTATAGGAGTTGCTTTGGCCTTTGCCTCTTTGTTGTTGTCCTCTGCCTCGGCCTCTTCCTTGTCCTCGTCTTGCAGCTTCATTCGAAGTGAAGGCTTTGTCATCACCTCCATAGCTTGTTGAAGGTGCTCCTTGAAGTCTCTCTTCATGTGATGTTAATGATCCAATCAAACTATCAAATGTAAGAGTAGAAAGGTCTTTGGATTCTTCAATTATGATGGCAATGTGATTCCACTTAGGAAGAAGTGTTCTCAACACTTTCTTCACAATTATTTCAACTTTTGTGTCATCACCTAAAGTTTGCATCATATCAACTACTGCTTTGATTCGTACACAGTAGTCACCGACTCTTTCATTTTCCTTCATTCTGAGATTTTCAAAATCTCTTTTTAAGGTCTGAAGCCTGACTTGCTTCACTTTATCACTTCCTTGGAATCCTTCTTTCAAGGCATTCCATGCATCTGTAGCAGTTAAGTAAGATGCAATTCTAGGAAAGATACTTGGATCTAATGCCGCTTGAAGATGGTATAAGGCAAAAGAATTATTTTTCTGTGCATCTTTGAAGATCTTCTTGTCGGTTGCACTCAAAGTAGTCCAATCTGTTGGAGCAGTGTAACCGTCTTCAATACTATCCCATAGTCCTTTTCCTATGAGTAATGTCCTCATTTTGATGGACCAATACTCATAATTATCCCCACTGAATTCGAGGATTGGTAGATTGTTATTTGATCCCATTATTATCTACTAAAACAAGAAACCTCTCTTATATAGTCTTATTTCAAAAAGACTTTACAAACTATCAAGCCTTGCTTGATTTACAATCATAAACAACTCACTCTTGTTGTTCAGCAATTACAAAATTGTCGACGACTTGTTCATCGTCATCACTGATCAATATAATTTCAGGAGAAGGAGTTTGTAGGATTTCAACTGAATTACTATAATGAGTATATTCAGATCCTTGTGAAGCAATCGCCACTGTGTCGGATTGTTCAAATCTGCTCCCAAAGGAGTTATCTTCTGAATCAGCTTCGTATCCTAGATCAGGATTTCTCTGTTGGGCAATAACCGCGTTTTGCAACTGTGAAAAGACTGTATTTATTCCTAGTGTTCTCACGTGCTCATCAAAGCTTTCAGCGTTTGTTCTCAGTAACAAACTACAAAGTGCTTGGTAACATCCTTCCGATCTTATCATTTAAGAAAATTTCCCAGAAATTTTCTTTTACAAAGATTTCCTCTTAGGAAATTTTACTAATTTTTTTTACCTCTTAAAGCGTAAATTTTTTTTACAACTATTTCCTCTTAGGAAATGTCAATCATCAACTTTAAATGATAAATAAAAAACTTTTCAATTTTTTTTTAAAAATTTTACATCTATTTCCTCTTAGGAAATGACAATAAAAAAAATTTAAAGTTACCTTTAATTAAAGTTACCTTAAAAAAAAATTTAAAGAATTTTTTTTTTAAAACTGTTGACCCCGCCGAGGTTCGATCGTGCGACCTCGCGGGCGTCAAGACAAAGGGTAGCCGCTGTGCTACCGGGCAGATCCGGGAGCATAAGCAGGCTCCCTGCCCTTATTGCTTTCGCAAGCTAGCGCGAAGCAATAAAAAAAATGACCCCGCCGAGGTTCGATCGTGCGACCTCGCGGGAGTCAAGGCAAAGGGTAGCCGCTGTGCTACCGGGCAGATCCGGGAGCAAAAGCAGGCTCCCTGCCCTTATTGCTTACGCGTCGAACGCGAAGCAATTTTTGGCTTCGCGCTTCGACGCGAAGCAAAGGATTTCTTTGGGACTTTAGTCCCACATCGCCTATGCGGCGATGTTTATGCTCTTTAAAAAGAGCAAAGCACACTACGTGCTTTGATTGCCTATGGGCAGTCACAGGCTATGAAGAACCTTTTGCCTCGGGCCGCGTGTAGGTCGCCACGTCAACGAACCACCTCGGGCCGCATGTCGCCTCGGGCTACATGCAGGTCGCCACGTCAACGAACCACCTCGGGCTACGTGCAGGTCACCACGTCAACGAACCGCCTCGGGCCACGTGACGCCTTCTCCAACGTGCCGCCTCGTCAACGTCCAGCTCCACCAGCGCCTCGAGAATCATGCCGATCTGCTCCTACGGGCCGCCTCGTCCAGCTCCACCAACGCTTTGGGAATGACGTCGATGATCTGCTCCTATGGGCTGCCTCGGGATCCATGCCGCCTCGGCTCCTACGGGCTGCCTCGGGATCCGTGCCATCGCCTCGAACTACGGGCCCCATCGCCTCGGGATTCGGGCCGGTCTCGGCTCTCGGCTCTGATACCAAATGTGGGAGGTGAGCAATTGATACAAAGGTAATATTTGCATTAACCATTAACATAAGGTTACAAAGTTTAAATAAACATTAAAATAACCATTCTAGAGAAAAGGGGGGAATAGGAGAAATTAAGGGAGAAGAAATTAAAAACAAATTCTCTTGCCGCCCAAAGATGCTGTCGTCCAACTACCGTCCAGGTAAGGTAAAAGGTAAGTAATCTTACCCAAGGTAAAATACCTTTTTAACCTTTTACTAATGGTAATTTTCCAACATTAGGAATTTGGAGGTATGCATGGTTGCTTTACTATTTGATAGGATTATTGCACCCAAATTCACATTTCAACTCTAGCTTGCATCTCCTTATATAGTTGAGTGGATGGCTATGCTAGTTAAGTGTCATAGTGATTACAAACATCATCTTCTAGACTAGTGCCCCCCTAAAAAATCTATGATTTGTGTGAGAGGTTTGCTTGTATGTTTTTTCTTTTGCACATTCTGTAGCCTTTTTCTAGCTAGATATCTCTCATTTAGATATCTTGTGTTTGCTTCCATTATCAGGGTATCAAATTATAATGTGGCATGCTTTGCATATCTTCCTATATACCTTGTGTTTCATCTTCTCATGGCCTCTTAATCAATCAAATTACCTTTTAGAAATTGTAAATTCTAATTGACTTATCCATTCATATGAGTTGTAAGGTGTGAATAATAGTGTTGGTATAGTGGGGAATGAATGGGGGTGGATGTGGAGTGGTTGAAAAGAGAAGTAATTAAATTAGAATATGGGGAGTGACAATAATATGAGGTATGATGAGGAATAATGAAGAGGATATAGAAGGAATAATACATGGATGTCAATAACCTTCTCCTTAATTTATGTTCAATGCTTAGTTTTGGATTTTAGATTTACATTTCTTCCTTATTGCTATTTTTATATGCATAATATCAAAAAGAAATAAGACAAGAAAGGTGAAGCCTCCCCTCTTTAATACAGGGGCCTATTTTTTGGGACTTTCTTGTTCCATAGATTCATAGAAACCTTGGTTTGGTCAAGTTTAGAGAGTGTTCAAAGTTACATGTCTTGGAAGCTTGCTTCAAGGCATATACTTTGAACAGTCAAACATGACCAAACATAGCTTCCTCTCAATCTATGGATGCCTTTGTTGTTTAGTCATAACAATGCAAGGACTGCAAGCTTGTTAGCCTTATCATCTTCCCATATTTTCTCCCTTATTTCCTTTGCTCTTGGAATCTACTTATTTGACATAATTTTGGTGTCCTTGAGAGATGTAAAAATTGAAGGACATGACAAAGAAATTAAGACGGACTATGATAGAAGTGAGGCCATTTTTGTTACCTCATTGCAGAATAAAGAATTTACTTGAATTATGCCAAAAGAGCACACTCCTTGGAAAAACTATGATTAATGTTGCAATACTGAGGGAGGAGAGGCCATACTATAAATGCTCTTCGATTAGGAGGACCCATTGATCTATCATGAGATCCACTCTTTTCTTCTTTGGCCAAGAATCTACCTGTTTTCAAGAAAAGGTATTTCCAATAGGGTCAAATTAGAATGCCACAAAATTTACCTTGGTATTCAATATCTCAAGCATGTGAGCCACATCTCTTTATTTTTTGGATGTTACTTCTATTGTGTAGTTAACCTTTTTAACCAACATCAATATTATTTTCTATATATTCCTATATATTGGCTTTATTTACATAGTGGTTTACACAAAATTATGGTGTGCTTTGTCTTATCATCAGAATCTATAATGGCTTGACCACATTATGCCATTTTGAAATTCTCTATCTTATACACTTCTTGAAATGTGTAGATTTTCTTAGTTTGGCATTGGCATCGAGTCAACTTTATGTGACTTATGGTTCCAAGGATTTCTTGGTACTAGAAATCGAGAACTAGCATTGACGATTGTTCTTGAACATGTGAGTCACTAGACATCTTTTCCATCTACATTGGTCTATGTGTTGGCTTGGAAATTGATATTTATGGAATTCCTAGGAACATATTTATTGTCATATTCAAGTACAACATATAACATTCTTTTACTCTATGCTACTTTTCTATTGAATTTCCCTAATTTTTTGGCCATGTTTGTTGTAATCTATGATTCACCAAGCCTCGAAACTATTTATGGCTAACCTTTGGATTTTAATATTTTTCTAGGTTTGACAAAATTACTATTTTGGTACCATGACCATTTACAAAGAGTGCATGCTAGATTAATATTTCTTCCTCATATAGCCAATAAATTATCTCCACCTTTGCATATTTATGGACTTATTTTATGAGATTTACCTTTTATTATTCATATTTTTTGATATGATAAGGCTTGAGACTCTCAACATATATCCAATCCATATTTTGGATGCAAGGGATGGTCATGTGATTGTGATCCAGGGCCATGTGTCCCTCTAATTGCTCTACAAATTCATTTGATAGACACTTTCCAAAGAAAGGTGGAAAATAACCAACCATCACATCCTAAACCACTACAAGGTATGGGTATCTATGTAGTAATATCGAAACCATTTTTACGATGCCAACTTCCCAAATTTGATTTCTATTGAAACATAATGTATCAAAATATGACTCAATATAATTTAAGCACAATGCATCATAGATTATCCAGGGAATAATTCTAATGGTAACTTCTAGATATATCATACATTTATGTAGCATCCAACCTTCTAGATATAAGTATAGATAAAAAGGCAAAGATATAATCCTACCCATACCAAACAATGGTTGCTCATGTGCCAGTTTTGGATCCTAGAAAATGGTTTCATCATCTTTTGATCTTTCTAGATCCACTTGGACTAAAATCACCTATCTAAAAACAAACAAATTTTCTTTTAGTCTTTCCAAATCTTTCTCAATGCTATTTTTATTTTTTTTGTAGCTATGGTTCTTGGATTGATTGCTGGAATAGTTTTTTATATTTTCTAGCTATTTTTTCCCTCTACTTTCTAGTTATAGCTAGGAAGTAAAAATTTCGGTATGTCTTTATCCTTTGTTGGTTCAGTTGCAATGTTTTTAGGCTTAGCATTTCCAAACCTAGTACCTTGACATACCATTTTGGATTTATGTTCTCATGTTGTCTTTATTGTGGACCTGATATCAGTTTTGGCTCTTCTTTAGCTTGTTCTATCTTTTGCTCTACTTTTTATCTCATGTTTTCCAAGTTCCTTGTCTTCTAACCATGTGCCAACAAAGAATTCAATCCAAATCTCACATCTATATTAGTTGAAAAAGCTATGGTGGATTCGTCCCCTATGAAATATTATTTTGGATCCATTACAAGAGTTATAAAATCACTTATTTCTTAAGCTAACTATGAGTAGAAACAAGGCATACTGTAGTCATCACCACTATAGTGACTATCAAATGTTAAGCATTTAGGTAAGATCAGACTAGGGAATTTACCCTATCCTTGATCTCCTCCACTAATTTCATTATTGCACATCACTTGATATTTTGGAAAGGATGCATTTTGAGGATATAACTCAATTCCTGTTAGAATCTTGTCCTTCCATGACATTAAGCTCTTTAGTTAAGCTTTGAATTAGAGATCTCAATTCTTGCACTATCTAGGATTTTTAAGTGGGAACAATAGTTGTACTTTCTATTGGTATGGGTGAACGGGGTATGGTTCGATGATCTTGTCATGTGGAGGGAAGGTACGACCAAGAAAGAACTTGATAAGATCATTTGGTATATTTGAGAGACATACCACATGGTGTTTATGGGAGGGAGCTTCCCTGTTGAGATAAGCATATTTTTTGTAGTGATGGTGATTTGGAAGATTTACGGGAATATTTTTCATTTAATTGTTGTATTAGAAGGCTTAGGTATGGGATAAGGGTATGAATATAGTAAATGTAAGCTTGGTCATGAGATGGTCATATTTTTTGAGGGATCCTTCTCTAAATTTTTTGAACCAAATGTTGAAATCGATAATGCTCTCATGAGGAGATTTTTGAATAAAGGAAAACTAAGTGAGTCGTAAGAATGGATCTCTTGGGTAATCAAACTCTAGTATGAGATACCATAACAACACTGTACCTTGGAAAGAATGAGTGATACCATAACAACACTTTACCTTGGTCGATCTGTGACTTAAATATTTTATCCTCTAAGGAGCGATACCATAACAACACTTTACCTTGGAAAGAATAAGCAACAAATCTCATCATTACATCTTTAAAGGTTATGTTATAGATGGTAGCTAGAGTAGCAACATCTTGATAATGCTCATAAGTTTTTTTTACAATACCATCATAAATGGGTAAGGCTTTCAGAGTAGCCTAAGTAATTTTGTGTAGATCTAAGCTATTAAGAGGTCCAACATTATTCTAAGCTAGACAAAAAAAAATTACCATGGTTTTATGGATGAAATTTTTAAATCTAGAGGTCCCAATATCCATTTGTATAACTATGTGATACTAGGATATGTTTCCAATGGAGCTACCAATATCTCTAGTTCTTGCATCAATGGAGTTTCCATTTTAATATGTAGTCTTTGCTTAAGAGGTCAAGACTATCCACTAGAATCTTGAGTCCTCCAGGTGAGTGAGAAAAATTGGTGTGATCGGTCTCAAAGCTCTTTGGTAGCACACCATTATGTTTCTTTAAATATTTTAGTATGCTTATTTGTGTGTGATGTGGACTAAGTCCCACCGGGTGTGCCAAAACTCTTGGTCCAAAATATGCCTAGTCTATAAAATGCATCCTAAAATTTGGAGAATATTGGGTGATTGGGGTTTATCCTAAGTTCAAGCTCTAGAGAAGTCTGACTCCTTGTAATGATTGTAAAATTAAATTTGGATTTAACACTAAATAAAGAAATGAGAGGGTTAGAAAGAGATGAGGGTTTATAAATTGTTTGAAGGATGGTCAGGGTATATCATAACACTGAATGTATACAACGTAAGAGTCTTACATAATTAAATTTGAGTGCAACATAACAAACCAACCATTACTAAAAGAATTCATAGAATTCATTAAGCACTAGTTGTAAGCCCTAAAAATTCCAAATACTTTATGAAAAGTAATCCAATTAGCGATCCAAAAAGCAAAATTTGCTTTAGCAAAATTCATTAATCAGAAAGTGTAACATAAATGTATTACATCATTGTATTCATTTATAAAAACCTAAAAATACAATCCAAATAAAGGTCAAACAAATTCAATTTTTATTAGTTAGTAGTAGTCATCATAAAATATACAATAAAGCAACTGACATAAAATCGACCCTCATTATGAGGTGCATTGATCTATTTATAAGTTGCTACATGAATATTGCAACTCAATATTCTTAAAATTTTGTTATAGGTCTATTAGAAATATCCTCAAAAGAAACACTCATGGGAGTGAATGTCATTTTTATACCTTGCTCTATTTTTTTATGTGGTGGCTCTAGATCTCTTTCCTTCAATTTCAACTTTGGTGTGCCTTCAACAAATTCATTGATTTCCAACTATTATCCTTTGCAATTTTCTTGGCAATTGCAATAGATTGTTAGACATGTCATTTTCAAGCCCTAAACTACCCTAGTTCAAGTGGCTAAGAATCTTCGAGTAGTTAGAACTTTTGACAGGAGCAAACTAGAAGAAAGATACGTTCACAAGCGATTTTGAGTTGTGTCAGGTTCTTTTGATTTCTTAAAAGAATTTTTGAGCCAAATCCATGCTTTTGGGAAGGTTTATCTAATGTCATCCCTAAAAAATTCTAGATTCTTACATTTTTGGGTAATGCTTTGGCCTTTTGATTTTATGTAATTATAGGATTTCGTAATGTTTATGTTGATGTAAGCACTTTACAAGTCTAACTTTTCTCCATTGCAAACTTAAGTAGTGTTAGAATCACATCATTCTGGTTTCCTTATTTTTGGGCTTTGCTATAGCTTTTACTAACATCATCTTCATGGAAGTTTGGTATTGATTAGTCCCAGGTTTACACGCTACCAGGTTATTTTTTAGATAATAAATTTTCTTATGATGAAATGCATTGTGTTTTATCACTTTTCATGACTCTAGAATCACTAAAAAATACTTTGATCACCATAGAACTTAACTCTAAATTGATATATTTTTGTTTTTGATAGCTTATTTGTGTTATAAATTTTTGGCCATCTTTTAGGCCTTTTTCCTTAGCTAAATTTTAGCAAAATGGCAAGTTGGCTTAGTTTCCAAGGGCTTGCAAATATGGTTATCATTTTGACCTACACCAACCTTCCAAGCAGGATTTCATTCTATCCAAAAAAGAGATCCAAAGCTCCTTCTTATTTTGTTAATAGACAAAGGAATACACAAGTAGGTTAATGGAATTTTTTCAATTTTAACCCCTAAAATATTCACAATAATTTGTTGTAAATCTAGGGCAATAGTAATGAAAAAATCTTGAAAATTGTAGTTTTAACCAACTATCTAGTAGCCTTCTCATAGCATGATAATATTTATTTAAACTCCATGGCCCCATTGATGGGGGGATGGACCAAATTAAAAGTTTCAACAAATTGGAAATGAGATTTGGAGGGACCATTTTTTGTAACTTGAATACCTTTGATTTTTCCTTCCACTTTTTCTTATGAAAAAACTCTCCCCAATGCTTCCTCAAGAATAATCAATAGATAAGGAGAAAGTGGATCACCTTGTAGAAGCCCACAAAATGACTTGAAATAATCAAGAGAACCATTGATCAAAATAGAATATTTTGCAGTGCTATAATAGCATTTAATCCATTCACACCAACTATAATCAAAGCCAAACTTTCTAATATTAGCATGTAGAAAATTCTAGCAAACCCTATCATATGCTTTGTTCATATCTAATTCCATAAGCATGCATGGTTTTTTCATCAAATGAATATAATGTCTGGCCTCCTATTCAATATTTATACCATCAAGAATTTGTTTACCATGAACAAATCCATCTTGTTCCTCTGAGATAATGCAACCTAGAATACCCTTCAACCTATTTGCCATAATTTTTGAAATGATATTATAAATCATATTATAAAGGCTTATTGGATGAACAATTATCAAAATATTTTGTCTCACCTTTCTTGGGAAAAAATGCAATAAAAGTAGTGTTGATCTCACTTATTATAGCCTTCATTTTTTAGGCCTCTTCAACTGCAATTAACATATCACTATTCAATCCCAAAATTTTTGAAAGAAAATTGTAAGCAATTTTTCAAGGTCATGTGCCTTGTTAGGATGGAAAGATAAAACTATTTCATGGAGATCCCCCATAGATATCTTCATTAGGGTGTCATTTTGTCCCTGTGTGATAATTGATAGAATATTTTTCAAAATTTTATCTTGTGCCTTCTTATCTTTCCTAGTATTTGATAAAATATATATATATATAATAATTAATTGCTTCCTTCCTTATATCTTCTTCTTCCTCAATATTTCTTCCATCTAGAGTTAAAATATTTTTGATGTGGCAGAAAGAAAATTGTTTTGTTGTAGGATGAAAAAAATTGTATTTCTATGTCCTTCCTTAAACCATTTCTCTCTAGATTTTTAAAATCAATATGACTCCAAATGCATTATAATAATAAAAATAATAATTATTTTTATTTCACATAAGAATCCTGATCCATTCCATTAATTTCTACTCTCTTGTAAATGTTTTAGCTTGGATTCAATTTCTTTCTTTTCTTTAAAAATGTTATGAAAAGATTTGGCATTCCAAATCTTCATTTGCTCCTTTAAATATTTTATCTTTTGAACAAACCTGTACATACATGATCCTTCAAATTTTGATTCATCCCACCATAACATAACCATTTGGAAAAAATCAGGTTCTTAGAGCCACATAGACTGGAAGCAAAATGGCTTTGGCCATTATTAGGTAAGTCACAAGTCAAAACAATGGGTTTGTGATATGATCATGCTCGCCATAAAATATATGAAGAGATTGTATACTTTATTTGAACCATTTATTGGATAATAAGAATCTTGTCATGACCCGCCTTGGTAGGACTCTATATGAGAGGGACTATGTATTGATAGATGATGATTGATACTTAGTTTTGATGCATTTAATTGACTATATGCAATTGTGTTATGTTTTGTGAACATGGTACTACTAATTTAATGTGGTTTTGCAGGTTAACTATGCTCACAGGTGGGAGAAAAGATTGGCCACCAAGAGTAGATCCACCTAAGAGGGTATTAGTAAAATAAAAACCTAGGTGGACAATACCAAGCTAAGAATTTGTTATTAGTTTTGATACTTGCATTTGATTTAATTAAATAGAATTATATTAATAAATTTTGGAAAACTAATTAATTAGGATTAAACTATTTAATTTGGCGAAAATTAATTAATTGGAATTGAATTAATTAATTTGGGGAAATTAATTAATTAGGGAATTAAATTTTTCTAGATGAAATTATTTAATTGAGGAAATTAATTAATTAAGGAATTGAATAATATTATCTTATGCATATAATGGTTTTTAATTAAAATGTTTAACCATTACATCATTAAGCCAACAATTTAACATTAGCTTGCATATTGTTTATTAAACTAATTTAAAAATGAGTTTCAACCACTAACCATTATAATATTAAGCTAACAATTTAATATTTGTTGCAATTTATTGTTTTTAAATTGTTTAGCAAAGGAATTGATTAATATTTGTTTTATGCACATGACGACTTTAAATAAATGTGGCCAAGTTCATGGATTGTTTAATTTTTTATATAGGTAAAGTCTCCTCTGACTTTCCAAAGGGAGCAAGTATTTCAAAATTATTAAAAAAAATGAGGTAATAATGCCCATGTGAGGTTGAAGGAAGGTGGCGAGCTTTAATGATGAGAAACAAGTGGAGCGTTTTGGAGATGTGAATATTATTAAAGTGTATTAATTAAATTGGAAAATTAATTAAAGGGGGAAAATATATTTTATTTAGATTGAATTATTGTGAAAATATATTTTATTTAGATTGAATTATTGTGAAAATATAATAAATGGGGGTTTGAAAGTTAATAAAAAAAAAGTATTTTGAAATAAAAAATATAAAAAATGGAAGTTTTGGAAAAGGAGAGCTAGGAGGTCTAAGGAGGGTGTGGATTCCGAGAGAAGGAAGAGGCCATATTGGTGAAGGAGGAACCATGGAAGTAGCCTTGGAGTGTTGGTGGTTCTGATAGATTAAGGAGGTCATTCTTAGGAGGAAAACGTTGGAGGCTTAAGGAGAAAAATTGGGAGAGTTGGAAGAATATTAGTTTTGAAGGCTTTTGGAGGCTATTCATTCTAGAGGATTAGGTTTGTTCCTCCATTTTCATAAGATTTGTTTAAAGGTGCATGCTATTTGATTAGACAGAACACAAATTTATTGTTTTTTTATTATTATGCTCTTTGTTGAGTTCTTTCTTGAGCATAGTTGCCTAGGTTATAGAGTGATGTATGTCGCTATAAAGCTTTAAAAAACCACTAAATGGGGATTTTAATCTATATCATGGGCATCCGATCAACCCTCTTTTGTGCTAGGGACATTTTTATTTTTTATGTACGAATTTTCTAAAAATAGTTTGCCACCTGTGTGTTCTTGACTATGGTGTTCATGCCTACTTTTTTTGCCTAGTTTCAAAGGAAAGATCAACCGATAGATTGATGTTTGATTTTTTTATTTGTACCTTTTTATTATGGCTCATATAGGGTAGTCCTGGTTAATCCACAATGGTATTTTTGTGCATTACCAAAACCTACAACTTTCACCCCTGTGCTTATATAGTCACCTTGGTCACATTTTCTCTTCCTCTACCTCCTGTGGAAGCACTACCTTGGTGTGGTTGTTTTTTTAGCGAAGGAAAATATTAAGATATAGGATAATTAATCCTTAAACCATATTTTAAAGAGATGCTATGTTGGTAATCATCACTGCCATTTTTAAAGTGCCCTAAGGTTTAACTTAGGGCAACACTGTGACTCCACCACTGTGACTCCACCAACGCAACATGATGCTTGCACTCGAGTAGGCTCAGACAAGAAGGCCATACCTAACCTTCGTTGAGCATTATACCACATGATATATGCTATAGGTGCAAAGTGCCTTAAAAGAAACTTTACTCACCTTAATCAACCACAGGTGATATCCAGAGGTCGCTCCTCATGGGGCCACCCAACGTCAATTGGAGATGATTTTTTTCTTTGGACACTTGGTGTGTCGTTGTCTTCTATTGACCAATGATTGACACCTGCCTTTTGTTGCCACATGGTTGGATAGTATTTATTTGTTGCTTTGCAATGTGGTTTATAAATATTTATAAAGGTTTTGTAAACATTAATCCCACATGCTTTTTGTGGAAAGCACTTACGTGATTCATTAAGGGGAAAGCATCCCTTAATTTTTGACCACTAGTTGGTGGTTAGGATATGCTCCATTTATATTATCTCGAAGGTGCTAGATATAGATGTTGGCCACTTGGTAGACCATTGTTTTATTGTTTGACTCACCCTGACCCTGGTTGACCTACATGTGATTTGTTTGTCATGTTTGTTTACTGGTTGGTGCACTCCTTTGGGAGGTTGCAAGATTTTAATTGATTATTTTGGAATGAAAGACCTTTTGATTAATAATTGGTGGACTCAACTTGACCTTGGTTGACCTACGTGTGATTGGTTTGTCGTGTTTGTTTGCTGGTTGGTGCACTCCTTTGGGACGTTGCAAGCTTTTAACTGATTATTTTGGAATGAAAGACCTTTTGATTAAATAATGGTTTATAGTTATTTTAATTAAATGAAAGACTATTTAATTGAGAAATCTTTACAATTATTTTAGTTAAATAAAAGACCATTATTTGAAAAGAGGTTTTACAATTATTTTAATTAATTGAAATGCTATTATTTTTTTGATAGATTGAATTGATAAGTGGGTTTTAAAAGGGGTCCCAAAAAATTATTACAAGAGAGAACTGAGAGATACAGGTCAACAGACCATGACAAAAAAAAAGCAGGTGGGCCTGTAAGGGAGAACTCAACCTAAGAAAATAGACACAATAGACAAAAATGGGATTATCCCATGGGGACAATCCCTACAAAAATCAAACCCTAACGAGGGTTCAAAAATCTAGATGAGGAAGCTGCACCATTAGACTTCGACATTGATGTCCACAGAATCTTCAAGATATTTGAAGAGGATCTTGAGCTATTTAATTGAAAATAGGGTTTATAGTTATTTTAATTAAATTAAAGGCTATTTAATTGAAAATATGGTTTAGAGTTATTTTAATTAAATGAAAGGATATTTAATTGAAAAGAGTATTTACAATTATTTTAATTAAATTAAATATTATTTATCGTTTAATGTTTTTAAATTAATCTTAAACCGTTTGATTAAATAAAAGGATATGGGAGGGTTTAAATGAAAGGATATGGTTTAATGTTTTTAAATTAAGTTTAAACCCTTTGATTAAATGAAAGGATATAGGATGGTTATTAACCTTTGACTATTCCTTTAAGAAAGGTCAAAAATGTATTTCATTTGGATTAAGTTTGAATATATCAGTGGATAATATATTTTATTTTGTTTAATGAATTTGGAATATATAAGTGGATAATATATTTCATTTTAATTAATGAGTTTGGAATATATTAGTGGATAATATATTTCATTTGGATTGAATAAGCTTGGAATATATTAGTGGATATTATATTTTATTTGGATTAAATGAGTTCGATATATATTATTGCATAACATATTTCATTATGGATAATTATTTTTCGATAGCATAATCCATATTAATATGTAATAGTGATTAAGAAGTACTTTGATTAAGGAGGAGAAGGTTACTCGCCTTTTTGGTAAGCTTGCATAGGAATTTATTTGAGAGGATTATGGGATCCTCCCTAATGAGTTGATGTGTGCAATTCTATAGTTGATGTGTGGATACATGAGACTCTTAGAAGGAAGATGTTCCTTGAGTATGGATAAAAGGAAGAAGTTACCTTTAGGGAAATGAACGTGGAGTTCATTCAAGAAAATTATAGGGTTACCTCATTGACTGTAAAAGGTGAATTAAAGGAAAACAATTCACATTGTAGGGACATCAAAATTATGGGATTATTATGTGCTCCCAATTGTATTAAGAAGTTGAAAAATGGAATTATGAGGTTCCTTGAATAATTGTATTGGAGACTTTTACACAAGAAATGAAAAAGGATATATTTTAAGGTTGGGTTTTTTCTTGCAAGGGTTTCCCAGGATATATGATGTGTCATGTGTGTTGTGATTATTATTATCTTATGATCTTGTTCCTTATTGCTTTCTAAAGTAGCTTGTTATGGACTTGTTGCTCCACAATTAAAGAAGGAAGATCATGGTTAAGAATTTATTAAGAATCACATGTGATTGGTATATGGTATTAATTCATGACAATTGATGGTTAAGTTAGCTCATTTTGGAGATGAGACAATGGTTTAAAAAGAGATAGTATGTAATGGTTAGGGGATTCATAAATCCATAATGAGTGTATAAAGAAAAAAAAATCTCTCTCGAGTGGTTGGATTTTTGGGTGGTTACAAATCTATCCAATTTTTCTACTATATGATTTTACCCAATGCATTTGTTATCTCGTGTATATTGAAAACTTGAAGAACCAACATCCCAAAGGTCATTTGAATTGAAAAATTAATAAAAAGTTTGCATTGATTTAGACCATCCTAGAATACCACCCTTATTTTCCAAAGGAGATAGAACAATGTTAAAATCACTCCCAATAATCCATAGATCATAATTATTCATCATTGTATTTGACAAAAATATTCTAAGGTCCTTCCAACATATTTCACAAGGAGTAACTATAGTTGAAGCATATACATTTATAACCCCAACTTTGATGTTTTCCTCTTTCTTGCAAAATAATTTAGCAACCCAATTACTTTTCCTTCTAATAATTGCCCATCCCATTTATATTTGTCCCATATTATTGCAATACCGCCTAGAGCTCCTATAGAAGAAATTGTTATACAATCACCCATATTCCAAATCTTCTTAAAAACATCCTTACATTCGACATTACTTAATTTTGTTTCTTTTTTGTAAATAAACTCAAGACTATAATAACCTATTTATTTCTTAATAACTATTTTTAGGGGTTTTATTCATACCTCTAACATTCCAGATATCATTTTCATCATCAACACTTTTTATTTTATTAGTGGGTTTAGCCCCATTTTTTGTTAACACATGTGATATTTTTATTTGACTTCCTAGATCAATATCATTTTGAGTTTCTTTTTCTCCTTTTTCCTACTTTGATGGCCTTCCTATCCTTTTTCCATTCCCACCAACACTCTCATCTTCATAAATCTCTTCTATTTTTTCATATTGTTCATAATGAGATTTATATTCTAAAGATTTATGTTGCCCTAAAGAATTGAAAGTGCAAGGAATAGCCTCATTAGCATTTTCTTCTTTATGTTGCCCTAAAAACTCTAAACTACATAGATGATCCTCCATAGTCATTACTTTCTTATGTTGGCTTGAAAACCCTAAATTTCCTTGCATATCCTCCATATAATTTTCTTTATTATCCTGCTTTTGAAACCCTAAAGTGCAACAAATATACTTTGTACTATTTTTGGTTTTATTGTAAGGAGGATATTTTATGCTACTTGAGAAAAAAAAAGATGATTTATCTAGATTAAGCTTGACCTCCTTCACCTTATTTGCTTTAAAATTAACCTCCCTATCTTCCTTTGCTTAAAAATTTGTGTTCCCTTCTTCCTTTTCTCCTTTAGCTTATTCAATATTTGAACTTGTGCATTGTACATCCTCATCCCTCATATCATTTGTTTCTTCTAATAGTTGATTCAAGTGAACTATAATGGCCTTTTCCATTTGATGATGTAGAGGGATTTTTATTGCCACTTTATTGGGAGTGGAAAATATTCGATTTGAACTAGCTTCTCCTATGATATGATCTCATTGTTTCATATTTAAACTACCCTCATATATAAAAAATTCCATCTCTTTCTCCATCATTTTTACTTTGTATTCTCTTGCTATGTGGATGGTTTCATGACATTTGCAACATCGGAATGCAATTTTTTCATAATCCACTTGTTGATCCCATTCTCTTGATTCAGATTTAATAGTAATGGACTATGGAAAAGGTCTTGAAATATCTAATGAAATACATATTCGAGTCTATACAACATGTGTTCTCTCCTTAGTAGTCAGTCTCTCTTGGATGAATTTGCATAAAGTTACCAGTATTCTTCAAAACCACTTTAATGATGATTTGATAAGGAAGTCCAAAAATCCTAATCCATACCAAAAGCATTTAAATAGTTTTTATCTCCAAAAAAAATTCTCACTCCAAGGTCTTAAATATAATGCATCTCTGCCCCTAAACCAAGGACCTCCATCCATTATGTTATCCCTTATTTTTGAATTGGAGAAAATAATGAGGAAAATTTCTTTTGGAAGAAAAGTCATGGAGTAATTTGAATTCAATCCCCACTTCCACTTGATCCAATTTAAATCTTAAAAAAACCTAGCCAGTATCCATAGAACTTACATATTAACCCTTTGATTTTAAGAACCATTATATCATGCTCAATCATCTCATCCTTGATAATCACTTATGGTGTAGTATTTGCTACTTGGATAGGGTTTACCATAGATTCACTCTTCCTCTTACTATTAACTAGGGCATCCATACTTCCAATAAAGGCATCCTTACTTCCAACTAAGCCATCCTTACTTTCTATAAGGGCTTTCAAAAAATACTTTATATCCATGTTACCTAGATTTTCTTCACATGAATCCTTTAAAGTCTCCTAAGATTTGGAACAAGAAGTGGAACTTGTTCCTTGATATCACTTTGCTTTCTACTTTCTACTTCCTACCCATGCTTCCTCCTACTCACTCTTGGCTCACACTCGCTCCCAGCTTGCTTTCTATGAAAATCCTTTTTTATTAGGTTATCTCATGATAAAAGTTTCCTATGACCTATAAACCATACAAATAATTTGAGTTTTGGAATGCTTGAGCTATCCCCAATATCTCTCCATATTTTTGTGGTATTTACGTCGAGAGGCGTTCCTACAATGGCAGACGGGGGTGGGAGGCAAAGAGGTCATACATGTCACACCGTAAACAATTTTTTTATTATTATTAAAAAAAATCGACATTAACAAAAACATTTAAAATATTTAAACTAAAATAGCCGACTAACCAACCGTTGCAAACATTTAAAATATTTAAACTAAAATAGTTGACTAACCAACCATTGCAACTTTTTAATAAACTATCTTAGATATAAAGGATATATATCTAAAAACACCAAAAGTTATCAATCCCGAGGTGCCTATCTTGGAGATCACACCCCCAAGAAATGAGATAGGTGACCCAAGATTGATAACTCTCGACATTTTTAGATATATATCATTTATATCTAAGCTAGTGATTATTTCAATGGGAGCCAAGGATAAGTTGATTTAGGAGTTGAATAGCTCAAAAGAATACACAACTAGAAACTATTTTAATGTAAATCACCAACAAAATAGAAATACCACAAAAATATGGAGAGATATTGGGGATAGATTTTCTTCACATGAATCCTTTAAAGTCTCCTAAGATTTGGAACAAAAACCTTGATCTCACTTTGCTTTCTACTTTCTACTTCCTACCCATGCTTCCTCCTACTCACTCTTGGCTCATACTCGCTCCTAGCTTGCTTTCTCTGAAAATCCTTTTTTATTAGGTTATCCCATGATAAAATTTTCCTATGACCTATAAACCATACAAATAATTTGAGTTTTGGAATGCTTGAGCTATCCCTAATATCTCTCCATATTTTTGTGGTATTTCTATTTTGTTGGTGATTTACATTAAAATAGTTTCTAGTTGTGTATTCTTTTGAGCTATTCAACTCCTAAATCAACTTATCCTTGGCTCCCCTTGAAATAATCACTATTGTTGTCTTTCTGCTCAACTACCTCCTAGCAATACCTAGGTGTTGTAGGTGAGTTGGAGAGGAGAAGGCAATCCTCCAAGGGAGGTCCCAGGTTCAAATATCCACCCTACCAAAAAGCTGAATTGGGTATCCAAAATACAATTGATAATGTTGGTGTGGGCAGGGTCGAGTGTGACTCCTGGGTGACTTTGACGATGTAGAACCCCCTGTTCATGGTCTCTCAGACCAAGGCGGCCCCACAAAGGATTTTTTGCTTTAAAAAAAACTACTTCCTAGCAATAATGTATGGTATACTTGCAGGAAAATATTCATTCTAGTTGTATCTTCCTTTTTTATCCTTATACATAATGTTTGAAACCCTTTCACCATATTTATATTGAAGTAATCTCATCCATGGCTTCAAAATTAAATATAGATTGAGTATTTTTTTATCATACCAAGTATCCATCCATTTAGAAATATTTTTTCCAATTCCCACAATCCATATTAGACTTTTAATCACTAGATCAATTGAATTTTTTAAACTGTTCCAAATGCAGAACCATATGGAAGTGAGGATGCAATAAATATTAAGCTTGGATTATTGGGCTCAACATACTTAGAAGAATTCTTTTTTTTTTTAGATAAGATACTATAGCATTAATACTGGGTTTTACAGGTTGACCCAAAACCTTTTACAAAAATTAGCCCAGGGTTGTTGATGAACATATCCTTACTAAGGATCCTATATATGTAAAATCTACATGCCGCCAAAGCCATTACATCCGATAAGGAACATAGCCTGTTATCAAAAAGAAACTTCCAATACAACATTTTGGGTATACCCCGAGAAAACACACATGCATCATAATTACAAAAAAGAAACAGACACGGATCCCTTCCTTGAGACAATGGAGAAAAAAAAGCTATAGACACACATAGCAGAGTACTGAAAAAAACTCCCACAAGCTATGTATTGACAGTTACTCTTAATAATTCTTTGGTAATTTCTTTCTTTCGTATATGAGATGCTTTGGTACCACATACTATCTTGGTCAATCAACCTTGGAGAAGTGAACCCGCTGGCTAGATTTATGGCGGTGGCTATCTGGTGGTCCACATGGCTTTGGTTCGAAGTCTTATATTGTCGTTTCTTTCCTTCCCTGTGATTATCAACCAACCTCAAATTACTAAGATGACTAGGAGCCATGTTATCTGACATGTGACTATCCCCATTAGTCTTTGTGGTATTTCCAAGCAACATCCATGAAGACTAACAACTCGGATAATTTTTATTGTGAGTCCAATTCAAAAAAGAGATGGGAATACTCCTAGCCTTCGAACTTATAGTGCCTTCCCTGTTGGTAAATTCGACTATAATTCTTGGAATTCTTGTTGAATAAGCTCCTCTACTTCACTCGGGACACCGTGTTCCCATTTGAAAAGTTTGTCACCATCGACACCCAAATTGGCCAGCTTATCAGTAATTTTGTTAGCTTCCCGAAAGACATGTTGGGATTTTATGTCCTGTATTCCCTGGAAAAGGATCCTAGCCTCTTCAAAAATTGTTTTAATCCTCCAAGGAGGTGTTTTCCAATTACTAAGGAGATTTATAACATGCATAGATTCTCCTTATACGATCAAATTGCCTTCTAAGTCTTGAGTCATTTGAAGGCCTCTCCACATAGCTCTAGCTTCAGCTTTGTTGTTTGTCCTTGTTCCCAAATATTCAAAAAATGTAAGCATCATATTCCCATTATGATCTCGCACAATACCACCAACGCTTGCTCTTCCAGAATTTTCCTTAGCTACTCCATCAAAATTAAGCTTAAACCAACCCGTAGGAGGTGGAGACCACTTAACATTGGCTCTGGGGTTGACTACCTTAGGCACAGACTCATCTAACAAGATTAAACTTAAATATTGAGCAATCATGGTCTCCTACAGATGAGGTTTACAGCTATCAAAAGGGATAAGGTTCATATTCTCGTTGGCAAAGGATAGGATCCTGGCAATGATAGTTTGATGATCATGGATAGACTCATTAAATACTCTATGGTTCCTTTCTAACCACACCTGCCAAAGATAGTGATTGAGACAAATTTTCCACATGTATCTAAGTCTTTGGCTTGAAAATGGGCAAGGCCACTAGACAAACAAATCAAGTATGATGGCTGGTTTAACCCATGAAATATTGAAGGCCTGAAAAACCCCACTTAGGACAGTCAAGGAAAAAGGGCACTCAAGGAAAATGTGATAAATGGTCTCCCAATTAGCCCTACACAGATAACAATGATTAGTGATACAAATACCTTTACGCATCATATTATCAATGGTTAGAATTCTTCCTTGGATAACCAGCCAAAAAAGACTACAATTTTTGGAATAAATTTTTTTATCCAAACTAAGTCCTTTTGGAGGAAATCCTCGTCATCAAGCAGAAGCTTGTAAGTTGATTTAACAGTGAACTGCCCATTTTTTGTAGGAGCCCAGGTCACTTGATCTTCCTTGGGTTTCATGGGGATAAACTGTTACCCGAGAGTGTTACAAAGATCATTTGATTCCGCTTGAAATCCTTGAATTCTTATTTGTTTCCACTTCATTCTACCTCTGTCCTCAACCATATAATCGAAGAATTTTTTGCCAATGAGTTCTTCCGTGATATCTCTGATTCGGTCTAAGTTAGGATATTGCGTCAGTGGTTCATCCTTAGCCCACCTGTCATTCCAGTAATTTATCCTCTCACCATTGCCTAAAACCCATCTTAAACCTTTTTTGATGATTTCCTTACAATTAAGAATTGCTTTCCAAAAAGCAAAACCTCTGATTGGAACTGAGTCACTTAGAAATTCCATATTTTGAAGATACTTTCATTTGATGATAGTTGTCCATTCATTTTGTTTACCAGATATGAGACGCCACACCTACTTAGCTAGTAAAGCTAAATTTATATGAGCAATTCTCCTCAGACCTAAGCCCCCATTTTCCCTGGGTCTGCACACTTTGGTCCATCCTACAAGGTATATTTTCTTGCCCATTGTCTTTGAATCTCTTTGTACAATTTCAAAAATAATTTTCCCCTTAGTGCTAAGTTGCATTCGTAATAACTCTTAAATTGAAACCTCCCTTAGTTTTATCATCACATCTTGCTCCATTTCACCAAAGAAAAATCTCTTTTATCATGTAATCCTAACCATAAAAATTATCGTATAATATTTATTAAACTTTTTTCTACCAATTTTGGCATAATATACAAGGACATGTAATATGTTGGAATGGCTTGTAGGATTGATTTAATTAGTTGCACTGTTCTTGGTAATAATAGCCATCTACCTTTCCATGTTGGTAGTTTTTTCTAATATTTATTTATAACTAGATTCCATAATTTTATCATCATTCTTCCCTTAAATAAAGGTATCCCTAGATATGTTGTTGGTAAATTTGCATCCTCCATTTGAAGTAACCTACATATCCCTGCTTTGATTCTAGATGGAGTATTTAGGAATTAAATCTTGAATTTTGTCCTACTAATTTTCTTCCCTAACATTCTTTCAAATTCCTTTAATAAGTTATTCAAAGTTCTAGCCTCATTTATCCCTACCCTCCCAAAAATGGTTGTATCATCTACAAATTATTGATGGGTGATGTTGTCAATGTTATTATTAGCCTTAATTCCACTTCTTAGCCTATCTTTGTATGCCTTCTTCAAGTTCCTTCCCAGTACCTTAGCCATAATAATGAACAAATATGGTGATAGAGGATCTCCCTATCTAACACCTCTCTTGGATTTAAATGATTTTGTTACTATCCCATTGACCAACACTAAATATGATACTATATAGACACACGATTTAATCCACTTGAACCATTTCTCCCCAAATCCAAAATTTTCTAACACTAAAAAAAAGAAAAATCCATTTAACCCTATCATAGGCTTTTTTCATATCAAGTTTTAATATCATTACTCTCTTTTATAAAAGTTGTTAAATGCATTACTTCATGAGCTACTATGATCCTATCTAGAATCTATCTCCCTTTCACAAATCCTCCTTGCTCTTCTAAAATATGTTTTTCTAAAAGTGGTCTTAATTGATTTTCCATAACTTTGGAGATTATCTTATATGCCATATTACATAGGTTTATGGGCCTAAATGAATCAAACAATTCTACATCCTTCTTTTTTTAAATCAAGGTAAGATATGTTACATTTATTTTATAAGGTATGTTATATGTTTTTACCCTAGACTATTCCACTACTACCAATATAGAATCCTTCACTATTTACCAATTATACTGCTAGAATGTTGTTGAGAGCCCATATAGACCTAGGTATTTATCCTTATCAAAAGAGAAAAGATTTGAATGAACTTCTTCCATAGTAACAGGCTCCATCAATTTGTTATTGTTTTCATTTGTTATAACTAAAGGTACTTCCTATATCATTTTATCATTAAGAACTTCAATCTCCTTTGATCCTAGAATATTCTAGTAAAAAAATCATTGCCTCATTTCTAATTTTTTTCTGATCTTCAATCCAAACCCCTTCTACTATTTTTGGATGTTGATATTTGTACTATTGTCATCCTATGAAAAAAGTTTATGTTTTTATCTCATTTCAACTAATTCTATCTTGATTTTAATCTCTAAAATTTCTCTTCATGACTCAAAATATTATGATATTCACTAAGCAATTCCCTTTCCTTTAAACTTGGATTATCATGCTCACCTTTTCAAGATTTTGAAAATTTTTCTTTTAGTTTTTCTTTCTTCTCAAATTTATTTCCAAATGTGTTCTTGTTTCATTCTTTTAATCTTCATATCATTGATTTAATTTGTTTTGTAAGTGTATACAACCCACCATTTCCTAAAGAATTTTACGTCTACACTATCATATCAACAAATTGAGGATGGTCTTCCCATATCTGATCATATTTAAAATATGATATTTTTTAATTCACTTACCACCATTTTAACTTGTATTGGCCAATGATATGAACCGATCCTTGTCAAGGTATTAATTTCAGCATAATTTCTTTCATCTATCCAATGATTTGAGGGTTTACATCTGTCTAATTTTTTGCTATCAAGTTCTAGCCTATCCTATTACTGGTCCATGTATAGTCGTCCTATTCAAACTTTACCTCCCAATGATTATTGTTTTGAAAAAAAGTTGAGAAATCTCCTAGACTTTAGGTTATTTTTCTATTACCCCAAATTTTTAATCCAACTTGGTTATGTCATTAAAATCTCCTATGATCATGAATTAAATTTATTGGCATTTACTTCTCACAAAGTTTCAATCTCACTCCATATTTATACTGCCTGATTGAGTTGTAGTTCCATAGACATTACTAAGAATGAAATAAATATATGTAAAGTAACATGTGACTAATGAGGCATCCAATGTCTAGTTTTATGAATGATTTCCCAAGAGGTTCTAATTAGATTCCAACATGTTAGAATTACCTTTGTTGCTCCTTTTGAACCTAAAACATATCATTCACATCTTGCCCATACTACTTTCATAGTTTTGGAAACTTCTTCCTTTGTCATTTTAGTTTCTTGGATACAAAGAATATCAAGTATATTACTTAAATAGAGGTCCCTAATACACTTTTGTTTTGAGGGTGTACTAAAACCCCTTATATTCCATGAGATGGTAATCATGTCTCATTAGGGGCTATTGGCTCTACTTGTGAATTACCAGTATTATTTTATTATTTGGTAAAGAGAAGTTCAACCAACTTCGATTGTGTTCTTCTCTCTATGTTAGCTCTTACTTCCTTGATCCTTGCTTAATAATTTGAATGTTTTCCTCTTTTTGCTTTATGAGTATTAAGAGTAGGTCTTATTATTCTACTCCTTAATATTATTTTACAACTTTCCTTTTCATAAGATGTATCCTTTGTTGGCTTTGCTAAGGAAGCTTTTGACTTATCCTACTCATTTTTTGGTATTTTCTTGTTAATAGTAAAGATTTAAACATCTAACACTACATTTTCTCTACCACTTTCTTTCTCTTGAAAGGTATATGATACTTTAAGAGAGTCTTCAAAATCTAATAAGGAACATTCCTTAGGTTCTAGGAATTTTCATTTCTAAATTAGGATCACACTAAGTATATGATTCCTTGTTACTATTTTGATCTTGTTATACTGTGTCCTCTAAAATCTGGCCTACTTTTTCTTCATAGGCTAAAGCCTCAAAAGAATTGGCATTTATTTCAATATCCTTACTTATTGTTCTCCAACTTTTTTTTTTAACTTTCATATATTTGGACCTATTTTTTGGAATTTGGAAACCATCCTCATCCATATCCATTTGTAATTTTCTATGGCAATTTTCTACATATGTTTCTACTAGACTCTTTTTAGGGCATGATCTCAATATACCCCACCTTATGATATCTTATACATTTGAAAGATATATTTTCATAATCCATGGTTTGGATACACAATTTACCCCCATACTTAAGAATGATTAATTATGGTAAAGGTTTATTGTATCAATCATGACCAATATCTGAGAATAAATAACTAAGACTCCATATTTTATAGTTTTGAAAATTCTCAAGAAATTCTTCCAAAGTGTTGCATATTACCTTGAGGTATTTATTTCTCAAAATTTAATGGGTAACCCATACATCCTAACCCATACTCGTACTAGGGATAGATTTACATTTTTAGGTGCAAACCTTTCATACCATCGGGTAAGGAAGAGTCTTTCTGTTCACATAAACCAAGGACCCTATTTCAAAATTCTATCTCTTTCCTCCCTAAAAAAATGGATAGGAATAAACCTTTGCGAAGAAATTATAGACTCACTTTTAGAGACTTCCAACCCATATTAATCCATTTAATTAGAGTTCAATCCCATGGCCAAGACCCATTAAATTTACTAATGTCTGACTTATTTTTGAGCAACAAGGATCGCTCCTTTATGAGGCCATCCCTAACCTCTATTACTAGGGATGATTCTAAGGATTTAGTGGTATAGCAGTCCATGGGAAGGAAATAATATCTTAATATCTATTGAAATTTACCAGTATATCCTATAGCAATTATATTAATTATAAACAAACCTACAAAAATCTACGAGTATAACTTATAAGAAAATAAAAGGCTAAATGAAACTTAGCTACAAAATTGTATGCCCAAATAGAATATCTCACTTCACCAATTCCTTAGCCTTCCATTGCTTCTCCCATCATTTGAACCCTGACTAACAAATATATGCAATATTATTTAATGTGGCTTGAAAAATCATTACTGTCATAGTTCTAGATGACTGACTTCATAAATTTGTATCTCCCTCAATACTAATTGGATTTATTCATATGATAACACAATTTAATTTTTTTTTAATTTTGCACAAATTGGTCCAAGAATCATCTAAATCGGATAACCCTTCACAAAGATATGACTCTTGAAATATGAGATGTTTTTCTAAAAATATTATCCTAACATTGCCCTTGTTTTGGATGGTTATCTTCACGTGGTTGAATCTCCTTCAATACTACTTGGATTCTTTTATGTGACCATTCATTTCAAATATCTTCAAATTTTATGTAAATTGGTGCAAGAATTGTTTGAATTGGACAATTCTATGCAAATATATGGCTCCTAAGATGAGTCATTTTAAAAAGAAAGACCCTAGATCTCTGCATAGTTTTTAGCTGAAGTTCCATATGATTTCACAATTGTGAAGAGAATTCTACCTTCAATATTTTGAAAAAACACCATCTTTGCCATCTTTTCCTATATTTCTTTTGGAAGCATGATCAAAATTAATTATGATGAATTTAAATTTTGGATATTTCTATTTTACCATATATCAGTGTAAATACTTTGTGTTAACTCTATTATTGTGAATGACAATTTGTATATTCAAAATCCTACTACCAGTATGCTAGTGCCTCTTTTCCCACATCTAAAACTTCCCAAGATGAGTACCATCCCTATAAACATCCTATATAAGAGGAAATGATATTCCAAACTTTATTAAGAAATTAATAGGTTGTTATATTCCTAAGTTTATTTTAATACATAATATAAAATTAAGTAGAGAGGAATATAAGAATGCTTTAAAAAGATTAAGAAAATAGGATTTTGTCTAGTAGTTTCTTCTATTGAAGCTTGTGGAGGTATTACAATAATATGAGACAAACACAAATGGGTTGGATAATTGCTAGAAGCAAAAAGTGATTGGGTTGTTAATCTATTTTGCAAGAAAGAGAAAAATGTCAAAGTTAAGGTTATAAATATGCTCCAACTACTATAGTTACTTCTTGTAAAGGATGTTGAAAGGACCTCATCATTTTTTTTGTCAAATACAATAAATATTTATCATCATGATTTATGGATTTTTTTTTTTTTTTTGTGGCAAATATCTCCTTCAAAAAATAAGGATGGTACTTCAAAAAAGTCTAAATCAATGAAAGATTTTACTTCGTTTATTAATCCAAATAACTTGCGGAATCTCTTATCTCTTATGTTACATTAAAAAAGTTCATGAGTTTAGGTGGATTGGTAAGTTGGGGTGCCTCTTATCTCTTATGTTCCAATCCCACGAGCTTGTCCATGCACAGACAGTAGCCCAGATCCGATTCCTCTGAGTGGTGCGCCAGATTAATGACGATGGTGCAACCCCTGTGCGTCCGACGGTCCCCATCTCACGCCGGGTTACCATGTACCGAGACGGTGGAAGTCTTGGGAGCCTTCGTAGATAGTTTGAACCCTACTAGCTGTGCTGGTAGTTACTAAAAATCGTGATTGTAACCATTGCTTCTATATACCAAAAAAAAAAAATGTTACATTAAAAAATAATAGTTGATATTTAATTAAAATTGAGAATGATTATAGTAATAGATATAAGTAAATAAAATTTATATTTATAGTAATTAATAATAATTGAAATTGATCAAATGACATTAGCTCAATCGATTAAATTGCTCAAGAGGAGACCGAGGATCAAATCTTTACCAAGCATTACATGCCTAATAATCAAACTATGATAATACCACTATGTGATCAATGTAAGTAATGTTTACAGTTATGTTTAGGTATGGGTGTGCTTTGTTAGTAAGGTGTTATAGGGGATTCAACACAATTTCTGGTAAGAAAGTTTCGAGGATGACTAGGATCTACAATCTCAGCAGAAAGCTGGACATTGTAATAGGTTTTGGGTTAACCTGCAAAACCCGGTAATTAATGAAGACTTTTATTTACCAAAAAAAAAATAAAGTTGAGGCCCCTTCAGTTCCATAAAACAAATTTCTTTTAAATAGTTTTTAAAAATACAAGTGTCAGTTTATTTTTCAAATTTATAAATTATGTTTTAAATTTATCTTTATGTTTGACACAAATAAAAATCAAATGATATAAATATTAAAAAATTATCAAAGATAATAAAATTTTATAAAAAACTTTAATTTTCAATCAAAATTTATTTATTTATTTTTTTGAACTATAAAATAAATTTTAATAGATTTATACTGATTAACCAAAACCAACATATGAAAACTTAATTATATTCTTTCATGTTTGACAACTATTGGTTTTTGAGCACTCTACTTTTATACTTCTTTAAAATTTATAATTAAATAATTGTATTTTGTGTTGGATTTTTAGTGCACTATACATCTATCTTAGTTTAGAAAATAATAATAATTTTAAAATTTATAAATTATTAAAATCATGATTCTTTTGGTGATGGAAGTTATAATCAAACTTTAATTAGGTTAAAATACAAATCTTCATCAACAGAAATCTCTGCCGAGCACCCACACTTTATCCTATACAATTGTATACCCCTGACACCTTAAATATTTGATTCTTTAAGTCAAATTGCTTGATAAAGAATTGTATACCCATGACACCTTAAATATTTGATTCTTTTAACTCACATTACTTGATAAAATATTGTATACCCATGACACCTATTTGATTCTTTAACTCACATTGCTTGATAAAGTATAAATAACTCACATTGCTTGATAAAGTATTGTATACCCATGACACCTTAAATATTTGATTCTTTAAGTCACATTGCTTGATAAAGTATTGTATACCCATGACACCTTAAATATTTGATTCTTTAAAGTCACATTGCTTGATAAAGTATTGTATACACATGACACTTTAAATATTTGATTCTTTAGGTTGATGGATTCACAAACAAAGATGGTGCACGTTCTACCAATTGTAAGGCAATTCAAAAGGTGAGATCAGATTGACTTGCTAACGGCCATTGTGAAGATTACATTTAACATTTAGTTGGGAGCCCGGTCTTGTCTGTTCATGTCACTCGGAAATAAAGGTTATCACCTTTATTTGCAAATGTGAAAAAGTTGTGTCAAATCACTATATTTGTGTATTTGATAAAGAGCACTAAAAGCCATTATGATAGGGTGGTTTATAAAAACAATTGTTACAACAGTTTTGTATAGGAATTGTGCATGATTAAGTTAAAGATGGGATATCCATCTACAATTTAAATTTAAATACATATATCAATATTGTATGTGTATAGTTTTGAAACAGGGTAACGGTTTGGGTTTGGGTTTTTCTTTAAAAGGTTTAAGGTTTAAACTGCAGCATGTATGGATTTTGGTTCTTTTCAAGAGGTCCAAAGTCTTTGTTAGGAGAGCCCAATGCCTTTTACCATTGCGGTGTCTTTATCAGAACAAAAAATAATACTATTTAAAAGGAAAGAAATCAACATTTTCAATCGAGTAATTATACAACATTCAATTGCTTTGAGATTCAAGCAAGTTCTTACTTTTTAGATATTAGATTGTGCATGGAGCTTCAACTAATTAAAATGCATGATTTTCTTTGATGCAATGGTGTAGGTTAGAGTATACAATATTTTGGATTTAAACAAAAAAAAATTATTCTATAATGAAACACAATTTTTGTTAGAGTTACTATGTTAGTAACTATGATTATTACCTCATTTAGGTAATATTTAAGTTTCACCTAGGTAGATATAATTTACCACATGGTAAAAAGTAATTTCTTACTTTTTACCACTAGTAGTTACTATTACCGATTACCTTGGTTAGTAGTCTACCTTACCGTCATTTCCCTTTGGACGGCAGATAGGTTAGTTGTTAGCGTAGACATAATATCTATTGTTAAATAATCTATTTTGTAATCTATTTAATCATATAGCTATCCTATGCTATAGTTGATGACATTAATCAATTATTAATCTTGTCTTACCTCTTGTAACATTGGTATCATCGCAGCTGGGTGGCCTAATACGAGCTTCGCTCGTTCCACCCGACCTGGACCTGACACGATCTTCGAGGGCCTTGCTGGCCCTCAAGACCTGCATGGATCTCGAGGTGGATCTCGGGCAGCAGGACCTTGCACAGATCCCAAGGCAGACCCAGGTAGCAGGGCCCGCAGGCCCAAGTCATCAAGCGTCCATGAGAGCGGGCCCGCAGGCCCACATCACCGGGCGACCATGGGAACGAGCCCGCAGACCTTCGACTATCGAGCCTAACAGCAGGCCAGAGCCCGCAGCACAGGGCCCAGTTCCCGAGGGCAAGCGGCCCTTCGGTTATCGGCAGCCCCTAGTGCTGCCCCCATAGGGTCCAGCACATAGTCGGGAGGGCAGGCGTGCCCTCCCAGGCAGAGACCGGACCCAACCCGAGGGTAGGAGCGCCCTCGGGTCTGACCCCACTGACAGGGGACATCCCCGTCAGGGGATCTGACAACCATTGACAGGGAAATCCTTGTCAGGCCTCCGACGATCGAGATCAAAGAGGGCAGGCGCGCCCTTCGATACCCGATGACCGACGACCAGATCCGATGATCAAGATCTGCGAGGGCAGGCGCACCCTCTGATTCTCGATGATCGACGGTCGGAGACCCTACAAACTATGGCCCATCTCGAGCACAAATCCTGAGGACATTCGCAGTTAGGACCCACGTGTGCTCGGGTACAGATCCTGAGGTGCTGATACAGACCTATCATCTGATGACACGTGGCAGCCAGACACAACCTTGGGCACAGATCTCGAGGTGCTGACGTGGCACTACCACGGGACAGGACCGGACACGAGACCGAACATGTGGCGAAGAGCCACTGGACTTGACCTAGACCAGACACGACACGTGGCGGATAGCCACTGGACGAGGACGGACGCGACGGACAACCGCTGGAAGAGGATTGGACGCGACATGTGGCGGACAAGCCACGTGTCACTGGACTTGACATGAGGGTGACACGTGGCGGACTGGCCACGTGCCACCTGACCCGACTTGCCGCGATGTGGCGGCGGACAAAAGGTCGACGGAGGACTCGGATTGCCCGTAGGAAATCGAGTCCTCATAGGGGCTAAGCCATTTTTAAACGACTTACATGCGCCTTCACGGCGCATGTGGGACTAATGTCCCAAAAGCTTTTTTAAAAAAGCTTTAGAGCGCGTCACGTGCTCCAAGCCCTAGGGAGGGGAGGCTTCAACATGAAGTCTCCTCCCCCATATCTCCGTCGGGCTAGCTAGCCCGGCTGGAGGTTGAGCCCTCGCCAAGGCGTGGCCCGACAGGGAGGTCGGGAGTTCGACTCCCGTCGGGGCCGAAATTTTTTTTTAACGCGGGCGGAGGAATTTGGACCAAGTAAAAAAAAGTATAAATTTTTTTTATTTTTTAATTTTTAATCATTTTTTTTAATAATTTAATATCTTTTGTCTAAAAATCAATTTTTTTTTAATATTACATTGATTTTTTACAAAATTAAATTTTATTATTAATTAAATAATGATTAGATTTATTAAAATATTGCATTAAAATAGAGAATTAAGGATTTTTTTTGCAAACAAATCAAGAAGCGCTTTTGTTTTCTCCACGAGGGGATATAAGACATAGAAGAGCAATTTTTTTTTTTTTGCAAATAAGACAACCCTAAACTCTTCTCAACCTTGTTAATTTAGCATACAATAAAGGTTCAAACATGAATCCTTTTTTGCCAAATTGTAACACAAGGAGACCCAATTTTTTTGTAAAATTCAAAGGCAAAGTGTGCATTTGTTTTCTCCAAGGGGGGATATAAGACATAAAATTGCACATTCTTTTTTGCAAAAATTTGAGAAGTAATTGTAACCTATGGTCCATAAAAAAAAAACTAAGTCGTGTGTCGACTAGTTCTGGAAGCCTTCCAAATGCGGGTCGTGTGTCGACTTGTCTTGGAAGGAGTGCTCAAAATTGTTAATTTTGCAAAATTCAGGGGAGAAGACAACATTGTACTTCTTTTGCAAAATTGGAAAACAAAGTAGGAGACATAAAAATATCATTTTTTGCACAACACAAAACACACATTTTGTTGCAAAAATTAAAAAGGTGCATTTTCGATTTTACTCGACACCTTTATTGGCAAATTAGGTGCATTTTCGGTAGCATCCGACACCTAGGTGATAAGAATTTTGTGGGCATTCTTGTTTGATTATTGCATTATTTCTTTTGCAATTATAAGTCATAGAATCAAGAACACACTAAACCCCAAAATTTCACAAATTTGTGTAAATCCTTGCACAGATTTAAAGCCAAAATTACTTGATATTCTCTCCTAAATCAACAAAACCCCTAATTCACTCTTATTTGTTTGGCTTAATTTCCTCCAACTTTTCATCCTTCTTGAAGGGAGTTAAGGCAGGTGCCATTAAATATCTGTTTGAGTGAATTATATTTTGGTACTCTTTTAGGGTAATCAAAAGAAAGAACAAGTTTTTTGAAAATAAGGAACCTTCAAAGTTGCAATCCTTTGCACTAAGGGGGGATAATTCCTTTCTTCCTTCAAACATAGATTTTGATAAGAGGGAAATAAAACTTGTAAAGGCAATCAAAAAAGTCCAAATCATCAACAATTAAACCTTTTCTTTTAGACTTCATAATAGCAATCATGCTTGAAGTACTTGCAATAAGAAAGGACAAATTGGTGACCTTTTTTGATCAAATTGCCTAGAAAGCATAGTTTTGCACAAATTGTAAAAATGAAAACCATGACACCATTCAGTGTTGGTTTCAAAAACAAGCAAAACTAAAATGGCAAAGGCACATCACAGAAGCCATCTTTCTAGTGAAGTGTCTCATACTGATTATGTTTGTGGTTCAAAGATAGCACAAGGAGTGCTAAATTGCTAAAACTATTTTGTAGAGGGAAAACACGTGTCCCTTGGGCAAAAGCACCATTTTCTCTCACTCTTCTTTTAGGCTTCATAAATAGCATAAGTTTTTTGTTTGAAGACCTTGCAATAAGGGGTGCTTGTACCTCTTTTAGGCTTCATAAATAGCAAATTCTAGGTGTTTGAAGTACTTGTAACAAGAGGAGCGATTTTTTGTGGTGTACAATTGTCTAGGAGGCAATATTTGTAAAATCCTTCACAACACTCTTGAGTTGCACACTTTTTTGCAATTGAGGGGGGATATCCATTTCTTTTCTTCACTAATTTTTGTAAATAAGGAAGATGACTTATAAAGGGTGCATTTTCGGCTTTGACCGACACCTTAGTCACACTTCCTTCAGAAATTAATTACACTATGTTTTGCAACAAGAAGGGGGGAACTTATAAGGGTGCATTTTCGGCAGCAACCGACACCTTAGCTACCTTATATTTTGCAAATTCATATTGTAAATGAATGAACCTTGTATGAAGTGATCTATTCTACTACACCTAGCGATTGCAGTGGCCGGTTACCCATGCAAATTCGGTTGGATGATGTGATTACCATAAGGACATTCGTTGGCGTGAAGACATAGTGAGGAATGACCCACTTTTTGCTTAGGAGCAGCCAGAGCATTGTGATAGAGCAAAGAACAAGCAGATCAACATCTTCTTCACTGTATTGGGGCAGTTATATACTTCACCCAAATATTTTTGTATAGAGGGATATGTATGTATTACCCAAATAATGTAATAAGGGGGGATGTTAGAGTTACTATGTTAGTAACTATGATTATTACCTCATTTAGGTAATATTTAAGTTTCACCTAGGTAGATATAATTTACCACATGGTAAAAAGTAATTTCTTACTTTTTACCACTAGTAGTTACTATTACCAGTTACCTTGGTTAGTAGTCTACCTTACTGTCATTTCCCTTTGGATGGAAGATAGGTTAGTTGTTAGCGTAGACATAGCATCTATTGTTAAATAATCTATTTTGTAACCTATTTAATCCTATAGCTATCCTATGCTATAGTTGATGACATTAATCAATTATTAATCTTGTCTTACCTCTTATGACAATTTTATATTTTAAGAATGTTAACATTAATTGATTATTGGATGTAAATTAATTCCTCTTATAAAATAGATAACAAATTAACAATAGCTTGTATCTATTAATGGTTACAAATGTAACATTTCATGGATATTTTTTTGTCAGCAAGATTTATTTACCAAATCCAACACAACTAATGACTAAGATATTTGTAGGCAAGTGGCCATTAATGTGGGAATAACAAGCACCACAAACTCATATGTAACATAATCTCCTACCATTTTTTCTCTAAAAAATCCAAATGCCCATCTATATGATATTGCCAATTTTCCATCCCTTTGACTTCAACTAATTATAATGGGTAAAATAAAAAGGAAACCATGACCTTTGAAGCATTATCCCATCATATTTCTTTCTTTATCAAGGTATCTTAAAAAATTACATGCCTTATTGCATCCTTCTACTTTTCTTTCCTTTAATGTTTAATTTAAGAACCTTACTAGTGTTTTTTTCATTTGATATATATATATATATATGATGTAAGTGATCACCATAAGCATACATACATTTCTTGTATTGATTTAAATACGTGTATGTACATGTGGCCCTTGTGCTCTTGGACATGTGGCCAAGATGGAAACTCTCCATCTAAAGTGCATATAATCCTTGGTTTTGTGGAGGGGTATCCAACATAGTAGCTTTCGACATAGAGTTGGTTTTACTTGAAGGGAGAAGTTAGGTATACAAGGCTTACATGAATTGAACATCATCATTTGTATGTAGAAGTGGATGTTTATTTTGACCATGTAAGCATGAAAACTTATTTGAATACATTTGATGATGCTTTCACTACTTTGTTTCATGTCAACAAGGAAACTTTAACTAAATTTTGTTGCATAACTTTCAACAACAATATAACTGTAGGCAAAATAGTTGCCATCATTCACAAATCTTTTTATTTATTTATTGCTTGAATTTCCCTAAAGGAGGATACCTCAAAGTTGGCTTGAACATCCAAATGACAAGGATAGCAAATACTCCAATGCTTTAGTCTAAAAATAATATTTAAGATAGTCAAGCATTTTTGCCAAAAATCGGTTTAGTCCCAAAGGAAACCCTAGGATTGCACAAGTCCAAATTTGAACAATCTTAGATTCTTTCAAGTAATAACGTTAGCATGTGCTCTAAAAATCTAAGAATGTGCTAACATGCACACAGAGGAACAAAGTCAGGTTTTCAAAAAAAGGTAAAGCAACGTATTCTCAACATAAATAAAAAAATGTCTTCTTAGCTCAAGGTCGAGATGGAATGATTTCAGACTTCTTCAAGTAATAATGTCAAAATTTCCATACCAAAGTTCAAAAATATGTAAATATAGCAGAATGGATCAAATTTAGGCCACTAATGTAGAAATATCTCTAAATCCTAAAATGCATGAGACTGAGAGACCTAAGCGCTAGTAAAAAATGCACAAAAGTGGATTTTATCGATGATGACATAATCAAACCTTCCCAAAAGTCTGAATTTGATTCAAAGGGCCCTCTAAGTGACTAAAAGAATTGATATTATCACAAAATTGACTTTGATGCATTCCTACCTAGAATATCTCTTTCAAAGACATAACCACATCAGTGTCCTTTACTTGTTCAAGGTAAAGTTGTTAACCTTGAAAGCAACATCTTTGACAAATAATTACAGTAACTCAAGAATTTTTAGTAGAAAATAATTGAATATATATGAACTATATTGAACTCACATTTGAGCCAAAGCAAAATGGACCTTAGGCTCACCACATCAGCAAATACTTCGTTAATAATAGCAATGGATTGTTCTCAAGAGCACTCCCTACCAGGTTATTTCTCTAACAGACCTATAACAACTATTGTAAATCTTATGTTGCAAGATTTCCAAGCAGCTTATAAATAGATCAATGCATCCCAAAATGAGGGTCGACTCTGTAGCAATTTGCCTAGATGTATGATGTGTAATCTCTACCAATTAATGAAAAGTGAAATTTTTTTGATCTCCATTATGTTTGTGATTACAATTTTTTATGAATGAATGATTATGTTTTAAGTCATTTACATTACACTTATGATTAGTTTATTTTATTAAAGTGAATTATGCTCTTTGGATCACTATTGGATTATTTTTTATTAAGTCTTTGGAATGATTAAAGCCTATAATTACAATTGAATAAACCTTGTTATACATTTGACAATTACTAGTCTATTAAGTATCATTGGAAGTTAATTGTATGTAGGCTCTACCTCTTATGCAATATGTATCCAATGTTGTTACCCTATACCCCGTCCATGATTTAATAGTTTCTCTAAACCCTTACTCCTTTCTAACCCTTCAATTTCTTACTTTTATCTTAAACCCTTATTTTTATTTCATAAGCATTTCAAAGAGCTGGCCTTCTCTGAATGTTGAACTTGAGAGAAATCTCAATCATCCAACATTGGATAAAGTCTAGGGTGCTCTTCATAGAATTAGGTAGATTTTAGACCAATACTTTCTAGCATGCCTAATGGGATGAATTGCATTAATTTTTCCATCTATTTTATCAAGCAAAACCTTGGTAAATTTTTGCTCTTCAAGATCATTTTATTATTCACCTGTCGACTCCATTGCATTCCAATTGGATAATAGAAACCTAGTTGCCACTTTATTCTAGTTTTTTATGTTCACAAGGTCAGTAGCCAAGAATTTTTAGAATTCATTACCATTTATTGAATTGTTTCTTGTAGGCCGAGATGAACCATATCTTTACCTCCCGAACCACTATTAGAAATCATAGATTCTACATATTTCAATCACTAAGAATTATTAGATATGCCTAATTTTGAAGTCATGGCTCAAAAACAAAAACAAGCTCCTCAAAATTTCTTTGAATGGAATACTACTAGACCATTTGGTTTGGCACATCTTAATGGCATCCCTTAGGAAGCACTCAAATATTTACCCACCTATGATGGTATAGGTAAAATGATATATTAACACTACTAGGATATGATTTCATCTGCCATAATTCATAATATCTGAGAAGAAGACATTATGGTTCAACTCCTCATCTTATCCTTCAAAGGAAATATACTACACTAGTATTGTACTCTAGAAGATGGTTCACTCATGGGTTGACTTAACTTGACCCTTTGTCAAAGAATTTAATGAGTTAGCTAATCCATTTCCATTACTTAATTTACTATTATTTAGAGATATCCTCAAGAGGTCATCACTGATTTCAATATCAGGTTCAGTTGAACTTGGAAAAAAATTCCTCAAGATATTAGAATGCTTGGTCCTTTGGCATACATATATTATATTAGAGCTTTAGATCCTGATCTAGGACTCCAAACACAACAATCTAATGTGATGACCTTCCCTCGAGTTTATCAAGTTGTTGTGACTACAAAGAATGCTGTAATTTCTATAGGAAGGCTACACCCTAGGATTGTTATCAGGGTTATGCACAGTGGTGAATATTCACAAAATGGATGAATATTAGGATTTCTAAAATTAGAAATTGGTGAATATGATGACCCTCGACGTTGGCCCATTCACCTAAAATTTTTTAGACCAATTTTTTCTTAGGGTTAATTCACCACAATATATATCCAAACATAGGCATATTTGTACTCGTTGGAAAGCTCTTTTTGATCCTGATCTAATGGTGGTGTTTTTATGAAGTTATAAGGTGATTTAATAGGTCAAAATTTACCCCAAATATGACCTTAGGTTTAAGGGTTTAAAATACCCAAAATTTGCTCTGAAGATGATTGATTTGATTTGCTTAGAATTCACCATTTTTTAACAAGTATATTTTGATTCCAACCCCTTACGCATAACCCTGGTTGTTATGTTATATTTTCCAAAAATTATCCAATCCACCCAGCAAAAGTAAACCTTAATCATAATCACATATCTCCCTTCATTAGATCCTATTCTTTCCACCAAGGCGTTACCCCTAGTGCCAACCTTTCCAACACCACCTACCATAGATTTTAAAGAATATCCAATGATGTAATAGGTGTTGACTACACTAAAGACTTTAAGTAACAAGATGATAACTATTGAAAGAAGAGAGGCTGAAGATACCAACACAAAATATTTCCCTATATTGTTAAAGATAAAATAACTTCTAATAGCAATGTGGCTAAAAAGGCTAATAATATATACAATGATCAAGATGTTGGATATTTTGAGTCCCTAAGCTAAGAATTGTCATTGATGTCAAAAGGATCTATGTAAGTAAGCACTATGTTTGTGTTTCACAAAGAGCTTCATGAGAAGCAAAGGTTTTTGATCAAAGGTTTAAGAAGGGATGCATGGCATTTGGTTCCAAAATGAGCTTCAAGGGAAGATTTGCAAAAGGTTTTTATTTAAAACCATGGATGACAGATTTGAAATGGGTTTTTTTAAAACCCAAGTTGGCTTTTCGTTTCATCGAAAAAGGTGCCCCGATGATGGAGAAATTTAATTTTAAAGGTTTTATTTAAAACCATGGATGGCAGATTTGAAATGGGTTTTTCTTAAAACCCAAGTTGGCTTTTCGTTTCATCGAAAAAGGTGCCCCGATGTTGGAGATATTTAATTTTAAATATTTAGTTTAAATTTTAATTTATTTAAAATTAAAATTTTATCCGTCGACATCATGAAGGAAGTTTCAAAAAGGCCAACGTTTCCAAAGCAAAGGGAAGGCATATAAATATGCCATTGAATTTTTTAATTCATTCATCCTTGCTCGTTGATATTTGCGCTTGGTATTTGCGAAGAATAAGAGCTCATATTTTTTGTTTAAGAAATGTAGCTAACATTAAAGGGAGACAACGACAACTTACCAAAATTCATGGGAAACGTGGCCTAATGGCATCTTGGATTGTGCAAAGGTGTTAGTGACAAGGAGGTTGTGCATTCAATTCCCGCAAGCATCATTTTTGGCTTTGTTCTGTTGAGGAGCCCAAGGCGCATACTTTTCGCTTGGCGAAAGAGGGTGAAGGGTAAGAAGTGGGTGGCACTTCTTTTTTACCAACGATCCCACAGATCGTGCGGTAGCTTGGTCGTAGCTAGGGCGTTCGCGTTGGGGCAAGACGAGGGTTCAATTTCCTTCGATGCAGGTATTAAGATTTTTATTAATATTTTGTTTGGATTGCCTGAGGTGGAGTGATAAGAGGTAAAGGTCCTTCATTAGTTGATTTGTTGAGTAACCTTAGGAAATAAGGTCATGGTGGCTGTTTGAGTTGTGAATTATTTTTAATTGTGATTTTTGAAATTGTTAGGAGTAATAAGGGTTTTTGATAAATTTCTTTTTAGTGAAAGTTATTTTGAGTAAGGGTTTTTTTTTAAAAGAACTTTGGTGGATGTTAAAATAAAGTAAGAGTAATAAGGTGTTATTTGGATATTATAGTTGTGTTATTACTCAAGATCTCTAACCCTTGTTAAGAGTTGAAAAAGAAAGTGTGTTGAGTGTGACAGATTTAGTGGACAACTCATAAGGCATCAAAAAGGTATCAGTAATATTCTCCATTGATTTTATTTGCGTGGTTGATTTTTGAGATATCATTGGAGTGAAAAGGATTGATTGTGGTTTCTTTTTCAAAAGTGGTTGAGTTAATGCTTCAATTTTTTTTGGATTGTGAGTTGTGATTAAACCTTGTTTGATAAGCATTGTTGTTTAGATCATTGGTTTAGTGAAGTACTTTAAGTTTATGCTTCAAAGTTTTCTGAATTGAAAGTTGTGATTAAAACCTTGGCTTATTAGCATAGTTGTTGAAGCCAATGGGTGATGCAAAGAACTTGAACTTGAGTTAGAAAATAACATGAGTATCATTGTTATGTAATATTTGTTGTTGAGCAAGGTCCGAGGTGTAGACCAATTGGTTCATCCAAACCTCATAAGGGGGCAGAGGTCCAAGGTTCAAATCTCGAGCCTTGTCAGACTGAATGCTTGTCCCTTTCCTGGTGCTTTCAACGGTGTAAAAGATTTAAAATGATTGTGGCATGGTGGTTATAGGGGCAGACTGCGCGAAGATCTGTGTGGCGGCTTCTGGGGCGGACAACGTGGAATACTGTGGCGGCCATAAAAAGCTGGACAACCTACCCGAATTCGTGGCGACTACCAATTCCACCATGTAAATTCAAAAATATATATATATTTGTTGTTGAGCATTGTTGGAAATATTTTGAGTTAGTTGATTCATGCTTAGACTAGGGTTTGTGAGAAAAAAATTGTTTCTTGAAGTGATTGGTTGAGTAGAGTTGATTGAACCTAGTCAAGTGGTTGCATGAAGTGGTTGTTCAAGTTCCATGAAACAAACTATTCTATATTCTGATTGAGTTGATATTGATCCTTGAGAATAGAACATTTTGAGTCTCTAACAATTCTCTTTATGCTTCTATGATATTGAGTTAATATTGAGCTAAGTTGAGATTGCTTTGAGTTGAGATTGGGATTTGAGTATAGAACATATTGAGTCTCTAAAAATTCTCTTTATGCCTCTATAAAATTGATCTGAGTTGAGATTGCTTTGAGTTGAGATTGGGATTTGAGTATAGAACATATTGAGTCTCTAACAATTCTCTTTATGCCTCTATAATATTGAGCTGAGTTGGGATTGCTTTGAATTGATATTGGGATTTGAGTATATAACATATTGAGTCTCTAACAATTCTCTTTATGCTTCTATGAGATTGAGTTGAGATTTTGTTGAGCTGATTTGAGGCAAGTCTTTGAGAAGGCTTGTGGACTATTTTTGTGTAAGCTTTTTCTGAAATCTTGCTATGCAGATTTGAGCAAGTCTTAGAGAGGACTTATTGAGCAGATTGGGACAAGTTTTGTGTGATCTTGTTGAGTATATTTGAGCAAGCTCTAAGTGATCCTATTGAGAAGATTTGAGCAGGTTCTGAGTGAGCCTATTGAGCATATTTGAGCAGGTTCTGAGTGAGCCTATTGAGCAGATTTGAGCAGGTTCTGAGTGAGCCTATCGAGAAGATTTGAGCAGGTTATGAGTGAGCCTATTAAGCATATTTGAGGAGGTTCTGAGTGAACCTATTGACATATATTTGGAGGTGATAAAGTATAGAGGACAGAGTCTTAGTGGATAGAGATCCAGCAACCAAGACAATTAAAGACAAATCCAAGTGAGGAGTCTTCAAGTGGAGAGAGATCCACCAATCAGTGCAATAGAGAGATAGAGTCTTCTAGAAGATCACTAGCCAGAGAAGAAGGGGAAAGAGTTCTCCTATGGAAGATATCCATGAACTTGAGACTTAGGGGATCAACATCTCCTTTGGATAGAGGTCCATAAACATTGTAATTAGGAAGGATTCCCAAGAGATTGATTGAGAAATTTTTAGCAAAATATTTTCTCCGTGGAGTAGCCCGCATTGGGTGAACCACATAAATTGTTGTGTCACTTTTGTGGATGGTGTTTTATGCATTGCTTTTATTCTGCTATTGATACTGCTATCTATACACTGCATAATATTGAATTAAAAACAAAAGTAAAAAGTGGTCTTATACTGTTCACCCCCCACTCTCAGTATAAGCTTGTGTTCTTCAATTGGTATCAGAGCGAGTTCCTTCTGAAGAGTTTGACAGCTTGAAGGAAAAGCGGTCTAAGAACACAATGGATCACAAGGATCAAAAGGATGGGTCCTTCAATAATGTAGTACCAGTCTTTGATGGAAGTGACTTCTTGTATTGGTGTATGCTGATGAGATTTCACCTGATGGCACTTGGAAATAAAGTTTGGGATGAAGTGGAACTTGGATATGATTCTACAGTCAATCCTCCTACATATAAGGAAGGTAAGCTTCTAATGCATGCAAATTCAAGAGCTATGAATAAAATTATAAAAGGATTGGGTAGATCATAATATATGAAGGTTATGGATTGTAAAACAACAAAAGATATGTGGGATCTACTGCATGACATATATGAGGGTGATAAAGGTGTTAGGAAAGCTAAGATCAAAAATCTAAAAGGATAATTTGAGAAATTAATAATGAGAGATGATGAAAATATTATTTATTATCTCAGTAAGATTTATGAACTTGTATATGAGATGAGAGGTCTTGGAATGAAGGTTGATGAATCTTATGCTTGTGATAAGATCTTGAGAACTCTTATAAAAAGGTATAGTGAAAATGTTTATGCTATAGAAACATCAATTGATAGTCATTCTTTGACAAGGAATTCTTTGCTTGCAATGCTTACTAATTTTGAGATAAGAACAAAATATCATATTCCTCCGAAAGAAGTTGCATTCAAAGTGGACAAAAATAAAAAGGATAAAAATACATAATCAAGCAGTGAGTCATCTAGTGATGAAGAAGCTAACTATGGTAGAAGAGATAAAGGTTCCAAAATATTCATAGATGTAATATCTATTGAGTGCTTCAATTGTGGAAAGTATGGACACTATGCGACAGAGTGCAAAGAGCCAAAGTACAATAGTAATGAAGAAAAATAGGATCAAAACTACAAAGAATCAGAAATACATAGGTACAAGAAGAAAGGCAAGGATGGACAAAACATAAAAGGAAATAAGTTCTTTCAAAGGCAAAAGAAAAGCTACTATGCGGATAATTCAAGTAAGTACTCAAATGATAGTGATGCTAGTTTTTTAGACAATGATAGAGATGAAGTCCTATTTATGGTTAGATAGAAAAGGACTCAAGTTATTCTCAAGTGTTTTAGATGTGGTAAATTTGGACATCTTGAAGATAATTGAACTAGGGATGTCTATAGTTTCAGTGATTATGGTTTTGAAGATGCACTTGAAAGACTAGATGAGAATATTCTAATGGCATTAGAAGATGAAGTAAGTGATCCTATAGAAGACAAGCCAAAAGGAAGTAATGATAGGGACAAAGGCAAATAAATAGAGGATTATTTAGTGGATAATGGATATGATCTCAAGGGAGAACTTATCTAGCTCTTGACACAGTAAAGAAGGTAAGAAAGAAACACTCTAAGCTTGAAAGTCAGTTTCAAGAATATGATGAAAAAATATTATTGCTCATAGAGGACTTAGAAAAGTTAAAGGCTAAGGCAAGTAACTTCAAGGATAAGTTAGAAGCAAAGATTTTTGAGTGTGAAAAGTTAACACAAGAAGTGGCACTACTAAAGGAATATTTAGAGGATTCCAAGAAAACGTTGTACAAATATGTGAATAGTGCAAAGAGTGTAGACAAAATAATCAAGATACAAAGAGGAGCAACAAACATGACATGTCTTGGTTCCAAACAGGCTCAAAAGAAATGAGAAGAAAAGTCTACTTCAAGTCTAGAAGAAGAAGGAATTTTAGAAGAAGATACTTCATAAAATAACAGTGTAAGTTGGAATGAGATATCAGAGGATGAGTTGGACAGCAAAGAGCTCAAAGATAGAAACAATGCACAAAGAAGCTACATATGGAACAACAATCAAAATAGGAGACCAATGAGGTCTAGGCAAGGAAACTTCAATGGGAGATGCTTCTCATGTCACAGGTTTGGGCACATGACTTCACAGTGCATGTCATACAAAAGACATGAATATGGAAAAGGACAACTTTTCCATGGGTATTGCTACTCATGCAATGAGTTTGATCACAAGGTAATGAATTGCAAGGTTCATGGTAGAAGAGGATATGGCTTCACTAGGAGATATCCTAAGACATTTGCACTTCCAAGTAACAATAACATTAAGTGTTATAAGTGCAATAATGATGGTCATATAGCAAGATGGTGTAGAGCAAATATTCTAGAAGCAGGCATCAACAGGAAGAGGAACATGGATGAGAATAAGAACAGGAACAAAAGTGATTACAGGAACAAGGATGATGACTTGGTAAGAAACAATGAGAGGATTCAGAAAACCTAGAAAGGAAGAGAGAAAGGTAAAGGTAAAGAGCAATGCTTTTAGGGAGTAGAAATACTCCCACCCCAGAATTAACCACCTCATGTGGAGGTGGGGGAGGGGCTAAGCTAAGGGGCTCATTCTTAGCCCCGAGTCCCAAAGGTGACCCTTTGTCATTGATGACAAAGGGGGAGATATTTGTGTATATTGAGGAGAGTTTTTGATATGGGGAGAGGTTTGATATTTGACAAAGCTTTGAGCCAGGGGGAGCAAAGTCCCAATAGGAGCAGAAAAGAAGGTCAGATTTTAGTAAAAGGATATGGGTTACCATCAATGACAAAGGGGGAGATTTTTGGACATTTTGAGTCCCTAAGCTAAGAGTTGTCATTGACGTCAAAAGGATTTATGTAAGTAAGCACTATGTTTGTGTTTCACAAAGAGCTTCATGAAAAGCAAAGGTTTTTGATCAAAGGTTCAAGAAGGGATGCATGGCATTTGGTTCCAAAAGGAGCTTCAAGGGGAGCTTTGCAAAAGGTTTTTTTTTTAAACCATGGATGGTAGATTTGAAATGGATTTTTCTTAAAACCCAAGTTGGCTTTTTCGTTTCATCAAAAAATATGTCCGGTGATGGAGAAATTTAATTTTAAAAGTTTTATTTAAAACCATGGATGGCAAATTTGAAATGGGTTTTTCTTAAAACCCAAGTTGGCTTTTCATTTCATCGAAAAAGGTGCCCCGGTGATGGAGATATTTAATTTTAAATATTTAGTTTAAATTTTAAAATTAAAATTAAAAGGTTGTCCCCAATTTGGAAACCGATGAGCATTGGGATATTGTGCATAGCCACCACCGGATCTCTACCCAATAGCATTAAGTTCTTTTGTTTGGGTGCCCAAAACAGATTTTAGATGAGGCAACAAAGGACATTTATCTGTTTAGTGTTCCTTGGAACAAATTCCATAAATAGAAGTTTTTTTTAAAGGGAAATCCTACAAGGCATGCTTATTTCTACATCTTGGGCAATAAATTGCCAAAGGTGGTGTAGAATTGGATTTTGTGTTTCTCTCACCTAATGCAGAATTAAGCTGAACAAGGATATCAGTTTTTAAATTAGCCATTTCCTCCATCAACTCCTTTATGTCACTATTGCCAGAATTTCACTTCTTTCTTCATTGGTGAGTGCGAGAATAATTATTGCAGAACTCCACAATATCTTCAATGTCAAGTTGATCTATGTCTCCTCTTCCCATTAAATCTAACACTTCCCTAGATTCATCCTGTAATCCTCTTAAGAAGACAGGTTTTAAGAAATCTAGTTCCACAGGACCACATCTCTTTTGGACAAAAGCAAAGTGATCAATATAATCCTCTAAACTCTCATCTTCTTCTTTCTTGATCCGAAACAACTCATCTTTCATGTTTCGTACTCTACAGTCATCTTGATATTTATGTAAGAATGTAGTCTCCATGTCATCCCAAGTATGGATTAAATTAGGTTCAAGATTACTCATAAACCATCGGAGAGCAACATCCTTAAGCATGGAAGGAAACAATTTCAATTTTTGATTGTCATTTATGTAGTCATAAGTCTGACATAACACTTTGAATTCAAACAAAAATTGATCAAGATCTTTTGAAACAGTTCCCCTAAAAATTGGCAATATGGATGGAGAAATAGTTTTCATGGGAGCATCTAGAGCTGGATCCAACTGTATAGGGTATTCAAAAGTCTTAGGAGGATCATCAGCATTATACCCACTTGGTGGTGCTACTGCTGCTGCCATAGTTGTTTTCTTTCTTGAGTCTGATGTGGATGGTTCAGGCTTAGGAGAATGTTTAGCAGCAAGTGCTGCAAAAAGCTCTTGTTCTAATCTTTCCAAAGCTTCAGTTGGTGAAGAAGGTATTTCTTGCTCAGGAAATTCTTCATCTGATCATGAAGAACGCATTGGTGGTTCAGAACTAGTTCTGATAAACCTCCCTCTTTCGTCTCTTGGCCTATGCATTCATGCCTATTCACTAAATAAACTAAAATGTAGTGTTTCAAAAATTGTAACTCAATTCTTGACCTATTTCATTTTTCCTAACAACACCGTTTGTTCCCCGACAATGGCACCAAAAATGATGAGGTTCGTTGATCATTCATCATTTAGTAATTATATGTCAGTCCAGGGCGGTGTCCAAAGGCTGTATACGATAGGAGGTGTCATAGTTGCAGGTTCAGTTTATCCAAGAAAAAGCTTTATTGATGGATCAGTTAGTGTTTTGGGGGTTTGGTGTGACCTCTAACTCTTAGAATTGGAAATCAAATTACAAAAGCTAAAACTTAATTAACATTGCAGGAAATGAAAATTGCAGAATCTAAAATAACAGGAAGTGAAATGTTGCTAAGTTGAAAGTGATAGAAAAGTAAATTGCAGAATTGAAAACACACACACAGTTGCAAAAAATTCAACTAATTACAAAGTTCACAATTATCTGAGCATGTTCTAAATCTATAAAATCAAATTAACATCTATTGCAAAATTGGAGAATAATACAAATTTGGAAATTGCAGTGAAATGACAGAAATCTGGAAATTGTTGCAAAGCTGGAAAATGACAGAAATCTAGAAATTGCAGTGAATTATGGAAAATGTTGTCAAATCCTATTAAATGTTGAACACTATTCCAAACATGTTCTAAATACTATGGTGCACTTCTGAAATAAAACTAATTCTACAAATAAATGTTGATAGAATTTTGCTGATCTATTGCAGCAAGAAATCAACAAGAATTTTTTATCACTGTACTGCCCTTCCTCTGATCCTGCAAGTGGCCCTTGCTTCTAGAACCAGAAGAGGGTAAAGAATTATACCAAGTAAATTAAATTTACACTATCAACTATTAAATGCTAATAAAATCTGAAGAATGCACCTTTTATTCCATCTAAAATTGATTTACAGTAATGTAAGAAAAATCTGCAATTTACTGTAATGCTACAAAGACTTTAACTTCTGCTCACTTTTGCTAGTGACTATATCCTATTCCTCTAATTATATATCTATTATCTATTATGCTCAACCGTTCTGGGAGCTTTATTTATAATACAAAGTTGATATATCTGTTTGCTGAGTTTTAGGTATTTTCAACAGTTTACAAAACAGTTTCCTGGAATGCAGGGTTATAATTTGTCAACCTTTTTACCTTTATCCCAGCTGGTCCACCTATGGTGAAGGAACGGAGTCAAAATAGGGTGGAATAACTACTTGGTCAATTTCCACTCATACTTTCCATGTTTTTGGTGCATTTTGACCATTTTCAGTTGTTCCTACGCTATTCCCTATTCTTGCGTCGCTTATTCCTACACTGCTTCGGAATAACAGGCAGGTGACCATTCGTTGCTTATCTGTGCTCCAAACTCATATGGAGAAAGTTGTTTACCATTTGTATTATTTTCCCCTATCTTGTACACCCTTCTGCATTGGTGGCACATGTTGGAGTGACTGATTCCAAGCCTTGATGTATATGTATATCTGGCTGGAACTGTCACAGTAACAGCCTATTTTTTTGCATAGTCAGCTATAGTGGACAAGTTCTTGGCACATTTTTCCATTTGAATTAGTTTAAACAGAGGAACACGATATTTTTAAGCACCAAATATTCAACAAGGTCTACATTATGATTCTTAATTACTACAACACTACTAATTAATTAACTAAAAGCAGGTGAAATTGCAGTAAAAAAATAGCAAAATAGAGTGTATGCACTTTGTCATTTTATAATATGCAAACACCATTATATAATACATTTTACCCATAATTAACATAAAAACATAGTAAAAAGGGTGAGTCAAATAGTTATAATGTATCAAAAAGTGTTCATGGATGAGGTAATTCCTGGCCTCATCAAGTTCCTTGAAACAAACTATTATATATTCTGATTGAGTTGAGATTGAGCCTTGAGAATAGAACATATTGAGTCTTTAACAATTCTCTTTATGCTTCTGTGATATTGAGTTAATATTAAGCTGAGTTGATATTGCTTTGAGTTGAGATTAGGATTTGAGTATAGAACATATTGAGTCTCTAACAATTCTCTTTATACCTCTATAAAATTAAGCTGAGTTGAGATTGGGATTTGAGTATAGAACATATTGAGTCTCTAACAATTCTCTTTATGCCTCTATAAGATTGATCTGAGTTGAGATTACTTTGAATTGATATTGTGATTTAAGTATAGAACATATTGAGTCTCTAACAATTCTCTCTATGCTTCTATGAGATTGAGTTGAGATTTTGTTGAGTTGATTTGAGGCAAGTATTTGAGAAGGCTTGTGGACTGTTTTTGTGTAAGATTTTGTGAAAGCTTGCTATGCATATTTGAGCAAGTCCTAGAGAGGACTTATTGAGCAGATTTGAAAAAGTTTTGTGTGAGCTTGTTGAGAAAATTTGAGCAGGTTCTGAGTGAGCCTATTGAGTAGATTTGAGTAGGTTTTGAGTGAGCCTTTGAGTAGATTTGAGTAGGTTCTGAGTGAGCCTATTGAGCAGATTTGAGCAGGTTCTGAGTGAGCCTATTGAGCAGATTTGAGCAGGTTCTGAGTGAGCCTATTGAGCAGATTTGAGAAGGTTCTAAGTGAACCTATTGATAGAGCTTTGGAGGTGACAGAGTACAGAGGACATAGTCTCAATGGATAGAGATCCAGCAGCCAAGACAATTGAAGATAGATCTAAGTGAGGAGTCTTCAAGTGGAGAGAGATCCACCAGTCAGTGCAGCAGAGAGATAGAGTCTTCTAGAAGATCACTAGCCAGAGTAGAAGGAGTAAGAGTTCTCCTATGGAATATATCCATGAACTTGAGATTTAGGGGATTAGCATATCCTTTGGACAAAGGTCCATTAACATTGTAATTGGGAAGGATTCCGAAGATATTGATTGAGAAAGTTTTAGCAAAATATTTTCTCCGTGGAGTAGCCCGTATTGAGTGAACCATGTAAATTGTTGTGCCACTTTTGTGGATGGTGTTTTGTGCATTGATTTGATTACTGCTATTGATACTGCTATCTATACACTACATAATATTGAATTGAAAAGAAAAGTAAAAAGTGGTCTTATACTGTTCACTCCCCTCTCAGTATAAGCTTGTGTTCTTCACAAGAACCAAAACCATCAATCTCAGCATTAGAAGGTAGTCCTTGGTGCATAGTATGCAGTGATCCTCATAACATAGACACCTACATTATGTACTAGCATCAAGATCAATTAGCAACTACAAAAAAATTTAAAGGGTGCAAAAGGGTCAAATAAATATGCTATAGAATTTAGAATAAGTTATGATTATGCAAGATCCTTTAGAGGAAGAGAGCATATGAATTCTAACCAGGTCGAGAAAGAAATCATTACAAATAGATCCATAGAAGTTAGGGCCATTCAAATTTCCAACCTAACCTCAAAAATCAAAGAGCAAACATTGTTTGATTTCAAGAAATATTCAGTTCATCCAAAGCCTAGTAAAATCATGTCTATACCAAAACTAGAGAAGGAGCGACCAAATTTGAAACAAGACAAAGAAGCAAAAGAGAATTTGATCGAGTTCAATGAACAAGCCTAGGATAAATTGAGATATCCTTCTATAAACAAATGATATAGGATAGAAGCTACTCAACAATATCAAAAAAAATTTGATAAACTAGGGAAGAAAAAAATAAACAACTAGAATCATCGAGATTTAATATTGTTGAAGAATTGAAGAAGACTCCCCCAAAAGTGAGCAAGTATGACACCTTGATGATTCCTAGATAAATTGACCTTCTCAGAGCTTCATTGAAGATGATCAATCCTAAAGGTGTATCAAATTAAGAGTATAATTTAGCTCAATATTCATTGGCTTCTATAACCAAAAAAATATGCCACCACCTTTCTATATGTCCTTACACATGGAAGGATGGATCATGCATAATTGTATAATTGAATTTGGAGTTGTGACTATTGTTATGCCCAAAGTAGTATGCAAATCTACGGGTATAGAATATACTTGTTCATGTCCTAGAGTTTTACAATTGGATGGTATCCTCATAAAAATAGTTAGAGTAATCAAGGATATTCTTATGATACTACATAGGGCTCTAAAAATCATTGTAATACAAGAAGTGGAAATGGTATATATTGAACCCTACTTAGAACTTTATCTTTCCTAAGAATTTATAGCAAAATTGGGAGGTTATATGTATCTGGACTATTCCCACATGATAGTTCCACACAAAGGAAAACATATCAAAATACACCCAGAGAAGCTAATATATTATCACATAGAAAAGATAGAGGAAGAGTGTATCAATATGATTAGTGAGGAAATAGATCCTTCAGAAGCTATCCTTGAAGAATTATAAATAAAAGATGATTTATATCTCAAATATTACAATGCCATGATTGAAATCAAAATTGTCATATATCATATAACAGATTCAAAACTAGAAAAGATCCTAGCTATGTCAAATTAAGATCTTTGAAAAACAAAGCTATGGAAGATTTACTTCAATGAAGCTAGATGCAAGAATGGTGTCAGAGTCAAGGTGGTGCTTATCTCTCTCTTAGAAGGCATCAAATAATCCCCTTATATGCTAACATGGAGTTGTACACTTAATGCAACAATATATGAAGCTTTGTGCCTAGGCCTTATGTAGGTAGAGAAAATGGGGATCAAGCTATTATCTATTTGTGGTGACTCAAAATCTATAGTTAATCAAGTAATAGAGAAATACAATCGTAAGCATCATTCCTTGAAAGCATATCAAAACAAGGTAGGACCTAATCAAAAGTTTTTAAGCCTTGAATATGAAATCCATCCCCAAGGGCCAGAATGAAAGGGCTAACATATAAGCTTCTTAGGGAGCAAACTTCATGCCTAATATCGATTATGGTAAGAAACTAAACAAGGTAAAAGTGGTCTTTGGACCCTCAATTATAGACAAAGAGATATTTTTGCAAGTATTTGAAGATGATAAATAAATTATGGACTTCTTGATAAGGTAATTTATCTACACAACACATCCATAAGAGGTGTTGCAAGACATTGACCAAGAAGAGATGATTCAACTTAAAAACAATCATATACCTAAGGTACTGATCATATTAGAAATCTTGTTTGACAACAATGATCGAGTGACTAGACAAAGGATAAAAACAGAGGAGCAAGCCTTCAAAGAAGTTAAAATTGAACCAGGTAAAAGTCTAAAAGTCAAAATATATTGCTCCAAAGAAGAGGTAGACAAATTTATGTTGCTATGTAAATAATATAAAGATGTAATAGCATGGATTTATGACAATTTTTGAGTCTATGAAAAAGTGTTATCCAACATACTATAGAGTTTATGCTTGACACCAAACCATTTAGAAAAAAACAAAGGTTAATCAATCCTAAAATAGAAGTAGCAATGAAGCAAAAACTTCTCAAGTTGCTAAATACCAATATTATATATCTGATCAAGCATTCCACATGGGTAGTAAATTTAGTTCTAGTAAGGAAGAAGAATGGGTATATATGCCTTTGTGTAGATTTCAAAATTTAAATAAGGCATTGTTGAAGGACCATTACCCTTTGTCATAGATCGATCAAATCTTGTAGGTTGTAGTAGTGGCAGAAAGGTGTTTTTATCCTTGATGGTTTTTCAGGATACAATTAGATATGGGTAAAACATGAAGATCAACACAAGATGACCTTCACGACCAAATGGAGAATATTTGCATACCAAAAGGATGTCATTCAGTTTGCTAGAGCAACTTGCTAACGAGCAATGGACTTTTCTTATTGACATGACAATTTTATCTCATGATAAGTAGAAACATCTAGATCATTTATAGATGATTTTTTAGAAGTGTTGTGAGTTTGGAATATCATTGAATCCCAAGAAATCAATATTTGTTGTACATGAGGAAAACTTTTTGGGGCACACTATCTCTAATCAAGGGTTAGCTATTGATTTGAAAATAATCCAAGTTATTCTAGCCTTACCATTCCCCATTAGCAAGAAAGCTTTGCAATCATTTTTTGGGTAGATTAACTTTGTTCAAAAATTTATTTATGACTTTGTGCAAATAGTCAAGCTTATGATAAAACTCTTGAAGATGAATGTAGTATTTCCATGGACCCGAAAAAGGAGAAAAACATTTGAATAGATCAGGCAAGCTATAATACGGGCTTTGGTCTTGTTCAACCTTGATTTCAAAAAATACTTCATCCTATATATATATATATATATATATATATATGGATTTGAAGATAGTTATGTCATGGTTAACTCAAAAAGATGATAATCAAGAAGAACATCCGATATCTTTTCTAAGCTAGATATTACATGATTATTAGAGGAACCACAACTTCATTGAGAAACGTGTATTTTCTATCATGAAGTCACTTAAGAAACTCAAATATTATATATCTCAAAGTAGAACACTAGTTTATGTAGTTCACTCATATGTTAGGTACTTCATTCTTCAAGGAGAATTGGGAGATAAAAGAGTTGGATGGATCACTAAAATACAAGAGTATGACATTGATATTGTAACATCCCCTCTATTTTGTTATTTTTTTGCTTGCTATTATTTATAAATCGAGGTACTGCTGATAAGTTCTATGAGCACAGGAGCTGGTGATTATCTTCAAGAAAGCATATCAAAGGAATCAAGAACCCACCTTCAGGCAGAAAGATTGAGAAGGTCCACAAAAGGTAAGGTGGGATATGATGTGTAGTGCTTAAAAGCACATTGGCCTGTGAGTGCATGGAAGCTCACTGTAACAACTTCATTTAGGAGCATCCTACCTGATGATTGCATAATACTTGCATAATAATGTAATTTGCATTGTACATGTGTTTGTTGGATTTTATCTCATAGTTTGTATGGTCACCAAATGAATTAAGATTATCATTCGAAATATTTTTATTTAAATATAAAGAAATTTAATTAAGTAATAATAATATATATATACCCGCATGCTATAGAGAGGATAGGGCAATCCTCCAAGAGAGTTCCTTGGTTCGAATCTCCACCCTACCAAACGCACATCGGGTACCCAAAATCTAGTTGATAATGTTGGTGTGGTCAGGCCCAGCACGACTCTCGAGTGATTTTGAGAGTGTAGAACCCCTAGTTGTGGTTTCTCAAACCAAGGTGGTCGCTAAATTCAAAAAATAATAATAATATTAATAAAATAAATAATAATATATATATTTATTTATTTAATTAAAAAATATAAATAAAATATATATATATTATTTTTACACCCAACTCTCTATGTGGCATTTCGAATACACATGCAAATCAGACTATGTGGCACCATTGTCTCAGTTTTAGATCCTATAAATTAATGAAAGCATGAATATTAAGATATCCGGTATTTTGGGGTAAGAAGCCTCAGTCTTGGTGGAGTTGGACTGGGCTTAAAATGAAAGAGGAAAGTCGATTACAGTTACCAAGTTTACCAGGTCGATTCTATCACTTATTGCTTGGATTTAGAAAGTTTGTATGCCACACTTTTCTTTATTGAAATTTAGAAGCAAACAGTGTGAGAGTTTTCTTTAAATGAGTTTGTGTTCCTCTGTACTCTTCTAATATTAAGAATAACTCAGCGCGACATCTTTAATAATTATTAATGGATAAGTTATGACTTCTACTCTATTATGTTGTGAATTCTTTGTTGAGATATTTATCACCAAGATGAGAATCTCTGTAATAAATAGTCTTTAAAGAACAAACTATGGTGTACTGGGTGGAATAAAGTGGTCAAATGCAGTAGTTTTAGAATCATAGTTGGTAATATTAATAAAAAGAAAATTACATAAACTTAATATAAATATTCTCTATGATTGGAAGTTAAGTTCTGTCATGAGTGCATGCTTGGTTTCATCTAGTTGCATAGCATTTATGGTCAAGAGCTATTGGGTGGGTGGACGAGAGAGCTTGACTAAAAATTTAGTATTGGAACTTTGCTCTGAGTTACTTAAGCCACAGATGAAACCTAAGAGCTGAAGTAGCACACAGTGTTTGTTTAGCCAGTAAAAATAAAATATAGCTTTGCCTTGTATAAAGTTGACTAGTTTCTTTTTGATGAAAGATTTTTAAAATGTTGATCAATTACCTTTGGTGGATAGCTCTGCACATGTTATTATAAGTTTTATTAAACTATAATTTAGTATTAGGGTTGGTTTATTAGATACAAATGAAACGAAGATAAATTGTAAATTTTCTATTGCTTTATAGATTGAAAGTTTGGTATGAAATTAATTAGATAGTCTGCGAACTCCTGGTATAAATGTGGATCTAATTAATATTCAGATGGTTGATAATTAATGTACAATAATTAAAGAATGTCTGTATATTGCTATGTCGCTCCTTTTTGCTAAACTCCATTGTTGTAAACTATTGTATATTCCATATCCAAATAAAGGCTAGCCATTGCAAATAAATTCTTACTTACGTTTGTGAAGGTTTCCTATGCACTGTCTCTGATACACTTATTTTAATATATGGTAGAAAAACCATTAAATTAAGAGACATTATAATTAATTTTGTTAACCTTCTCCTAAGAATTTTGGAAAAGTCAATACTGATGGAACCTCTAGAGGGAACCCTGGAAAAGCCAATGTGGGAGGAATTGGTAGACTTTCAGATGGTTCCCTGGTTTTTACTTTTGCTAAGAATTTGGATATTCTTTCCAAGCCAGTGTGGGAGGAATTGGTAGACTTTCAGATGGCTCCCTGGTTTTTACTTTTGCTGAGAATTTGGATATTCTTTCCAAGCCAGTGTGGGAGGAATTGGTAGACTTTCAGATTGCTCCCTGGTTTTTACTTTTGCTGATAATTTGGGTATTCTTTCCAATAACCTTGCTAAGGGGTATGGTATCCTCATAGGCCTTCAGGAGGCTACTAATATTGGATGGAAAAAGGTGTTAGTTGAGTCTGACTCTCAACTTATGATTAATCTCTTGAAGACTCCTTCTAAGAATCATAAGGTGGATTGGAGAATTAAAAGAATTATTGATAAGATTCAATTAATCCAGATGGAATTTTTGAAAGTTGATTACAATCATGTGGTCAAAGATCAAAACAAGAGTGTTGATGCTCTAGCTATTGGACAAAGCTGATCTTACCATCTAAAGAAATGATAGAAAGAAGAGCTTCCCTAATTTGAGAAGCCCACCATATAGGAGGGTGGCCATAACAAGTAAGATCAGCTTTGTCCAATAGCTAGAGCATCAGCACTCTTGTTTTGATCTTTGACCACATGATTGTAATCAACTTTCAAAAATTCCATCTGGATTAATTGAATCTTCTCAATAATTCTTTTAATTCTCCAATCCACCTTATGATTCTTAGAAGGAGTCTTCAAGAGATTAATCATAATTTGAGAGGTTCCCTAGCTCATTTTATTCTTTATTTTGTTTCCTCTGTTGATTCTTGCCTTAATAGTCCTCTGGTCTAGATAGGTCATTGTTATGTTCAATTTTTTTTTCTTTTTTCTTTTTTGTTTTTTTTTTTTAGTTTTTAAAGGTGGGTGGGTTCTTTTGTTTTGTTTTCGTGTTCTTTGTGTTGTTTTTTGTTTTTCATGTGTTTTTGTTTTTTTTTTTTTTTTTTATGTTTTTTGTTATTGTTCTTGTGTTTTTTTCGTTCTTGTTCTTGGGTTTCTCTTTGTTTGTGTTATTTCATGTTTTTATGTGTGAGTGTTTTCTATGTTTTTTGTTTTTGTTTATTGTCTGTTGTTGTTTGTTTTTTATTTTTATTTTTATTTTTATTTTTTAGGTTTTGGTTGTGTTTATTTTTCATGTTTTTTTGTTATGTTTTTGTAGTGTTTTGTTGTTTTTGTCTTGTTTGTATTTTGTTATGTGGTTCTTGTGTTTTTCTATGTGATTTGTGTTGTGGTTTCTTTTATCTTATTGTATGTGTTTGGTTGTGTTTTTGTTTTTGACACACTCAAGAGCATGTTTTTTATTTTATTTTATTATTTTTGTTGTTATTTACTTATTTTTAAATTGGTTTTGTGTGTTTGTTTGTTCCTTGAGTATGTCAAAGGTGGTAGGCCAAGTCCGAGTCCTGAGTGTTTTTGTGGAATGGATACCCCTGCCTCTTTGGGTCTTTACCCAGAAATGGCATCCCTTTTGGGATGTTTTCCACAAATAAAAAAAATCTTGTTAACCAATGTAGGATAATACGTAAACGAATTTACTTTAAACATTTATATTGAGTTATGTTTTTAATATATTTATAAAAAAAATCTTGTTAACCAATGTAGGGTAATACGTAAACGAATTTACTTTAAACATTTATATCGAGTTATGTTTTTAATATATTTATAATAGTAGTTGTGCGAAGCAAACTTTGGGGAGTGGTACCCTTTTGCCTTCATTTGTTGCCTATCTTAGAATAGACCCTGAATTACTTTCTTTCTCTTGAAACAAGAACATCAATAACTTGCATTTCTTTCTTTCTTTTGAATTGCTTTCTTTCTTTTGAAGCAACATCAATAACTTGCATTTCTTTCTTTCTTTTGAATTGCTTTCTTTCTTTTGAAGCAAGAACATCAATAGCTTGCATTTCTTTCTTTTGAAGCAAGAACATCAATAGCTTACATTTCATAGCATAGGTTATAAATTGATTCTCTGTTAAAATTATTTAAAAGGTTTAATGTGTTATATTCAGACAATATGCATGTATATGTTTGGTTGAATAATTAAAGAACCAATATTCAATAAACCATTAGGCCCATTTAATTATAAGTCACAAGTCTTTTTGACTTTTGAAGTCATACCTAAATTAAGTAGAATCATTCAAAAGTATTTTATAATATGTTTATTAATATTTTTTTTAAAAGTGCTTAGTTAAAATTTTCTTTTTCAAATGGTGGACTAAATTTAACTTTTAAAACTAGACATATGTTTAGGAAAATATCTCTTCTGAGGAACTTTTAAATTATTGAGTTTCTATTTGATTAAAGGTTGGATTTATTTTAATAAAAGTTGACTTCTTTTATATAGTTTATTTAAAGACTTTCAGTTAGTTTATTATATAAATTATGAAAATTATGAATTTTTTTTTACTAGAGATAGATATGAGAAGTCTTTGGTATGAAATAGTCGCACAATTTAAAGATAGATATGAGAAGTCTTTGGTAAGAAATAGTCGCACAATTTAAAGATCGAAGACTCTCGGATGATTTAAAGTTTTTTTAGGAGAACGTTTACAAATTACATCAACAACCACCCTCCATCCTTAATGGGTTTGAACACAAGACCACTTAAAAAACAATCATTATCTTAGCCACTAGGACAACTGCCTATCGGCTAATTTATAGAGTTTTAGTGGTAGTCTTTTAATAATTAAAGTTAAGCTATTAAAGCTTAGGTTAAAAATCAAATTTTCTTTAAAAAATAGTATTGCGGGATTATAATTATTAAATTTAATGATATATTAACTTAAATTTAGATTATTTCTCTTAAAATATGGATCTTCTAAATATATAAAGTCTTAGAGACATTATCTTTAGAAAATAAATATATAGAAATACTTCTTAGATATCAAAATTTTATGGTATTTTGATATATGATATTTTAATGAAAAGATTAAATAGTTTATAAATAGAATATTAGTTTAAATTTTTAAATATTATTTTAGATAGAATATTAAAAAACTAAAATTTAATTTAGATAGAATGTAAAAGTCTTAATAATGGTTTATTACTTAAATTAGAAAGCAGATAACTCTATTTAAATGCGATATTATAAAAGTATATTAGTGCTAAGATCTTTAAAGTTTGCACTTTAAATATATTGAAAATTTACAATAGAAGAATCGAAGGTGTTTTTAGTATTGGATTATAATATCATTTTTTTACTTTTTGACAAAGATATCTATATGTGTGACCGATTAATTTCTTTTCTTAATAATAGAGATATAGATATGTGTATTTTATATAAGGATGAGTTTAGTAATGTTTCCTTGAATGATAGTTAACCATGAGAGGATTTTAGATTTTAGATAAAAATAAAGTATTTAAATAACTAATTTGTGTGAATAATAATCTAGCTTATGAGACTTTAGTAAACTCTATTTTTAAACTATTATTGTCATGAAAAATTATCCAGCGAAGGGTACCAGTGATTGCAGGAAGAGCATTCATCGTTATTTCTATACTCAATATCAGTGATTGTAGGAAGGGCATTCACTATGAACACCCAATACCAATAATTGTAGGAAGGACAATTACTACGATTCGAGGGTAGTTGTACTCCTGACGGGAAGGGTCAGGACGGGAGGTAAAAAAGGATGAAATAGGTGTTGCTCTTAGGCTATCACTTGAATAGTACAATGAGGGGTCACTTGGTCTTTGAACAATTGGAAGTTTACTCAGTGATGAGATAGAATTGGACATCTCATCGTCAATCGTGTCAAGTCAAGTAACCCTTGGTCCTAAACCAGGGTATTGGTGGACCCTAGATGGTTTCTAGGGAAGGTGGAAACTCATCTAGCACAAGGCATGTACACACTACTCCTTGCATGACTAATATAAAGCATACATGTTAAGGAATGGAGAATTTATGCGTCCAACCTCTAGGTGAAATGGTTCCTAGAGGAGAAACCCTATCAAGAACTTGGAACTCGGGATGAGAGGATAAGTTCTCTTAAATACATCATACCACAGGACTTGACCAGTATCGATCACATGGGCGATCATGTACTACGGTCAATATATCCAAATGTGGTAACTTTACATACCTCGTACTAATTAAATGTTGGGTGAACTTCAAATTATTCCCTGATATTTTATATATGACTTGAGTTTGGATGAAATTTTCATTTTGTGATTCTAGTAGGAAGGTTAGGTTAGGACAACCAGGTGGGCAGGACTTGGGTTGTTATAGATATGCACACTAGTAAATTGGTAAAAGGTAGAGCCTTATACCAACAACTAGCCTCTACATCAAAGCTAGAATACAATATGTGTGTAGAAGACAACATTGGGGCAGACTGTGGATATGAGCAATGCATAGAAAGATTAGATTGAGTTGATAGATTGATAAAATACTTTAAAATAGGTATGTGCCTAGAGGAATTAAATGCTTATCAAATGTGTAGATATAAATTACAAGCTTTGAAATATATCCTATTGTTAGAAGGACTATTTAGAAAAATCTATGGAGTCCTCCTCCATTTCATAAAATTGGAAAAGACTAAAAACTTGTTGAATGAGTTTCGGTCATGCTTATCTAGAGGGCATTATTCAAGGTAAACTATAAAAATTCTTTGAGTTGGGTACTATTGGCCTACCATATTTACAAAACATTTTCAAAATAGACAAAACCTATGAGAAATGCCAATGATTTATTGGAAAGAACAAAAATCTTACATTGTTGTTGATTATAGCAAAATAACCTTTTCAATAGTGGGTACTAGACTGCATTATATTCATAAACCAAACTCATAAGTGAGACATAAGTATATCCTAATGGAAATTAATTATCTCACTAAATGGACAAAGGTAGTCACCATAAAAATAGAAGATCAAGACACTATAATTGAGTTTTTTGAAAAGCTAATCACAAGATTTGACATGCTTTTATAGGACCAAAAACATTGATTTTACAAATAAATATGGTATTTTATTTAAAGGTATCTTTAAATTACTATATGTAGGAAAATGGGTTGGCTAAATTCACCAACAAGAATTTCTTGAAGATCATCAAGAGGATCATTGGAGAGAACAAAAAAGTTGGCATCTGTTACTCAACCAAGCCTTATGGCAAGATCGGATAACAATAAAAAAGATATTAAAATATTTGTTGTATTCTTTAGTAGATGAAAAAGAAGTCATTCTTACCCTACACCTCAAACTGCCTAGAATAAAATTGATAGACCAAAGAGAATTTTTAGATATAAAAGCAACAAATATATGGATGAAAGAAATTTCACTCTTGGAAGAGCAAAGAGAAAGGGCTTATAATAACCTCCAAAAGCACCAAGCCAAAATAAATTAATGATTTGATGAAAAAAAAATGTTCCAAGATTACTAGGTTGGAAACTTCATGCTCAAGTGGGATGAATATAGAACAAAACTAGAAAATTACTAGAGATTCAATTTTTTTTGGTCTTGTACCATATCACATCATTGCCAAGTTTGAATGCAATGCATATGAGATGGTAGACATCAACGACCAAATTTTATCGATTCGGGAAAATGGCTTGCATTTAAAGTACTTTGTATGAAGTGCCACTTCCCCCTTTGTATCATATGCACATAGAAAAGTGAAAATTAAATAAACCAAACTAGTCTTGAAAAGGTAAAAGCCCATTGGTTGAGGTAATAACTAGTTGACAATGATTTTTGAAATTTTGCATGTTTTATTTGCTAGACAAGCACAACATCCACAATTTGATAGACATGTAGATCCCTCACACATTTCTAAGAAATCTAAAAAGTTGATCCATCATAAAAAGGATAAAAGCATGCATTAACCACCACATTTACTATGTTAATAGCCAGTTTATAATTATTTTACAGAACTCTTTGGTAAGAAATATTTTCACTAAATTTGTTGTGCAATAATTCTCAAGTTGATAAAGCATTTTGAGCAAGAATTATGCAACAAATGACAACGATGACTAGCAGAAGATGAGCAAAGAGGCATTTCAGTATGAGTTCATTAGTTATGGTCAACAACATAAAAGCATCTGGTAAATAGGCAACAAGTGCTTAGAAGTCCATGGAGGTAAAAAATATGCACAAAGAAAAGAAAGTGTTGCAATACCACACCTACATAATTCCAAGCACAAAGGTCACTATGTGGACTGAACACAAAGGCCTTTGAGAAGTCGTTGAGCAGTGAGCACAAGAAATACCTAGTATCTCAGGTCTATTTTCATGGAATTCATTTTTATCTTCATATATATAATTCTATACACCCTTGCCTTTAACTAGTGTTAGCAATCTCACAATTTTATTATCCTTAAATAAGAGCACTCCATAATTGCAAAGACTAGGTATGATTTCATCTTATGACTGACCTTCTCACTAACACATTCACTATAGGAGTTAAGACTAGGACATCCCCTAAATCCTTTACTCTTGAAAAGAAAAGGTATTATGACCTTAAGAGGTATTAATATGGGGGCAAATATTTTAAAATATGCTTGGACCAACAACTGTGTCAACCTCCACCTGGTAATGTTCTCCATGGAACCCCGATTCCAATTTTTGAATTCAAATACCTCGACATGTTTTCAATGCTACCCACTATATTCAAATTACCAACAGAAAAATAGGTCCATGATTATTATATTGCCATGGTGTATGCCATTTTTATACCTTCATATTATGATATATCCTACTATGATCAATCAAATAATATTATTTTCTTTAATGGGACTAAATTCTTATGTGATAAGATGTACAAGCAACTTATGCAATTGCAGATTATAAAATATGGAACCTTATGGTATCCTTTACACTTGGCCTAGATATTTTATGTAACATAATAGAAAGCATACCATGGATAGAAGTGAGTAGATAAAATAACCTATGAAAGATGGCAGTAGAGATTCCAATTCCTATTATGATTTCAATAGAGAGTTGGCCAAATTTGAGGCGAGTACTTCCTAATGAAGGGAATAATGATAAGATTATACAACTTTATGGAAAAACTCTTTTTATTGCCATATTATTTCACTAACTGAATATTCACTATGGAGTATTATTGACAAGTGGATGATATAAATATTAGTTTTGATGTGGGTATAAACAAAGTTAGCACATGAAAATTCCCTTTTCGTTTTGAACCTATTATTCTAACAATAAAATGACAAAGTGAAGTCCTAAAAGCTAAGCTTGAAAGAACAAAATTATGTGCAATATCACACAAATGGAGGTATGATCCACTTGACATGTTCAAAAATAGAGTGGTGGTTTTGAGAATAGGCAAACCATCAACATTCAAAAAATTTAATCAACCCAACATTGAACAACTCTAGAATAAATCTAAGGATAATGAGCTAGACTGGAATATAAGCAAGATGTAGGAGGTGCCTCCCTAGAGATATTTTTGTGAATCTGAACATGATTATAACCCAAAGAGAAACAAAGATCACCAGCTGACCTAAGAATAATGTAGATTTGATGATGCATAAAATAAATTGGGAAGAGGAAAAAGTCATGGAATGGTGGATTTTTATATGTGAGCATGACACACATAAGTCAATATACCCAATGGATATGGATAAAACCTTCTCACAAAAATATGATGAGAGTATAGACACTTGGAAGCCAAGAGAGGAGCAAGTTAATACCAAAGTTGTTGACAACAAGGGAGAATAAATGTGAGATGAAGAGTCTCTAGCATAAGAGAAAATAAGAGAAATAGAAGTCAAGCATATAAGTCCTAGAGAAGAATACGTAAAAAAGGATGTATTGATTGTGAAATAAGAACAAGTTGATGGTACTACTATAACAAATCCGAAAGAGCAATGATTCGCAAAAATAACTTTGAAACCATAATAAGAAGTTATGACATTTTCCCAACTGAGTTCCAACAAGAGAGGTACCTAAAAGGATAAAAACTCATTGGAAAAATAGGATACACTAGTGGAGGCTTAGGAAAGAAAGCCACTAGATCACAAGAGCTTCTAAAGGTGTAGCAAAGACCTCCAAAATTATCCCTAGGAGTCTCATTCCCTATATCACCTATTCCTAAAGCAAAGAGAAAGAGGAGTAAGTAGCCCATGCTAGAATCTCCACCAAGGGCACCACCTAAGCTTGTAACAGGGACACCTAAACACCAAAGTTATCTAGAGTAGGGAACACCAACCAATATTGTGCAAGAACTAGGCCAAAGTCATAGAAAGTAGTGAGGGATTTAATGTGAGCATAAGGTCATATCTATAGTAGTTTATAGGAATACCACCTTCTAATCATTCAACCCCAACAAAAGAATAATGAATGGCCAAAAGAGTTCATCGAAATATTTTGGGTATTCCTAGAATGTTGGTGGGCATTCACAACCATTTTTGAATGCCTCTGGGTATTTCTTGTAGCAGACTTGCAGTCCTACAACCCTTGGGTGCTTTTGGGCGTTCGCACGACCATTGACAATAGAAATAGGAGCAAAAGTTAGTCTTGACAAGGTAAACATATTCGGTGTATTTTATTTACATTCTTGCATTTCTATTTTCAGTTATATTCTACAACATCTAGGGTTTTATTAGTTTTATCTTTCAAAGGGCCTCACGTAGTGGAGCCCTCGTAGGTGCTTTTAAGCCCTTTTATATTGTTTATTTTTTACAAGGGCAAGAATAATTCTAGGAGTTTTTGAAGCTAGGGTGGTCTCGTAGGGATACACAAGCCCACCCATACTCTTGTTTAGATCAAGGACGAGCAAGAAGATACTAGTTGTTCATTGAACTAGGGTTTTGAAACCCTATTATTTGTAATATTTATATCAAAAAGCATTGTGAAACCCCATATTGGGGCACATTCATTGTACAACTTGGAGATCTACCCATATTAATAAAATCTTATTTATTTTATATATTTTTGTGGTGTTTTTGCGCTTTTTGTTATTTTATCTTTATATTGGTGTGGTTTACAATTCCATCTTCTTTACAAAGATAATTAAGAATACCTTTCTAGTTGTATTTAATATATAAAACACATAACTTAAAATAAGTTCTTATTATGCTTCACAAATGTATTATTCCCAAAATATAGCCAAGACAAAATTTATTACCTAAAATTTTGAACATAGCTAAACCATAGGCCTCTTCATTAAAAATCTATGTATTTAACTAGTTTGACTAATACCACTTAATTCTCAGTTCTACATATTGACTATAGGATTATTATTATATACATTTATGTATTGGTTTCATTATATTTACTTATATACATTTATACAAAGTTTCTAAGATATGCATATTATTGTTTTTCATTTGATTTTTATTGATTATTCTATCTTAATCCACCATTATGCTAATTACATAATGTAGATATTTTTTTATTTTTGTTATTAATTACCATCCTATCAAATATCTATAGTTGGTCTCAAATCTGTGGATTGTTATCTTGTCTAAACCTAGTCATTTTTTTGTAAGTTTTATCCCATATATTATAAGTTTATGAGGGATACAATTATTATCAACACCCACTTCCTCATGTATGGAGAAGCTAAACCCTACTTTTATGCATATTTCTATTCTATTATATCCCTTAAAAGTTTTCAATTTCTTTATATGTGGTTGAGGATAGAATTCCAAAAAATATGTCAATTTTGAATTTTTAACCTAAGTGACTAATTCTATGCCTAGTCCAATACCTAAAACTTTAACCTAATTTTTTGAATAAGATATTTTACTTTTATAGACAAGATAAATTTAATTGGGTCCTAAGAACCTATCCTAAGATGATAATGATGTTAGGTACCTCTAAATATGATCTAAATAACATCCATCCATTGTCAATATCTTCATATGTCATTGTCTCTAAAAGGTAGTTAACTTCACCACATGAGCTCATGCCAACAATATTAAATTTGACATGTTTTTAGAGTCTAATTTTATTGAGACATCTTATCATAGTAAAGAAATCAATTTCAACATGCAGTCTCCACTTGTAAAGATAATGGTCCAAGTCATGGTGTGCATGCATGTGCCTTAGGTTGATTCAATACTTATTATTTCCTCACAACCATAACAATTTTAGCAACATGTTCAAGAATATTCTAGGAAAATATTGATTAAGTGAGGCACTAATTGAATATGCAAAGTAATTGAAAGACCATTTGAGAATTTTATGCATGTGGGGAAAGGTAAATGCAATATATTTAAGGAATATACATAGCATGTCACTCATATACATCTAATCACAAGTGAACTAGTTTGAGAAATATTGCATAGGATGAGCTGTAAAGTTCCACAAAGGTTGAGGTTATTAATTTTCTAATAATATTTTTTGACTCACTTCTATGAGGGAGAAGATCTTATCTAAGTAAATTACTAAGCATATTTTAGGATGATATGGATGTCATGTGATTGGATGTGAAGAACACAAGCTTATACTGAGAGGGGGTGAATAGTATAAGACCACTTTTTACTTTTCTTTCCCAAACAATATTATGCAATATATCAATGGCAATATCAATAATAGTAATCAAAGCAATGCACAAATCACCACACACAATAGAGACACCAATTTAACGTGGTTCACCCAATGTGGGCTACTCCACGGAGAAAATATTTCACTAAAATTTTCTCAACAAATCTCTTGGGAATCCTTTCCCTATTACAATGTTTATGGACCTCTGTCCAAAGGAGACACCAATCCCCTAATCAAGTTCATGGATCTCTATCCATAGGAGACACCAATCCCCTCAGCTGGTTCATGGATCTCTATCCATAGGAGAACTCCTTCTCCTCTACTCTGTTGGTGATCCTCTAGAAGACTACTACCTCCACTACACTAGCTTGTGGATCTCTATCCATAGAAGACTCTATCCTCACTCAGAAGATCTCTGTCCTCACTACCCTGGCTAATGGATCTCTATCCACTAGAGACTACTATCCTCTACTCTATCACCTCCAAAGCTTGCTCTCAACTCTATCTCAAATCTGCACTAAACTTTGGCAAATCTGCTCAATCTCTATCTCTGATCTGCACTAAACATAGTCCTTCGGTCTAGCACAAATATGCTCAATATCTATCTCTAATATGCACTAAACATAGTCCTTTGGTCTAGCACAAATCTATCCTCAAGCCTTAACACAAAGCTTGATTCAATCACAAATCAACTCTGCTAGATCTACCCCAAACCTTAACTCAAGGTTTGAACAAATCAATCAATCAAATCTGCTCTCAAGTCTTCTCTAAGACTTACCTCAAATATATCCAACAAGTCCTCTCTAGAACTTGTCTAATCTGCTCAACAAGTCCTCACTAGAACTTGTCCAATCTGCTCAACAAGTCTTCACCAAGACTTACCTCAAATCTACTTTGTAAGCTTCCACAAAAGCTTACTCAAATATGTCCTTAAGTCCACTCTAGGACTTACTCAAATCATCTCACAAGCTTTCACAAAATCTTATTCAACTCAACTCAATCTATCACAGAAAACTTCTTCAATCACACAAACAAGCTTCACACAGATTCTTGTTTAATCTCACATAAACATATAGAGAATTGTTAGAGACTCAATATGCTTCACACTCACAACAATGCTCAATCACTTTCAATCTCTCTTGTTTTACCACATAAACATATAGAGAATTGTTAGAGACTCAATATGTTTCACTCACAACAATGCTTAATCACTTTCAATATTTCCTTCAACTCAATCCAGAAATAAAGAACAATTTGTTTCATATAACTTGAACTATCACTCCAACACTTCCAATCAATTATGCTCAATCAACTCCACTCAACCAATCACTCAATGAAAGCTTATTCAACAATGCTTATCAAACAAACCTCACATAACAATGATACTCATGATCTTTCACAAACCTTAATCATGCACATGAAGGCTCACTCAATATTTCCAACAATGCTTATCAAACAATCCTTTTCACTCCAACTTAGCATTCACAACATCCAATCCAACAATATTTTACTCACAAGGAAGATGTACCCATACCTTTTATTTTTATGGAGATATATCTTCAAAACCTATCTTAACCACAATCAAATTTTCTTTGCCAACACTAGGGTTAGGTAGCCACAACCTATCTCAAGATCTCCACAAAATAATTTTCTCAAAAATTATTTTTCCATACAAAATATCAAATCCTTTTGTACACCTTATAATCTCCAAACTCACAATATCTAACTCAATAATTTCATTATTACAAAACACACAACAATTTCCCTTATACACCTTATAATCTCCAAACTTACACAATCTAACTCAATAATTTCCTTATAACAAAATGCACAACAATCTCCCTTATACACCTTATAATATCCACACTTTATAAAATAAATTTCAATCACCAAAAATCAAAATAAAATATTTTAATTTTTCCTTTACCTTATAACTCCCCCAAGCACTTAGAACTCACGACAATCTCTAAGCAATTTCAATTTTCAACACTTTGGAGAATAAAAATTGAATAGCATACCTTTAATTTATTCTGCCCACTAAAAATGTTTTCGATGAATTTGACCATGTGACCTTGCACTCCCCAACACCCTAGCTCAAGCTAGGCCACCAAGTGGGCTGCATGCCCACATGAGACAAATGGTGCACGCTCCCCTAAAAGACTACCTCACAAAAATCATCGAGCAAATCAAATGAAAACTTCTTCCTCAAGCAAAATGTCGATCACGTGGATCGAACCACGATCTCCTCCTTGCAAGCCTTAGCACTCTCCCAACTGCCACCTGCGCTACCACCGTCGGTGGGATGTCAACTCACTTCACTACCTTTATTGCCTCATTTCCCTCAATCTTCTTTGAAATGCGAATCTTCTTCTTCCTAGGGTGCAACGCTCGAATTTCCTCCTCTCGCATTCGAAGGTGTAAGTTCTAATTTAGGAAATGGAATTTATTTCCTATATATATGCACATTATTCTTTGACTTCTCACGTCGGCCCATTTCGAATTTAAAAATTCGAATTTAGTTTTTAAATATTAAATTTAAAAACCTTTGCCTCCATTATTAATTTAAATTAAAATTTTAATCAAAGATTAAAATATTTTAATTTAAATTAAACCTTTTGTAATCTGCTCATGGGTCTTTTCAATTTGAACTTCGTTTTTCTTCGCCTTGTTATTTGGCCCGAAATATTATAATAATATAATATTATTATTTAATTTAAACTTGCTTCTCCTTCCTCGGGTCTTCATCCTTTGGGCCCTTTTTAGGCATATAATATTAAAAATAAATATTATATCCTATTCCTTTCCAAGACCTTCTTGCTTTTGGAAAAACCACTTGATGTCCTTAATGACGACGAAATTAAACCAATATTCTTTTGACATCAATGACAACAAAACTACTCAAAATTTCCAACAATCTCCCCCTTTGTCATTGATGGCAACCCCTTTATTTTTACCATTCCTTTTTCTTTTTCAAAAGTTGCTTTCCTTGAGAAACTGCTCCCCCTGACTGAATGCTCTCCCCCTAACTCAAATCTCTCCCCCTTTGTCATCAATGGCAAAGGGTCACCTTTGGGGCTTGGGGCTAAGAATGAGACTCTTAGCTTAGCCCCTCCCCCACCTCCTCTTGAGGTGGTTAATTCTGGGGTGGGAGTATCTCTACTCCCAACATACACTGATCTTTACCTTTGTCCACCTTCTTCCTCAACTGATCCTTTTGATTCCTCTGACTATTCTTGTTCCTGCTTGTCTCTAGAATTTCTGCTCTACACCACTTAGCTATGTGCCCAACATTATTGCACTTATAGCACTTAATGTTGTGATTCCTTAAAGGTGCAAATATCTTGGGGTTTCTCCTGGTGAAGCCATATCCACTCCTATTATGAACCCTGCAATTCACTGCCTTGTGACCAAACTGATTACAAGAGTAGCAATACCCTTGAAAAAGTTACCTATTTTTGAAATTTCCATATTCCTGTCTTTCATGTGTCCTGCACTATGTAGCCTTGTGCCCAAACCTATGACATGAGAAGCATCATCCATTGAAACTACCTTGCCTTGACCCCATTGGTCTCTTAGTCTCTTTTACCCTGTGTTGGTTCCTGTTCCATCTGTTCCTCATTTGTGCATTGTTCCTTTCCTTGTTGAACTTTCTATTGTCCAACTCATCCTCAGAAGTCTCACTCTCTCTTACACTCTCTTCTTCTGAAGCTTCTTCTTCTTCGAAGCTTGAGATTGACTCCTCTCCTTGTTTTCTTTGTACCTGTTCAAAACCAAGTCCTGTTTTGTTTGATGAAGATCTTTGTACCTTGATAATCTTATCCAAGTTCTTTGAGCTTCTCCCAAACTTGTGTAACTTGTCCTTAGACTCTTTTACTTCCTTCCTTAGTGAAGCTACCTCATGCTCTAACCTTTCACATTCTAAAACCTTTGCTTCTAACTTCTCTTTGAATCTCCTTGTCTTAGCTATTGAGTTAGTTAGATCCTCTATAAGCTTTCCTTTCTCTTCATCACATTCTTGAAATTTAAGCTTGAGTTTTGAGTTTTGCTTTCTTACCTCTCTTAATGCATCAAGGGCATGAATAAGCTCACCCTCAAGATCAACTTCTCCTTTCTCTGATTCTTCCTCTATTTGTTTGCCTTTGGGATCATCTTCATTCCTTTCTGATTTATTTCCACTAGAAGTACTCCCTTCTTCTTCTATTGCCATAAGAATATTTTCTTCTCTTGGACCTTCAAGTGCATCTTCATATTCATCTTCACTAAAATAGAATCCATTCCTTGTACAACTATCTTCAAGATGACCAAAGTTACCACATCTAAAACACTTGAGAATCATTGGACCTCTCTTTCTAACATTTTATTTTTCTACTATCATAAATAGGGTTTCTTCTTCTTCATTACTTGAAGAGCTTCCATCACTATCACTTGAACTCTTACTTGCCTTGTCTGCATAAAAACTCTTCTTATACCTTTGGAAAAACTTCTTTCCTTGTTTGCCTTGTCCATCCTTATTTTTCTTTTGGTACTTGTGTTTTCCTGCTTCCCTGTTCTTATGATCCTATTTTTCTTCATCATTGCTATTTCCAGCCTCTGGACAATCAGATGCATAGTGACCATATTTTCCATAATTGAAACATCTAACTGATTTTGTACCTTTATACTTTCTTGAGTCTTTGTTCCTTCTACCATAATTTTCTTCTTCATCACTGGATGACTCATTGCTTGAATCTAACTTCTTACCCTTTGTCTTCTTAGTAACTTTGAAGGCTGCTTCTTTCTGGGGAATAGGTTCCTCTTTTATTCTCATCTCAAAAGTTATGAGAATGCCATGTAATTCATCCCTTGTCAAAATTTCAATATCTTTTGACCTCTTCTATAGCTGAAATATTTTCACTAAACCTTTTTGGAAGTGACCTTAAAATCTTATCACAAACATCTATTTCCTCAACTTTAAGTCCAAGTCCTTGCATGGAGTTAACAACCTCATCCACACGAAGTAGATATGCAACAATGTTTTCCTCATCCTTCATATTTAGGTCTTCAAATGTTCTCTTGAAGTTTTGCAACTTTACCCTTTTGACCTTTTTGTCTCCCTCATATATGCCTTTCAACTTATCCCAAATTTCCTTTGTTGATGTGCAATGCATAACCTTTATAAACTCTGTTTCACGCAAACCTCTCAAAATTCCATTCATTGCCTTTGAATTGTGATGATGTAGAAGCTTACCATATTTATCTGTAGGTGGAGTTGTTGGTGGTGTGTATCCATTCTCAATTGCTTCCCATATTTCATTTCCAAGTGCCATTAGATGAAACTTCATCCTTGTGCTCCATAGTGCATAATTGTTCCCATCGAACAATGGTGTTGAATTCCCTGAAGATCCATTCTGAGAATCCATCTGTGTTCTTGTAAGCTTTTCCTTCAAGTTGTTAAACTCTTCTGAAGGAACCCACTCTGATACCAATTGAAGAACACAAGCTTATATTGAGAGGGGGGTGAATAGTATAAGACCACTTTTTACTTTTCTTTCCCAAATAATATTATGCAATATATCAATGGAAATATCAATAATAGTAATCAAAGCAATGCATAAATCACCACACATAATAGAGACACCAATTTAACGTGGTTCACCCAATGTGGGCTACTCCACGGAGAAAATATTTCACTAAAATTTTCTCAATAAATCTCTTGGGAATCCTTTCCCTATTACAATGTTTATGGACCTCTATCCAAAGGAGACACCAATACCCTAATCAAGTTCATGGATATCTATCCATAGGAGACACCAATCCCCTCATCTGGTTCATGGATCTCTATCCATAGGAGAACTCCTTCTCCTCTGCTCTTGTGGTGATCCTCTAGAAGACTACTACCTCCACTACACTGGCTTGTGGATCTCTATCCATAGAAGACTCTGTCCTCACTCAGAATATCTCTGTCCTCACTACCCTAGCTAATGGATCTCTATCCACTAGAGACTATTATCCTCTACTCTGTCACCTCCAAAGCTTTCTCTTAACTCTGTCTCAAATCTGCACTAAACATAGTCCTTCGATCTAGCACAAATCTGCTCAATATCTATCTCTAATCTGCACTAAACATAGTCCTTTGATCTAGCACAAATCTGCTCAATATCTATCTCTAATATACACTAAATATAGTCCTTCGATCTAGCACAAATTTGTCCTCAAATCTATCCTCAAGCCTTAACACAAAGCTTGATCCAATCACTAATCAACTCTGCTAGATCTGCCCCAAACCTTAACTCAAGGTTTGAACAAATCAATCAATCAACTATGCTCTCAAGTCTTCTCTAAGACTTACCTTAAATATTTCCACAAGTCCTCTCTAGAACTTGCTCCAATCTGCTCAAGTCTTCACTAAGACTTACCTCAAATCTTCTCAACAAGTCCTCACTAGAACTTGTCCAATCTGCTCAACAAGTCTTCACCAAGACTTACCTCAAATCTACTTTGTAATCTTCCACAAAAGCTTACTCAACTCAATTCTTAAGTCCACTCTAGGACTTACTCAAATCATCTCACAAGCTTTCACAAAATCTTATTCAACTCAACTCAATCTATCATATAAAACTTCTTCCAATCACACAAATAAGCTTCACATAGATTCTTGTTTAATCTCATAGAAACATATAGAGAATGGTTAGAGACTCAATATGCTTCACACTCACAACAATGCTCAATCACTTTCAATCTCTCTTGTTTTACCATAGAAACATATAGAGAATTGTTAGAGACTCAATATGTTTCACTCACAACAATGCTTAATCACTTTCAATATTTCCTTCAACTCAATCCAGAAATAAAGAACAATTTGTTTCACAGAACTTGAACTATCACTCCAACACTTCCAATCAATTATGCTCAATCAACTCCACTCAACCAATCACTCAATGAAATCTTATTCAACAATTCTTATCAAACAAACCTCACATAACAATGATACTCATGATATTTCACAAACCCTAATCATGCACATGAAGGCTCACTCAATATTTCCAACAATGCTTATCAAACAAGGTTTCTAGTAACAATAACCTTTTCACTCCAACTTAGCATTCACAACATCCAATCCAACAATATTTTACTCACAAGGAAGATGTACCCATACCTTTTATTTTTATGGAGATATATCTTCAAAACCTGTCTTAATCACAATCAAATTTTCTTTGCCAACACTAGGGTTAGGTAGCCACAACCTATCTCAAGATCTCCACAAAATAATTTTCTCAAAAATTATTTTTCCATACAAAATATCAAATCCTTTTGTACACCTTATAATCTCCAAACTCACAATATCTAACTCAATAATTTCATTATACAAAACACACAATATTTCCTTATACACCTTATAATCTCCAACCTTACACAATCTAACTCAATAATTCCCTTATAACAAAATGCACAACAATCTCCCTTATACACCTTATAATCTCCACACTTTATAAAATAAATTTCAATCACCAAAAATCAAAATAAAATATTTTAATTTTTCCTTTACCTTATAACTCCCCCAAGCACTTAGAACTCATGACAATCTCTAAGCAATTTCAATTTTCAACACCTTGGAGAATAAAAATTGAATAGCATACCTTTAATTCATTTTTCCCACAAAAATATTTTCGGTGAATTCGACCATGTGACCTTGCACTCCCCAACACCCTAGCTCAAGCTAGGCCACCAAGTGGGCTGCGTGCCCACATGAGACAAATGGTGCACGCTCCCCTAAAATATTACCTCACAAAAATTGCCAAGCAAATCAAATGAAAACTTCTTCCTCAAGCAAAATGTCGATCGCGTGGATCGAACCGTGATCTCCTCCTTGCAAGCCTTAGCACTCTCCCAACTATCATTTGTGCTACCACCGTCGGTGGGATGTCCACTCTCTTTGCTGCCTTTAATATCCTCGTTTCCCTCAATCTTCTTTGAAATGTGAATCTTCCTCTTCCTAGGGTGCAATGCTTGAATTTCCTCCTCTTGCATTCGAAGGTGTAAGTTCGACTTTAGGAAATGGAATTTATTTCCTATATAAATGCACATTATCTTTTGACTTCTCACGTCGGCCCATTTCGAATTTAAAAATTTGAATTTAGTTTTTAAATATTAAATTTAAAAACCTTTGCCTCCATTATTAATTTAAATTAAAATTTTAATCAAAGATTAAAATATTTTAATTTAAATTAAACCTTTTGTAAATTGCTCATGGGTCTTTTCAATTTGAACTTCGTTTTTCTTTGTCTTGATATTTGGCCCGCAATATTATAATAATATAATATTATTATTTAATTTAAACTTGCTTCTCCTTCCTCGGGTCTTCATCCTTTGGGCCCTTTTTAGGCATATAATATTAAAAATAAATATTATATCCTATTCCTTTCCAAGACCTTCTTGCTTTTGGAAAAACCACTTGATGTCCTTAATGATGGTGAAATTAAACCAATATTCTTTTGACATCAATGACAACAAAACTACTCAAAATTTCCAATAGGATGTATGATATTGACAAGTCCAAATTAGTGCCACTTGAAACTCAACATAGAATCTAGCTAGATACATAACATTTATTTCTAGACAAGAATATGTACAATGAAATAAACATGCCCTCAAGGAAAGAGTAGTATTTTTTTTTTTTTTATCAATAAAAATAGGGAACGCGATTGAGGTTTGGTCAATGGGTTTGTAGCACCAACATGCACATAGCTTAGTTAGAGATGGTTACAACCAAATTGTATGTAAATGAAACATCAATGCATGAGAGAGAGTTGTTCATAGGTATGGTAGATAATTGGGATTGCACAAAATATTTATGCATTATAGGATTATTTTATGGACAGTAAGATAATATCATTTACAAGGTAAGTGAAAAATCTTGATAAATATGGATGCATCTATTGACATGACTCAAACACATGTCTATCTCATGAGAGTTTTAATGTATGATTATCAACATAAAATTGTCAACTTACTACACAATAGTCTAACAAAAAGTGTAGATGTCATTGATGGGTTAGATGACCAAGAAGGCTCCACAAATTTTATGTCAAAGTGCATCACCCTAGTCATGAGATATCTCACCATCGTAGGATAAGTTTAAGATTTTATAGTGCCACAAAGGTATGATGCAACATAACTTGATCTAGTTTATAAATATAAGATAAATGAAAAAGGGAATTAATAACATTGGAATACACTTTTCTTGGCACCCAAATCAACATGAAATGTGTGTGGATTACCTCAATGGTGAGGTCATTCCAATGCCCAAGTTACCAATGGTGTACCAATTAGTTTTCATAGAAATTTAATATAGTTTCAATATTTGTAGAGGTGGAGAGGACATATACAATAGGTAGTCTTGATTACATAGGACAAATGGTTTAGCTTAGGGAGTAGGTATCAATATGGATCCCTAGACTTTATGGTATTAAGATATATAGAACTTATCATTAAAGAAATTTTTTTATACTTAGATGTTTAGGATAGTTTATGATACATAGTGTTAAGCCTAGATAATTGTTTTAATAAGGTAAGGACCATGTAGGAATTATGTATGAAAATTTAATGTGACCATTTGAAATGAACATAAGCACCAAGGATGACCTCACTCATAGACTATGACATTTGAGTTGGCATCTAGGTTAATCAAAGTTAAGAAAGGGATAGTGATAAGAGAAGTGTAGGGCTGCTTAGATTGACATGCACTGATATTTACATTTATATATATATTATAAAATAATGAAAACTAGAATTCAATAACTCAATATTTATATTTAATCTCATTAATCTTAATCAAATAAAAAATTAATTAACTAGAAATATAATTTAATCCAACTATTTATCTAAAGCACAAATATGGTATAAAAAATATAAATATTTTTTTGTTTAATTTCTTTCATCTACAATGCAGATCACATTAATACCATCAATTATCTTAATCATATTTATACAAAAACTTATCTCTTCATTTTATTGACTACTACGATATCATTTTCCAATACATTTTGTATCATGATATTTTACAATAATATCATTTTTGGAAAATTATCAAAATTTACATATATTGTTTATAAAACTCAACTAGAGGCTCCAAAGACCTCACATAATGCTTCCTAAATTGAATAAAAACATGCACTATCAAGGGGTAATAGAAACCTAGGATGAATTATTTGCACAATATTTATAACTTTTAAATTGGTGGTTATAACTGAGTTGATTTATTTATATACTACTTTCCTTTTCCAACTATAGTTAACAATATGGTCTTGTGTCCAAAACCACCAACTTGGGGAAAGGGGTTTGTTACACCCTTCCACCCTCCAAGCCCCACACTCATGGAATTGGTATTCCAATATATAAAATACACAATTATACCTACCTAGAGACAATAAGACTTGGTCTTACCATGACACTTCATGCAAGATATAAGTTATCAAGTCACATAAAGTAATGGCTAAATAGTAGATTAGCAAACACTTTACAAAATAACAATATTAGAAAAAGGTTCTTTAGATAGACTATTAATCATCATCCTAATTTTACCATGTAAACTATAAATATAAATTACATGATTACAAATATATGATATAAAATATTACCTCCTTTTACTCTCTTCCTTCAATTGCACCTTTGATCAATCAATTTTTCCCTCCTTGTGTTGGTACCATAACTTGCCAAATTTGTTAAATTCACCTGAAATCTACCCCAAATATCCCAAAATGTATACGTTGTTTAGTTTTTCTTCTCCTAATAGCATAATACCCTTCCTCCAATTATTTTTCATGGTGAGTTTTTACCTCCTCGTATTTCATAGCTAAAATTCTTAGTGAGTTGTCCCATTAATCACCTTCTATAACTACTAGTTCTAGTGAGTTGTCCCTTTTCTCACCTACCATAATTGCTAGTCCTACTAAGTTGTCCTCTTCCTCATATTTAATACAATCTCCTTATGAGGGAGAATTTAACATCTCCTCTCCTTCATGCAACTTGAACTTATTCCATCCACCTTGTTTCTTCCACCCTCTTTCTACTCCAACTAAATTTTATTTTCTACTCCCTTCCATCTCAGAACCGCTTCCTTTCTTAAATAGTAATTTTTAATTCTCACATATTACTTTTTCAAATTCACTATTGTTAGTTTATCTTACCCCATAGGCTTCACATTAAAATGTATTAATAATTAGCACATGAGACCCCTCATGCCATACATTTAACATTTCCCTAGACACACACAACAATACTCTCTCATGTAATACCTTCAAACATTCAAAATTATTATTACATAATAGAGAATTCACTTGAGGACATGTCCTATCACATATTCAAAGACACATCACACAAGGTACTTAATTAAGATCAACTAATTGTATAGAACAATTCACAATCTCATGCAATAAGGATGACATCACATGACATAGAGAGGCTAGAAGACTCTAGGTCCACATAAGACATGGGTACTTTCCTTGAGGTTGGCCTTCAATCCTACAATCACATCACAACATATATATTCTCCCTCTCATAGTTAAAGTTAGCAGCATGTGTGTGTATGTGTGCATGCTAAATCATACATTATTGTTGAGCATTTAAAAGCAATAAAATTTCTCCATAGTCCCATAAACAAAACATCTAACATCCTATGAAATTACATATATGAAGTCCAAATAGTGTTCCTCTAATAACTAAACAACAATTGTTCATTCATACTTTGCATAAACCAAATTCATATTAGTACACCATAAATCTATTTGCAATAGTAATATACACTCAAACTACAAATTCAATTATTATTAAAATGAGTTTAATCAATCAATCTTGTATTAAAATTTAATCATGTTAGGGGGAGAGAGTGGGCATTATAGAAATATTTATGGCTTCCTAGATCTATATATTCCCCTTGAGTATGGCAACAATCTTATTTATCTTTAACATAATGTTTAGTGCCCATTCTAGTTGAGTGAATGACAAGGATATCAATATTTGCATGATTTGAACCAATGACCCCTCGATTTGAACCAATGACCCCTCGAAGACAATTTGGAACTAGAAATAACAGGGATTTAAACTTAATAATAATAGATATGTGATCAAGGTAATGAATATTTATTTGATGACCATTACTATACTAGAGCTTAATCTTGTTGCATTACCAGTGGATGGAAAAACAAATTATGCAACAAAAGGGTCCTTTGTAGGTGTAAATTCTAGGAGGACAACAATTTAAAGCTATAGAAGTAGAATGGAGAGGGATTGATATTATGGAGAAGGAATACCCTATTGAACTACTCATCCACATTCAAATTCAACCCATTTAATTTTAAATAATAAACACTAATATTTAGACTCCAAACAGTTAGAAATGAATAGTGTTCATAGTCTTGCATAGTGGAAATAACTTACCTATAACAATGCTCTCAAAATATCCCTCAAGAACCATGGAAAACATCAAAGAGGCTTTGTTTCAATATGATCCAGGGTTTAATTCATGTTGAACTTCTCCAGTTTCAAATAACTCAAGAGGCTCTACCTATAGAATAATTGATTCTCCAACCTACTCGTGACAATTTTTTTAATGTGACCCTTTCCTAGATATCTCAATCTCACTAAAAATAACTTCAACAATCTTGTACCAAATTCCCTTAGCATGCTCAAAAATTTGCACAAGTATTTTAGGTGGGTTTCTATGGAGCTTTTGGGGGAGTGGAATTGTGAAAGCGATAGAGGTCCCCTTACATTAGCTAGCACCAATAGAAACTAACATGGTAAATTTATTGCAAGATTCAATAGTGACCATAAATATGGCATGGAGTCAGTGGAGTTGGTGGCACAATAGGAGGTGGAGTGAGGAACGCAAGAGTTAATAAAGCACAAGGGCAAGGCTAGTTGCAAGATCAAGACCATAGCCATGAAATTGAAAAAGAGTAAAGAAAATTCTATAGACTCCTCAAACTTTCTAGAATGGCAATGGCTCTCTTGTTGTCTCAAATTTTCATGGACGTTTGTTGTAGCAACCAAATATACCCAACACTCATGCCTCACATAGACCAACACAGACAAAAGTCCTAAAAGCATAGGACATGACCCTTAATATTACCTCTAATGTTTTGTGCAAGGTTGGCTCCTTATTAGATGTGTAGACTACTCCTAAGCTACTTGCATTCATCAGAGGAAAATGGAATAAAGAGAATAAAAAATAAAAGTCCTATGCTAATGAAGGTGATGCACAAAGATCAAATATTCTCTTATGCACCAATGGTATAAAAATGCACGTGAATCATTCATTAACAACTAGAAAGTGAATACTTTTTTATTTAGCATAAGAATTCATGCACAACCATACATACAAGAAATTAGGCATAATGGAATTAGTCATGGCTTTATACACATTTACATAAATACATATAAGGACCAAGATAGAGTAAAATTAGTTGCAACTCTTTATATATTTCATAAATTTTTATTACAAATATGTCACGCCAAAAGGGGTTGAATGCTATAAACAAAATGACTTGGGGATTGAGTCCAAACTAATACATAAGATAGAATGAAAGAAAAATTATACAAGGGGCTAGATACTAGGCACTAGTAGGAAAATTTTCAATCCTTTACAATGAAGAAGAAACTATTATTTATTGATAAAATTGGGGAAATTTTCCCTCCAAAACTATATCAAAATTTCAAAATGCTTTCTTCTTTCCATGCCATGGATCCATATTCTTTTAATTATTGAAGACTTCAAGGTATCTATATTTGGAACCATTAATGTTGAAATGCTCTAGGCCTCTAGATGTGGAGCATCTACTACTATTGTCAACTACTTTTTTTTGAAAATCCTCAAATTTTGAGCATAGGAACTTTACAATCAATATCATTAGGTTTGAGGCTCTTAGAACTATTTATTCCATTATCAATGTCTTTAATACATCAAATTGAGAGGTGCAAGTAGGTGGACTTGGGACCTTTTACAACCACTATCTTTATGATTTTCACTAACTTTCTTGGGAAGTTATGCATAGATGTTGCCTATAATAAAGGTGTTTGGAGTTTTTTGTGATGGAAGGTGAGAGATTAATGATAAACTTTGGTTGGTTGCTATCACCATCTTCTACATAGTTAGTATTGGTGAGAACATACTACCCTTCCATGATTGGATGACTAGCAAAGTTTCTCTAGATATTCCTCAAGTTCACAGAATTCTTCTAGGGTTGTGAGTTGCTAGGCTAAATAACTTCTTCGAATATCATGGGTTGTTGGATGCTAAAATCAAGTAGTTTGGATGGCCCCTAGAACTTTTCTTTGTCCTCATGACCCAATCTATCCTTTGAATATCTATATGTAATTAGATCTACTTCATGCCTAATATTTATGGATGATCTTCCCTAGATGTACTCCTACTAAGATAACTATTCACTTTCCCATGGATAGTTAGTGCATCTACCACATGTCTCTAGCTAAATGTATGATGGAACTTTCCTTAATAAGTACCATTCTAAAATAGTGTAGGCCATCAATATGATATTATATGGTTCACAAATTTTTCACTTGCCAACCTCCCTCAAAGATTATTGAAATAGTGTAGGTCATTTATCTTGGTTTTGATGGTCTACAAACATTTTGTGACTAATCTTTAGCAGAAGCATATTGAAATAACATAGGACATTGATTTAGAATGGATAGTTTATAGATTTATTTCCTTTTAATCTTCATAAAATCCCTTATAAAATAGTGTGGGTCATTGATCTATGATCAGATAGTTTGTAGAGCTTTACGATCCAAAGTGCTCTAATATTCCTTCAAGATTTCTATGATTCATTGGATCTTTAGCTTACTCTTTGAATGTTTATTTCTTATTTATGGATATACCATGTGATTATTGCATGTTAGTGGACTTAGAAAAATGTGGAGGATCTTAGTCTATTATTATCTTGACAAAATGCTGAAGAGCTACCTGAAGTAATAGTCATGCAAGTCATCAAATGTCATGATCAAATGGTTTGTAGAGTTTCTTTGTGTTGGGCACTTCAAGGTAAATCTCTATATTTTATGGTTGTTAGATTCTTACCCCTTGATATCCTATTATTGGTGTCCTTTGAACACAATGGAGGAGGTGGCAACCACCTAGATAACCACCACAAGTCCAATTAGATGTGGAATATGATTAGGTCTATGGACTTGATCATATGGGTAAAGATGGATCTGTAGCACTATATTTTCTACATTTCAACCAATGGCAAAGTCATTATTATTTATCACAAAAAATATTCACATGATTTGGCCAATGGTAGGACCTCATTTAGTTATCACTAAAAGTGGTATCGAGGATAGCACGAGTCATCGATCATTAGAATTGGATAGTTAGTGTGACTTTATGGCTCAAATATTTCCATATTCACTTCAAATATCTATGGATCATCAGATATTACTTTTTTTCAAGATCAAAAACTTGTATTCTTAGGTTGGGCTCTTTGGTGGTACATCCTTCTTGCTTCCCTGTGGGTTGACCATGTGGTTTCCACATGCCTTATGCTTCAACCTCCAATGGATATTTCCTTTGAAAATATATTTGGAAACTTTATGAAATAGTATGGATTGGATGGGAAATCAATGACTCATAGAGCTCTAAGGACCCCCCTTGTTTCACTTTGCTTCTAGTGGATATCACCTACTGTATATTTGGAAAATTGATAGTATGTGCTCCTTAAAACTCAACTTCTTTTGTTAGTCCAAATTGACCAATGGTGCACATGATTTCAAGGAACTTCTACAACCTTACTCATTTTAAATCAACTTCATTCAATGATTGGAAGAATAAAATTTTCTATTGAGCTCACCTTCAAAGGTAGTATTGTTTGGATGTAATGAATTTTCACTACGACTTTGGTAACTCGCAAGGGATCTTCTGCTTGTAGAATATAAAGAACCCAACCAAAAATGGTCTTATCTATTGGGCACAAAGTCAATGATAAAAAATATGGAATATTTGAAGAGCTAAAAGAAAGGGAAAGGAGAAATGCAGAATTACTAAGATGATACTTTATTGGTAAATGGCAACTCTGTTTTCAATTTCACTCAAAAATTTGAGGAAAAATGAAGGTGAGGTGATCCTTTTATAGAATTTTAGCTTTAGGAAGAGCTACACTCACTTGCATTGAATTCACCTTACATGAATTCATGTCTTCTCTGTTAGCTTTTGATGCAACATGTAATGGGAGATAGCAATCACAAGATGCAAAATAATATGAAATAAAGTAAATCTATGAGATGACTGAAAATATACTATAAATAGAAATGATGGAAATGTTTACAAAGTAGCTATGGAGGAAATGAACACTCCATGAATAAAGCTACTACTCAAGAATGGGCATTGAGCATATCACACTCCATCACATTACATCACACTCTGCTACATCACACCACACTATTCTACACTACTTCCTACTACTATATCTTGCTCTATGTCTATGGCCCTTTATATAGGAAATAGGTTCCTTGGCCAACACTCTACCTAGTTGTGCAAGGGACAACTTGCACATATACAACTTGCACTTTGACACTTGTGCATTTATTACATTGCATGAAGTAACTAGATAACTTCCCCCTAAAGTAATCTAATGTCCTAAGTATGTACCAAGAAAGGTACATTTACATGATCCAAATGATGTAATATAATCTATTTCTAACACCCCCCTGTATTACATTATTTGGATATTGAAGACTTTAGTCTTCAATGTGGATCTTCTTCCATTGAATGATCTTTGACTTGTTTAGGTTCATCATCCTTGTCTTCTATCCAACCACTTTTATTGTTTTCTTCGTGAGTGTCTTCATTTGGTTCTGAATGTTGATGACTGAGTAGAGCATGGTGCACTTGTCCTCTCATCTTCTTGATTTTGATTCTTCTATGCTTACCTTTGTGATGTATTGGTTCTTCATTTTCTTGAACCTGTTCCTTTGAAAATATGTTAGCATCATTATGAAACATCACAATATTTTATGAGTTTTCCATTGAATCCAGGATATATGTATTTTCATGGATTGATCCTGTTGCTTTTATTTCACCTTGTTTCATGATGAGACATGTATTGATTCCATCCATATATCTAAATTTGATCATATAGTTGTCTTCTACTAACTTGCTTACTGAGATGAGATTGAATGTTAGTTCAGGAACATACAATACATTTTGTAGTAGAAGATTTGGAAATGATCTGCTTGGTGTTACACATCCATATCCATGTATGGGATAAGTTTGGCTATCTACAATTCTTAGTCTGTAGCCTTTAGCATCTTCAAGATAGTCAAACCATTGTATATTTCTTGTCATATGATGACTAGCCCTTGAGTCAATGTACCACATGTTTTCATGTTTTGTAGAATGATTTCTATTGGAGCAAATTTCACATTCATTATATGACATTCCTTTTTCCATTTGAAGAAGTAGAAGAATTGAGATAGGATTTTCTTTGTTGTCTACCTTATGACTCCCTATATTAGGATATATGATTCCTGATTGAAGAATATAAGCTTGATTTGATAAAACCTTTATTAATCCTTGTTTTGTAGACTTCCTTATGTCTCCCAAGTAATGTGAGTATATACTCTTAAGGATTTTTAGGTTTTGAGGAAAGCTTATATTTTGTAACTTGATAATCTTTGATAGATGTTGATATTACCAAGTTTTGTAGAATACCTTATGACTCCCTAGTATGCTATGGATAAGATATAGTGCTTTTGTAAATTATAGTTCAATATTTGATTGATTTTGTAAAGTTTTGTAAATACCAAAATCAACTCTTATTATCCCTTATTGCTCCTATTGAACTAAGCACTTTTCCCAAATTTTAAAGAGGTTATAATGTTGGATCTTTTGTCTCCTTTTGAGAAGTTTGAGACAATAATTTTATAAATATCCAACCTTTGAAAAAACTATGATAAACCTCTCTTTTAAATAACCCTTTGGGAAATTAATTTAAGTGTATCTAATTTCCAATAAATTAATTTGATGTAGTAGCCCTTATGACTCCCTAATTTTTGGAAAAATTAGACCACAATAATATTTGCAAATATTTAATATTTATTCCAGTAGAAACCCTTATTACTCCTAGGTTTTATATTGCAAATATTATATTTATTTGATAAAATATTCCCTTTGATGTATGGCTTTCAATATAGTTAAATTCCTTCAATTTTAACCTTATAACTCCCAAGGAAAGAAAGCACATAAGAATGGGAATGAACTTTACCTTTCACCAAGCAATATTCGATATTGTTTTTAGATGAGCTAGGGCTACAATATTGATGTAGATGCTTTGAATGCTTTGATTGTACCCTCCAATGGAATCACTTGGAGCTTAAAGCATTCCAAATCTGGTATCGTTTAGACTCTTCCTTTGACCTCGCTTGACTTGAGCATTGAAGGCTCTATCACCTTCTTGACATGTTGCAACTCAGCCCTGTGTGCATGTAGATGACAAAGTGATAAATGTGAAGATGAAGATTGCTTGCTGTCCTTGATCATTGACGTCCTTAAAATGGAGAAGATTCTTGTCTAAAGTGCCAAGTGGCATGTCCATTTCCCTTCGAGCGCTTGAGGAGAATTAGATGCCAAAGAAACGTTTGTCTTCCTTCAAGTAATGTATGAATGTTACATTCTTTAGAAAAATGTTTGGTCTCCCAATGGACAAGTGTATCCCATACACTCAATGCACCAACCTGTTCGTGTAACTCCTCTCTTGAAGATGAGCGCTCTCTTGATTTGAGCGTTAGGGTTTTCCTTTAGTGATAAGTGTCACTTTCTTCTCTGCATGGACATCATCTCTATCATTGGTTCAAATGGGCCCTTTGGAGATCCTTTTAACTCTAAAAATCCCCAACTCTTCTTTCATTCACCTACACTATTTTTAGCTGGGATATGGAGCAACAATTTGGAGGCTTTGAGCACCGATTTTAGCCAATGGATGTGGAGTAAGTAACACTCCAATGGTGCTTCAATTTTTCCTTCCTTTCTTACTTGTTTACGTCCTCCTTTCATAGATGATGTTGCTCTTGAATGATATTGTTTCTCCCTTTGCTTTTGCACCTTGTCTCTTGCAGGTTCGACCATCTAGGATGTGAGGAGAATGAGCCCTTTGAGTGGCTCCTTGAGCTATGCTTGGATTGATGCTAGCATACGACCACTTTCGGCTAGTTTTTCCAGTGAGTGTAGTGCCTTTGAGGCACCTTTAAATCTACCTTCTCTCCTTGTATAACCATATTAGGATAGTGCAATACAATGTAAAATAGTTTTTATATAAAATATCCTTATTGCACCTTCTTTTGCACTCCTTTCAAATCTGAATTTCTGGTTTTGAGGCAGAATTTTGAGTGCAATATAGGGGTTTTGAGGTTGTCTCTTTGATTAGACACCTTCCCCTTTTTGCTTGGATATTTTATAAATGGATCCAAGCTTGTAACCACTTGATAGAAGCTCTCTTTTTGCTGTATTTTTTTGCACTATTTCTTGTGCTTTGAACTTGAGACTCACCAAGTCTCGTTCGAGGCTTCCTTTGCTGCTCTTTTGGTGGTTACTTTCTTCTCCAATGCTTGGAGGATTGAGCTGATTTTGTGGCTTCCTCAGGCCACTCAAAGTTGTAGATCTCTGTGCACTAATAGTGTCTTTAGACACTTTGACAAATTCTATTTTTGTGCCCTTCTCATGAACACAAACAATAATATTTTTGAGAGCAATATAATAGTGCAAATGAATCTAATAATATTTTACTTCTAATGCACTAACAATTTCACCTTATCACTCCAATAAACTCTAAAAAATAATGCACTTAATCAATTTACTGCAACTAATCAAGAATAATCTGAAATGAATCTTCAAGAATTATTTTATAATTTCTTTATAAGCAAGGTAATAGGAGCTAGTCTTCTTTTTCTTTCCAAAGTAGATGATAGGTAGTTGATAGATAGTTTGAAATTCTGAAATCTAATCAACTCCTAAAGTGCAAATGAACCTTAAAGAATCCTTTCTTTTTGCACTTTTTGAAGACTCTAATTCAACTCTCCTTTTTGCAACTTTAATCCAATTAAGGTGCTTAAACAAATCTGATAAGTAATCCACTTAATGAATCTACTTGCACCAATAGTTGCTTACCTTTTTTTGAAATCCCTTTTCACCACTTCTGTAGAGGATGTAGATCTTGGTGTCTAAGATCACCAAGTTGCTGCCTTGAGTAAGATCTTGCAACTCTCTGTAGGCTACCTTGAACAACTTTGTCTTCACCAAAATATGGTCTCCAACTCTCTTTCATGAGCCTAGGATTTTGGTGGCTTGTTCTCCTCTTGTAGTCTCCTCCTTTTGCTGTATATTTGAAGAGATATTTGATTCTGAAGTGGTGCCTTCTTTGTGTGAGAGGTAATCTCCAAATCTCTTGGATTTGGTAGGCTTCTATCTGAATCTTCCTTCAAGCTTCTTGTCGAATTCTAACTTCAAATAGGATCTTCTTCTCAAGATTCTGAATGTCTTGAGGTCTTCTGATATTTGGCACTCCTTGCCAAATTCTTCTTCTTGGGCTTGTTGTCGTATGGTGATAATTGTCCCAAATATTTCACTATCTCCAATAGTGAATTTCTCCAATGAGTTCTCCTTGGAACTCCTTTGATGATTTCTTCAGCAAGGCTCTCCAAGCCTTTTATTGGATGCTCGTAGAGACCTCTCCAAGGCCTTTGATCTTGTAGCTTCTTCTGGTCTTCCTTGAGACCTTATCTTCAACCTTCTACTTCTGGAAGTGTTGGTGGTGAGATCTTCTCCTGGATATCTGATTTTGTTGCTTCTGTATTTGAGTAGGACTCTCCTAGTCCTTCTTCCAAGTTTGGATCAATGAGATCTTCTCCTGATCTCTTTTGCTTTAGGTGTTGGATTGATTTTGAAGAAGATACTCTTCCTATACTTTTTGTAGGAAGCTTTCCCAACTCATTGAATCTCCCTGTTCCTGCAACAAAGTATTAGTACTAAAATCTGCTTCTGAATTAGATACTCTCTTCTGGAGTCTTCTTCAGGATCAAGGCTTCTGTGGCCTTTTCGTATCAAGGCTTCTATGGCCTTTTCTTTAGTATCAAGGCTTCTATGGCCTTTTCTTCTGGATCAAGGCTTCTATGGCCTTTTCTTCTGGATCAAGGCTTCTATGGCCTTTTCTTCTTGTGAAGTTTCCAATCTAGCAATGGAGATCTCCTGTCTCCCAACTTCACCATAATTCTTCTCCAGAAGTCTCTTCTGTAGTATTCTTCTCTTGCAACAACTAATCTCTGCACTATGAAGGCACTCCGACCTTCGGGCAATGAAGTTGAAATCTCCTAGATTTCTATTGTAGGAGGTGTCCCAATCATCTGAGAATTAATTCCCTATAATAAAAGAAACTTCAGGTAAATTTCTCCAGATCTCTTAGATGAGCTTCACTAGTTGATTCATCAAACTAGTGGATCAAATGTTGAGTCCTAGTCTTCACGAGTTTTCCCTTGAAACTCTGTGGAAAGACTCTAGCCATATGCAATCTCAGTATTCCAAAAACTAAGATTTCTTTCAGTCCTTACTTGTGGCTCTCCCTAATTCTACCACCTAGACTCTTCTGAGAATTTTTGATAGTGATTGGTCCAATGGGCCATCAAGTTGACAAAAACTCAGGGTCAATGATAATGGTGGTTTTCCTATTGACCTACCGTGGCTCTGATACCACTGTTAGCTTTTGATGCAACATGTAATGGGAGATAGCAATCACAAGATGCAGAATAATATGAAATAAAGTAAATCTATGAGATGACTAAAAATATACTATAAATAGAAATGATGGAGATGTTTACAAAGTAGCTATGGAGGAAATGAACACTCCATGAATAAAGCTACTGCTCAAGAATGGGCTTTGAGCATATCACACTCCATCACATTACATCACACTGCTACATCACACCACACTGTTCTACACTACTTCCTACTACTATATCTTGCTCTATGTCTATGGCCCTTTATATAGGAAATAGGTTCCTTGGCCAACACTCTACCTAGATGTGCAAGGGACAACTTGCACATATACAACTTGCACTTTGACACTTGTGCATTTATTACATTGCATGAAGTAACTAGATAACTTCCCCCTAAAGTAATCTAATGTCCTAAGTATGTACCAAGAAAGGTACATTTACATGATCCAAATGATGTAATATAATCTATTTCTAACATTATCTCTATCGTATCCTTGTCTTAGATTCACTTGACTCAAGTCAATATTCTTTCTAGCAAAGGTGACATAGGTAAATCACCATCTCCTTCCTAAGTGCTAGATTTATGCCATGCAAAGTTACTCCTATATGCTAGGCAGAGGGGAAGGATGTTGTCATCGTTTGCATTGAATATACGCTACAAAAACTCAAGTAGCTATCTTTTTGAGATGGTGTGGGTCATATATTTTAAATTGGATGGTCTATAGAACTTTGCTTCATCAATTTCTTCCTAGGAGCCCTTGAAACAACACAAGTCATTGATTAGTGATCGGGAGGTCCATGAAACTTTGTGACTTGAATGCTCCAACACTTTTCCTAAAATTCTATGAGCCACCTATATTTCCACATATCTCAAGATCAATGATGTATCTCTTCCTTAATGTAGGCCATGAATATTTACAAGGCATCAAAGATAAATGTTTATCGCTTGATGAGGCAAGATCAATAATTCATATTACTTTGTTTTCTCCACAACTCATCTTTTTGTGAAATCTAGCATCTGTCATTGGATGAGTGTGATGAATAGTCCACATAATCTTAGGAGTGTTCTTCAATCTCTTGAATTTTGGAAAAAACATCCGTCATTGATTGAAAATATCATACGACTAATGTAGCATTAAAAATTACTTGAAAATTTTTTGCATGCACTTAGCCTTCATCCTCAAGTCCATAATTTAGGAACTCTGCCAACACTTTAGGATTGCAACATGCTAAGAAAATAAAAAGACAATATATATATATATATATATATATATATATTGGAGGGGGAGAGAAACTAGGTAAGGACAAATTCAACCCATGCATGTTGGCTCATAAATCATGTTGGGATCAAAAAACCAAGTTTTAACTTCATGTTGATTCATTTGGTCATTGGGAATATATGAATGCATGTTTTTAACAAATAAATTAGACCCAGATTACTCCTCTTCAACCGTGAAAGCATGGTCAATTCTTGGTGTACTCATGGTTTAGTGTTTGGCATGATGCATATGGAGCAAATCTAATGGAATCTTTATCCTCATCTCATATCGGGTCCTTAGTGCCATGAGTGTCCAATCCAGATATAGCTAGCCATCTAATTTAGATGTGAAGTCCCTATATAAGCAAATTATAAATGAAGTGGGGATTTCAATACTCATTATATCTTGAGATATTGTGAAGCAAACATATAATGCAAGTGAAAGGTTTCTAGCTACCCTCAGTATTTGAAATGAGCTTTCATCTAGTTGTACCACATTTTTATTGATAGGTTTATAATCCACTCCTAATGCATCTACCACCCCTTTTGACATAGTTAAATTACATGACCCATAACCTATCATGCAATTATGGATCAACTTATCTTTATGGATCAAGATCAAGTAAAATGGTATGGATTTAGCTCAGTTAACTAATGGGCCATATATTTGCAAGACTGCTTATTTTTTCTTATCCACTCCTTATGTTCCTCCAAGGTTTTATTTAGGTGCTCTTTCTATTCGAGAATGGACAAGACATACCATAGAGGCATGGCCATCGTAGTCTATTTTAGATGGTCCACCATGTGAAACATTTTAGTGGGATGGATAATTGGAGTGGTGTTTGATAGCCATTGAGTTTTGGGTCTCTCCATAGTTTTTTGAGGAAGCTTAAGATCTAAAATGACCATGCACTACTTTGGTATTTTAGGGTTTTTCTATTTAGTGGCCATCAGGAGATTTAGCACATTCTAATTTGGTGGGACCATGACAAAATATTTTTTCTAGGATTGACTAGCTTTATTTAGATGTTGGGGATTGCTTGGTGATCCTTTTCTTGCTCTTCTATTACCTTTAACTTAGCCCATATCATATAGTCTAATTGGACTTATGGCTTACTAGATGTTGAAGTACCCACCCTATCGAATACAACATATACCTCTTCCTCATCCCATGTGACCAGGGTTTGCTCAAGAGGAATAAATCTTGAACGAGGGAGGTATGGGGTAGGGGAAGGTTGGTTATATGCTTGTCTATACCTCTAAATGAGAGATAAATGTCTAGAAATACACCATTTCATTTGGTACTTATGTGAACTATTGAGAGTTTCCTCTAAAATAGGTATAAGGAGGGTATGCATTCAGGTACATGTAGTACCATGTAGTAGAGTCCATATAATTGCTTTGCATGGGGGCTATATATCTAGTGGATCTAGGAGGAATCTATTGCAATGGGGTTGGAATAGGTACTATATGTTGATCATGGATATAGGTTTGGTTAGAATCCTTATTGGTCTAGAATTGGGTACTTTGATATCCATTATGAAAAGGTCTATATCCTTGATTATTATACTAGAAAGGAGGTATGGGGTTATTCTAATATTGAAATATCTAAGTATTTTGTTGTCTCATTTGGGATATCTCCTCATTAAAGACTATCCTAAAAAAAATATTTATTTCATCCAATTCGATAGAGGAGTAAGAGATTATAGCATAACATTCAAGAGTAGGGAGAGGAGTTGGAACTATAATCGAGTTCATGGACGGAGTATATTGAAAGGTTATAGGTTGCACAATTGGAGGAGGTTGATATGGAGTTTGAATGCTCGAAAGGAGGGACATAAGGGGTTTTGGGATCCAACCTTCCTATATGGTTGAGGTTATTCTTAGCCTAAATAGTTATCCTATAGGCAGTTGGCAATGAATTTCCTCCCCTATACTTGACCATCATGGCAATTTCAAAATTAAAATCCTTCAAATAATACTTGAATGCTATACGTAGGAAGGCCAAATTTCATTCAAGATCTTGTACCAAGTTTTATGAAACTAAGCATTGAAGTCATTTATTGTCTCTATGGATTCTCTTTTGATGGTTTTCAGCTACTTTAGGAGATATACTCCATATACATTTTTTCAAATCTATCTATCAGCAAGTCAGTGATTTGGTCCCATCTCCCTACCAAATGTGGATCAAGGCTTATATACCATTATTTGGATTTTCCTTTAAAGGACACCACCACCAATCTCAAACCTACATTTTTCTCTTCAATGTTGTGTACCAAGCATAAGCTAACCATATTTTGCAAGTGCTTCATGAGCATTGTAGCATTTTCTTTGGTAAAGTAACGTAATTACTTGAGGTCTAAAGCTAGTATTGGATTTCATGTAGCAAGAGGAATGGGTGGAAGCAAGGGACCTCTATCATTCCATGTCAAGCATCTTCTTGGAGGTTGATTTTTTTGTGCCATTTTTTGGCCTCAAGCTCTCCTTCTTAGAACTAGGTTAAGGGGCTACACTAATGCTTGAGGATTTGTAGTTGTAAAGGACCTATTGACAATATTGTCACATTCCACCAAGGGGCAGAAAAATTGAAACTTTGTATAATATTTGTTTTGTTGAAAGTTTTCTTTTGTTTATAAGTTATAGCAATTTTGGTTTTCCCTATCGCCCCTGGTGGACAAAATGAAAAAGAAAAGAGCTTCGGGCCCGAAGCGCTTCAAATCATCACTTCGGGCGAGAACTTTGCCAAAAAAAGAACGAAGGAAACGCTTCGCACCCGAAGCATTCCCAACGGCTACTTCGGGTGAAGAGTTTTGCGAAGCGGCATCCAAGCAACTTCTTCGAAGAAGAAAAGATAGCCCGAATCAACTAAGGCAAAGAAATTACTTCGGGCCCGAAGTATTTCTAAAATCCACTTCGGCCAGTTTTCACCCGAAGCAATAGAGGTCGAGAAAGTGCTTCGGCCAAAACTCCCCCGAACCACCGTTTCAAAAGAAGATCGGCCCGAAGCATTTTTCCCGACCCATTAGCGAAGCAGTTTTGCCAACGAAGCAGCGAAGGATAAAGGAAGATCGGCTTCGGCACTCCACGCCCCGAAGTAGTTTTGCGAAGCAGAAATCAGCGAGGCGCTTCCCAGGAACGCTTCCCAAGTTGGGCATTTTCCCGAGGCGATCAGAGAGCCTCATAAATGCATATTTTCTTGCCCGGTAAGCCCGCTGCTCATTTTTGGCAATTGGATGCGAAGTATCAGTCCGTGAAGAAGAACCCGACAAGCATGGCCGCCACTCGAGCACCGCACCTACAATCCAAGGACACCCAAGTGGCTCATTTAATGCGACTTTCTTCGGCTGACTCGGTCACCATTACCAGTTTTGGTAGCCGATTTGAGAGATCATCCGCAGCAGCAACGAGGAGCCGATTTCTCAGGGCTCGAGGGTGTACTCCGCCATTTTTGTAATAATGATTCAGAGGGCCGGGTCCTCTATAAAAACCCAGGCTTTGCAATGTAAAAGGGGGGAACTTTCTGCTAGAAAGTCTGTTGTAACTTGATGTCCTGCGTCTAATACTAAAGATTTTTGTACTCTATTTCTCTCTTTTATGCTGCCTTCTGTGCTTAATTCTTTTGTCTTTTCTCACTCGTATACCGAGACTCGAATCCTGAATCCGATGTGCGATTGGGGACCGAACCCCTAAAATTCGTTCGAAGGATACATAGGAGAGGAAAAGCGTCTTATAAGCTTTCCTTTATGCTCGCCCGGTGGGTCGAGGTTTCTGTTATTCCCTTGTCTTAATCGTTGTTACTCCGAACCCCGAATTCCAGTGAGAGAGAAAGGAGAACCCCGTGAACCCGTCCAGAGGATACATAGGAAGTTTGGCATTTCGTTTCTTTCATGTCTATTCTTGGTGTTCCTTGCTGCTATTCGAGTTATTAGCGAGTGATCGTGCTTCCTGTTCTCTCCCACCTTAAATCATCATCTTCTAACCCTTACTCTTTTTATTTCTTTCTCTAACCCTTACCCTTTTTATTTCTTTTCCTAACCCTTACTCCGTTTATTTCTTTCCCGCACTCTTGTCTCAAACCCCAAAAGTAGATTAGTATAGGAGCCGACCTTTCTCCGGAGATTGGCACGAGGGGCATCTCTTCCCCTCGGCCTTTCAATGTTGGTCGCAGGTCCAGGGCGCGCAAACCCACCGAAAGTCCTTTCCTGTGCGGATTTGATGACCAACAGTTTTTGGCACGCCCGATGGGACACAAGGTCCCATATTTGAGAAAATTTCTAGCCCGTCTTCACCGGAGCCAGTAGTTCTGACAAGTTCCCGATGAGATCCGGTCAGTCTCATCCCCTGAGTAGTAGTGAGAATCGATGCTCTCATTACTAAGAGACTCTTAGCATCTGGCGACTCTGTTTTACCCGAGAATCTTCAAGTCGTAAAAGACCAGTACTAAAGCCTGTGCCTTCATGCAAACAAGATGGAGAGTTAGGAATAGAGGAGAGGAAACCGAGTTCTTTGAGCTTGATATTGACGCCTTTGGGGAACGATCTAGGTTAGTTACCCCCGAATATCTCTTACGCGGGACATCCTCGCAAGAGGCTGCTGTTGACGAGCAAGGCATAACTTTCGATAGCACAGCAGCTAGTTTTCCTTCGAATCCTCCCAACTCACCGAAGCATCCTAGTGCCTCCGTTCCCATTGGCCTTCCGACGAGCAACCCAAGAAGGACTTCGGGGACTTCTGTTCCATAGAACCCGTGCACAAATATGGCCCAAAGAACAACAACAACAACAACAACAGCAAGAACCGCCGCCCGGATTATTTCTAAGCATGGAATTCTTCGTCACCGTTGAATCTCGCGGGCCAAGGGCAAGTTCCACCTACTGCAATCAAAAAGCTCCCGACGTTCGACGAAACCGAAAAGACTGCTCTAGAGCATATCCAGGACATCATTTCCCTGGCGATGATCCATGATATCATAGAAGAGCGAGTGATGGTGAAGCTCCTGGTTCTCTCCCTTAGAGGAAAACTCCTCTATTGGTATAGATCTCTACCATCCGACACTATTACGGGATGGGACCAGTTAGCCGAGCAGTTGATGCAAGGCTTCAACGAGTCCGCCGATCCAACTTCTCTCCTGCAGCAATTCACTTCAATCCAAAGACATCCACAAGAAGAGATTGCAGACTTCAATGTTAGGTTCGCTCGAACCTGGAAAAGAGTCCCAGTTGGACTTCGCCCAACTGACGAAGCCATGGCATACTACTTCCTTCGGGCATTCAACCCTGATATCGGTCTTATGATAAGGTACTCAAATGTCAATACTTTTCCAGAGTTGTATGGGTTAGCCAAGAAAGCAGAAATGGACCTCATAGCCATGGGTAAACTCCCTCAAAGAATGCCAATGCCCATACTCCCCGAGTTCCTTCAAGCCCAGTACGCGAGCGTAGTAGCTCCATAGATTTTTGCAATCCCTGCATATCCGATCTCATCCTGGAACCCGAATCCCGTTGTGTCGTAGATCACCGCTCCACAGATACATTTCCCCACACTTTCAACTATGCCGCCCACTATCACTCCAACATTTCCAATGTTGCCAGCACCCCTCCAACATCCTGCCCTGCCTCCGATACCGACTATGGCTTCTTTACCATCAGTTCCCAAGGTCGATGATATGCAAGCCAAGATACTGCAAGAAATGCAATCGTTAAATGCCACAATGTAGACCTTGTCCAACGACATGACCGTTGTCAAGAAGAAGCAAGCGCAACAAGAGTTTCTACCAAGAAGGTCTTATCCCACGCCTGCACTTACCAAAGATCAAGCGGTCCATCAAGGAAAAGCTTCGACAAGAAATGCTGCGATAGATGAAGTCCCAAGCACTTCCGATCATGTATACTGGTGCTCTACATGTAATGATCCTCATGAGGAAAATACATGCATGTTGCATCAACACTACGTGCAGACACTAACAAGCAGCAGTCAAGGCGGCCAAGTCAACGTCATCAGACAATTGGATCAGAACTTGTCCATCGACGAGGAAGAGCCAGTCGCGGTCCTTACTAGGGGAGGTAAAAGGTCGATAGAGGTAGATGCTACTCAGATGGCTCCTTTGAAGGTACACGCTCATTTTGAGAAGGGACAACCATCCTCTTCGGCCCCGAGCGAAGCTCCTCCGCCAGCTCCAGTCAAAGAAAAGGCCCAAAAGGCCACTGCCGAACCACCTCAGGTGGAGACCAAAGAATAGGCTAAGGAGAAGCTCAAATTTCCCTCGCTCACCAAGCGACAAAGGGTCGAAGCGACAGAGCAATATCGCACCAAGTACGAACCGAGAAAGGAACCTGAGGTGCATAGCTCCCCAACCTACAACATTGTAGAAGAATTGAAGAGAATTCCAGCCAAAATCAGTTTGTATGATGCTCTGCAACTTCCTGGACAAGTGGACCTACTGCAAGAATCATTGAAGAGGATCAATACAAAGAAGGTAGAGCCGCTCGCTCTGGTGCAGACCCTGTCCGCATCCATCACGAGGAAAAATAGACCACCACCATTCTACTTATCCTTACAAATGGAAGGGTATATCGTGCATAACTGTATGATAGATTCTGGAGCTGCGACGACAGTAATGCCGAAGGCAGTATGCGAGGAAATAGGCATGGAGTACACACGAAGCAGTCACGGAGTCCTCCAGTTGGACGGTACCCCAGTGAAGACTGTAGGTGTCATCAAAGACATTCCTATTCGGCTACATAAGACACCTCAAATCATAGTCATACAAGAGGTGGTAGTCGTGGACCTTGAGCCCTACTTCAAGCATGTGCCTGTCGAGGGAGTTCACGGCAAAGTCGGGCGGATATCTGTCCATGGACTACACTCATCTGGAGATCCCCTTCAAAGGGAAGAAGGTGAAAATCTATAATGAAAAGCCTTCTACGTTCCTGGTTCAGAAGATGTCCGAGGAAGAAAGCAGTGACCCTGTGCATACGATCACGGAGGAGCTAGAGCAAGTGGATCTAGTCCAGGAATCCCTCGCACAGTTATGTTGTGAAGATGAATTTTCATTGGCAGATTTCAATGCCATGATAGAGACTGAGGTGGGGTGCTACACCATCGCCAAGTCCGAGAAACCAACCAAAATGGAGGGAAAGGTTTCTGCTCAAGAAGGACTATGGAAATTGTTCTTCGACGGTGCCCGATGCAAAAATGACGTCGGGGCAGGAATCCTTCTGATTTCACCATCCGATGAGCAAAAGGAGTATTGCTACCGATTGACATGGAGCTGCACCAACAATGCAGCAGAGTATGAAGCCTTGTGCTTGGGACTCAAGAAAGCTGACAAGTTAGGCATAAGGCATCTTCAAATCTTCGAAGATTCTGAACTAGTTTGCAACCAGGTCACCAACAGATGCTCTTCAAAGAAGCACTATCTTAAATCATACCGCAATAGGGTATGGGACCTGTTCGACTAGTTTGAATCCCTCAATCTACAGTCTATTCCACGAGAAAAGAATCGACATGCAGATGTCTTAGCATCCATCGCAGCCCGATATTCTCCAGTGGATGATATGGTGCATAAGCCGAAGGTTGTAAGGATGATCTATAGACCCTCTGTCCCGGACAGAGATTTACACTGGCAAGTTTTTGACAACGATGAGCAGATTGTCAATTTCATGATCCAAGAAGCCGCTACGGTCGAAGACCGAAGCCCTGATGAGGAGGAATATGAAGGATTGGTCCAGTTGAAGAACAACCACGTTCCCAAGGGATTGATCATGCTTGAGAGCCTTTTCGATCAAAATGATCGATCGCTCTCCCACAGGATCCAGATCAGCATGCAGCAATATCAAGATTTAGAACTGGAACCTGGGAAAGTAATAAAGGTCGGGACCGATTGTACTTCGAAAGAAATAGAGCGAATCCGATGTTTGTGTAAGAGGTACCCAGATATCGTGGCTTGGTCTTATCACGACCTCAAGGGATATGATCGACAACTGATCCAACATACAATCGAATTACAAGAAGGGGCCAAACCTTTTCGACATAAGCAAAGGCCGGTTAATCCAAAGATCGAGGTCCTGATGAAGGCCGAAATGCTAAAAATGCTCGAAGCAAAGATCATTTATCCCATCAAGCATTCTTCCTGGGTAGCGAACTTGGTCCCTGTTAGAAAAAAGAATGGAGACATCCGGTTATGCGTGGACTTCCGCAACCTGAATCATGCTTCCCTCAAGGACCACTATCCTCTCCCGTAGATCGATCAGATCTTGCATTCGATGGCTGGAGCTCAACGATTCTCCCCGCTCGATGGTTTCTCTGGATATAATCAAATCTGGGTCGTGGACGAAGACCAGCATAAGACCGCGTTCACAACCAAGTGGGGCACATTCGCCTACCAACGAATGCCTTTTGGCCTCTCGAACGCGGGAGCTACTTTCCAGAGAGCGATGGACCTAGCTTTTGGCGAGCTTCTGAACAAGGTTATTGTTATCTATTTGGATGACATGACCGTCTTCTCCCGAAGGAGAGAAAACCACCCAGAACATCTTCAACAAATTTTCGAAAAATGCCGAGAATTTGGCATTTCAATCAATCCAAAAAAGTCTATCTTCGCAGTCAACGAAGGAAAGCTGCTGGGACACGCAATTTTGGAAAAGGGTCTCACCGTGGATCCTGACAGAGCCGAGGCTCTGATGAAGCTCCCAATCCCAATGGATAAAAAGGGCCTTCAATATTTCTTCGATCAGATTAACTTCGTAAGGAAGTTTGTCCCAGACTTCGCCCAGGTTATTAAGCCGATGTCTGAGCTTTTAAAAAAGGGCGCAGAATTCGTCTCGGACAGAAGAGAGGAGAAAAGCATTCAAAGAAATCAAGGCCCGAATTGTTCAAGCACCGGTCTTGATCAACCCCGACTACAGTCGAGATTTTATCCTGTATGCAATAGGAGAACCTGAAAGCTACGCCGCGGTCTTGACGCAAAAGGGGGAAGATGGAGAGGAACGTCCCATTGCGTTCCTCAGCCAGATAATCAATCCCCATGAGGAAAAGTACAATTTCATCGAGCGTCAAGTGCATGCAGTAATGAAGTCTCTCAGGAAATTCAAACAGTTCATTTCTCAGAGTCGAACCACAGTCTTCGTCATTCACCCCGATGTGCGTAGTTTCATTATTCAGGGGGAACTGGGAAGCAAGAGAGCTGGTTGGGTAAGCAAAATCCAAGAGTTCGATATTGAGATCAAACCTACCAAACTAGTTCGCGGTCGCGCATTATGTCAAGAGCTGGCGAAGAGCGCAACGGCCGAAATAACAGACTGTCAGTCGGATGACTTGCCAACAGGAGAATGCCTCGCTAATCAAGAAGAGGCCGAGAAATATTGGGTCGATGAAATAGTGGAATATTTCAACACCGACAGATGCCCCTCGCATCTGAATGCTTCGCAGCGAAGACATTTCAGGATGCGGTCCGCCCGATACACTATGCGCCCAGAAGGCCTATTTTTCAAGAACATCGACGACGTCCTCCTCAGATGCATAAAAGATGATGATAAGAGGAGAATCCTGGGCGAATTTCATTCAGGACTATCTGGAGGACACTTTGCTGGAAGAGCGACAATGCTAAAGATAATCAAGGCGGGTTACTATTGGCCCACACTCTTTGCCGATGCCTTCTCCATTTGTCGCAGATGCGAGCAATGCCAAAAATTCGTCTAGCCGAAGCAGAAATGCTTCGATGCCCCTCCGATCGATACAGGTGGAAACACCCTTTCAAGCAATGGGGACTGGATTTCGTAGGGGCCATATCACCAAACTCCTCCGCTGGACACAAATTCATTCTCGACTATGACCGATTACTTCACCAGGTGGGCCGAGGCAGTCCCCACAAAACATGTCGATCAAGATACCGTCGTCACCTTCCTGGAAGGATTGATTACCCGCTTCGGTATCCCCAAAGCAATTATTACAGATAACGGTCCTGGTTTCACAGGCGCAAAGATCAACGAGTTCCTATACAAGTATGGGATATATCACAAGGTGTCTTCCAACTATTACCCCCAGGGCAATGGATTGGCAGAATCCACCAACAAAACCCTGTTGAGGATACTGAGAAAGTTGATCGATCAAAACAAAAGAACTTGGCACCTCCTTCTGGATCGGGCCTTGTGGGCCGATCGGGTTTCTATCAAAAGGTCGATCAAGACTTCGCCTTATGCTCTGGTATACGGCAAGGAGGCCATCCTGCCCACTCACATCGAGATCCCCGCATTACAGTTGCCGGAAGCAGCATGAAGCTAACCCGATGGAGGAACGCCCGGTCCAGCTACTACAACTAGAAGAGGAACGTGAAAAGGCCTACCAAAACTTCGCACGACATGCTGAGGTCACCCGAGAATGGTTCAAAAGGAAATCATCCGATCGCACATTCAAAGCAGGAGACCTGGTATGGAGGTGGGATTCATGGAAGGCCAAGCCTGGGAATCATGACAAAATGGATGCGTTCTGGGACGGACCGTTTGAAATAGTAAAAGTGAATTCGGCTAATTCCTTCATCCTCAAAGATGCGAATGGCCAAGTTTTACCAATCTCCGTCAATGGTCTCCACCTGAAGACCTTCAATCGCTGAGGTATGTGTACTTACCAAAAAAAAAAAAAATCTTGCACATATTTTTGTATATAGGATTTCAGTGCTTTGTCTATACTCTGTTCAAAAGATCACGGAGAGCAAGCGCCACTTCAACCACAAAAGCTAGATTCCTGGCTTCGGCTTCACAAAGCACGATCGAAATCGCCTTCGGGGGGTTTCGGTCCAAAGTAGCCAACGAAGGGAAGTTCGCCGCGAAGCAGTTCATCCTTGTAGAACCAAACCACATGCAGATCAAGGACGTGGAAAATGCTTCGCTAAAGAAAGGTGTCGAGGGCGTTGTCCGAAGTAATTCTTGGCGAGGCCCTCCTCGATGAAACGGGTTTCGGTCGACGGTATTCGTGAACCGAAGCAACAACGTAGCAAAGGGGAACTTCGGACCCGAAATGAAGAAAATCAGCCCGAAGAAGAACTTCGTGGCGAAGTATTTTCTTCGCCAACTCCATATCGCCGAACCTCGCATACGAGGCGGACACATTTAAGATGTGCCTCGGGGAGCATGCCGACAACAGCCTCAAAAGGAGGCCGAAGCAGATGAACTCAATACGAAAGAAACGACACTCATCCCAAGGCAGTTCGTTAACCGAAAAGCCATGCAAGGGTACCAGGTGGCAGCGATTCGCGTTCTCGATACAAAATCCAATCGCCGAATTGCATGGCCCCGCGTACGACGCCGCCATATGGCCAATCAGATGCCACAGCGATACTTTTGGGCCAGGCCCACGAAGTAATTACGGTGGTTGCCATAAATGCCGAAAGTTGCCCTCCGAAGCTATAAAATGCAGATGCCCGTTAAAAACAAACCATTTGCAAGTGTGAGAGTCGAGTTCGCGTTCTGTCTCTTCGGAGAGCTTCTGCATCAAGGGTTCCGTTGTTCGTCGTGATTATCCCGTCCCTTGTTTTGAGGTGCTGAACTCTTCTACATCACAAGTTATCCTGCTGCGATCGTTCACAATGGGAAAGAAGAACCCCACTCAGAAAGGAAAAGAGCCAGAGACGACGGTTCCAGAGAAGGCGAGAGCCACGAAAGAAAAGAAACAGAGACCTAGGAGGGTCAATCCTCCCCCACGCCCAGGAAAACAAGTGATGGAAGGAAGGGAAGAGTCCGATGACGAGCCCAGCATAGAACCACCTGTCGATAAGTGGGCAAAAATCAAAGACCCAGAGCTCTCAAGAACCGTGGCCGAGCTTCGATATACCATCGACTTCATGAAAAGTAGGCTCTCAACGGAGAACAAGAGGGCCACGGCGTATTATTCCCACATATACTGGTATTTAGTCCCTCCTACACATCACTGCCCCGAGCTCATATACGCCATTGCTCAAAACTATCAACCGCAAACCAGGCAGGTGTTGGACGCCTCGGGTAAAAAATTGTTTTCCATTCTAAAGGAGGATGTGCAGGCAATGTTCGCACCACAGCAAAGGCCACCAAAAGGCTATACCATTCGCAATGTCAGCCTGAGCGAACAAACGGATAAGTTCACTTCTAATCCCTTCATCCTGAGCTTTTTGCGTGAAAACCTCAAAAGCGGACTTTCTTCCGGCAAGCGACCCCAGATGCCCCTGCCCTTGGAGGCCTTCAAGAACACAGATATATTCTCTATCATTGCATGGGTGGGAGGCTTGTCAAGCGATACTTTGGTATACCCATGGCAGGTGTCGCTAGCCGAATGCATTTCCAGAGGAGAGTTCTACGCCCCCGACGCTTCGCGGCCGAACACCAACCCAGTTTTCTTCGATTGGGCAGAATGGGTGGCCCAAAATCTGCACACGCGGTTGACATCCATGAAGGATGCTAGCAAGGAGCCGCACTTCCAGCCTTGTTCCTTCTTGGTTTGGCTCTTCTTCTTTCATGTACATAAAGCCCTTCACCATTGTGATGTTTCACCAGTCGACGAGGATGGGATCCCTTTGCCTGTATATCGCTGGACCCGTCTCTTGCTGAGGTCGGAGTCCTATTACCCTTTCAATCAGCAGTTTTTGGGACCTGCGATGCACATTCTGACAAAGTCTAGCCCCCGGGTGCCTCTCTGCCTTAGAGATAAAGTGGTATTGGAGAGAAGAGGGGATGTGTTTCAATTGACACAAGGGCTTGTGATCCACCTTTTTGGCTTCACAGGGAAGCCCTTCTTGCTGCCCTTTTTCCCTTCGAAGTACCAATTTGCCCTAGAAGTTGCTCGACAAAGTGACGCGACCGACGAAGCCTACGGCCACGAGCGAAAGTGGGCACACACCTGCGACTTCCCCTTCAAGATGGGAGTGATCGAAGTCTTTGCCCTGAAGCAGAACATATACCTAGAGGAGAAGCTCACCGATTTTGGTTTGCTTCAAATACCACAGAGGTGGCTCTACGACCCGTTGGGGGTGATGAGAGATCATTTGAAAAGCAAAAACTTCCATGTCTGTCCTCGCCCCAAAATTTTGGAGCAGAGGAATAACCCCAATGGTACGGACCTGGAGTGGCACTTAGAGGAGATGAGGACGTTGCCTCCTTGGCATGACTTCTATCCTATGGAGGTCGAATTCGACCTGCACTCAGCACTCCATTCCCAACTCCCGACTCCACTTTCTGGAGAAAAGCAAGGGACGATTTAAAAGAGGAGTTGAAAGACTGGGACGAGGAGCAGTTAAGAGAATGGTGGATTATGAGAGTCCATCGCCGAAAGATGAATTCTTACGGGCTTCTAACAATGGATAGGGAATTCGCAATTGTGTATCAGACCAATATTGGGTCTTGGAAACCCTTGTCCTTCACCGATTTCGTTCCACCGGCCACCCCAAGTTCAGACGAAGGCCCCGGGAGGACTGATAATGTCCCCAAGGAAAAAGCAGCCAGGGCCACACCAAAAGCTTTACTACAGAGTCCATCCGAAGATCTCGAGACAACAATAGAGGAATCAGAGCAACCCCTCAAGAGGAAGAAAAGAAAGGAGCGGGAACCTACACAGGCACCCCCAAACTTCCCAAAGCGATCACGTACGGGCACTCCGAGCGCCCCTATCGAAAGATCAGTATCGGGCTCGACCGAAGCAAACGACGGAGGAACTCCACCAAGTGCCGAAACGATCCCAAACGTAGATGTCATTAACGTGGAGGAACTCGTGGAAGTCATTGAAGCCGAGAGTACCGAGGCCCAGGAGGAACAAGGGCCAATCACCCAGGAGATCACCATGGCCGCTCTGCCAGGAGGGCACGCAGGTACGTTCTCTTCACCTTATGCTCTGGTTGCTCGTAAGTCTACCCCGGCCCTGGCCGAAAGCTCTCACCTGTCCACCCTGCCTCCACAAGGTTAGTCACCTCCTTACGCCGTGTCCCTAACTACTCCCCCGAGTCTTCCGGCCAGGACAAACCTGTCGAAGTTACTTCACCCAGCCACACCGCCAATCCTTCAGTCATCAACCAGGGCGAAGCTAATAGTCCAATGCCGAACCCCGAGGCTCATTCCTCCATTGTACACAATGTGCTCCCACTCGCCGAAGCCCCCGTCACCCCTGTTGTCGAACCTTCGGGTGAGGCTATCCCCTTCAACTCTTTATATTTATTCAATCCCTCGGCTGTAGATCCAGCCGCATTTGACTCCGAGCTGTCCTCGATACGGGAATCCCCCTTGGCCAAAAAACTCCTCCAAGCCCGACAGAACACAGAGAGAATGTTGAAAGAGGCAAGAAAGAAGAGAGGGCGCTCGCTCGCTCAAGTTGAGAGATGCACCGTCTTCGATTTCGAGGCGAGAAAGTTGCATAAAGTAAAGAAGATACCCAAAGTCCAGAAGCCCCTGGATGAAATGACTCCAGCGGACTATGAATATCAGGATAAAGAAAAGGACTTGGAACATCTGAACGTGGACAAGGAGTCCGCCTCTATGCACATTGGAATCGAGACCTTCAAGGCGCATGCCAACATCGCCAACAAGCGCAGGTTCGAAGCCGAGAGCGCTAACATCAAGCTGGAGGAGGAGCTAGCAAGGGCTCGCTCCAAATTGGTAGAGGCCGAGGAGAAGTGCAAGCTGATGCAGAAAGAAGCACACGCCCTAAAGCTGCAGATAGCACAGACTGGAGTGCACAGTCGAGAATCAAGCACAAAGGCAGGCCAAAAATGATTTGAGGGCCAAGGAGCTTGAAAGTAGGATCTTGCAAGCTCGGATCCAGCTGCACGAGAAGGAAGGCCTAGGGCTACTTGACAGGAGCAAAATCAAGGAGATTCGCTCACATCTGCTCAAGAATTTTAGGTCTCGGGCTATCAGTGCCCTTTCAGTTTTAGTTTACACCATAGAAGCCCGGGTTGCCACCGTCGAAGGAGGACCAATCATCGAAGAGGTCATTCAGAATGTCAAAGCCCGACTCAAGCTGGCCCTCAAGGTCCAAGGTGCAAGGTATCAAGATTTGAAGCTCGCAGCGATGAGTCGGACAACAAGGGATTGGTCAACGGCCTAGGCCACAGTTCATGCCTTTTTCTCCATAGCCAAGAAAGCTCAAAAGGCAAAAATCCTACTGGACGCATTCGAAAGCGAGAGGCACGCGTCAATGGGCTACTTCGAGGACCTCTTCTCCTTAGGCTTCCCGAGTTTCACGGATAATGATGGGAAGCCATTAGCCAAGGAAGAAATCATGCCGAAGTGGCAGCAGTTTGAAGGCAACGTTTCGGAGATAGACGAGTGGGCCGAACCAATAACAGAGAAGCAGGTTGCTGATTACATATTGAAATACTATAGAATCTTCGCTTCCCTAAATGATCTGCATACCAGGTCCCAGCATGCAAAAATCGGGCAGATCGATAGGTTCCGCGCTTTGGTCAAATCCTTAGAGGATCAGGAGCTGTTCACGAAAAGCGTCTGGTCTCAGGTTCGCCGAACCTTAAGAGATATCCGCGTCCGCCTGGCCCCACTGCCAACGGCTGAAGACGTAGCAGAAGCAATGGCGACAGGAGAAGAAGAAGCAGTAGCGAAAGAAGAGGAGAGAGAAGAGGAAGAGGAAGGACAAGCTATGGAAGCGCCCCCAGAAAAGGAACAAGGAGAAGGGTCTGGAGGACTCTATGGCCCAATGGATAAAAGCTGAGGGTTCTACCACCGAGACGAGCTCGTTGCCCCGCGAGCCACCAAGAATGTTGACAATATTGTCACATTCCACCAAGGGGCAAAAAAATTGAAACTTTGTATAATATTTGTTTTGTTGAAAGTTTTCTTTTGTTTATAAGTTATAGCAATTTTGGTTTTCCCTATCGCCCCCTGGTGGACAAAATGAAAAAGAAAAGAGCTTCGGGCCCGAAGCGCTTCAAATCATCACTTCGGGCGAGAACTTTGCCAAGAAAGCGAAGGAAACGCTTCGCACCCGAAGCATTCCCAGCGGCTACTTCGGGTGAAGAGTTTTGCGAAGCGGCATCCAAGCAACTTCGCCGAAGAAGAAAAGATAGCCCGAATCAGCTAAGGCAAAGAAATTACTTCGGGCCCGAAGTATTTCTAAAATCCACTTCGGCCAGTTTTCACCCGAAGCAGTAGAGGTCGAGAAAGTGCTTCGGCCAAAACTCCCCCGAACCACCGTTTCAAAAGAAGATCGGCCCGAAGCATTTTTCCCGACCCATTAGCGAAGCAGTTTTGCCAACGAAGCAGCGAAGGATAAAGGAAGATCGGCTTCGGCACTCCACGCCCTCGAAGTAGTTTTGCGAAGCAAAAATCAGCGAGGCGCTTCCCAGGAACGCTTCCCAAGTTGGGCATTTTCCCGAGGCGATCAGAGAGCCTCATAAATGCATATTTTCTTGCCCGATAAGCCCGCTGCTCATTTTTGGCAATTGGATGCGAAGTATCGATCCATGAAGAAGAACCCGACAAGCATGGCCGCCACTCGAGCACCGCACCTACAATCCAAGGACACCCAAGTGGCTCATTTAATGCGACTTTCTCCAGCTGACTCGGTCACCATTACCAGTTTTGGTAGCCGATTTGAGAGATCATCCGTAGCAGCAGCGAGGAGCCGATTTCTCAGGGCTCGAGGGTGTACTCCGCCGTTTTTGTAATAATGATTCAGAGGGCCGGGTCCTCTATAAAAACCCAGGCTTTGCAATGTAAAATGGGGGGAACTTTCTGCTAGAAAGCTGCTGTAACTTGATGTCCTGCGTCTAATACTAAAGATTTTTGTACTCCATTTCTCTCTTTTATGCTGCCTTCTGTGCTTAATTCTTTTGTCTTTTCTCGTTCGCGTACCTGAGACTCCGAATCCCGAATCCGGTGTGCGATTGGGGACTCGAACCCCTAAAATTCGCCCCGAAGGATACATAGGAGAGGAAAAACATCGTATAAGCTTTCCTTTATGCCGCCCGGTGGGTCGAGGTTTCCCGTTATTCCCTTGTCTTAATCGTTGTTACTCCGAACCCCGAATTCCAGCGAGAGAGAAAGGAGAACCCTGCGAACTCGTCCGGAGGATACATAGGAAAGTTCGAGCATCACGTTTCTTTCGTCTATTCTTGGTGTTCTTTGTCGCTATTCGAGTTATTAGCGAGTGATCGTGCTTCCTGTTCTCTCCCACCTTAAATCATCATCTTCTAACCCTTACTCTTTTTATTTCTTTCTCTAACCCTTACCCTTTTTATTTCTTTTCCTAACCCCCTGCACTCTTGTCTCAAACCCCAAAAGTAGATTAGTATAGGAGCCGACCTTTCTCCGGAGATTGGCACGAGGGGCATCTCTTCCCCTCGGCCTTTCAATGTTGGTCGCAGGTCCAGGGCGCGCAAACCCACCGAAAGTCCTTTCCTGTGCGGATTTGATGACCAACAGGACCTAGTGGCAGGTGCTCTCATAAATGTTTGGGTTCTTTGTTCTGGAGTCACTAGGTGAATACTTTATGCTTCAAGAAGCATATGACATTGAGATCTTTACCATAATCTCAGTTCAATATAGACACTTTATCCCAATAGAGTGGGATAGATGTGTCAGTTAGGTCCTACCGGGTATGCCAAAAACTATTGTCTCATAATGCCACAACCATTTATCACAACAACCAAATGCACCCAAAACTTATACCTAATGTAGAGCAACACATACAAAATTCCTAAAAGCATAGGATGCAACCCTCAAGATGACCTTTAGGATTTTTTACAAAGATGACTCCTTATCATATATGATCTTCAGTGCTCACCTTCCTAGATTACTCAAAAGCTACTTACATTCATAAGAGGAAAAGGAAGGAGAGAGATAAAATAAAAATAAAAATCTTATGCTAATAGAGGTGATGCACAAAGATCAAATATTATCTTACACACTAGTGGGATAAATAAACAGGTGCATCATTCATTAACAACTATAAAGTGAACACGTTTTTAATCCAGCATAAGCATTCATGCACAACATACATATAGAAAACATGATAGAATGAAATTAGCCTTGAATTCATGCACATATACATAAATACACACAAGGACTGGGTTAGAGCAAGATTAGTCACAACTCCTTATATATATCATAAAATTTCATTACAAATATGCCAAGCCAAAAGGGCTCAAATACTATTAACAAAATTTCTTAGGGCTCGAGTCCAGACTGATACATAAGAAAACATGAAAGAAAAATTACACATGGGGCCAGATAGTAGGCACAACTAGGCATCGTTTCAATCATTTACAATGAAGAATAAACTATTATTTATAGATAAAATTGAGAAACTTTTCCCTCCAAAACTATGCCAAAAAATCAAAATGACTTCTTCCATCCATGCTAGGGATCCATATTCATTCAATTATTGATGGCCTTAAGGTCTCTGTATTTAGGACCATTAATGCTAAAATGCTCTAAGCCTATAGATGTGGAGCATTTACTATTATTTCCAACCACCCTTTATTTTTAAATCCCCAAAATTTGAATGTAGGGACTCTCTGCAATCAATGTCACTAAGCTTGAGGCTCTTAGAACTATTTCTTCCATCAATGGTGTCTTTAATATGTGGTATCAAGAGGCACAAGTAGGTGGACTTGGGGACTTTAACAACCAATATCCTTATAAATTACACTAACTTTCTTTGGAATTTAGACATAGATGTTGTCTATAATAAAGGCCTCTAGAGTTTTCTTATAATGGAATGCGAGAGATTGAAGATAAACATAGATTGGTTGTTATCACCATCTTCTCCATAGCTGGGATAAGTGATGATAGACTACCCTCCCATGATTTTACAATTTATGAAGCTTCTCTAGATCTCCCTCAAGTTCATAAACTTTTTTTGGGGCCATGGGTTGCTAGACTGAATAACTTCTTGGGATATCATGGGTCATTGGATGCTAAAATCAAGCAGTTTGGATGACTTGTAGAAATTTTCTTGGTCCTAATGTCCCAATATCTTCTTTGAATCTCTATAGGTTGTTGGATCTACTTCATGCCTAGGATTGATGACTTATCTTCCATGGTTGTACTCCTATTGGAATAGTTGTTCACTTTTCTCATGGGTGGCTAGTGTGCCTACCATGTGTCTCCAACTAAGCTTACGATGAAACTTTCCTTAAAAAGTATCTTTCCAAAATAGTTGAAGCCATTGATCTAAGATTGGATGGTCCATGAAGTTTTGACTTGCCAACATTCCTTGGAGATTCTTGAAATAGCACAAGTTGTTGATCTTGGATTGGATGGTTTGCAAAACTTTTGTGACCAATCTTCAATAAAAGCATCTTGAAATAGTGTAGGCCATTTATTTTAAAATGGATGGTCCACAAATATTTTTCCTTTTGATCTTCATTGGAGCCCTTTTGAAATAATGCAAGTTGTTGATCTATGATTGAATAGTCAGCAAAGCTTTATGACTCGAAGTGCTCCAATATTGCTTTAAGACTTCTTTGAGCCATTGGATCTTCAACTTGCTCTTCAACCATTGATTTCTTCTTGATGAAGATACAATGTAATGATTGCACATTAATAGACTTACATAGATGCTCAGGAGCTTAGTCTATTGTGCTCTTGACCAAATGCTAAAGAGTTACTTGAAGTAGCATTCATGTAAGTCATCAAATACTATTATCAGATGGTTTACAAAGCTTTTGAATGCTAGGCACTTCAAGTTCCCTCTCTTATCTTGTTTGGTTGCTAGATTCATCCCCCTTGATATCCCATTGTTGGTGTCCTTTAAACACAATGGGAATATGGTAGCCACCTGTATAACCACCATGAACCTAATAGATGTAAAAATATAATTAGGTCTACACTCTCGATTGTATGGAGAAATATAGATCCATGACCACTATCTTTGTTACACTTCAACCAATGGCAGAGCCATTATTAGTTACTATCAAAAAGGTTCACATACTCTGACCAATGGAAGGACCTCAATTAGTTATCATCAAAATGGCTATTAGGGATGGTATGGACTATCGATCATTTAAATCGAATTATTGATGTGACTTTGTGGCTTAGAGGTCTATATTTGCTTCAAATATTTATGGATCATCAGATCTTATTTTTTCCCATGATTGGTAGTTTGTATTCTTCGATCAGGCTCTTTGGTGGGATATACTTCTTGCTTCCTCATAGATTGACCACATAGTTTCCATGTACCTCATGCTTTAGCCTTCGATGAATATTTCCTCTGAAAGCCTCTTCGATAACTTTATAAAATAATTTGGGTCATTATATGGAAAATCAATGGCTCACGGAGCTCTTCATTCCCCCCTTATTTTTGTTGGACATTTTGAGTCTATGAATTTGTCATTGATGTCAAGGAATGAAGTTTTCATTTATGTCAAGGAATGAGCTATCGTTGATTTCAAAAGGTCAAAAGGAGCAATGCAAGAGGTTGATGATAGATGAGCTCCATAATGTTTATTTTTAAATATTATGTGGAGCATGATTTTAAAGGTTTTTCTTTAAAACCAATGGTGGGCAAGTTATAAGGTTTTTCTAAAAACCAAGGAGGCTTTTAGTTTGGTTTAAAGGGCCCAAAGATTATTTAATTATTAAATTATAATATTTAAATTCTACAAGAATTTAAATTATTATATTTAATAATTACAAGGCCAAATTCTAAGTTTGGCACCAATATTTTTGCATGTGAAGATGACGTACTCCCTCCGTCGACGTAGGATATTATTGGAAGGTGTATGGTATTTAAACCATAGCCTTTCCAAAGGCCAAAGCATCCATCCTCATTTTTCTAATGTTAATACCTAAGACTCGTGCGCATATTTCGAAGCGATAGTTCGTGCAATGCATGGTTTTCGAAAAGCGAGGGTGAAGGAGCATTTTGGCTCAAGGGTGCTAAGGAGGTCAAAGCATGGTAGGCGCTTGGTGGCTCCAAGACGAGCATGTGGCTCACACGGTGTGGAAGTCGTGACCAAGGCGCTTGTTGGAGAGAAGTGCCAAGTTTGACTCCTGTGCATGCTAAAGTGGTAACGTTTTGGTTTATGATTTAATTTTTGCATGGGCTAAAGTTAGGAGAAATAAGGTGATAGTTTTATTTTGGAGGATTAGCCAAAATTCATAAGGGAAATATTATTAAGTTTTGAAAGGTTATTTTGTTGAGATAGATTTGAGGGTAAAAATATTTTTATCTTAGAAAAAGGGAAAATTATTTTATTGCATTGTTTTACAAGTGAGTTATTTAATAAATGCAATATTAAATTAGGGAGTCATAAGTAGAGATTGGTTTATTCTTTGAAGATAATTTTTTGAATTAATTTATGTTAAATCCAAATGGTTGAGATAATCTTGTGATGAGTTGGGGTTTTTAAGAAGTGATTAATTAAATATTGTGGTGTTGGATATTATTTTAATGGAGAAATAAGGTGTATTTGAGATTTAATTTATCTTTGTGATTAAGGTAAATTGTGAAAAGTGTTAGAGTGATAATTCTTGTCATCTAACTCTTTGTACTTGGCAAAGAAGTGTTTATGATTGTGGCAGATTTGTATGGTCTACTTCTCATCAAGCAAAAAGGTATGGGCACATTCTTCCTTGATTGAGTTGATTGGTTGGTTTTCTGGAAAACAACTTTGGAGTGAAAAGGACTTGATTAGGTTTCCTTATTGAGTTGTTGAGCTATTGTGAAGATTGTTTTATAAGCATTGTTGTTGAAGTGAATGGTTGAGTGAAGAACTTGAACTAGGGTTTGCAAAGAACATGAGTATCATTGTTATGTGAGATTGGTTGATAAGTATTGTTGGAAACATTTGAGTGAGTGTTCATATGCTTGGACTAGGGTTTGTGAGCAAGGATTATTTCATTAAGTGATTGGTTGAGTAGAGTTGATTGAGCCTAGTCAAATGGATGCGTGAAGTGATAGTTCAAGTTCTATGAAATAAATTGTTCTATATTCTAAATTGATTTGAGAAAGATGTTGAGTGTTGATGAGTGTGAAACATATTGAGTCTCTAAAAATTCTCTATATGTTTTTGTGATAAAAGAGAGATTGAAAGTGATTAAGAGTTTGTGAATGTGAAGCATATTGAGTCTCTAAAAAATCTCTGCATGTTTCTAAAAGAGTGATTGAAAGTGTTTGAGCATTGAGGTGAATGTGAAGCATATTGAGTCTCTAAAAATTCCCTGTATGTTTCTAAAATAGTGATTGAGCATTGAGGTGAATGTGAAGCATATTGAGTCTCTAATAATTCTCTATATGTTTCTAAAAGAGTGATTGAAAGTGATTGAGCATTGTGATGAATGTGAAGCATATTGAGTCTCTAAAAATTCTCTTTATGTTTCTATGATATTGGACAAGTTCTAGTGTGAAATTGTTGAGAAGATTTGAGACAAGTCTTTGAGAAGACTTGTGAGCAGAGTTGATTGATTGATTTGTTCAAACCTTGAGTTAAGGTTTGGGGCAGATCTAGAAGAGTTGATTTAAGACTGATTCAAGTTTTGTTTTAAGGCTTGATAATAGAGATTGAGGACAGGTTTTTGCTAGACCAAAGGACTATGTTTAGTATAGATTAGAGGACAGATATTGAAGATAGATTTGTGCTAGACCGAAGGACTATATTTAGTGCAGATCAGAGGATAGATATTGAGGACATATTTGTGCTAGACCGAAGGACTATGTTTAGTGTAGATCAGAGGACAAATATTGAGGATAAATTTGTGCTAGACCGAAGGACTGTGTTTAGTACAGATTTGAGGATAGAGTTTAGTGCAGATTTGAGGACAGATTTGTACTAGACTAGAGATAGAGATTGAGCATATTTGTGCTAGACCGAAGGACTATTTTTAGTGCAGATTTGAGACAGAGCTTTGAAGGTGATAGAGTATAGAGAACAATAGTCTCTAGTGGATACAGATCCATTAACCAGGGTAGTGAGGATAGGTGTCTTCAGTGGATAGAGATCCATTAGCTAGAGCAGTGGGGGTAACAATTCTTCTAGAAGATCACCAACCATAGCAAGAGGAGAAAGGAGTTCTCCTATGGATAGAGATCCATGAACTTGATTAGGGGATTGGTGTCTCCTTTGGACAGAGGTCCATAAACATTGTAATAGGGAAAGGATTACTAAGAGATTGATTGAGAAAATTTTAGTCAAATATTTTCTTCATGGAATAGCCCACATTGGGTGAACCACGTTAAATTGGTGTCTCTATTGTGTGTGATAATTTGTGTATTGCCTTGGTTATTGCTATTGATATTGCCATTGATTATATTGGAAAATACTATTTGGGAAAGAAAAGTAAAAAGTGGTCTTATACTGTTCACCCCCTCTCTTAGTATAAGCTTGTGTTCTTCAATTTCATTTAGCTTCCAAAGGCTAGCACCTATCATAGATTTGGAAAATCAATAATGTTTTCTCCTCAGAATTCAGCTTTTATCATCAATCCAAACTAACCAATGATGTGTGTGGCTTTAGGAAACTTCTTCAATCTTACTCCTTTCAAATTAGTAGCAGCCAATGATTGGAAATATTAGATGGTATGTCAAGGTTACCTTCCAAAACAATATTTTTAGATGTAATAAATTTTCACTATACGGTTTGCTATATGAAGACTACCTACAAACTCATTTTTTTATTAATTACCATCCTATCAAATATCTATAGTTGGTCTTAAATTTATGGATTGTTATCATGTCAAAACCTATAGTCATTTTTTTTAAGGTTTATCCCATATATTAAAAGTTTATGATAGATACAATGATTATCAACTCACACTTCCTCATCATATGGAGAAGATAAATCCTACTTTTATGCCTATTTCTATTCTATTAAATCCCTTCTAAGTTTTCACATTTTGAACTTCTTTATTTGTGGTTAAGGATAGGATTCCAAAAAATATACCAATTTTAAATTTTAAACCTAAGTGATTAAATTTTATGCCTAGTCCAATACCTAAAACTTAAATCTAATTTTTTGAATAAGACATTTTATTTTTATAGATAAGAGAAATTTGATTCAGTCCTAAGCACCTATTCTAAGATGATCATGATGTTAGGTACCTCTAAAGTAGATAATCTAAATAACATCCATCCATTGTCAATATCTTCATATGTCATTTTCTCTAAAAGGTAGTTAACTTCAACACATGAGCTTATGCCACAAATATTAAATTTAATATTTTTCTAGAGTCTTATTTTATTGAGGCATCTTATCATGGTAAAGAAATATATTTTAACATGTAGTCTCCACTTCTAAAGATATTGGTCCAAGCTATCCAGTGCTATGGAATCAATGAGTATTCAATATTTTTCATGGTGTGTATGCATGTGCCTTAGGTTAATTCGATGCTTATTATTTCCTCACAACCATAATAGTTTTAGAAACTTGTCAAGAATATTTTGGGAAAATATTGATTAAGTGAGGCACTAATTGAATATCCAAGGTAAGTGAAAGACCATGTGAGAATTTTATGCATGTGGGGAAAGGTAAATGCAATATATTCAAGGAAGATACATGGCATGTCACTCATCTACATCTACTCATAAGTGAACTAGTTTGAGAAATATTGCATAGGATGAGCTATAAAGTTCCACAAAGGTTGAGGTCATTCATTATATATAATATTTCTGACTCACTCCTATGAGGGAGAAGATCCTATCTAAGTAAAATACTATTCATGTTTGAGGATGATGTGAATGTCATGTGATTGAATGTATGATATTCATAGGTCCCAATTTGTGCCACTTGAAACTCAACATAGAATCTAGCTAGATACATAACATTTATTTCTAGACAATAATATGTACAATGAAATAAACATGCCCTCAAGGAAAGAGTAGTATTTATTTCTTTCTATCAATCATAATAAGGAACACAATTGAGATTTGGTCAATGGGTTTGTAGCACCAACATGTGCATGCCTTAGTTAGATATGGTTACAACTAAATTGTATGCAAATGAAATATCCATGTATGAGAGAGATTTGTTCATAGGTATGGTATACAACTGGGATCACACAAAATGGTTATGCATCATATAATGATTTTATGGACAATAAGATAAAATTATTTACAAGGTAAGTGCAAAGTCTTGATAAATATGAATGCATCAACTGACATGACTCAAACAATTGTCTCTCTAATGAGAGTTTTAATGTATGATGATCAACATAAAATTGTTGACTTACTACAAAATAGTCCAACAAAAAGGGTAGATGGCATTCATGGGGTAGATGGCCAAGTAGGCTCCACATATTTGCACCAAAGTGCATCACCCTACTCATGATATATCTTAGCATTGTGGGATAAGTTTGATATTTTATGGTGCCACAAAGATATGATGCAACACAACTTGATCTAGTTGATAAAGATAAGATAAATGAAAAGTGAATTCATAACATTGGAATATAATTTTCTTGCCACCCAAATAAATAGGAAATGTGTGTGTGGATTACCTCAATGGTGAGGTCATGTCAATGCCTAAGTTACCAATGGTGTACCAATTAGTTATCGTAGAAAGTTAATCTAGTTTCAACATTTGTAAAGGTGGAGAGGACATATAAAATAGGTAGTCCTAATTACATAGGACAAATGGTTTAGCTTAGGGAGTAGTTATCAATGTGGATCCATAGACTTTAGGTATCAAGATATATATAACTTATCATTGAAGAAATTTTTTTAAACTTAGATGTTTAGGATAGTTTATGATACATATTGTTAAGCCTAGATAATTATTTTAATAATGTAAGGCCCATGTAGGAATTGTATGAAAATTTAATGTGACCATTTGAAATGAACATAACCACTGACCTCACTTATAGACTATGACATTTGAGTTTGCATCTAGGTTAATAAAAGTTAAGAAAGGGGTACTGATAAGAGAAGTGTAGAATTGCATAGATTTACATGCACCAATATTTACATTTATATACATTTTCTAAAATAATGAAAATCAAAATTCAATAAATCAACATTTATATTTAATCTCAATAAACTTAATCAAATAAAAAATTAATTAACTAGAAATATATATAATCCAACTATTAATATAAAGCACAAATATGGTATAAAAATATAAATACTTTTTTGTTTGATTTCTTTCATATACAATGCAAATCACATTAATACAATCAATTCTCTTAATAAAATATTTGCAAAAACTCATCTCTTCATTTTATTAACTACTACAATATCATTTCCCAATAGATCTTGTATCATGATATTTTACAATAATATCATTTTTGGAAAATTATCAAAATTTACATATATTGTTTAGAAACTCAATTAAAGGCTCCCAAGACATCACATAATGCTTCCTAATAAAAATGCACTATCAAGGGGTAATAGAAACCTAGATTAATTATTTGCACAATGTTTATAACTATTAGATTGATGGATATTTTTGAGTTGCTTTCTTTTAGTATTACTTTCCTTTTCCAACTACAGTTAACAATCTAGTCTTGCGTCCAAAACCACCAACTTTGGGAAAGGGGTTTATTCCACCCTCCAAGATCCACACTCACACACTCTCTTGGCATTGGCATTCCAAAATAGAAAATACACAATTATCCCTACCTAGATACAACAAGACTTGGTCTTACCATGACACTTATGCAAGGTATAAGTTATCAAGTCACATAAAGTAATGGTTAAACAGTTGATTAATAGACACATTACAAAATAACAATATTGGAACAAGGTTCTTCAAAGAGACTACTAATCATCATCCTAATTTCACCATGTAAACTATAAATATAAATTACAAATTTTCAAATATATGAGATAAAATATTACCTCCTTTGACTCTATTCCTCCAACTACACCTTGATCAATCGAGTTTTTCCCCTCCTTGTGTTGGTACCAAAACTTGCCAAATTTTCTAAATTCACTCAAAATCTAGCCCAATATTCTAAAATATATAAGTTGTTTAGTTTTTTCCTCCTCATAGCATAATACCCTTCCTCCAATAATTTTTCATGGTGAGTTTTTACCTCCTCAACTTTCATAACTACCAGTATTAATGAGTTGTCCCCTTTATCACCTTCTATAACTACTAGCCCTAGTGAGTTGTCCCTTTCCTCACCTACCATAATTTCTAGTCCTACTAAGTTGTCCCCTTCCTCATATTTAATACAATCTCCTTGTGAGGGATAATTTTCCATCTCCTCTCCTTCATGCAACTTAGCCTTCTTCCATCCATCATTTTTCTTCCATCCTCTTTCTATTCTGATTAAGTTATATTTTCTATACCCTTCCATCTCAGTACCACTTCCTTTCTTAAATAATATTTTTTTATTCTCACTTATTACTTTTTAAAATTCACTATTGTTAGTTTATCTTACCCCATATGCTTCACATTAAAATGTATTAATAACTAACACATGAGACCCATCATGCCATACATTTAACATTTCCTTTAGACACACACAACAATACTCTCTCATGTAATACCTTTAAACATTCAAAATTCTTATTACATAATAGAGCATTCACACGATGACATGTCTAATAACATTTTAAAATACACATTACACAAGGTACTTAATTAACATCAACTTATTGTATAGAACAATTCACAATCTCATGCAATAAGGATGACGTCACATGACATAGGGAGGCTAAGAGACCCTAGGTCCACATAAGGCATGGGTACTTCCCTTGAGGCTGGCCTTCAATCCTGCAATCACATCACAACATAGATATTCTCCCTCTCATAGTTAAAGTTAGCAGCATGTGTCTGTATGTGTACATGCTAAATCATACATTCTTGTTGAGCATTTAAAAGCAATAAAATTCCTCCATAGTCCCATAAACAAAACATCTAACATCCTCTAAAATTACATAGATGAAGTCCAAATAGCATTCTTATAATAACTAAAGAAGAATTGTTCATTCATACTTTGCATAAACCAAATTCATATTAATACACCATCAATCTATTATTTACAATAGTAATATACACTCAAAATACAAGTTTAGTTATTATCAAAACAAGTTTGATCAATCAATCTTGTATTAAAATATAATCATGTTAGGGGAAGAGAGTGGGCATTGTATAAATATTTATGACTTCCTAGATCTGCATCTTCCCCTTGAGTATGGCAACAACCTTCTTGTTGAACATGATGTTTAGTGCCCATGCTAGTTGAGCGAATGAAAAGGAAATCAACCTTTACATGATTTGAACCAATGGCCCCTTGAAGACAATTTGGAACTAACAAGAAGAAGGATTTAAACTCAATAATAATAAAGATATAATCAAGGTAATGAAGATTGATTTGATGACCATTGCGGATACTATAGCTTAATCTTATTGCATTACCAATGGAGAAAAAAACAAATTATGTGACAAAATGGTCCTTTGTAGGTGTAAATTCTAGGAGGACAATAATTTAAAGCTATAGAAGTAGAATGGAGAGGGGTTGAGATTATGGATAAGGAATACCCTATTGACCTACTCATCCACATTCAAATTCAACCCATTTACTTTCAAATTATAAGCACTAATATTTAGAGTCCAAATGGTCAGAAAGAAATAAAGTGTTCACAGTCTTGCATGGTGGAAATAATTTACCTACAATAATGCTCTCAAAATATTCCTCAAGCACCATGGGAATATCAAAGAGGCTTTGTTTCAATGTGATCCAGGGTTTAATTCATGTTGATCTTCTCCAACTATAAAGAACTCAAGAGGATCTATCTAGAGGATAATTGATTCTTTGACCTACTTGTGATAATTTTTTAATGTGACCCTTTCCTAGACATATCAATATCACTAAAAACAACTTCAACAATATTGTCCTAGATTCCCTTAGCATGTTCAAACATTTGCACAAGTATTTGAGGAGGGTTTATATGGAAATTTTGGGGGAGTGTAATTGTGAGAATGTAGACATCCCTTTACATTGGCTAGCACTAACAGACACTGACATGGCAAAGTCATTACCATCAAGATTCAAGAGTGACCATCAATATGGCATGGAGTCAGTGGAGTTGGTTGCACAAGATGAGGTGGAGTGAGGAACACAATAGTTAATAAAGCACAAGGGCAAGGGCAAATGCGATATGAATACCAAAGCCATGAAGTTGAAAAAGAGTGAAGGAAATTCTAGGGACTCCTTGAACTTTATAGAATCGTGATGGCTCTCTTGTTGTCTAAAAATATCATGGACATCTATTACAGCAACCAAATGTGCCCAAAATTCATGCCTCACATAAAGCAATATAGATAGAAGTCCTAAAAGCATAGGACATGACCCTTAATATGACCTCTGCTATTTTTACAAGGTTGGCTCCTTATTAGATGTGATTTTCAACACTCACCTTCTTAGACTACTCCTAAGTTACTTGCATTCATCAGAGGAAAAGGGAAGAAAGAGATAACAACAAATAAAAATCCTACGCTCATGAAGGTGATGCACAAAGATCAAATATTCTCTTATGCACCAGTGGGATAAATAAGAACACACATCATTCATTAACAACTAGAAATTTGACCATGTGATGTGAGTGCTTCATGGGCATTGTAGCATCTTCTTTGGTAAAGTAATGCAATGACTTGAGGGCTAAAGCTTGGGATTGGGTTCCATGTAGTGAGAGGAATGGGTGGAAGCAAGATATCTCTTTCACTCCATGTCAAGCATATTCTTAAAGGTTGATTTTATTGTACCATGTTTTGAATTTGTGCTCTCCTTCTTAGAACTAGGTTAAGGGGTTGCACTAATGCTTGAGGATTTGTAGCTATAAAGGACCTAGTGGCAGGTGCTTTCATAAATTTTTGGGTCATTTATTCTCAATGGAGTCACCAGGTGAATACTTTATGCTTCAAGAAGTATATTAAACTAAGATATTTACCATAATCTTAGATCAATAAAAACACTTTATCCCGATAAAGTGGGATAGATGTATCAATTACATCCCATCGGGTATACCAAAAAATATTGTCTCATAATGTCACAACCATTTATCGCAACAACCAGATGCACCTAACACTCACACTTCATGTAGAACAACACAAAAAAAGTCTTGAAAGTATGGGATGCAATCCTCAAGACGACCTCTAGGATTTTTTACAAAAATGACTCCTTATAAGATGTGATCTTCAACGCTCACCTTCCTAGACTACTCCTAAGCTACTTGTATTCATCAAAGGAAAATGGAATAGAGAGATAACAAAAAATAAAATCTTAGTGTAATAGAGGCGATGCGCCAAGATTAAAAATTTTCTTATATAATAGTGGGATAAATAAGCATGTGCATCATTCAGTAACAACTAGAAAGTGAACACTTTTTTGATCCAGTATAAGCATTCATGCACAACTATACATATAGGAAACAAGGTAGAATAAAATTAGCCCTAAATTCAAGCATATATACATAAATACATATAAGGACTAGGATAGAGTGAGATTAGTCACAACTCCTTATATATATCACAAAATTTCATTACAAATATGCCATCCCAAAAGGTCTCAATGTTATTAACAAAATTTCTTACGGCTCGAGTCCAAACTAATACATAAGAGAAAATGAAAGAAAAATTACACAAGAGGATAAATACTAGGCACTAGCAAGCAACTTTCCAATCCTTCACAATAAAGAAGAGACTATTATTTATAGATAAATTTTAGAAAGGTTTCCCTCCAAAATTATGCCTAAAATTTAAAATGCCTTCTTCCATCCATGCTAGGGATCCATATACATTCAATTATTGATGTCTTTAGGGTCTCTAGATTTGGGACCATTAATACTAAAATGCTCTAGGACTCTAGATGTGGAGCCTCTATTGTTATTTCCAACTACCCTTTATTGGAAATCCCTAAATTTTGAGTTTAGGGACTCTCTACAATTAATGTCACTAGACTTGAGGCTCTTGGAACTACTGCATCCATAAATGGTATCTTTAATACGTCGTATCAAGAGGCACGAGTAGTTGGACTTGGGGCCCTTTACAACCACTATCTTTATGAGTTTCACTAACTTTCTTGGGAAGTTATGCATAGATGTTGCCTATAATAAAGGTCCATGGAATTTTCTTGTGATGGAAGACGAGAGATTGAGGATAAACTCTGATTGGTTGTTGTCACCATCTTCTCCATAGTTGGGATCAATAAATATAGAATACCCTCCCATGATTGGATGATTGGTGAAGCTTCTTCAAATCTCCCTCAAGTTCATAGACTTATTTTGGGATCATGGGTTGCTAGGTTGAATAACTTCTTGGGATATTGTGGGTCATTGGATGTTAAAATCAAGTAGTTTGGATGACTCGTAGAACTTTTATTGGTCCTCATATCCCAATCTCTCCTTTGAATCTCTATAGGTCATTGGATCTACTTCATGCCTAGGTTTGATGACTAATCTTCCATGGATGTACTCCTATTGGGATAGCTATTCACTTTTCTCACGGATGGCTAGTGCATTTACCATGTATCTCTAGCTAAGCTTATGATGAAAATTTTCTTCAAAAGTATCCTTCCAAAATAACTCAAGCTATTAATCTGAGATCAGATGGTCCATAAAGTTTTGACTTTCCAACCTCCCTTGGAGCTTTGAAATAGCGTAGGTTTTTTTTTATCTTAGATTGGATGGTCTACAAAACTTTTGTGACCAATATTCAACAAGAACATCTTGAAATAACGTGGGTCATTGATTTTAAAATGGACAATCCTCAAATATTTTTACTTTTAATCTTCATTGGAGCCCTTCTAAAATAGTGCAGGATGTTGATCTATAATTTAAAAGTTATCAGAGCTTTGTGACTCGAAGTGCTCCAATTTTCCTTTAAGACTTCTTTGAGCCTTTGGATCTTCAACTTGCTCTTCGATCATTGATTTCTTCTTGATGAAGATATTGCATGATTACTGCATGTTAAAGAACTTACATAGATGCTAAGGAGCCTAGTCTATTATGCTCTTCACCAAATGCTAAAGAATTACTTGAAGTAGCATTCATGCAAGTCATTAAATATTGTGGTTAGATGGTCTACAAAATTTTTCATGTTGGTCACTTCAAGGTCCCTCTCTATCTTCTTTAGTTGTTGGATTCTTCCCCCTCGATCTCCCATTGTTCATATCCTTTGAACATAATTGTAATGACCATCCTCACACGATCATTGATTATAGATTAATTAATGAATTAAACATGCCCTTTCATATAGAGCATGGTACTGTTGATGTCCATGGTGTATGCAAGGCTAGGTATATGCTTTCAACAGATAGGTTTGATCAACGAAAAAGGTAAGTGAAGTGATGATTCAGCTTGCGGGTACACGAAAGCTCACACTTTGCATATTATATAAGTGCATCTTAGATGTTTTGCATTGTGCGAGTGTTTTAATTGAATGTATGTTTTATTGATGCTTGTTTATGTTTTAAGGTGGCAATGATGATGGGAGCCACCCTTGTTTAATTAAGTGGTGAATTGAAACTATCCATTCTTTTATTTATTTATTTATTGTTATATGAAATGAAAATTAAAAACAAACAAAAAATAGAAAATATGTTCTTAAAATAATTAAATTAAAAATATAAAATAATGACAAGATATTAAGTATATGTCCATTGGGACATGCTTTTGAGTATGCTTTTGTAAATATTAACATAGAGTTATGGCAATAGGAAATTATAAATAAAAGTGAATGAAATGAATTTCTCAATGTTCTTTCATGATGAGGGAGAACGTGAGCATTATGATTGTTTGTAACTTCCTTCATATTTAGCTTTGCACATGAAACTGGATTGGGATAAGTTTTCGGGTTCTTTGAGTGGTGGAGGGGGAGGTAAATAACATGCATGGCATAAAAGCAATGGGTATGGGAGGAAGACTAGTAGGATATCAGTAATTGTTTTACTTTCAAATTTTCGTTGTGCATGTATCCACAGGTAGAAATTGAATTTTGAAAACAAGAACAGCTGTGCTTCTTTTTTTTATTTGTTGTGTATTAAGGAATGCTGGTAAAATGTGAGTTAATATTGTATTAATTTTTTATTATGTGCACTCTCTGAAGTATGTTATCTAAAACCCTGGTGGAGTATTTTTGTTGTTGTATGATTGGAAGTTGTAATGCCTCAACTGTAACAAGATTATATTGTTTACTTGATGAATTCAATATATATAAAAGAAAGAAAGAAAGAATATATATATATATATATATATATATATATATATATATATATATATATATATATATATATTTCTTTCTTTCTTTCTTTTATATATATTGAATTCATCCAAGAAACAACATAATCTTGATACGGTTGAGGCATTACAACTTCCAATATATATATATATATATATATATATATATATATATATATATATATATATATATATATATATATATATATATATATATTCTTTCTTTCTTTTATATATATTGAATTCATCCAAAGAAACAACATAATCTTGATACATTTGAGGCATTACAACTTCCAATCATATATATATATATATATATATATATATATATATATATATATATATATATTTTTTTTTTTTCTTTCCTTGTCAAAGAATGAGAAAAATTGAATGCTTTGAGGTATGGCTGTCTAGTGTCAACAATAGCTCGTAGTACTAATTTATGGATTAGCAAACGAACGCATTTGTATTGGTTGGGTAATGTTGGTTCAGGAAGAGTGTTGTCACTTGTGGGTGAACCGGTTTTCATTGAAAGTGAATGTGTGTTGCAGTGCGAATGTAGGATTAAATACATGTTTTTCCATGTTTGTTTGCAAACTTGTTTTTGTTTATGAGAAACTTGCATATTTGGAATAGATAAGTATGCATATTATTTCTTTGAAAGCCAAAATCTAATCCCCAATCTTAAGTTGGTCATGGGCAAAGCTATTGTGGCTAGGGAAAATTGAACCATGTCACAGCTTTATTTGGGAGCAGTGCCATAAGATAGATATACTTATAAAGAGGGAACTACTACAATTTTATCTGTAGTAGTACCATGGAAGAAACAAGTGGTGTGTTGTTATGAGCTTATCCTTACCTTCCAACCTATTCCCATAAAATGAGTTTATGATTTGCATACACCTTGATATTGTTATAAGGAAGTCAAGTGCAGATTTAAACGTGCACCTTTGTTAAGTAGTACCTCACTGTAGTTGTTTATTGACCTGTTTACCTTTGGAAATTGTTGTATAGTTCTGCAATAAAGGTGAGCAGAGAGAAATGCATCTTTGTAGATGACTCAAAAGTCAAATATCAATGTAATATAATGATTTATTGGCAACTAAGCATATTAAACTTATGTATGAATTTTTAATGTTAAAAGAAAACTTGTTCCTGTTATTTATCGAACTACATGTCAGGAATGTAATGTTACTTTCCAGATAGTTTTGAATGGGAAAGAAAATTGTAGGTTAATTAGTTTAATATTTGATGGTTTCATTTACCAAAAGAATGACCATATTAGTTGTGAGCAAACTATCTTTTATTCTCCAAGTTTTTAATTATTTTTGTCGCATATGAAAGTGTTAAAAGATTGGAAATGTACCCTGTGTGAAATCTGGAAATGACTTCCAAATAAAACAGAATTTGGTTTCAAATGCTTGCACAGGTTGGTCTAACCATTTGAAAATTTGACCTTTAATTATTAGTAAGGATTAACCTTTATTTTGTAAATTATTGCGGTCTGGAATAGACCCAATACTAAATATTACCTGTTTAGTTAAAGTTGTGGTAATTCGATTAAACCACCAGAGTCAAATTGTAGAATTGTCTTGACCTAGGAAAGAAATTCCTTTTCACCATACCATGACTTGTGTTGAATATTTACCAGCTAGTTTTGAATAACAAAAACCTAAGTCAGGAAATAAAAATAAGAAAAAAAAAGATATTGTTGTATAAACAACGTTTTAGAATTAGGAATCAATCCTTGTCGCAAATGTAGCAGTCCCCTGGTATGAACTAGGAGTTGAAGATTATAATTAAATGGTTTTGGATATAAGTCCTTTAATGTGCTTAAACACCTTGATGTAAGTTGTGAGATAACCTCAAAAAAAACATATCAGTATGTTTACTTTGTTTTTCTTTTTGAAAAAGAGGGTTAGAGGTATTCTTAGAGTTAATAAGAGGTTGAATGGCAGAATATTAAGTGTAATAAAAGAAAAATTAATGCCTTATGGAAAGCTGTAAAATTGATCATTAGACAGAATGTTAAAAGTATGGAAAGAAATCTTAATATTATTTATGTGAAGAATAGTTGTTTTAGGTTTGGTTATAATATAGTGGGCATATTTTCTTTGTTAGGGTACAATAAGCTAGTATATTGCATTACACTAGTTTAGTATATTATTACATTTACTTTGTACTATTACCATGTAGATATTTACTGTATCAAATATCTAATGGTAACTAGGTTAATTCCTAAATATCCTAGGTTAAGAGTCATAAACTAAACACTCTACCTCCTATAGCATTTGGTTAGTGTGGATGGAGATGACAGTTTTTTATGCTATTTTGTAACCTATATTAGCATTGGCATTTTACAATGTTAGGCTAATGTTGAATCAATAATCTTTTGATTACAATTTTGGTGCATCTATTTACTACATTGGTATCTATCGTCGGGTGGCCTAATACGAGCTTCTCTCGTTCCACCTCACTTGGACCTACATGGATCTCGAGGAGACCCTATCCAGTGGCCCTGCCTGCACCTGCAATCTTTTGGCATGCACCCCAAGGACCCGCACGGATCTCAAGGCCATATTGAATCTTATATGCATCTCGAGGACCTACACAGATCCCGAGGCCATCTAGCACCTATGCATACACTCGTGCTCTTGTCCGCTCTGACAGCGGACCCGTAGACCTCCCTGTCCACTCTAACAACGGACCTCCCTGTTCACTCTAACAATGGACCCACAAACCTCCCAAGCGGTACGACTGGGCATCAAGTACCTACGGGCCTGCGATGGCGATCGAAAAGGCATTTCGATGCCCACATCCACCCGCGACGGTGATCGAAAAGGCATTTTGATGCCCACATCCACCCGCGACGGTGATCGAAAAGGTGTTCCAACGCTCGCATCCAACAGTGACGATGATCGAAAAGGCATTTTGGTTCCCGTATCCAATGGAACCGGTGACCATAAAGGCGTTTCAATGCCCGCATTCGATTGAAACCCTGTGACTAACCCGATCATCGACCAACTCGATCCATGCAATCTCAGGCATAGATCTTGAGGCATAGACGCTGACATGGACACTAGAAACCACATCTGACATGGACCCTCAGCTTAGTTTTTGATATGTTGACGTGGACACCGACAACCGCATCTGACGTGGACCCTCGACTCAATTTTTGAGACGCTGACATGGACATCAAGGAGCTGAAAGGAGCAGACATTGTGATACACGTGGCATTTAAAAGTTTGGCATCGTTCGACATGTGGCAGTCTGCAAAATCCAGAAGATTGGCTACATGATTACCCAAAGGCAATCACGTGAATAAGGACCGGCTTGAGGATTAAAAAGTCCTCATTCATCCTCTATGGGATGAATGTGGGACTAAAGTCCTCACATTTAAAAAAAAACATATTCACGTCAACTTAGCCACAAAAGGAAGTTTCTCTTCTTTTGTTTTCATTGGCTACCTGGAGCGCAGTGTTAAAAATGGTCACCTACCGTGTGCCAGGGCTTGAGTTCGAATCCCACGCGCACTGAAAGGTATTCTTTTTGTGAAGTTTTTTTTCTTTAAGTTTTTCTTGTTTATTTTTATGTATTTTTTTATTATTTTTTTTATTCTTTTAATAATTCAATACATTTTTTTAATAAGAAATCATTTTTTTTATTATTATAAAATTAAATGATTTTTTGTTTTAAAAGTATTTTATTATTAATTTTTTTCTTAAAATTTGATAATTTTATGCATGAAAATAGAATAAAACAAGAATAACAAAACAAAAAATAAAATAAAACCTTCAACAATTTTATTTTGCAACCATAGCCATAAAATTATCAAACCTTCAAACCTTGGAGATAAAGAGACAAAGATACACCTATTTAGTTGCAAATCAGAGAAGTTTTGTTTTCTTCAAACATTTTTGCAATAAACTCCTCAAATTTCCTATAGTTTTCTCCCACATTTTTGGAGATAAAGAGACATAGGAACTTTCTATTCTATTGCAAAACCAAAACACTTCAAAATTGAGCAAGGACAAAGGTCATATTTTTTTTATGCAACAAAACCAAACATTTGCTTTTGTTTTCTCCTTCAGAAAGGGGATATAAGACATAATATTGCAAATTTTTTTGTTGTAATATTGAAGAGGATTTTTGAACCTTTTTTTATCCTAATGCTCAACATATTTTTCGAGTGTTGAAGACATAAACCAAGTCGTTTGTCGACTGGTCTGGAAGCCTTTCAAACGCGGGTCGTGTGTCGACTTGTCTTGAAAGGAGTGCTCGATTTCTTCAATTTTGTAATAATTAAGGGGGGATAGAAATCATATTTATTGTGATTCTATTTTTTTTGCAAAATTGTAAAGAAAAAGGGGGGATATTTCAGAGTAAGAAAGGTGCATTCTCGATTGTACTCGACACCTTTTCTTAAAATTGACTATACTAGGTGCATTTTCGGTTGCATCCGACACCTAGAGTGATAATAATTTGGGTTGCTCTCTTGTTTTGATTATTGCACTAACAATCATGTTTTTTGTGTGCAATTAAACAATCAGATAAAACATTGAAGAAGCATTTCACAAAACCCAAACTTCACTCAAAATCGTGCTACACCTTGCACAGGTTAAAACAAAGTCAATTTTTTTTGCTCCCCATCAAAGGTCAAAATCTAAACACCTTGATTAACTCTCTTTGTTTGGCTTAATTTCCTCAAAATTTCCATCCTTCTTGAAGGGTGTTAAGGCAGGTGCCATTAAATATCCTAGAGAGCACAATCAAAGTCTTTCAAAACCTACCCATTTAATTTGCTCTATTTTGTTTGGCTTAAATTCCTCAAAATTTTCATCCCTTGTTAAGGGTGTTAAGGCAGGTGCCATTAAATATCTTAAAGAGCAAATTAAAATCTTTCATATACTCTTTTGAGGGTATACTGCAAGATAAAGTCATCTTAGTCATATCAATTTGAAACCTTCACCATGGCCATGATCAACAAGTATCTCACTGAGAGCCAACTGCTCAAAGGTTCAAATTATTCTGCCTGGAAAACTAAGATGAAAGCTATTTTAACTATAGAGGAGATGTGGGGAATAGTGGAAGGCACTGATTCTAGACCCACATCACCAGGAGCAGATCAGAAAACCTATGATAAAAAGGATAAAAGACTTTCCTTATTGATCTTGCTAGCTATTACTGATGACATACAACCTCATATAAGTGAAGCTAAAAATGGTAAGGAGGCATGGGATGCCTTAGCAACCATTTTTGAAGGAAAGAATCAATCAACAATTCTTAACCTTCAAACACAGCTTCACACTCTTCATATGAAATCTGGAGAGACAGTAGAGCTATTCCTCTGTAGAGTGGTAGATATAAAAACAAAACTGCAAGCCTTAGGAGAAAAAGTGGAAGACAAAATCCTGACCTCTATCATTTTGAGGGCTCTTCCAGACTCCTACAGAATTTTGATCACTTCACTACAAGTCTCTGGGAGGACAATGACTTTTGTAGAGTTGGTAAATATGCTTCAAACTGAGGAAGCTAATCAACTCCAAAGAGATGAGGCATCTAACAATGCACTTTTCTCAAATAGGCAAGGTGGAAAGAAAAAGTGGAATCAACAAAAAGGATCTTCTTCTAACAAAGACAAGGGTAAAGGCAAAGAGATTAAGAAGAAGAAGCAGTATTGTAAAATTTGTGATAAGGACACTCATGAAACCAAAATATGTTGGTTTAAGAACAAACCGCCCAATGAACAAGGACAAAAGAAGGGCAAAGGTAAACCAAAGAACAAGAATAAACAACAATAGGGACACATTGCCGTTGAAGATTCTAGTTCGGACTCTGAATGAGCACACAAAGTGCTCATGACACATACAAAATCCTCTCACAAGGATATTGTTTGGTACATAGATTCAGGTGCTAGTAAACATATGACTGGCGATAAGTCCTAGTTTGAGATATTTGAGGCTCGAGAAGGAAGACCGGTAACCATTGCTGATGATCAGACTTATCGAGTTCAGGGAGAAGGAAGTGTTTCTGTCTCCCTTCCATATGGAGAATGTAAGATTCAAAAAGTTCTTTATGTACCAGGATTGAAAAATAATCTCTTGTCAGTTCCACAAATCCTGGACAATAACATGAATGTCAATTTCAAAGTGGACAAAGAAAAGAAATGTTGCTTTATCACCCAAAAAGGAAAACAGATAGCAACAGGTTCATACAAACATGGTTTGTTTATCTTAGATGCAATTACCTCTACACATACTACAATGGTAGTAACCACAAAAGAGGCCACTTCTCTATGGCATAAGAGATTTGGGCATCTAAGTTCAGGGTATTTACTAGAACTCAGTAAATATCAAATGGTGAAAGGACTGCCTACTCTTTCATCTACTTTGCCAGTGTGCTCAGATTGCTTGTCGGGAAAGCAACATAGAGTACCTTTTGAACCTAGCTCCTTTCGAGCTAAGGTACCTTTGGAGTTAGTTCACACAGATTTGTGTGGTCCTATGTCTACTAGTTGTGGAGGAAAAAGGTATTTTCAATTGTTTGTAGATGATCACTCACGAAAAATGTGGGTCTTCTTCTTGCAGTTGAAGTCTGAAGCATTTGACTATTTTCAGCAGTTCAAGAAGCTAGTTGAGAAAGAATCAGGATGTTTCATAAAGACCCTCCATTCAGATCGAGGGGGGAATACACATCAAAAGAATTTTCCTCATTTTTGCAGAAACATGGGATAAAAAGATAGTTAACAACAACCTATTCTCCTCAGTCAAATGGAGTTGCTGAGAGAAGAAATCGTTCCATTATGGAAATGGTTCGATGTATGCTTAAGGGAGCCAATCTTGAGCACAGTTACTGGGCTGAAGCTGTAACAACTACAGTATATCTTCTAAATAGGGCACCCACATGGGCTCTTGAAGGTATGACTCCTCAGGAAGCATGGAGTGGAAGGAAACCCTCCATATCTCATCTACGAGTATTTGGGTGTAAGGCTTTTATGCATATACCTAAGGAGAAAAGAAAGAAGTTAGATGAGAAGACACTACAATGTGTTTTTCTTGGATATGATGAATTCTCAAAAGGCTATCGATTGATAGATCCATTCACCAAGAAAATACATGTTAGTAGAGATGTAGTGTTTGATGAGGCTTTCACATCTAACACTACATCAATATACCTAGAAGATGAGGAGCAACAGCCACAGACTCCTCCACAATAGAAAAAGCCTCCAAAATGGTATACAAGTACTATGAGAGATTCCAAACTCACTTCACCTCCAGATCTCACTCTCAATCATCCAAAGACACGAAGCATGTCTCGATAGAGAACGATAGAAGCATCTACTTCAGTTGATGATATTTGTGCATATTTTCAAGAGCTTTCTGTTGATAGAGATTTAGAAGTTGGAAATGATATGGAAATTGATGAGGAGAGGGTTTACATGTCTTCATATGATGAAAATGAACCTTCTACAGTTGATGAAGCACTTAGTCAGCCTCAGTGGAAGGCAACTATGGATGCTGAACATAAATCCCTCATTAAAAACAAAACATGGAAGCTGGTCGATTTGCCTAAAGGAAAGAAACCCATAGGCTGCAAATGGGTTTACAAAGTCAAATATAAGGTAGATGGTACCATAGATAAGCATAAGGCCCATCTTGTGGTGAAGGGCTATGCTCAAAAGGAAGGCCTTGATTATGAGGAAACCTTTGCACCCACTGCAAGGATGACCACCATTCGAGTTCTTTGTGCTATGGCAGCACAGTTCGGATGGAAATTACATCAGATGGATGTAAAAAGTGCCTTTCTAAATGGTGACTTAAAAGAAGAGGTATACATGACTCAACCTCCAAGATTTTTTGAGGAAGGCCATGAGCAACAAGTTTGCAAATTGGTCAAATCATTATACGGGCTAAAACAAGCCCCAAGAGCATGGTACATCAAAATGGATAGTCACCTACTACAACACGGATTTAAGAGAAGTCCATCAGATGCAAATATCTATATCAAGAACACAGGTTCTGAAATAGTGATTCTTGTATTGTATGTAGATGATCTGATCATCACTGGCAATTCAAAGAAATTGATTAACGCCATGAAAGATGACTTGAAAGAGTCATTTGATATGATAGATCTTGGACTTCTCCACTACTGTCTTGGCCTTGAGATAGAACAAAAGAAGAATCATCTAAGGGTGACTCATAAAAAGTATGCCAAGACTTTAGTAGAAAAATATCGTATGACTGATTGTAAGCCCAAAGCAACACCGATGGAATCAGGGCTTCAGTTATCATGGTATGATGACTCACCATAGGTAGATGGCATGCTATATCGATAGATGATTGGAAGCCTCATCTATCTGACCAATACTAGACCAGACATTACTTATGTTGTAAACTATCTTTCTCGGTTCATGCAGGAACCAAAAGTCTCTCACTGGAAAGCAGCTAAGAGGGTTCTTCACTACATTCAGGGTAGTGTAGATTATGGTCTAGAGTATAAGAAGAATAACTCATTCTTCTTATAGAGTTATACTGACTCTGACTATGTTGGATCCCTAGATGATAGAAAATCAACATCAGGATATGTATTTCATCTTGGATCTGGTCTTGTCTCATGGCATAGTAAAAAGCAATAGGTGGTTGCTTTATCTTCAATAGAGGCAGAATATCGCGTTGCACGTGGAGTTGTGTGTGAAGCGATATGGTTAAGTCGCATCTTGGCTACCATGGGCCTACCAAAGAAACTTCCTATTCACATGTTTTGTGACAACTCAGGTGTTTTGAACTTGGTCAAGAATCCAGTCCATCATGAACGCACAAAGCATATTGACACAGATTGTCATTTTATTCGTGATGAAGTTCCTAAACACAGGATCAAGCTCCAATACATTCCCACCGACGAACAGGTTGCTGACATCTTCACAAAGGCACTTGGACGTGTCAAATTTGAGTTGTTCCGAAGTAGACTTTGTATATCAAAGTAATGTAATAAAGGGGGGATGTTAGAGTACAATAAGCTAGTATATTGCATTACACTAGTTTAGTAGATTATTACATTTACTTTGTACTAATTACCATGCAGATATTTACTATTTCAAAATATCTGATGGTAGATAGGTTAATTCCTAAATATCCTAGGTTATCAATTCTAAACCTAACTCTACTTCTCCTATGGCACGTTTGTTAGCGTGGATGTAGATGATATAGTTTTTTATGCTATTTTGTAACCTATATTAGCATTGGCATTTTATAATGTTAGGCTAATGTTGAATCAATAATCTTTTGACTACAATTTTGGTGCATCTATATACTACATTCTTGGGTAATGAAATTTACTTTAGTGTAGGATAGATATAGCATCATGTTGAGTGGAAAACTCTGGTGTTGAGAGTTGAGACTTTTTAACCTACAAGACCCTAAGGAAACTGTAGCAGTAGTGGAGTGTAGTATTCCTAGGAGGGGAATGTGATGAAAGATATTTAATATAAATTCTGACCAATTGCACCTAATCTGGCCAATTCCATATAGTTCACAATTGTACAACTCCTAAAACGTACAACTGAGACTGTACAGCCTCAAAACGTACAGTTGTATGGTTATAACTGAACACTTGTACTATTTCTCCAAGAATCTTGGAATTGATAAAATCTCACTCATTTTGCCATGATTCACTTGGAAAACACTTGATTTACCTCCATAATGCTTAAAAGTACAATTTTAGACTAAAAAATCATTAGTTGTATAGAATTACAAACCCTTGTACAGTTTTATCACGTCATTGTACGGTTTGGTAAAAACCCTCATTCTACCAAATCTATTGACTTAGAAAAATACCCATTTGCATATTTTTACCAAAAACATAATTTCCAATAATGGGTAACAACCATTAATCTGATTTTCTCTTTATTTCTCTATTTCACATAAGAACACATGGATGGTTGTACGTTTTCTGGTTATGCAACTCTACCACAGATCTGGTCTCCACAATACCTGCAATATCAATAAAAATTTCCCAACAATACATTTATTGAGATTACTCTCAAATCCACATACATACATAAATAGATTTGACTGAAACAAGGATTTATATTATTCCATAATTGTACACAGGGTGTATGACATTACATAACAGTAATTAAATTACTCCATGTTTCCCAATCCATGAACTGTACATGAATAGGCAGCCATGAACAATAGCAATCCACCAACAATGTTGAACTACAACCCACCAAACAGCCAACACCAACCAACAACACCAAAAATTTGAATGGGGGCTTATAATGGCTATCCAGGCCGTTCCAAAGCGGTTCCTGAGACAGTTCATTATTTACAACTACCCATACATTAATAATTTTAATTAATATTTACTAAGGTTTAATTTGATTTTCATCAAATTACATTTCATTTGCATGTCTTCACATTTCATTTAATTTCACATGCATTTTACCTTTATTTATTTCTTTATTTATTTTCTAATTGTACAATTCCATCCAATTGTACGTTTTGCTTGTCAATTGTACAATTTTACCAACTGTACATTCTTATCTTCCACTTGTACAATTTATACCAAATTGTACATTTTACTTACCCTTTGTATAGTTTCATCGAATTGTACATTTTTATTCAAGACTGTGCAAATCTCGATTTTATTCTTGCTTCTTATATGGATTTTCTTGCCTACATTTATCCCCTCCTCTAAATTTGTCGATGTCCTCGAAAACACATGATCTGGACATTAGGGATAGAAGTATTGTACAATGTATTGTGAGCACTTGTCACGTTCCTTTCGCTTCCTTCTATTCCAAAGGTCCTCAATAACTGGTATCACTGACAGCTACTTCTCACATATTATATTCATACTTCTCCTTAGAAGTTCTAAAATCAATTGCAACAACATCATCAATCTCACTATATTAATAATCATGACAATTATTACCTTGATGATGAACATGATCCAGATGAACAACCTCATAACTATGTTGGACACAACCCGTCGCCACCTGTAATGGGGGTCAAGGGGGCAGGAGCCCCCTTGCAAGGTCAAGAGACAGCATCCCTTGTAGGGTTGAGGAATAGTAAAATTTTTCTCTTTGTTGGCACTTTGGGATCCAAGCCAAATTTTTCTCTTTGTTGGCACTTTGGGATCCGTTTCTCAACCCGCTTAAATAGCTCATCGTCGACTCTATTTTATCCTGTCTTAACCCTTGTTGGAAATTCTTCTTCTTTTACAGTTTTGCTCTGTACACTTTCACATGATACGGTTCCATTTTGTACAACTTTTCCTTACACGGACTGCACCTGTATGATTTTACCCTGTACTGACTGCACCTGTACAATTTCATATTGTATGAACTGTACCTATACGATTTCATCTTGCACGAACTGTACTTGTATGTTTTTATCTTGTATTGACTGCACTTGTATAATTTCCAAATCATACCATTGTTCAATATAAATCGTACAACACCCTGAAATGTACGTTTTACTGCTTGCAATTGTGCATTCACTTTCACTAGTATGATTTCATTCACTAATTGTATGATTTGGGTCATTCGTACAATTTCAACCAACCTTTTTTTAGTTCCTTCTTGTAAAATATTACAATCCCGTTCTTTTTGGGTTAAGTTTTATTGTATGACACTTTGCTCCATTTGAACATCTTTCAATTTTACAAGTGATTGTTCTATGTGAACAACATCCTCCATGTTTACAATTGACTGTTCCTCTTGAGTATCCTCCTTCATTTGTATAATTGACTATTCAACTTGAACAATTGTTTCCAATTGTATAGTTGGTTGTTCCACTTGAACAATATCTCCCAATTGCACATTAGCTGCACTTTCATTACCTGTACTTAAATAACAACACTTCTTAGTGCCCTCCATTGGTACATCAAACTTCTCTATTTGAGTAACAATTTGTTGTACACACTCATCTTGGATAATGATCTTCTTCACTTTGTTCTCTCGTATGGCAGCATGTTGTTCTTCCTTATCAGCAATAATCACTTCCTCCTCCATTGAAATCAAGTTCACTTCCTCACTTCTAAGCATGCTCCTCAAGTTCACCTCCACCTCCCTTATTTCTTGGAAATGGCTAGAACTTGTCTCTGATGCTTCAATTTATGTATGCATCACTGGTTCATCCTAATTTGCATTACTATCACAGTCATGTGCAAAGTGTCCCCACAATTGGCATTGCCAACATTGTACAATGGGTCTACCCTTACTGTCATATTGTATTTTGTTGATTTTATTTTTGGGATGATTGTCACACCCCACATCACCACTTACCTCCTTCCTTTGTACAATCTTATTTTGGGCTGCATATACTTGTGGTGATGGGCTTGCACTTTCTAAGTTACAATCATCATCCAATGCATCATTCTTTTCTTTGGAGTCATTTTCTTCCTTGACATCTTGACTCCAACACTTGGACAAGGGACTACTCTCCTGCCCAAAATCAACACTCTCATTGTTTGAGTTATCTTCAATGTGAGATTCACTTCATCCTCTAAGTTGCTCTTCTCCTCATTAACATGATGTCACTTCACTGATGCTGCTTTTACCTCACTTTCCCAAATCAAGGCATAATATATAGCTTCTTGGTATGTGCTTAGAGGGAAAATCTTCTTTTTTATTTGATACATAGGAAGAAGTCCATTTACAAACCACATCATCTTCAATGCCTCGGACTAGTCTTTCTCAAAATGATCAAATAACCCACTTATATTTCGATTATAAGAACAAATAGACTCATGCTCACCCTGTTTTGTTCTATAAATTTTAATAAGAATCTCATCCTCATTATCATATAACCAAAACTCTTTTACAAATGCATCACGTAATTCTACCCATTTCTGGTACTTGTATTCTGGTAATTTCATATACCAGTCTATTGCATATCCATGAAATGTTGCAGGAAACAACCACCTCCATTCCGCCTCATTGGCCTGTCCAATCGCTTTCCATATTTGGCAACAAAATTTCTAATACCGAATTGGATCTTCTATTGATTCTTCATGAAACAATGGATATTTACATGATATGCCCAAATTATCCTTTAGTTTGATAGGTTGGCTTTCCGTAGCCTTACATACATCACCCTGCAATTGCTCTTCTACTATACTCTCTTTCTTCTCATTAGACAACATTCCACCCTACAGTTGCTTTGATGTCGAACTCCCATCCCACTCACCATCAAGCGTACCCATCTACAGCTTTTCTAGTGCCAAACTCGCCTCTCGCACACTATTGGACTTGTCATCTTCCATTGGCAGCAATGTCAGACTCTCGTCCTGCTCACCATCGTGCATCACTACCGGTAATTACTGTGGTATTCAACACTCTTTTCCAACCTTCAATTTATCACCAGCATTTCTTATCAACTTTGGCCGAACTTGACATGTACACTTTATCAACCCATTTGTACGGTTACATGTACTTGTACTATTTGACTGGCAATTGTACGGTTTACCTTACAACTGTACTATTTCATTGGAGATTGGACAATTTACTTTCTCACTATACGATTTACCCAGCAATTGTACAACTTTCCCTCTTGCTATATGACATTTTATAGCAATCGTGTACTTCTTCCTTTGGTTGTACAATTTCTCCCAACCATCATATGATTCTTGCCAATAACCACATACTTTTTGCTTTTTCATATGTGGTTGTGCAATTCTTTCCTCCATTCGCATGGCTCTCTTTGGACGATGCACATTAATTGAACAACCTTGCAATACTTGTAAATTGAAATCATTTGTACAGTTATCATTTTTACAATTATACAAACCCTCTACAATATAACCATCATCTCTATTTTTCACATCAACCATACACATCTCGTTGTAGAGTTTATCATCCATGTCAAAAAATTCATCTTCCACATCTATGGCTTCAACTGAATGCCATGGTCTTTGTTGTACATCTTCCCAAGCAACTTTTTTATCACAACTCCATGTCATCAAGCACACCCCCAATTCATAGAGACCAAGTCTCTAAGATGTAGAAATGGAATGCAACATACTTTCCCACATATTTGACAAATTAACTGTCATCTACTTCCCTGCAATCTCATCTTCGCATGCTTGTATCTATCATCCACCCCAATGTTCTTCCATACTACTTACTCTTCTAGACCCTTCATCATTCTCAACAATGATAAAACTAGTTCAAATCCACACAGCAACAGGCACCAAATGTAGCACGAGTGGAGTGCAGTATTTTGGGAGGGGGATATGATGAAAGATATTTAATACAAAATTTGACCAATTACACCTAATCTGGCCAATTCCGTATAGTTCACAACTGTACAACTCCTAAAACGTACAACTGAGACTGTACAGCTTCAAAACATACAGTTGTACGGTTATAACTGAACACTTGTACTATTTCTCCAAGAATATTGAAATTGATCAAATATCACTCACTTTGCCATGATTCACTTGGAAATCACTTGATTTACCTTCAAAATGCTTAAAAGTACAATTTTAAGCCAAAAACTCATCAGTTGTACGGAATTACAAACACTTGTATGGTTTGGTGACGTCGTTGTACAGTTTGGTAAAAATCCTCATTCTACCAAATCTATTGACTTAGAAAAATACCCATTTGCATATTATTGCCAAAAACATCATTCTCAATAATGGATAACAACCATTAATCTAATTTTCTCTTTATTCCTCTATTTCAATAAGAACACATTGATGGTTGTACGTTTTCTGGTTATGCAACTCTACCACAAATCTGGTCTCCATAATACCTGTAATATCAATAAAAATTTCCCAACAATACATTTATTGAGATTGCTCTCAGATCCACACACATGCATAAAGAGATTTGACTGAAACAAGGATTTATATTATTCTAGAATTGTACACAAGGAGTGTACGACATTACATAACAATAATTAAATTACTCCATGCTTCCCAATCCATGAACTGTACATGAATAGGCAGCCATGAACAATAGCAATCCACCAACAATGTTGAACTACAACCCACCAAACAGCCAACACCAACCAACAACACCAAAAATTCGAATGGGGGCTTATAATGGCTATCCAAGCCGTTCCAAAGCGGAAAATGAGACAGTTCATTATTTACAACTGCCCATACATTAATAACTTTAATTAATGTTTACTAAGGTTTAATTTGATTTTCATAAAATTACATTTTATTTGCATGTCTTCACATTTCATTTAATTTCACATGCACTTTACCTTTATTTATTTCTTTATTTATTTTTCTAATTGTACAATTCCACCCAATTGTACGTTTTGTTTGTCAATTGTACAATTTCACCAAATGTACATTCTCATCTTCCACTTGTACAATTTATACCAAATTATACATTTTACTTGCCCTTTGTACAATGTCATAAAATTGTACATTTTTATTCAAGACTGTGCAAATCTTGACTTTATTATTGCTTCTTATATGGATTTACCTGCCTACAAAAACCATTAAACCAAAAGGAAACAACTTAAAATTCCAAATAATAGTTTATCAAGAAGGATAAACAAAAGTTATTGTCAATAAAGGAAAAGAAAGACTTAAACACCCAATGTCGTTGAGGTGTGGGTATGCACACAATAAGTCTTGAGAGCAATCGTAGTCTAACAAAATTGGTCGAAACATGTGACTTGGTCAGAACTAGTAATGAGGGGTGGTATGGGATGCCACCTCTAGGTTGTTGCTCGAGTAGTACTGTGATAAGTCCCATGTTCATTTGACTTAGCTAGTTCAGCCACGATGTTTGGTATGGGATAAATGATCGTGAGTCACAATGGGCATGTGTGATCAAGTCCAAGGTCAGGGTATTGACATGGCTCTAGCTGACTCCGGGTAGTGGACAATCAGCTAGACACTAGGTATATGTACGCTAATCCCCTTACATACACATATTGGAACAAGTCGATCGGTTAGTCAAGGGTTCAATATGATAAGGGATGGGGAAAGTATGCATCCACCCTCTAGGTGTTATGGGCCCTAGAGGATAACCCCAATCATGGATCGACCCTCATGCCAGAACAAGAGGATGTTAAATGAGACAAGTCGATTCCACATAATGGCACCATTTCACGAGATTTGGCCAATCTCGTCCACTTGGGTGGCTATCTATAGTAGTCTTAAACCCAAAAGTGGTATGATATGCCTGTACTAATTAAAAATTATGATAATGATTCATTGGGTGAAACAAATCTGCTATGAACATGAAAGCACTCTTAGGAATAAAAACTATGATTTGAAAACAAAAAAATACCCTATAAAATTGCTTGGCTTATTTTATGGTACAACCAGGTGAGTAGACTTGGGTTGTTACATATGGTATCAAAGCAGAAGAGATATTAAGTTGTAGAACTCTAATTAACTAATTTTTACTAGATCAATGAAAACTTATAAACTGACTTACTTCTTTCACCTATAGGTCAAATGGCACGAATGTTGTGAGGTGGATCTTCAAGAAATCCTATGGGAGGTAAGGAGGAAGAAGCCACTGAAAGACCTATAAGGGGACCAAGGTCAGGAATAAGACGAGAAGGTCCTCAACGTGAAAGAAGGATGAAATGGTTGAATGAACCTCCACCAAATGAGCCTGGTAGGGAGGAAGGAAACCTTGCAAAAGTTGTGCAATTATTACAAACACATATGGAACAACAAAGGGAAGAAATGGCCCAATAGAAAACTCACATGGCCCAACAATAGGAGTTGATTGTTCAACAACAAAAAGTCATAGAAGACTTAGCTAGGGGAAGAGAAACTGGAATAGGTAGGGCAGAGGAAGTACCTAGTGAACCTACAGGATCTAGTACTGGTAGGGCTAGAGTGAGTAAAGAGTTGGATAGGAACCTAAAGAAGGTTGTAATATCCAAGTTTAATGGGAAAGGTGATGGTGATGTAGTAAAAAATTGGCTAAGTGAACTAGAGTCATACTTTTCCCTGGTAGTTTTATCATCTAAATCTAAAATTGTGTTGGTAGTTATGAATATGACTGAAGTAGCCCTAGATTGGTGGAAGTCCTATAAGAAAGGGCATAATATTGAAGTTGTAGACCTCAAGTGGGAGGATTTCATTAAGGAATTCAAGGATAGATTTCTGACCAAGCAATATTATGTGGAGAAATTTGGTGAGTTTTCTAATCTACGATAAGAAACTATGTCAGTACGAGATTACCATCAAAAGTATATTCAACTACTAAAATATGCATCCCAATATGAAAGTAATAAAGAGATGAAGGTTCAAAAATTTATTTTGGGATTGCATCCTAGAATCATGATAGTGGTGAATATGCACAACCTTGTGGATCTTCCTACAACTTTTGATTTGGCATGAAAAGAAGAAGCAAATCAAGAGACTAGAAAAACATACTTTAATTATCAAAAGCTATCTGAAAAGGAAAAATATGAGCTCAGGAAGTGAAAGAGTGTTGGGTTTATGAAATGGGAAAAAGAGAAAAATAAGAAACCTAAAGGAGGAGATCATAATAGATAGGGAGGTAGAAATAGAGCTAACTTTCAAGATAATAAGTTTAGGAGGGATGGCAAAGAGTTTTCCAAAAGATATGATCAGAGACCAAAAAATCAGGAGAAGGCTAGGGAAACTATGCCTCAGGGTAGAAATGAGAATAATAATAGAGGAAATAGAGCTCCTCCAAGTGGATGTTACATATGCCAAGGAGCTCATTATGCCAACAAGTGCCCCCATAGAGCTGATCTTCATTAGAAAGCTCTAGAAGAAGCCACCCACAGGATCTTTGTGGTGATAGGTAGTCCTGTACTTGATGGTCAAGTTACTCCATTTTTGTTAAATGGTAAAATTTTTGATAAATATGTGCATATTTTGATAGATAGTGGATCAACTGATAGCTTTATTTCCACTAGATTAGTGAGGGACATACCTGAAAGACCTAGGGTTTTGGCTAATGGTTGGAAGGTAGAGTATGGGTCAAGGTAAACCTACCAAGTCAACCAATGTCTATTTGACCCTCACATCATTTTACCACAAGGAAAAACTAATTGGCATTTGTATGTGGCACCTTTGCATGCTTTTGATATCATACTTGGTGTTGACTGGTTAAAAGCCCATAAGGCTCTTCTAAATTTTGAGGAAATATGGGTGGAGTTTATGGATGAGTCTAATCAAAGGATTAGGATTCATTATGATCATGGTGAAATTAAGCCACATTTACTGACTGCAATGCAGATAAAGAAAGTCATTAGGAAGAAAGGAATGATTTTTGTAGTTAAAATGAATAAGAAAGAAGAGATTAAAGTGGAATCTGACCTCTTCCAAAAGCATCCTATCTTGGGAGAATTCAAGGATGTGTTTTTGGAGGACCTTCCAGGGTTACCTCCTCAGAGGGAGTTTGATTTTTCTATTGAGTTGTTACCTGGAGTTGCACCCATTGCAAGGGCACCATATAGGATGACTCCTATTGAGCTACAAGAGCTCAAAATACAACTTCAAGATTTGTTGGAAAAAGGGCTAATCAAGCCTAGTGTGTCACCATGGGGAGCTCCTATCTTGTTTGTTAAGAAGAAATATGGTACCTTGAGAATGTGCATAGATTATCAGATGTTGAATAAGGTTACTATCAAAAATAGGTACTCATTACCTAGAATTGATGATCTCTTTGATCAATTGAAAGGAGCAACCATCTTCTCAAATATTGACCTAAGGTCTGGTTATCATCAGTTAAGGATTCGAGAAGAAGACACTTCTAAAACAACTTTTAGAACAAGGTATGGATATTTTGAGTTTATAGTCCTACCTTTTGGGCTAACTAATGCCCCAACCACATTCATGAATCTCATGAATAGCATTTTTAGAGAGCAATTGGATAGGTTTGTGCTCATGTTTCTAGATGATATATTGATCTATTCCAAGAACAAGGAGGAACATGATCAACATATGAGAATTATACTTGATATTCTTAGAAAGAATCAATTATATGGAAAATTATCAAAGTGTGAATTCTACACTCCACAAGTACAGTATTTGGGATATATTGTCTCTGTTGAGGGGATTGTAGTCGATCCCAAGAAAATAGAAGCAATTATTGATTGGCCTGCACCTACTAATGTGATTGAGGTGCAAAGTTTTATGGGGATTGCAGGCTATTATAGGCGATTTGTTAGAGGGTTTTCAAGAATTGCCCAACCCATTACAAACCTTCAAAGGAAAGGTAAAGCCTTCAAATGGATAGAGTAGTGTGAAGAGGCTTTTCAAATTTTGAAAGAAATGTTGACAACCACACCAATTTTACAATTACCTGATCCTAATAAGCAATTTACAATGTGTATTGATGCATCAATTGAAGGATTAGGAGGGGTTTTGACCCAAGATGATGTGGTTATTACCTTTAAATCAAGGAAACTTAAGAGGTATGAGGTGAATTATGCCACTCATGACTTGGAGTTGGTAGCTGTTGTACATACCCTTAAGATTTGGAGGCACTATTTGTTGGGAAAACCATTTGAATTAAAGATAGATCACCAAAGTTTAAGATACATATTTACTCAACCCTTATTGAATGCTAGGAAATGATGTTGGATGGAGTTTCTAGTTGAGTACGATTTTGGCATCGAGTATATTAAGGGTAAGGAGAATAAGGTTGTTGACGCTCTGAGTAGGAGAGGGTGTATTACTGCATTGACAAAATATCAATATGATTTGCTAGATCAAATTAAAAATTAGCAACAAAAATATGAATTTTGCTAGTCTTGTAATATTCAAATTGAGCAAGAACTTGGAAAGGATACAAGCTTTGTATATAAAGATGACTTGTTTTATAAGAATAGGTTGGTAGTTCCAAATATAGGTGGATTGAGAGAAACAATCCTTAAGGAGGCACACAATACTCCTTATTTGGTGCATCCTAGGGGAGTAAAGATGTGTGAAAGCTTGAGAAAGGTCTATTATTGGCTAGGTATGAAAAAGGATATCACTAATTATGTGGCTAGGTGTTTAGAGTGCTAGAAAGTGAAAGTGAAACATTTACATCCAGTGGGTAGGTTGTACCCACATGAGATACCTACACAAAAATGGTAAGTGGTATCAATGGAATTTATAGTGGGTTTGCCTAAAACAAGGTTTAGGCATGATACAATCTTGGTAGTTGTGGATAAGTTAACCAAGGTTGCACATTTTATACCAGGTAATGTGCAAGATGATGCACCTGTAGTAGCGAGCAAGTTTTCCAAGGAAGTGGTAAGACTACACGAATTTCTAGAAGTCATAATCTCTGATAGAGATTCTCACTTTACCTCTAAATTTTGGTAAGCTTTGCATGAAGTATTGGGAACCAAATTGAATATTAGTACCACCTATCACCCTGAGATAGATGGGAAAATTGAGAGGGTGAATCAGGTATTAGAGGATATGTTAAGAATGTATTGCATGGATCAACATACAAAGTGGGAAGACTATTTATACCTAGTGGAGTTTACATACAATAATAATTATCATGCATCACTAGGTATGGCACCTTTTGAAGCCTTATATGGAAGAAGATGTAGAACTCCTTTATCTTGGGATAATCTAGAATATCAAGTAGTGATCGGACCAAAAACTATAAAATAAATGGAAGATCAATTGAAAAGAATTCAGTAAAAGTTGAAGGAGGTCGTAGATCACTAAAAGAGCTATGCAGACCTCAAAAGAACATCGAGAGAATATTCTGTGGGAGACAGAGTGTTCTTAAGGGTGAAGCCAACTAAAAGTTCCATAAAATCTTCTAAACTTGACTCAAGATATGTGGGTCCATTTGAAATTGTGGGCAAGATAAGCCTTGTTGCATACAAACTTGCTCTGCCACCAAGCTTATCCAAAATCTATAATGTCTTCCATGTGTCCCTCTTTAGGAAGTACATTTTTGATCCTACTCATGTTTTGGATGTTTCCAAATTGTAGATGATCGATCCACTAAAAATTGAAGTTTGACCTATTCGTATACTTGGTTTTAGGACCAAGAACCTGAGGAAGAGGAGTATAGAGCAATGTCGGGTCCAATGGGACCTCTACTCGAATAGAAATACCACGTGGGAGAACATGGCAGATATGCAACAATAATTTCCTTATCTGTTTGAGTAGACATAGACATTAAAAAAAACATTTATATGATTTGATGATATATGTATATACGCATATGGATATGAGACTAGATACTGAGTAGAGTAGCTTGTGTATGTTTTGAGTTACTGAGTAGAGTAGCTTTGCTTATGTGATGATGTATGTTTTGGTTTATTCATGGACATTTGGTTGAATGCAATATGACATATTAAATGATTTAATTGCATGTTCAAATCTGAGTGATATGATTACTTTGGCATATGTGAAAAGTTATATTTGGATATATTCAATTTGTTTGACCATACCATGAAACACAGGGACTATGTTTGTTTCTAGTGGAGGAGGATGTAACGACCCTCCTCGCATGATCATTGATTATAGATTAATTAATGAATTACACTTACCTTTTCCTATAGAGTGTGGTACTATTGATGTCCATTGTGTATGTAGGATCAGGTATACGCTTTCGATAGATAGGTTTGATCGACGAAAAAGGTAAGAGGGGAAGTGATGATTCGGCTTGCGGGTACACGAAAGTTTGCACTTTGCATATCATATAAGTGCATCTTAGGTGTTTTATGTTGTGCATGTGTTCTAATTGAATGTATGTTTTATTTATGCTTGCTTATGTTTTAAGGTGGCAATGATGATGGGAGCCACCCTTTATTTAATTAAGTGATGAATTGAAACTATCCATTCTTTTATTTATTTATTTATTGTTATATGAAATGAAAATAAAAATAAACAAAAGGTAGAAAATATGTTCTTAAAATAGTTAAATTAAAAATATATATAATAATGACAAGTTATTAAGTAATTGTCCGTTGGAACATGCTTTTGAGTATGCTTTTGTAAATATTAACATAGAGTTATGGCAATAGGAAATTATAAAGAAAAGTGAATGAAATGAATTTCTCAATGTTCTTTCATGATGAGGGAGAACATGAGTATTATGATTGTTTGTAACTTCCTTCTTGTTTAGATTTGTGCATGAAAATGGATTGGGATAAGTTTTCGGGTTCTTCGAGTGGTTGAGGGGGAGGGAAATTACATGCATGGCATAAAATAAATGGGTATGGGAGGAAGACTAGTAGGAGATCAGTAATTATTTTGCTTTCGAATGTCTGTTGTGCGCGTATCTGCTGGTAGAAATTGACTTCCGAAAACAAGATTAGGTGTGCTTGCTTTTTTTATTTGTTGTGTATTAAGGAATGTTGGTGAAATGTGAGTTACAATTGTATTAGTTTTTTATTTTGTGCACTCTTTGGAGTATGTTATCTGAAACCGTGGTGGAGTGTTTTTGTTGTTGTAAGTATGATTGGAAGTTGTAATGCCTCAACTGTAACAATATTATCTTGTTTACTTGATGAATTCAATATATATTAAAGAAATATATATATCTTTCCTTGTCAAAGAATGGGATTTTTTTTTTGCTTTGAGGTATGATTGTCTAGTATCAACAATGGCTTGTTGTATTGATTTATGGATTAGCAAATGAACGCATTTGCATTGGATGGGTGATGTCGGTTCAGGGAGAGTGTTGATGCTTGTGGGTGAACCGATTTTCATTGAAAGTGAATTTGTGTTGTAGTGTGAACATAGGATTAAATGCATGTTTTTCCATGTGTGATTGCAAACTTGTTTTCGTTTATGAGAAACCCGCATATTTGGAATAGATAAGTAGTCATATTATTTCTTTGAAAGTTGAAATATGATCCCCAATCTTAAGTTTTATTGGGAAAAATTGAGTCATGTCGCACCTTTGTTTGGGAGCAGCACCAAAAGATACATATACTTGTACAGAGTGAATTGCTACAAGTTTATCTATAGGAGTACCATAGAAGGAACAAGTGGTGTGTTGCTATGAGCTTATCATTACCTTTCGACCTAAACGAGTTTATGAGTTGCATACGCCTTGATATTGTTATAAGAAATTCAAGTACAGAGTTAAACGTGCACCTTTGTTAAGTAGTACCTTACTGTAGTTGTATATTTGTCAATCCATTTATCAAAATAATATAACCTTTGGGAATTGTTGTATAGTTATGTAATAAAAGGGAGTAAAGAGACATGCATCTTTGTAGATGACTCATAAGTCAAATATCAATGTAATATAATGATTTATTGGTAACTATGCATGTTAAACTTATGTATGAATTTTTAATGTTAAAAGAAAACTCGTTCATATTATTTGTCAAACTACATGTTGAAACATAGTTGCATTAACCAAAACATATACAATCCACAAAAATAGAGAAAATGCAAAATTTTACTAGTATTCTTTGTTGAGGAGAATGGAGCTTACAGAGACCAATGCCATACAAATTTGAAATTCCCCCTCAAATACCCTGTTTCCCCTTTTCCCGTCTAGAACAATCTATTTGAAATTTGAATTTCAGGGGTAAACTTTCCAAGGTCATAACTCATCGCTCATTGCTCGAAACAACTATTGGCACATATTTTTGGAAAGCTCTCAAAGGGTTTTGCAACCTAGTAATGTCCAAGAAGATATTACCACCATTTTCATCCCTCAAAAAGGCCTTTAAGGCCTTCAAAATTGACCTCTAAGTTTTACTAGTAGAATTTTCACTAGTTTTGACATGGTAGAAGACCTTAAAATTTACATATCTCCCAAACCGTTCAGGATAATGGGACGATTCTTTTGGTGTTGGGTCTATTTATCCATAATCTAAATAACTAAATAGACTTTAGAACAAAATGAAACAAATACAAAATTGGGTGATACAATATCACTCTTATATTGTTGGATTCTCCTACATCACATGTTAGGAATGTAATGTTACTTTCCAGATAGTTTTGAATGGGGGAGAAAATTGTAGGTTAATTAGTTTAATATTTTATGGTTTCATTTACCAAAAGAATGTCCATTTTAGTTGTGAGCAAACTATATTTTATTCTCCAAGTTTTTAATTATTTTTGTCGCATATGAAAGTGTTAATAGATTGGAAATGTACCCTGTGTGTGAAATCTGGAAATCAATTCCAAATAAAACAAAATTTAGTTTCAAACGCTTCCACAGGTTGGTTTAACCATTTGAAAATTTGACCTTCAATTATTGGCAAGAATTAACCTTTATTTTGCAAATTCTTGCAGTTTGGAAGAGATCCAAAACTAATTATTACCTGTTTAGTTAAAGTTGTGGTAATTCGGTTAAACCATCGATGTCAAATCGTAGAATTGTCATGACCTGGGAAAGAAATTCCTTTTCACCATACCATGAGGTGTGTTGAATTTTTAGTAGCTAGTTTCAAATAACAAAAACCTAAGTTGGGGAATGAAAATGAGAGAAAAAAAATTATTGTATAAATAATGTTTTAGACTTAAGAAACAATCCTTGTTGTAAATGTAGCAGTCCCTTGGTATGAACTAGGAGTTGAAGCTTTTAATTAAATGGTTTTGGATATAATTCCTTTAATGTGCTTAAACACCTTGATGTAAGTTGTGAGATAACCTCAAAAAATACATATCAATATGTTTACTTTGTTTTTCTTTTTGAAAAATAGGGTTAGAGGTATTCTTAGAGTTAATAAGAGGTTGAATGGTAGAATATTAAGTGTAATAAAAGAAAAAATAATACCTTATGGATAAGTTGTAAAAATTTATCATTAGATAGAATGTTAAAAGTATGGAAAGAAATATTATTATTTTTTATGTGAAGAATAGTTGTTTTAGATTTGGTTATAATATATTGGGCATATTTTCTTGGGTAATGAAATTTACTTTAGTGTAGGGTAGGTATAGCAACATGTTGAGTGGAAAATTTTGGTGTTAAGAGTTGAGACTTTTTGACCTGCAAGACCCTAAGGAAACCATTAAACCAAAAGGAAACAACTTTAAATTCTAAATAATAGTTTATCGAGAAGGATAAACAAAAGTTATTTTCAATAAAGGAAAATAAATACTTAAACACCCAATGTCGTTGAGGTGCAGGTATGCACACAACAAGTCTCGAGGGCAACCGTAGTCTGACAAAATTGGTCAAAACATATGACTTGGTCAATATTGGTAACGAGGGTGGTATGGGACACCTTCTCTAGGTTGTCGCTTGGGTAGTACTATGATAAGTCCCTTATTCATTTGACTTAGCTAGTTCAGCCAAGATGTTTGATATGGGACAAACGATCATGAGTCACAATGGGCATGTGTGATCAAGTCCAAAATTAGTTTATTGACATGGCTCTAGTTGATTTCGCGTAGTGGAAAACCAACTAGACACTAGATATATATACACTAATCTCCTTTCATACACATAATGGAACAATTCGATCGATTAGTCGAGGGTTCAATATGCAAAGGGATGGGAAAGCATGCATCCACCCTTTATGTGTTATGGGCCCTAGAGGATAACCCCAGTTATGAAATGACCCTCATGCTAGAACTAGAGAACGTTAAATGAGACAAGTTGTTTTCACATAATGGCACCATTTTATGGTATTTGGCCAATTTCGTCCACTTGGGTGGCTATCTACAATAGTAATAAACCCACAAGTGGTCTGATATGTCTGTACTAATTAAAGGTTATGATAATGATACATTGGGTGAAATCTACTATAAACATTAAAGTACTCTTAGGAAAAAAACAATGATTTGAAAACAAAAAAAATACCCTGTAAGATTGCTTGGATTTTTCATGCAGTACAACCAGGTGAGTAGATCTGGGTTGTTACATATGGTATCAAAGCAGTAAAGATCTTAAGTTGTAGACTCTGATTAAATATTTTGACTAGATCAATGAAAAATTTATAAACTAACTTACTTATTTCACCAATAGGTCAAATGCATGAATGTTGCGAGGTTGATCTTCAGAAAATCCTATGGGAGACAAGGAGAAAGAAGCCATCGAAAGACCTACGAGGGGACCAAGGTCAGGAGTAAGACAAGAAGGTCCTCAACGTGAAAGAAGGATGAAATGATTGAATGAACCTCCTCCAGACGAGCTTGGTAGGGAGAAAGGAAACCTTGCAAATGTTGTGGAATTATTACAAACACACATGGAACAACAAATGGAAGAGATGGACTAATAGAAAAATCACATGCCCCAATAACAGGATTTGATTGTTCAACAACAAAAAGTCATAGAAGACTTAGCTAGGGGAAGAGAAACTGGAGGTAGAGTAGAGGAGGTACCTAGTGAACCTACAGGATCTAGTACTAGTATGGCCAGGGTGAGTAAATATTTGGATAGGAACCTAAATAAGGTCATAATATCCAAGTATAATCAGAAATGTGATGGTGATGTAGCAGAAAATTGGCTAAATGAACTAGAGTCATAATTGAAACTGATAGTTTTGTTATCTAAATCTAAAATTGTGTTGGCAGTAATATATATGACCAAAGTAACCTTAGATTGGTGGAAGTCCTATAAGAAGGGGCACAATATTGAATTTGTAGACCTCAAGTGGGAGGATTTCGTTAAGGAATTCAAGGATAGATTTTTGACCAAGCAATATTATGTGGAGATATTTGGTGAGTTTTCTAATCTACGATAAGAAACTATATCACTACGAGATTACCACCAATATGAAAGTAAAGAAGAGATGAAGATCCAAAAATTTATTTTAGGATTTCTTCCTAGAATCATGATAGTGGTAAATATGCACAACCCTATGGATATCCCTACAACTTTTGATTTGGCATAGAAAGATGAAGCAAATCAGGAGATTAGAAAAACATACTTTAATTATCAAAAGTTGTCTGAAAAGGAAAAATATGAGCTCAGGAAGCAAAAGAGTGTTGGTTTCATGAAATGAGAATAAGAGCAAAACAATAAACCTAAAGGAGGAGATTAGAATAATCCAGGAGGCAAAAATAGAGCTAACTTTTAGGGCAATAAGTTCAGGAGTCATAGCAGAGATTTTTGCAAAATATAATATTAGAGACCAACAAGTCAGGAGAATACTAGGGAAACTATACCTCAAGGCAGAAAACGAGAATAATAATAGAGGAAACAGAGCCCCTCCAAGCATATGTTACATATGCTAAGGAGCTCATTATGCCAACAAGTGCCTCCATAGAGTTGATCTTCATTAGAAAGCCCTAGAAGAAGCCACCCACAAAATCTTTGTGATGATAGGTAGTCCCATACTTGATGGTCAAGTTACTCCATTTTTGCTTAATGGTAAAATTTTTGATAAATATGAACATCTTTTAATAGATAGTCGATCAACTGATAGCTTTAATTCCACTAGATTAGTGAGGGACATACCTGAAATACCTAGGATTTTGGCTAATGGTTGGAAGGTAGAGTATGGCTCAGGACAAACATACTAAGTCAACCAATGTCTATTTGACCCTCACATCATTTTTCCACAAGGAAAAACTAATTAGAATTTGTATGTGGCACCTTTGCATGCTTTCGACACCATTCTTGGTGTTGACTACTTAAAAGCCCATAAAGCTCTTCTAAACTTTGAGGAAAGATGGGTCGAGTTTTCAGATGAGTCTAATCAAAGGATTAAGATTCATTGTGGTCATAGTGATATTAGACCACATTTATTGACTACAATAAAGAAAGCCATTAGGAATAAAGGAATGGTTTTTGTAGTTAAAATGAATAGGAAAGAGGAAACTGATATGGGATCAAACCTCTTCCAAAAGCATCCTGTCTTGGGAGAATTCAAGGATGTGTTTTTGGAGAATCTTCCAGGGTTACCTCTTGAAAGAAAGTTTGAATTTTCTATTGAATTATTACCTAGAGCTACATCTATTGTAAGTGCATCGTACAAAATGAATCCCATTGAGCTAAAAGAGCTCAAAACATAAATTTAGGATTTGTTAGAAAAAGGGCTAATCAAGCCAAGTGTGTCACCATGGGGAGCTCCTATCTTGTTTGTTAAAAAAAAGATGGTATCTTGAGAATGTGCATAGATTACCAGATGTTGAATAAGTTTACTATTAAAAATAGGTACTCCTTACCTAGAATTGATGATCTCTTTGATCAATTGAAGGGAGAAACCATCTTCTCGAAGATTGATCTAAGGTCTGGTTATCATCAGTTAAGGATTCAAGAAGAAGACACTTCTTAAACAACATTTAGAACAAGGTACAAACATTTTGAGTTCATAGTCCTACCTTTTGGGCTCACTAATGCCCCAACCGCATTCATGAATCTCATGAATAGCATTTTTAGAGAGCAATTGGATAGGTTTGTGCTCGTGTTTCTAGATGACATACTGATCTATTCCAAGAACAAGGAGGAATATGATAAACATATGAAAATTGTACTTGAGATTCTTAGAAATAATCAATTATATGGAAAATTTTCAAAGTGTGAATTCTATACTCCACAAGTACAATATCTAGGACATATTATCTCTGTTAAAGGGATTGTAGTCAATCCCAAGAAAATAAAAGCAATTATTGATTGGCCTACACCTACTAATATGACTGAGGTGCAAAGCTTTATGGGTATTGTAGGCTATTATAGGAGATTTTTCAAAGGATTTTCAAGAATTGTCCAACCCATTACAAACCTTCAAAGGAAAGATAAATCCTTCAAATGGATAGAGCAGTGTGAAGAGTATTTTCAAGTATTGAAAGAAAGGTTGACAACCACACTGATTTTGCAATTACCTGATCCTAATAAGCAATTTACAGTGTGTACTAATGCATCAATTGAAGGATTAGGAGGGGTTTTGACCCAAGATGATGTGATTATTACCTTTGAATCGAGAAAAATTAAAAGGTACAAGATTAATTATGCCACTCATGACTTGGAGTTGGCAGGTGTTATACATGCCCTTAAGATTTGGAGCCACTATTTATTGGAAAAACCATTTGAACTAAAAACAGATCACCATAGTTTAAGATACATATTTACTCAACCCTTATTGAATGCCAGACACCGATGTTGGATGGAGTTTCTAGCTAAGTATGATTTTGACATTGAATATATTAAGGGAATGGAGAATAAGGTTGTTGACGCTCTAAGCAGGAGAGAGAGCATTATGACAATGATAAAATATCAATATGATTTGTTGGATCAGATTAAAAATTTGCAACAAAAATATGAATTATGCTAGTCTTGCAATATTTAGGTTGAGCAAGAATTTGGAAAGGATACAAGCTTTGTATACAAATATGACTTGTTGTTTTATAAGAATAGGTTGGTAGTTCCAAATTCATGTGGATTGAGAGAAACAATCCTTAAGGAGGCACACAATACTCCTTATTCGATGCATCCAGGGAGAGCAAATATGAACGAAAGCTTAAGAAAGGTCTACTATTGGCTAGGTATGAAAAAGAATGTCACTAATTATGTGTCTAGATGCTTAGAGTGCTAGAAAGGGAAATCAAACATCTACATCCAATGGGTAGGTTGTACCCACATGAGATACCTACACAAAAATGGTAGGTGGTATCAGTGGACTTTATAGTGGGATTTCCTAAAACAAGGTTCGGGTATGATGCAATCTTAGTAGTTGTGGATCAGTTAACTAAGGTTGCACATTTTATACCAGGCAATGCGCAAGATGATGCACTTGCAGTAGCGAGCAAGTTTGCTCTGGAAGTGGTAAGACTACATGGATTTTTAGAAGTCATAATCTCTAATAGGGATTATTGCTTTAACTCTAAATTTTAGCAGGCTTTGCATGAAGTATTGGGAACCAAATTGAATATTAGTACCACTTATCACCCTGAGACAAATGAGAAGATTGAGTGGGTGAATAAGGTATTAGAGGATATGCTAAAAATATATTGCATGGATTAGCATACAAAGTGGAAATACTATTTATACCTAGTTGATTTTACATACAATAACAATCACCATGCATCATTAAGTATGACACCTTTTGAAGATTTGTATGGAAGAAAATGTAGGACTCCCTTGTCCTGGGATAATTTGAAAGACCAGATAGCGATTGAACTAAAAACAATAAAAGAAATGGAAGATCAATTGAAAAGAATTCAACAAAAGCTGAAGAAGGTTTTAGATCGCCAAAAGAGCTACGCAAACCTCAAAAGGTCATCAAGAGAATATTCTGTGGGAGATAGAGTGTTCCTAAGGGTGAAGCCAACTAAAATTTCCATAAAATATTCTGAACTTGACTCCAGATATGTGGGTCCATTTGAAATTGTGGGTAAGATAAGCCCTGTTGCATACAGACTTGCTCTACTGCCAAGCTTATCCAAAATCTATAATGTCTTCCATGTGTCCCTCTTTAGGAAGTACATTTTTGATCCTACTCATGTTTTGGATGTTTCCAAATTGTAGATGACCAATTCACTAAGAATTGAAGTCCAGCCTATTTGTATACTTGGTTTTAGGATGAAAAACCTGAGGAAGATGAGTATAGACCAGTGCAGGGTCCAATGAGACCTCTACTCGGATAAAAATGCCACGTGGTAAAATATGGCAGATATGCAGCAAAAGTTTCCTTTATCTGTTTGAGGTTACAGACATTTAAAAATATATATTTTATGATTTGATGATATATGTATATACACATATGGATATGAGACTGGACATTGAGTAGAATAGTTTATGTTTTGAGATACTGAGTAGAGTAGCCTTGCTTATGTAAAGATGTATGTTTTGGTTTATTCATGGACTTTTGATTGAATGCAATATGATGTATTAAATGATTTAATTGCATGTTCAAATCTGGATTAGTTTGGCATATGTGAAAAGCTATATTTTGAATATTCAATTTGTTTGACCATCCCATGAAACACAGGGACGATGTTTGTTTCTAGTGGGAGAGGATGTAACGACACTCCTCGCATGATCATTGATTATAGATTAATTAATGAATTACACTTGTCTTTTATTATAGAGCATGGTACCGCTGATGATCATGGTGTATGCAGGGTCAGGTATATACTTTTAACATATAGGTTTGATCAACAAAAAAGGTAAGTGGGGAAGTGATGATTCGGCTTGCGAGTACACAAAATATCACGCTTTGCATATCATATAAGTGCATCTTAGGTGTTTTACATTGTGCTTGTTTTAATTGAATGTATGTTTTATTGATGCTTGCTTATGTTTTAAGGTGGCAATGATGATGGGAGCCACCCTTTATTTAATTAAGTGGTGAATTGAAACTATCCATTCTTTTATTTATTTATTTATTGTTATATGAAATGAAAATTAAAAACAAACCAAAGGTAGAAAATATGTTCTTAAAATATTTAAATTAAAAATATATATAATAATGACAAGATATTAAGTAATTGTCCGTTGGGACATGCTTTTGAGTATGTTTTTGTAAATATTAACATAGAGTTATAGAAATAGGAAATTATAAAGAAAAGTGAATGAAATGAATTTCTCAACGTTCTTTCATGATGAGGGAGAACATGAACATTATGATTATTTGTAACTTCCTTCGTGTTTAGCTTTGCACATGAAAATGGATTGGGATAAGTTTTTGGGTTCTCCGAGTGGTAGAGGGGGAGGGAAATAACATGCATGGCATAAAAGAAATGGGTATGGGAGGAAGACTAGTAGGAGATCAATATGTGTTTTGCTTTCGAATTTCTGTTGTGCCTGTATCCGTTGGTAGAAATTGACTTTTGAAAATAAGATTAGGTGTGCTTGCTTTTATTTATTTGTTGTGTATTAAAGAATGCTGGTAAATTGTGAGTTAATATTGTATTAGTTTTTGGTTTTGTGCACTCTCTAGAGTATGTTATTTGAAACCCTGGTGGAGTATTTTTGTTGTTGTGAGTATGATTAGAAGTTGCAATGCCTCAACTGTAACAAGATTATCTTGTTTAGTTGATGAATTCAATATATATAAAAGAAAGAATATATATATATATATATATATATATCTTTCTTTCTTTCCCTATCAAAGAATGAGAAAAATTGAATGCTTTGAGGTATGATTGTCTAATATCAAGTATGGCTCGAAGTACTGATTTATGGATTAGCAAACGAACACATTTGCATTGGCTGGGTGATGCCAATTTAGAGTGAGTTTTGTTGCTTGTGGGTTAACCATTTTTCATTGAAAGCGAATGTGTGTTGCAGCGCGAACATAGGATAAAATGCATGTTTTTCCACATGTGATTGTAAACTTGTTTTCATTTATGAGAAACCTACATATTTGGAATAGATAAGTAGGCATATTATTTCTTTAAAAGCTGAAATTTGATCCCTAATCTTAAGTTGGCCATGGGCGAAGTTGTTGCGATCAGGGAAAATTGAGCCATGTTGCAGCTTTGTTTGGGAGCAGCACCACAAGATACATATACTTATAGAGAGTGAACTTCTACAAGTTTATCTGTAGTAGTACCATGGAAGGAACAAGTTGTGTTGTTATGAGCTTATCATTACCTTTTGACCTATTCCTAGAAAATGAGTTTATTATTTGGATACACCTTGATATTGTTATAATGAAGTCAAGTGGAGAGTTAAACGTGCACATTTGGTAAGTACTACCTGACCGTAGTTGTATATTGGCCAATCTATTTATCAAAATAATATAACCTTTGGGAATTGTTGTATAGTTCTGCAATAAAGGGGAGCAGAGAGACATGCATCTTTGTAGATGACTCAGAGTCAAATATCAATGTAATATAATGATTTATTGGCAACTAAGCATGTTAAACTTATGTATGAATTATTAATGTTAAAAGAAAATTCATTCTTGTTATTTTTCGAACTACATGTTGAAGCAGAGTTGCATTAACCAAAACACATACAATCCATAGAAACAGAGAAAATACAAAAGTTTACTAGTATTTTTTGCTGAGGAGAATGGCTCTTACGGAGACCAATCCCATACAAATTCAAAATTCCCCCTCAAATACCCTGTTTCTCCTTTTTTCCTGCCTAGAACAATCTATTTGAAATTTGAATTTCGGGGGTAAACTTCCCGAGGTCATAACTCATCGCTCATTGCTTGAAATGACTATTGGCGCATATTATCGGAAAGCTCTCGAAGGGGTTTGCATCTTAGTAATGTCCAAAAGGAGATTACCACCATTTTCAGCCCTCAAAAAGGCCTCTAAGACCTTCAAAATTGACCTCCAAGTTTTACTAGCAGGATTTTCACTAGTTTTGACAGGGTAGAAGACCTTAAAATTTACATATCTCCCAAACCGCTCAGGATATTGGGACGATTCTTTTGGCGTTGGGTCTATTTCTCCATCCTCTAAAAAAATAAACAAACTTTAGAACAAAATGAAGCAAATACAAAATTGGGTGATGCAAGATCACTCTTACACCATTGGATGCTCATGCGTCACATGTTAGGAATGTAATGTTACTTTCCACATAGTTTTGAATGGAGAAGAAAACTGTAGGTTAATTAGTTTAATATTTGATGGTTTCATTTACCAAAAGAATGGCCATTTTAGTTGTGAGCAAGCTATCTTTTATTCTCCAAGTTTTTAATTATTTTTTTCGCATATGAAAGTGTTAATAGATAGGAAATGTACCCTATGTGTGAAATCTGGAAATGACTTTCAAATAAAATAGAATTTAGTTTCAAATGCTTGCACATGTTGGTTTAACCATTTACAAATTTGACCTTTAATTATTGGCAAGAATTAACCTTTATTTTGCAAATTTTTGTGGTCTATAAGAGACCTAATACTAATTATTAAGTTTAGTTAAAATTGTGGTAATTCGATTAAACCACCGGTGTTAAATCGTAGAATTGTCTTGACCTGGGAAAGAAAGTCCTTTTCACCATACCATGAGGTGCATTGAATGTTTAGCAGCTAGTTTCAAATAACAAAAACCTAAGTTGAGAAATGAAAATAAGAAAAAAAAAGAGACTGTCGTATAAACAATGTTTTAGACTTAGGAAACAATCCTTGTCGTAAATGTAGCAATCCCCTGGTATGAACTAGGAGCTGAAGCTTATAATTAAATGGTTTTGGATATAAGTCCTTTAATGTGCTTAAACACCTTGATGTAAGTTGTGAGATAACCTAAAAAAAATACATATCAATATGTTTACTTTGTTTTTCTTTTTGAAAAAAGGGGTTAAGAGGTATTCTTAGAGTTAATAAGAGGTTGAACGGTAGAATATTAAGTGTAATAAAAGAAAAATAATGCCTTATGGGAAAGCTGTAAAAATTGATCATTAGATAGGATTTTAAAAGTATGGAAAGAAATATTATTATTATTTATGTGAAGAATAGTTGTTTTAGGTTTGGTTATAATATATTGGGCATATTTTCTTAGGTAATGAAATTTACTTTAGTGTAGGGCAGGTATATCAACATGTTGAGTGGAAAACTCTGGTGTTGAAAGTTGAGACTTTTTAACCTACGAGATCCTAAGGAAACCATTAAACCAAACGGAAACAACTTAAAATTTCAAATGGTAGTTTATCGAGAAGGATAAACAAAAGTTATTGCCAAAAAAAAAGACTTAAACACCCAATGTCATTGAGGTGCGGGTATGCACACAATAAGTCTCGAGGGCAACCGTAGTCTAACGAAATTGGTCGGAACATGTGACTTGGTCAAGACTGGTAACGAGGGGCAGTATGGGATGCCTTCTCTAGGTTGTCGCTTGGGTAAGACTATGATAAATCCCTTGTTCATTTGACTTAGCTAATTCAGCGACGACGTTTGGTATGGGATAAACGATCGTGAGTCACAATGGGTATGTGTGATCAAGTCCAAGGTTAGGGTATTGACATGGCTCTAGATGATTCTGGGTAGTGGATAACCAACTAGAAATTGGGCATATATATGCTAATCTCCTTTCATACACATAATGGAACAAGTCGACCGGTTAGTCGAGGGTTCAGTATGCTAAGGGATGGGGAAGTATGCATCCACCCTCTAGGTGTTATGGGCCCTAAAGGATAACCCCAACCATGGAATGACCCTCATACTAGAACTAGAAGATGTTAAATTAGACAAGTCGCTTCCAATGAAACCATTTTACGAGCTTTGACCAATCTCATCCACTTGGGTGACTGTTTGTAGTAGTCATAAACTCAAAAGTGGCCTGATATGCATGTACTAATTAAAGGTTATGATAATAATACATTGGGTGAAACAAATCTACTATGAACATGAAAGTACTCTTAGGAACAAAACAATGATTTGAAAACAAAAAAAAAATACCCTGTAAGATTGCTTGGCTTTTTCATGCAGTACAATCAGGTGAGTAGATCTAGGTTGTTACAACAATAAGAAGATGGTAGCTATCTGGATAACCATCGTGAGCCCAATTAGATGTGAAAGATAATTAGGTCTACATGCTCGATTGTATAGAGAAAGATGGATCCATAACCACTATCTTTGTTGCACTTCAACCAATGGAAGAGCCATTATTAGTTATCACCGAAAAGGTTCACATGCTTCGACCAATGGTAGAACCTCATTTAATTATCATCGAAAGAGCTATTAGGGATGGGGGCTATCGATTATTATAATCGAACGATTGATGCAACTTTATGGCTCAAAGGCCTCCATATTCGCTTCAAATATCTATAGATTGTCAGATCGTATTTTTGCCCAAGATCGACAATCTATTCTTCAGTCAGACTCTTTAGTGGGATATCCTTCTTGCTTTCTCCGAGGTTGACCACGTGGTTGTCATGTGCCTTATGCTATCAAGATTTCCTTTGATAGTTGCTTTGATTACTTTATGAAATTATGCAAACCATCAAATAGAAAATTAATGACTTATGGAGCTCTGAGGATCCCTTTGTTTCACTTAGCTTTGAAAGGCTAACTCCAATCATAAATTTAAGAAAACAATTATATGTGCTCCTCGAAACTTATCAAGTCAAACTGACCAATGCTATGCATGATTTTAAAAAACTTCTTCAATCTTACTCCTTTCAAGTCAATATCAATAATGATTAAACAAATTAAATGGTTCGTTAAAGTTACCTTCTAAACAATATTTTTCAAATGTAATAAATTTTCACTATAAACTAACTACAAACTTATTATCTAGTAAAAGGTAAACCCACCAATTTGAAGTTACCTTCCGAAACAATATTTTTCGGATGTAATAAATTTTCACTATAGGCTTTGCTATTATGAGACTACCTACAAACTCATTATGTAGCAAAAGGTGAACCCACCAATTTAAAGAGACTATACATAAATATACACATCCCCACAACAAGAATCGCCACCGCCTGTTCCACCCCTTTTCTATGATCCACGTTAGTCAACCCCCCTCAAGGAGGGTGCCCTTCCCTTTGCTTTCACCCCATGGGTGAACAATGATATGATGGACACCCACTTGTTCTGCCTTTGTCAGACATTTTAAAGTTTTTGACCAATCAAATAAATAAACCTGAAAAAAAACTTCCCGTAGTGATAGACTATTGTGTTGTCAGAACACTTCAAACAAATAAAAATAATTTTTTTTTTCAAATAAAATTGATAATTTGTTAATTTTTTATTTTTTTTATTGGATCTTCCTTCTTATTCATTATAATATATAATTACTTTTTATAATTTTTTTTTATTTGTTTATTGTGAGAAATTTTTATGACGGACTCAGAGTTGAGTAATCTCCTTTCAACCATAACCCCTCGTAAATTCAAGAGCTATATTTATCAATAGAAAATTTAACACAAAGTCACCACATACACCCACCCTTCACACACTCACCCACCCACGATTTGAACCTTGAACCGAAAAACCAAAGTCCCAAACTTTACGCTGCACCCCAAATACACTTTTACAAAAAAATTTAATGTAACTTATAATATAACGGCTGCACTCTCAAATACATTTTTATAAAATTTTTAATGTAGCTTATAATATTAACACTCTATATTCTGCAAGGTAAAGATTCCAACCAACCTTAATTACCTTAATCGCTACCCTTCCTTCTAAAAACACTTTAGCAAAGGAGGGACCTTCAACCTAAAAATTTAAAAATTCAAACAATCATATATCTATTGGAAGCCTTAAATTATGAGAGGCATTTATTAAGTTGGATCTCCCAAATGGTAGGATGGATTTGATGGGATTTGACAACTATAAAGTAAAATTCCCAATAGGACGGACATACTTGAAAATCCACGTCCACGTTGTCGGCTACAGCGTACAAGAGTGTTGATGTCCTTTTATTAAATTTTAAATGATAAAATATATTCCAACCGTCCTCAATCTAATGATGTCACTAGAAAGATCTGGAACGTTTAAAAAACTTATTTTTTAATAATATATATATATTTTTTGATGAGGAATCTTTTATATTCAATATATCCGCAACATGTAAGAGGAGAGATTTGAACCTGGGCCTATTGATAACTGGAGAGTTTTAACTACCCACTTGCTCTACATGAGTTTTAATAATATTTTAAAATATTATACAAGCTAAAGTTCTTCTGCCCAACTTCAATGAAATTAAAAATAAAAAACCAACTAATACTAAAACCCAACCCTGTTTATAGGGTGAGTTCCACCTAACCAGTCATGTTCCACCCTACTCAGCCCATCTAACCACTCATTTTCCACCCTACCTTACTTTAAGTTTATATATTAATTTTTAGGTGAAAGTAAAATGGTAAATAGAGGGGTTTTAATTGAGTGTTTGTTAGTTTAAGTTTAACTGTTCTAATCTCCAGTCTCTTTAGTATTTTATTTTTATTTTTACTTAAACTACAAGTTTACTAGATGAGACAGAAATATAATGATAACTTTCCAAATTTAAAATTATCCATTCCCAAGTATAACCAAAAATATAAAATAGTTTTTAACATTATTATAGTATAAAATATTGTTTATTTTAAATAAATGCGAAGATAAATATGTGTTTATAAAAAAGTATTTATTTATTATTGATATAAAGTTTGAAGATCTTAAACCATTCAAATTTATAATTAGACAACTTATACATTCATATTTGGTGCGCTGACTACTTATAATTTAGTTGACTTCTTTTTTATCTTGGAGTTTATAAAATTTATTAAAAATAAAAATATTTATATTTTATATTTAAAAATATATATTTTTAAATTTATTATGACAAAGACGATGACGACCTTTCAATATTTACACGTCATTGTGTGTAGTTACTGGTTAGAAGAGAATCGTACAGAGCAATCAATCGACAGCATAAGGCCAGAAGCCAAATCACTCGCCAACACGTGAAAATGGCATTTTCCGTGGAATATTCTATTTTAATATTTCTCCGACTTGGGAAAAAGAAGTATATCCGTGAAAGATCGAGAAGCACCGTCAGAGGGACACGAATGAACGGCCGCGATCTTCAGACTTGAAGATCCGTCACCATCCGAAGCCAATCTGCCAGCCTGTACCTTGTTGAGATGTCAAACAAGCGTCACATCACGACGTGATGGTATCTGGCTGCCGTCTGGCCTGTGAACACCGACCGGCAGGTGGCTCTTGCTTTTACCGGGCCTTGCGTGCTGCACTCTGTTTAAGATTCTGGAAAACTTAAACGGTTGCCTGGCCGGAAATTTTCAAGGCGTTTGGGAGCTGCGCGCCGGAGTTTTGATTAACGGTAAGGAATTTTGTGTTTTCTGGTCTAATTTCGCTTTACCGGCTAAATTTTGTGCGTGGGAATATTTGTGTTCTTCTAAAACGAAGGATCATGTCATGAATTTTGTCCGTTTTTTTTGTATGGATTTTCAAGCTTATTTTGCCGAACAAATTCGTTTCTTGTGGAACAGAGAGTTTGTATTTGTCATGAATTTTGTCAAGTTTTTCTTTTATGGATTTTCAAGCTTCTTTTTCGGAACAAATTCGTTTCTTGTGGAACAGAGAGTTTTTATTTGTCATGAAATTTGTCCATTTCTTGTATGGACTTTCAAGCTCCTTTTTCGGAACAAATTCATTTCTTGTGGAACAGAGAGTTTTTATTTTTAAAAATAGTTTATAACTTCGAAGAACTTATGTTAAATTCTGGTTAAGTGAAATGGAAAATGTCTTATTTGATTTTTCTGGTGAAGATGTTATAAACTGCAAGCGCCTCTGGCGGGACGTCACGGATTTGAAAAGATAAAGAGAATTTAGCTTAACTTTGAATTTTCTGTCTGCAAAACATTGGTTGCTACAAACTTTCTTTGCAAATTTTGATGTTCTCTTGGAAAATTTATAATTCCTGGTGTCTATTCTGTAAATTTATACTGCACCAGCTTTGCTGAAATATTATCGGTCTTTTTAATTTATTTTTGGTAACGGACATATTCGATGACAAAGTTTTTCCTAATTTTTAGTTATTTTATCATTATTAATTTATATCTTCTAATTTTTAAAAATTTTCCTTTAAAAAAACTGATGTAAATTTTTCTCTGGATTGAAGCGATTCGGCGAGATGGGAAAGGAATCTGGTTTACTGTATTTCTTGTGCAGCTCTTTTATCTTTTTGTTGTATGAGAGAGAGATTGTAGTGAAGATGAGTTTGGTTTGGTTATCTGTGCATGTGCATGCTTTTATCTATTTATTGTGGAGTCGTACGCTTGAGCCAGGGATCCAAAGCGCCTAGAAAATGTAAATAAATGATGTTTTGTGCCTTTTATGTAGACTCCAATTAAATGTTGATGTTTCAGTCATGTAAAAATCCTAATATTCTGTCTCATATTTTCACCTGTTTCCGTGGTTACTGTAGAATTATGTATCGATAACTTCGTACTTGCACATTGTCTTTTTTCTTTCTTTGAAGTTCCTTATCCTTCAGTTCTTTGCGCAAAGGTGGAAGCCATCATGGACGTAATTAAAACTAAATTCATTTCATTTTCACGTTTTTCTTCTAAGCTAAAACCATTTTCATTTCATTTCCATATATTCACCTTACCAAAGCAAAATCATTTCCATATATTCTCCTTACCATTTATTTTTTGTAATTTTTTATTTTACTAGTGTTGTTGTGATTGTGGAAGAAAAAGTGTGACTATGCACATCATTAAGTGATAATTAATATTATTACTTAACTCTAATGCTGTCGAGGTTGTGATTGTAGAAGCGAACGTGTTACTAACATTATTATTTAACTCTATTGCTATGGATTAGCATAGAAGACTATTTTCAATAGTGGGATACATGCATCCACATGTGCTTGGGTTTCCCGGCTACTTCGTTGGTTCTGATGTATATCCCACATACATGTCCTGTAGAAGGCTGCATAAGCTGTTAATCAAAGCAACCTGCCATATAAGGTCCAAATTCAAAATGGGAAGTAACGGTCACTCTATTTTTAAAAAGGGAATATTTCTTTTTTAGAAGAGGAAATCCAAATTACCATTTTTAGTGCTGGAATTATTGATAGGAAAATAATAGATTTTAGATTGGTCGTGTTATGGCTTTGCATTGCAGATAGGGAAACATGTGGTGAAGTAAACAATCTATTTTTTTAAGCTCGCCTCATATGTGAGGCAAACAACAATAGTTTATGCTTTAGAATATTATAAATTAGAGTAAATTAAAGGTAATTGATATTTTCACAACTAAGATTATTATTGAAAAAACTAAATGCACCTAGAATTCCAATCATGAATGCAGGGTTCTTCCCATTTCAAAGACGATGAGAACGGAGAAACACTCTGTATTACAAAAAAGTGAGCTATACTACTGATAGTTTGCTTTGCAAAGAAATTGGGAATTATTTTAGATTTAAAACAACTCTGGGATTTTCTTTGAAAGTCTTATTTGGAATATATAAATTTTAGTTTCAAAAGGCGAGAATATTTTTTACTATTTAGAGGAACTCTGCTCTATATTTAGTTTAATTAGCCACTGCGGATTTGAGAGTTTTGAAACTAATAATATTGCTTACTTCCACTCTCATTTTTGTGCCGTTGCACCCATCTCAGTAACTGAACTGTAACGATCAGTTATTCAAACATATAATTTATGTTTATGATTTAGACGATCTTTTGAAACATGGTTTCATTTATGTTGCAGATACCTTATTATGATTCTTTTAGCAAGTTTTGAAAACAAATATGTACTAGTTGGTAGCTCTTTAAACGTAATGCTAAATCGAAATTTCATTGCAGTATAATGCTCGGTTTTTTCATCATGGGAGCGTGAGAACTTGATAAACTTCAGGGTTCAAGTCACTGCACAATTGTTGAAGAAATTTCAGATAAATCAAAAACTGCTGTAACACTATCGAAGCATTCGTTGCATTAAAGCAGTTACGGCTTATTTTATGCAGCGGAAAAGTCTTAAAAATGAAGTACCTCGAATACACCCCTCTTGCCAGGTACAGCAACTTTCGATTGCCTGGAAATCAGCTTGAGGTAGATTATGAACTTGGTGTAAAATGAGTGTTTTGTTTTTTTCAATTTAATTTAAGTTTATAGTCTACTACGTTAACGAACCGATTTTAGACTTGTAATCCATGAGTGGACAGACTCACACGCTAAATTGCTTTTTGTTCAGGTTAAATGCGTTTCTGAGCCATGTTAATCTCGGAGAATGTGTTCTGAGAGGGGTTCTTGAAGCTTATTCCTGTAAAGGCATTTCTTACCCTTGCAAATTTTCAAAATACATTTTTTATTTGTCATAAAATTTTCAATCTACAGGACCCTTTAATTTTGCAGCCATGATTAATCTCTTCTTAAGGCTCTTCTAATTACAAAGCAAAAGTTTGTAACTTGATAAATTTTTTCTTAGGATGCTAAGAACCATTGTTGTCATTTTAGTCAATAAAATTAAGGTTTTACATCAAAGTGTATAACCTAGGGGACTTGATTCATGTCATTATGAACTTTCTGCGCATGGCCTTGAACAAACACTACTTTGTATTGGCTTTGAGCTGTGAGCTCTGTCTTAGGTCTGATCAGAGGGGGAGTATCAATTGATGGTGATTTATGTCATTTGTACTAACATTAGCACGTTGTTTCCCTTTCAGGCAAGGTTGCAGGGGTGGACAAGAAGCTGTCCCGTAGCTTGGAGCAAGAGGTAAGTTGATTTAGAACCTTGCATCTTCTAGATTTGGGCATCTTCTCTTAATCATTCCTTCCCTTTTTAATTTAAATTGTTGCTACTTTCTTCTAAGTTAGTCAACCTCAAAGGGGTCATGGTTAAAGTTTAACATCAAAAGTGACTGTGGGTGAACCGTGCATCCCAAATTTGAAGTTTTAACATCAAAAGTGACTGTGGATGAACCATGCATCCCAAATTTTAAATTTCATGGATTGAAAGGCGTTATTGACAAAACCATGCTGGGTTTTTTTGGGTAACTGATATGAGTGTAGAGAGTTTGCTGATATGTTTCATAGTGATGGGGGGCATACCCCACCAAGATGACCTAGGTTCGAAACTTCAAATCTAATGGGCGAAGGTTTTTTTTGGTAGGAAGCAGGGGTTCAAATCTAATGGTTGAAGGTTTTATGGTTGGAGCCAGATCCATTAGCTGACCATATAACACTAGTGCTATGCTAAGTGGGGCAGCCAGCATTTGAGAGAGATTTCAGGCAAATTATACTTAGAAAATTTAAAACAGATCATACAACGAAAATGCCAATGAATGTTTGGAGTGGTCTGTTATTTGAGACTCTTCTAGTCTTGCTTCCTACATCCACAGGTCCCATATGTAAGATATAGTGTGTGTCAAGGAGCTGGTATCCTGACTTGGCCCTTAATCTTCTCAAAATGTAAGAAACTCAGCTTGTGAATACTACACTTTTAATTATTGGTGGCACATGAATTCCTTATGTTCTTTTTCTTCAATTTTTAGACATTTTTATTGACTAGGTTCCTCCCTTAAATATATGTGTGAATATATAATTGTCTTTTTTTCTGTTACATCAGTGTAACCTAGTAGACCACCTTATACAGAATTTACCACTAGTGTTTGTGTGGACTCCATTTCTCCTTAATGTGTACTAGAAGGGAGTCATCAGCCCAGAACTGAAGCAAAAGTGCCACATCTTTTAAGTCCAGTATATTTATGATCTGTGTTCACTTGATGTCAAGATGGAGGACTACTTAATATTGTGCTATCCTTTGTATTGTGGGATCAAATATCAGTGCTGGTGCTAATAATTTTAGGTCTGAACAGCCTCACTTTTAAATATTTGCTACTAAATATAAGAAATCTGTTTGGCTTTTGATATCAAGGTAACGGTCTCTTAGAGAAATTCGTAGCACCTAGTACTCATCTTGTCGCCATTTTCTTTCAGCCTATTGTCAACAGAATGGACATAGCCACTTTGATGCAAAAGATAATTCTATATTTTTGAGGCACTATGTGCATTCTTGATTCACTGAGAAACATGGTTTTCTTGTCAGTAATCATGAGCCAGTAAACAGAAGTTTCTATCACTCCATCTTCCTTGAGATATATAGCTTGGATGTAGGCCTAGACAGTCCTCTTCCCTGTTGGTTTTATAGCATCTATTTGAAATCAGTATAGTTTGCCTTGGCTGGCTGCCATCCTTTTTCTATATCTGTTCGGCATTTGCCCTATATCCATGCATTTTCTCTATTTTTTTCCTCGCGCGTTTTTAGTAGGTGCATATGGATGGATTATGCACCCTTTTGGTATTTTGGTATGGGAGTTACATTGAATGATTCCAGTCGTCCTTATATATATATATATTAAATTGGTTATATGGGATTGATCATTGAAATGGATCCCAACTGTATTACGTTATCACCACATAGTTTAGTAAGATTCGAACCTGGGTCTTCTCCTTGAAAGGAATTTCTTCTCTCATTTTTAGTAGGTGCATACGCATTATGCACCCTTTTGGTATTGTAGGGGGAAGTGCTTTTAGGAGTTCCATTGACTGATTCCAGTCATCATTAGACATAAATATAATTTTTTTTTTTAATTGGTTTTATGGGATTGAAATAATTCCCAACTGTATTACATCATTACCACATAGTGGTATTTGGCTATTATGCACATATCACTTGGCAATATTCGAACCTGGGTCTCCTCCTTGAAGGCCGAGTAATTTACTGGTTGAGCTAATGTCATTTGATTAAACAGAAATATTATTTTTTCTTTTATTTTATTGCTGGCACTTTAATAGACACATTGACTGGTTTTGGTCCTCCTTGGACATTGAGTTATTATTTTGGTCTGTTTCTTTCTTTTCTGTCTGACAATCTGCACCTTTTCAATCTTGCAGGTCTTGGACTACCTCTCAGAGTCTCCTGAAAACCATTCTTCCTCTCCAGTAGGTCCTCTGTGCAGCTCAACAAGGTAGATGCAAAATGTCGAAGGTCAAATTTTTTTTACTAGAAAATTTGAAGGAAAAAATTATTTTCAACTTCTAAATGCCCTGATTTATTAGTAGGGGGGGTGGTACAATCTAGGCCTGTTAGTTTACAACATGCTATTGTCTTGACAGTCGCAGGACATTGATCCATCTTATATTGACTCTGAACCACATGTATCCAGATTATGACTTCAGGTAAAATAAATTTTTATGTAAAAATTCTTTATTGTTTGATTACTAAATTTTTATGTAAAAATTCTTTATTGTTTGATTACAAGTCTTGTATCTTCAAGAATATGTAGGGAAGGATATTTGGGTATTGCCAATGTCAAACCTTTAAATGACTTGGCAAACCCAACATGTATCATTCCTTTGTGAGAATAGGAAGTGGTGTCAGAGGGTTGACAAGCAGTTTTGTGGACTGCTGCTCCAGAAGGGGCTGAGAGTTCAATTCTCTCCATTTCCTATGAGACAATTTTTTTAATATTCGCTTTTCAAATTTTGAGAGAGTTTAGTTCTCTCCATTTCGTGTGACGCATATGATTCTTTTGATGTCCACTTCTTATTTTACACAAAAATGTAAGTTAAGATTTTATATCAAAATACTCAGGATGATGATGTTAAGTGCACGACTCTGTTATTCTCTCTACATAAATGGTAGTTTTTATCTGGGACGTATTAGTGGTTCTAATATTTGCACCTCTTTCATCATTTTCAACTCTATAAAGAAGCATGATCCGATCTCATCATTTTTCCAAGGAACGTGAAGGAAATACTGTGAAGCAGAAAATTGAAAATTACTTGCTAGAGGCAGGAAAGGTAGTGACATATCTTGTCCTGTTTGTGTGAACGGTTTCTAATAATTTTCTAATAATTTTAATTTTACATGGGTTTTGTTAGTCGGACGTCACACGTTTTGTAATTTTTATGATGACAGGTGTGGGCTGTGGAAAATGGAGATGATATTTCTCTTCTCGATAGCATTTGGAAAGCAATTGATGAGGTCTGCATTTTTTTCCTGGTCATATCTTGTTTATAGTAGTCATTTAGTCAACACCTTTCAAGGGAAAGTGTCATTTCCTTTCTTCTGGAAACATTTAATTATCGTCGGATGTTATTTAATGGAAAAAGCAGCAGTGTAAACGTAACAACTCAATGGTGGGCAGGTGATTGACCTTGCAGATTGTGAGATGTACAGCTACATGCCCGAAGTTGAAGGGGACCCATTTTTCGAAAGAGGAATGATGTATGTGCTTCTTCGAAAGAACTCTTCTTAGTTGAATCCTTGTCTCTCTGCCTCAAAGGCAGACAGACTAGACTGTCTTGCCCTTGGACTCGTGGCTTCCCTCGATATAATGGGAAGCTACTTAAAGACGAATATCAGTAATTTTAAGCTAACCATTCTTTATTCATTGCAGATGGTTTTTCAACTTCTTTTTCTATAACAAAAAGCTCAAACGAATTCTTTGCTTCAGTTGTCGCTGTTTAAGGTAGGATCTACTAATTTTTGCCACATGATTTCGTAGAGGGTGATAATTTATACACTACTAATAGGGGATTTTTTTTGTTTGCAGCAAACTTGCTATGGATGACTCCTTTGCTGATGAGTTGATGAGTGACGAAGAGGCAATTTTTTGGGGTATGGACATGGAGTGACCTGTAATTCTATGATCTTTGTAAATAAAGAAAAGTTCTCACTAGGATAACTTGCTTGGGAATTTGTAAATTGTGTGTAGATATCTCATCTATAGCATGTACAATTTTGTACTGAATCCAATAAATTTGGTCTTCCAATGCTAGATGCGATCCTCTAATTTTCTTAGTTGTGTTCTTACTTTTCTAGATAGGCAGAACGTTTGTCTCACAGCAGGGACGGTGCTTTCTTTGTGAGCAAACTTCAAAGTGCATTTAAATCAACCCTGTAATAATCATCCTAATTATTTCAAACCGTTGATATCTGCGCTTTCTCAAGGTGAGATTAGCAACTTACTGTGGAACGCGGGAGATATTTCCCCAAAAATCAAAGAGACGACAGTTTGAAATTTTCCAAACTCACATTATCATGTTTTTTTTTTAATTGGTAAGGTTTGTAAATGAAAAATTGATTACGATTACATGCATTAGATTTAAAGAGGACATCTAGAGAAATATGCATTTAATCTCATGTGGCAGGCGCGAATCAAACACACAAGGAAGAATTCAACCCCCACGCACAATAAAATACAATAAAATAAAATAAAGTAGTGAAACTTATTTTAATATGAAGGGGGTCCGCTCCATAAGTATTTATTCCAGAGTATTTACTCTAGAGGGGACCTGGAGAGGCTTGAAATTTGAATTGTGATCTCAAACTAATAAAACATTCAGCCGAAGGTTGGAAGCTCTAAAGAGGATGCACCTATATTACTTTATACTGTTTTGCAGGATGAAGTGAATTTTCTGTACAAACAAGGCAAGAAAGATACAAGTAGTTTGCCTTCTGTTGGGGGAGAGTGGCCATTAGTTTGGTACACCTTAACTTGATGCTCTTGCCTTGACAATACCATGTCAGCTCATGAAAAATTTGATGATTTTTTTTTCTCTTTTTTATTGGCCTATGACGGTACATTGCAACTAATAATAGAAAATGTAGCTGTTAGATTTTAAGTTCTTATCATGCATATAATAATATATTTAGTTGTAAAATTGCAGCTAATAAAAAAAATGTAGATGTTAGATTTTTAAGCTTTTTAACATAAATATATTAAAAATATAGATGCACCATTTCACGATGACATACTACCTCAATAATTGTGCATCTGTAGGTGTCATTGGCACCTCAACACTCACTAGACCTCGAAACGGTAGTACAGTCTAGAGTAATTGAAAATATCACGTCATGTACGTGTCACCTTTAAACAAAACTGCACAGCGGTGTGTGTTTGCATTGCGTGGAGATAGTTAAAAGTCTATCGCATCATATTAAAATATTTTGTTTTTACAATTAGTACAAGTAAGATAAATTTCTAAATTTATTAATGTTGTTATTTTCCAACTCGTTTTCTCCTATGTTGAATTTCGTTCCACTTTAAATCTCTTTGGATTCTCCTATGTTGAATTTCGTTCCACTTTAATACCTCTTTGGATTCTCCTATGTTGAATTTCGTTCCACTTTAATACCTCTTCGGATTCTCCTATGTTGAATTTCGTTCCTCTTCTTCTCCTCTTCTTCTTCTCAAGACACAATTGTAATGGCATGCTGTTCTCAATACCTCCTCTTCTTCTTCTCAAGACACAATTGTAATGGCATGCTCTTTTCGTATGGTAAGTCCTAGGAAAGATTTGGCCTTTTTCAAGTTATTAGGTTCACCAATTTGGTCTGTACGGAAGAGTTGATTACAACCATACTATTTGGCCTTTTTCAAGTTATTCACGGATTAGGGTCACCAATTTGGTCCATACGGAAGAGTTGATTACAACCACACTATTTACAAAACCTTTTTTTAACATCTATATTTAACAGTTGATTACAACCACACTATTTACAAAACCTTGTTCTAACATCTATGTTTAACAGTTGGGTTCTCTTCCTTGCACAAAACTATGAATATTGGGGGTGCTTTCTTCCTATGATGGTAAAAGCAGATACAAAACTCGGAATATAGGGGTGCTTTTTTTTTTTACAATTTATTATAAATTTGAACATTCTTATTTTATTGTTTGATTGTTTGAGTGGTCAAAAGTTTTTGGACAATAATGCTTTTATGGAGAAAAAATAATCTGTCTAACATGTGAGGATGTTTTGAAGAAAAAATAATCTGGCTAGCATGTAAGGATGGAGCCAAGCATTTAAAGGAAATAAATTTCTAAAATATCCTTGTAAAATCTAGTGCATGAGCTTCTTTTAGAAAAATAAAGAACATGAGAGGAAAAGAAAAATAAAGAACATGAGAGGAGGGTTAGGACTTGCAACGAGGGAATAAGGTAGAAGGGGTTCTAATTAGTGCTTTAGGTGGTAGTTTCGTGTTGGGAGGAGTGTATGGAGAGGATAGATAAATAAATATAGATATATTCATTTAATTGACCTTTATGGTTAGGCATTTTGTAGTTTTTGATTGATAAATAAAATAAATTATTTTTATAACATATTTAGTACCTTCTAATAAGATTATGTTTTTACATAATAATTTGCTACATTAAGATTGGCAAAAAAAAATCCAAGCAAAAATAAGATATTAACTAGGACTAACTTTGGAAGTAAGAATTCTAAGTTATTAAAAAAGGAATACACATTTACCTTGTAAGTTTATCTAAAAAGCTTTGTTAAATCGAAACAAATAGAAAGGATTTAACAACATAAGTTTACCAATCTAGTTAACCACCACTCAAACGATGGGAATAATTTGTTGGGAGAATGGAGGCATCCCATCATATCATGGGTATAACATAACATATTTATAGCATGATAAAATGAAAGATATAGAGGCAAAAACTACTAGGAAAATAGTCATTATCACAATATCGATGAACATGTGATCCCATTATATCATGGTATAACATAACATATTTATAGCATGATAAAATGAATGAGATATAGAGGCAAAAACTACTAGGAAAATAGTCATTATCACATCTATGAACATGTGTCTCATGGTCATGCACGTATCTTGGAGTGTGACTTTAACATATTCCATTGCCTTTTCAAAATGTGACATGCCATTATGAAAGACTTTGAACTAACATCCTCTACATGTATCACAATGTGTTGTTGATGGATTTTGTTAGAGTTACTATGTTAGTAACTATGATTATTACCTCATTTAGGTAATATTTAAGTTTCACCTAGGTAGATATAATTTACCACATGGTAAAAAGTAATTTCTCACTTATTACCACTAGTAGTTACTATTACCAGTTACCTTGGTTAGTAGTCTACCTTACCGTCATTTCCCTTTGGACGACAGATAGGTTAGTTGTTAGCGTAGACATAGCATCTATTGTTAAATAATCTATTTTGTAACCTACTTAATCCTATAGCTATCCTATGCTATAGTTGATGACATTAATCAATTATTAATCTTGTCTTACCTCTTGTAACATTGGTATCATCGCAGCCGGGTGGCCTAATACGAGCTTCGCTCGTTCCACCCGACCTGGACCTGGCACGGTCTTCGAGGGCCCTGCTGGCCCTCAAGACCTGCATGGATCCCGAGGCGGATCCCAGGCAGCAGGGCCCGCAAGCCCATATCATCGGGCGACCTGACGAGGAGAGGGTCCGCAGGCCCAAGGTCATCGAGCGGCCACGGGAGCAGGCCCGTAGACCCCGATAGTTCTGACAACACTCTGCTGTCCGACCTGTCGGGCCTGACAGGCGACCAGAGCCCGCAGCACACGACCCGGATCACGAGGGCAGTAGGCCCTCTGATTACCGGCAGCCGCTAGTGCTGCTGCCCCTGTGGGTCCAGCACACAGCTGGGAGGGTAGGTGCGCCCTCCCAGGTAGAGACTTGGACCCACACCCGAGGGCAGGAGCGCCCTCGGGTCTGACCCCCACTGACAGGGAACATCCCTGTCAGACCACAACTGACAGGGGACATCCCTGTCAGATCTCCAACAATCGGGATCTGAGAGGGCAGGCGCGCCCTCCAATCCCTGGTGACCGACGGCCAGATCCGGCAACCGAGATCTGAGAGGGTAGGTGCGCCCTCCGATCCCTGACGACCGACGACTAGAGACCCTATACACTGCGGACCATCTTGGGCACAAATCTCGAGGAAAAATCGTAGCTGGGACCCACGTGTGCTCGGGCACAGATCTCGAGGCACAGACTCAGACCTGCCACTGGTCAGGACACGTGGCAGGCTGACGCGACCTCAAGCACAGATCCCGAGGTGCTAACGTGGCACTACCACTGGACAGGACACGTGGCACAACCATTGGACATGATCGGACACGTGGCACAACCACTGGACATGACACATGGCACAGCCATTGGACATGACACGTGGCAAGTGCCACCCGAACAGGACACGTGGCACAGCCACTGGACAGACCACCTGGACGCGACCGGACATGTGGCGGACAACCACTGGACGACTACGGACGCGACACGTGGTGGACTAGCCAGGTGTCACCGGACCTGACAGGTGGCGGACTGGCCACGTGCCACCTGACCCGACTAGAGGCGACGTGGCGACGGACAAAAGGTCGACGAAGGACTGCGATTTCCCGCAGGCAATCGAGTCCTCATAGGGGCTCAGTCGTTTTTAAACAACTAACATGCGCCTTCACGGCGCATGTGGGACTAAAGTCCCAAAAGCTTTTTAAAAAAAAAAGCTTTAGAGCACGTCGCGCGCTCCAAGCCCTAGGGAGGGGAGGCTTCAAGATGAAGTCTCCTCCCCCATATCTCCGTCGGGCTAGCTAGCCCGACTGGAGGTTTAGCCCTCGCCAAGGCGTGGCCCGATAGGGAGGTCGGGAGTTCGACTCCCATCGGGGCCGAATTTTTTTTTACGCGGGCGGTGGAATGGACCATTCCAAGGTATAATTTTTTTTGTAATTTTTTTTTTAATTTTTAATCATTTTTTTTAATAATTTAATATCTTTTGTCTAAAATCAATTTTTTTTCATAAATTACATTGATTTTTTACAAAATTAAATTTTATTATTGATTAAATAATGATTAGATTTATTAAAATTTTGCATTAAAATAGAGAATTAAGGATCTATTTTTGCAATAAAATCAAAGGAGCTTTTGTTTTCTCCAAGCGGGGATATAAGACATAGAAGAGCACTTATTTTTTTTGCAAATTAGAAAAACCTTACAACTCTTCTCAAACCTTGTTAATTTAGCATACAAGAAAGGATCACACTTGATTTTTTATTGCAAATTAGACAACAAGGAGACTGAAATTTTTTGTAAGAATCAAAGTTCAAAGAGTGCATTTGTTTTCTCCAAGGGGGGATATAAGACATAAAATTGCACATTCTTTTTTTTGCAAAAAATTGAGAAGTAATTGTAACCTTTGGTCCATCAAAAACTAAGTCGTGTGTCGACTAGTTCTGGAAGCCTTCCAAATACGGGTCGTGTGTCGACTTGTCTTGGAAGGAGTGCTCAAAATTGTTAATTTTGCAAAATTTAGGGGAGAAGACAACATTGTACTTCTTTTGCAAAATTGGAAAACAAAGTAGGAGACATAAAAATATCATTTTTTTTTGCACAACACAAATACACATTTTGTTGCAAAAATTAAAAGGTGCATTTTCGATTTTACTCGACACCTTAATTGGCAAATTAGGTGCATTTTCGGTTGCATTCGACACCTAGGTGATAAGAATTTTGTGGGTATTCTTGTTTGATTATTGCATTATTTCTTTTGCAATTATAAGTCATAGAATCAAGAACACACTAAACCCCAAAATTTCACAAATTTGTGTAAATCCTTGCACAGATTTAAAGCCCAAATTACTTGATATTCTCTCCTAAATCAACAAAACCCCTAATTCACTCTTATAATTTCCTCCAACTTCTCATCCTTCTGAAGGGTGTTAAGGCAGGTGCCATTAAATATATGTTTGAGTGAATTATATTTTGGTACTCTTTTAGGGTACTCAAAAGAAAGAACAAGTTTTTTTGAAAATAAGGAACCTTCAAAGTAGCAATCCTTTGCACTAAGGGGGGATAATTCCTTTCTTCCTTCAAACATAGATTTTGATAAAAGGGAAATAAAACTTGTAAAGGCAATCAGAAAAGTCCAAATCATCAACCTTTTCTTTTAGACTTCATAATAGCAATCATGCTTGAAGTACTTACAATAAGAAAGCACAAATTGGTGAACTTTTTTGATCAAATTGCCTAGAAAGCATAGTTTTGCACAAATTGTAAAAATGAAAACCAAGACACCATTCAGTGTTGGTTTCAAAAACAAGCAAAACTAAAATGGCAAAGGCACATCACATAAGCCATCTTTCTAGTGAAGTGTCTCATACTGATTCTGTTTCTGGTTCAAAGATAGCACAAGGAGTGCTAAATTGCTAAAAACAGTTTGTAGAGGGAAAACACATGTGTCCCTTGGGCAAAAGCACCATTTTCTCTCACTCCTCTTTTAGGCTTCATAAATAGCATAAGTTTTTTGTTTGAAGACCTTGCAATAAGGGGTGCTTGTACCTCTTTTAGGCTTCATAAATAGCAAATTCTAGGTGTTTGAAGTACTTGTAACAAGAGGAACGATTTTTTTTGTGGTGTACAATTGTCTAGGAGGCAATATTTGTAAAATCCTTCACAACACTCTTGAGTTGCACACTTTTTGCAATTGAGGGGGATATCCATTTCTTTTCTTCACTGATTTTTGTAAATAGGGAAGATGACTTATAAGGGTGCATTTTCGGCTTTGACCGACACCTTAGTCACACTTCCTTCATAAATTAATTACACTATGTTTTGCAACAAGAAGGGGGGAACTTATAAGGGTGCATTTTCGACAGCGACCGACACCTTAGCTACCTTATCTTTTGCAAATTCATATTGTAAATGAATGAACCTTGTATGAAGTGATCTATTCTACTACACCTAGCGATTACAGCGGCCGGTTACCCATGCAAATTCGGTTGGATGATGTGATTACCATAAGGACATTTTTTGGCGTGAAGACAGTGAGAAATGACCCACTTTTTGCTTAGGAGCAGCCAGAGCACTGTGACAGAGCAAAGAACCAGCAGATCAACATCTTCTTCACTATATTGGGGCAGTTATATACTTCACCCAAATATTGTTGTATAGAGGGATATGTATGTATTACCCAAATAATGTAATAAGGGGGGATGTTAGAGTTACTATGTTAGTAACTATGATTATTACCTCATTTAGGTAATATTTAAGTTTCACCTAGGTAGATATAATTTACCACATGGTAAAAAATAATTTCTTACTTTTTACCACTAGTAGTTACTATTACCAGTTACCTTGGTTAGTAGTCTACCTTACCGTCATTTCCCTTTGGATGACAGATAGGTTAGTTGTTAGCGTAGACATAGCATCTATTGTTAAATAATCTATTTTGTAACCTACTTAATCCTATAGCTATCCTATGCTATAGTTGATGACATTAATCAATTATTAATCTTGTCTTACCTCTTGTAACAGATTTATAGGTCTTTCGTTATTCATAGGTGGCGGTCATTAAACATTGTTCCCTATATTAATATAATCTTTCACTATCACTTGTTTCTCAAGGTAACATCTCCTATTACTCAACTCTTTTGCTTTCCACCTAAATTACCCTCTCCATTAGTCCTAATGATTAGTATTGCATCATTACCTAAGATCCATCCACGACTGCAAACCACTTTACCTAACAATCATCCATCGTCAATAGCCATTTGCATTACAATAGGAAGGGTCAATCCCAAATTTGTAGATATATTAGCATTCATAATGTTGCCCTTGTCATTCCACCTTCATTAATTCCATTTGATCTATTTTAAGGTCAAAGGTTCCTCAGTCGACATCATAACTTATAACAATTTTTGTTCATTTTTTCAAATAGGATTTACCATTTTTTTTTTATATCATGGGAATCGGTAACATCCTTTCATCCTTAACAACTAGGCACGGGGGACATACATTTTTACCAAGGTTTCTGCCTTCGAACACAGGTCAAGTCATTGAAGTTGCCTTTATAACCCTTGCCTCTCCTCGATAAATACGACATGGATTGAGGGAGACCCCCGGTGGCTCAGGGTTGGTATTGTCATCGTCAAGCTGGCGTGCACTTAGCGGACTCAAGTTAGACTACTACCTTTGCCCATATTGGGCATGCCCCCAAGGTTTGAACCTAGGTCTCCTCTTGGTAAGTTCCCAATGTCTTACCAATCCACCTAGCCCTTGGGGACATAGGATTTACCATATTATCGTCCATAAATTTTCATTATCACAAATTGAAAATTAGTGAAATACACTTATTTTCTATCTAATTAGCAAAAACTAGGTCCCTCTAGTATCCCTTGAATTCTATTTTTATGATAAAATTTGTACTTAAAATTGTTTACCTCCTTTAAATGATCTTTGGCTTCCTTTGAATCACAAGTGCATGTTTCTCCATAGACAAATTTTGGATAGTAAAATTCTTTCCCTTATCTTTTGGAATCTTTTGTGATAGACTAAAATTTTACTACTACTATTCTTTCCGCATCCCAATTAGTGAAAGAAAACTTTTCCTGAATCTCTTATTGATCATCTATCCTTTCAATAAATTTGGATACTTGCCATTTCTTCTCAAATGTAAATGCTTTGTCAACCATTTTGGCATATCAGATACTTTCCCATCAAAAAATCTTGGCTCAAGAATATCCGACAACCATTACACTTGGATCAATAATTGACATATATGGTGACTACTAAAATTTGACTATGAACTCATAAATTTATCTTTGTTATTGCACCTCTAATTAATACTTTGGATAGTGTGTTGATAGCTCGCACATATATTGCTAAACATCTCCATGTTTGCCTCTATTGATTTTTTTATCTTCATTATCTCCTATCTTTTTGATCCTATTGCAGTCCCCATTTCTAGATAAGTGTATCTCATATATTGTCTTTGATGAAAAGGTCATCGAATGCTCTACCTGTATTGCTTACAAGTCCCTTTAACACAAGTGTCATTTAAAACACAATGGGCTTCCACATGGCAACCATTCCTCTCATCCATTGATGATTTATGTATTTTATAGTTAATAGTTATAGAGGCTACACCCATTATATGTATATCATAAATTTGACTTTTTAATCTTCATTGGATTTGAGTTCAAAAACTATTGAGGTTATCAAAGATCATACATTTATATAACTTGAACATAAAAAAGTAGAAATGCTCATCAAATCTAATGGTTGGGTGCAATCAAAATAAAAGCATTGATGCATTAAAATAAAATGAATGCAAGTCCTAGGTGGTCATGAGGTAGATTGTTGACAAATGCAATTCTATGAAATACTCAACAATAGGTAAGATACCAAATATCAAACTCCCACATGACATTCTTAGGATTAAAAAAGAGTATCAAAGTAAGTCAAATATTTCACTCTTTTTACAAGGAATCCCCATTAAACATGAGTTATTTATATGGGTAACAATAAATTAGCTTAAAGAACATATTAGAGGGCTACAATGAGGTGACATTGCATGCCACTTTAATTATGGGGAAGCTGCAGAAGTAGTCTTACAATATGAGACATGGACAATCTATAGGAAAGTTTACTATTTGTGAGCTTGGACTTTTGATTTTATTCCATAAGGGCCCTCCAACTCTAATTCCCTCCAACTCTAATTATTTTGTGTATGTTGAACTCCCATTTTTCAACCTGGTATTTAACCCTTATCTAAGAGAAATTGTCCTCTAACTCAATCAAGTGATACTGTGCAAGAATGATAGGGAAAAGCTATTCAATTTATGAGTACACCCTATGACTTGTATGTAAATGGATGTGAATGCTTCTTTGCCTAAACATATGTGCCTTGTAGGTATCAAGTTTGAGTACATACAAAAGTCTCTATCTCAATAGGCCTATTGTCCATTTCTACTATAGGAATGAGGGCCATTATAAGACCACCCAAAATATACCAACACATAGCCATGACTATAAACCTTATATGCAAAACACACTACAACTGATGGATTCCACTATTTATTTTGATTTAAAATACTGTTTCAACCCTATCTGGTTATAGTCAAAGTGTCAAAATAGATGAACTCTTTATACTATTTGGTGGCTCTAGGTTCAAATATCCCCTTAGAGTAGTTAATGAGCAACTACTTTTGCTTTTTCTTTTCAAAAATATTCCCCTAATTTTAGTGCTAATTCCTAGTATTGGATTTTTTATACCCTTATTTTATTCAACCAATATTAGACAAAATGCTCCCTTATAAAATTTTGTCATACCCTCTTCTACTCCTATTCATATTTCATAAGGCTCAAGTTCTTCTATCTTGAAATAGTTCCTATCAAGTGCAAGATTAAAAAAGTCCCTATTTAACTCATAAAATTATAAATATACAATTACAAATGAAGGATTGAAAGAGGTGGAAAAATAGCAGGCGGTAGAAGTTATGTAGTAACAATGAAAAAATAGTGCTAGGATCTAGTTACCAAGATTCAGTAGAGCCATCTACATTGAGGAGACATTTTAAATCCCCAATGTATAAGATGGTGAGATCTCCTCTCTAAGATAGTCAACACATGCTCGGAATTAGGAACACATTTAAGACCTTATTCAATGAGAAAACCCCTTCTAAATCATAAGAATGAACTAGACAATTTTACATTTAGATTTGTAAGGCTCATCCCTAGTGCCAAGAAGATATAAATTGAAACAAGCTATTTATTGCCTACATTAAAGGGTAAATGTAACCATGATAGACTTACCATGGCCATATAGACTACTTGAACAAAGGGTCATTCTATTCCTCTAACCATGGTGAAGGTATTAACTAGGTAATTCTTGGTCTTTCCCATTGGAGAATACCTCTTATTCCAAAATTTGAAGAGAATAATTTACATGGGTGTGCTTGGTCCACAAAAATTATTCAATAAAAAATATTGGATTATAGTCTGTGTATTCTTCCAATGAGATTAATTCCTTTGGAAGTGGATGAGTACAAATTGCTAGTTGTAGATTAGATAATTAGCGGGAAATTTAATATGGTTGATAATATTCATGATAGTAGTTGGTCCTCAACCCCACACTTTATCTATTGAGGAATTGAATCCCTAGATTTTCTATAAAAAACATTAGGGGTATTTGATTCTTTGCCATTTAAGGAGATTATCTAAGAGAAATATTGGCTTGCTTGGTTTGATTGTCACTATTGGCTAAATATTAAATGCATCCAATAGTTTTTATTTACGTTTATCTCCAACTCAAAGTGCTTACAAGATTCAATGGTGTTAAGGTCCTCTATGACTACTCTTTGACTCTTTCATATATTTTTTATTATTGTGGTGAGTGTGAGTTCTTGTTCTTTCCTCCAACCAAATATAATCTACATTATAAACTTAATGTACCCTTACTTAACATACCAAAATGTAAATAGGATATAACATATATTTGGAATGATAACATCCAACTAATGATAAAGGTTGAATATTTTTATGGCTAGAATCCATTCAATATCGTAGTTTTCTTGTGAAATTTTGATAAACAAGTTGTCAAATATTATTAAAGCAGAGAGAAGATTCTTTGATTAAAACTAGAAAAAACAATACAAAGTCTATTCTCCAAATCTAATTCTACCTATTTTCAAACTTTAGATGTTGCTTTTGAGATCATCAAGGGTAGGGTTACGCATAGTGGATAATCATCGTTAATTAACGAATATTTTGATTTTTGAAATTTAGAATTGGCTAATATTATGATGGATACTGAATGCCCTTTTCAATGTCTAATAAAAATATCGCTAGTGTAATTGTCAAGATAATTTGCCTTGTTGCTATAGATGGTACAAATTGAACACAAATATTTCCTTTGGGACCTCTTTATATTGGATAATATCATATTAGGTTAGGAATACCTAGAATGTGCAAGACGATCTCGGTAAGACGTTCGATATGTCAAGCTTGAATATGATAAAACTTACGTTCACATCAAATGACACCTCATTTTGAAAATGTTGTAGTGGATTGGATTTGGCTCCAAGCGTATAAGTCATATTGTGCTACTTTTTGTTGATGCATTTGTTGAAATATCCATTAATGGTAAACTTGAATCCCCTATCCCTTTCTAGAGATTCATTTACTAGGAATGTTCCTGTAGACATGAAAAATACACCATTTGCAATAAAAGTAAAGTATTGTATTAAGTTAAAAAGAGTCCCTTTTGAGTACAAATGAACCTCTTTTGTAGGGTGTTTTACAATAACAATGTACCAATTGTTAGCTTTTGATGATATATTAAAGTAAATGCAACCACAAGATGTAAAATGATCAAGCAATGATAAATATATGATAATGGCACTATAATATGCAAGAAAATATATAAGAAACTTATGCAATAACTCAAAAATATGCCATTAATGAAAGCTCATGAAAATAGTACAATGTAATATAATGGAGGACATGAACACTCCACAAATACATGAAGGATCTACAATTATATTTTGAGTATTCCACCAAGCTCTAAAAAGTACTTCATGAAGATAACCAATTAATGTCATAAAATTTCCTTCCTTTGCTTCCTTAAGAAACATCGAGAATATTTCTTTTTTACTAGTGGACAAGTATTTGTACCCATCAAAGGTATCTATTAAATTTTGAGAATAAAATTCTAACTCATGAAATAGTTCCTCATTATTGAATGCATTCCTTACTATTTCATCCATGATTCTTCTAAATAATTCTTTGAAGTGGGACTCCTTATAGCTCCCTAGTGTTTTTGAGAATATTAATGTTCAATCTATGGTTTTGATAAGACTTTACTTTTCCCAAATCTCTAGTTAGAATACCTTTTAATTCCCAAGTATTTAGGACAATTTTGATGGAAATTTTGTATTTCAAAACCTTTGAAGTTGTCTACCTTATGACTCCCTAGTTTAGAGTATGTGAACTAACTTGATAAAACCTTATCAAATATTAGGTTTTGTAGAATCCCTTATATCTCCCAAGTGTTTAGAGTATGCTATGGTCTTGATAAAGTGCTTAGCATCTATTAGATTTCCTTTTGAGTTGATTTCCTAATGTTTTTAAGATAATGTTAATATAATAATCAACTCCTATTTCACCTTATTTCTCCCTATTGATATATGCACTTTTCAATTTGATGAAGTTCTCTATGGTTGGATTCCTTTTGTCCCTTTAATTTGTATATGAGACAAGTATAAGCAATAAGTTCCAACTTTAAAGCAATCAATGATTTTTCTTCCTTTATCCTTAATTTTTAATGGTTTAATTTTCTAAATTCCAATAATCTAAAGTTTGATGTAGTACTCCTTATATCTCCCTAATTTGGAATTTTAGAAAATGATAATATTTGCAAAAGAATGATGCTTTAATTTTTCCAAGGTAGAAAATCTTATATGTCCTATTTAAATTATTTGCAAATATTATGATATTTGTATTTCAACTAATGCACTTTTGAAATATCACTTAAGGATATAAAATCCTTGTTTTGATTTGCTTTCTAACTCACTAAGGTTGTTATTTGCTTATATCTCCAATGCAATAATAAATAAACTCAACCTTATATAATGCACCTTATATCTCCTTGCATTTAATAGAAGGCAAATATTAAATTCATGTAAGAATATACCTTCCTTGTAATGTTGTAGGCTACTAGATGATTGGCTCCTATTTTGACTCCTCTATCCAAGCTTTAGGCATTGTATTTGCTTGTCTTCAACGTATGACAATGAGCATTGAATGCTCTTACATTCAATGGGTGCCTTATGATAGTCTTCTCCTCCTTCAATGCACTTTGACCACCGTGTAAGCTATATGAGCATGCTCTTCTTTAGATTGGGCTATTAATACACCATTATTCCTTGAAATGCATGACACATGGCGCTTTACATTGCACTAGAATGTAGGATCACTTTCTAGGTGGTGTTTGGAGGTTACAACCTTTTGCAAGCATTATTTTAGGTGGTGCAGGCCTTTGAGCATTGAATTAATGATTAATATCCCTTCTTGGCTTTGAATGGAGCATTACTCCAAACCTGGGTGCTCCTTACCTTTGTGCAAGTGTTATGTAAATGGGGCACTCTTATTCCTTTGTGCCAAGTGGCACAAGATTCCTTTGGTTGGTGTGGCAAGTGGAGGCTCCTTCCCTTGCATGCAACCAACCTCTTCAATATTCCTTATCACTAGTTCTTGCCAACTTTTGCTAGTTGTTTCGCTCAACAAGATTTCTCCAACATATGGTGGCTCCTCTTCAACAAAGGTGGCTCTAATCCAATGAAGGTGGCTCTAAGGTGCTTCAATGCTATCTTCTAGGTGGTTTTTCATCCAAGATTTTATCCTTATCCACTTGGGTAATGCACCTTGCTACTTGCACCTTGATTTTTTCTACTTATGTTATTTCTTTACATTGTTCTCCTTGCAACTTGCACTACTATTGCATTATACTATCCTTTCTAATGCCATTATGCTACCCTTACTTGGTCTCTTTTTAGTTGTAGGTTCTTCTTGCACTATGAGCATTGCTTTCATGAGACCGATGGTGCTGAATTTGGTGTCTTTAGACACCTTGAATACTATGCTTTTGAGCCCTTTAGTTGGCTCTCTTCCCTTTGCTTCAAAGTTTGCTCTTCAACCTTGATGATATAGTCGCTTGATGACTATAATTTACTTGTTGTTTTAATGCCTTAAGACCCTCTAAATTTTGTCCTCCTTTTGCTACGTTGGACAAGACAAGTATGGTGCAATTATGTAATGTAAATAAATATGCAATAATTAAGATAAAATACCTTAATTTGCACTAGAATTTTTGAGACTTTTTGGTCTCCTTTTTGAAGCTATCTTGGTCTCCTTTAGTATGAAGGCTTCTTCTCTATCCCTTGATGGTAAATAGTGATTTAATGTTGCCTTCTTGTACTAGGCAACTCTCTCCTCTAACTCCTTTGCTTGGTTAACTTTACAATGATAATTCCAAGCTTTTCAATCATGCAAATAGTATCCCCTTTTAGATGGATTTACTTTGCACTATAGTATATGCACTCTATGCTTTAGAATAGAGTCTTTTTTTCTTTCAATAGAAGGTAGGATGTTGATATTTTTCTTTCTTTCAAAATATATCTAACTCCTCTTTCTTATGTGCAAGTTTTAACCCTTGTAGAAACTATCTTTTGCACTTCCTTGAAGACTTTAATATGAAACCTTCTCCTTTGCAACTTTAAACTCTAATTTGGTGCTTAATGAAACTTAATAATGAACTTAATATAAGTGTTCAAATAATTAACCTTTTGCACCTAAGTTTCATACCTTTTTAACCTCCATAGATGATGTATTTCTTGATGATTTGGATCACCTAATTGCTACCCTGTGTTAGATGAAATTGTAGCTCTTTATTTGCTGTCCAAAATAGCTCTTTAACTCACCAATTTGTAGCTTTGAAACTCCTCTAACTTGCTGCTTGAAAATGCAGTTTGGTGGCTTTAAATCTCCTTCATAATGCACTCTAAAAATCTGAAACTTAGTAGCTATTAATGCTGCCCAAATTGCTTCCCTTTTGCTGTCCTCAAATCTAAAATTTTTATATTGTAATGTAGTCAATGTCTTCTCCGATATGTTGTCCTTGAATCTCCCAAATTTGGTAGGAATCTCCAAAATTTGGTAGGAAAGTTTCCTTGCTAGTAAATTTCTCCAATGAGTTCTCCTAAAATTCTCCTCTAATGGCCTTCTCCAAATCTCCTTCAATGGCCTTCTCCAAAATTTGCAATGAGGCTTTCCTAGCCTTCTCCTTCTTTCTCCTTTCAATTCTTCCTTGAGACCTCTTCTCTTGGGCCTTCAATTTTTGCAACCTCTAGTCTTCTCAAAACTTCAATGAGACCTTCCTTGATCTCTCCAATATTCAACTATGGAAGTTTTGGAATGAGATCTCTTTCTTGGATCTTTGAAATCTGTTGCTTTTGAAATATAGAATATGAATTTTTCTAGTCCTTATCTATGTTCAATATTCCAAATCTAGAAGTTCTTCAATTGGACCTCTTATGGGCCTCTTCAACTTCTTGAGCTGCTTTTTTCTTCCACTTTGCAATTTGCAGTCTTCAATATTCTATGAGACTTTTGTCCTTGAGTCTCTTCTTTCTTCACTCTAAAGTCTTCAATATTTAGATTTCTATGAGGACCTCCTTCTTGGTTCTCCTCAATATTTAATGGAGATCTCCAATCTCCAATATTCTTCAAGACTCTTTTATAGAGTCTCTACTTCCTTCAATTTGCAATAAGGCTCCTTTGGCTTTTTTCTCTCTTCTATAATATGCAATCTGCAAGTTTGCAACTCTTGCAATGTGATATTTTCTGTAAGGCCTCCTAATATTTAGTCTTCAACTTGTTTCTTCAGGTGCTAGATTTATTCTAAAGAAGATATTCTTCCTCTCTCTCTTGTAGGAAGCTTCCCAGATTTCTTTGAATCTCCTTTTTCTACAACAAAATGTTATAAACTATAATGGAAGAAACTTTAGATCTTGAGATGACGAATCTTCACTAGTTGATTTATCAATCTAGTGGAATCAAAGCTGAATCCTAGTTTTTACAAGTTTTTCTACAACTTTGTGGAAATACTCTAGCCAAATTCAATATCAAAAATTCTAAAAATGAGATTTCTTATATCCTTTCTATCTCTCTTCTGGTTCTTCCTATTTCTTATAGATCTACCGTGTGCTATGATACCACTGTTAGCTTTTGATGATATATATTAAAGTAAATTCAACCACAAGATGTAAAATGAGCAAGCAATGATAACTATATGATAATGGTACTATAATATGAAGGAAAAAAATATAAGAAATTTTTTCAATAACTTAAAAATATGCCATTAATGAAAGCTCACAAAAATAGTATAATATAATATAATGGAGGACATGAACACTCCAAAAATACATGAAGGATCTACATTGTACTCACTATACTAACTAGCTACTAATGCTACTTCATTCAACTACACTTAACTCTCTCAAAGGCATATATAGGGAGATAAGTCCCTTGGCCTTTCATCTACCCATGACTCTTCATCTACCTAACCTATGACTCATGTACATGTGGACTACATGCACATTTACATCATTGCACATTCTAATACTTGTGCATTTATTACATTGTATGAAATAACTACTCAAACCTTACTATAAGGTAAATTCCTACTCAAATTATATACCTAAAGTGGTACATTAGCATGTACCAAATAATATAATATACTCCAACACCAATAAGGGAGTGCTTCCTTTTAGAAGGTGAATATGGTGCTTTCATTCTCCATGTGCTACAAGCAAGTTCATGGTGGGTTTTTGTTGTGACCATCGGTTTGAGTTGAGTTGTACCTTTGAATTGATTTGAACCTTGAGTCTTGAGTCCCATAAACATGCAAACATGAAATTGATTAGTAGCATCTATTTATACATTCAATAAAATTAAAGCTAACATAAGCAAGTTGAAATATAACATACATACTTAATCTCTAGAACAATTTTGACAACATTTCGTTATGCCTCCTCATGTGTCATTGCAAATGAGTTAAATGAAGGGGATTTATAGGCTTTGTGAAAGGAGGGAGTAGGTGACATGGAGGAGAGGTGAAGGTGACTTGGCACCAAGTGGCATGGGGGAAATCCAAGATAATTCTTGGTGAGGATACATGGAGGAATGTGCATCCTCCCCATTCAATGGGTTTGGGTTGGGTGAATACTCACCCACCCAAGTGACATTAATTGTCTTAGGGGGTGATGAGATGTGCATGGAGGCAAGTGTGCATTAGGGGATGTGGGCACAATTAAAAACTATTAAAAGTGCAATATGGAAGGTGTGGAGGACAAGTGGGTTAATGAGGGAGGATTGACTTTAGGGGCAGTTTTAAATTCATGGGGAAGTGCATGAGAGAATATAGAGAGACTTAGGGAGACTTAGGGAGACTTTCTGGGAGATTGCCTAGAGATTTGATAAAATATTAGGATTTGTGGGGGATTTTATTTGCATTTTAAAATTATTTTGTGCATTCCACTTGGGATTGGATTATGGATTAGAAAGGTGATTAGGTCTTAATGGAAGACTTAATGGAAGGTTAGGTGGATAAAATGGGTTATGAGGATATCAAGGTAGAATTAGGGGGACAAAATAGGAATTCTTAGGGTAAGGGGAGGATTAGAAGAATTATACATAGTAGGGAGAAATTAGGAGAATTAAAAGAGATTAAGATGAATTAGAAGAATTTAAGAAATTAGAGGAAAAAAGGAAATTAGAGGAAAATATAAGATCTAGGGAGACCTTAGAACCTAGGGACCTTAGAATAAATTGAGGAAATTAGAATAGAATTAGAGAAAACTAGAGGGAAATTGGAATAATTTAGGGAAATTAGAAGGAAAATAGAGGGAAATGAAATAGAAATTGCTAGATATTAGAGAAATTTGGATGAAATATATAGGAGATTAGATTTTTGGAAGGATTTGAATGAATTTGAGCAAAATGTGATGGTTTTGTGGCAATTTGAGAATTTTGGTGAATTTGTAGAAATTTGAGTGCAAATGACTAAAATTTGATGTCTATAGATGCCCCTTTTTGTATCGTGTTACATGAAACACAATGCAGTATAAAAACAAGAGACACCTATTCCATTGGATGAAAGTCTTTTGCTTGTTCCCCCAGCACAAAAGTGAATGATTTTCAAAATTTTGGGGGTTTTGCTTACCCCCTCAAGTGATGAGTGGGTGGAAGACAAAATGGATGATAACAATGAACCGATTGACAAAAAGGTGTATGGACAAGAGGTTGGTTATATGGATGTAATTTTGTTTTTGTTGGTTTTGTTTTCTTTTGTTTTATTTTATTTTATTTTATTGGTTGGTGATGATAAATAGACATGTGATTAGATAGTGAGATGATATGTGGATGTGATGGGTGATGATGGAGATGTGATAGTCATGACTCATAAGTGTTTATTTAATCATACTTTGAAGAGGCATATGAAAACTTCCTCATATTAATTAGGTTAATTAATCAATGATAAAATAATGTTCATGATGATACAAAAGGGAGACATGAGACATGACAATGACAATGGGGATGAGATAAAAGACATTATGGGTAAATTATGGTAAAGGACAAATGATACATGATAAAAATGGAGATATTAAGACATGTGTGTGATGAATGAGATGGAACTAACATGTGGTGTTTCCCCAGAAACCTTAGGATTTTTAGAGCTTAAAGATATTTCAAGAATCTCAAACACCCTAGTGACATCGATTAACCATATATAGTAATCAATCAGGCACTTGAATATATTTAGATCGGTCTTGTGAGTCGAGTCACTCAAGGACCAAAGTGTGTGTAGTGATGTTCATTTCTTGATTTTGAGCAATGTTGGATTGACCATTTGTAAATCAAGCCATTTGTAAGCAGTCAGAGATATTGCTAATGTGATAGATATATCACCATGAGAAGGGCTTAATCCACTACCAGTAAATCGTCTATAGCCTCTATGGAGAAAAACCTATAACCCTTCGATGTTGCTCCATTGCTATCTAGGAGTTTATAAACCTAATGGGCATGTCTCAGATGGCCCAATATCCATGATGAATGATATATATGATTTTGTGTTATTGTTTTGTGTGATCTTTTTTTGAGTTTTTTTTTGCACAATGGATCGTTAGGCTTGAATTATGCATGATAGGACGAGCAGGGAAAACTGTTCACTTTATGGCTTGAATCTACACATGGATTCATATTTATTATACTTAAAATTTGATTAATTATATGATATGTGCATATTATAGGAGAAAAATTGAAGCATCTAAAAAAGGCCTATAGCTCTTAAATATCCAATGACATTTGATGGAAGTTGATTGAGGGACTAGGTATGGCTAAGTAACAGAAACTAATTCTATGTCTAAGCAACCTAAGACATTGGGACAATGAAAAATAAGTATGACATGTGATAAATAAACTAGAGAAGGATATTGGGTACACAAGACAATGAACACAATGATATGACACACTGGTAAACATGACATGATGGACAAAGAGAGAACAAAGAAAAATGTGAGACCCAAGTGTGGATGTTATATGTATAAATGGTGTATGCCATTCATTAATTAGATAAATCAAAATTAGGATATGCCTATACACAAAACCAAAAAGGAATTGTATTAGCACTATAAGCGTTATGCAATATTGCAATGGATGAATGAGGTGGATAGAATACTCTGAATGAATACAAAGTGATGGTATTAATCACATGATGAAAGTGAACTCTCCCTAGTCAAAAAGGGATGGTTATGTGTAGGGTAGCAGGAATGAATTTATATTGGATGAAGGAGATTGAGAAATGGTGAGATGAAAATGAAGAATGATTAAAAAGGGTAGAAATAAGAAAAGAAAGAAAGTGGAGAAAGCACAATGGTCCATGGTATGTAGCCACTCGAAGTGTGACCATACAACTAGGAGTGATGTACGAGGAAATAATACAAGGCAAGGAGAGATGGAATATATATGAATTTGATATGAGTAGATGAGAGATAAAATGTGAGCGGATTGAAACTTGAATGATATGTAGTTGTGATGTGATTTATTGTGGTCATGAATGAGGTCAATGATGGGTGCAAAGTGGGTTGATTGGACACTTGAGAAGGTGTTGTAAAATTATCTTGAATTATGACCAATGTGGGATGCCCCAATGATGGAATCCATGAAAATATTTGAACCTTGTCGTTGACTGATTTTTGTGCACAACAAAACAACTAGGCTAAAATATACTAAGAACTAAACTACTGCATCATGATTGATTGTGCTAATGTGACCGAAGTAAAGGTGCTAAGGTGACCAAAGATACTGTGCTAAGGTGCTTGAAGTTGCTATGCTAAATCTATGCTATGATTAAAAGGAATCAATTAAAATGAATGGTAGTCTTTGACAAGGTTCTAGGATAAAAATAACTTCCAAAAATAGGTGTTTAGATATTGATCAAGATTCAAGACAATGTTGATGTTACTTTTATCATCCAACTCAAGCGAAAAGATGCTTTGTAATTGGATGGTGTGGAATTTGTGGATGCAATGGTGACTAGTGATAAGGGGTGGATGGGCATGATTGACATGGATGAATTTAAGTGATGGTTATGTGTGATATACAAGAAGGCACAAAATTTGCTGTGGGTTTAGAGCACAAGTAGATGCAAATGATATAGACTTGTGAAGATATGAATATGGAAATGGTTTTTGAAGGTTTTGATGGTGATTTAGAAGGTTTTGTGAGAGTGAGGTACAACCTATGAAAAAAATAATCCAAGTATTCAATGAAACAAACAAGTAAATGATATTTTTTTTGGAGCATTTGATGTTTTGTAGTGTTTTTGTGGTTTTCAAAGTTTTTGAATGTGATTTTTGATGTTGTTTTGGAAGGTGTGGGGGTAGTTTTGAGACATGTGGACCAATATGGAAGAGTGTTTTAAGTGAATTACTAATTTATGATGAGATGCAAGTGGGTGGGTGAAGGTTATTGGTGGTTATGTGCAAGATAGAAATATAGAAAATATGTTAATTGAGGAAGAGAGCAAAGAATAAGGAAGCCAATGAAAGAGGGACAGGCTGATAAGAGGATTAAACCCCTATGATCAAGCAAGTTTTGCACTAAGCACTTGAATTAACTATAATATTCAATATCATGACCCATTTGATGATTGAAGATACAATAATGGTTTTCATTGTACCAGTTAGACATGGGTCTATTATGATTTATGGGATGGATGATAGGTAGAGAAATTAGTCTTACATCCTACAAATTTTGAAAGACTATCGATATTGGCTCTGATAGGGGTGTCCAGGTGCAAGATGAACGAGGTGGATGAGGTTAATGGGAATGTTGAGATCTAAGTAAAGTGGAGAAATATAACATGGACGAGGATTGAAGGGGGGCTGGAGATATGTCTTGGTGACTAAAATGTAGCTTAATATTTGTGAGTTGATCATTGTAGATCAGGTGAAGGTGGAGTTGGAGGGGTGTCTTGGCAAATCGAATGTAGTTCAATATTTATGAGTCGATTTAATATCTATTGTAGGTTAGGTGGAGGTGAATTTTGAGGTGGAGTGGTCAAGATAGGATTAATTTGGCTGGGAATATGGTTATAATAAAGGTGATAAGGATGATGATATGAATTTTATGGAGGTGGAAGAAGAGGATATGAGGAGCGATGGGGATATGATCATTGGGCCCTATGAGGGGCATGGGATAGAGAATAGGGTGTTGGAAGAAGAGGGGGGAGATATGGTGCTGGAAGGAGAGGCAAAAGTAATGGTGTTGGTAGGAGAGGTGGTGAAGAGGGTGTTGAAAGAAGAGGTGGAAGGGAGGGGTACCATTATGAATAGTTATTCATGGTCTTCTTGTGATAGTGCATGGGTGACATGGTTTGAGGGGCCTGATGTAGTAGGCTTGAATATGAGTACCCTAGATAAATATCCATATCATGAGGGGAGATATAATGGTAAGGCATAGATGGAGTGTACAGTGAGGTAGGGGGAGTCTCCTTCAAATAAGTTGGAGGGGATTTAGGTGAATGAGATATTTTGTTGCCAACAAAAGTGTCAGGGGAAAGGGGATGGATGGTTGTGATTTGGAGAGATTCACTTGTCATAGGATGAGGATATTGAGGAACAATATATTCTTCATCACTATCCTCCTCAAGACCAAGAGTGATGCATTGCAAATCATCTTCAAGGAGGTTGATTGAGGCATGACTATCATAGCCAAGGTTGAATCTAGCTATGGATAGTTGATAATGGGGTTGTATAATATTTTGAATGCCCTACTCATTACGACCAAGACCACCATATTACCAGTAGAAGAATTGAAAATATTTCATGGCAAAGGGACACTTTGATAAATAATTAATGTGATCACAAAATGATGTTATAGACTTGAAAGCATTAGGTGGTTTAGATAAAGTATCGAGACCCCATAGACAAAGTTGGTATAATTGGTGGAAGGACCAATGGGGAAAGCAACACCAAAAGTTAAGGGAATGTCACTGGGGTGACAAAAATTCTTAACAAAATTAATAAGTGGGGGAGAGATAGTGCCCTTAAGGACAAAGTTTTCCCTAGATTCAGTACTGGGCATCTAGGCACAAGTAGGAGTGGAATCTTGGACAAAGTTCTCCCTAGATTCAGTACTGGGCATCTAGGCACAAGTAGGAGTGGACTCTTGATTGAATGCTTGAAGGGGAAGCTCATAACAATGTGGCTTGGAAGGAATGGAGGGTACAATATCAAAGGATGAGAGATTCAACAAAGTGGAGGACGAGGATGGTGGTGTAGATTGCGAGGATGAAGATCACCATTTTGTACACATGAAAAATACACCATTTACAATAAAAGTAAAGTATTGTATTAAGTTAAAAAGAGTCCCTTTTGAGTATAAATGAACCTCTTTTGTAGTGTGTTTTACAATAATAATGTTCCAATAAGGGAGTGCTCCCTTTTACAAAGTGAAGATGGTATTTTCATTCTCCATGTGCTATAAGCAAGTGCATGGTGGGTTTTCGTTGTGACCACTGGTTTGAGTTGATTTATGCCTTTGAATTGATTTGATACTTGAGCCTTGATTCCTACACACATGCAAACATGAAATTGATTAGTAGTATCTATTTATACATTCAAGCAAATTAAAGCTAACATAATCAAGTTGAAATATAACATATATACTTAATATTTAGAATAATTTTTGATAAGAATTCGTTATGTCTCCTCATGTGTTCATGTAAATATAGAGGGAGATTTATAGGCTTTGTGAGAGGGGGTAGGTGACATGGAGGTGAGGTGGAGGTGACTTGGCACAAAGTGGCATGGGCAAAATCCAAGGCAAATCTTGGGGAGGACACATGGAGGAATGTACATCCTCCCCATTCAATGGACTTGTATGGGGTAAATATTCACCCACCAAAGTGGTATTAATTGTCCTAGGGGGTGATGAGATGTGCATGGAGGTATGTGTGCATTGGGTGATGTGGGCACAATTAAAAATTATTAAAAGTGTAATATGGAAGATGTGGAGGACAAGTGGGTTAATGAGGGAGGATTGAATTTAGAATTTAGGAGTAATTTTAAATTCATGGGGAAGTGCATGAGAGAATGTAGGGAGACTTGGAGAGACTTTCTAAGAGATTTCCTAGGTATTTGATGAAAGATAGGGATTTGTGGATTTGCTTTGTATTTTAAAATTTATTTATGCATTTCCCTTTATATTAGGTCATGGGTTAGAAGGGTGATTAGGGTCTAATGGAAGACTTTATGAAAGGTTAGGTGGATAATATGGGTTATGAGGATCTCAAGGTGAAATTGAAGGGATAAAAGATGAATGTTTGAGGAAAGGGGAGGATTAGAATAATTGAGGAGGCTAATCCATATATTAGAAGATTTAATTAGGAGAATTAAAAGAGATTAAGATGAACTTAGAAGAATTTAAGAAATTAAAGAGAAAAAAAAAATTAGAGAAAAATATAAGACCTAGGTATACCTTAGAAGAACCTAGGGACCTTAGAAAAAACTTGAGGAAAATAGAATAGAATTAGAGAAGCCTAGAGGGAAATTGGAAGAATTTAGGAAAATCAAAAGTAAAAGAGAGGCAAATGAAATAGAATTTGCTAGAGATTAGGTAAATTCAAACAAATTAGATATGCGATCAAATTTTTGGAAGGATTTGAGCGAATTTGAGCAAAATTTGATGATTTTGTGGAAATTTGGGAATTTTGGAGAATTTGTAGAAATTTGAGTGCAAATGACTAAAATTTGGTGTCTACAATCCCTTAGCCCATTTCTTGTATATTTTGGATGTATATGCTCTTGGAAATTTATTTCATAGAGCTTCAAGTATGGGGTTGATGAGGGGTTTTCCTTGTTTAATGGGGTAATGTGTCAACTATTTTCTTGATGATTATTTATCCCTTCTCTTGAAAAATCAAAAGAAGAGATATAGAGCATGATGGTGGTATTGAAAGATTTTTTTTCAAGTCTTTAGAGATAATATTTTCTTGTTTAAAGTAGAGTTTATTAAAATTTGAGTTGATGGCTATTGTCCTTGGATTTTACAATAATGAAAATAACTTTCTCTTTGGGATGCACTTATATCTAAGCATATCATTTGGATATAATGTATCCCCAAGGATATTTGGAATTGGTGTATGATGTGCTTCCAAAATAAATTAAATAATTGACTAGTACACCAAGTATTTATCTCTAGCAAGGAAATAGTAGATCATGGGCAAGGTCCTCTTATCCACTCATGTCTATCGTTCCTCTTATAGGTTTCTCTCAAAATACTTCTACTCCTATCCAATGAAAGCAAAAAGAATTTTTTTATGGAATGAGGGGGTGGAGGACCTTTTATGGCTATAACCTAAAAGAAAAGGATTATTGGGATTGACTAACCCATAGGTTCAATATATTAGTCTTATGGCTATATGAGTGATACACACTCTTTGGAAATGCATCTTAGTAAGTTTTATTTTGACACCGAATCCAATAATCTCATTATAGATATTTAAATATTTAATGGATCATCAAAATGTGTCAATCCTAATGATAAATTTTGAATACATCTTATTTTTGCATAAAGGCCTCTTTGTGTTAAAATTTTAATCTAATTCATGGTCAAGTTGACATTGTATGATGTATTGGATAGACCTAAGGGCATTTTATTGTACAATGTAATAATTATTTTATTATGTAATCCCTATGGGCCATGATTAACCTTGTTATGGTTGAACCCTCTTTATAACTTGTAATTAGCCTAAAGTCGTCTTGTTATGTGGACTTAGGTTAAACTATATTATTTTATTGGGGTTTTGGTAATGGTATAAATGCCCCATTTTGCTCCTCATTTCTTTGTTAGAGTGTTGCGAATGTAATATATGGATTGCAGAGTGAGTATTTATGGTGCCTATGGGCACCCCCAAATATATGTGTCTCTCTTCTCTCTTTTTCTCCTTTTCTATACTTTTTGTGTGAGATTTGAGTAGATAAATTGCTTCTATTAATTTCTAGAAAAAATTATGAATTCCAATATGGTATTAGAGAAAATATGGAGCTACCTCATGTGGTCATATAAAAAAGCAGTTTGGTGTTGATGATATTTTTTTCGAACCCTTGGATATCTTTTCCTTCTATGTCTCACAAGCATTTGTTGCATAAGAGGCAAATAAGTTTTTTCCATATACATTTTTCAAAAGCACTAAAGTAAAAGGATTTTATGTCTTCAAAGAATAGCTTTAGATTTTTGGATTTCGATTATAAATCACTAAATACAAAAACTAGGAGGCTAAACAAAAAATTACAAAAATTACAAAAATGACAAGAAAATTTGAATTTTAATGCACGATTTTGTTCATGCATGTGCCCTGCTTTAGCTTGCCCTTATCTATGGGGAAGGGGTGTGCCTTCATCCATGTGATATTGATGTCATTATAGCTAGGGTATAGTATGAAAGCACATAGAGAGAAAAAAGTTGTGGGTTCAATATTCCATCTATTGTTTTTATATGGTGAAACAAGACTTTTTTATGCAAAGCTAGTAGCCATGAGTCTGAAGCACTCCTGCCTTGATAAAATGTTTTTGTAGCATGGTGATTGTAGCTAATATTTAAAGCTTGAGGTCATTGGTTTGAAATAAACCCATGCATTTTTTGACTATCATAGGAGGTCGATAGATGCTTCTCCATGGAGGCATCTTAGTTTTATGTCATGTTGCACTAGCTCAACGGTTTGGGAATGGTTTTACGAGAGCAAGGTCCCATGTTTGAACCCTTTATTGGTAATTTTGTGAGATCTTTATGGAAGAGAGGAATAATAAAAATAAAATGGTGGCTAATTCTTCCTATTCATTGCCTTGGTATGATGACTCATAAATTCTTTTATATGTATCACTTTAATTATATATCGAATCCACAGTGGTTTCCAAGGTTGTATGCACTTAAAATGGTTATTTTAAGGTCAATTCTAGGCTTTATCACTCTAAATGAATAAAAGATAGTACAAAAACTCATTCTTGCAGCAAAAAGAAACTATCATGCTAGTAACTATTGAATGTTGGAACTAAATGTGATTTCAACATAAATAAAAGAGAACAATTTAAAATCTGAATGTAAAGCAATTAATTCTATATCAAGAAACTTTATGATAGCAATACTTTACTTTTATAAATATAATATACTATCTAATCGTCCTAGGAGATTAATTCAAATGACTACTTATTTTTTATTCATTTCATAAAATAGAGGTAATCTAAAATAACTTACAACTACAATAATATATAAATTTTATTAAAAAATAAATACCTTCCACCTCACCTAGAATGGGCCCTTGATCTATAGATTTGTGGAGAGGATGAATGTAACTCAACTCACATCAATAAGAATATCTCAAGAACTTAGATCTAATATTTTTATTGCAGGTTTGAACAAAAACAAAGGAATTATAGTAGTTGAGTTATTACAACATACAATAGATATGAAATAAGAAACAAAAATTATTTTACATGAAATTACAATCCTACTTATAAGAAAGGAGGGCAAAGAACCCCCTTGATTTACATAGCATGATGTTGCAATAAAAAAAATTGGCAGATTTGCTTTAGAAAATACAAAGGCATGTATAACAAATGCTAATCTAATTTATCTACTTTTGTTAAATTCTAAATGCCACAACTATAGAGGTGAAAATAGAGAAATTCTATTTACAAGGTTGTTTTCCATTTCTATTCACGAATATTAGGGTTTCCATCCTTTACTATCATCCAAATATGAGTGCTAGTTTTATTGAGTTAGCAGGTGGTTGACCAAATGTTGACATAATGGGGAGACATAATGGCCCTTTGCTTGGATGAAATAATGGGGAGACATATTGCAGGTATACAACACCAAAAATCCTCTACCACATCCTCTTTCACCATCTACTAGCACATACAAAGCAAGCCAGACACCCTGGAATTTGGTGCTAACCATGCACTATTGCATCTGATGCAAGTCAAGTATTATCAGATCCAACAATAGTCAAGCATTATCACATCCAAAGCTAGTCAATTATTATTGTATCTTATGCTAAACAACCATTATTGAGTCCAAATATATTGAAGCCTTTATTTTTAGTGCCAAGTGCAAGGTTATTTCCAATGCAACCCCCACATTGTTTTTGGTTCCCCTGCTACTACATTCAAAACTTGTGGAACATATATGATATTTTATAACCCATGAAACTTGTATTTATCAACAAAATTCCTATTTTTATTCCTCTTAACACATAATTTCATGCTTCTTAATTTAGCACTATATTAATCCTACTTGCCTTATTTAATCAAAGCACTAATGCAAATGATGGAGCAAATCATGGTCAAATGGTGCAATAAGAAAGAAACAAGGTTGTACCTCATGATGCTTTTTTGAGCCTCATCACTCCCCTTGAACTATTATGAGGCATGTCCTCATGCATCATATTGGTTTTCAATTAAAATCTTCCTCTAATATTCCTCCCTTATTTTTATCTACTAACCTGTAGTTCCTACTACTTGTGCTAGTGGAGGGAACCAACCCCTCTCTTCCAATTATTATGTTCAAAATCACACAATGCAGTTAATGCAGATTTACAGAACCATCAGACACATGCATCCGAGTACAATGGAACATAAAAACTAAATCAATGGAGTAATAAATGAATGAACGGATTTTACCACTTTAGGTGGGCACACCCTCGCCATAGAGGCTATAATGCAAAGTCGCATATGAATAGAAAATAAAAAGATGATGATCAATTATAAAAGATCTAATCTAATAAATAAGAATTATTTGCACATGGAAAACCTAGCCGACAGGCTAGGTTTGGTATGTAGCATGACTCCCCTCCTCGGAAAGCTTTGTCCTCAAAGCTGGAAATGACTGGAAAATACTTTCAGATTCCCAGGTTGCATCTTCTTCAGGTAAATCCTGCCACTTGATGAGAAATTCTTGGATGTGACAAAATCTGAGTCTGTGTGTTCTAGTTTGTAGCACTTCTTCTGGTTGTAGATAGATACGCCCTTCTTCATCCAACACTGGTAATTCCGATTGAGAATGCACTTTCTGGCCAATCACCTTTTTTAGACATGAGACATGAAATATTGGATGTATGCGAGAGGATTGGGGTAACTCCAGTTGATATGCTACCTCACCAATGCGATGTACAATTCTATAAGGACCATAAAATCATGGTGCCAACTTCTAACTGGATTTGAGCTTCAATGATAGCTGCTTGTAGGGCTGAAGACGTAAGAATACCCTATCACCAATATTGAATGTTCTTTCTGAATGATGCTTGTCTTGTTGTTGCTTCATACGATTTTGTGCTTGGACCAAATTATCTTTCAAGATAGTGAGCATTGCTTGTCTCTTCTGTAACCAATCATCGACTTGGGCCACTTTGGAAGATCCTGGTACATAATCGGCTATTGTGGGTGGCTTTGTTCCATATAATGCTTCAAAAGGAGACATCTTAGTGGAAGAATGGTAAGAAGTATTGTACCACCATTCTACCAATGACAACCATTGACTCCATTGATATTGTTTATCCTAAACAAAACATCTTAAGTAGGTACCCAAACATTTGTTAACTACCTCCGTTTGACCATCTGTTTGTGGATGGTATGCAGAAGACATATTTAATTTGGTACCACTAAGTCGAAACAATTCTCTCCAAAAATTGCTAGTAAATATGGGATCACGATCACTTACAATATTTTTGGGCATACCATGTAATTTAAAAATTGAATCCATAAATACCTTGGCCACTTTGCTTGCTGAAAATGGATGTTGTAAAGCCTGAAAATGAGCATATTTGGAAAGGCGATCAACTACCACGAAAATTACTGTTTTACCTTCCGACTTAGGAAGACCTTCAATAAAATCCATGGAAATATGTTCCCACTAGCGATCCAGAATAGGTAACGGTTGAAGCAATCCTGGTGATTTGATTGTTTCTCCCTTATTGCGTTGACACACTTCACATTCAGCTACCCATTGCTTAACCTCTACTTTTAATCCTTTCCAACAAAAGGATTGTTTAACCCGCATGTAAGTTTTCAAAAACCCCAAATGTCCTGCTGAAGGAGAAGCATGTGACTCCTCTAGAATCTGTACTTTGATTGGTGAATTGTGAGGGATGTAAATGCGATTTTTCTTACGTAAAATTTGGTCATCATATGTGAAAAGAGGGTATTTAGAGGAGCCCATAGATAATTCTTGAATTATCTAAGTTGTTTCACTATTGGACAACCATTCTGCCTGCAATTGAGACACCCACTGTGAACATGGTCCTGAAATGGCATTAATAACTACTTCATCTTCGTATTTTCTAGATAATGCATCCGCTGCCACATTTTCTTTCCCTTTCTTATATTCAATCACAAAATCATATCCCAATAATTTAGTCAACCACTTATTTTGTTCGGGATACGAGAACCTTTGTTCTAGAAAATGTTTGAGACTATTGTGATCGGTTTTAATAATAAAACGACTATTGATTAAGTAATGCCTCCATTTTTCCACTGCATGTAAAATAGCCAACATTTCTTTTTCATAGGTGGATCTACCCAATTTTTTTCCTAAAAGTTTTTTACTTTCAAATGCCAAGGGATGACCCTCTTGCATGAGTATTGCACCAATACCTGTTCCTAAGGCATCGCATTCAATGACGAATGGTTTTTGAAAGTCTGGAGTGGCCAAAACTGGAGTTGTACACATTGCCTCCTTGAGAGCCTCGAAGGCTTTAGTAGCTACTATTGACCATTGAAAAGCATCCTTCTTGGTGAGAGTCGTGAGAGGACCCACAATTTTACCATAGTCACGCACAAATTTGCGGTAATATCCCATGAGACCCAAAAAACCATGAAGTTTCTTAATGGTTTTAGGCAAGGGCCAATCTTGTATTGCCTTAATCTTATTGGGATCGACTTTAACCCCTTCCTGAGATACTATATGACCGAGGTACTCAACTTCTTGTACACCAAAGGAGCATTTAGATCTTTTGACAAACAACTTTTCCTTGTGTAGGATATGGAGAACTTTGTCCACATGTACTAAGTGATCTTTCCATGATTTACTATAGATGAGTATGTCATCAAAGAAGACTAGAACAAATTTTCATAGGAACGGATGAAACACCTGGTTCATGAGGCTCTGGAATGTAGATGGTGCATTAGTGAGACCAAAGGGCATGACCAAGAATTCATAATGACCTTCATGAGTTCGAAAAGTTGTTTTGGGAATATCTTCTTCCCTAACTCGGATTTGGTGAAACCCTGAACGTAAGTCTAATTTGGTAAAGAATTTGGCACCATGTAGTTCATCTAGTAAATCATCAATGACAGGAATAGGAAATTTATCTTTGATCATGATTTTGTTGAGAGGACAAAAATCAGGACACATACGCCAAGAATTGTCTTTTCGATGGGCTAAGACTACTGGTGAGGAATAAGGGCTTGTACTATGATGGATGACACCATGGTCTAATAGCTCTTGGAAAATATTTTCAATTTCTATTTTTTGGGGTTGGGGATATCGATACGGATGACCATTGGGTGGAAGACTACCAGGCACGAGATGTATGGCATGATCATGAGATCGTTTGGGAGGTAATCCTTTTGGTTCTTGAAAAACCTCCTCATAGTTAGCCACAATGATTTGGAGATCATCTTCTTTGATTTTAGGTATCTCTTGGTCTAATTTCTCTATGCAATTGATTCGGGCTATGAATCCCCCACCATATTTTCTTAATATCTTTTCCATGCTATGGGAACTTACAACTTTGGAGGGTGGTGTGGGTAGTCCTTGAAGATGAATAGTCCTTCCATTGGCTTGCCATTCGACAAAGCGATGTTTGTGGTTAAAACCCACTGTTGTTTCCAATTGTTCCATCCATGCAACACCTAAAATAACTTCTGAATTTCCTAATTCCATAACAAAAAGAGGACCATGCCAAGTATACGTACCCATTTGCAATGAAACTGATGATGTCTTACCTAGACAATGAGAAATTTCCCTGCTTGCAGTTCTGACTTGAAACCGATCTTGATTAGAAGAGCAGACGTGCAACCCTAATGTCCTTGCAAGTCTTGCATCAATGAAATTGTGAGTACTTCCAAAATCAATTAGTACTATCACCCTTTGTTTCCGAATGAAACCTGCCACCTTGATTGTATGGTGAGAGGATAATCCCATAAGAGCATGTACTAAAATAGTCATGGTATCCTCCTCAACGACAACTTCGTCGAGTTCATTTTGGTCCTCAATCGGAAGATCCTCAGGTGCGTCATACTCCTCCATTTCTTCTTCTTCCTTGTCGGCATATTCAATCTAAAATTTTTATCTTGGTGTACATGCTTGGTCTTTTGGATGCTGAGTACGACATTTGTAGCAGAAGTACCATGACGGTTGATCATTTCTATGGAAGGAGTTGTTGCGGAATGGAGGTCGCCCATATGAATCACGTCGTGTGGATGGGCCTATGTGCGCCTTTGTCTCTGCCAAGTCAGCAATCCTTATACACTCATCCAACTTGGATGGATTGTGTAGGTCTACTTCAACTTTAATGTGTGATTTTAATCCATTTTGAAAAGCCGCTACTACCACATCTTGTTGTAGGTCTTGTGCATAGGAAAGCATACTGGTGAATTCTGAAATATAGTCCCCTACGGATCCTGTTTTCTTAAGTGACAACAATCGTACTGTGTATGAACCTGTGGGACCTTTGTCGAATCTGTGAAGAAAGGATTTTTTGAAAGTATCCCAATATAATGCATATTGGGGCTCCTCACGTTTATACCATATAAACCATTGATAAGCTTCAGTGCCAAATTTGGTAGCTGCAAAAGGGACTTTGTCCCCTTCCAAAAATTTGTAAAATGCTAAGATGCCTTCCATTTTTGCAATCCACCCATGGGGATCCTGGCCTTCAAAGGTAGGCATGTCAATGCGTGGATAATTGACTCCATTTGGACCTCTTGGTTGGGTGTGAACATTGTTTCTATCTTGTTCCTCGTTACTTCTCTATCTCTGGTTGTTATTTTGATAAGGTCTGTGAAAACCTCTTTGTTGCTCACTATTTTCTTCATTACCCTCATCCTCAATATTTTGGTGACCATTGTGATTCAGGGATTGACTATTTTGACCTCTATGGTGTGTATAGTCGTCATAGTAGACATCCGTACTCCAATGATTGGAACTAGAAGGATTTGGTTGGGGTGGTTTCCTAGATGCGTTGAAGCTGGCAGTCATCATCTGAAGATTTACTATTAATTATTTTAACACCTCATCAATGATTGTTGGATGATTACTTTCTACTTGGGTGACGTTCTCATGTGCGGAATCTAGAGAGGAATTGGATGCCATTGGACTGACCACTGGATGATTCGGATTAAAACTACCAATTCCAGATGGAGAAGGAGAATTTTTTGTACCTTGGCTTCGACGAGCTCTTCTGGCATTATTGTTGGGAGTTTCTGAGCTTGTTAATCATCCGTCAGATCCTTTGATCCAACTTCTGCTCATGCACTTTTCAAAGTCTCCTGCTTAGGAGCCTTTGAGCTTCAAATTTTTGCAAAAAATTGTTAAATTGTCCAAAAATTTGGTTTATATTCCGTCGAATTGTCACTCCAACTGTGACGCGGATTTGAAGTTTGGCTCACCTCCTTGACAACCTTGAACAGTGCTTTGACAACTTTCCTATTTTCTTGACAACTTTTCAATTTCCTTGACAACTATTCAATTTCCTTGACAACTTTCCTCAACAACTATTCAATTTCCTTGATAACTTTTCAACACGTGTATTAACAAGTTGACACTTAACTACGAATACAACACACTACTTAGAACCACGCAACCCAATACTGGATAGGACGCAACTGTGGACACGACAATATGACACGCTAATTAGAACCATGCGACCCAATACTGGACATGACACAACTGTGGACACGATACGATATGCGAGGAGGACAAACCAAATGAAATTACGACAACGACTCGACACCAACCAATATAGCGAGGAGAAGGACCATGAAACAAGATGATGACAAGACGAAAAGATGATAACGCTGACACAAGGGATAGAAGTATCAAGGACACACAACACGATAGCAACTGCTAGACCCTACACAGACTGCTTTATAGAACACAATAGTGAAATGAAAGAACCAAAAATGAAAGGAACACAACTGACACTCGAGAACAACAATGAATGACAAACAACATGGAAGACAATAAACAGAGAGACTGACATGATACATAAGACAACAATGAATGACAAGTGGTTGTGAAATACGACAAGAACAGTACGCATGAAGGAGGAAGAGCAGCGTGTGACTAAGTCATAGTTGAATAGGTGCGCTCCACTTCTTATAAATGTTGTGATGTCCCAAACACATGCGATGTGGGATAATTATCCCGAAACAAAATAAAAAAAATTACGTGTACCTTAACCTTAGCGGGAGGGTTTAATTCTTGCTCCTGATTGGCCCGATTGGAATGCAAAAAAATAGATGCCACGCTTGAGGTTCTGTAGTGCTTTTTTTGGGATAAATGGTGTCTCAAGCCAAGCTTGATATGTTTTGCAACTGTGGCAAGCCGCTTGAATTCTAGAAACTCCACGCCGAGCAAACTATCTGGTGTTTGGAGACTATGACAAGCTACTCGAATTTTGGGAATGCAACGATGTCATTCACTGGTTTTGGACCATTTATTCAACTAATTTAAAACCTTCACAGCCTACATATCATTTGAAAATTTACCAAGGAATGTCCTCGATTACAAGGAAATCATCCAACGTGACTCCCGGGCTTCGCGTATTACTATGCTGGTTGTAACTGGTGCTAGTGAAGAACGAACCTGGTAGCATAACATCGAGAACCTACTCCCAATCGTTAGGATAAGAGGCTAAACTGATACCACTTGGAGGGAACCAACCCCTCTCTTCCAACTATTATGTTCAAATTCACACAATGCAGTTAATGCAGATTTACAGAACCATCAGACACATGCATCCGAGTACAATGGAACATAAAAACTAAATCAACGGAGTAATAAATGAATGAATGGATTTTGCCACTTTAGGTGGGCACACCCTCACCATAGAGGCTATAATGTAAAGTCGCAGATGAATAGAAAATAAAAAATATGATGATCAATTATAAAAGATCTAATATAATAAATAAGAATTATTTGCACATGGAAAACCTAGCCGACAGGCTAGGTTTGGTATGTAGCAACTAGGGTATGTAATGAGATCTCTTTAGAGGATTCCCTAGTTATCCCAGGTACACTTTTAGGGTTAGGAACCATAATTATTTTTCTTCAAACCCTTTCTTCAACTAATTGGTCTTGAAGCTAGGTTATTTGTTCATTCATCTATTGTTTCGAATTTTCAATTTTTTTAAGTTTTATCTACAAATCTTAAATAACCACTTTGGTACCTTCCAAGTCCAAGCCATTGAGGTCTACATAATATTATTTTAGTGGTTCATGCTGATTTGTTTTTGTTCCAAGTGTTGGAGGTTGTTGAATTGTAGCTTCAAGAGGCTCTTATCCTAGGTATAGATGCATTACTACTTCAAGGAATGTAGATTGTAGTTATTATTTAGTAGATATTGTCTCTTGAGACTTGCCTAATCCTCCTGCTAGTTCTATTCCTATCTTGGGGCAGCAGGTTATTCTTCTATACTATTTTTATTAAGAACTTCAATCTTCGGTAGAGACTCTCCTTCACTAGACTATTGTGTCTATAGGATAATTTATTGCTATTTCCATATCCTGGATACCTCTACCTACATCCTTCTTCTAAACCTCTGTTCGATGCCAAAGGATAATAGTTACCTAATAACCTTTATATTTTTGGGAGAAATCAATCTATCTTTTTTTTGGCTTCTCTTTTATACTATTGGAAATATAAGCAGGATTTGTTGTCATTGATGTCAAGAGTTAGTTTCAATGAGTAGGACAAAAGGAAGGATGTCAAGAGTCAATTGTGCAAGAAAAATATTGCTTCTAGACCTAAGGAAAATAATATTATAATGTCCCTAATTATAATATTCAAGGTGGTCAAATGAGGTCTAAAGAGCAACAGGTTGGCCCAAGAAAAATAATATTATAATATTTTATTATAATATTAGAGGTCTAAGGTTGAGACTTAAATATTAAATTAATTATAATAATTTCATTATAAATTAATTTATAATTTAATTTGATTAACTCTAAGAGTTATTAAATTAATTATAAGCTAATTATAAGTTACTTTATAACTTAATTTAATAAATCCTAGAGTTAGGGTTATAAAGGGCATATACAAAGCGCCGACGTCATATTCTATCTCCTCCGTCGACGTCAATGATTTACAAAGAATGGGTATAAATAACCTAAGCCTAAAAGGCTTCAAATCCCATCCACGATTTTAATAATCTCCTAAACAAAAAATCATGCGTGCAAATTTTGTAAGCAAGAGGGGGAAGAAGTTCCTATTTGACCCTTTTTTCGACAGGTAGCAAAAGGAGAAAGGCACAAGGCACAAAGGCCTTGTTACCATCTAGACAGGTGGGCTAGTAGAAAGTGGAAGTGCCTTAGGAATACGAGGTTTCATGTTCAACTCGCAGCAAGGTGGTTGTGCAGTGTTTTGGGCACCGAAGATGCCAAAGCCTTTTGGATTTTGGTGCCTAGGTAGAAGACAAAGTGCCATGGGTGCTTTTTCCTTCCACATGAGTGCTTAGCTCATGCGGCTTTGCAACCATGACTAAGGTGCTAGAGGTACTATGTTATGGTATCGAATCCCACTCGGAGCACTTTGTTAGGTAATGAAAATTTTGTTATAAATTGATTTGTGCTTCTAAGATTATATGGTGTATTTCTGAGCTTAGGGAGATATAAGGTTGATGAAACTAAAAAAAATATTTTATTTAATTATTTGGTGGATTGAGTTGTTTAAGAGTGGAGTTATAAGGTTTAATAAAATATTTATTTTTATATGTTTTGGTGAATGCTTATTTCAAAGGAGTAATAAGGTGTATTTAAGTTTAATTATTTTTGTAATTGTGAAATATCTTGAGGGAGTATTAGAGTGATATTTTTGTCATCTAACCTTTGAAATTGGCAAAGAGGGAAATTGTGTTTGAGACAGGTTTTGAGGTCAATTCTTCAACAAACAAAAGGTATGTGAACCTCTTCCTTGTGAGTGATTGTTGGATGTTGTGAATGCTAAGTTAGAGAGAAAAGGGTTGTTTGATAAGCATTGTTGAGTTTGATTTTTGAGTAAAAGTTGTTGATAAAAACCTTGTTTGATAAACACTATTAGAAACATTGAATGAACCTTCATATGCATAGCTAGGGTTTGTGCAAAATCATGAGTATCATGTTATGTGAAGTTAAGAACTATATTGAAACTAGGGTTTTTGCAAGATCATGAGTATCATTGTAATGTGATATTGTTTATAAGCATTGTTGGAAATAATTGAGTGTTCATATGCTTGGACTAGGGTTTGTGAGCAAGAAGTGTTTTATTGAGTGATTGGTTAAGTGTAGTTGATTAAGGCTAGTCAAGTGGAAGTGTTGAAGTGATAGTTCAAGTTATGTGAAAAAAATTGTTCTATATTCTAATTTGATTTGAAAAAGAGATTGAAAGTGATTGAGCATTCTTGTGAGTGTGAAGTATATTGATCTCTAACAATTCTCTATATGTTTTTATGAGATTGAAAAAGATTCTATGTGAAGCTTGTTTGTGTGATTGAAGAGGATTTTGTGTTAGATTGAGTTAAGTTGAGTAAGCTTTTGTGGAAGCTTACAATACAAATTTAAGGTAAGTCTTGGTGAAGACTTGTTGAGTATATTGGATAAGTTCTAGTAAGAACTTGTTGAGAAAATTTGAGGTAAGTCTTGGTGAAGACTTGTTGAGCATATTGGACAAGTTCTAGTGAGGACTTGTTGAGAAGATTTAAGGTAAGTCTTGGTGAAGACTTGTTGAGCATATTGGACAAGTTCTAGTGAGGAATTGTTGAGTAGATTTGAGGTAAGTCTTGGTGAAGACTTGTTGAGCAGATTGGACAAGTTCTAATGAGGACTTGTTGAGTAGATTTAAGGTAAGTCTTGGTGAAGACTTGTTGAGAATATTGGACAAGTTCTAGAGAGGACTTGTGGACAAATTAGTGTGAGCTTTTGTGGAAGCTTACAAGGCAAATTTGAGATAAGTATTTTAGAAGAATTAGAGCAGAGTTGATTGATTGATTTATTTAAACCTTGGATTAATGTTTGGGGTAGATATAGCAGAGTTGATGTGTGATTGAGTCAATCTTTGTGTTAAGGATTGAGGATAGAGATTGAGGATAAATTTGTGCTAGACCGAAGGACTATGTTTAGTGCATATTTAAGGATAGATATTGAGGATAAATTTGTACTAGACTGAAGGACTGTGTTTAGTGTAGATTTGAGGATAGATATCAAGGATAGATTTGTGCTATACCAAAGGACTATGTTTAGTGCATATTGAGGATAGAGATTGAGCATATTTGTGCTAGATCAAAGGACCGTGTTTAGTACAAATTTGAGACAAGAGTGAGAGCAATATTTGGAGGTGACAGAGTATAGAGGATGATAGTATTTAGTGGATAGAGGTCCATTAGCCAGGGTAGTGAAGATAGATCTTCTGAGTGAGGGCAGAAGTATTCAATGGATAGATATCCATAAGCCAGTTTAGTGGAGGTAGCAGTTCTTCTAGATCATTAGCCAAAGTAAAGGGGATTGGTGTATCCTATGGATAGAGATCCACGAACTTGATTAGGAGATTGGTGTCTCCTTTGGATAGAGATCCATAAAAATTATAATAGGTAAGGATTCCCAAAGATATTTGTTGAGAAAATATTAGTGAAATATTTTCTCTGTGGAGTAGCCCACATTGGATGAACCACGTTAAATTGGTGTCTCTATTATATGCGGTGATTTGTGCATTACTTTGATTACTGTTGTTGATATTGCCATTTATATATTGCATAATATTGATTGGGAAAGAAAAGTAAAAAGTGGTCTTATACTATTCATACCCCCTCTCAGTATAAGCTTGTGTTCTTCATATAGTTTCAAAGGCTCCAAAGTTTTTACATGTTTCCTTTCATCCCCTTATTTTAATGTGTTTAAATTTGATGGTTTTTCACAAGTTGCTAGAGATTTTTTTTGTTCTTATAGTTATTGTGATCCTAAGTCTCTTTTTCAACATTTGGGATTAGGATTAGGAGCTTTAGTAGATTTTTATTTCTTCTAAAAGGGATTAGAAATATTGGATTGTTGGAGAATATTACATTATTTAATACATGCTAATGTACCCCCATGACACCTTCATGATACATTTGTAAATAATAGATTAGGGTTGAGTCATAGTTTAGAGTGTGAGTTGTATTTCCCTCTTTATGTAAGTGTGAATGTGTAGTAAATGCACAAGTATCATGTAAAGTTGTAATTTGCAGGAAATGGCCAAGTGTCATGTAAGAGTGCAAGTGTAGGTTGAGTAAATGTGTACAAGTTTCTTGTATGTAAGATTTTAAATATGTAATGTAAAGATGTGCATAGGTATCCTAGATGAGAGAGTGCAAGTAGAAGTATAAAATTCATGTAAAGGTGTGCAAGTATTATAGAGTCAAGTGTTCATCATGTATGAAAGTGACAAGTAGATAATACAAGAGTCATGAGACTTGGCATATAGGGAGAAAAAGTCAAGTATATGAAGAGTCAAATTACAATAGATATATTATGGAGACAATGCTTCATAAAAAGAAATATAGAATACAATTCATATATCTCATTATCTGATTGTAAGAGGAAGAGGGGGAACAAAGCTTGCATACATTTTGAGCAATTAATATTATAAATTGTTCTTCATGCATAGTACATGAATGATTCAGGCTATTTACATTAATATTTTAGTATAAAATTAAATTTTATTTGATTTATTATAAGCCTTTATATACATATTAATTTGCTCATATTATTATTATATTGACCTTATTATATTGTGGCTATTTTATATTGGGACTTATGTAATATTTTTAAGTTAACCTATGATATTTTGTGGTAGTATAAGACTTATAAAGTCATTAATGGTATCAAAGCTACCACCAGACTCTATCTATATTGATAGAGTTTATTGAATCCACCATTATTAATTGATTTTATCCATATTTGATAAAGTCAATTAAGAGTCTATCCACTTTAAAGGCAATGAGACTTAGGTTATATTTTAAAGGTTATATTAAGTAGAGAGGCTAGGGTATTTCCATAGTTGAAGAATAACCAGTGAAGACTAGGACTCAACTATATTGATAGATAGGTGAACCAACTGAAGAGTAGTTAGTTATTCAGAAATATTGCCAACATTGACATTGATTTGAAAAATTTACAAGTTTTTACAGATTAAATATTGAAAGACAGATCAACGCTGAGAAATTTGACAATTAAGGGATAAAGCCAACCCTTGAAATTGAATATTGGGGTAGAATAAACTCTAAAGATAGTTGATCATTTAGGAATATTTAGTGCCACCTTGACATTGATTTAAGGATTTGTAGATTGAAGTCTAAGGCAAAACCAACTCATATAAATTTGGTCATTCAGGGCTAAAGCTACCCTAACATTGAAAATTGAAGAAAGAAGAGAAATAGAAGAAACAATAGAATAAAACAAAAACAAAACAACAAGCATAAATATACAGAGTAAGAGTAGGTTCAAAAAATTTACATTGAAAAGAACAAGGCCATAGAAGCATTTTTTTGAATTTTTTTAAGAATCCTCCATTGAAGGAGAATACTTTGGAAGAAGAATAGAATTGCATCAAAAGGAAAGGTCATAGAATACCTATATTGAATAATAGAGAATCCAAGTAGTATTACATAAGGATAAAATGCTAGAGGAAATCATAATAGAATAAGCTCTTATACTATTGATTCTCAAATGACCTACTATCATGTGTTAGGTATTTGTTGAATCAATTTACAAGGAGCTTCAAGTAAGAAATATAAGCTCGAGAAAGTATTACTAGACAACATAGCATTTAAAGAGTTACTAGAATAATAAGTTGCTTGTATCTCAGTGAACCAGGCCAAAGAATAAAGTGGAGCAAGTAAACCAGGCAAAATATGACTAAGCACGAAGTGGAGCAAGTGGACTAGGTCAGAGATAAAGAAATAAGCAGTCCAAGAGAACCAAATGAACTAATCACCTATGATAATAGAAGACCAAGTGAACTAGTCGATTATGATAATAGAGGACCAAACAAACTAGTCACCTATGATAATAGAGGACCAAGAAAACCAATCACCTATGACAATACAAGGATCAATCGCCTATGTAGCAAAAAAGTCATCATGTGAAGAGAAGCTAAGAAGCTCAACATATACTGGAGCCACCTGAAAAAAGCAAAAGAACAAGTTAGTGCTAATCATGAAGGTGAAGTGAATCACCTAAAAAAAGTAATCAAAGGATAATCTAGTGCTAATTATTGGAGAAGAGAAATAGATGGATCAACTAGGATGAAACGTTCAATAGATGTGAATAGCTAGTGAGGTAAAATAAATGAAAAATCTAGGGAAAATCATTATAAGAGCAGTGGAAGAAGTAATGTTACAAGCATTACACAATCAATATTGATTTTGAAAAGAGTGTGATAATAATCTCCTTGAGAAGTAACTGAAATTGCATTACAAATTTGGAAAAAATTGAAGTTTTTGAATTAATTTGGTGCTAATTTTTGATAGGAGAAATAAGGATTAAAAAGTTTAAATATTTCCTAAGGTTGAGATTAAAAAATAGGAGGAGTGGTAAGGAGTAAATTATATTATATTTTTCTTATTATTTAAGTTTTTGAAGTTTTTATAGAAGATTAAAAAACATTTTAAAGTTTTGATTTTTGAAATTTGAATTTTTGAAATACTTGAAGTATTTAAATTTGCAAATAAAATTATGGAGTCAAAATGTTTTCAACATAAAAAATTTAGAATAATTTGCATATTTATTAATAGGGACTTATAACGTTGTCTACTTCAAAGGTTATTATTATTTAAATGAGTTTTGTTATGTCAACTAATCCATTTTTCCTTTTTCAATACCAACTTCTAAAAGGACCATATTTTGCATCATGGAAAAATAAAATGCAATATATCTTAGTGTATAAGAACTCTGGGATATAGTTAGTGGAACAAAAACAAAACCCAGTGAGGATGCAAGAGAAATACAAATATTTGAAGAAGGCAATGCAAAAGCACTTATGTTGATAACATTTGGAAATTGATGAAATTAAACCATACTTAAGTGGAGTAGAAACTTCTACAAAATATTGGAATACCTTATGCAAAATATTTGAAGGGAAAAATAAAGCTATAATTCTAAATTTACAATCTCAAATTGTATTCCTCAAAAGTTAATAGTGGATAAAGTATAGAATATTTTCTTTGTAAAGTAGTAGATATAAAAGCAAAGTTATTAACTCTAGAAGAAAAAGTAGAAGATCACTTTCTTATTCAAGTAACATTAAAAGCACATCCAAAAAGCTACAAACACCTAGTCTCATCTTTGCAAGTTTTAAGTAAGGAAACTATGTTTTATGACTTAGTCAATATTCTTCAAGAATATGAAGTAGACAACTTAGTCAAAGATGAAATGACTAATAATGCCTTGGTATCTAAAGATGATACACAAGGTAATATTTCTTCAAATCCAAGATACATATCTAAATGGAATTCAAGATAATGTTAAGTATGTTAAAAAAGGGGCCATAGCATAAATTTTTGTAGATACAATCAAAGAAATCAGTATTAAGGAAATGAGATGAATATGAATCAAGACGGTCAAACAAATAAACTGGTCTAGCAAAGGTAATATCAATCTCAATACCAATACAATTTTTGGAATAAATTACATGATTTGGTACATGCCAATGTACCACCATGGGTACATCTTTAGATTAGGAGTTTTTCTTAGATTAGGATTTGAGTATTTACTTTATACAATGTAATAAATGCACAAGTATTATTAGAATGTGCATTTATGTAAATGTGCATGTTTTCTACATGTACATGAGTCCTTAAGAATAGGAAGATGAAGAATCATAGGAATATGGAAGGCCAAGAGTCATGTATCACTATATATAGGCCTTATTATAGGAGTAACAAGAGAGAGCCATAGAGAGAAGGTAGATAGCATTAAGTAGAATAGTAGTAGATACAATGTAGAGCATGTATGCAATATGGAGAGTTTGAGACCTCCATTTTTATCAATGTAATATTTTTGTGAGCTTTCATTAATGGCTATTTTATGAGTAGTTATAGAATTTTCTCATGAGTTTTACATGCTTAGTATATTTCCATTATCATAGCTTTAATATTGCATGCTCATTTTATATCTCGTGGTTGCATTTAATTTAATATATAGTATCAAAAGCTAATAGTGGTATCAGAGTACAAGGTAGATTTATAGGAGATAGGAAAATATACAAGAGATATTGAGAGGAGATAGGAAATCTCATTTTTAGAATTTGTAAATTTTCTTCTTGGCTAGTCTTTCCATAAAGTTGCAAAAAAACTCGTGAATACTAGGACTCAACATTGATTCCACTAGTTTGACAAATCAATAAGTGAAGTTCATTATCCTTTTTTTTTTTAACATGGTGGAATCGGTAGCCGTCATGAATCTAGGTAGGCTGTCTAGATTTTATGGCCGCCACAGTATTCTGCGTTGTTCGCCTCGAAAGCTGCCACACAGATCTTTGCATAGTCCACCCCTATAACCGCCATGCCACAATAATTTAAAACCTTTTATGCCATTGAAAGCACCAGAAAAGGGACAAGCATTCAGTTTGACGAGGCCCAAGATTTGAACCTTGGACCTCTGCCCCCCTTATGGGACTTGGATGAACCAATTGGTCTACACCTCGAACCTAAAGAGGATAAGTTCTTTGTTGCAGATAAGAGTTGATTCAAATAAAGTTTAGAAGCTTCCTACAATAGCTATGAAGAATATTTTTTTTGGAATTGATCTAATACTTGCAGCAAGAAGTTAAAGATTGAAGAATTTGGAGGCATAAGAAAAAAGGTCCCATTGCAAAATTTGTAGATTGAAGGAAGAAGAAAGTAGCCCTAAAAGAAGAGACCCAAGAAAAAATTTCTCATTGAAGAACTTCTATATTTGGAAGCTAGAAGCTGGAATATTGAAGGTAAAGGAGGATTAGGAAAAGTTTTATTGAAGATTTGAGAAGTTGCATATTTTGAGTACCCAAGAGAAGAGGCATCAAGAAAAGTTGTAAGGAGAAAGAATAAGAAGGCTAGAGAAGCTCCATTGAAGAATTTGAAGAAGTGGCTATTGGAAGAAATCTCAAGGCAGAAGATCGTAAGAAGGATAAGCTTCTGATAAAGAAGAATTTGGGACAATTATCGCCATCTAAAAACAAGCCCAAAAGGAAAAAGGATTTGGAAAGAAGTTTGCCAAAATTTGTAAAGGATTCTAGAAGACCTCAAGAAATTTAGATTATTAATAAGGAGGCCATCAAATAGGCCAATTTTGAAGTCAAAATTTGACAAGAATATTGGAGGAGAAAGGAACTAGAAGAGGCCACAAAATTTGAGAAATTTGAAGACAACCATAAAATATTTGAAAGCTACAATTTAGAGAAGATTTGGGAAGATTTTGAAGAGACCTAGGACAATAAAATAAAGGAGGAATTGGCTGCATTAGAAGCTGGAAAATTACAGAGTTTAGGATAGTAAGAGGGCAAAAATTTTGGAAGCACTAATAGCTGCAAATTTTAGAGTCCGAGAAAGCTAAGTTGAAGGAGAATTGAAGCCACAAAATCAGATTCTTGGAAAGCAAGATAGAGCTGCAAGATAGTCAAGTTTAGGGCAGAAAAGCATAAGGAATTGGAGCTGCAAATTTTACAAACTTGGGGCAGCAAATAGGTGAGTCAAATCACCAAGAAAACTAGCTACAAAAGGAGATCAAAAGGTATGCAATATTGGTGCAATAGAAGTTTTTTTTAGCTTATTATTAAGTCTTTAAAAGCACCGTATTTGAGGTTTTAAAGTTGCAAGAGGAAATATATAGCACGAGAAGTTAGATACTATCTATTGGAAAATAAACAAGCCAATACTATATAACAAAGATTGGATACAATAAACTATCCAAAAGGTAAAAGTTTTGGCATGAATTAGAATCTTGGAGTCACCATAGAAGAAATCACCAAGCATTGAGCCAAGGAGGAGCCATAGTAGAAGAGTATCCAATGAGGAAAAGGTGATGTGGAAGAGAAACCACCATTACCACATCTTGGTAAAGAGGCATCACCATATTTAAACAAAAAAAGATCATTTGATAAAGGAAGGAGGCAAGCAAATAAATTAAATAGTGTAGAAGAATATATACAATAAGCTTGGAAAGCTATCATAGATTAATATCTATACGAAATTTCCAAGAGAGCACACAGTCATTAAAGGCTCAAGTTACAATGATAAAGAGTTAAGGAAGAGTAGCATAAAAAGTCGAGCATCCCAACATTGGAAGGTGAATGGACCAGTAGCCAAGTGGAGAAGAACCATCGCATTCAAACAAGTCAAATTACCATTGAAAGGTAGAACCATCAAGACAAAAAAGCCAAAGGAAGGAAGAATGTAATAGATATTTGGAGCATTAGGGCAAAGAGGAATGATCACCACTAGGCATTAAAATTGCATTTGGGAGTTACTAAAGCATGTAATAGTCAAGAGAATCTAAAGGATGCAATAGACATTTGGAGCATTAGGGCAAAGAGGAATGATCACCACTAGGCAACATCATCTTGAGTAAGTGAAGAATCCATTTACCACTGGTCATTTTACAATACCACTAGGTAACTTCATTCTAAGCAAGTGAAGAAGCTATTTACCACTTGTCATATAAAATAAGGAGGAGAGTCAAATATAGATGAAAACCACTCATTATAAAGCATTACATTTCAAGGAAGAACATTGATCAACGTACCTATATGGTTGGTAAATTAAAGGAGTAAAGTTATTACTTTCCACTTGGCATGATAGAGGGCCAATCACTGAACATAGTCTAAACACAAGGGAAGTTCAACCACCACTACAAAGGAGACAAACAAGTACAACAAGGAGGAATATAGAACGTTAACCAAAGGGATGTTACAATTCATGAGCAAAGGTGCATATGTGGAGGAATCAAGAGCAAATTGAAGCTCATATGTGGAGGTGTTTAGTACCTCAAGCCCACATGCAAGAGCTACATTGGAGAAGAGCGAGAGTTACGTCAAAGCACCCTAGAAGAAGCATCAAGATTGAATGCCAAATGTCCAAGTAAAAAGAAGCATCAACCACCACATTTGTAATGCCTTCTTACACACAATAAAGGAAAAAGTTAGAAATCTATGAACGTGGGAAAGAAGAGCGATCGAGTAATGTGTGTAAGGATAGTGCACAAGTGATGCAAAGCAGAGGAGAAGGAGACGTATTGAAGAGTCAAAATACTGAGCACCAAAGAGCATTAAATGTAGGGAGAGCATATTTAGAATGTAGGTCACAAAGTCAAAGAGCAACAAGTTGAAGCTTTAGGCACCATATTCAAGAAGGTAAGAAAATATTTAATTTAACCTTTGCAAAGTTTAAGGAGGAATAAGGCATAATATTTTTGAAGTAAATATTAATTAATTATATTTAAGGTTATTTGAATAATAGGAGAAATAAGGAGATAACCTTAGAAAAGTATTGAATGCCTTAGAAGATATTTGAAGTAAGAAGTCTTTTGAAAGTTTTATTACTCTATTCATTCTTGGAATTAATATTGCATTGAAATATTTGCAAAAAGATTAACTTGGAGAAATAAGGACTTCTACACCAAAAATTAAAATATTATTTGCAAATACCATTATTTCTAAATTTCCAACTAGGGAGTTATAAGGAGTTCAACATCAAATTTAAGTTATTGAAATTTAGAAATTATATTATTGAAACTTGAAAGAAGCAAAAACATAGAATTGCTAGAAAGTTGGAAAAATTACTTTTGATATTAGTCTCTTGTTCAAATTGAAGGGACATAAGGAATCCAACTTAAATATCTTGAAGATAGAAAATCTTATCAATTGAAATTGCATTAAAACTATCTTTAGTTCTCTATTCATTAATAAGGAGAAATAAGGTGAAGAATAGAAGTTGAACATTAGGGAGATAAAATGGGTTCAACTCAAAGGTAAAACTAAGAAAGATAAGTACTTTATCAAGACCATAATACATTCAAAACACTTGCAATATATAATTTTTTTTATAAAACTTAAGAATTTGAATGATCTTATCAAAAACTGATCATATACTCAAAACTAGGGAGTCATAAGGTAGACAAATTCAAAGGTTTTGAAAGATATGTTGGAAATTTGAGTGATTTTATGTTTTCATTGATGTCACATGGATCACATTGAGTTTTGGTGGCCAAAGTGGTGTAAAATCAGCTACAAGGGACCAACAAATGGACTCCAATCACATAACATAAATGCAATATAATGGAAGAAATCTGCAAATTGATATTCTTCTCATTCCTGAATTCACCCCCTTATCCAAAAGATTACAATCCATCATATATCAAACGAAAAAAAAAGAAACCCTAAAGAAATCCTATGTTAGCGTATCTCTATTATAGGTTATATGTTGGTTATTACATTATTAGTTGGGATGTTAGTGTGTCATGTTGTTCGAATGACCTATTCATAATAGCTTGTATTGTTCGAACAACCTATGCATATTAGTATGTTGCAGTTGATTAGCTCTGGCTGTTACGGACTAATCCTGGCATCACATGTGTTATTTAAATCTCTTTGATTAATGCAAACTTGTTGTTCGCTTGACATGGTATCAGAGCGGGTGGATACTGCCCACCCATTAGGGCATTTTTTGTGGCAGTAGTGTAGGACTAAGCTATTGACAATATGCCAGGTCTGATCGGGATCTGGGCTACTATTAAACCCTGCACTATTCTATTTTACTGGATCGAGACCTACAACAAGGTGGACCATGGGAGGTACATGACTTGGATGGCCATTAATCCTAACACGTAGGACCATACTATGTAGACTAATTCGAGATCTGATTTGGCGCAAGTACCGATGACTAAACCAGGTTAAGGCAGAAGGTTACGAGACCCGCGAACAACCTATTGGCTGACGGGATGATCCTGACACTTGTGAAGTGACTGACCAACATTCTAGATTGATAGTAGATAATATCTTCTAAGCGTGTAACGGGTTGGACAATAGTCAATGTGGATGAGCAACTGTGGGCAAAAGACTAGTTGGAGGGACCAACCACCGATTGGTGGTCATTTAGTTTAGTGAGCTTTATATTTTTTAAACCTCTCTAACGTCGCCCGAGTCCCACATTTAGGATATTGTGCTATTTTAAAAAAAAAAATTCGTAGGTGAAGTTCGGCTTCGTCAGAAGGTTTCAGATGAAAATTACATTGCAAATCCCTATTTTTGTAGTGAATTTTAGCTGATCAAATGCAGTCATGGTGAATCAACATAGCACAACGGAGGCATGATGTACCTATCGATGCTTGCAGGAGGTAGAATTACATACAAATTTTTTGGTCTGTTGTAGCATGCCCCGATCAAGACGTCCAATAGGCAACATAAAAGCATCGACATGCAGCAATCTGGAATAGGTCTACGGATTTTTTCGATCTGTCAGCTAATTTTTTACCAAAAGGAACTTGGTGGTATTCTACAAATTTGACCTCCATGATTGACGTCGATGACGAGCCATTGAAGCACTGGAGGACATCGCTTTTGTCAGTAAAACCCCTCGATTCTATTCCAATAGTAGGAGACACTTGTGGTTTATGTGTGTAATGTTGAAGATTCACCTCTCTGACACGAGATCACAGATAGTGATCTGAGACATGCAAATTGGGAGCCCCTTGCAAACACTCTATCTTGGAGCACCATCGAGTGTTTTTTGCAAAATTTCACCTACTATAATCTGTGTGGACAACCCACTACAGATCAACACTGCCACAACCAAATAGAAAGGTGGAGGAGCACTGCACATGCCGTCGGGTTGGAGAGCTGCTCGAAGGAAGCACCAGAAGCAGCAGTGTCACTGGTGGAAGCACCGATCGGTGGCAGATCCGAGCTGCCAAAGAGGAATGAAATAACAAGCGTAACGTTCTCTCTTGTTTCATGGGTAGTGGTAGCTCGTTCGGTTGAGACTTCAGCGCTAAGGCGCTTGCGGACCAGGAGGTCGGGGGATCCAATCCCATCGACAACAGCATAAAGGTAACATTTTTATTTTGAAAAAGCATTTCATTTTTTTTTAATGCTTAAAGTTTTTTTTTAATTAAATATTAATTTCTTAATTTTTTAAATTAAGTTAAGAAATTTTTTATATTTAATTACTTTTAAAACTTTTTCATTAAAATTAATTTTTTTTTGCTTTCAAAATAATTATTTTTTCAATACCTTTGAACGTTTCCTCCCACTTTATTTTGCAATCTCAAGGGGGGATAAATTTTGCAAAAACAAAGGAAGATAAACCTTGTCAAAGCATTCAAACAAGGCATAAAATCATCAAACGTCCAAACCTGTCTTTTAGGCTTCATAAATAACAAACTTATTTTGTTTGAAGTACTTCACATAGGGGGGATTTTTTTGATGACATTTTTGTGCTAATCTGCCTAAGAGGCAAATATTGTAATTTTTTTACAAACCAGTGGAAAAAGCCTTCTGGAGCGCCCATTTTGCACTTCTAGAAAATTTTGGACTCCCCGTCGCATGCCAGGGGCACTGCGCCTTGGAACCCTGTACAGGGGAGATATAATTTTTGCAAAACCAAAGGGGGAAGACTTATAAGGGTGCATTTTCGGCAGTGACCGACACCTTAGTCAAATTATTTTTGCAAAATTTCATTGTAAAAGGTGCATTTTTGATAGAGACCGACACCTTAATAATGGGTAGATCAAAGAAGAAAACTATCCCAAAAAAAATTGATGATCTTGCAAAATCAGTTAAAAATCCTTACTTTCCACCAGAGATGAAAGGAAAGGATTTTTATGAGGATGAAAAATATTCTACACTACGCAGTGGTGTAAAATCCATTCTCAAAGATTCTGAAGATCTTTAGAAGAATGGTGTTCAAATCCCTATAGGCATCATAAGGGTAGTCTACATATCATTGATTTCTCTTGATATTGCCCAACGTAAAGTGTACAGGGACTTTAGTGAGGAAACAGAGGTCAAACCCCTAATGGTCGATGCTTGTAGTGACACAAGTGACCTTCAACCCATGGTGGCGAATGCTTGTTGTGACACATGTGACCTTGAGCCCATGATGGCCAATGCTTGTTGTGATACAAGTGACCTCATGCCTATGTTGGCAGATATCAGTTGTAGCACAGGTGATCTCATCACAGTAGCAGATTTTGCTTGTGACACTAGTGACTTAAAAATTGAACCTCCTAAAAGTGAATTCTATACTCTCATCAATAGCGACAAATGCAATATTGTTAAAAACATTGATGAAGATGATGAAATTGGGTGTTTTGAAAAACACACCAAAGGATTTGGTTCCAAAATGATGAAGAAAATGAGATTCAATGGTGAGAGATTAGGTAAACAAGAACAAGGCATTAAAACTCCTATAATGCTAAATGTCAGGGCAAAGCATGAAGGCCTTGGCTATACTTTGGACATGCAAGTACCAGTAATTCCATGTTTGTAAAACCTAAATCTCCTACATCTCCTAAAAAGCATTGTTGCAGTCACTGTGGAAAGGTAGGACATGTTGCAGCTAAGTGTTGGAGATTACATCCTTGTGATTCATGTGGATGTATGAATCACTCTTCTTCTAGTTGTTGGTACAAAATGAAAATGGCCAACAAGGTTCATATAGATTGTGGATGGACAGATATCACACAATGGACCATGATGAAAGAAATATTGTATGTATTCTACCAAAAAGGTAAAACCTATGGTAGACCCCAAGGCAAATCCAGTGATAGACCGAGTGGTAGTCCCAGAGATAATGACCCAGAGATAGACCTAAAGACAGACCCAGAGACAAAGTTCTAGAGGTAGATCTACAGGCAGATCTAGAGGTAATGATCTAGAGGCAGATTCATAGGCAGATCCCGAGATAGACCCAAAGGTACAATTCTAGAGGTATGCTTAGAGCCAGAGCCGAAGACAAAGCACGAGCCACCATTATTTCATTTCTCTTCTTCTTCTTCACTGTATTGGGGCAGTTATATACTTTACCCAAATATTGTTGTATGGGGGGATGATAGTGTAGCTAGTAGTTATATTATTACCCAAATAATGTAATAAGGGGGGATGTTAGCGTATCTCTATTATAGGTTATATGTTGGTTATTACATTATTAGTTGGGATGTTAGCGTGTCATGTTGTTCGAACGACCTATTCATAATAGCTTGTATTGTTCGAACAACCTATGCATATTAGTATGTTGTAGTTGATTAGCTCCGGATGTTACGGACTAATATTGGCATCACATGTGTTATTTAAATCTCTTTGATTAATGCAAACTTGTTGTTCGCTTGACATCCTAAAACGTCTTTTTTCTAAAAGACTACTAAAAATAGATATTTTTTCTAAAAATTGCTAAAAATAGAAATGAGTCGGATAGCACCCAAATTTGGTGCACACATCCCTATTACAATAATGAACCTTAATTTAAAATATTAGGCCTCAACTTAAGGTATAACAAAATATAATAAAACTCTAACATGCAAAAAAACCCAAAAAACCCGGGAACCTATTCTAAAAGCTAATTTTGGGACACTAGATGTCGGAGTTAGGTCTCAAAAACATGATTTTTTGAGGGTGAGGTGAATCAAATATTAGCCTCATGCAGAACACGCACGTGGAACCACCTATTAAATTTCAAGGCAAACGGGCATACGGTTCACAAGTTATGGCTCCGACAAGGTGCATCATTCTCCTATGGTGAAAAGAACTCAGCTCTTGCGAGTTCAGCTGAATTGAAATCTTGTAGCTTCTGGTTATAAATTTTTTGTAGCTCTAACTCTAAAACCCAAGTGTTATATGACTGTGGTAATCCTTCCCACTGAACCAGGTATCTGTTGTAGCTCCCATGTCTAGTGGTGATCACCTTCTTATCGAGCACCTATGCAACTCTATTTTTTTTCTTCTTAGGAATCTGTCGTGCCCAATTTACTATCTCCTGTAATTCACCATCCTCGATAGTACCAGGATACTAAAATAAATCAGAAACATTAAAAATGGGTGAAATATCAAATTCATATGGCAACTCCACTTTATAGGCATTATCGTTGATCTTCTTCAAAATCTTGCATGGCCCAATTTTCTTAAGTTTCAGTTTGTTATACATCCCCTTAGGAAATATTTATTTCCTAAGATGAACCATGACCATATCACCCTCTTCAAACACTTTCACCCTTCTGTGTGCATCAACAAACTCTTTGTAGTGAGCATTACTACTCTGCAATTTTTCCCTCACCGACTCTTGCACTTTCTAGATATGCTCAGCAAATGCTTTTGCATCATCACTAACTTGTTCCCTAATTGGTAACTCAACCAAATCTAATACACCTCTAGGATTTTGACCATAAATAATTTGAAAAGGAGATTTACCTGTCGACCTATTCACTGAACTGTTGTATGTAAATTCGGCTTGTGACAAGGCTAAATCCCATTGTTTTGGTTTTTCTCCAACTATGCACCGTAAGAGGTTTCCCAAGCTTCTATTCACTACCTCTGTTTGCCCATCAGTATGTGGGTGGTAAGCACTACTAAATTGCAGCCTGGTGTTCAACTTCTTCCACAACATCCTCCAAAAGTGACTCAAGAACTTAGTATCTCGATCATAAGTAATAGTCTTTGGAACACCATGCAACCGCACAATCTCATCAAAGAATAAGACTGCAGTCCTAGTTGCATCATTAGTTTTCTGGAAAGCAATGAAATGCACCATTTTTGAAAATTTGTCTACCACAACAAAAATTGAATCCTTACCCCTCTATGTCTTGGGCAACCCCAACACGAAATCCATACTCAGATCGGTCCATGGTCCTGTAGGAACTGGCAATGGCATATACAACCCTGTATTTTGTGCATGTCCCTTAGCCATTTGACATACTCTGCATCTAGAGACAAACCTGATTATGTCTCTCTTCATTTTTGGCCAATAGTACTTCTCCTCTACAAGAGTGGTAGTTTTGGCTACTCCAAAATGACCAGCCAAACCCCCACTATGTAATTCCCTCAAGATGTTCTCTCTCATAGAGCCATTGGGAATGCATAATCGATTACCCTTAAACAAGTAACCATTATGTAAAAAATACTCTTCAAAAATAGTATGGGACTCACCCTCTACTGCACTTTTACACTGTTGCACAATATTCCCAAAATCTGCATCAGATTCATATAGATCTTTAATCCCCTCAAATCCTACCACTTCATTCTCCATAGTGGTCAAAAACATGACTCTCCTACTCAATGCATCAACAACCTTATTTTGTTTGCTCGACTTGTGCTTCAGGACAAATGTATATTGTTGCAAAAATGAAACCCATTTGGCATGCCTACTATTTAACTTTTTTTGAGAGTTGACATACCTCAATGCTTCATGATCAGTAAACAACACAAACTCCTTTGAGAGTAAGTAGTGCCTCCAATGTTGCAATGCTTGCACAATTGCATAAAATTCCACATCATATGTAGAATAATTCTTTCTTGCATCATTCAGCTTCTCACTAAAAAATACTACAGGTTGGCCCTCTTGACTTAAGACACCACCAATTCCAACAAATGAGGCATCACAATCAACCTCAAACACCTTACTAAAATATGGTAACACTAGAACAGGGTCTTCTGACACCTTCTTCTTCAAGAGTTCAAAACTCTTTGTTGCTGCCATAGTCCATACAAACTCTTTTCCCTTCGTGCACTCAGTTATAGGGGTAACTATACTACTGAAGTTCCTGATGAACTTTCTGTAAAAGGTAGCTAGGCCATGAAAGCTCCTTACTTCTGTTATAGTTCGTGGAAGAGGCCATTCCAGAATTGCCTTCACTTTCTCGTCATCCATCCTCATGCCATCTCTTGAGATTACAAATCCTAAAAACACTAAACTATCTTGAAGAAATCTACATTTCTTCAGGTTGACATACAATTTCTCCTTCCTGAGCACGTCTAACACTAATTTCAAGTGCAACAAATGCTCCTCTTCACTTTTACTATAAATCAAAATATCATCAAAATACACAACCACAAACTTACCATTATATTCCCATAGTACTCTGTTCATCAACCACATAAATGTACTGGGTGCATTTGACAACCCAAATGGCATCACCATCCACTCGTACAACCCATATTTTATCTTAAAAGTTGTCTTCCATTCATCCCCTTATCTAATTCTGATCTGGTAGTAGCCACTCCGTAGATCAATTTTACTAAAGTATTTAGCTCCAGCCAATCCATCCATCATGTCATCCACTCTCGACATAGGATACCAATATTTTATTGTGATCTTGTTTATGGCTCTACTATCCACACACATCCTCCAGTCACCATATTTCTTTGGGGTCAACAATGCTGGAGTCGCACATGGACTCATACTCTCCCTAACTAATCCCTTCTTTATCAACTCTATCACTTGTCTACTCAACTCTGCATTTTGTGTTGGGTTCAACCGATAAGTTGCTTGATTTGGGAGCGCTGATCCTGGAATAAAATCCATGTGATGCTGGATATCCCTCTTTGGTGGTAGCCCATCTGGTAACTCCTCTAGTGTGACATATTTATATTCACTTAGCAACTTAGTTGCTATTGTAGGCATAACCACTTCCTCTGTTTCTAGCTTCCTAGCTGTTAAGGCATAACAAAAGCTAGCATATTTGATCTCTGCAAGGAACTCCTTCATCGTCAACAAAATCTCACTCGGCCCATCCTCCTTTAGAGGTACAAGAACTACCTTTACACCATCCTTCCAAAATGTGTAAGTATTCTTTCTCCCATTATGGTTAGTATCCCTGTCGTACTACCAAGGTCTTCCCAATAGAATGTGACATGCATCCATCGGGATCACATCACACCACACTTCATCCTTGTAAGTGCTCCCAATTGAAAATTTAATTAAACACCTCTGATCTACTATTACCTCATTCCCCTTATTAACCCATGAGATGTGATATGGATAAGGATGCTTTTTGCATTCCAGGTTCATTTTATCAACCATGACATTTGACACCATATTCTCACAGCTACCACCATCAATGACAATGTTACATACCTTCCCTCCTGATGTACACCTTGTTCGAAAGATGTTTGTTCGTAGCCCAAAATCATCACCATCTATGGTATGCCCCTTCACTTTGCTCCGCACCTTCTCTTTCTTAGGAACAATCAGTGTCCTTCTTATCATAAGTGCTTCCCCCATGTCAACAATAACTTCATCCTCATCCTACTCTTCCATATCAACCAGATTGACCCTTCCTTGTCCTCCTTGACCCCTTTCTTGGACATCACGTTGGGGACACTCAAATGCTCTATGCCCCTCCTCACCACATCCATAATAGGTATACGACCTTCTTGGATCATTCCCATTTTGTCCACCATCGTAACCTCTACCTCATTGGTATCCTCTTCCTCTCAAATTTTGCCCATCTTCTTCTTGTTTAGCAGGTATTGAGGATTCTCCCTTGAGAAAATTAGATCCACTTCGACCCCGACCTGAAGAGGGTGTGAATCCCTTCTTGCCTCTTCTATTAACCCTTTTCAATTTCTCCTCTACCTTGAGGGCCATTTGATATGCATCCTCCACTATAAGAGTGCGATGCATGCTCATCTCATCTTGGACAACAAAACTTAGACCATTTACATACCTGGTAACATTTTGGTCCTCCGTCTCATTGTGCTCCACTCGAATGGATAGCTTGTATAATTCATTAGTATAGTCCTCAATGCTTTTATCCTTCTATCGGAGATTCTGAAATCTATGAAATAGGGTTTGGGAGTAGTCTACAGGTATAAATTTTTCTTGTAACTTCTTCTTCATATTTATCCAATCCCTGATATTTTCCTTTCCATTCCTCTGTCGTGTAGTCTGTAAATGATCCCACCAAATCAATGCATGTCCCTTCAACTTTGTGCATGCAAGCTTAACCTTCTTCTCTTCAGCAAGGTTACTCCATTCAAAATATTTTTCTAGGCTATTGATCCAATCGATCAACTCCTCTGGTTTCAACCCACCAACATACTCGGGAACCTCGATCTTGATCCCATATCGATTCCCCTTAAGCCCCTCTAGAGCTCGTATCAGTCAATTTTCAAAACCGTGCCCTTATTCCTCTGGGCCCTCTGGTTCTGCTTCTGCATGGACCTCAGATCCACGTTCCTCAGGTACATTTTCATCATCAGATCCTTGACCTGCATGCACCTGGGATGTCTCTCTCCCATGCGATCAATCACACCAGTCAGCCATGCTATTTATGCATTCAGATCCTTGATATGCCTATTCATATGGGCATATCTTCTAGGCGACATCTTCCCTTCACTAGTGAGATCGAACTTGGCTCTGATACCAAATGGTGTAAACTCAACTACAAGAGACCAACAAATGGACTCCAATCACATAACACAAATGCAATATAATGGAAGAAATCTGCAAATCGATATTCTTCTCATTCCTGAATTCACCCCCTTCTCCAAAAGATTACAATCCATCATATAGCAACCAAAAACCAAAGAAACCCTAAAACATCTTTTTTCTAAAAATTGCTAAAAATAGATATTTTTTCTAAAAATTGCTAAAAATAGAAATGAGTCGGATAGCACCCAAATTTGGTGCACACATCCCTCTTACAATAATGAACCTTACTTTAAAATATTAGGCCTCAACTTAAGGTATAACAAAAGATAATAAAACTCTAACATGCAAAAAAACCCAAAAAACTCGGGAACCTATTCTAAAAGCTAATTTTGGGACACTAGATGTCGGAGTTAGGTCCCGAAAACATGATTTTTGGAGGGTGAGGTGAATCAAATATTAGCCTCATGCAGAACATGCACACGGAACCACCTGTTAAATTTCAAGGCAAATGGGCATACGGTTCACAAGTTATGGCTCCGACAAGGTGCATCACAAAGCATTTCATAAATGAGCATTTATGATATTTTGGAGAGCATGGATATATACAGGGTTTTTGTGAAAACCAAGGCAGGCAAAATAAAAGGTTTTATTTAAAACCATGGATGGCAGATTTGAAATGGGTTTTTCTTAAAACCCAGGTTGGCTTTTCGTTTCGTCGAAAAAGGTGCCCCGGTGATGGAGATATTTAATTTTAAATATTTAAGTTTAAATTTTAAATTATTTAAAATTTAAATTTAAAATTAAAATTAAAATTTAATTTATAGCACCGACGTCAAAGAAAGGAAAAGGCATAAAACTAATATTTAAATTATAGCACCGACGTCAAAGGAAAGGAGGAGGACATATATATATATTGCCCAAAGTTTTGATTTATTTCTCTAAGCGCTCGATTTGATATTTGGATTCGAATGGTAAAAGAGCCTCTGCATCGTGTGTCGAAGTGTGTGTGAAAAGGGTTTTAAAAGGCTTACGATTTTCACGTTCATTGAAGAGACTATTGTGGAGTAAAGCCAAACGTATAGGCCTCCTTGGCCTAGTGGTTCATGCATTGTGTGTGAAGCAGGAGGTCCTGCGTTCGATTCTTGTCGGAGGTGTTTTGTTGTGTTGAAACGCGTGAAGCACGTTTTGTTTTCGAAGGGCACAGATATTCACGGCATAAGGTTTTGTTGTGTGCTCCTTTTGAGCACGTGAGGGCATGTGGCCCAATGGCAGGTTGGCTGTGGTTAAGGCACTGAGCAAGGAAGGTCACGAGATCGAATCCCGTCAGGGACAGAGGCAAGTTAATAATTTTTAGATATATTTTATTTTTCTAAAGTTGCCCTAGGAGGAATAAGGGTTATGATGCATGTTTAAAAAAGGAGAGATTTTTGGTGATTTATTTTTTAGAAGTATATCATATTATATATCGTTGGAAAGCTTATTCCGAGGGCTATTTGATTAACTTGCTTAGAGGGAGAAATAAGGTGTGTGTAAAGAGATATTTCTGATTTTGTAAAGAGGTTCAAAAGTGAAGGTTGCTTTGTTCTTTTTCAAAAGAGATTAATTCATTTATGAAGTGACATGGTGTATGTTATTGAGTAGGAGTAATAAGGTGTTATTTGGATGTTATTGTTGTGTTATTAATCAAGATCTCTAACCCTTGTTGAAAGTTGAAAAAGAAAGTGTGTTGAGTGAGACAGATTTTGTGGACAACCAAAAGGCTTCTTCATCTTCATAAAAGGTATGGGCACATTCTCCTATTGATTGTTTATGGTGGTTGATTTCTGAAATATCATTGGAGAGAAAAGGATTAATTGTGGTTTCCTTTTCGAAAGTAGTTGGTTGAATGCTTCAAGGTTTTCTAGGTTGAGAGTTGCTATTAAACCTTGTTTTATAAGCATTGTTGTTGAAGCCATTAGTAGTGTGAAAAACCTGAGATAGGGTTTGAGAAGAACATGAGTATCATTGTTATGTGAAGAATGTTTTATTAGCATTGTTGTTGAAGCCCATTGGTTATGCAAAGAACTTGAACTTGAAAAGAACATGAGTATCATTGTTATGTGAGATTTGTGGTTGAGCATTGTTGGAAACATTTGAGTTGGTTGATACATGCTTGGACTAGGGTTTGTAAGAAAGAGTTGTTCCTTGTGGTAGTTGGTTGAGAAGAGTTGTTTGAGCCTAGTCAAGTGATTGTGTGAAGTGGTTGTTCAAGTTCCATGAAACAAACTATTCTATATTCTGGATTTGAGTTGAGATTGAGATTTGAGGATAGAACATATTGAGTCTCTAACAATTCTCTTTATGCTTCTATAATATTGATTTGAGTTGAGATTGAGATTTGAGGATAGAACATATTGAGTCTCTAAAAATTCTCTTTATGCTTCTATAATATTGATTTGAGTTGATATTGGGATTTGAGTATAGAACATATTGAGTCTCTAACAATTCTCTTTATGCTTCTATGAGATTGAATTATTGAGCAAGTTCTTGGTGAGCTTGCTAGAGCAGATTTGGGCAAGTTCTTGGTGAGCTTGCTAGTGCATATTTGGGCAAGTTCTTGGTGAGCTTGCTAGTGCAGATTTGGGTAAGTTCTTGGTGAGATTGCTAGAGTATATTTGGACAAGTTCTGTGTGAGCTTGTTGAGCATATTTGGACAAGTTCTGTGTGAGCTTGTTGAGCATATTTGGACAAGTTTTGTGTGAGCTTGTTGAGTAGATTTGGACAAGTTTTGTGTGAGCTTGTTGAGCAGGTTTAGAGTGAGCCTATTGAGTAGGTTCTGAGTGAGCCTATTGATAGAGCTTTGGAGGTGATAGAGTATAGAGGATAGAGTCTCAGTGGATAGAGATCCAATAGCCAGCATAATTGAAGATAGATCTGAGTGAGGAGTCTTCAAGTGGAGAGAGATCCACCAGTTAGTGCAGCAGAGAGACAAAGTCTTCTAGAAGATCACTAGCTAGAGCAGAAGGGGAAAGAGTTCTCCTATGGAAGAGATCCATGAACTTGAGATTAGGGGATCAACATCTCCTTTGGATAGAGATCCATAAACATTGTAATTGGGAAGGATTCCCAAAGAGATTGATTGAGAAAGTTTTAGTAAAATATTTTCTCCATGGAGTAGCCCACATTGGGTGAACCACGTAAACTATGGTGTCTCTATTGTGTATGGTGTTTTGTGCATTGCTTGATTACTGCTATTGATACTGTTGTCTATACACTGCATAATATTGAATTGAAAAGAAAAGTAAAAAGTGGTCTTATATTGTTCACCCCCCTCTCAGTATAAGCTTGTGTTCTTCAATTGGTATCAGAGCAGGTTCCTTCAGAAAGACTAACAAGCTTGAAGGTAGATTCTACTGGGTTATAGGATGGACAGATGGTATATTGATAGTGGGTGCTCTAGTCATATGACTGGGTATAAAGAAAATTTCATTTCTCTAAAAAGGAACAACAATGGATCTGTGAGATTTGGTGATAATGCTTCAACTAAAATCAAAGGGAGAGGAACTTTAAGTTTGGATGATGGAAAAACTACTACACAGGGTGTACTCTATGTTGAGGGTCTAAAACACAATCTACTGAGTGTAAGTCAGCTTTGTGATCGAGGGTACACAGTTACTTTTTCCTCTACAGGATGCAAAATCAGGGAAACAAAAATAGGGAAGCTTGTTGCAAATGTAGGAAGAACCAATAACAATCTCTACATGTTCAACGAAATAAAAAGGGAAAAATGTCTTCTATCTCAAGAAGAAGAAAGTTGGTTATGGCATAAAAGGTTGTGTCATTTGAACTTCGACAACATAGTAAGGATAAGCAACAAACAAATTGTCAGAGATCTACCAAAGATAAAAAGACCTTCAAATACAATTTGTGCACAATGTCAGTATGGAAAGCAGACAAGATCAAGTTTCAAGGCAAAAGAATATTCCTCTTCCAAGGTTTTAGAATTGATTCATACTGATTTATGTGGTCCTATGAGAACCAAAATCCTGCAGGGTGAAAGCTACTTCATGTTGTTCATAGATGATTATTCTAGAATGACTTGGGTTGTTTTTCTGAAAGAAAAATCAGAGGCATTTGAGCATTTCAAAGTATTCAAAGAAATGGTAGAAAATGAAATAGGAAAGAAGATCAAGTGTTTATGATCATATAGAGGAGGGGAATTCATCTCTATAGAATTCATTGAGTTTTGTGTAGAACATGGAATCAAAAAAGAATACTCAACAGCCAAGACTCCTCAACAAAATGGAGTAGTAGAAAGAAAGAATAGAACTCTTGAGAATATGGCCAGAGCAATGCTAAATGAATCAAGAATCTCAGATGGGTTTTGGAAGGAAGCAATCAGTACAATAGTCTATGTTATGAATAGAGCTCAAGTTAGAACAAAGCAACATAAGACTCCATATGAGTTTTGGAAAGGAAGACCTCCCACAGTAAACTACTTCAGAATTTTTGGAAGTAAGTGTTATATCAAAAGAGAGGATAAGGACTTGGGCAAGTTTGATCCTAGATGCGATGAAGGTATTTTTCTTGGATACTCTACAAAGAGTAAGGCCTACAGATGCTACAATAAAAGAACACATACCATGGTGGAAAGTATAAATGTCAGAGTTGATGAAAGAACATGAATAAATGAGCCACCTCAGGAAGATATTCTTGAAGAAGAAGAAAGTTGTCAGGAAGAAATGGGTGAAGATTCAGATGAAGAAGATGTGCAGAATATACCTTCCAAAACTTCATCAAGATATATTCAAAAAAATCATCCAGAGGACTTGATCATTGGCAGCCCTGATGTAAGATGGACAAGAAGAGGAATCATAGGCTCAACAGAACAAGCAAATGTTTCACTACTATCGAAGATAGAACCAAAGGATTTTAGAGAGGTAGAAAGTGATGAATGTTGGATTAAAGCAATGAAGGAAGAACTAGATCAGATTGAAAAAAGTAAGACTTGGGAATTAGTTCCAAGACCAAAAGGAAAAAATGTAATTGGTACTAAATGGGTCTACAGGAACAAACTGAATGAAGATGGTCAAGTCATCAGAAACAAGGCAAGATTGGTGTGTAAAGGGTATGCACAAGTAGAAGGAATTGATTTTGATGAGACCTTTGCACCAGTTGCAATATTGGAAGCTATACGGATGTTTCTGGCACTTTCAAGCTATAGGAATTTCAAAGTATATTATATGGATGTCAAATCAGCATTTTTGAATGGTCACTTAGAAGAAGAAGTTTACATAGAACAACCAGATGGGTTTAATCAAGCAGATAAGCCAGATTATGTATGCAGATTGAAAAAGGCTCTTTATGGCTTAAAGCAAGCTCCTAGAGCATGGTATTCAAGACTGGATAAATATCTTCGAGAGCAAGGTTTCAGAAAGGGAACAATTGATAGCAATATGTATATTAAAAATAAGGGAAATGATTTGATGATTGTGGAAGTTTATGTGGATGATATTATTTTTGGGGGTAGCAATGACAGAATGTGCCAAGAATTTGCAAGAAACATGACTAATGAATTTGAAATGTCTATGCTTGGTGAATTAACCTTTTTCCTCGGACTACAGATTTCACAATTAGAAAAAGGGATATTTCTTTCACAAACAAAGTATATAAAAGAGATGTTGAAGAAATTCAAAATGGAAGATAGTAAGCCAGTTAGCACTCCAATGGTTACAGGGTGCAAATTAAGCAAAGATGATGAATCTCCTGATGCAAATCAAACTCTATACAGATCTATGATTGGTAGCCTGTTATATGTTACAACCACAAGACCAGATATAATACAGGCAGTTGGTTTAGTGGGAAGATTTCAAGCAGCTCCAAAAGAATCACATGTGACAACAATGAAAAGAATACTCAGATATCTCAAAGGAACAATGGAGTATGGTCTATGGTATCCTAGAAGTAGCAAGTTCACTCTCATAGCTTACACAGATGCAGATTGGGCAGGAAATATTGATGATAGAAAAAGCACAAGTGGAGGAGCATTCTTTCTTGGTGATTGCCTAGTTTCTTGGCTAAGCAAGAAACAACCATCAGTGTCACTTTCCACAATAGAGGCAGAATATATTGCAGCGGCAACATGTTGTTCACAGGTATTATGGATGAAACAGACTCTTAAATATTTTAGTATAGAACATGATCATCCCATTCCTATTCTGTGTGATAATACTAGTGCTATAAGTATCTCGAAGAATCTAGTAATGCATGCCAGAACAAAGCACATTCCAATCAAGTATCATTTTTTAAGAGAGCAGGTTACAGAGCAACAAGTAAAATTGGAATATGTTCCTACAAAATATCAGATTGCAGACATATTTACAAAACCATTACCAAGAGAAACGTTTGAGCATTTGAGAGAATAGTTGGGAGTAAAAGTACTCCCACCCCAAAATTAATCACCTCAAGAGAGAAGGTGGTGAGGGGGCTAAGCTTAAGAGTCATATCTTTTAGCCCCATAGGTGTCCCTTTTGCCATTGATGTCAAAGGGGGAGAGATTTGAGTAAGGGGGAGAGCATTGAGTTAGGGGGAGCAGCCTCCAAAGAGAGCATTGAGTTAGGGGGAGCAGCCTCCATAGAGAGTATTGAGTCAGGGGGAGCAACTTTGATTCTCAGAGATGGTTTTTGCAGTGATTGTGGTGATTTACAATAGAGGTGTTGCCATCAATGACAAAGGGGGAGATTGTTGGAAATTTGAGTGATTTTATGTTGTCATTGATGTCACATGGATCACATTGAGTTTTGGTGGCCAAAGCATTTCATAAATGAGCATTTATGATATTTTGGAGAGCATGGATATATACAGGGTTTTTGTGAAAACCAAGGTAGGCAAAATAAAAGGTTTTATTTAAAACCATGGATGGCAGATTTGAAATGGGTTTTTCTTAAAACCTAGGTTGGATTTTCGTTTCATCGAAAAAGGTGCCTCGATGATGGAGATATTTAATTTTAAATATTTAAGTTTAAATTTTAAATTATTTAAAATTAAAATTAAAATTTAATTTATAGCGCCGACGTCAAAGAAAGGAAAAGGCATAAAACTAATATTTAAATTATAGCGCCGATGTCAAAGGAAAGGAGGAGGACATATATATATGCCCAAAGTTTTGATTTATTTCTCTAAGCGCTCGATTTGATATTTGGATTCGAATGGTAAAAGAGCCTGCGCATCGTGTGTCGAAGTGTGTGTGAAAAGGGTTTTAAAAGGCTTACGATTTTTGCGTTCGTTGAAGAGACTATTGTGGAGTAAAGCCAAATGTATAGGCCTCCTTGGCCTAGTGGTTCATGCATTGTGTGTGAAGCAGGAGGTCCTGCGTTCGATTCTTGTCGGAGGTGTTTTGTTGTGTTGAAACGCGTGAAGCACATTTTGTTTTTGAAGGGCACAGATATTCATGGCATAAGGTTTTGTTGTGTGCTCCTTTTGAGCACGTGAGGGCATGTGGCCCAATGGAAGGTTGGTTGTGGTTAAGGCACTGAGCAAGGAAGGTCACGAGATCGAATCCCGTCAGGGACAGAGGCAAGTTAATAATTTTTAGATATATTTTATTTTTCTAAAGTTGCCCTAGGAGGAATAAGGGTTATGATGCATGTTTAAAAAAGGAGAGATTTTTGGTGATTTATTTTTTAGAAGTATATCATATTATATATCGTTGGAAAGCTTATTCCGAGGGCTATTTGATTAACTTGCTTAGAGGGAGAAATAAGGTGTGTGTAAAGAGATATTTCTGATTTTGTAAAGAGGTTCAAAAGTGAAGGTTGCTTTGTTCTTTTTCAAAAGAGATTAATTCATTTATGAAGTGACATGGTGTATGTTATTGAGTAGGAGTAATAAGGTGTTATTTGGATGTTATTGTTGTGTTATTAATCAAGATCTCTAACCCTTGTTGAAAGTTGAAAAAGAAAGTGTGTTGAGTGAGACAGATTTTGTGGACAACCAAAAGGCTTCTTCATCTTCATAAAAGGTATGGGCACATTCTCCTATTGATTGTTTATGGTGGTTGATTTCTGAAATATCATTGGAGAGAAAAGGATTAATTGTGGTTTCCTTTTTGAAAGTAGTTGGTTGAATGTCTCAAGGTTTTCTGGGTTGAGAGTTGCTATTAAACCTTGTTTTATAAGCATTGTTGTTGAAGCCATTAGTAGTGTGAAAAACCTGAGATAGGGTTTGAGAAGAACATGAGTATCATTGTTATGTGAAGAATGTTTTATTAGCATTGTTGTTGAAGCCCATTGGTTATGCAAAGAACTTGAACTTGAAAAGAACATGAGTATCATTGTTATGTGAGATTTGTGGTTGAGCATTGTTGGAAACATTTGAGTTGGTTGATACATGCTTGGACTAGGGTTTGTAAGAAAGAGTTGTTCCTTGTGGTAGTTGGTTGAGAAGAGTTGTTTGAGCCTAGTCAAGTGATTGTGTGAAGTGGTTGTTCAAGTTCCATGAAACAAACTATTCTATATTCTGGATTTGAGTTGAGATTGAGATTTGAGGATAGAACATATTGAGTCTCTAACAATTCTCTTTATGCTTCTATAAGATTGATTTGAGTTGAGATTGAGATTTGAGGATAGAACATATTGAGTCTCTAACAATTCTCTTTATGCTTCTATAATATTGATTTGAGTTGAGATTGAGATTTGAGTATAGAACATATTGAGTCTCTAACAATTTTTTATTAAAAAAAAAAAATTCTCTTTATGCTTCTATGAGATTGAATTATTGAGCAAGTTCTTGGTGAGCTTGCTAGAGTAGATTTGGGCAAGTTCTTGGTGAGCTTGCTAGTGCATATTTGGGCAAGTTCTTGGTGAGCTTGCTAGTGCAGATTTGGGCAAGTTCTTGGTGAGCTTGCTTGAGCAGATTTGGACAAGTTCTGTGTGAGCTTGTTGAGCATATTTGGACAAGTTCTGTGTGAGCTTGTTGAGCAGATTTGGACAAGTTCTATGTGAGCTTGTTGAGCAGATTTGGACAAGTTCTGTGTGAGCTTGTTGAGCAGATTTGGACAAGTTTTGTGTGAGCTTGTTGAGCAGGTTCTGAGTGAGCCTATTGAGCAGGTTCTGAGTGAGCCTATTGATAGAGCTTTGGAGGTGATAGAGTATAGACACCAAAATAGCACCAATCTGATTATGTGACTACAAGCACTAACCAAATTGACATACATGCCCCTAGGGCATCCCACAAAGGTTAAACAGTGGTCCTAACCACTCCCAAAATAGTATTGGAAGGTTAGAGGTCAATTTGGCACCCTTAACGCACTATACTACCTACTCGTTACACCTTGGGATGATTACAAACTGGTATTCATCCCACCCCGGGACGATTAGTAGCATTTGCTCCAGGGTGGGGCGAATAGCAAGTTTGATGGGAAAAAGGTCAAACCTTGAAAAATGGTAGCTTAGATCCGCCACTCAACTCCACCTTCAATGCATGGGAGTGCGAGTAAGCATTTTTAAGCTCAAATAGGCAGTCATAGAGGTAGTCATGGAACCCTTAATCAGGGAGGAATCTTCTCTCCCCTAACAAGGCATGATGGCCAAGTGGCGCCTCTGCATGCTCATTCACAAGAGACCCTCAGGTCTATAAAATGGTGAGTCTTCTCACCCAAAAAAAAAAGAACAGAGTGGGAGCATTTGGAGCAATGGAGTGCTATCGAATTACATCCTCACCCCTCACTTGTGCTTCTTACATCCTTGATCTCTCTTTTGGAATGGAGGTTATTGGGTGAACATTGGAATCACAATCCGGACCTAGAACCTAAACATTTGGCCACAATACCCCACCCAATTTGTTGAAACAACCCCATAGGAGGTTTTGGACCCATCCCAGGTGGATTGGTGTCAAAACCAAGCCCCAAACGGCGGGAGTCTTGCCCCCGGGCGCCCTCTGCACTACTACAGTCCTAATCGCCCCACCCCAGAGCGATTAGAAATCTATAGAAAATTTCTCTACTGTTTCTTTTTCATTTTATTTTATGTCTTTCATATATGCTGCCATTCAAATTTCATGCCATTTTGATGAGTTTTGATTGTGTTTTCATTGTTTTTTGCCTTCACTAACATATAGGGAGCATCTTCGGATACAGGGCTATTGGGACAGAATCTATAGAATCCGACCTTCTAGGTTGTCTCAAAATGCCCTATTTTGCCTAACCCTAAATTTTTAGGTATTTTGGAGGCCTCTAGATGGGACTTTTAGGAGGTTGCCTTTTGACATTTTATGACAGTCCTAATCGTCCCACCCCGGAGCGATTAGAAATCTACATAGAGATTTCTCGACTGTGGGAGCTTGTTGAGAAGATTTGACAAGTTTTGTGTCAGCTTGTTGAGCATATTTGGACAAGTTATGTGTGGGCTTGTTGAGCAGGTTTTGAGTGAGCCTATTGAGCAGGTTCTGAGTGAGCCTATTGATAGAGCTTTGGAGGTGATAGAGTAGAGGATAAAGTCTCAGTGGATAGAGATAAAGCAACTGACACAATTGAAGATAGATATGAGTGAGGAGTCTTCAACTGGAGAGAGATCCACCAGTTAGTGCAACAGAGAGACAAAGTCTTCTAGAAGATCACTAGCCAAAGCAGAAGAGGAAAGAGTTCTCCTGTGTAAGAGATCCATGAACTTGAGATTAGGGGACCAACATCTCCTTTGGACAAATATCCATAAACATTGTAATTGGGAAGGATTTACAAAAGTATTGATTGAGAAAGTTTTGGTAAAATATTTTCTCTGTGGAGTAGCTCACATTGGGTGAACCACGTAAACTGTGGTGTCTCTATTGTGTATGGTGTTTTGTGCATTGCTTGATTACTACTATTGATACTGCTATCTATACATTGCATAATATTGAATTAAAAAGAAAAGTAAAAAGTGGTCTTATACTGTTCACCCCCCTCTCAGTATAAGCTTGTGTTCTTCAAGATAAAAGGTTCTAAGAAAGTTATTCTCAATGCAAAAGAGATAAAAGAAATTCTACTTAGAAATATGACTATTGATTGATCATATACTACAAGAATTGAAGGTTAGAATCTAGAAGTTGAAAAGATTGAGAGACATAAAAATACTACAATTTCTTAAGATAATGGATAAGTTATCAAGAGGAACATATCATCACAAGATACACTATGAAAGGATTCAAGATCAAAATCCATAAAATATTCCATATCAAAGATGTAAAATTACTTCAAGCACAAACAATTCTATAGGTCAAAATGAAAAGGACATTTGGTTTATTGATTTTGGTGCAAGTCATCACATGATAGGAAATTTACAATGGTTTTATTGCCTTGAAGTCACTAAAAATTTTAGGTTAAAAATTGCAGATGGCAAAACCTATCTTATACATGGATATGGGTGTGTAACACCTAGTGCACCATTTCCAAAATTTTTGTTACATGATGTAATGTATATTCCTGGATTAACATTAATTATTATTTTAGTAGCCAAGTTGGTAGAAAGCAAAAGGATGATTGATTTAAGATACATAAATGGAGTCAATATGTGTCACATCATAAATCAAAATGAGATAGAAGCTACATGATCAATCCACAATGATATATATGCTCTAGACTCAATTAAAATTTTACAAGATATTGTTGTATTTCAAAACAACACTAATGCATTTTTTGAGGAACTGATTGTAGAAAATGAAAAATCCATATATCATAAAATCCAATGCGAAAATAGAAGATTCAGAATGAGAAACATAAGAGGACAAAAAAACTATGGAATACTTGGCCATCTATAGAATAAAGAAGAATAAGAAGAATCTGATCAACCTGAAGAACATTTGAAAGATGAAGACCCATACTAAAGACTAAAGTCTTCAATAACCAAATAATGTAATACAAGGGGGTGTTGGAATATTTTACATTATTTGGTACATGCCAATGTACCACCATGGGTACATATTTAGATTAGGAGTTTGTATTAGATTAGAATTTTGAGTATTTACTTTATGCAATGTAATAAATGCACAAGTATTATTAGAATGTGCAATGATGTAAATGTGCATGTTATCCACATGTACATGAGTCCTTAAGAATAGGAATATGAAGAGTCATAGGAATATGGAAGGCCAAGAGTCATGTCTCACTATATATAGGCCTTCTTATAGGAGTAACAAGAGAGATCCATAGAGAGAAGGTAGATAGCATTGAGTAGAATAGTAGTAGATACAATGTAGAGCATGTATGCAATATGGAGAGTTTGAGACCTCCATTTTTATCAATGTAATATTTTCATGAGCTTTCATTAATGGTTTTTTTATGAGTAGTTATAGAAGTTTCTCATGAGTTTTACATGCTTAGTATATTACCATTATCATAGCTTTAATATTGCATGCTCATTTTAGATCTTGTGGTTGCATTTTCTTTAATATATAGCATCAAAAGCTAACAACAATCCTCAATGATAATACCAATTTTAGTATTAATATACACAATGTAAATATCATACTAAAAAACAATATGGTCATCAACAACAACCTCAGTTACAATATAGAGAAGGAAATCAAAAAGGAAATTTACCTCAAGAAATTCATGAAATTCAAGAATTAGAAGAAACATCTAAAGAAAAATGAATTCAAAGCTCTTTCAAAAAAAATTTTAATCAATGAATATGTACATTTTTCAAAGAATTTTTAAGATACTAATGTTGCAGTTGCTATAGAACATTAGGATACAGGAAGAGAAATATCATAAAGAAGACATGGCAATATCAAGAAAAAAAAATAAGATAAATAAGCAAAAGAAGAATATCAAGAAAGCCTAGAAGAAGAAAGAAAAAAGAGATACACATAAAAATCAAGTACCTGAATAAGAGATAGATATATCACATGCTGAAAAACTAGACAAAGATTGAGCTTGAAGACAAGGACAAAGACCAAGATTGAAGGCTAAAGTCTTCAATAACCAAATAATGTAATATAGGGGGTGTTGGAGAATATTACATTAATTGGTACATGCTAATATACCCCCTATGGTACCTTCATGGCACATTTATAAATAATACATTAGTGTTAAGTCATAGTTTAGAGTGTGAGTTGTATTTCCCTCTTTATGTAAGAGTGAATGTGCAGGAAATGCACAAGTGTCATGTAAGTTAGATTGCAAGTGTAGGTAGGGTAAATGTACATAAGTGTCTTGTATTTAAGAGTGCAAATACATAATGTAAATATATGCACAAGTTTCCTATATTAGAGAGTGCAAGTAGAAGTGTAAGAGTTATGTAAAGGTGTGCAAGTATTATAGATTCAAGTGTTCATCAAGTATGCAAGTGGCAAGTAGATAAGCCAAGAGTCATGAGACTTGGCATATGGAGAGCAATAGTTAAGTATGTGAAGAGTCATATTACTATGGATATATTATGGAGGTAATACTCCATAATAAGAAATATCAAATACAATTCATATATCTCATTATTTTATTGTAAGAGGAAGAGGAGCAATAAAGCTTGTATACATTTTGAGCAATTAATATTGTAAGTTGTTTTTCATGCATAGTACATGAATGATTTAGGCTATTTACATTCATATTTTAGTATATAATTGAATGTTATTTGATTTATTATAAGCTTTGATATACATATTAATTTGCTCATATTATTCTACTCATATTATTATTATCTTGACCTTATTATATTGTGTCTATTTTATATTGGGACCTATTATTTTCAAGTTAACTGGTGATATTTTATGGTAGTATAAGGATTATAAAGCCATAATGGATTATGTTTAATTTTTTAACAAGGAATTTGAGGGTTTGGACTTAGAGGATTTTGGTGCCTGGGATATCTTAGGCTCCAATAATGGCTTGGAGGCACCTGATTGCTCTAGTGCTTCAATTGCTTCAGTATCACTAAAAATTTTTGGTGCTTCCTCATTACTATATTGCTACTCTTTATCCCTTACTCTTAAAAAACTTAACCATATTTTACTACCCCCATCATCATCCTTAAGTTGATGGCAACATATTTATTTAATTAGCCCATGATGTTTGAGAATACATTTTCCCTTCCAAATTGTTTTGGCTATATCATGTAATATAGAACATAAATAATAAGGAAAATTGATACAAAGGTTAGAATTATGCTCACCATACATCAAGTGAATGAGAATATTCATGTGTGGTCTAAATAGAGAGGTAAACTATCCATCATAGGTAAGGCACTTCATCACCCATAGAGTGAGAGTCCTAGCGTTTTGCCAAACTAGTTTGCTTCAATCCTTTGTAGTGCTTATGGAAGAAGCCTAAATTAGGGTCTAGGTAACCTTCCTCCTTGAATTGACTAAATAATGTATAAGGTGCTTCTCTAGTCCTAAAAAAATCTTGGCCAGCAAGAGGGATCCCAAAAACTTGACCCAATATCAGTAGGTCAATTAAAATTTTGATGCCCTTGACCTTAGCAATTACTCCCTATAAATTTGTGTAAATTCCTCCCCCAAGTTGACATCATGGCTATCAAAATGAAAAAAAAATTGCAACCATCCTACTATATCAAAGATGCACACTATTGAGTTTTATAGTAATTCTTCTATATTGTCAAGCTCAGACTTTTGTTTTTGGTCCATGGTGCTTGGAGAAAATTTTAGGAAAGTTGGATCTATGCATAATGCCTAGCTCGATAATGAGGGTTTCAAGTTTCAAAAATAGTAGATGATCATGTTCATTCATACATGCATAGAAAGAGCTTTTGTTGGGATTTTATCATCATACCAACATATGATATCTTGTAATGCAACTAATATTTTGCCTTCTCTAAATTAATGCATACCATCTATGTGGTAGCTAATTCTTGACTATACTTGAGGAGCATTCTAGGACATCACATGCATGGGAGAAACATGCTACAAGTTGAAATGGCTATTTGGTGTCACTACCCCATTCGTGAATTGGGTCTCTTTCCATTCCAAGGTACCCAACATCTTGTATACACCCAACCTTAGATCCTCATACATATCTTGTAATCATATAACTGAATTAACTCCTATAACCATTAACATTCCCAACATGTACTGCTAATAAGGTACCCAACATCTTGTATACACCCAACATTAAAAAATCTTGTCTGACACTGGTCAATATATTAAATCCTATAAACATTCCCTTCTTGGCACTGCTTGGATAAGTCTAGCACTCGACCATGTAACAAAGGGAAGCCACTAAAAAAATCTAATACTATCATAAATTTCTCAAATCACTTAAATCTTCCTAAAAGCCTCCTTTCATGCACCATAAATCATAAATTTACTGCAATCATGCAAACTTTTTCCAATTAAACAATAGTAAGAAGGAAAAATATGTACCTTACTAGGAGAGATGAAATATGATACCTTGAAGAAGGTAGGAATATGTGATCATACCAGAGTAAGCTTTTGGGTTTAGAAATCAAATCCAAAATAATCATGCTAGGATCCACCCCCATGCATATCTATATATATGTATATGTACACACACACACACACACACACACATATATATATATATATTTTGCACACAAAAGAGACCACCATTTTTGGTTTTCAATCTACTTCTTCCCTGGCTGTGTCCATAAGGATTTTTCATAGCCAAGTTTTTATTTACAATGCTAGCATGTCAAAAACTAATTTTCATACTAGCCCTAATCCAATGGCATCCCCAAAGGGGTTTTCATCATTGGATATATTTTTTTTCTTCACTAAGGAAAAGAAACAATTATTCTTGATTAATTATAGATGAGGAGGCATCTCCCACAATGTATAGATCATATTGTGAAAGTAAACAAGTAGAAAATTCTTCCTTGGATATTGGTTTGTGATATAGCTTCAAACGATACCCATTAACCACCATTTTTATCCTTGAGCCATCAATAGGTAGTAGTCACACAACACCATTATCAAATATATAGTCATTCTTATATGGATCCAACCACCATATCTAGAGCTTTCCCTTGAAGTCAAGATAGTGTGATTCAAACAATAGTGCCCAATCACCTAGCTTGTACTTGTTACTCTTGATATGCTTATCATGTTGTATCTTCCATTATTGTTGAATTATTTTTGTCTAATTAAGAGCATACATTCATAACTTGTCAAGCTCATTAAGCTGCAAAATAATTTCTTGTTGTACTTGGGGTAACTCAATATCAACACCAAGTGCAATACAAAGTATTTTTATTTCAAACTCAATGGGTAAAATGAGTTTCTTACCATAAACTAATTCATATGGGGTGATTCTAGTGGTGGATTTCTAGGTGATGTTGTAAGACCATATAATTTCTAGGAGTTTGTTGGTGCAATATTTCCTATGCAAAGCTATTATTTTTATTAATATGTTTTCCAATTCCCTATTGGTAACTTCTACTTGACCATTGGCCTAAGGGTGATATGGTGAAGAATTTTTATGTTTCACTTGGTAAAATTCCATAAATTCTTGAATGACATTTGATGGAAATTGGGGTCTTTAATTAGACATAAAGGTGCAAGGAGCACCAAAGCACTAAAATATTTGATTATATAAGAAATCAACCACTTTGTCCTTGCGAGCATAATGGAGAGAACTTACTTTAACCCATTTTGTTACATAATCTATACACACTAGGATATACTACTTTGCTTGGGATGGTGGATCAATGCGTCTAATAAAATCTATCCCCCATTTTTCAAATGGTTCCAAAACTGCTTGAGGTTGAAGGACCATATTATTTTATGGAGTGGATTTTCCCATTCATTGGCATTGATCATAATGGGATACATACTTCTTTACATTCACGTGAAGTGAATATTAGTAATATCCAAGTCCTAGAATATTTTGTGCAGTTGGTTTTGTTGAGTAGTGTTCTATAGAAGGTTCATCATGAAATGCACGAAGGTTGTCATAGATTTTTTCTTCCCTTACAAACCTAAACAAAACATGATCATGCTCGCATTTGAATAACAACCCTTTAATCCATTGAAACAATGAACTTTGTCAAATCAAATGTTATCTTTTATTAGAGGTAAGATGACATGGAATATTCTTGGTTAACAAATAATTTGCAATATATCCAAACCATGGTGAGTGTGTTGATATTATGAACAAGTGTTCATAAGGAAAATAGTCATCCACTAGATCTTTGTCATCAATATTTTTTAGTCTCAATAGAAAGTTGATGACTACATCAACCTTACTAGGTTTATCTACAATAGTAATGTTAAATTCTTGTAGAAGTAATAGTGATCAGACCACCCATCCACTTACCATATGTATAATTATTAAATACTTAATTGTAGCATGGTTTGTATGCAAATATACAAGTTACCCTATAATATAATGATAAAATTTGTTGATGGCATAAACCACTACCAAAAATTCTATTTTCAGTTGTGGTGTAATTCTTTTCGGCCCTAGTTAAATATTTTCTAATATAGTAAATGGCATAGTTTTTTTCATGTTCTTCTTCTTGACCAAGTACTACACCTATACTAATATTGGAGGCATCATTATGGATATGGAATGGAAGTTTCTAGTCAGTTCCCCCCAACATTTGTGTAAAATTCAATTTCTCTTTAATGGTCTCAAATTCAACTTGACATTCTTGTGTCTATTTAAACTCAATATTCTTGGTAAGGAATAAGAATAGTGGGGTGATAATATTATTGAAGTTTTTAATAAAAAATTTATAGTAGCCTGCATGCCCTAATAAAAATTTGATGTCCATTTGAGTCTTTGGTGGAGGTAATCAGTTTATGACATTTATTTTCTTTGGATCTAATTTATACCTATGGCTGAGACATGATGCCCTAGCACAATCCCCTCATCCTTCATAATCAAACATTTTGCATTGCTCAAATATGGGTAATGGGCTTCACATCGAGTGAGAACTTGATAAATATTATGGAAAGCTTCTTCAAATGTTTCTCCATATATTATTAAATTATCCATGTATACCTCAATATATTCATTAGTGAGATCCATGAAAATGACAAGGGCTACCCATTAGAAATTTGTAGGGGCATTGCATAATACAAATGGTAGGACTCGATAAGAAAATATTCCCTAGGGGCACATGAATACAGTATTATCCTGTTCTTTTACTATCACTTGTAATTGATTATAACCACTAAAACCATCTAGGAGAGAAAAATATTTCTTCCCAAAAAGCATGTTGATCACCTGATCTATAAAATATAACAAAAAAAGGTCTTTTTGTGTTGCCTTATTGAGTTCTCTATAATCAAAAAACACATGCATATTTCCATTATTCTTAGGGGTAATAAAAAATGGTGAGACCCATTGGCTATCAAAGATCAAGTAAATAAAACCTTGATCCAATAATTTTTCAATTTATGTTTTCACCATGTCCCTCAAAGCAAGATTTATCCTCCTTTGTGGTTGACATACAAGTTTCTTCTTGATGGAATATATCCTATGCGTGTATATGTTAGGGTGTATCCCTTTTATATCACTATAATACCATGCAAACACATTTACATGCTGGCTTAAAAATTTAAATAGTTTGACTTCCTCTTCGTCCTTCAACCAACTATTAATATTAACACGTTTTCCTAGTTGCATATCTATCTACTTGGTGCTTGGTTGCACCAAATTAATTCCTCTATTCACCATGAGTTCAAAGGACAATAGTGAGGTAATAGGGAATGAAAATTCCTAGTGTTCTTTTCAATAGTGATTACTATAGGAATAATATTTTCTAGAGGATAATTACATGATGGAAGGAGGTGTCTTTGTCATCCATATACCAAAGTAAATGGACTATCTTACAGAGACAAAAGTGATAAGGATTTGAAATTTTCACACTCATCCTTCCATAAGAACCGATGAGTTGTGGCCTCCTTACTATTTGAGAAATATCCACATGAGGATCCTAATAGGATAGTTTCATACTAAAATAGGGCTCCTTCTAATGGGTCTAAGTCCTCAACATGTGATTTTTTAGTCACCATAGCCAAGGAAGCAAAACTATCTTGTTCATTGGGTTTGCCAATCCATATATTTTAAAAAATTATATGGAAGGTCAAGCTAGAGGATATAGAGAGATATTTTTGGAATTTAATCCATTGGTGATGGTGATATAAAAGTAGCAGCCATGACCAACCAAGGTCTCCCAAGTATCAATGGGTAATCATTCACCCTAGCTCTTGGTTGTGGAATCATGAAGTGAATAGGATATTCCCATGATTCCATGATTATAGGGATATATTCTACCATTCCTTTTGGAATTGTTCTAGATTGGTCTATTGATTGAAGTATATTAGAAGTGGGTTCCACATTAGTTAGGGGATAGTTTATTGAATATTTTCATGGTCATGACATTTACAGATTCTCCTAAGTCAATCAATAAATTGGGTATCTTAGTTGTACTAATAAATATTGTAATAATAGTTTTTTTGGGATCTCCATACTCAAGTTGAATGAGATTCTTGCTAAGATATTAGTTAGTTTTCCATCTACTTGCATTATTTTTTGGATAATTTTTTTATTTTCTCTTAGGATTATTGATACACATATCTTGAATAACCTTGTTAAATATTTGTACATATTTGATTGATTGGAGTAAAGGGATCGTTATATTTAAGTACTTTAATTCTATCAATAAATCAAATTCCTCTAAGCACTCTTATTTGGGTTCTAAATGTTTAGGATATGGTTCCTTAGAGGCTCCTGAAGGAATATTTTTTGAAATATTTTAGTCCTCTTTATTTGAAGGCTTAGGACTTGGTAATGTTTTCCTTTCTTATTTTAGTTCTACTATTACATGAGGTAATAGATCAGGCAATACTTTTCCTAAGTGAAGTTGAACGTTGTCACATTCTATAGCACTGATATTGGTAATACTTTTCCTAAGTGAAGTTGAATGTTGTCACATTCAAAAGCACTGAGATTAACTGTCATTGTGTTCAATGTTATAGATAGGGGATATCTATATATTATTGTTTGGATTGGTCATAGTTTAAGCCCAAAGTGGAGGTTGCTTTGGTGGTTGTGGATGTATTGGTTAAGGAATACCAATAAGTCCTGGTAGTAATACTTGTTATTAATTTTAGATTCATCCCTATTCTTCATAAGGTTGACTAGGTTGAGGTGGTCCTAACTATTACTGGTTTTTAGTTATCCATGATTGGTTGGGCATTGATTGCATCTATGTTTGGTTGAACCATCCCAAATTAGACCATTTAAAAGGTGAGGGGTAGGGGTACTGGCCCATTATTATGATGCATATCTAGAATAATTTAAATTTTATGACGCAAATTTATATTTTATAATATATTTCAAAATTTAATTATATTATTTTATATAAAAATAAAATTTATAAATAAAATAAAATATACTTAAGAAGGACATCACTAACTTTAATAAACATCACTAATTATTTTATATTTCAAAATTATATTATATTATTTTAATAAACTAACTTTATTTATTTATTTAATGTTAGTTTGAGATGCCCATCCATGGGCGATGGACAAGCATATATGGGAACACTTAAGGGATCCCTAGGGGTGGAAGATACACATCCTTGATGTCATCCCCCATACCAAGGATACAGGAGACAAGGGGACACGTCCCCAAGGTGGGGGACACATCCTTATGGAACCTTGTCTATTGGCACTTTTGATGAAGAAGTATTTTTCATAAGTGCTTGCTTATTAGGGTCCAATAGGATAGGGTATTTATGTTGAAGTTGGCAAAGTAAACAATGCAAAGTGCAATTTATTGATTTTGGTGGTTTATATATACATGGCTAAGGGTTGGTTTTGTAACCAACCTCCAAAGGTTTGGAGGAGCATTAACAAGCACATAAAACACACCCTTTTATTAAATATAAAGACATTAATGTAATATACTTATGAATGCTAACATCCCCCCTTATTACATTAATGGCAAAATGCAGAGAGCTTTACGAAATACTTCGAACTTGACTCTTCCAAGTGCTTTGGTGAAAATGTCTACAAGTTGCTCTTCAGTAGGAATGTATTGGAGTTATATATGATGCTTCGGAACTTCATCTCGAATGAAATGACATTTTGTGTCAATGTGTTTGGTACGATCATGAAAAATAGGATTCTTGAAAAGGTTCAAAACACCTTGATTGTCGCAAAAAAAATGCAGTGGAAGATTCTTTGGAAGACCCATATTTTTAAGAATGTGATGTAGCCATATTATCTCGCGGACTTCTCCACTAGCTATGCGATATTCTGCCTCTGTAGAAGAAATAGCAACCACCTACTACTTTTTGCTATGCTAAGAGACAGGACCTGAACCAAGATGAAAGATATATCCAGAAGTTGATTTTTGATCATCAATGAATCCAGCATAGTCGAAGTCCATGTAGCCTTGTAGATAAAAATTGTTATTCTTTTTGTATTCCAAGCCAAAATTTGTTATACCATGGACATAATGTAGAACTCATTTCGCTGCTTTCCAATAACTAACTTTGGGTTCCTGCATGAACCGTGAAATATACCCTACAACAAAAATGAGATCAGGACTGGTATTAGTTAGGTATAAAAAACTCCCAATCAGTTGATGATAGAGAGTGCCATCTACCTATGGAGATTGAACATATATTGACAACTTAAGTCCTACTTCCATGGGAGTAGTTTTTGACTTACAATCAGTCTTGCGATATTTTTCAATCAAAGTCTTGGCATATTTTTTCTGTGTAACTTTGATATGATGATTTTTTTGAGTTACTTCTAAACCAAGACAGTAGTGCAGAAGTCCCAGATCTGTCATTTCAAAAGATTATTTGAGATCAATTTTCACTGTATCAATCATATCTCCTGAACTACCAATTATGATCAAATCATCTACATATAGTACTAGAATCACTATGTCAGAACCATTTTTATTTATATAGAGATTCACATTTGACGGACTTCGTTGGAATCCATGTTGTAATAGGTGACTATCAATTTTAATGTACCAAGCTTGAGGAGCTTGTTTTAGCCCATACAAGGATTTGATTAATTTGCAAACTTTATGTTCTTGTCCTTTTACAACAAATCCTTCAGGTTGAGTCATGTATACTTCTTCTTGTAGATCACCATTAAGAAAGGCACTTTTTACATCCATCTGATGTAACTTCCATCCAAACTGAGTTGCCATAGTACACAATACTCAGATGGTAATCATTTTTTTAGTAGGAGTGAATGGCTATTCATAGTATATGCCTTCTTTCTGAGCATAGTCCTTTGCAACCAGATGGGCTTTATGCTTATCAATTGTACCATATGCCTTATACTTTACTTTGAATACCCATTTACAACCGATGGGTTTCTTTCCTGAAGGCAGATTTACTAGCTTCCAAGTGTGATTCTTCATGAGAAATTTATGCTCTGCTTCCATAGCACCCTTCCATTGAGGCTTACTAAGATCTTCCTGAGCAGTTGTGGGTTCATTTTTATCCAACGCTCTTAGATAAACCCTTTCATCCTCAATATCCATTTCTCTATATTCTGTTGCATCTACAGATAGTTCATAAAACTAGTGATAAAGTTCATCAACTTTTGAAGATGATGCTTCTACCTTCTTCTGCTGAGTGATACTGCGTGTACATGGTCGATCTAGAGTCATATATGGAAGTGAGGTCAATTTAGAATCTCTCAAAGTGCTGGTATACCATTTCAGAATATTCTTCTGAGGGGGTGAGGTTGCTTGTTTAGGCTCATCATCCTCATGATATACAACTGTAGAGGTAGTATTTAATGTGAAAGCTTCATCAAACACTACATCTCTACTTATATGTGTTTTCTTAGTTTTTGGATCGATCACACGATATCCCTTTGAATGCTCATCATAACCAAGAAATATACATTGCAAGGTTTTCTCATCTAGCTTCTTCCTTTTTTGTTTGGGAATATGCATGAAGGATTTACATCCAAATACTTGTAGATGAGAAATTGAGGGTTTCTTACCACTCCATGCTTCCTGTGGAGTTTGACCTTGTAGAGCCCTTGTGGGTGCTCTATTCAGAAGGTATGATGTTGTATTGACTGCCTCTACCCAATATTGATCCTCAAGATTGGCTCCTTTTATCATACATCAAACCATTTCCATAATGGAACGATTTCTCCTCTCAGCAACACCATTTTATTATGGTGTATAAGCTATTGTCAGTTGTTTCTTTATCCCATGTTCCTTTAGGAATGATGAAAAATATTTGGAAGTATATTCTACCCCTTGATCTGAGAGGAGGGTTTTGATGAAACATCCATACTCTTTTTCTACAAGTTTCTTGAATTGTTGAAAGTATGAAAATTCCTCTGATTTCAATTGGAGGAAGAAGACCCACATATTTCGGGAGTAGTCATCAACAAACAATTGAAAGTACTTCTTGCCACCATAATTGATTGGCATAGGACCACACATATCGATGTGTATTAATTCCAAAGGTTTCTTTGCTCTGGAAGTACTAGCTTCAAAAGGTACCCGATGTTGCTTCCTTGCTAAACAATCCAAGCAAATAGGTAATATGGAGGAGAGATGAGGAAGTCCTCTCTTAACATTTTAATATTTGCTCAATTCGAGAAAATACCCTGAACTGAGATGCCCATATCGTCTGTGCCACATAGAAGTGGCCTCATTTATGGTTGTAGCTAGAGCAACATGAGGAGTTGAAAGAGCACCAGGAATGAATAGACCATTCTTGTAGAAACCAATTGCAATATGTTTACCTTTTTGGGTTATAAAACATCGCTTCTTGCCTTTTACAACTTGGAACACAACATCCATTTTTCTATCCAAAATTTGGGGAATAGACAACAGATTATTGGCTAATCCAGGGACATAGAAAACCCTTTCTATCTGACATCTACCATCTAGGAGAGTGACAGAGACATTCCATTATCCCTTTACTTGGTATACTTGATCATCAACAATGGTGACTAGCTTTCCCTCTTTCTCTTCAAATGTTTCAAACCATGATTTGTCTCCAGTCATGTGCTTACTAGCTCTCGAATCAATGTACCATACAACATCTATATGAGAAGATGAAGTATGGGTCATGAGCACCTTGTGTGCTCTTTCAGAGTCAGAATATGAATTGGATCTTGAGGAAGCTAAGTCTGAGTGAGAATCAGTATAAGCAACATGTCCCTTAGATTGCTTATGTTGTTTTTTATATTTTTGTTTATCTTTCCCTTTCTTCTTATGAGATTGATCATTTTGCTACTTATTTTTGAACCAACACCTGTTGGTGTCATGGTTATTCATATCACAAATCTTGCAATATTTATCCTTTTGCTGATTTTGTTTCCCCTTTTCTTTGGACGAGGAACCCCCTTTTTGAAATTGACCTTGTTTCTTACCCTTTTGTTGGGTGGAAAGGGCATTGTCTGGCATTTAATATTTTTGAACTTGATTTGCCTCCTCAGTATGAAGAAATTTTACCAAATCCATAAAAGATACTTGTCTACCAGAAACATTGAGGGAAGTGATCAACATTTTATAGGAATCGGGCAATGCTCTTAAGATGACAAAGTTCAAGATATAATCGTCCACTGGTTTTTCCATAGTGTTCAATTTTACTTTCAGTTTCACCACTCTACAAAGAAATAGATCAACTATCTCCCTAGAATCATACTGAGGGTATGTAGTTGAGTCTGAAGGTGTAGAATACTGTATTGATTCTTTCCTTCATACACAGTAATCAAAGCATCACAAGCTTCATTACTGGTTTTGGCATCACATATATGAGGTTGAACCTCATATGTAGTATTAAGTAGGAGAAACATGAGACCTTTTTGTCCTTCTTATCCCAAGCGTCTTGATCTGTTCCTACTATTTGAGTGTGTGGTGTAGTGCCAATTACTACATACCATAAATATTCCACCTGAAGAATGGCTCTCATTTTTTTTCTAGGGAACAAAGTTAGGGTCTTTCAGCAACTATGAATTAGAGAGATATTTGTGAACAGTGGCCATTGTGGAAGTTCCTTATGTCCCCCCTTTGTCTTATAATTTTGCAAAGAAGAATAAGAATACTGTGATCCCCCCTTCTTGTTGCAAAATTAACAAGGGAAAAAAGTAAAAAAAAATTACTCTTGAGCCTCCCAGGGAAAAAAACCTTTTTAGGAGTCAAATGGATGGTTTTGGTATCAAATGACACTGACAGGGTGTCAAAAAACAACTTTTGGGCATCAAAAAATGTGTTTGGGCATCAAAAAACTGAGTTCGACATCAAATACTAAGTTCGGGCATCAAATACAGAGTTCGGGCGTCAAATACTGAGTTTGCGCATCAAATACAGTTTGGAGGCATCAAAAAATTTGTTTGGGCATCAAATACTAAGTTCGGGCATCAAAGATGCATTTGGGTGTCAAAGGACCCACTCGGGGCATCAAAAATATTGGTGACCATGAGATTTGATCCATGGACCTCATCCACGACAGAGAGCACAGTAAACCAACTGTGCTACCCAAGGTGCTGGGAAGGAAAGCCCAACACTTGGGCTTTAACGTTGAGGCGGGGAAGATTTAAAAAAAAAAATTATGTGGGATTATCCCACATGCATCCTGCGGATGCAAAAAAAATATTTATAAGGTGGGAGGGCCACCTTTCAACGTGACTGCCTTTGGGCAGCCACCCCTCCCCCACTCTCCTTTTGACACCTAAACTGAACCAGTATTTAATCCACGTTTGCCACATCAGCGTTGTCCACCCTTTCCACATGCCATGTCAGTATTTTAGGTGTCTGGTGGGTCCCACATGCCATGTCAGCATCATCTGTAGATTCTACGTCAGTGAATTCCACCCTTTCCATGTGCCATGTCAGCAGTTAGGTGTCTGGTAGGTCCCACGTGCTACATCAGCATCATCTGCTGATTCCACATGCCACATAACCTGTTGACCTATCACCTGCACAACAAAACACCTCAAAACTTGTGCACCCTGGTCTACATCTCAGGTACTCCGCACTAGGTCTCCCTCGAGATTCATGTTCGTTTGTCCTCTACATCTCAGGTCCTCTATCACTCGCCTACCATCATTGGGATCCATGCATCCTCGCGTCCCAGGTCCTCTGCCGCTCTGGTACCATGTTGAAGTTGGCAAAGTAAACAATGCAAAGTGCAATCGATTTATTGATTTTGGTGGTTTATATATACATGGCTAAGGGTTGGTTGGGTAACCAACCAACCAACCTCCAACGGTTTGGAGGAGCGCTAACAAGCGCATAAAACACACCCTTTTATTAAATATAAAGACATTAATGTAATATAATTATGAATGCTAACAATTTAAATGTCCTAATAGCATTAATAGACTCTACAAGATGGTATGCATTGTTGTGTCCATATCCATCCTCTTGTCTTTTTGCCATCATGTTTTTCCAAGAAAAGTAAATTCTATGAAACACTTCAGGGGTACCGAATAATTTGTTGTAGGAAGTGGTGAAGTTCTTGTGCTTCTTTCCCCTTCACTTCTATGGGATGAATATAATAATACTATAGAACCATATGGTATAACCTCCAGGTGTGATTTATTCATGCTTGTGGTTTGATGGGGGGTTTTGTCTAACAAATCTACCCTTTTATCCCTAGGTTTGTTCATACACCCTAGCTTTTCAAATAAATATTTAATATCTCAATACCTCTACCTTTCCTTCTCAACACCTCTAGTTCTTGCTTGGTTTTGGCTAATTAGTATCTTATTTGCATAAGGTACAGATAAGGGCACTAGGTATCTTGGTCTAAGGGATCAACCTTAACTTATCCTAATGAACACTTATGTTAAGAAATGACCAATTAAGGAGGTGTACTTTAACCCTAATGACTAGTCAAATTTCTAACCAAACAAAGAGGTTGTGATGTTGGATATTCAACAGGTTTTTAAAATTATCCTAGCAACACCGTGCTTCATGACAAAACCAAAAAATGATAGACTCTTTTATCCGCATCATATTAATCATATATCAAATTCAAGGTGGTGTCCAAGGTTGTATGTACTAGAAATGGATATTTGTAAGGTTGGGTCTAGGATTTCTCATTCTGATTAACTAAAAGGTAGTATAAAAACTCATTCTTGCAGAATAAAAAAACTATCATGCTAGTAACTATCAAATGCTAGATCTAAATGTGATTACAATAGAAAAAAAGAGAACAATTTAAAAGCTAAATGTAAAGCAATTCATTCTATATCAACACATTGTATGATATCAATGATTTCTTTTTATAAAGCTAATATACTATCTAATCCTTCCAAAATATTTATTCAAACTACTTATTTCTTATGCATTTCATAAAATAGAGATAGTCTAAATTAACTTATAACGACAATAATATAGAAATTACATTAAAAAAATATCTTTCACCTCACCTAGAGCGGGCCCTTGCTCTATATCATTATGGAGAGGATATATTTAAATCATATCACACCAACAATAATATCTCAGTAACTTAGATCCAATATTTCATTGCAAGTTTAAACAAAAGCAAAGCAATTATAGTAGCTAAGTTACTACAACATACAATAGATATGATATAAGCAACAATAATAGTATTTTTACATGAAATTATGATCCTAGTTATGGGAAAATAGGACAAATATCCTCTTGCTTTACATAGTAGGCTATTGCAACAACAAAAAGCTGACAAATTTGCTTTAGGGAATACATACAAAGGCAGGTATAATATATGCTAATCTATTATACCTACTTCTATTAAATTCTAACTATCACAACTACAAGGGTGAAAATAAATAATTTTTGTTTATAAGGTTTCTTGCCATTGCTATTCATGAAGAATAATTTTTCCATCCATTCTTGTCATCCAAATATGGGTGCCAACTATGCTAAGTCAGTAGGTGGTTGACTAGTTGTTAACATTGCAAATAAGAGACCACTTACATAACTTTATATTTGAATGGAATGGTAGGGATACAGACTAGAGGTATACAACACCAATGGTCCTTTGCCATGTCTAGAGTAAGATAGAAACCTTGGTGTTTGATGCCAACCATGCACTGTTGCATCCGATGCCAATTAAGCACTATCATGTTCGATGCTAGTCAAGCACTATCACATCTAAAGCTAGTCAATTGTTCTTGTATTTTATGTTGATTAACCACTATTGAGGCCATGCCTGCTAATCACTTGTTTCTAGTGCTAGGTGCAAGCATGTTTCCAAAACTAGCTCCCACATCATTTTTGATGCCCCTATTACTATGTTATTAACCTATGGAACATTAATGATCTTTTATAATCCATAAAACTTAGTATTTATAAAAAAAATCCTATTTTTATTCCTCGTAAAAAATAATCTCATGTTTCATAACTTTGCTCTATATTAATCCTAATTACCATGTTTAATAAAAGTATTAATACAAATGATGGTCAAATGGTGCAATAATAAAGCAAAAATGATGTACCACATGAGGTTTTTTTGAGCCTTATCACTCAAAAAGTGATAGACTCTTTTATCTGCATCACTTTTAATCATATATCAAATCCAGGATGATGTCTAAGGATGTATGTATTGTGAAGTGTTATTGTAAAGTTAGGTCTAGGCTTCCTTACTCTAAATTACTAAAAGGTAGTAAAGAAACTCATTTTTACAGCAAAAAGAAACTATCATGCTAGTAACTATAAGATGTTGGAATTAAATGTGATTACAATGGAAAGAGAAAAGAGAACAATTTAAAAGTTGAATGTAAAAAAATTCATTCTATATCAACACACTATATGATAATAATACTTTACTTTTATAAATCTAATATACTATCTATTCCTCTTGGGAGATTAATTCAAATGACTACTTATTTCTTATGTATTTCATAGAATAAAGACAATCCAAATTAAATTACAAATACAATAATATAAAAATTACATTAAAAAATACCTTCAACCTTGACTAGAGTGGGCCATTTCTCCATAGTGTTGTGGAGAGTATGGATTTAACTCATCTCACACCAAGAAGAATATCTCAAAAAATCAAACCCAATATTTCATTACAATTTTGAACAAAATAAAGCAACTATAGTAGTTGAGCTGTTACAACATATAATAGATATGAAATAAGTAGTAACAACAGCTTTTTTATATGAAATTACAATCCTAATTATAGGCAAGGAGGAAAATTACCCCCTTGCTTTACATAGTAGGCTATTGCAACGACAAAAAGCTGGTGGATTTGCTCAAGGGAATATAGACAAAGGTAAGTATAACAAATGCTAATCTAATTGCATGATTTTGTTAAATTATAGCTGTCATAGATATAGGGGTGAAAATAGAGAAATTTTATTTATAAGTTTATTTTCCCATTTCTATTCATGAAGAATTAGTTTTCCATCCATTTTTGTCATCCAAATATGGGTATCAATTGTGATAAATCAGCAAATGGTTGACCAACTGCTAATGTCACAAATAATAGACTACTAAAATGACCTTATGCTTGGATGGAATCATGAGGAGAAATCCTATAGATATACAATGCCAACAATTCCTCTTCCATGTACTCTATCACCATCTATTGCCATATCCAGATCAAGCTAGACACTTTAGAATTTGGTACTATCCATGCATTGTTGCATCTGGCATTAGTTAAGCACTATCTCATCTGATGCTAATTAAACATTGTCACATCCAAAGCCTATCAAATTTTGTTGTATTTAACACTAATCAACCACTATTGAGCCTATGCTTACTAAAATCCTTATTTTTGGTGCTAGGTGTAAGCTTATTTCTAGTGCCATCTCCCACATCATTTTTGGTGCCCCTGTTGCTATGTTCTAAACTTATGGAATATAGATGATATTTCATAACCCATAAAACTTGGTATTTATAAATAAATTTCTCATTTTTATTCCTCTTAACACATAATATCATGCTTCCTATCTTCGCAATATATTTATCCTAATTACCATGTTTAATGAAAGCACTAATGCAAATGATGGAGCAAATAAGCATCAAATGGTGTAATAAGAAAATAAAAAGGTTTTACCACATGAGGCTTTTTTAAGCCTCATAAATGACTAGTATTTCATGTTTGGTGTAGGAGAGACAAGGTTTTTATTCCTCTTGGTGCATTTTGAACATGTAAATGGGTATAAATCCAATGTGGATCCTCTTGATGCCATGCCAAATGATATTTATTTATGTAAAGGTTCTCAACCAATTATTTTGTTCCAACTATCAAAATCAGACTGGAGAAGTGTTGAAGTGGTAGAATATAAGTGGGAAACACCAGTGAACTAGGCATGATAGATTGCAAGTAATTAGATATCGCTTTTATAAGATTAAAGGCTTTAATTATTTATTTATATGGTCCGTTAGGGTAAAACTTCCAAATGCCATAAATTTTCCATGAGGAAGAGTTTTGATCCCATTTTTTAAAATTACATGTTTTGTTTAGCTTTATACATTGATGGCATTAGTCCATGGGATTGTTGTGGTGTTAGGGATAAATTTTTTTAAGATGGATCACAAATTCTTGGTTAGTCACCTTAATGGGAAAAATTATGGTACTTGGTCAACCTAAATGATTGGTCTCCTATGCAGTAAGAACCTATGGTGCATTTTATAAGAGAGTAAAGTAATTTTTCTTGATGAAGAAACTCACCATCATAGAGAAGAAGAGGCTCTTGGTCCATTTTTCTTGATGCTTGAACCAATGCTACTTTCCCACATCAAAGAAGAAAGTGACCCTATTAAGGTGTGGTCAAAATTACATGAGATTTTTGGGTAAATAGATAGTACTAAAGTATGTTACTTAGAATTGGAGCTTTCTTGTTTTAAATTGGTTGAGTTTTATAATGTTAAGGACTATATTACAAAATTCAAGGTATTAAGGATAGATATTGCATCTTTTGAAGGCAAAAAAAGATGATGTAGAATACATAAATATTGTACTTGCTAATATTACCCTTCTTTTTAGATGTCAAAGCTAATGGTTCATATGATTCCTATGTTTTTATGATCTCAAAAGACTCTTACTCTTGATCATATTTTTTTATCTCATAGTTTATTTGTAGGTGGCAATGCAAAATTATGGTGCGACTTCAAAAATATAGGCTTATGAAAAGGAATTAAAATCTAAGTAGTCTATCACCCAAGGGATCAAGGACTAGACTAAGTATTAAAAAACATTGAAGGTCACTTACATATACTATAGAAGGGAGGGACATCCAATGAAGAATTTCTTGTTGAGCAAGGTGTTGCAAGAAGTTTGTCATTGTTGTCAACACAGGCAGTTAGGTCCAATGATGTAGTGGATAGACAGTTCAGGAGCCATTCAGATGCAAAGAACAGAAATTCAAAGGATAGTCGGATTATGTAAAGTGCAATTCCAGGAAAACAAGAGTGACCCAGTTTCAAAAATTCGAAGAAAAAGACAAGTTAGAAAACTGTCGCGATATCGCGACATGTCGGAGGAGAGAGAAAGCGTAGCCAAAAATGTCACGATTTCACGACGAAAGTGAGGAGAGAGAAAGCATAGCCGAAAATGTCATGATTTCACGATGAAAGTGAGGAGAGAGAAAGCACAGCTGAAAATGTCATGATTTCATGACGAAAATGAGGAGAGAGAAGGCGCAAGGCAAACTGTCACGATTTCGTGACATCTTGGAGGCCAAGAAGCTAAGTCGAGAAGCGTAGCGATTTCGCTACATGTTGAAATTTGGCCGAAGCAAGGAGAAAGTTGTTGAAAAGTTGTAGCGATTTCGCTACATGTTGAATTTGGAGGGGGAGAAAGTGTTAAGTGAAAAGTTGTAGCGATTTCGCTACGAGTCAAAAGTGCACAAAGCAAAGGTGTAGCGATTTCTCTAAGGTGTTTTCTAGTTAAAAAAACACAAGGTGTAGCGATTTTGCTACGAGTTGAAAAAGCACAACACGAAGGTGTAGCGATTTCGCTACAGGTCAAAAGTGCAAACGAAGGTGTAGCGATTTGCTACAGTCAAAAGCGCAGAACTCAAAAGTGTAGCGATTTGTTACAAGTCAAAATTTCATGGGTAGAAGCAAAGTTGGAAGCACAAGGCACAAAGTTGTAGCGATTTCGCTCGCATGAAGCAAGAAATGTAGAAGCGAAAGCGTCACGATTTCGTGACAAAGATGAGGATGACGTCGAAAAGTGAAAGTGTCACGATTTGGAGTAAGAAAAGCCTCTGAAGCGAAAGCGTCACGATTTCATGACAAAGTGAGGATGACGTCGCAAAGGAAAGTGTCACGATTTCATGACAGGGTGCAAGGAAAGCCGTTGGAAGCCGAAAGCGTCATGATTTCGTGACAAGGATGAGGATGACGTCAGCAAAAGTTTGAAGTGTCATGATTTCGTGACAAGAACGATGGCAAAACTATCAACGGCCAAAAGGGTCACGATTTCGCGACAACAAGGACAAGAAGGCGTACGGCCACAAAAAGTGTCGCGATATCGTGACATGTTATTATTTCATGGCAATAAGCTACAGGAAGGTGACAAAGGTGGCGAGAAGAGTTTGAGGCCGACAAAGTTAAATGGGCGATGAATTTTAGGGTTTTGTAGCCAACAAATTCTAGGGTTTTGCAGCTGACATTCTTAGGGTTACAGTCGATGGATTTTAGGGTTTGGCAGCCGACATTTTCTAGGGTTTCACAGTCGATGTTTCTTAGGGTTTGTCTCTGAGATTTCTTCTATAAAAGGAGGGTTACTTCGAGTTTGAAGTGGTGGCATGAAGATTGAGTGCGAATGCGAGCAGAGTGATTGCGCAAGTGAAATTCGTGTTGAGCAGAGTGCGAAGTCACAGTTAGAGTTGAAGCGAAGTGTGCATATCGTGATTGTGTGAAATAAGAGCGCAATGTGCAGAGGTGGAGTTATGAGTGCGAAGTGATAGCGGCCAGACAATAGAAGTGGACGATCATCCGATTGCTGCAGAGAGTGCGAAGAAGTTCACAGAAGTGTCGGACAGTGCGAAGCATGTTGTGCAGAAGTAGCAGACTACAGAGAAATAGCAGACTGTAAGAAATAATATGAGAATTTTATTCTATAATTTTCTTAATCATTTTTAACTTCCAAGTTGCAGCTTGGCATAAGGGGTTGGTGCCTCTTTCCAGTAGGTGTTGGTAAATTAGGAGTTGGTGCTCCATTCTATTTGAAACAGATAAAGCAAAGGGGTTGGTGCTCCTTCCAGTTGGTGCTGGTAAAAGATTTTGTAAAGTTGTAGCTTTGCATTGACTGGATTTGGATGGTAGTCCAAGCAGTCGTTTTGAGGAGTAGCCACATTGGTGAACCTCGTTAATTTGTTGTGTTGTGTGTCATGCTTTCTTGTTGCATTTGATATTTCGTTTATCAGTTTTAAATAGTTGTTGGATTTAAAACTATATATATTAGAAATTTTAAAGATCACATTGATTCACCCCCCTCTCAGTGTCACTGTGATTACAACAATTGGTATCAGAGCTAGGTTCCTGAACAGGCTCAATCAGCTAGGGTGATCCCAGTAAGTGACATTATGGCAGGTGGTGAAGGTTTCTCCTCAAACAAGGCACCATTGTTTGACGGAACAAATTATGCTTTCTGGAAGATCAGAATGCAAACATATCTCCGAGCTTTGGGATTTGACATCTGGAATGCAGTAGTCAATGGTTACATAGCTCTTGCTACTGCTCCAACCGATAGCACCGGTAAAAAGGAGTTTGAAAATGATTCTAAAGCTAAAAATGCCATCATGTGTGGATTAGTGGACAGTGAGTTGGTCAAAATCATAAACTGTGTTTCAGCAAAAGATGTGTGGGACAAACTGGAGAATATTCATGAGGGAGATGACAAGATCAAGGAAGCTAAGCTGCAAACTCATCGAGCTCAATTCGAATCACTAAAAATGACCAACGATGAGAACATAGAAGCCTTCATGCAAAGGGTAAATGGAATCACTAATTCAATGAGAGGTCTCGACGAAGAGTTGGATGATGCTACTATTGTGAAAAAGGTTTTAAGGTCGCTTCCTCACAGGTTTGATTCTAAAGTCTCTGCCATAGAAGAAGCTAAAGACTTAAATCATTTCGAGTATGGATGAGATGCATGGTTCCTTGACGGCTTATGAAATGAGAATAGGAAAGTCTAATCCTACGAGACAGAGAAGCAGCATTTAAAGCCCAAAAAGGTAAAGACACAAAACAAGAGTCTGAAGAAGAAGAAATTTCAGACGAAATGGAAGCAAATTTTGTCAGAAAGTTGAGAAAGGGCAAAGGAAAGTACAAAGGAAAACTACCTTTTAAATGTTTCAACTATGGGGGAATTGGACACTTTGCAACCAAATGTCCTCTCAATGAGAAGGACAAAGGTGAGGAAACTTCACATCAAGAAAAGGGTGAATGGAGAAAGAAATCTAACTTCAGAAAAGGCAATTTCAAAAAGAAAAGCTTTATATCCAGGAATGCATATTCCTCAGAAGACAGCTCTAGTGAGGATTCTGAAGAAGGAACAGGCGAAGCTCTATTCATGGCATTTGAAGTCAAAAATTTTGAAAAGGCAGAAATCTCAGAGAAGGAAGAAGGTATGAACTCTATACTGACTGTTGAAAAAACTGAGGCTGAAGTTGATTTAGAAGGTGAACTAGTTTCTGCTCTTATAGAATGGAAATATGAGAAGAGAAAAAATAAAAAACTGTCAAGGAAGCTTGAGGATGCAAATGACATTATAACAAGTTTAAAAATACAGTCAGAAGAGTACAAGAAAATGTCCGAAGATCTTGAAGTTCAGGTGACCATGAAGATAGATTGCTGCTGTAAACTGGAAGAAGAAAATGTTGGTCTTCGAATACAGATACAAGAGCTGGATCAAAAAATTAGCTGCTATTACAAACGTGAAGAAAGTTCGATGAAGCTGGACAAAATTTTAAGCGATCAAAGACCCGCAGGTATCAAATTTGGTCTAGGCTTTGTTGAAGGAGAATCATCAGCCAAAAATGTTGAAAGGAGTGAAGACAAGAAACAGGCTGTTGAAAGAACAACTAATCAGGCAAAAGAAAGAAATGATGCCGGGCCGAAAAGAGGGACTGACAATGATGGTTTTACCAAGGTCACACATCAAAAGAAAAGAAAATCTATGACTCCTGCAACAAAACGGCAAAGACCATCTTTCAGGTTCAATCATTACTTTTATGGTTTCTGTTTCAAATGTAATGCTTATGGACATAAAATTGCTGACTGCAAGTATAATGTAGGACCAAGAAGTTTCACTAGTAGAAATGCTTTTGCTCCTTTAATAAGTTATGCAGTAGAATGCTTCAATTGTCACAACTTTGGGCATATTGCTAGAAACTGTCATAGTACCTCTGTTTCAAATCAAATTCAGAAAAGAAGAGTTCAACCATATAGGGCAAAACAAAGTAGAAATCATTCTGAAAGATATGTGCAAGAGTCTGAAAAGGGGAAATCCAAGCTAGAATCCAATACCACGGTCAAAACAGAATGGAAACAGAAAGAACAACTCAGAGAAGAAAAGGAATCTCTAATAGTACAGACAGCTTTCAAGGCTCAAAATAAATGTGTTCCATGGATTCTTGACAGTGGTTGCTCAAGTCATATGACAGGTGATAAACAGAAGTTTGAAAAACTACAGAAATATGAGGGTGGCTCTGTAAAGTTTGGAAACAATGATGGAGCCAAGATAATCGAAAAAGGATCTGTCAAAATTAGTGATGGGAAAATTAAGTCGAGAAGAAGTTCTGTTTGTGGATGGTCCGAAACACAATCTGTTAAGTGTGAGTCAAATCCGTGATAAAGGACATGAAGTAGTCTTCAAGAAGCGAGGGATGTGAAGTCGAGAAAAATAAACAACGGGAAATTAATAGCAACCGGCTCAAGGACGTCCGGCAACCTTGTACACACTCTCGGAATCTTCAGAAGGTATGTGCTTCATTGGACAAGAAGAAGAGAACTGGTTGTGGCACAAGAGGCTTGGACACATAAGTTTCGACAACTTAGTGAAAATCAGCTCAAAACAAGCAGTGAGAGATATTCCAACCATTAGAAAACCTTCAAATATTGTCTGTGCCTCATGTCAGAAGGGAAAGCAAACCAGAGTTTCATTCAAAACAAAAGAGTACCACACTAGCAAGCCTCTGGAACTTATACATACAGACTTATGTGGACCCATGAGAACACAAAGCATAAATGGAGACAAATATTTTATGTTATGTATCGATGATTATTCCAGAATGACCTGGATATTTTTCTTAAAAGACAAAACAGAAGCTTTTCAAATGTTCAAATCCTTCAAACATCTAGTTGAGAATGAAACAGGAAAAAGGATTAAATGTTTACGATCAGATAGAGGAGGAGAATTCATTTCAAATGAATTTTTAGAATACTTGTGAAAATCATGGCATCGGGAGACAATATTCAGCAGCTAGAACTCCCCAGCAGAATGGTGTAGTAGAAAGAAAGAACAGAACTATTCGGGAAATGGCACGCACTATCTTTGGCAAAAAATAAAATAGCAGACAGATTCTGGAAAGAAGCAGTTCACACAACAGTATACCTCCAAAACAGATATATGTTAAGGACTCATGAAAGCAAAACTCCTTATGAGTTGTGGTTTGGTAGAAAAGCAACAACAAAACATCTCAAAGTATTTGGTTGTAAGTGTTATATCAGAAATACTGATGACAATCTCGAGAAATTTGAAGATAGAGCAGATGAAGGTGTCTTTGTTGGATATTCTCCAAAAAGTAAAGCTTACAAATGCTACAACAAGAGACTCAAGAAAATTGTGGATAGTGCGAGATGTTAAATTTGATGAAGGTAGAACACGGTTAACGACTTTGAGGAAAACTACCCAATCTATGAAGATGTTTTTGAAGGAGATGAGGTACATGAAGAAGGAAACAAACCTACAATTGATTCGAGTTGACTTAATCGATGACTCGAAGCACAAGAAAATAAGAAATTTAAAACGCAGCTGGCGAGAAAAATCATCCAACAGGATCAAATAATTGTAGATCCCACAGTCGGTGTTCAAACAAGAAGGAAAGTAATAAGTAATTACTCTCTTTTATCAAGCATTGAGCCCAAAAACATAGATGAAGCCAGCAAAGATGATGGCTGGATGAAAGCAATAAATGAAGAGTTAGATCATATTGAAAAGAACAAAACATGGGAAGCTGGTACCTAGACCTACAAATAAGAATGTAATCGGCACCAAATGGATATTTCGAAACAAATTAAATGAAGACGGTCGAGGTCATTAGAAACAAAGCAAGACTGGTTTGCAAAGGCTATGCACGGGTCGAAGGCATTGATTTTGAAGAGACTTTCGCACCGGTGGCCGGACTAGAAGCTATTAGAATGTTTTTGGCACTAGCGAGTTCACAAGAACTTCGAGTTTATCGAGATGGATGTAAAATCTGCCTTCCTAAATGGGAAACTTGAAGAAGAGGTCTATATTGAACAACCGAGATGGCTTTCAAATTAGTGAAGATCCTAACCTTGTCTGCAAATTAAAGAAAGCACTTGTATGGATTAAAACAAGCACCACGGGCATGGTATGCAAGGCTAGATAATTATCTCTCTCAACAGGGATTCAAGAAAGGTTTAGTGGACGGTAATCTGTATGTAAAAATAGAAGGTGGGCATCTCATTGTTCTAGTTGTCTATGTAGATGATATCATATTTGGCAACAACAAAGATGAATCTTGTAAAGACTTAGCAAATAAGATGCGAGAATGAATTTGAAATGTCTATGATTGGTGAGCTGTCTTACTTTCTTGGGCTACAAGTTAATCAAAATGAGAAAGGCATATTCATTTCCCAAATCAAATATGTGAAAGAAATGCTAAAAAGGTTCACTATGGAGGACTGTAAGCCGATCGGCACTCCCATGACAACGAGCTGCAAATTGAGTAAAGAAGACAAATCTCCACCTGTAGACCAAACCATGTACGGATCTATGATTGGAAGTCTACTATATTTAACAGCCACTAGACTCGATATTACGTAGGCAGTTTGCATGGTAGCTAGATTTGAGGCCAGTCCCAAAGAGACTCATGTGACAGCAGTTAAAAGGATTTTTCGGTATCTCAAGGGCACCATGGAGTATGGGTTGTGGTACCCAAAAGGCAAAGACTTCACTCTTATATCATATTCAGATGCAGATTGGGCTGGATGTGTTGATGACAGAAAGAGTACCAGTGGAGGAGCATTCTATTTGGGGGACAGATTGGTTGCATGGCACAGTAAGAAGCAAGAGTCAGTTTCTTTATCTACGAGTTGAGGCAGGAATATATTGCAGCGGCAACATGTTGCACACAAGTCTTGTGGATGAAACAAACTTTGAAAGATCTAGGTATTAATTTCAGTGAACCAATATCGGTAAAGTGTGATAACACCGAGTGCAATCAACATCTCTAAGAATCCAAGTAATGCACTCACGGACAAAGCACATTGCTATAAGGTATCATTTCTTGAAGGAGAAAGTTGCGAAGGAGAAGTTAAATTGGACTATGTCCCAACTACGAGAACAAGTAGCGAGATATTTTTACAAAACCTTTGCCCAAGGAAGTATTTGAGTACCTTCGAAGCAAATTAGGAGTAGTCACACTTCCTAAGAAGTGACTAGCTATAGGGATCACTTTCTCAGGGGGAGCATTTGAGTATTTGACTATTATTTTGCTCATGATCATAATTTGTGCCAGATGCAACAAATTGTGCTTGAGAAGTGTGAGGATTGACTCAGGGGGAGTCTGCAACAGCCCTTTGGTATTATTGACAAAGGGGGAGAAGAGTTACAGGAATGTATACTAGTGTTGCCAACAATTCCACAGGGGGAGATTGTTGAGCAAGGTGTTGCAAGAAGTTTGTCATTGTTGTCAACACAGGCGGTCAGATCCAATGATGCGGTGGATAGACAGGTTCAGGAGCCATTCAGATGCCAGAGAACAGAAATTCAAAGGATAGTCAGATTATGTAAAGTGCAATTCCAGGAAAACAAGAGTGACCCAGTTTCAAAAATTCGAAGAAAAAGACAAGTTAGAAAACTGTCGCGATATCGCGACAGGTCGGAGGAGAGAGAAAGCACAGCCGAAAATGTCACGATTTCACGACGAAAGTGAGGAGAGAGAAAGCATAGCCGAAAATGTCATGATTTCACGACGAAAGTGAGGAGAGAGAAAGCACAGCCAAAATGTCATGATTTCACGACGAAAATGAGGAGAGAGAAGGCGCAAGGCAATCTGTCATGATTTCGCGACATGCTGGAGGCCAAGAAGCTAAGTCGAAGCGTAGCGATTTCGCTACATGTTGAATTGGGAAGGGAGAAAGCGTTAAGTTGAAAGTTGTAGCGATTTCGCTACATGTTGAATTTTCGCTGGTCGAAGCAGGGAGAAAGTGTTAAGTGAAAAGTTGTAGCGATTTCGCTACGAGTCAAAAGTGCACAAAGCAAAGGTGTAGCGATTTCGCTACTAGTTGAAAAAGCACAACACGAAGGTGTAGCGATTTCGCTACGAGTTGAAAAAGCACAACACGAAGGTGTAGCGATTTCCTAGTCAAAAGTGCACAACGAAGGTGTAGCGATTTCCTACAAAAAGCTCAAAAGTGTAGCGATTTTTCTACAAGTCAAAATTTCATGGGTAGAAGCAAAGTTGGTAGAACAAGGCACAAAGTTGTAGCGATTTCGCCATGAAGCAAGAAATGTACGGAAGCGAAAGCATCGCGATTTCATGACAAAGATGAGGATGACGTGGCAAAAGCTGAAAGTGTCACGATTTCATGACGGTGCAAGAAAAGCCTCTGAAGCGAAAGTGTCATGATTTCACGACAAAGCTGAGGATGACATCGAAAAGCTGAAAGTGTCACGATTTCACGACAGGGTGCAAGGAAAGCCACTGGAAGCCGAAAGCGTCATGATTTCGTGACAAGGATGAGGATGACGTCAGCAAAAGTTTGAAGTGTCACGATTTCATGACAAGAACGATGGCAAAACTATCAACGGCCAAAAGGGTCACGATTTCGCGACAACAAGGACAAGAAGGCGTACGGCCACAAAAAGTGTCGCGATATCGTGACATGTTATTATTTCATGGCAATAAGCTACAGGAAGGTGACAAAGGTGGCAGAAGAGTTTGAGGCCGACAAAGTTAAATCTGGGCAGACGAATTTTAGGGTTTTGTAGCCAACAATTTCTAGGGTTTTGTAGCCGACATTCTTAGGGTTACGATCGATGGATTTTAGGGTTTGGCAGTCAACATTTTCTAGGGTTTCACAATCGACGTTTCTTAGGGTTTGTCTCTGAGATTTCTTCTATAAAAGGAGGGTTACTTCGAGTTTGAAGTGGTGGCATGAAGATTGAGTGCGAATGCGAGCAGAGTGATTGCGCAAGTGAAATTCGTGTTGAGCAGAGTGCGAAGTCACAGTTAGAGTTGAAGCGAAGTGTGCATATCGTGATTGTGTGAAATAAGAGCGCAATGTGCAGAGGTGGAGTTATGAGTGCGAAGTGATAGCGGCCAGACAACAGAAGTGGACGATCATCCGATTGCTGTAGAGAGTGCGAAGAAGTTCACCGAAGTGTCAAACAGTGTGAAGCATGTTGTGTAGAAGTAGCAGACTGTAGAGAAACAGTAGACTGTAAGAAATAATATGAGAATTTTATTCTATAATTTTCTTAATCATTTTTAACTTCCAAGTTGCAGCTTGGCATAAGGGGTTGGTGCCTCTTTCCAGTAGGTCTTGGTAAATTAGGAGTTGGTGCTCCATTCTGTTTGAAACAGATAAAGCAAAGGGGTTGGTGCTCCTTCCAGGTTGGTCCTTGGTAAAAGATTTTGTAAAGTTGTAGCTTTGCATTGATTGGATTTGGATGGTAGTCCAAGCGGTCGTTTTGAGGAGTAGCCACATTGGTGAACCTCGTTAATTTGTTGTGTTGTGTGTCATGCTTTCTTGCTGCATTTGATAGTTCGTTTATCAGTTTTAAATAGTTGCTGGATTTAAAACTATATATATTAGAAATTTTAAAGATCACACTGATTCACCCCCCTCTTAGTGTCACTGTGATTACAATATTTCTTGCTAAAATTTCAAAGGGTTGAAGCTAAGTTCTTCAAAATCAATGGACATATTCTAGATGATGAGGGGGATTTTGAAGGGTTTGTCTCAATTGTAGATGCCCACTAGAGCATCCATTATGGGATACGATATTATTATCACTAATATCTTCTCTTCTTAGCCCTTCATTTCATAATATGGTGGTGTTGAAATTATAATTTGATTCATGGCCAAGGACAACATTGTATGATGTATTGGATAGGCCTAAGAGAATTTTATTGTACAATGTATTAATTAATTTATTATGTAAGCCCTATGGGCCACATTTAACCTTGTTATGGTTAAATCCTCTTTATAAATTGTAACTTAAAGACCTATTATTATGTTAATTGGGTTTTGGTATTGGCATAAATACCCCTTCCCACTCCTCATTTCTTTACGTAAGTGTTGTCAATGCAATATATGGATTGCATAGTGATTATTTATAGTTTCTATTGATACCCCCAAATATTTGTATCTCCCTTATCTCATTTTCATTACTTTTTTATGCTTTCTATATAATATTTGAGTTATGTATTGCTTCTATTCATTTCTAGAAAATATCATGAATTTTAACACTTTGCACCTTAAGGGCACCTAATATGCTTTGTTAGAAGCAACAAAGAAACTTGGGTGGAATGGATCCTACTTGAGATGTAAATTTAATTTTACTTCTTTTTAATTTGGTGGAATAATCTAATAAGATCTAGTAAGTTCCACATGCATTAGAATCTAGTTCAAAATCTAAGACTATTTTTAATAGTTGAATTAACTATTTTATTGATATTTGGGATGTTGTATAATAAAAGGTAAAAACCTAGAATGACTTGCATTCTTATTATTCCTTATCCTCTAATAAACATGAAGATACTATTCTAAGAATACAACCATTGGTGGAGGATGAGTTGTTGGTCAAGTTGTCCACCAATTTGAATTGTAATTTTTTAAATACTGGGTTTGGTTGGGTGTAGCACTATTACAACATCCTTTGTTTGTATGTTGTACACATATATTTTACCTTATCTATCATATGATTGATAGTGTATGATTAATAGCATCAACCTAGATTTATCTTAGTCTCCCCATTCGAAAATCCAAAGCAAAAACATCATTTAAGATTTTGGCATGTATAATGTCATATATAAAATTACTTTCAAGAGGTCATATCCATAGGTTGAGAGTAGGTGCACCTAAATACACCTTATGTGGGAGTTATTAAACTTTTAAATATAATTTTTAGTTATTTTGGAATGCAAGAAAAATCTAAATCATGTCCTTTTTGGGTGTTCAAGAATCTTAATCTAAAACATTATGCCATATGATATTTTGGGACTACGTTATGATTTAAATATGCTCTCTAAAATTTTTCATTATATCATGCTCAAGCATATATAGTGTCTAATATGTTGTTCTTGTTTTAATTCTATGCCTTTGTCATAAGAAGTTGAAAATATTTGACTTTACACTAATATCCTTTCTTAGGTTGTCACTCTTACTAGGGATATTTGCTTAGATATGGAGAAGAATACAACAATAAGAGAATAATTTACTACAATCTAGTTATAATTGGCTATAGTATGAACATATAAAAATATCAGCAAAAGCCATTTGTATATTATCAAGGGGATAATAAAAAATAATCACAAACAAGACAAAGTCTGATTAATGCAAGTAGTTAAGATGAGTCAATTTGCTTACATTACTACTACATTATAAGCATCTAATTCAAATACTCAAGTTATTCAATATGCATAAAGGTATAATTTTCTTAGTTTATTTTATTGGTTTTACCAAGTTTTAAATACAAACAACTATACTTAATGATATTACTCAAAGATATTATCTTCAAATTGTTGAACACCTGTACAATTTAAGTGGTCCTAATGGTGAAATATTGGGTACTTAAAATAGGGGGTCTAAGGTCTAAATATATAGGGGGAAGGTATGTATACCTTGTAGGTGGATATAACAACATGATTGTCTCCTCACACATATAGTGGACCAAAATTAATGCTTAGTGGACTGATATTCACAAATTTTGTGAATATTTTTGTTAAGAGTATGCATAAAAAATATAAAATAAATTACAATATGTTCATTAAAACATGATGGTGATAGAAAATAAAAAATAATTATAAGTAATCCAATTATAATTCATCACTACTAAAATTTGTATACTTAATATTATCCATAGCCCTTAATAATTGGACTTTAACCAAGGTAATTTGTTGTATAACCTCATCATAGAAGTCATTTTTAATCATATTCTAAAGTTTCTAAATTGAGTCCTTATATGTCATAACTACAAACTAGAGGGAGTGAACGAATATTAGAAATAAGTTGCCATTTCAAAATTTTCTTAATTTGTATTCTTGATTATTTCTTCCATGGATGCAACTTGTAACAAGTTGTTAGAGTACAATGAAAGAATTACAAGGGAAGAGAAGACTCATTAAAACTATTACAAAATTTGGATAAACTATATATGCCCCAATACAAGGTGGCTAAAATACTCAATGATATTATTAAATTTCTTAGATACACCTACAACTATTTCCCTCCTTTTTGGTTGACCATCAAGCAAGGCATTAAAATACAAGAATATACCCCAAACTAGTTTAGTTGAAGAAGAACCCCAAAAATATGTTTAACTATCTTAGGATGCTCATAATTCACATATCTAGGCATTTAAATCCTAAAATTAACTAAATTAACCCTATAAGGAAGTTTGAATTGAATTATCCTCCAAGCCAACAACCTATAGTTCATGACTGCACTAGATTTCCAAACCTGAGCACTTATTTTCCTTCATAAAAATTCAACAAAATTTATCCTCCATTTCTCATTTAGCCCACCTACCACAAATATAGATGTAATAAATTCCTATTATATGGTTTTAATAGTTTTTTTTTTTTTTTTTTTTGTATTTACATGGTGGAATCGGTAGTCGCCACGAATCCGGGAAGGTTGTCCAACTTTTATGGACGCCACAGTATTCTGCGCTGTCCGCCCTGGAAGCCGCCACACAGATCTTCGTGCAATCCGCCCATATAACCATCATGCCACAATCATTTAAAACATTTTACGCCACTGAAAGCACCAGGAAAGGGACAAGCGTTCAGTTTGGCGAGGCCCGAGATTTGAACCTTGGACCTTCGCCCCCCTTATGGGGTTTGGATGAACCAATTGGTCTACACCTTGGACCTTGGTTTTAATAGTTGGAAAACAAGTTTTATTACCATTAAAACATTTGTAATCCTTTATTCTATTACAAGCTAGTATGGTTAATATTTTTTCACATAGCTTAGGATTAAGTAAAGACTAAATTTTGAGTATGATTGGTTTATAGTTGGAGGGAAAGTTGAATTTACTTAATAAACTATAGCGATTTCCAATCGACTATAGCAAAATACCATAGATAAACAACTTTATATGGTTCCATTTTAACAAGGATTTTCCCTTGATTTGAGGATCTAGGGCAATGGGTTGAACATCAAACTACAAGAGATGATTCAAATAAATGGAAGGGATCATAAATATTAGTTTTTTACTCAAGGAGAGCCACCCCATTGCAAAACACTAACTACTTTCTACGACTTTCAAAAACTTTGGATCAAAATAGAACCCTTCATCAAAAAATATTATGCATTAAACACTTCATAAAATAATATACTATTTTCTAAGATCCGTTAGCTAGAGCTTGGTTGATCCTAAACCTAACAAGTCTCTTTCAATACTCTTATATAACCAAAAATTAGCAATATACTTGGACATAAAACATATGTTTTAAGTTCATGTGTCAACTAAACCAATACTTAATTTTGATTTAGGATGAGTGCAATGCAACCAAGAATATACTATCTTCATTTGGCTACCATCCCAATGCTCACAAAAAAACTTCTAAAAATATGGATAAAACTATTATAATGGGCCTTACATGGTAAAAACATGAATAGTAATGTATGTGATTTGTAGTAAAACTTAGTCCATTACTAACAACCTCCTTGCTAGTGGTAGGTGCTTCATAACCTACTTCATTTTTTTGGAATATTGTGAAAAAATAGATCAACATGTTAGTGACTATAACTTTAAAGCCAAAGGAGATCCCTAGATAGTAAATTATTTCACCATGAAGGACCTATATCCATTCCTAAGGAAACCAAGGAGGTCTATGCTTTTGTAAAATCACCATGAAATCTATCCTAGCTAGGGCTAAATTAGCCCCTAAAATCACCATGAAATCTATCCTAGGATGGCTAATGTGTTATCCACCTCTTCTAAAGAAATAATATTAAGTTTTCAACAAAGTGAGAATTCATGCAACATCTCTATAAAAAAGCATGATAATTATAATTTGATAAGCCTTATTAAAGAGGTATCCTAGTGCATTAGCTACAATAAAATACACAAAAGAAACAAAAGGGTAACCTTGCTCAAAGGATCCCTATAATTCCATTGAAATTGATAATTTACCATTGAATATATATATATATATATATATATATATAAGAATAACATTGAGACTTTATGCCTAAAAATGGATCCAACACATCATCTACAAAATGATGGGCTATTTCACCTTATCATATGTGCTATCAAAATCAAATTTAAAAAAGACTACATCCTGCCCATAATCAACAATTCATTTGAGTGCCTTATATACTAGTAAAATATTTCTAACCATGTACCTCCCTCTTAAAAATCCTATTTAGTCAGGATAAACTATTTCTTGGGCAATTACATAGATGCATCTAGCTAGGGCCTTAGCTATTATATTATAGGCCATATTTAATAGGGTTATGAGCGTCACCCAAGACACTTTATCTCTATTAACCCCTTTAGGATTAAAACAATTAATCAAACCTTAATACCTCTCCCTAGACCCATTTTTTTAATGGTTTTTTATGTATATATGTTATTTATGGTGTAAAGATTTTTTCATAGTGAGATTCATTTTTTTATAAAATTGTTTTTTTACATGGTGGAATTGGTAGCTACCATGATGATCTTGGTGCATTGCTCGCCTCTATGGCCACTATGGTATTCCATGTTGTCCACCTGGGAAGCTGCTACATAGTACTTGCATAGTCTACCCTTATAATTGCCATACCACAATCATTTTAAACCTTTTACATCACTAAAAGCACCAAGAAAGGGACAAGCATTCAGTTTGATGAGGTTTGAGATTTGAGCCCTGGTTGTCTGTCCCCCTTACAAGGTTTCACCGCACCAATTGGTCTACACCTCAAACCTTTTTTTAATAAAATTGTTATTTCTATATTGACAAGTTAATGAAATTTATATATTTTTAATAAATTGACCGTATATTTTATTTGGGTATATTATTAATCACATTAATTTTTGTTTTTGAATTTAGTAATTTGAAAAATGTCTAACTTTAGCCATTTTTTTTTATATTTTATCTTATTTATAAAGTAAATAAATACATTATCGTCTATGTGATTCTCTCATTAATATAATTATTTTGGAATTTTATATGGGGTATGATGCTAACCAAGTCCACAACTTAGGTAGCACATCCCTATAATGTGTAATTTTCTTATTAATTTATTGTATTAGAATTTTATGTTAGGTACAAATGATAATTTTATTTTTTTAAATATTTTATGTGAAGTATGGATGCTACCTAGGTCCAAAACGTGGATAATCGTTCAACTAAAATCAATAAATATCATTGCCCAAAATTATTAAATATGATTCATTGTAGATGGATGTATTATTGAAAGGGTGTTTTAGAAAGGTTATATTAGTGGTTATTCAAATTCAAAAATTAGCAAGGTATCTAGAGTGGTTAAGTGGGAAGGAGTCCAAACTTTTCCTTATCTAAGTTTTGCTTCTAAATGATAAACACACAATAACTTTGGGTTCTAACTCATACATCAAAAGTGTTATGGTTTTGTATTTTGAAAGTGGTAAGGAGTTCAAACTTCACCTTAGCTGATTTCCACTTCTGAATGATATGTTAGTAGTATATTTGAGTTCTAAATAATTAATTTTCCAAGTAAAGTACCATGGATAAGGTTAGTAATTATAAATTGATTTTCTACTTATAAGAATATAATAAATGATGTCATATGCTATCAAAAGTAAAATATTAAAAGCCACCTATCATTGTCACTCCTATAATGATACATGTCTAAATTTGAATACCAGGTTATATCTTATGCATTTGAATTGCAAATTACAAGAAGTTTAAACTTCACCTTAGCTAAGTACCATTCTAAATGATATGTTAGCTAGCGTTAGGTTCTTAGTCATAGTATGTTAGTAAGCTTAGATAATTAGGAATAAATGCATGAAAATAACTTTAGGTTTTAACCAAAATATGATCTCTAAAAGTGGAAAGTTGTCTAAAGTCTCCCTCATCTAGGTTCTAGTTATAAATTGTATGTTATCTAGGCTTTAAAAATTAACAAATCAATCCTAGCTACTATTTTTAGATATCATTCATTGCAAATGGAATATTAGAAAGGTGTTTACAAAAATATGGGAAATACCACACTAATAATTTAATTATTTTGGTGGGAAGGTTTCAAATACCCAAGTTTCCATCAAGAAAAATTGCTTAACATAAACTAATATTTCTTTAATAAGAACCATACTCTTAAATTGTAGTTATCCATATTCTTTATATGATTTTAAATTATTGTCAATGTTTATTTGGTTTCACATTCAATAATGGAATCATTTTTAGCCTATGACCATATTGGTATATTGATTGATGTGCAGTTAAATATTGATGGTTCACTTCATTCCTTTTATAATATTTATTTATTGATACTCCATTAACTATGAACACAATGATTGGTTTAAAGGATAATTCTCTTGTGAGGGTTGATAATATAAATAATCATGTTAATTCACTAGATGAATCATTACTAGAACACTTTGTTCATAGTCCACTGACTATGGACCCAATGCTTGGTTCATTGGATAATTCCCTTGTCATGGTTGACAATATAAATAATGCTTATATTGGTTCACTAAATGATTTTATTTTAAGACACTAGAATGAAAATATAGAACATTTGAAACTTCAATAAATATTATACCCAATGATTGATTCCATGGATAATTCCCTATGATGGTTGACAATATAAATAATACTTAGACTAGTTCACTATAAATTCCCACTTGAGATATAAAAATATGAATATAGAATAAATAATATGAATACTTATATTGGTGCTGACCCTCATACTGAGGTAACTTGAGCTATTTTTATATTTTTATAATCAATTTATTCTAGCTAATTGATTACATGGATGGTCGATCATAGGTTTGACATGAATAAAAGCTGGTCTAGTCCGAGGCTTGTGTGCAATTAGCATGCTTGATGGGAATGGGTGTTGCTTTCTTGTCCTATATTAACTAGTTGTTAGCCTCCAAGCCTAACTTTCTTGATACAGGTTATTGATATAGCCATTCACAATCTAGGCAACCTCGTGTCTATAGCAATGTTGGGGAAAATTTTAGTGTCCCTTGGTAATTGTCATGCCATTGAATTTTTCTAGATCCAATCAGTACTATGGACTCTGGTAAATCCACCTCTTCAACTCATGAAAAAAAAATTTAACCCTCTAAAATAATAAGTTAGGTAAGGAAACCCTATACAAAGTGATTTGATCAATTATGCACAACCAGATACCAAAATAAAGATTATTCTTAAAAAATTAACCAAGATCTACAATGTCCATAATTTATATTCCTAAGAGTATATCGATGCCTTATTCATTCATAGCAAGGATTTAAACAAATTTAATGAGAAAATAAAGAATAATAAAGAAATAACTGGTCAATTATATCCATTCAAATAATGTAATAGACATAATTGAATATTGTAACATGCAAATGTGAAAACATACACAATCAAACAAGGTATTGGTCAAAGGAGGAAGTAGGATTTTATTTATATAAGAATATTTTTAGAGACGGAGTCTGGTTCAAATGGCCCGGATCTCAATTAATCAACATAATATTAGACTTTTATTCAAATAATGTAACAAAAATCTACAACTCTTCATTCTAAATATAGTAACAAAGTCTCCTGGCTTCCAATCCAGCTACTAGAAATGATATCAGTAGAATAAATGCTTCCTAATCAAGTTTGGGATCTACACAACCATGGTAAAGAATATGAGGTGGAAAAAAGAAGACAAGACACAAGGGGAATACAAATGACAAAGACAAAGACACTAGAATACCTTGGCAAAAATTTGGCTATGCAAAACTTGATCCTCCTTCGGTTGGCACAACCTGCATTTATAGCTTGAAATGTAACCATTATGTTATAATAACTTTCATCTAATCATTACACTTGACTGCTTCCCAATTGTTGGATTTTGTAATTGGTTACAATTTTTTTGAAATCTGGTGCTTACACTTGGCTGCTTCATAGTCGTTAGATTTTCATTTATTTTTTGTGACTTTTTCCCTTGATTTAATTGATACTTTCGCTTTATTCTTGGGTTTCCTTTTGTCTTTGGTTGGTTTCTTTTCATCCTATAATTCTTCAATATCACTTTTATTAATATATTTCCCTTTGTATTGTTTCTCTTGCTTTGCTTGAGTTATTCCCAATAGGTTGCCAATTTTTCCCTAGGCTTCATCACAAAAAGAGGTGGTGAACCTTATTGTATCAATGGTCTGTAGAGATTTATTATTTTTTCCTTTTGATAAAGAATTATTCTACTAAGAAAATATATACAAATAATAAACCATTGTGGTTAGAATATTGACTTGTTAAGCTAAATTGTGCTTATCATCCTCATCCGAATCAAAATATGAAATTTTATGAAAAATAAAATTGTCAAAATTGGCCACACTTATGCATTCTTCATATGATATCCCAATCTACCCCAATTTTATATTTATTTCCTCTTCCCAAGCTTCCATCTCCTTAATAAAATTATCCCAACTAGGCCTCTATTTAAGAACATTGATACCTTAATAAACTCTAGATAGTATTCAAACATAGTACCATCCTGGATAGTCACCTTCTTTGTATGTATCTAATTATAGTGATCTTCAAACTATTAAAAAATATCTTGGATCAAGGATACTTTATTATCTATTTTTTCTAGAATAATTTTCATGCTCTCTACCGATACAACTATGGTGTTGATATTCTAGAATACTTGGACCAAGACCTTTAGTTCACTCTCTAGTATAGAATATACCTTTACATTGTATTTATCAATAATTGTAAAATAATCAATCCTCTTGATAATAATTTAAGATTTTATATTTTGAACAATCACCTGCGGAGATGACAGTTGGGCTGCTATCAATTTTGTTGAGTTGTATTCCTCATACTACTTGAGCCTTGTCAACAATTCCTATTTTTTTTCTAGTAACTCTTCTTTATATTTGTATAGGAATTTTATTGTATTTTCTTGGACTTCAACTAACATCTTGTAAATAACCAGTGGATTATCTATGATTTGTACATGTGTAACCCCTATTTGTTGATCCACATAGGTTGATCCAACCCTATCAGTATGGTGAATGATACTATTGTAGATGGGATGATTGAGGTTTGAGTGGCTGGCTTTGTTTCTATTTTTGAGTCTTTCCTCATAGTAATATCTTCAAGCTACTTGTCATCAAGGGGATCATAGGACCTAACCTCCTCTACCTTTGCCAAGGTGTAACTAGCTAAATTTTTTGAAGAGGATTCCCCAAGCTTAGCATTTTTTATGTTCAAGAGATTTAGTGGGACTTGCTAACTTTAATTCATGGTCCCTTAGTATATTAGCAAGTCCCCCAATAGCCTTAATTTTTCTTTTCATAAATGGGGACAATAGGAAATTTTAATTGATTGAAAGAGATTTGGGAATGAATGTTGGCTAATGAAATGCTAACTAGAGCTTGCTTTCATATGAAATCTCAACTTGAGAGGAGGTCGAAATGAGTTGAACTTGAAAGAAAGAGGTTGGGACAAGTTATTACCTATACCAGAGATAGAGGTACCTTCTAAATAATGCTCCATATATTAGGGAGTTTTTTTAGTGCCTCAAATAAAGAGATAGACTTTGCTCTGGTTTGTGCTTGGACTGGTTCCTGGTTAAGCATTTCCAAAAATAGGTCTATAAAATATTTAGGATGCATCACTTGAATGTTTGAGGAAATCTCCTCAATTAAATGTTTTATTAGCATTATTAATTTTATCATATAGTCCCCAAAATATTCAAGTTGTAAGTGTGCCTTGACATTTATCGGATACTTATCCTATATTAGTTGTATCAATAACTTTTTAACCAAGGCTTCTATGAGCTCATCCTCAAAAGCATATATTCTATGTCTAACCATGAGCTATGAGCCTAAATTTTTTTTTAGTTTCTTGTAGTGGCCTTCAAGGTCATAATGTCTCTAGGTAACCATTACAAAGCCAAACTCATGCATTTTAAAAATTACCTGCAACATGCTTTGGTATACTTTATTGTAACAACCCACCAAAACCAACTTGGAAGAGATATATTTTTTTATCACACAAGTTCACAAGGAGATTCAATATTATTTTTAGAATTATCAAGGCTTCACCATATTTGAGTTTAATATCACTTCAGGTGACACTAAGTGGATAGGAGTTGCCAACATCTCATATTTTTGGGGTTCACTTTACTAAACCTCACCATTTAGAAGGATGCCAAATTAATCCTCCCGATGAGCACCAAAAATGCTCATTTTTACATATACTTTTAAGGGCATCATTATTGGTTTAATTAGCATTTGAAATGTATTTTTATATAGATTTTGCATATAATTGATAGAAAATGAAGTATTATGCTTGATTAGTGTTTTTAGTGGAAAATATGTGTAAATGTAGGTTTTTGCTACTAATCTGGTGTTTTGAGTCTACATCCCATTTGGGCTTGATAATGCATGAAGATATATTGAAAAGAACAACAGTAAAATGGTGAAGTTAGGCACTTGAATCATGATTATTGGTAGTACTTGATTCCTAACTGTTGGCGATGTCTGGTTCTTGATTGTTGGCGGTGCCTGCTTCTTGACTATTGGTGGTGCCTGCTTCCCGACTATTGGTGGTGCCTGCTTCTCGACTATTGGTGGCACCTACTTCTTGAATATTCTGGCACCTACTTCTCTACTATTTTTGGCACCTGAATCCCAACCTATTTTCTAATGCCCAACTCCCATTGATGAGTTGACCAAGTCAATGTTGATTGGTTGACCAAGTCAATGTTTACCAGTTGACCAATTCAATGTTGATCTGTTAACCAATTGAGCATGCACTTTTTAAGAAGGTTGTTGCACAAAAGATAAAGGAGAAATATCGTATTCCTATGCATATTATATTTTTATAATTATAATAGAATAAAGGACTTTTATTAAAATTTGATCGATTGACTAGTTGACCATGTAAAATTTTAAAGCATTATTTTTAGGATTAGATTGTTATGTCCACCTAAGGATTACTATATTTATCCTTTTGGTGAATGGACATGCTTTTAGATAGGAGAGAATAATATATGTGTGTAACTGATTATAGAAAATCATGTTACATGATCAAAAGAGACCAATTTATTATTGTAACAAGATCTAGCTACGGTCTATATAAGAACGTAGGCCAGACAAATATGGAAATCAATCAAATACACAAAGAATTACTTTATTTATTTTTCTATATAATTTATTAAGAGTTGCAAATACTCTTATTTGCTTGGAGAAATATTTACGTAATTAGCTAGGCGGACTATCTGCGGGAGCCTAGGCACCCACTCCCTGTAGTAGTCCTCCCCTTTTTATTTTTTTGTTATTTATTTTCAATAGATTAGTTTTCTATTTTATTTTTTACTTTATTTTAATTTAGCCGTGTGTTTATTTTCTTGTACTTTTATTTCAACATTTTAATTTTAGTTTTAGTTTATAGTTTATTTTTCTGCACTTAGTTTTATTTGGTTTGGTTGAAATCAAAATGCACAAACACCCCCACCAAACTAAATAGGTACAAAGGAACTCATTCCCCACACTGTAGGCATATACTATGCATGACACTCACAAGTTTACAAGTTGTCCCAAGTTGAAAAATTAAATGGAGGCAAGAAATTAAATCGTAGATTAACCAATGTTTTACCCAATATTTTGGTGTCGTTTCCAGGGAGTGTCAAAATTGTAGTGTATGATCCATAGGTTAGTCAGTTTGAAAATTACATTCAGATTACCCTACCTGTAGATCCTTTACTTGAGAAGCATGAGTCCACTAAGGGCCTTTTTACAAGGCCAAAATAGTTACCGGTACAACTAGAGCTAAATCCCATAGGCAACAATTTAAATTTACCAGCTTATCAGGTAAATATGGGAATGAACCTGATGTACCATATTAAGTGTAGAAGTAGGAATAAATTGTGTTGTTGAAAAGTTAGAAAATTAGGCAATGAAGGATTTCTATTGTATTCTCAATGGTTTCATGAAATTAGAGAGATGACACAACCTTCATTTGATATTATAAAACAATTAAAAATTTTTATTGTCAAACTATTAGGGATGTGTTTATTTACATAGAAATCATTAGGGAATTATGCCTCAAGAAGCCTAGTTTTAACGATAAAAATTACAAGCTTAATATTTCTCAACATATTGGCAAATTTTAAACAATGACATTAGTAGCAAGAAAAATGACATTAAAAAAATAGAATTTAAAAAGAACATCTTGCCAGGAGTATGCTCTTCACTTGCACTTAAGGTGACCTGGTGAATCAGAAACTAACACATGTTTTTTTAAAATACTGCTACACATTTAAAAAAAAGTAGTCATTTATCTACCTACACAAATTTGCCAATGAGTTGGAAGAATTTGGTTTTGAGGCCATAAAGGAAAATGTTTTTCTCATGCTGTAAAATATCATGCTAGTTGATGAAGTAGAGGATAAGACATGAAAATTTAGTCATATCAAATTTTTGACCAGACTAAAAAAACTTATCATAGTCCTCAATTTTTAGAGACTAGTTCAATTGTAGGCATGGGGGAGACCCCACCTTCATTATTGCCACCAACAACACAATGTTCAAAAATAATAAAAAAAAAATTAAATAAATTAGTTTAAAATTTTATTTTAATGTTATTAATTTAGAAAAAATAACTTTAATTTAGATTTTTTATGTTTTGCAGGACAACATGAAGTGCAGTGAGATGTCTATGAAGATTTTGTAAAGTGAGATTCATACGTGGAGTTCGTAATAGCATTATATGAACTGTTTTGTGTACCTTGATCATGTAGCATCTAGTCCAAACAGGTGAAGCAAGCAGAGTTTGCCTTAACAACATAGGCACCCGAAGGTAGGCTAAGTAACCCTGATCAAGTGAAAGGCTTCCAACACAAGGTGTTTTTGAAACTTATATTTTTTTTTGCTGCAAAGTGCACGACTGTTATAGCCTGCGAAGATGGTAAACAAAGTTAGAGATGCTGCACCAAGAGTGGAGTAGAATGCCAAGATGTTATTCGAGTAACAATCAATGGGCTTCATTTACAACTAGATCACATTTACGAGATTGGATCAAACATCAGCATGGGGGAGACCCTATACCATACCAATAGTTTTGACGAATGTTCATACATTCGTTTAAAAAAAGAGAGGTTAAAAAAAAAGGAGGGGAATACATGAAAAAGAAAAACTGTGTGAATCCTCCCTTTGGTTGGGAATTATTTCCCAACTTCAAAAAAAAAAGCATGGAAATTGTTCTGCTTAACATAGTTTTTCTTTTTGCTTTGCAAGAAATCGTGCCCTGAATGCAATCTATAGGCAACTTGGGAAAGCTAGGCCTATCAGTCACGGGTTTCACAATTCCTATTTTTTTGTTTTTGTGTGGTTAGTTTTGTAGGACATGACCTTGAATACAATATGTAGGCAGTTGGTTGAATTTAACTAGGCTTGACAGATACAAGCATCCCGTGCCCTACTAGGAGTGTAATAATACGAAAAAAGATACTTATTTTCCATCAGGGAGATAGTGCCTAGAATCAGACCAATGTAGAAGTGCCTTCTTCCCACCAAGAGGAAGGCACAAATAAATAGTTTCAATCTTCCACCAGGAAGAAGTGATGCCTAAAACAAAACGAACAACCCATTTTTTTTTTGTATTTACATGGTGGAATAGATAGCCGCCACGAATCCGGGCAGGCTGTCCAGCTTTTAATGAACAACCCATTTTTAGCCAGCTAGAATCTTCTGTTGAGAAGTTCTTTGTTTTCTACTACTTGTTGGTAGAGAGGATACTCTTTCCTTAGAACCAACTTGGTTCATAAGGGAAATGAGAAATATCTAACCAGTGGCAGTAAAATAAAGCAGGGGAGATAATACGCTCCCCTTTAAGTGGAGAATTGTCATTGCAAATCAACACCAACAAAAGTGGAGATATTTTACTACAAATCTACATCAAAGTGGGAGTTGAGCACATGTTATTAAAAGGCTTGGTTCTCTGTAAAGTTTTCACATTTGTGCGTGCTTCACCAAACTACAGACATGAAATGATATTTGTTAGAATTTTCACTCCCAATGATGACCTGGTAGAAGAAAAGTTTTGGAAAATTCTAAAATATATATATATATATATATATATCCAGAATCTAAAAAATTCTAGAAAATTCCAGAATCTGATTTTTTTTGGAAAATTCCAGAATCTGAAAATTTTTGGAAAATTCCAGAATCTGGAAAATTATGAAAAAATTCTAGAAAAATTCCAGAATCTGGAAAATTTTGAAAAATTCCAGAATATGGAAAATTATGAAAAAATTCTAGAAATATTCCAGAATCTGGAAAATTTTGAAAAATTCCAATATCTGAAAAATTTTGAAAAATTCCAAAATTTGAAAAATTCTGGAAAATTTTGAAAAATTCTAGAATCTGAAAAATTCTAGAATCTGGAAAAAAAAAAAAAAAAAAATTCTGGAAAATTCTTCAAAGGTCATTTGAGAAAAATTCTAGAGAATGCCATTGGAGGAAAATTGTTGGGAACACATGAAATTAGTTTCAGGCATCGTGTGAATTTAGGTTTGGATGATGCCTATGAATTTAATTCCTAGAGGAGAAAAATACCTCATAATTTTCCATAGAGGTTGTGATTTGACTATTTGGCTGCAGTGATGGTGTCTAGGAATGATCATTCAAATTATTGGTTTGGTGTAGTGCATGGAGAAAACAACATGGATGGAGTGATAGTTTTATTCAAAATATTTTGGACCGACTGTTAGATGCAACCCCCTAAAGAAGCTTTGGTAGAGATGTGGATCGCACGGGTCAACTTGAATATCCTACTGTGCTGGTTGTTTGCATCCTAGTTTTAATGGAAGATCTATTTTGGTCATGCTTTTTCCCATGGAACAAATGTTGTGTTGAGAGAATATATATATATATATATAATCTCCAAGATACATCAATGTCACAACAACTGTATTTTTTGGGACATCACAATTTCAGGCCACATGTAGACATTTCGCACCATTCGACATTGTACATATCATGATCTGCAAAATTCACCCAGGTATGTATTGAGTTTTTTATTAATTATATGCAAAGTTATTTTAAAAATTATTTCTATGTTAATACCAGTAGATGCTCCTATATTTCTCTTTATTAATTCTCCCATCAGAATTTAGCCACATGACATGCCTTAGACAGGAGAAGAATTTCATTGCCCAAGGAATATTTAAAAAAAAAACACCTATACAGAGGGAGTGTGACATGGGGGGTATGTCAAATCTTCAACATGGGGGAAAGGGACATCTGATTCCCATAATTTCATGGCAAAATGCTGTGACATGAGGGTATATCAACTCTTCGGAATGGGGGAATAAAAGAGGTGCTTGACTCTTAAAAAAAATCTATATCGGGGGGCTGTGACATGAGGACACCATAAATGCTCATTTTTACATATACTTTTAAGGGTATCATTATTGGTTTAATTAGCATTTGAAATGTATTTTTATATAGCTTTTGCATATAATTGATAGAAAATGAAGTATTATGCTTGATCAGTATTTTTAGTGGAAAATATGTGTAAATGCAGGTTTTTGCTACTAATTTGGTGTTTTGATTCTACATCCTATTTGGGCTTGGCAATGCACGAAGACATCTTGAAAAGAAAAACGATAAAATGGTGAAGGCGGGTGCTTGGCTCACGATTGTTGGTAGTACCTGATTCCTGATTGTTGGTGGTACCTGATTCCTGACTATTAGCAACACCAGATTACTGACTATTGGTGGTGCCTGCTTCCCGAATGTTGGTGACGTTTGCTTCCCGACTGCTAGTGGTGCTTGCTTCTTGACTATTTTTGGTGCCTGCTTCCCAACTATTTCTGGCGTCTTACTCCCGATCTATTTTTTGGCACTCGACTCCCATTGATGAGTTGACCGATTGACCAAGTCAATGTTGATCGGTTGACCAAGTCAATGTTGACTGGTTAACCAATTCAATGTTGACTGATTGACCAATTGACCATGCATTTTTGAAGGAAATTGTTGCATAAAAGATAAAGGAGAAATATCGTATTCTTATGCATATTAGATTTTTATAATTATAATAGAATAAAGTACTTTTATTAAAAGTTGATTGGTTGACCGATTGACCATGTAAGCTTTTAAAGCATTATTTTTAGGATTAGATTGTTATGCCCACCTAAGGATTACTATATTTATCCTTTTGGTGAATGGACATGCTTTTAGATAGGAGAGAATAATATCTGTGTGTAACTGATTATAGAAAATCATGTTACGTGATCAAAAGAGACCAATTTATTATTGTAACAAGATCTGGCTATGGTCTATATAAGAACACAAGCCAAACAAATACCGAAATAAATCAAATACACAGAGAATTATTTTATTTATTTTTTTGTATAATTTATTAAGAGTTGAAAATACTCTTATTTTTTTGGAGAAATATTTACGTAATTAGCTGGGCATACTATCTACGGGAGCCTGGGTGTCCACTCCTTGCAGTAGTCCTCCCATTTTTAATTTTTTTGTTATTTATTTTAAATATATTAGTTTTCTGTTTTATTTTAATTTAGTCGTGTGTTTATTTTTTTGTACTTTTATTTTAGCATTTTAATTTTAGTTTTAGTTTATAGTTTATTTTTTTTGCACTTAGTTTTATTTGGTTTGGTTGAAATCAAAATGCACAAACACCCCCCATCAAACTAAATATGTATAGAGGAACTCATTCTCCACACTATAGGCATATATTGTGCATGACACTCACAATTTTACGAGTTGTCCCGGGTTGAAAAATTAAATGGAGGCAAGAAATTAAACCGTAGATTAAACAATATTTTCCCCAACACCTCCCACCTTTTCTATACCTTCATTGGTATAGGAAAATTTTACCATAGTGTAGGGATTATCCTTTAAGGCCCATAACACTTAAAAGGGAATGCCAATTCCCTAACCTATCCATAAGCCCATCTATGTAGGTTATTTTGGCATAAAACCTTAGTGCTTAGTTACCACACATTTACGGGCTAACTCAGGTCATCACCACTCACCTAGTAATGAGCATGGTTACCTAAAGCTCACTATTTTATGGTACCACCACAACTATCTCATAATTTATTCTTTTAACTCATAGTTATGGAACATTTGATCCTCACCGTTCAAGGTGTATCAATCATGAGAATTTGGCTATTGCATTACTACAACTTCTTCCATATTTGTGAGTGCCCAGCTATTGCATCATCACAAATCCTTGTAGGACTCCCATTTACCTAGTTACTACATCATCATAACTTCTCCCAAGATTGGGTTTATTCTATGACTCAAGGTCCTAAAAGAAGAGATCTAGTTCAAAGCCTAAGAATCCCTCCCAAGATTCATGCTATAGTATAACACAAATATAAATCTAAAATGAAATAGCTCATAATTAACCACATTAAGCTAGTAAAAAAGAAACATCTAGCTATATTTTAAAGAATGAGTAATGAAATCATAATTTTAACTTCTAACATAATGCTAACATAAAACATCCACTTAATTTAATCATCCTCATTAGATCAAGCTAGCATATAGTTTTCCATTGCTTTTCATAATGACAAATTATTTTAAAGAGATCAATACTAACTCATTCCTTCATTTAATCATTGCACATAATCCAAATATCTTCTTGCACTTAAAAATTGGCTCTAAGTCTTATTATTAATGAAATAAAGATAACCAAGTTTTACTTTCCAAAATTTACATTTCCATAACAATATTTTCTTCCCAAAGAGACTAGATCAAGTACACCCAAATGTTCGCTACACCATCTTCTTCTCATGTTATTCATGAAAGAAATATTTCTAGACTTAAGAAAAAACTAAGGGATCAAGACAATTCGTAATTCAGTACAACTACAATGCTCTATGAATAATGCAAGCAACCATGCAATCAAATAATTTTTTATTTTTGAATTTACATGGTGGAATCGGTAGCCGCCATGAATCCGGGTAGGCTGTCCAAATTTTATGGCTGCCATAGTATTATGTGTTGTTTGCCCTAGAAGCCACCACATAGATCTTCGCGCAGTATGCCCCTATAACCACCATGCCACAATCATTTTAAAACTTTTATGCCGTTGAAAGCACCAGGAAAGGGACAAGCGTTCAGTCCGACAAGGCCCAAGATTTGAACCTTGGACCTCCGCCCCCCTTATGGGGTTTGGATGAACCAATTGGTCTACACCTTGGACCTTGCAATCAGATAATTAAAGCAACCAAAGAGAGAATCCTATACTTCTCTCTTTATAATTATTCCCTTACATACACAAGTTAGGAAATCATTAGAATTCTTTCCAAAACAAGGCTCTTTCTCTTTTTACAAAGTAACACTTCAACTTTCATTATTTAACAAAAATATACAAGAAGGGTTTTCTAACTTTATTTACAAAAGAAAATAATACATAAACCTTTTCAAACATACCAAGGTCTTACAATATAACATTCAGGCCATTACAAGTATAACCCCTATTCATTTATTTTTAATCAATGCTAATCTATTGAAAGAAATAACAAACCAAACCATATCCCTTTCTTATTTAAATAGTGCCCAAGCAATTAATCTACTAAAATATTACAATATAGAATCAAAATATTTCCCACATGGTACACAATCAAAGGAAGAACAAACTCCCTAACAAATTTGAATAGCAAAAAGACATACAAAGGACTCTCAAGCTTCTCCTCACTACATCTGATCGAAGGTACTATCTGCTATGCAGAGGATGATAGAAAAAAGGAAGAAAAGAGCTACCAACATTACAGGTAAAAACAAATTCTAATCAAGCAACCCCAAGCTATTTAGAAGGATACTTAAAGGAACTTTGGGAGAGGGAATACCTGGATAACATCATTACAAGAAAGTATAGGTCTGAGAGAGCATAAACCAATGTAAAAACACCAAACACTATAAAAAGTGACACAAATATGAGTTACGTACATGTTGGAGATAAAACACTTAGACCGATCAATAAAAAGGGACCACCATGCCCAAGGGAAACATACAAATGTATCTATTATAGATGCAGATATTGTAAGCCAAAGGTATAATTGAGCACAAGCATCAAAACTAGGTTAAACTATGGGAAACTTCAAATCTAAACAACACATAATTGGTAAACCCAATAAAATTAGGCTAACAAAATCAACCAAAGTAAAATAAGATTCCTCTATATAAAGAATTATTAAATAATCTATTCAAAATGCATTTGTTTCAAGCTCCTACTACATAAATTATTTCTTCTATCATGCTTTCTAGAGATTTCTTCTTTCCCTACATTTCCTTCTTCCACCTCAATCCTTCTCTATCAACCCCCATCCAAAGAAAGGATCCCACACATATAAGCTGAGGCCCATCTACCTATGCTATCATGAAGGCACCCATGCACATCCATCCATGGTGCATGAGGGTAACATATTCTATGTTACCAAGATGGCCAACTCACTTCAAGCACCATCTTTCTCAAGATTATATTTTAAGAGCTCTAATATTGATTTTTAAATAAATCATTTCCATTATTAAAAGCTCTAATATTAATATTTTAAAGGCTAAGGTTTGTATTTTTAATTTAAAGCCTTCTATGTAGAATAAAGTAAAATACAAGCTTATTAAACCAACTCTCAATTAGAACACCATAATTTCCTCTTATTGCTAATTGCTAACAATAAGTAATTGGATTAATCATTCACCAGTTAATATCAATTGTTAATATTAATTATTAACAATGATACTAATACCTCAAGTACTAATATTACTAACCTTATTAATAATTTTAAAGGTTTCAATTAATCAAAACTATACTTCTAAAACAAGCAAAATAATGACTTAATTGAATTCATGATACATTACGTTGCGTTATCCTTGATGAGTGGCTTTTTACGATAACTAGCACGTTATACCCAATCCCACTAAGGATGAATCACATGTCATAGAAATATCATGACCCAATAATGTATCCAAACAACAAGCAAATGCAATGCATCTACATGATGGGTATACTTTACCCTTGAGCTATCGATGAACAAGTCATCAACCATCATTTTCCAAAATTTTATCTCTCATATTTGGGTGGTTATTCCCTACCAATCCATGGATGAGAGTAGCTAGACCTACAAAAACAAATCCATTAGTAGTACTATATTCTAAATCAAACATAAAATGCAATTACCAACACATAATGGTATCACAACTAAGATTATGCATTAGATATCCACATATTAATACATAAATCAATGTTAAGAATAATAACTACCAAGGAGGGTTGTTACATTTATATATGTGATGGCCTATTTTACAAGGGACCTGAAACCAAAAAATTCTCCCCTACTTCTTATACATTTTGACTTTGGCTTCTTCAACCACCTTCGTGATCATTTATAGAGCAACTATACTCATTGGGTAAAATTTTGTAAGGGCGTTGGGAGGTAACTTAGTCCCATATACTCTTATGTATGTAAAGTTCTTTGTAATAAAATAGTCCCCTATATGACTAATAAGGACAATAAGTTAGAGGAGTAATAAGCTCTCAAATAGATGATTTTTCCCAAATTTGAACCCCACCCATGGTAAAATGGGTATTCTACGATCTGGCAACTCTAGGCCATCCAAAAAATCCTCTTTATTAAAGTTGCATGTTGGTGATTCTTCTCAGTCCTTATAAATCTAAGATGGTTGTTTGCTCTAGCTGATCCTATTGTTCTACAATAATACTTTTATCTGCTCTAGACTTCTTCAAGAATTGGACCATATCCCTAGATATTGGTTTCCTAGGCACTATCCCATAAGGTTTAGCCTCTGTAATTTTCTTAATGTCAGCTATGATACTTGAGAAGGTCATTGAATATTATTTGGAGTATGCTCTAAACTATTATGGTAATATATTTATATTTTTTTAGAACACTCTTAAGGTGTAAAACACTCTATGAAGGTTGTTCAATAACTTGGAAAAGAATGATTATAAATCAAGTACTAAGAGTTATTTTGTAATAATCAAGATAGGCTGGTTGCATGCTTCAACCATAAATGCTACCAACTATGTCAATGTATGCTACCTTTTAGTCATCATATTTCCTTTCAATAGTTAAGACTTCTTGGACACCAATCTAAAATAGTTGCTTTTCATGCATTATTAGTTTTAGTAAGAACAACCCCATACCATCGATGTTGATTGATGATTGAATATATGCCATTGAAGTTGGTGCCTCCATTAGCTTTAAATTTTTGTCAAATTTAGGAGATTAGATCTTGATCATTGAAGCTATTTAGGGGGCTAAATCATAGCCGTCAGATCTTGTATGATTAAAAACATTTCACTTATCATTTGATCAATCATTTAATCCTATCTATCGATGTATTTACATGGTTATATCTTGATTGTTCGAGATCCTATGTGATAATTAGTTTATGTGTTGGTTTTCTATATTAATCATAGTTTTTGGAGATATGCCAAAGATAAATCTTAGACATAGATGAACTCCTATTGATGCTTAGAATGGAATGTTTATATTTTCCACCGCTTAGTCCTATCCATTAGCATTTTATTGAGATTATATCTTGACCATCAAGATGCCTCAAGATCAATTACATGGTTGTATTCTCCAAAAAGTGATCCAAGCATCATTATTAAATCTTGTCCATTGAATTTATTTCAAATACAAAATCCTAGCCATTTAAGTATTTTTAAAGATGAAATCCTAACCATTGATGCACTTCAGAGAATTATTGTTAGTCAAGATGCTTGTCCTTTATTTTATTCAATATAGACTATCTATGTTGATTCAAGGTTTAATCCTAGTTTTTGGAGTGTGTACATAATCATTGGCTTGTGTAATAGCTTTTTTAGATCAATCTTAACCATCGATGTCAACACAAAAGTCAATCCTAGTAATTGATGTGAAATTAATTCCACTATATTGTTCCAAAAAATGGTCATATCATCATATTTGATCCTTTTTATTGAAGTCATCTCAAGATAAAATCATGGGCATCAAAGTGCCCCAAGATTATTTACACTATCATATCCATGCAAAAGAATGTGACATCTTTGAATCCTGGCTATCAAAGTTATTTTGAAATCAAATCCAGACCATTAAAGTGTGTTGGTGATGAGTTGAGCATTATTTGATTTTATCCAATGTGGACTTATTTGGTCCATTGGATCTTGTATGGGCTAAATTATATGCATCAGATATACCCTAAAAGTAATTTTGGATGTGATTTAATCTTAATGACCGATCAAGTGAATCTCAATTGTTCGTGTCATATAATGAGAAAATTTAGATCGTTGATGCTACCATAATCAATTTGATTGGAGTGCTTGGTTGAATTTTGATAAAAATTTAACTATTTATGCACTTTATTTGACTAATCTAATATATTGATGTTGTTATTGATTTTTTTAGTAGATTAGCTATGTAGTGGTGGATTAAATCAGGACCATTAAAGTATTTTCATCAATGATTTCAAACCATTGATTCTTTCATGTGGGGTTACACCTAATAGAAACTATTGATGGCTTAGATTACCTTATGGCACAAGGATAATTATAGGCCATAGATGAAATGAGGATATAACTATAAAATATGCATGATCTCATTTGGTTAAATAAATTGTGACAGACACTTGGGGAATTTGGAAACCAAGGAATCTAGAAATTTTTAAAGTTGCATTTCCATTGGTTGTGAGTTCTTCAACAAGATTTAGATTGGCCAATAGAGTTATGAAGGAAATTTTACAAGAAATAAATAAAATTATAGGAGATAAGCTAACAAAAAACTATAAAAAAGGTGATCTAGGAAATTTTGGATGTAGCATTGTGTTTCTTCTTGATGTATTCTTAAAGATCCAACATTGATTCTAATTATGGGATAGGTTTTGAGAATGCAATTTGAAGCATATACGAATGCCATAATCTCTGATTGACTTTATTGACCTAGCTTTCCTACAAAACTATGCCTAATAACACTTAACCTAATAGACTATTGACTAGGATAGTGACACAATATAGTACATAATGATACAAGAGTGATTTTTTTATACCTATTTTGGTCCTTGAGTAGGATGATATATCTTCAAATGCTAGCCATAACAAGGATGAAAAATTCACTATCATTCAAGGTCTATAACCTGTATGTGTGTTGGGCAACTGCATGAGAAATTTGATAGGTCCCAAGCCATTTAGGCTTCCATTTTTCTTTCTTTCCAGGCTCATAATTCTTTGGATCCTAGTAGATTACTGTGTCATCATTTTGGAAAGATATTCCTTTAAGCTTCTTGTTAAATATTTGTTCAACCTCATGGTTTTGTTCAGTTATCCTTAAAATGACATTGCTCCTATCCTTTTCAAGTTGTTCTATTTGGTGTAGTCTTCTTTGGAGAACATCTATATTATCATGATATAGCAAAATTAAAGATAAAGCATGGCCTTTTAGCTGAGGAGGTAGAAGGGATTTTTCTTCATAGATGAGATCATAAGAGGATTTACCTATATTGTTCTTGATAGGTATTCTATCATCCCAAAGAGCACATTTTAGTTTATAATCCCAACTACTTTATTCCTCACCAGTGCTCTCTTGATATTGATGATCAAATTCTTATTTTAGGATTCTACCAAACTATTTTCTTGAGGGTAGTAGTTTTAGGAACGAGAGAGTTCTATGCCATATTTTGCATAAAATTGAATTATTTCAAAGGAGGTAAAATAAGTTCCATTATCAATGATTAATTTATTTAGAACTCCAAACCTTGTCAGAATATTATCTTCAATAAATTTTATAACTACCTTTATTGTTGATCTTTAATTGGCGCTGCCTCTACCCACTTAGTAAAGTAGTATGTGGATATTATTACCCACTTATAAACTCTAGAAGAATTGGGATTTATTTATCCAATGAGATCAAGTGAGTGTATAATAATTACCACTAGCTTTAAATGGCATGGCAGACAAGTTTTTCTTCCCTACAAAGATCTGATAGTTATGAAAACTTCTTACAAACTAATAAAATTTCTTGAACAAAGAAGACCAATAATAACTAGCTCTCATTATCTTTTGACCTATGGATTTAGGTGCAAAGTGACCTCCATAGAAGCTAGAATTATTTTCTTCTAGAATTTGAGAAATTTATCCTTCAAATACATAGAGTAAAAGTATCCCATTTGGATGCTTCCAATACAATCTATCATCATGTAAATTGTTGGCAATTTTGGGTTTGAGATCCTAACTTCTTGTCTATGAGTTGTCATTGATGTCAAAAGGAACTGGTATTAATGTCAAGAGGATTTATTGGCTTCAAAGGTTGAATATTCCAAAGAATATTTTCTAGAAGATTTCGGAGAGATTTCATGTGGCAGATGAAAAGGTTTTTATCAAAACCATGGCAGGTTTAAGGGTTTTTATTAAAACTAGGTGGATGCATTAAGGGTTTTTCTCAAAACCACTCTCAGCTTAATACAAAGGCTGGAGACACTTATTAATTAAATAACTTAATTAATAAAACCTTTTAAAGGTTTTTTAATTAATTATTTATTTGATTTAGTGATTAAATTATTTTAATAATTTAATGGGTTCTCCACCTAAGGTCTAAGGTCTAAAAGACCTTTGATTATTTTTTAAATAATAAAAAGGGTTTCATAAACCCTAAAGTTATTTCGAAGGCGCCAAAATAATATTAATTAGAAAAGTTTGAATTATCCTCTCGTCGACATCGTGCATAGCATGGAAGTTTGGCTATATAAGCCATAACCTATAGTCCAAAGCAATGGTGTGAAAGAAATTCGAATTACACAAAATTTGGGAAGTAAAAGCTACGACTATCATTTTTTTCGCCACATTTATCCGCCACCAAAGGGTTAAGGAGAAGGAGACTCTTGCTAGCCTTCAAGCTAGCATCGTTGGCCTAGTGGCAACGACTGTTCTGCGAAGGCGCTTGAAGGGAGGTCAAGCGTTCGACTCCCGCCGTGGAGTGTGAGAAGATTTTTTGTGCTCCGATTTTTTTGGAGGCACTGTTGACCCACGATTTTTGGAAGCATTTTTTTTTTGTAAGGTTTTTTAAATAAAATCTGCATTTTGTTAAAGAAGAAGTGGTTGGGAAGATTTATTTAAAATTATTTTTTAGGTTAAATGCTTCTTTGGAGATATAAGGTTGATAGTGTGTGGTTGAGATTTTTGGCTTGATTGTTGAGTGAGATTTGCTTAGAAGCTATTATTCCTTGAGCATGGTTTAATTAATTTGGAGAAATAAGGTGTAAAAGGATATATTTTTTGTATGCTTTATATTTTTTGGTAGTTGACTTCTAAGGATTGGAGTCATAAGGTGTTTTATGGAATAAATATTTTTGTGGTTACTTTTATGATCTAACCCTAACTTGGTGGCAAAGATAAGGGTGGTGTTGGTAACAGGTTGAAGAACTATTCTCTTATTCCTCAAACAAAGGTATGGGCAACTTCTTCCATGTATATTGTTGATGGTGTATTTTCTGAAATTGAGTTTGGAGTGAAAAGGTTGTCTACTAGGTATTCTTGTTGGTGTAAATCCCATTTTCTGGATATTGAAGATTGTTTATGCATTAAAATCATTGATGAGTTTTTTTGTGTGAATGCATAATTCTGGTTGAGGAAGAGGAAGCATTTTTGCACTAGGGTTTATGTTAGTAAGTCTTGTTACTTGCATTGAGATGGTGAAACCCTTAGTTGGCTGTTTTGAGATTGATGGTTGAGTTGCTTCCATAGAGGTTGTTTTGATCAAGTTAATGCTTTACTTGATTCATGTTTTGAGCTTACTCCATTGAGATTGATTTGAGCAAGTTATTCTTTGCATTGGTGATTTATGTTGGTGGTTTTTTTGTTCAAATATCTTTGGAGGGAAAAGGATGTCTACTAGTTTCCTTTTCATGTAGTGATTGGTTGAATGCTTCAAGGTTAATGTTGAGTTGAATGATGTTGGTTAAACCTTGTATATAAGCAATTGTTGTTAAAGCCCTAATTGGTAGTGAAAAGATATTGGTTGTGGAAAGAACATGAGTATCATTGTTATATGAGTTATTGCATGGTTGGCAATTGTTGGGTTGTGTTTCATGTTCTTGAGAAAAGCATACTACATCTATCTTATTATTTTGATATTGAGATTGAGTTGAGATTGAGATTGGGAGTTAAGTATAGAACATATTGAGTCTCTAACAATTCTCTTTATGTTTCTATGAGATTTGAGATTGATATTGGGAGTTAAGTATAGAACATATTGAGTGTCTAACAATTCTCTTTATGCTTCTATGAGGTTGATGAATCACATTGGGTATCTAACAATTCTCTTTGTAGGTTCATGCTAAGCAAGTTTTTATTGATGAACTTGTGAGCTGATTTGGATAGGTTCTAGTGAAGACTTGTGAGCTGATTTGGACAGGTTCTAGTGAAGACTTGTGAGATGATTTGGACAGGTTCTAGTGAGGACTTGTGAGCTGATTTGGATAGGTTGTAGTGAGGACTTGTGAGATGATTTGGACAGGTTCTAGGGAGGAATTGTGAGCTGATTTGGACAAGTTCTAGTGAGGACTTGTGAGCTAATTTGGACAGGTTCTAGTGAGGACTTGTGAGCTTATTTGGACAAGTTCTAGGGAGGACTTGTGAGCTGATTTGGATAGGTCCTAGCAGAGGACTTGAGGACAAAGTTGAAGTGGTTCTTTGAGAAGAACCTGAGGATAGTTTTGACAAGTCTTTGAGAAGGCTTGTGTGCAACAGAGATTGATTTGTTCAAGCTTTATGAGTTGAGCTTGGGACAGATCTGATGAGTTGCTATGGAGGTGATTAGTGAGGATAGAGGTCTCTTGAGGCTGAGCATTGAGGACATGAGGTATTTTGTGGAAAGGAGTTCCACGTGCTAGCAAAATAAGAGGCAGGTGATCTTATGAAGTATCATTTCCAGAGCTGAGGGGAAGGATTCTCCTTTGGGCAGGAGGCTCATAAATTTGTGCTGAGGGGAAGGATTCTCATTTGGGAAGGAGGCTCATAAATTCATGACGAGGGGAAGGATTCTCCTTTGGGCAGGAGGCTCATAAATTTGTGAGGAGGGGAAGGATTCTCATTTGGGCAGAAGTTCATAAATACTTGAGTAGGGGAAGGTTTCTCCTTTGGGCTGAGGCTCATAAACATTGTAATTGGGAAGGATTCCCAAAGAAATTTGAGAAAGATTTTTAGAGAAAAGTTTTGTGGATGTAGCCCATGTTGGGTGAACCACGTTAAAATTGGTGTCTCATTGTGTGTTGCTTTATGCATTGCTTTGATATTGCTATTGGTTCATTACTTTGTGAAGTTGAAGTTAAATAGAGAAAGTAAAAAGAGGTCTTATACTGTTCACCCCCCTCTTAGTATAATCTTGTGTTCTTCATAAATGATACCTCTAGGATAATTGTTTAACTGAACTTCTCTTACTCTTGGGAATATCACTTGGGAAGGATAGATTTTGAAGGTAGAAGAATATGCCATCATACCACTTACAATCAGAGCTATTAATCATCCTTGCCTCATGCTCCTCATCAAATATAACATTGGTATTCATAATATTTTCCTCTTTATTTACCATGTACTTTGCTAATCCCTATCCTCTTATAATCTAAATTGCTTTGAATTCAACATCGTATTGTAAAATTTTCACCATCCATATGGAAGAGTTGCATGATGGTTCTACTTGGGTAAAGACATCCTTGATGAAAATATAAGGGATATCACTTGATTTGACCCAAAAATACTTTTAAAATGATATAATGCCCTAATAATAACATAAGCTTAATTTTCAATCATTGTGTATTTTAGTTGAGCATTTTTCAAACTAGTGCTCATGAAGGCAATTGGTCACTCATTATTTTCTTGATATTTTTGATACAACATTCCAACAATAGTATGTTCAAAAGAAAAGAAAAATATATTAAAATATTTAGAATAGTCAAGAAAGGTTAACATTGGAGCTTGTGTAATAGCTTCTTTGATTTTGAAAAATGCTCTAGTGTTTTCTTTAGTCCACTCGATCTCTCCTTACTTCTTAATCATATCATTAATAGTCTTAGAAATCTTAGCAAAATATAAGACAAGTATTCTAACAAAGTTTATTTTACCAAAGAAAGAGCATACCTCTTGTAGATTCTTTTGAGGTGGGATTTTTGGACATTGCTTCTATTCTTTGAGGGTCAATCCTTATACCTCCCTTAGAAATAATGTGTGTAAGAAATTTAACTTTAGTTTCTCAAAATATGCATTTCTTTGGATTTATAGAGATGCCAAATTCTTTACATCTATCGAACACCTTTGTTAAGTGAAAGAAGTGGTCTTTAGGGGACTAAAAGAACACTATTATATCATCAAGATAAACAACTATTTAAAACATCAAAAATTTGAAGGTAAACTCTATTGCTCTTAAGATTCATCATAAATCATAGATAATAATTCTAATCTATAGCTAATTATGCATCAAAATAAATAACATATAAAGTAGACTACGCCAAATCTTGAGTAGGTCAATAAGATGTACCTAAGTCATTGGGTTGACTAGTTGGTCTTTATCATTTAAAGATGAAATCTTGACATTAGCAATGTCCAATCTAACCTCATATACATAGATCTCTATATTTTTCTCATCCTTAAAGTTATCTCCCTCATTATTTAGTGTTGTCTCCTCCTTAGGGATAGTGCCCTACTTTATTACTACCTCCTTTGGATCCTCCTCCTTCTCAAGGGTCTCCTACCTAAAAATACATGAGCCTTTAGTCACATATGCTTCACCTTTTTACAACATAGGTTTTGGGCACTGAATTGTCATTAAGTTTTACTTGACACTACAACTATCTATCTTCCAATTTTTTGTCCAGACTTGCACCCGATAGTCACAGCTCAACACTCAACATTAGATGGACCAAAGACTACTTCAATCCAACCTCCAAAGTAGGTTAGCTATTTGTCAACTTAGTAATATGATGAATCAATTAAGCTCAATAAGGGTTTGAGGAATAGGGTTAGAAGAAGATTTAGGGTTGGAGAAATAGGTATTAATAGTGTTCAGATAGGCTAACAACATAGGCATACACAAAAAAAACCTTTGATACAGTGTCCCACACTCAAGATTAGCAGCACCCAAAACCATGAAATATTCACATAATAAAACATAAAGTAGAGATATATCCTAAGAAGCAATTCTAATATCCAATATATTGACAATCCAATTTAGCAGAATAGATCATTAATCAAATTTTACAGAAATAAACTTCCTACCAACACATATCTAACTATGAACAAATTTCAAATACCTTAACAACTAGTAATCCAATGAAAATGGAATGAACTAACCTTTACAAAATTGATAAAAATTAAATTCACATCTTCGAACCTCTTGAATTGAAAGATATTAAAGATTACATGTCTCAAGTCAAAAATCTAAGTAATGCTCCTTCCATTAGTTTATAAAAATATTTACATAGTAGGGCAAGCAAACACACTAGAGTCGATCCTAAAAATTGAGGGTTCAACCTCTATTTATAGTTTATAATTGAAAGAATAAGAGGAGACATTACAAGAATTTAAAATTTTATAGATCAGGAGAAAGCTACATTGACATTATCTCATTCATTTGTGGAGTCTGAGAAATCTGCTAGAAGCAATCTGCCATGGTAGCTCAGCTCTACAACTTGCTAGTCCAGTAATGGTAGTTGGACCTCAGGCCGTTGGAAACTAAATCTGGACTGCTCATCATTCTTGGAAACTCTATTTTGCTATAGATCTTCAACTGCTCTGGTTCTTGGTTCTTGAAAACTCTCAGATGCTTTGCCTTCCCTCTTTGAATTGATTGTTCTTGAATCATAAAAGATTTCATCTTTGTATGATTCGTAAAGTGTCAGCAAAATCTATGCCATTGATGCTCTTAATGGATAAATGTGATTTAATATTTAGTGTTGCTCTGCAAACTGGCAAGGAAGAAATAAAATGTCATTTCATACTTTATTAACATTGATGTTAGCTTTGATGACTTTGGCCAGCGGAATCGAGTTTCAATGAGAAATGCATTGAGGTACGAGTGGAATCAACTTTGTCACCAATCTGCTCACTTAACCTTTATAAACATTAAAGTTCTTCTAGCATACCAAGCTTTGAAAAATAATTAAAATCTGCTCCTAGAAACTCGCTCCACCAACTTTGACTAATTTTGACTACGGAATCACCATTTCGCACTACAAGAAATGCGACTAGCCCTTGTTGCCATTCTGCTGCCTTTACAATGATTTAAACATTCTTGTCACCATTCCACTCCACCTTAGTCTTGTAACTCAAAAAAATGCATCTTATCAACACTTAGTTGCTAGAGCACACGAAACAAAGAAGAATCACCAGTTTGCACTTTATACTATGTTGACATCATCACATTTATAGATTGGAAACCTCATCGAAATCCACTACAAATTACACTGGATATTGAGCAAAATTAGGTACTTAGCTTGTTATGGCAAAAAAAACTAAGTGTTGAGTGGATTGGAGAACTCTTGTCATGGATCCGCTCCAAAATACTTTATGACCTTAGTTGATTGGATATTTTATGCCTTAGAATAGAATTTTTAAAGTTTTCTAAGGATGTGGCCATTTTGGACCTACATTTTGGTGCCTCCCAAGTGGATTTGCTTGCAAAGCCATCGAAATTGTCAATCTTCAAATAATGCTTCAAAGAATAATTTCCATATGAACACTACCCTCTGAAAACTTCATGGACATCCTAGAAGGTAATGGTTCATATCAAGATCAGACTGGAAACACATATATCTATGCTACTCCTTTAAAACTTACTCCAAGATTAAGAAAAAACATAACTATGTTCTCCTTTTAAAGCCTCTTCAAAAATGACATGAATGCCTTCACAAAATTCTCATTTTCTACCTTCTAGCTTCATGCTTTTATTATTACCTTATGATAATGTCAGAGTAAAAAAAAATAAAACAAAATACAAAACTTCTACATGACTACATAAATGTACAAACAAAAATATTCTACTCTTGTGTCCCTTGCAGATGCACAACAACTCTATTTGGTTATTCACCCTCTTGCTGAACTTATTCAACATTATCCTTTTGTTCTTGATCAACCTATTCCTTAGGTGATTCTTGCTATTTTTCATTCACATCTTCAACATTATTTTTGAACAACTGCACCATCAACTTCAGGGTTTGTAAGTCATATTTCCAGATTACTTCAGAGGGTTTGGAAGTCTCTTTGAGCTACTTGTGAATGTACTCTAACTCACCAATGTCCTCATAATTTGTATCACTTCCTTTATTTACCAAGTCCTCCATAAGATCCCTAAGCCTGGTAAAATCAATAATAATTTGTGAAACCTACTCCTGGTCAATTGTCTCTTCTAGAGCATCAGTCTCAGACTCATCTTGAAGGCTCTCAACAACACTCTTTCTAATCTCTTTTACTAATAGCAAGGTGTTATCTTCCATCCATAACCCTCTTAAACCATTCTAAATTATTTCTTTATTTATGTCCACTACATCTTGGATCATATTCTCAACCTTATCAAATAATAGCCAAGCCTTTTGGAGGGATTTATGCTTCTTTACTACAACTCTGGCAGCCAACCTGGTAGTATTCCATTATTTTTTAGGAATAGGCTTAGCAGTATCATTGAGCCTGCTATCTACCAAATTATAAATATGCTCAGCTAGAATTACCATAGGTTGAAGTTCTCTAGTGAAGCTATCTAGGTATTCCTCAATATTTTTAAGTAGGTGACTGGCATCATCCATGTAATCAATAATGGGTTGTAACTCTGAGTATTTTTCTAGAACTTTAGACAACAATTCTTTCCTTACTTTATTTAGCCCAGTTTTAGATAAACCTGAAGACTTTGCCTTTGCAATTTGAAGCTGTTGCTTCAAGATCTGTATTTCTTTGGCTTGTTATTCATTTTTATTCTTTCGTTCCTCTATTTGCTCCTTGAGCTTATTGGCTTATTGAAACTTGTCCTATTAGTTCTTAGCTTCCATTCTGAGAGCTTTCTCTATTTGTTTTTGGTTGGTGATTGTTTTTCAAGATTTTCAAATTTTCACTCTAGCTTGTCCACTTTCTCTTTGTATATATCACCCTTAACATAGAAAGTTTTCAAGTGAGCCTTAGCTATCACCAACTCATCTTCAACAGGTAACTGCTCAATATCTTCTATGTATTCTTCTAGACGGTAATCTTGAGCAGTCATTTCAATCTCAGACTTGCTTACTAGAGGAATTATGGATCTAGATGTCCTTTGCCTAGAAAATAGATCAACAAACATGCTTCTCCTCTTCATAGCCATCCTCTTAGAAGGTTTGAACAATTTTTATACCCATAAATATTTAATTTTTTGTGAAGTTGCCCTCTCCTTTTGCAAATTCTCTAGTGTAGGATAACTTATAGGAGGAGGAGAAGATACTATAATGTAGGAGAGAGTAGAATCAACAACTGATGATGGCTTAATATAAGTGACTATAGTGGAATCTATGACCACTGCTACTATTGTAATTGGAAAAATCATGGAAACTACAGTATGACTCACATAAGGGTGAGTAGGTGCGGATGAAAAATCTTTTTTTTCAGATGATGGGGGTGATTTTAATGGCAAATATGGAATTATGGGAGATGATGTAGAAGGAATTTTAGATGAAAAAGAAGGAATTTGAGGGGACCTAGGAGGATATGGTTTGGCTTGGCCCTAAACTTTTACTAGTGAAACAAGTGGTGAATGATGAGGGGGATAAGGCACTTTTGTTACCTCTTGCTCAGAAGGGTAAAGGGATTTATTTAGGGAATCTAAATGAGGAGGAGGAGAAGAAGCGATAGACACCATACCTTAACCTACAAATGTAGGGTGTTCTAGAGCTGTCTCTTCACCTTTTTGTTGTGTTTGTTGTATCAATTCTTCTACAACTGAAACTAGGGTCTCTTTAGTAATATTCTATTTATCCAACTTATGTTTCTTAGAAATATTCTTCTTAGATATTTTTTATGCCCTTTTGGACTTTATTTTAAAGACTTGCAAGGTTGCTAATTTCTCATTTTTTGTGTCTTCCCAAGAATTTCCTTCCTGCAATGGTTCCTCTTGTAATGTTTCTTCAGTAATAGGATTGAGCTCCATTGTCGCTGCAGTGGTGAAACTTACTGGTGTGAACACAAAGTCCTTATCCTTCTTATTCTAGTATATCTCTATAACAGGGGGCTAGCCACCCACGGCTAGGAACTTGGGCCTACTTTATTTTTGAATGACTGGTATGCTAATATCCCTCTCATCATAATAATGTATCTTACTCATTACATGTACCCCTTTTGGAAAATTCTCTAATTGTTCATTTGAGGACTAAAATATTTTTAGAACTTTAGTAGAAATTAATGGAGTACTAGCTCCTTATTCTTAAGCTTCTTCTTGCAAAGGTGAGGATGGGAATCTAAACCTGGCTATGGTTTCTTGTAAATCAATACTATATTCTTTGTGTCCTTTGCTTTCCAAGATGTGATATTCTTATCATATCTATCAAAAAAATCATTGTCAATTACTAGTTCAAACTTGGATTTCTCTTTACCAATTTCCCACTAGTTTACTATCATGGCTTCATTCCATTTCTTTTTACCCTCAACGTCTCTGATGGTAGACTCTTGCAACTGATGTTCTTCTTTCTTGTCTATTTTGGCCTCGACCTTTTTGATGGTAGACTCCTGCAACTGATTTTTTTCATTATTGTATGGATCAAAATCAACAACCTATTCATAGAAATCTAACCATGGAGGGAGTTGTTCCATATTGACAACATTCCACTCTAAAGGGGTATTTTAATTATTATTTCTACCCTATTCAAAATGAGGTCTAAATTTTTTCTCAAATTTGTAGGCCTTATCTCCATTTAGAGCTATGTTCCTCTTGTAGAATATATCGTTTGGGTCATATCTCCATCTATGGAGAATGTAAAACAGGCCCAACCTATCAAGATATTGATTGATTTGTTCACCTTACCCCTTCTTGGTGACAATTGTATCATCAACACTGCGGTAGGTCAACAAACACTTCCTTTTCCTCCTAGAGCCATAGTTCATATTGATAAAATCTACTTGCCTTAAATATTCTAGGGCTAATAATCTATCTGTAACAAAATGAGGTAACAAAAAAGGCTTACCAGTGAAGCCGTATAGTCTAATGATTATGCCCTCTATAAGGATGTACCAATATACTTCTTTGGATACCTCTGTTCTTAACAATTTTTTAGCCAACGGTGGTAGCCTATGGCATTTCCCATACATTATCTTCAGTGCTGGCCCTAGAAATTCCAAGTTAAATCTATAAAAGGACTCAGTGCTCCTCATATGAGTAGTCCAATAGTAAATAGGAATTGGGTCTCCCTGATCATTATTTTCCTTGATCAAAATCTAGGGCATCATTTTATTTATAGAAGCAAAGAACATCCAAACCAGGCTTGAGCAATGTCAAAAAGAGGGTGCATCAGTATTCCCTTTTATTCTCACCAATTGTTCATGTATTATTTGAGCTAGGAAAGCCATCCAGTCAAAGTAAATGACCTTAACACCCTTATTTTCTATATCTTCCTTATACATTCTTTCATTAGAGATACAATATGCAGTGGCTATTTGCCAATCAATCACTAGTCGATCAGAATCTAAACCCTCCATACAAGCTAGCATGGAATAGAGCTTTGGGTGGACAAACTACTCAATGGAAATTGGGGTTTTGGGAAATCCTCTACCAGATTTAATGGTTTTAAATTGATTATAAACCCATTTTTTAAAAGGTTCTCCCTCACGAGTATGCTTTTGCAATGAATAATACCCAGTTTTCTCAGATGTTTTGAATTCTTTTGGCCTCACAGGTGGCTCTACCCCTAGGGTGAAAAGGTTATGATAGGCTTTGGCAGTGATACTAAATAGGGTTTTACCTTATGCTATCTTTACCACTTTTTCTCTTGGGTCATAGTATTTAACAATGACCACTATCAAATCTAGATACGAATGAATTGAATCACAGATATAAGGAGTGAATGACACATTTACCTTGGGGTGATAAAGCTACTCCTTTATTGAATTTATCATTGATGTTATTTCTGAGCTTCTTTATCTCTAGGAGGACTAGCTCGATGTTGACCATGGCTTTCTCTTTGTCAATGTAAGTACCCACTTCCTCATTTTTTGAGGTTTCAACTTCTTGAGTGTCTTCAGAGGCCATTTTTACAAGCAATTTTAGTATGTCTTCTCTAGAGTTTGTAGATAATTCTTAGCTATTCTTTGATTATTACCGCTCAGCAAGATTTGATTTCATTGAATGAATGTATTATGCATTTCTTAGCATTTTTAATTGCCCATGCATACACACCCTCTACCATTAATGCGATCATTGCATGAAATGTTTGTTTTCATGCTTTTCAAATTGAAACTATTCATTTTGGTGTCTCGGAGATGTTATGTTGCTTTATGATTGGCCGAAACTTTAGATGCTTTTCTGCACTCACGATGTCACTTGTCATTTTATTTTTATTTTGAGCAGTGTAGGAATCATTTTTTGCTAAAAAATAGTTGTGAATCCTAGCAGATCAGAACATTTGCCATGATCCACTACCACCTTAGTCTCTTTAAGAGTGGAATAGATGCATGTGGTATTCTTCTATCACATTAGTTCATTTGAGTGCATATTCGATCTTATTCATCATTCTACTTCTTTATTAGTGCATTTGAGGGTAGAATGGAAACTTGCTACTTTTTTTGGTGATGCTTAGCTTATTTCGCAACTCGTTACTTTGATTTTTCTTGAATAATTTTTTTTTTCTCTTTTTTTTCATACAACATTTTATCAAAAATGAAAACTTGACAAAAATGAAAAAAAACTATGATACAAAGTATGTACACATATTACATGGAGTTATATTTCAATCAAAATAAAGTTTAAGGTGAAAACCATTGAATGGAATCGACTGTATGTTTCCCTTAAGGTCTTCAATTTGGAAAACATTGGTTTCCTTAACTTCTACTATTTTGAAAGGGCCATCCTAGAAGGAGTCAAACTTTTGATGATGTCTTGGCTTAGCTCTTTCAAAATCCCACCTAAGTATAGAATCTCCAAATTGGAATTTCCTTAATCTTACCTTCTTGTCAAACCATGCCTTGATGTCAACTGAATGATTTTGAAAATCTTCATATGCTTGAGTTCTTTTCTCTTCTAACTTCAGCAAGTGTGTTAGCCTTGTTTCCATTGAATTTTTCTTAGATTCATCTTCTGTGTTTATCCGCTTGAGTGCTAGAATCTCCAAGTGAAAAGATAACACTACCTCCTTACCATAAACTAAGGCATAGGAGGAGGTTTTTATGGAATTTTTGATAGTAATTCTGTCTACCCATAGAGCTTGCTCCAACAATAAGTTCCAACATCTCTTATTACCCTCTAATGACCTTATTAAAATTCTCAATAGATTCTTGTTAGTTGATTCTGCAAGTCCAATTCCTTGGAGATAATAGTTTGAAGTATTCTTTATGGTGATGCCATACTTGTTGGAAAAATCAATATATTTAGCTCTTATGAATGCTGGGCCATTATCGCTCACCAATAATTTTGGAACACCAAACATTGAAATCAAGATTTTCATAAAATTAATCTCCACTTGGTCTGATTTTTTTGTAGGAATATCTTCTACCCATATAGTGAGGTAGTCTATACCATTCTGAATGTATTTATGCTTAGATGAGGAATTTGGATTAATAAATCCCATGAAGTCCAACCCCCATTGATGAAAGGGTTCTTCCACTTGAATTGGATTGAGGGGAAATTATGCATTCCTTGTTATTCTAACATGACACTAGCATTTATAACAGGCTCTAGTGACTTTGAAGGTGTTAGAAAATATGATAGGCCAGTAATAGCCTACTCTGATAATATTCAAAGTTTTTACTCTTCCTGAGAAGTGCCCTTCTGATAGTCCTCCATGGAACTCCTCTATGAAATTTTTTTGTTGATCATATTTTAAGAACCTAAGGAGAACTCCATCAAGGTTTCATTTGTATAGACCCTCTGGCAGTGAGACACAATTCAAATCCTATAGTCTATATATTCTTCTCTATGATGCATTAAGATCAGGAGGGCATACTCTAGTTTTAAAGTACTTAGCTATATGATCTACATAGTCTGGTTCACCTGACTATAATTATTTAGTCTAATCATCTGTTGACTGATAAGCTATCATTTTTGTTGAAACTGTTGCTTCTGTCAGACCTTGGTATAGGGCTCTACCTCTTACCAGCTTGGTAGGATGGATTTCCACATTATATCCTTAGATCTTAGTTATCTAACCAGCTCTCTTATCTCCTAGTTATCCTTATAAAATAAAGCTTCTCACTTCCATATGAACCACATAAACTAGGGTTTTTCTTTGAACTAAGTACTGCCTAAATTTTTTCAATGATTTCACAACAACAAATACTTATTTCTCAATGAAATTATACTTAATCTGATATTCATGAAGAGTATGGATCCAAAATAATATGGGATACTCCTCTCCTTCATAATTATTTTTAGTGAGCACTGAGGCATAGCTCTCCTCGGCTCCATAAGCATAAAGAATGAAGAATTTGCTGAAATCTAGATTTACTAGCACTAGAGCTATAGCAATGGATTGCTTGATAATTTCAAAGGCTTGTTTCCTTACCTTATTCTATTTGAAATCTACATATTTTTTAGCATATCAGATATAGGCCTTACCTTCTGAGAAAATTTAGAGATGAATTTCTTGATAAAGTTTATCTGACCAAAGAAATACTGCAAGACATTTTTGTTTATAGGCAGTGGAAGAGCAAGAATGGATTTGATTCTATTTGGGTCAATGACTATACCTTCCTTGGAGACAACATTACCTAGTAACTTTCCCTTATGAACCACGCAAAATGACTTTTAAGGATTAATGGAGATGCCAAATTCTCTACACTTTTGGAAGACTTGTTTTAGGTGTTCCAAGTGGTCTTGCTTGTTGTGGGAAAACACAATAATGTCATCTAAATAGATTAAAATGACCTTGTTAATAAGCTCCCAAAAAGCATAGTCCATTGATCTTTGTAATGTGTCTCCTACATTAGATATCCCAAAAGGTATTCTTTTATATGCAAAGGTCCCCCATTTTATGGTGAATGCTTTCTTAAACTGATCTTAATTCACCCAAATTTGGTTATATCCAGAGAAACCATCTAGCAATGAGAACATTTGTAATCCTACCCTAATCTACAATATTTGATCAATCTATGGGAGGGGGTAGTGGTCCTTGATTAAGATTTCTAAAATCTACACACAGGCGAATGTCACCATTCTTCTTCCTTACAGGTACCAAGTTGGCTACCTAGGTTGAATGCTTGATTGGATAAATGATCTTAGCCTTTAGTAACTTTAATAGTTCTTCTTTCATTATGGCTTCGATCCTAGGATTCACAGGCCTCTGTTTATACCTGAATGGTTTTGCATTAGGCTCTAGCTCAATTATGTGTTGGATGACCTTCTTGTCATATACTTTGAGGTCCTCATATGACCAAGCTACAATGTCTTGGTACTTTATGCATAAAGATTTTATATCCTTCTCTTCTTCTAGAGAACATCGGATTCCAACCTTGAGCTTATTTTATTTTTCTATTTCAACTTCTTTATAGATTTTTCTCATTGACTTCCATGGATCTGATATTTTTCCTATCTTCATTGTCAAACAAGCTCTCTAGAGTAACCAAAACTCTAGGTATGTGATTGTTCTTGAGTTAAATGACATCCTATTGATCAATTTCCTTTGGATTTTCCTCTTGAAAAGTGGATAAATAAGCTTCTCTTACCAGAAAATCAATGATTTGTTCATCACTTTCAAAGACCTACCAAAAAAATTTCTTATCTGGCACTATAGGCTTGAAAATCATTTTGATCCCTCTATATTTTTAACTCCTATATCTGTAGAAGGGTTGAAGTTATCTCCCCTTACTACTAAGGAATCTGCCAAGGTATTTTTCCTTTGAGAACAAAATTAATGTTTAGGTCATGAAAGGATTTCCTCAAACCCCATACTCTATTTCTATATGCTTTCAGGTAATGATGCTTACTGTTTCACCTTTCCCTTACCAGATTCACAATCAATTCAAAGTCACTATATATATTTAAGATATTTATGCCCATGCTTGCAACTTGCATCAGTACAAGGCATAGAGCCTTGTATTCAACAACATTAATAGTGCATGACCATGATAGCCTATAGGAAAAAATATTTGTCCCTTATGATTGGTACTGTAATGCTACACCAACACCAACATAATTTCTACATATGGCATCATCAAAGTGCATGGTCCATATTTATGTTTCTCTCAAGTACTGGTTAGATATAGCAGGAACTCTTTTCTCTATCTTTGTAGAAATACTATATGTGCCCATACCTATCCCAAATTGGTTGTAATCCTCCCTAAGAGGAAGTTCATATTCAATCTCTAACTATTCAAAGTTATCTACAAATTCAAATTCCTCTAGAGGGGTGAGATTGCACATGTCCTCTTCAAAATTTTCAATGTGGTAGGACACAGGCTTCTCAGGTGTTATTATTATCCTCTTTCCTTTGAAAGGAATAACCATGTTGGAATAGTCCATGAAGAACACAAGCTTATACTGAGAGGGGGGTGAAAAGTATAAGACCACTTTTTACTTTTCTTTCCCAATCAATATTATGCAATGTATAGATAGCAATATCAACAACAGTAATAAAATCAATGCACAAATCACCACACACAATAGAGACACCAATTTAACATGGTTCACCCAATGTGGGCTACTCCACGAAGAAAAATATTTCACTAAAATTTTCTCAATCAATCTCTTGGGAATCCTTTCCCTATTACAATGTTTATGGACCTCAGTCCAAAGGAGACACCAATACCCTAATAAAGTTCATGGATCTCTATCCATAGGAGAACTCCTTTCTCCTTAGCTCTACTGGTGATCTTCTAGAAGAACTATTATCCCCACTGCTCTGGATAATGGATCTCTATCCACTGAAGACACCTATCCTCACTACCCTGGCTAATGGATCTCTATCCACTAGAGACTATCGTCCTCTATACTCTATCACCTTCAAAGCTCTATCTCAAATATGTACTAAACATAGTCCTTTGGTCTAGCACAAATCTGCTCAATCTCTATCTCTGGTCTGGCACAAACCTATCCTCAAATCTACACCAAACTTTGTCCTCAAATTTGTACTAAACACAATCCTTCAATCTAGCACAAATCTATCCTCAATATCTATCCTCTGATCTGCACTAAACATAGTCCTTCGGTCTAGCACAAATATATCCTCAATCTCTGTCCTCAAGCCTTAACACAAAGCTTGACTTAATCTCAAATCAACTCTGCTAGATCTGCCCCAAACCTTAACCCAAGGTTTGAACAAATCAATCAATCAAATCTGCTCTCAAGTCTTCTCAAAGACTTGTCTCAAATATGCCTTGTAAGCTTCCACAAAAAGCTCACACTAATCTATCCACAAGTCCTCTCTAGAACTTGTCCAAATATGCTCTCAATATGTATTGTAAGCTTCCACAAAATCTTACACAAATCTGTCTACAAGTCCTCACTAGAACTTGTCCAAATCTTCTCAATAAGTCCTCACTAGAACTTATCCAAACTCATAGAAACATAAAGAGAATTGTTAGAGACTCAATATGCTTCACATTCATCACAATGCTCAATTACTTTCAATCACTCTTTTACCATAGAAACATATAGAGAATTGTTAGAGACTCAATATGCTTCACACTCACAAACTCTCAATCACTTTCAATCTCTCTTTTATCACAGAAACATATAGAGAATTGTTAGAGACTCAATATGTTTCACACTCATCCACACTCAACCTCTTTCTCAAATCAATTCAGAATATAGAACAATTTGTTTCATAGAACTTGAACTATCACTTCAACACATCCACTTGACTAGGCTCAACCAACTCTACTCAACCAATCACTCAATGAAATAATCCTTGCTCACAAACCCTAGTCCAAGCATATGAACACTCACTCAAATATTTCCAACAATACTTATCAATCAATCTCACATAACAATGATACTCATGATCTTTGCAAACCCTAGTTCAAGTTCCTCACTCAACTAATTGCTTCAACAACAATGCTAATCTCACATAACAATGATACTCATGATCTTTGCAAACCCTAGTTCAATTTCTTCACTCAATTAATCACTTCAACAACAATGCTTATAAAACAAGGTTTTATCAACAACTCTTTATTCCAGAAAACCTTGAAGCATTAATTCAAAACACACTCAACAATGCTAACCAAACAATCCTTTTCACTCCAACTTTGCATTCACAACTTTCAACAATCACTCACTAGGAAGATGTGCCCATACCTTTTGTTTGATGTAGAAGTGCCCTTAGAAAACCTATCTCAATCACAATTTTCTTCTTTGCCAATTTCAATGATTAGATGACAAAATATCACACTAACTCTCTTTCAAAATATTTCTCAAACACAAAAATAATCAATCCCAAATACACCTTATTACTCCTTCTTGAAATTAGCAATCATCAAATTACACATAAAAATAATCACTCAAAATGCTCCTTATAATCTCCAATTTAATAAATCAAACTTTCAAAAATAACCCTTCAGAAATAATAATTGCCTACCCTTTTATCTCCCTCAAAACACTTAATAACCAATTTTAATTTAGGCAAAAATTAAATCTTATAACCCATCAAAACAATTATTTTTCAACCTTAGGCACATAAAAATATTTATATTTTTCTTCAACCTTAGCACATCCAAATTAAGTGACAAACCCAACAATCATCAACGCATACCTTTCTCTCAACCACTAAAAGGCCTCGGTGGGTTTTGACCCCGAAACCTCTCCACCGAGTGCCTTACCAAGGCGCTAGCCCACCACGTGGGCTAGGTGCTCCCATGGGAAGGGGAAGGTGCTAGCCTCCCTTTGTTCCCCATGCTAGGTGTTGTTCACAAAATGCAAACCTTCTTCCTTGCAAAACATGAACCCCATGGGATTCGAACCTGTGTCCTCCCTGCCAGCAAACATCTTAACACCTTCCACCTTCGCCATCTACGCTACGTGGCGTGTGTGCAAAGTGAAAGGAGCCTTGCTCCTTTTTGTTCCTTTTCTTCCATCGAAGACTTTTCAAACATGAAAATCATTGCTTTCTCTCTGCGCATAAATCAAGAACATAGGCATTCGAATAATTCATGAGGGGAGACTTAAGGCAAAGGTTTTGCCTTTATATATATGATGCCTTGATGTTATAACACGTCGACGCTTCAAATAAAATTTTAAATTCGATTTATAAACTTTGCTTTATAACCCTTTTTAGGGTTTATTAAATTAATAAAAATTAATTTATAATTAAATTAAAATTAACTTATAATTAATTTAAGTAACATGAAAGTTAATTAATAAATTAATTTATAATAAAATTATATTAATTAATTTATAATTAATTTTTTATAATATTTTTTTTTCCTCTTCCCCCCTTCCCCCTTTCCCCCCCCCCCCCCCCCCCCCCCCCCCTTTTTTTTTTCCTTCTCCCCCTAGGAAATTGCCTCCCCCCCCTTTCTCTCCTTTAAAACCAAAATTCTCCTACCCTTACTCAAATCTCTCCCCCTTTGACATCAATGGCAAAGGGTCACCTTTGGGGCTTGGGGCTAAGAATGAGTCTCTTAGCTTAGCCCCTCCCCCACCTCCTCTTGAGGTGGTTAATTCTAGGGTGGGAGTATTTCTACTCCCAGCAAGCATTGTTATTTACCTTTATCCTCTTTCCTTCTCATCTGATCCTTCTAATTCCTTTGATTATTCATGTTCATGTCCATGTTATTGTTCCTATCCATATCCCTATTCCTTTTCATGTCCATGTTCCTGTTCCTATCCATATCCCTATTCCTATTCTTGTTCCTATTCATGTCCATATTCCTATTCTTGTTCTTATTCTTATTCATGTCCATATTCATGTTCATATTCTATTCCTATTCATGTTCCTATTCATGCTTGATTCTAGAATGTCTGCTCTACACCACTTTGTTGTATGTCCATCATTATTGCACTTATAACACTTAATGTTATTATTCCTTGGAGGTGCAAATATCTTGGGATTTCTCCTAGTGAAGCCATATCTGTTCCTATCATGTACCCTGCAATTCATTGCCTTGTGACCAAACTGATTACATGAGTAGAAATACCCATGGAAAAGTTGCCTGTTCCTAAAGTTCCCATATTCTTAACTTTCATGTGTCCTACACTGTGAAGCCATGTGCCCAAATCTGTGACATGAGAAATATCATCCATTGAAATTTCCTTGCCTTGACCTCATTGGTCTCTTAGTCTCTTTTTCTCTATGTTGGTTCCTGTTCCATATGTTTCTTCTTTGTGCATTTTTCCTTTCCTTGTTGAAATTTCTATTGTCCAAATCATCCTCAGAAGTCTCATTTTCTCTTACATTGTCTTCTTCTAAAGTTTCTTCTTCTTCAGAACTTGAGGTTGACTCTTCTTCTTGTTTATTTTGAGCCTATTCAAAACCAAGACCTATTTTTTTTGTTGACCTTCTTTGTACCTTGATCATCTTATCTACAATATTTGAACTTTTTCCAAACTTGTGTAGCTTATCCTTGGACTTTTCTAAATCTTCCCTTAGTAGAGCTACTTCTTGTTCTAACTTTTCACATTCTAAGACCTTTTCTTCTAGCTTATATTTGAACTTCTTTGTCTTAGCCATTGACTTGTTTGGATCATTTTAATAAGCTTTCCTCTCTCTTCATCACATTCTTGAAACTAGATCTCAAGTTGGGAGTTTTGCTTTCTTACCTTATTTAAAGTTTTAAGAGCATAAATAAGCTCTCCCTCAAGATCAACTCCTCCTTTTTTTAATTCTTCCTCTATTTGTTTGCCTTTGTCAACATCTTCATTTTATTTTGACTTGTCTTCTATAGGATCACCTTCTTCTTCTTCTAGTGCCATTAGAATATTCTCTTCTGGTCCTTCAAGTGCATCCTCATATTCATCATCATTGAAACTAAAACCATTCCTTGTACAACTATCTTCAAGATGTCCAAAATTACCACATCTAAAAAACTTGAGAATTATTGGTGACCTTTTCTTAACTTCTTTTTTTCTTCAATCAGAAATAAGACTTCATCTTTATCATTGTTTGAAAAACTATTATCACTATCACTTGAGTACTTACTTGCCTTGTCTGCATAGTAGCTCCTCTTTTGTCTTTGAAAGAACTTATTTCCTTGTTTGTCTCATCCATCCTTGCCTTTCTTTTGGTACCTGTATCTTTCTGATTCCTTGTTCTTGTGATCCTATTTTTCTTCATCATTGTTATTTTTAGCTTCTTGACAATCAATTGCATAGTGACCATACTTTCCACAATTGAAACATCTAATAGATTTTGCATCTTTAAATCTTCTTGAATCCTTATTCCTTCTGCCATAATTAGCTTCTTCATCATTGGATGACTCATTGCTTGAATCTGACTTCTTACCCTTTGTCTTCTTAGTAGCTTTGAATGTTGCTTCCTTCTAGGAATTAGGTTCCTCTTTTGTTCTTAACTCAAAATCTGTAAGAATACCAAGTAACATATCTCTTGTCAAAGAATCACCATCTTTTGATTCTTCTATAGTAGAAATATTTTCACTAAATCTTTTTGGGAGAGACCTTAAGACCTTATCACAAACATTTGATTCTTCAACATTAAGTCCAAGTTCTTGCATGGCATTAACAACCTCATCTACCCAAAGTAGATAAGTACTAATATTTTCTTCATCCTTCATTCTTAATTCTTCAAATTGCCCTTTGATATTTTGTATCTTTACCTTTTTGACACTTTTATCTCCTTCATATATGCTTTGCAACTTATCCCAAATTCCTTTTGCATATTTACAATGCATAAATTTTATTGATTTTGTTCTATGCAAACCTCTCAAAATTGCATTCATTGCTTTTGAATTGTAATGTTGTAGAAGCTTACCTTCCTTATCTGTAGGTGGATCAACTGGTGGTATGTATCCATTTTCAACTACTTCCCAAATTTCATTGCCAAGTGCCATCAGGTGAATCTTCATTCTCATACTCCAAAATATATAATCACTTCCATCAAATATTGGTGTTGAATTATCTGAGGACACATTCTTAGAATCCATTGTATTCTTGAAAGCTTTTCCTTCAAGTTGTTAAACTCTTCCGAAGGAACCCACTCTAATACCAATTGAAGAACACAAGCTTATACTAAGAGGGGGGTGAACAAGTATAAGACCACTTTTTACTTTTCTTTCCCAATCAATATTATGCAATGTATAGATAGCAATATCAACAATACTAATCAAAGCAATGCACAAATCACCACACACAATAGAGACACCAATTTAACATGGTTCACCCAATGTGGGCTACTCCACGGAGAAAATATTTCACTAAAATTTTCTCAATCAATATCTTGGGAATCCTTTCCCTATTAAAATATTTATGGACCTCTATCCAAAGGAGACACCAATCCCCTAATCAAGTTCATGGATCTCTATCCACATGAGAACTCCTTTCTCCTTAGCTTTGATTGGTGATCTTCTAGAAGAACTATTGTCCCCACTACTCTGGCTAATGGATCTCTATCCATTGAAGACACCTATCCTCACTACCCTAGCTAATGGATCTCTATCCACTAGAGACTATCATCCTCTATACTCTATCACCTTCAAAGATCTATCTCAAATCTTTACTAAACATAGTCCTTCAGTCTAGCACAAATCTTCTTAATCTCTATCTCTATTCTGACACAAACCTGTCCTCAAATATATAATAAACATAGTCCTTCGATCTAGCACAAATATATCCTCAATATCTATCCTCTGATCTGCACTAAACATAATCCTTCGGTCTAGCACAAATCTATCCTCAATATCTATCCTCAAGCCTTAACACAAAGCTTGACTTAATATCAAATCAACTCTGCTAGATCTGCCCCAAACCTTAACCCAAGGTTTGAATAAATCAATCAATCAACTCTACTCTCAAGTCTTCTCAAAGACTTTTCTCAAATATGCCTTGTAATCTTCCATAAAAATCTCACACTAATCTATCCACAAGTCCTCTCTAGAACTTGTCCAAATTTGCTCTCAATATATATTGTAAGCTTCCACAAAAGCTTACACAAATCTCAACAAGTCCTCACTAGAACTTGTCCAAATCTGCTCAATAAGTCCTCACTAGAACTTATCCAAACTCATAGAAACATAAAGAGAATTGTTAGAGACTCAATATGCTTCACATTCATCACAATGCTCAATTACTTTCAATCACTCTTTTAGAAACATATAGAGAATTGTTAGAGACTCAATATGCTTCACACTCATAAACTCTCAATCACTTTCAATCTCTCTTTTATCACAGAAACATATAGAGAATTTTTAGAGACTCAATATGTTTCACACTCATCCACACTAAACCTCTTTCTCAAATCAATTCAGAATATAGAACAATTTGTTTCATAGAACTTGAACTATCACATCAACACATCCACTTGACTAGGCTCAACCAACTCTACTCAACCAATCACTCAATGAAATAATCCTTGCTCACAAACCCTAGTCCAAGCATATGAACACTCACTCAAATATTTCCAACAATACTTATCAATCAATCTCACATAACAATGATACTCATGATCTTTGCAAACCCTAGTTCAAGTTCCTCACTCAACTAATTGCTTCAACAATATCTAATATAATAAAATGATACAACTTTGAACCCTAGTTCAATTTTCACTCAATTAATCACTTCAACAACAATGCTTATAAAACAAGGTTTTATCAACAACTCTTTATTCCAGAAAACCTTGAAGCATTAATTCAAAATACACTCAATAATGCTAACCAAACAATCCTTTTCACTCCAACTTTGCATTCACAACTTTCAACAATCACTCACTAGGAAGATGTGCCCATACCTTTTGTTTGATGTAGAAGTGCCCTTAGAAAACTTGTCTCAATCACAATTTTCTTCTTTGCCAATTTCAATGATTAGATGATAAAATATCACACTAACTCTCTTTCAAAATATTTCTCAAACACAAAAATAATCAATCCCAAATACACCTTATTACTCCTTGAAATTAGCAATCATCAATTTACACATAAAAATAATCACTCAAAATGCTCCTTATAATCTCCAATTTAATAAATCAAACTTTCAAAAATAACCCTTCAAAAATAATAATTGCCTACCCTTTTATCTCCCTCAAAACACTTAATAACCAATTTTAATTTAGGCAAAAATTAAATCTTATAACCAATCAAAATAATTATTTTTCAACCTTAGGCACATAAAAATATTTATATTTTTCTTCAACCTTAGCACATCCAAATTAAGCGACAAACCCAACAATCATCAGCGCATACCTTTCTCTCAACCACTAAAAGGCCTCGATGGGTTTTGACCCCGAAACCTCTCCATCGAGCGCCTTACCAAGGTGCTAGCCCACCATGTGGGCTAGGCGCTCCCACAGGAAGGGGAAGGCGCTAGCCTCCCTTTGTTCCCCATGCTAGGCGTTGTTCACAAAATGCAAACCTTCTTCCTTGCAAAACACGAACCCCGTGGGATTCGAACCTGCGTCCTCCCTACCATCAAACGTCTTAACACCTTCCATTGTCACCAGCTGTGCTATGTGGTGCGTGTGCAAAGTGAAAGGAGCCTTGCTCCTTTTTGTTCCTTTTCTTCCGCCGAAGACTTTTCAAACACGAAAATTGCTGCTTTCTCTCTGCGCATAAATCAAGAACATAGGCATTCAAATAATTCATGAGGGGAGACTTAAGGCAAAGGTTTTGCCTTTATATATATGATGCCTTGATGTTATAACACGTCGGCACTTCAAATCAAATTTTAAATTTGATTTATAAACTTTGCTTTATAACCCTTTTTAGGGTTTATTAAATTAATAAAAATTAATTTATAATTAAATTAAAATTAACTTATAATTAACTTAAGTAACATGAAAGTTAATTAAATTAATTTATAATAAAATTATATTAATTAATTTATAATTAATTTAAATTTCCTTTTTAATATTATAATAAACTATTATAATATTATATATATATATATATATATATATATATATATATATATATATATATATATATATATATATATATTTGTATTTACATGGTGGAATCGGTAGCCGCCATGAATCGGGCAGGCTGTCCAGATTTTATGGCCGCCATAGTATTCTGCGCTATCCGCCCCGAAAGCCACCACATAGATATTCACACAGTCCGCCCCTATAACCACCATGCCACAATAATTTTAAACCTTTTATGCCACTAAAAGCACTAGGAAAGGGACAAGCGTTCAGTCCGGCGAGGCCCAAGATTTGAACCTTGGACCTCCGCCCCCCTTATGGGGTTTGGATGAACCAATTGGTCTACACCTCGGACCCTCATTTTTAATATTATAATAAACTATTATAATATTATTTTCCTGGGCCTCTTCTTTACCCTTTGGACCTCATCTAACTTCTTGGAATCGGGTCTTGATCAACTAAAGACAGACTATCCTTTTGCATTTATTGGAGAACCTGAAACTAGTGTTGCCCACTAAAACTACCACTGACTGGTGCTAAAGCTTGACATAAATGACCACTCACTTTTGACATCAATGACAACTCATCTACTCAAAATGTCCAACAGTCCATATACATACATCCACACAACTTTGTAGTAAACTCTCTAGAAATGCGTAAGCTAAAATAAGGCTCTATATTCACCACTACTATTTATTGTACTATAGTTACCTCAGATGCTCTATGTAGCCTCATCAAGACATATTTTATCACTCCCACTATCTTCATAGGTGTCCCATCCAATTGCAAAACTCTGGGCAGGATCTAGTGCACTCCATACCCATTTCCTCGTAAACTGCTTTAAGCATGATTGTAGTAGATAATCCTAATTCAATCATACAATTGCAGACCACCCAACTTTCCATTTTTAGAGAGATATAGAAAGGAGGGGTTTTATTATTCAAAGTGGTAGGAGACATTTCTTTCTTTTCAGAGGGTATGCTGAGGATTGTGGTGGCCTACTTTTCCTATGGATATTTATTCAAATATGCTTTTAGCAGGTCTATCTAACTAGGAATAAAAGGGGTATCATATAGACTAGCTTTGGATGGTATCCTCTTCATTTCTTCCATAATGTTGTATTAAAATTTAGCAGAATGTCTCTCAAGACTTCTTTCTGGCTCACCATATTTTCTTTTATACTTATGATTGGCCTCAATTCTCTACCTTTTGGTAATGGAAGGTAACCTAAGCCTCTCTTAGACTTCATTCTTGGACCTCATTCTATCTCCCTAAATTTCTTTCTCAAATCTCTTGGGAATACTAAACTCTTTTTTGAAGAACACAAGATTATACTGAGAGAGGGGGTGAATAGTATAAGGGTACTTTTTACTTTTCTTTCCAAATCAATATTATGCAGTGTATAGATAGAAGTATCAATAGCAGTAATAAAAGCAATGTAGAAAACACCATACACAATAGAGACACCACAATTTACGTGGTTCATCCAATGTGGGCTACTCCATGGAGAAAACTTTCACTAAAATTTTCTCAATCAATATCTTGGGAATCCTTCCCAATTAAAATATTTATGGACCTCTGTCCAAATGTTGATCCCCTAAATCTAGTTTGTGGATCTCTATCCAGAAGAGAACTCCTCCTTTTCTCTGGCTGGTGATTCTTTAGAAGACTACTGACTCCACTACGCTGGCTTGTGGATCTCTCTCCACTGAAGACTCTTATCCCCACTCAGAAGACCTATCCTCACTACCCTGGCTAATGGATCTCTATCCATTGGAGACTACTATACTCTCTGCTCTGTCACCTCCAAATATCTATCTCAAATATGCACTAAACACAGTCCAGTCGATCTAGCATAAATCTGTTCAACTCTACAGTAAACACGGTTCAGTCAGTTTAGCACAAGTTTTCTCAACAAGCTCACTCAAATTTGTACTAAACACATTCCATTCGGTCTAGCATAAATCTTCTCAACTCTGCACTAAACACTATCTAGTCGGTCTAGCACAAGTATGCTCAACACGCTTAGTCAAATCTACACTAAACACAATCTGGTCAGTCTAGCACAAATCTGCTCAATAGGTCCACTCAGAACCTAATCAAATTTGCTCAATAGGTCCACTCAAAACCTATCTAAATATGCTCAACAGGTTCACTTAGAACCTATTCAAATATGCTCAATAAGCTCACACAAAACTTGTCCAAATCTGCTCAACAAGTCCTCTCTAGAACTTGCTCAAATCTTCTCAACAAGTCCTCTCTAGAACTTGCTAAAATCTGCTCAATAAGTCCTCTCTAGAACTTAACCAAATATGTATTGTAAGCTTCCACAAAAGCTCACACAAAATCAGTCCACAAGTCTCCTCAAAGACTTACCTCAAATATGCTTAACAAGTCCACACATAGAACTTGTCCAATCTCATAGAAGCATAAAGAGAATTGTTAGAGACTCAATATGTTCTACTCTCAATGCACAATCACTTTCACAATTTTCTCAATCTCATAGAAGCATAAAGAGAATTGTTAGAGACTCAATATGTTCTACTCTCAATGCACAATCACTTTATACAACCACTTGACTAGGCTCAACCAACTCAACTCAACCAATTACTTAATGAAACTCCCCTTTCTCATAAACCCTAGTCCAAGCATATATCAACCAGCTCAAAATATTTCCAAGAATGCTCAACAATAAATTTCACATAACAATGATACTCATGTTCTTTTCAAACCCTAGTTTAAGTTCTTTGCACATCTCACTTCAACAACAATGATCATAAAACACTCTTCACATAACAATGATACTCATGTTATTTTCAAAACCCTAACTCAATTCTTCACACAATTCAATGACTTCAACAACTATGCTTATCAAACAAGGTTTTAATCACAACTCTTAATTCCAAAAAATATTGAAGCATTAAGTCAAGCACTTTTGAAAAGGAAACCCTAATCAAATTCTATTCACTCCAAACTTTATTTTCTAGTAATCAATCAATCAAATAAACCAAGAAAGAATTTGCCCATACCTTTTTACTTGTCAATAAGTTGATCTCACAAATCTGCCACACTTACAATTACTTCTTTACCAATCTCAATAAGGGTTAGAAGATGATAATTTCCTCAACAAAACACAATGTAAAATGATATCAAAATTACACCTTATCAACTCCACAATATCTAAAATAATTTTAACATCCACAATTAATTTTGACCTTCTAGATTTTAAGGCAAATTAATTTTCACCTTATTACTCCACAAAATAATATCTTCCCCTTTTAAAATTTCAATCCAACATATAGTAATTTTCTAACACTCATAATTCCTCCTTATCACTTATTTCATTTGCCTAACAAAAATTATTAATACTCCTTATAACTCCTAAAAAATATTAAATTTTAACTTTAGGCAATTGAAAAATAATAATAAAATTATTACCTTGCACTCTGTGGGTTTTGAACCCCTCACCAACACCTCTGTGAATGCCCTAGCTGCAGGCTCCTCAACCATATTCGCCCAATGCATGTTTAGAATTAAAAGGGCCTTTGCACCCTTTATACCTTCCTTTGGCGCCTTTTGAATTATGAATAACTCGAAAACTTCTTCCTCCACACACGCCTCAATAGGATTTGAATGCGGGTTCATCTCCCCACAAGCACCTTAAAAAGAACGTGCGCTGCCACTGGACCACCGCGTCCAACTTTGATTTGGGCTCCCACTTTACTCACTTTTCTTCTTTTGCATGAGATGAAAAATACTTGTTTCGTCTTCTTCCTCACAAACCTTTCGAATTCACAATTAATGTTTTTGATGGTGCTTTCAATAATTCGATCGAGGATTAATATTGCAAAGGTCTTTGTGGCCTCCTTTTATATACGAAGTCACTATTGAATTCAAACATCGGTGCTTCGATTCTTTCAATGACGTCGACACCTTTATAAACACTTTATAATTTATACAAGGTGCCTTATTAAATTGGATGACGTCAGCATTATAAGATTTAATTTTTAAACCCTTCCTTTACATTGCATTCCATGGTGTAAATAATATTTATTTATAAAATTTAAATTCTTATTGAATTTAAATCATTTATAAAAAATATTATATCTCGTTTTTAACTTTGCACTGAATCCTTTGGGCTTCTTCCTGGATATCAAATGACAACTTTGATAACTTTGTTCATTGAAAAAAAACCTTGATATTAATGTTGACTTCATTTCTTAACATCAATGACAATTTTAACATTTAGGAATCAAAATGTCCAACAATATCCCCCTTTGTCATTGATGGCAACCCAAATTTTTTTATCGAAAACTTCTTCTATGCTGCTCCCCTGGGACACTACTCCCCCTAGCTCAATGCTCTCTCAAATATCAAATCTCTCCCCAATACTCAAATCTCTCTCACCCATTGAAATCAATGGAAAAGAGCCACCTTGGGGCTCGGGGCTAAGAATGAGACTCTTATCTTAGTCCCTCCCCCACATTTTGTTAAGGTGGTTAAGTATGGGGTGGGAGTATTTCTACTCCCAAAAAGCACTATTCTTTACCTTTATCCTCTTCTATTATTTTCTAAATTTTTTGAATCCTCTGACTATTTCTATCTGTGTCTATGTTCCTATCCATGTCATCATTTCTATTCCTGTTCACATCCATGTTCCTATTCCTGTTACTGTTCATGTTCACATCCATGTTCTTGTTCCTATTTATGTTCACATTCATGTTCTTGTTTCTATTCTTGTCCATGTTCCTTTTCATGTTCATGTGCATATCCATATTCCTATTCCTATTCCTATTCATATCCATATTCCTATTATTGTTCTTGTTTATGTTCAAGTTCCTATTCATACTTGTCTCTAGAATGTCTGCTCTACACCACTTTGTTGTATGACCATCATTATTACACTTATAACACTTAATGTTATTATTCCTTGGAGGTGCAAGTGTCTTAGGATTTCTCCTAGTGAAGCCATATCCTCTTCTATCATGTGATGAGTGACGTTGAGTCTCATCATTTAATCTCAATGATTTATCAATCCAAGGTGGTGTCCAAGGCTGTCTACGATAGAAGGCTAGGGCAGAGTACAATTCAGGCATTCAAATTTCAAGCATTTATTGGGTGAGACAGATTTGGTTTAGCCTTTTGGTGTCACACTAAACCTAATCTACAGAATGGAAACTTGCAAAAAATAAAAACTAATTCTAATTTTAGAAAATTAAAGTGAACTACAATTGCATGAATTGAAATTGTTGAATTGAAATCTAATTTACTTTTGCAGAATTGAAATAACAGAATTGAAATTGCTAAATTGAAATGTTGCTAAAATGAAATCCTAAATTACACTTGCAAAATTGAAACCTATTTTACTCTTGCAGAATGGAAGTGATGCTTGGAAATAAAACACCTGTCAATGCCCTGCCACAAAAGGTCGTCAAGCTTCTACTACAGGAATTGACAGCAAAATGGAATATGCTGAAAATGAAAAGTTGTTAAAATAGAAAAGCAGGGAAAATATAGAAAGCAAAGGAAAAATGTTTAATATAATTTTTCAGTTGACATACACACAAATGCTGTACACAAACATAATAGAAAATATAAATCACATAATACAAAATAAAAACAAGAAAATGAAATCTGGCAAGCAATCTATTAATCATGCTGCATCAAAATTACAGATTAAAACCTGCTATAAAATCCCTCCTTCTAGATCTGAAAGTGGGACCATACTTCCTAATCTATAAGGGGGTGAAAAACACTCCTTAAATAATTAGAACTCAAAACAGAAAATGATAAAATAGCTGCACTTTTATTGATGACAAAACATGCTGAAAACTGTTATAGAAAATTGTTGTACAGTCCTAATTGTTGCTATTGAAAACTCTCCTCTATTATAATTCCTAACTAGCTCAACCAAGGAGGGATTTGTGTTATTTATATAAATATTTACAACATATCCCATGCTCAAATAAACCTATGTGCTGTTTTATAGTGATTTGCCAATAATTTTGGATATGAAATAAATGCAAATCTAGACAATTTGTGTTGCAGTAGTAGTCATTGGCCCTTAGAAAGCATCTTCAGTGGTGGGAGTACGTGGGATAAGTATATAAATATCTCACACATCTTTCTTCACTTCAGAATATGCCATTTCTATCTTGAAAACAACTTCCTATTATGCTGTAATTATTTATGTGTTTATCCTAGAAGAGGATCAAAATTGATCTTTTCCATGAATGGTGGCTTTGGACGGCAAGGATGTCAAAATCATATGGGAGATATTTTTCCTTAACCTTATCAACCTTCTTTCCATTTTTCCACCATCAAAAATAGTCAAAAAGCACTTTTCTGTTCTCATTCCGAAGATAAGTGGCTCATTTCGAAGAGACTGTATTTCTCATTCCAAAGATGTCTTGTTCATTCCGAAGATCTTCGGAATGAACAACTGTGTGCTCTTAAAATTATTTTAGCTGCATTTATCAAGTGTATTAGCCCTTAGGATCATATTGCAATAGCCTTCATTCCTCTCCATGTGTGAATTCCATGCCTTGCCATTCATTGGTAGCTTGCTGGAATTTACACGGTAAATTACTGCATTTTCCAGTTCTACTGCACAATTGTAAAATATTAGAATTTTTGCAAATTAAAACAAATTAGAACATAGAAAAATTATTCAAATATCAACATGGAGTACATCAAGTTGTTACTGAATTTATACACTTCATTAACCAAGTAACCATGCTGAAATAGTGCAATAGTGCTACACAATTGCCCCTGCTCTGTTATACCCTGTTGCTGCCTATTTAGACCATGTGGTAATGCTTATAAATAGGTAATATGTCTTCTATAGTCCTTCTAAACTCATTGTATCCATATCCTCATGCTTTTCTTGACAACTTCAAGGTGTTCCTATAAAGTAACAGCTTGCTGATTTTTATATGGCTGTTTTTTTAGACTTTCAGATTTATGACAGTCCTAAACTTTTGGCTTCAATGTGGATTTGAAACAAGTTGAAGGGTAGGAAAACATTAAAAAACCATTGAGAAGTTAATGGATATCAGCATACCACATTTGGTTAATTTAAATGCATGTTCTTACTTGCTACTTAATTAAGCAAAATCAGTCACAAAATGTTGAAAATAGTCAAAAACAGAGATATAGTATTCCTAACATAAAATCATGTAAACACTTAACAAATAGTATATTTTAGTCAACTATTTGGAAATTAACTTATCATATGGTAGTCAAAAATTGTGCAATAATGAGGCACTTTTGGGCCTCATCATCATGAACCCTATAATTCATTAGCTTGTGACCAAACTGATTACATGAGTAGCAATACCCATGGAAAGACTGTCCATTCCCATATTCCTGTATCTTATGTGTCCTGCATTGTGAAGCCATGTGCCCAAAATTGTGACATGAAAAACATCTTCCATTGAAGCTTCCTTTTCTTGGCATTATTGGTCTCCTATTCTTATTGTTGTTCCATCCATATCTTCTGTGTGCACTGTTCCTGTTTTTGTTGAATTCACTATTGTCCAACCCATCCTCTGATGTCTCAATGTATTTTACATTGTCTTCTTCTGAAGTATCTTCACCTGAAGTGATGTAGGAACAATAGTATGAAGCTCTATTATTCATCATAATGCAAGTATATATAGAATTACAATGGATGTTACGTAGGTTAAGTGGTTGCAACAATCTGCCAAACATGGCCAACCACTTAACTACTAGTTAACCAAATACTAACTAGGGATGTCCATTTACTACTAGAGAACAAAGGAGATCTCTAACAGTTAACAACCATCTAACAACATGCTAACAACATGCTAACAACCTATTTCTAACATGGGCATACTATGCCTCACGTGAATACAAAGTGCAATGAAATAGGAATAGTAAATAATAATAATAAACTTAGGCTTAAGTGGATAAGCCTAAGTTATCCTCAACACTCCTCCCAACCATATAAGCATTGGACCCCAATGCTCTCAAAAAATGTGGAAAGTCATGGGCCATCTCATAGTGAGGAATCCAGTGAGCCATGTGTGGAAAGTGACCGCAATGAGCAACAAGGTAAGTAATGGAAGAACCCTATCTCGTGTGATGAGTCTTCATCTCAAAAACTCTATCTGAAATGAGCAGAAGCTAACGATTAGGTGCCACTACTGCTGTAGGACTGAAAATAGGATTAGGTACCAAAATAGGGTCCTAAAATGGTGTCTCTGGAAAGTGGCGCTCATCCAAAGGAACCCAAACTCTGCCTCCAACCTGTGGTGAGTGAGTATTGTGATGCTTTCACACCACTCCCTATAGAGTCTCCTGCAATTCCTGTGGTACCTTTCCTAGAAGGCTCTGCCGGTGCTTAGTAAGGGAAGTAACCTTAGCTTGCTCCTCCATGTGTGCAATGGTGGGAGTGGGCAAAGCCAAAGGTAACTTTTGTGGAACAAGTGGTTTAGTAGTTGTAGGTGTACCCAAAATTATACCAATGGAATCAATGGCATCTTTCTCATGAGTGAGAATGGTGGGTTCCTTAACCACTTTCTCTTGTGATTGTTCATCATGTGGGAGTGAAAATTCTTCCTTTACATGTTCCTTAGGTGGTGATTTTTCTTCATTTTGTGTGGGACAAATGCTAGTAGGAGCTAAAATAAGTGCTTGAATCAATGGCTTTCTTACTTGCCTACAACTTAACATCAAATTGGAAGTAGGTGTAGTGCTTTGTATCAAGTAGTTTTTACCATGCAACTCCAATGTGTAGGTGTTTTTTTTAGCATGATAAATAACATTCCTATCAAATTGATAGGGTTTACCTAGCAAGAGTCCACAACAATCCATATCTGTGACATCACACCTAACTTTTTCCACAAACTTGTCACCAAAAGCAAAAGTCAAGGTGCAAGTATGGGTGATGTTGGATGTGGAGTCTACATATTTGCACCGAAGTGCATAAGGTTGGTGATGTGGTTTGATGGAAAGTTTCAACTTCTCCACAACGGACTTAGCAATGATGTTCGTTTGTGATCCGTTATCAATGATACAACTAACATAGAAATCATGCGTCAAGCAAGCTCTAGTGACAAACAAATTATCACGCCCTCCTTGAGCAAACACATTGGATATTAGGGTAACTTTGTTTAGTTTACCCTTTAAAGCAAGATATTCTTCTTCTGTCCCTGTAGCCAAAATGGGACCATCTTGTGGTTCCTCATGTGTAGGTTGTACAAGTAGGGATTTCTTCTTCTTAAACTTCTCAAAAGTATAGCATTTGGATTTTACATGTCCATGCTTTTTACAAAAGTCACAATACAATGAAGAAGAAGAATCTTTAGCATGAAAGGAAGAATAATGTGCTTTAGGAGAAGTGGGAGAAGAAGAAGAATGAGGGAAATATTGAGAATTTTTCTTCACCTTCTGTTTATGCCGATTCCCACCTTTGGAAGAGCCCTCCTGTGATGAACGAGACTTTTGATATGCACCAAATTTCTCCTCTGCAAGAATGGCATTATTGAATGCCACGTCCAAGGTGAGGAAGACATTGAATTTGATATCCCTGAAAATCTGATCTTGCAAGCCATGAGTGAATTTATTAATCAAATCATCTTCTGAATCTTTCACACCAAGCAATACCCTCAACCTATTAAATTGAAAAATGAAGTCAGAAACCGACATTCCATAGGTTTGCCTCAATCTATACCACTTGGTAGTGAGGTCACTTTGGTAGTTTGGTGGAAACAAGGTGTTTTTTAGAATTTGAGTTAATTATTTCCAAGTCATGGTGGCATTATGGCTCTGTATTTCTACAATGAGAACTTTTGCTAAACCTGTGAGTTTTAGTGTAGAAAATGTGGCTTTTTCATCCTCTAGAATTTCAGCATAAGCAAACCAAGTTTGCATATCCAAAATCCATGCAGATAAGACATTGGGATCCCTAGATCCATCATACATATTAAACTCACATTTAGCTTTGTTGGCATGATTATGGTGGATTTTGATTTCACCAGGATTGAATTGCACAACAATATCTCTTACCTTCTCTGCTAAAATGTCTACTGCAGAAGTAAGGTTTTCCATGTTTGATCTGAGGTCTTGAGCCATATTTTTCCTAGTATATGCTAGACTAGGAGGATTACAAAATGGTCTTGCAAAAACTTATCTAGGCTTAGGAATTTGACAATGTTCCTAATGCAGCAATTGCCTAGATTTTACAAAAAAAATGCTCTAAAAAATAGGGCTATTTTAGTGCTTTTACAAAATTAAAAATTTCAATTTTGCAATTACAATGTTAGCACTAAAAATGATGAAAAATTAGCCCTTTTACAATGCCAAAATTTGGTTAGGAGCAAAATATTATCAATCTACAGGAAATTTGCAACACAACGCAAAATTTTTCGCTGAAAATGGACTAAAAACGAAAAAGTTATCACCTCTGGAAGTTCGCTTCTCCTTTTTGCTGGTTTTGGGCACAAAAAAATTTGAATTCAAATTTTCAAATTTTAAATTCTCCCTTTGTAAATTTTTCCCCTCCAAAAGAAAAAAATGTTTGAATCTTTCAACCTCGATCACATGGGCTGACACGTGGTGCAACAACAGCCACTCGGTGACACGTTGCGCAGCAACAATAGCAGTCGAACACAATCAGAAGTATGGACACAGTTGACAGTGCCTAACACTTTGCAAGTGGTTGCGCCCTCAACTGGAATGAACCTAAAGGGACCACCATGATCACCATATGGTGATCATTTTATTTACTATGTGTCGGCACTTTTGAACCCCGCTCAAGCCTTAACACGCCCGATGTGGGATAATTCCCACATAAAAAAAAAAAATGTGGTCGTCGGTGGCGACGACCCGAGACTTTGCGACGACTGGTTAAAAAAATAAAACCTTAGAAACTTTTAATTTATTTTTTTCCAAAAAATGAACCTCCTCGTCGGAATGTCTGCAACTCGTCGAAATGTCTTTGCACTGAGGTTTTTGTCGATTAGAATCTGGGAATTAAATCTACCCGAAATATCGTTCAATTCACTAGAAACCACTCTGCGCCTACCAAAAATGGAAGAAACTACTTGGTGATCGGTGCTTTAGGGTTACGTCTACGATGCAATGTGATTTTATAGTGTCTGAAAACTCGATATGTGGCCTGCACCTAAAATATTTTTATGTCTGTGATCAAGTTGTTTAGGGTTTTCTAGGCAATGGGGTTCTGCTATTACAGGCAGGGTCGATGTCGAGGGCTGCCAGTCGGCTGGTGGCTGATGTTGGCTATCATCGATGACTGTTGAGGGTTGTCGATGGCTTGTGATGCATTGTGGGTCAATATTTTTGCTAGTGGCCTGCATCCACGATGCCTATCAATCACCTGGCTGATCGATTGAGGGTGTTGGCCAGTGGTCGGGGTGTCAGCGTCCAGGTGTCAGTTGGTCATTGGTCGCCAGCTGTAATCACTTTGACTAACCAATGGAGGCTACCACATGCCGGTAGCTGGTGTCGACCGGGTGCTGGTCGATGCTAGCTTAACTGAAGGTGGCCCGTGGTGTATGGCCGACTACTGGTCTTGTGGGCCGGCACTAGTCGCCACCCTTTTTTTTTGGTGGTCCACCAAAAATGGCTGGCCACTGGTAGTCACTAGGCTTCAAAGCCTAAAAATTTTCATGCGACCTTTTTTTTTTTTTTTAATAAAATATTAATAATGAATTAATATTTTATATAAAAAAAAATATATATTTTTATGCATGAAAGTAATGCAATCTTTGAGTTGAGTAAGAGTGAACTCAACTCTTTTTTTTTTTCCTTCTACAAGAAGAATACTGGGAGGAACTTTATCTTTCAACTGCAACTCTTTTGGTGCTTCTTTGCAAATGCCTTTTCTTGGCCACAACTTGGCCTCAAACTGGTGCAACTGATAGTCAACACCTGGTGCAGGGGTAATTTCTACCCTCTATCACCTCAGCTTCACTTGGTATTGTAGATGACTTCAAGCTCCACTTAACACCTTCCTAGGATCTTGATGACTAGCACTCTTACTAGGCACCTAGCAGTGAAGTGGCTGCTTGCCTTTCCTCCTGCAAAAAATTATCCTTCGGCTCTGATTACCAATGATGTAGGAACAATAGTATGAAGCTATATTATTCATCATAATGCAAGTATATATAGAATTACAATGGATGTTACGTAGGTTAAGTGGTTACAACAATCTGCCAAACATGGCCAACCACTTAACTACTAGCTAACCAAATGCTAACTAGGGATGTCCATTTACTGCTAGAGGACAAAGGAGATCTCTAATAGTTAACAACCATCTAACAACATGCTAACAACCTATTTCTAACATGGGCATACTATGCCTCACGTGAATACAAAGTGCAATGAAATAGGAATAGTAAATAATAATAATTAACTTAGGCTTAAGTGGATAAGCCTAAGTTATCCTCAACATGAAGTATCTTCTCCAGAACTTGAAGTTGACTCTCCTTCCTGTTTCTTTTTAACTAGTTCAAAACCAAGACCTGTTTTACTTGATGTAGGCTTTTGTGTTTTGATGAACTTATCCAAGTTATTTGAGCTATTTTTTAATCCCTTCATATTTATTTTGGAGTCCTATAAATATTATTTTAGTAGTGCCACTTCTTGTGCTAACTTCTCACATTATAAGATCTTTGCTTCTAACTTATCCTTGAACCTCTTTGCTTTAGCCTTTTATTTTTCTAAATACTCTATGAGAAATATTTTCTTTACATCACATTCTTGAAACTGAATTTCAAGTTTAGAGTGTTGCTTTCTTACCTTCTTTACTATGTCAAGGGCATATATGAGTTATCCCTTGAGATCATAACCATTCTCTTTTGAATAATCCTCTATTTGTTTACCTTTATCCACATCATTACTCTCTTTAGGCTTGTCTTCTATAGGATCAATTTCATCTTCTTCTAATAATTCCATTAGAATATTTTCATTTGGTCCTTCAAGTGCATTCTCATATTCATCATCACTAAAACTATAACCATCCCTTGTACAATCATCTTCAAGATGTCCGATGTTACCACATCTAAAACACTTGAGAATATCTAGAGTTTTCTTAACTGGTTCTTTTTCTTTAATCATAAATATAACTTCATATCTATCATTGTATGAAATACTAGCATCACTATCACTTGAGTACTTACTTGCATTATCCGCATAGTAGCTCCTATTTTGTATTAGAAAGAACTTATTTCCTTGTCTACTTTGTCCATATTTGCTTTTATTTTGGTGCCTATATATTTCTGATTCCCTATACCTGTGATCCTATTTTTCTTCACCATTGTTGTTCTTTGGTTCTTTACAATCTGTTGCAAAATGTCCAAAATTTCCACAATTGAAACACTTAACATATATTAGATCTATGGGTATTTTAGAACCTTTATTTCTTCTACCATAATTAGCTTCTTCATCATTGGATGACTCACTGTTTGATTCTGACTTCTTACCCTTTATTTTCTTGATTTCTTTGAATGTTGTTTCCTTCTGGGGAGTAGGATATTTTTTTCTTATCTGAAAAGTTGTTAGCATACCAAGCAACTTATCTCTTATCAAAGTATCACCATCGAATGATATTTATATAGCAGAAACCTGTTCACTGAATCTATTTGGAAGAGATCTTAAGACTTTATCACAAACATCTGATTCATCAATCTTTATTCCAAGTCCTTGCATATCATTAACAACCTCATCAATTCGAATTAGATAAGCACTGATATTTTCTTCTTCATTCATTCTCAATTTTTTAAATTGTCCTTTAAGATTTTATATATTTGCTTTCTTGAAACTTTTATATCCTTCATATATACCTTGCAATTTATCCCACATTTCTTTTGCAGTTCTACAATGCATAACTTTTATAGACTCTATTCTACGCAAACCTCTCATAAGTGCATTCATTGCTTTTGAATTATAGTGATGTAGAAGCTTACCTTCCTTATATGTATTAGGATTGATTGCTGGATCATATCCAAATTCCACTACATCCCAAACTTCATTGCCAAGTGCCATTAGGTAGATCCTCATCATCATACTCCAATACATGTAGTCATTTCCATTAAAGAGTAGTCCTAAGTTAGTCGAGGACACAACCTTAGGATCCATTGTGTTCTTGTTAGCTTTTCCTTCAAGCTGTTAAACTCTTATGAATGCACCCACTCTGATACCAATTGAATAACACAAGCTTATACTGAGAGGGGGAGTGAACAGTATAAGGGTACTTTTTACTTTTCTTTCCAAATCAATATTATGCAGTGTATAGATAGCAATATCAATAGCAATAATTAAAGCAATGTACAAAACACCATACACAATAGAGATGCCATAATTTATGTGGTTCACCCAATGTGGGCTACTCCATGGAGAAAATTTTTCACTAAAATTTTCTCAATCAATATCTTGGGAATCCTTCCCAATTACAATGTTTATGGACCTTTGTCCAAAGGAGATTCTGATCCCCTAAATATGGTTTGTGGATCTCTATCCATAGGAGAACTCCTTATCCTTTGCTCTATCTGGTGATCCTCTAGAAGACTATTACCTCCACTATGTTGTCTTGTGGATATCTATCCATTGAAGAATCTTATCCCCACTTAGAAGACCTATCCTCACTAACCTGGATGATGGATCTCTATCCACTAGAGACTACTATCCTCTCTTCTCTATCACCTCCAAAGATATATCTCAAATCTACACTAAACACAATCCAATCGGTCTAGCACAAACCTATTCAAATCTGAATTAAACACAGTTCAGTCAGTTTAGCACAAGTCTGCTCAACAAGCTCACTCAAATCTATACTTAACACAGTCCAGTCGATCTAGTACAAATCTGCTCAAATCTATACTAAACACATTCCAGTCAGTCTAGCACAAGTCTACTCAACATGCTCACTCAAATATGCACTAAACATAGTGCAATCGGTCTAGCACAAATCTGCTAAATAGGTCCACTCAAAACCTACTCAAATATACTCAATAGGTCCACTCAGAACCTGTCCAAAGACTCTATCCAAATCTGCTCAACAAGCTCACACAAAACTTGTCCAAATCTGCTGAACAATTCCTCTCTAGAACTTCATCAAATCTGCTCAACAAGTCCACTCTAGAACTTGCTCAAATCTGCTCAATAAGTCCTCTCTAGAACTTAACCAAATCTGTATTGTAAGCTTCCACAAAAGCTCACACAAAATTAGTCCACAAGTCTCCTCAAAGACTTACCTCAAATTTTCTTAACAAGTCCACATATAGAACTTGTCCAATCTCATAGAAGCATAAAGAGAATTGTTAGAGACTCAATATGTTCTACTCTCAATGCACAATCACTTTCACAATTTTCTCAATATCATAGAATTATAAAGAGAATTGTTAGAGACTCAATATGTTCTACTCTCAATGCACAATCACTTTTTACAACCACTTGACTAGGCTCAACCAACTAAACTCAACCAATTACTTAATGAAACTCCCCTTTCTCATAAAACCTAGTCCAATCATATATCAACCAACTCAAAATGTTTCCAATAATGCTCAACAACAAATTTCACATAACATTGATACTCATTTTATTTTCAAACCCTAGTTCAAGTTCTTTGTACAACAAATCACTTCAACAACAATGCTCATAAAAAAATCTTCACATAACAATGATACTCATGTTATTTTTAAAATCCTAACTCAATTATTCACACAATTCAATGACTTCAAAAAATATGCTTATAAACAAGGTTTTAATCACAACTCTTAATTCCAAAAAACCTTGAAGCATTAACTCAAGCACTTTTGAAAAGGAAACCCTCATCAAATCCTTTTCAGTCCAAAATTTATTTTCTAGTAATCAATCAATCAACTCAACCAAGAAAGAATTTGCCCATACCTTTTTGCTTATCAAGAATTTGATCTCACAAATTTGCCACACTTACAATTACTTCTTTGCCAATATCAATAAGGGTTAGAAGATGATAATTTTCTCAAAAAAACACAATGCAAAATGATATCAAAATTACACCTTATCAACTCCACAATATCTAAAATAATTTTAACACCCCACAATTAATTTTGACCTTATAGATTTTAAGGCAAATTAATTTTCACCTTATTACTCCACAAAATAATATCTTCCCCTTTTAAAATTTCAATACAACATATAGTAATTTTCTAACACTCCTTATTCCTCCTTATCACTTATTTCATTTGCCTAAAAAAACTTCTTAACACTCCTTATAACTCCTAACAAATATTAAATTTTAACTTGGGCAATTGAAAAATAATAATAAAATTATTACCTTGCACTCCATGGGTTTCGAACCCCTCACCAACGCCTCTGTGAATGCCCTAGTCACGGGCTCCTCAACCACGTGTGCCCAATACACATTTAGAACCAAAAGGGCCTTTGCACCCTTTATACCTTCCTTTGGCACCTTTTGAATTACGAAGAACACGAAAACTTATTCCTCTACACATGCCTCAATGGGATTGGAACACGGGGTCGTCTCTCCACAAGTGCCTTAAAAAGAACGTGCACTGCCACTGGACTACCACGTCCACCTTTGATTTGGGCTCCCACTTTACTCACTTTTCTTCTTCTGCATGAGATGAAAAACACTTGTTTCGTCTTCTTCCTCACAAACCTTTCAAATTCACAATTAATGTTTTTGATGGTGCTTTCAATAATTTGATCGAGGCTTAATATTGCAAAGGTCTTTGTGGCCTCCTTTTATATACAAAGACACTATTGACTTCAAACATTGGTGCTTCAATTCTTTCAATGACGTCGATGCCTTTATAAACACTTTATAATTTATACAAGGTGCCTTATTAAATTGGATGACGTCAGCATTATAAGATTTAATTTTTAAACCCTTCCTTTACATTGCATTCCATGGTGTAAATAATATTTATTTATAAAATTTAAATTCTTATTGAATTTAAATAATTTATAAAAAATATTATATCTCCTTTTTAACTTTGCACGAAATCCTTTGGGCTTCTTCCTGGATATCAAATGATAACTTTGACAACTTTGTTCCTTGACGAAAAACCATGATATTAATGTTGACTTCATTTCTTGACATCAATGGCAATTTTAACTTTTAGGACTCAAAATGTCCAAAATTTTTATTTGGCCTAGGGAATAGGAAAAATATCACTGCTTTGGGTAGGTGGATCTTTTTTATTTTGAGAGGGGACCTGAAATTGACCCATCTTTTGTGGATCAACTTACAATGTTTTCTTACCTGACCTTGTCATGACAACAATAGGTCCATCATCATCAAGATATTTTCCAACCATGATTTGCTCTGGATGTCAAAGCATGTTCACTCTTACTTTCTAATTTATTTCTACTTTTTCCATAGCCTATTGTACATGGTGTTGGTACATAACACAAGATTGTGAATATTGAGGATCATTGCACACTAAACACCATACATTCACTAGGCTTGTTTTTGAAGAACACTCAGGCTCTTCATATGCTGCATTTACTTTGACCCTAGTACTATTGCTAGGACCAGGTATTTGATCTTTATTCACATAAGGAAATATCCTTTTTTGAGACCTCTCCATCTCTATCTTCTCCATTGAATTCATATTTTTGCTAAGATTTTTTAAAGTATTATGCATATCGAGGATGATAGACGATTCTTGTGGAATCTAAGAAGGAAATTGAGGGAAGGAAGTTCTAGCAGATGGTGTTTTTGACTGAGAAATGGGAGTCATCTATGGGAATGGGGATGTAAACCAATGTAGAATATTTCCTCTAAAAGATAGGGCTAGAATCCTGACAATAACATCTTCATTTTTTATATTGTATATTACTGCTAGATTCAAAATATCTTGGTAGTGATCATATGCAATTTTACCAGATCCATCATAGGTGGGAATGGCCTTAGATATAGCTTGGGAAAGGTCATGTATTTGGGCTAGTCTAAGGAGGCCAGTTGTGTTCCAGTTGGGGTACTTTTGCAAGGGCTAATTTGGGACTGTACTTTGTACCATGTTTCTAGGTGTAGCTCTTGTTGGAGGTGTTGTTGGATTAACTATAGGATTCTCCTCAGGAGTATTTTCTTCTAAATGAATATCTTGGTTTAAATTCCTTACAACAGTAGACCCTCTATAAGATAGTTCATAGTAGAAAAAGGAGTATAGGTTATTCCTCTTGAATGATCTGGTATACATGAAAAACTATGGTCTACAAGGATAACATTTTTCTAGGTTTCGTAGACCAAGGAGTCGCCAGGTGAATTTGATGATCACCGCTTAGCAAGATCAAGACAATTCACCAAATATTGATTCCTTTGGGTAAAGATAAAATAATAAAGCATGTGATGGATTTTAGTATTTCTTGTAAACTGGTCCCACTAGGCATACCAAAAATTGTTGGGCATTGAATTATCATTAAGTTTTACTTGACACTACAACTGTCTATCTTTCAATTTTCTGTCTAGGCTTACACCTGATAGTCATAGCTCAACACTCAACATTGGATGGACCAAATACTACTTCAATCCAACCTCCAAAGTAGTCTAGTTTATTATCAACTTAGTAAGATGCTAACTCAATGAAGCTCAATAAGTGTTTGAGGAATAGAGTTAGAAAAAGGTTTAGGGTTAGAGAAATATGTATTAACAGTTGTCGAATAGGCTAACAACATAGGCATACACAGGAAAGACCTCTGAAAAACTATTTTTAGTGTTCCACACTCAAGATTAGCAACACCCAAAACCATGAAATATTCATATAATAAAGCATAAAGTAGAGATATTTCTCAAGAAACAATTATAATATCCAATAGATTGACAATCCAATTTAGCAGAATAGATCAATAATCAGAATTTACAGAAATAAACTTCCTACCAACATAGATCTAACTATGAATAAATTTCAACTACCTTAACAACTAGCAATCCAATGAAAATGGGATGAACTAACCGTTACAAAATTGACAGAAATACAATTCACAGCTTCGAACCTCTTGAATCTAAAGATATAAAAGATTACAAGTCTCAAGTCAAAAATTTGAGTAATGATCCTTCCATTAGTTTGCAAAAATCTTTACATAGTAGGGCAAGCAAACACACTAGAACTAACCTTGAAAATAAAGGGTTCAACCTCTATTTATAGTTTAAAATTAAAAGAATAAGAGGAGACATTACAAGAATTTAAAATTTTATAGATCAGTAGAAAGCTACGTTGGCATTATCTCATTCTTTCATGGAGTCCGAGAATTCTGCTAGAAGCAATCCTCCATGATAGCTCAACTCTGTAACTTGTTGGTCAAGTAATGGTAATTGGGTCTCATGCCTTTGGAAACTAAATCTGAACCACTCAACATTCTTGTAAACTCCATTCTACCATAGATCTTCAATCGCTCTGGTTATTGGTTATTGAAAACCCTTGGATGCTTCACCTTCACACTTTGAACTGACTATTCTTGAATCATGCAAGATTCTACCTTTGTATGCTTCATAAAGTGTTAGCAAAATCTATGTATTTGATGCTCTTAGTGGATGACTATGATTTAATCTTTAGTGCTACTCTACAAACTGGTGGGGAAGAAATAAAATACCATTCCATACTTTATTAACATTGATGTTAGCTTTGATGAATTTGGCCAGCAAAATCGAGTTTCGATGAGAAATGCATTGAGGTATGAGTGGAATCAACTCTGTCACCAATCTGCTCACTTAGCCTTTATAAACATTAAAGTTCTTCTAGCATCCTTAGCTTTGAAAATTGATTGAAATATGCTCCTAGAAACTTGCTCCACCAGCTTTGACTCAGTTTGATTGCAGAATTGCCAATCTGCACTACAAGCAATGCAACTAGCCCTTGTCACCATTTTGCTGCCTTTACAATGCTTTTGATATTTTTTTCATCATTTCGCTCCACCTTAGTCTTGTAACTTAGCATAATGTATCTTATCAACACTTAGTCACTTGAGCACATGAAACAAAGAAGAATCACCAGTCCACACTTTATATCATGTTGATGTCATCAAAGCTAAAAAAATTTACGGATTGGAAACCTCACCAGAATCCACTACCAATTACACCAGATATCAAGTGGAATCAAGTACTTAGCTTGTTATGGAAAAAAAAACTAACTGTTGAGTGGATTGGAGAACTCTTATCGCGGATCCACTCCAAAATACTCTATGACCTCAACGGATTGGATATTTCATGCCTTAGAATAAAATTTTCAAAGTTTTCTAAGGATGTGGCCATTTTGGGCCTACAATAGGTGAGACTAAAGGAGAGTCTACGTCCATTTGGGTACCACTATATAGTACCTATCATACAAGAGTCATGGTTATGGCCTCCCTAGACATCCTCTAGGTCTTAGCTATAGGGATTTAATTATCCTCTATCCTATACTATTGGTGGTCTCACATTGGTGATGGTCCACTCACCAATTATGTTACTCAATACATCCTATATTGGCATAGTTCTAGGGTTGTAGGAGTGTCTCATGTGGATGAGAATCCATAAACTATCCAATAATCATCATCATATAAGGCTTGGACACCTTCAGTTAATGATCCTTCACAATGATCATCACTCATACACTATAAGTTGTTGCATGTTCCAATAACCAATTTACTATATGTGGTGGTAGGGAAGTCAAATTTTCTATTGACATGGGATCCATGTCAATGATCGTATAGATAGTTGTGTTGTTTATGGCATGTAGGTCTCTTTCCCTACCCAAATATGACTAGGTGGAATGTCATAGAGTAGTCCAAGGGGCCTATACAATGAAAAGTGCTTATAGATCTATACTTGAAGAAGTAAAATTTGGCCAATGGTGAGTGCTTTCCAATATTGGATATTATATAAATCATTATATAAAAACAAATAGTGTTCATCCTCACACAAACACCTCGTGTGGTCTTCCATATCCCTTATTCAAAGCTAATCATAGTAAGTAGATGAATGTAGCAAGGATAATATTTGTGCTTTTATTGAAATATATAAAGGTAAATGGGAGAAGGTTCCCAATGCATCACATGAATATAACTTCTATGGACATGCAGATATACTCAAGCACAATAGTTCGTTACTTGTCTAGTCATATCTCCCTAATCATACACTCTACTAGCATCAAGTGTGTCTACTATGTGGTCATAACTAATTGTATCTAGTCAATATTTAGTAGACCCCTGATAAAGTACACATCCTAGTTCAAAGCTAGTAGCTATAGAAATAATTTTTTATTTTGTTCCAAAAATGTACACACCCAAAACATGTCAATTTTATGACCTTCCAAACCTATCTTGTAATCTCCCCAAAATTCATCTAATTCCTCTACTTTCTTCCATTTCCCTATCTAATTTCTTTAATGCCTCTATCTCCCCTAATTTTCCTTCTTTAATTCCTCTAAATTCATCTAATTCTTCTATTTTTTTTTTCATTTTTCTCTCTAATTTCTCTAATGCCTCTATCTCCTATAATTTCCCTTCTTTAATTCCTCTAATTTCATCTAATTCCTCTAAATTCTTTCATTTCCATCTCCAATTTCTCTAATTCCTCTATCTCCCCTAATTTCCCTTATTTAATTCCTTTAATTTCATCTAACTCCTCTAATTTCTTTCATTTCACTCTATAATTTCTCTAATTCCTCTATCTCCCCTCATTTCCCTTCTTTAATTCCCAAAATTCTTTGAAAAACCTTCTAACTACCTTTAATCTCTCTAAATCTTTCTAATTTCTTCTAACTCCTTAATTATTTCTAATCCCCTCTAAGTTTTTCTTATTTCCTCTTAATACTCATAATTCTCCTCTAATTCTTATAATTCCTTCCCAAATCCTTCTAATCTCTCCTTAATTCATATAATTTACCCAAATTATCTTTTAATTTCTTTAACTTATCTCTAATCTCTTCTAACCCCCCATTAATTCCTCTAATTACCCTCTAATTCTTCCAATCCTCTTTAATTTCTTTTAATTCCTCTCTATTCTCATTAATTTCTTCTAATTCCTCCTCTAATCGCTTTAATTTCCCCTACCCTCTAATTCCTCAAAACCTTTCTTAATTCTCCTAATTGTTCTAATTCCCCTTAATTCTCCTTTAATTATCCAAATCCTTCTAAAAATTCCCAAAGTCCCATTTAATACCTATTTTCCCTAATCAAACCCCTATTTAAGCCCAATCATTTCCTAATCCGTAGTCAAATCCCAAGGAAAAACAATAAATTCACAAATTCTAAAACAAATCCCTAAAAATCCTTGTCATTCCTCAAACTCCCCATCAAATCTCCTAGGAAATGCCCACATTAAATTCGCAAATCTCCCCAAAATACTCCCTCTAATATTTTAGCAAATTTAAAATTCATAAACCCTTGGCCAAAACCCCATGTTAAATGCCCCTCGTAAATTCACAAATCTTGCAACCCCCATCTTGCATTTTTATAGGAATTTAAAATTCCTTCAAATTCCTAGATAAAGATCCCATTAAATATCCTTCATAAATTCCAAGTCCTCCCCAAATCCACATGACACTTTTTATGAATTTAAAATTCCTCCACCTCATCCTAAGGTCTCCACTCCCCATGCTAATTTATGACACTTGGGTGGGTGAGGACTCACCTCATCGAAGGTCATTAATATTGAAGGGTGCACATTCCTCTATGAGAAATTCTCTAGATTTTTCTTGATATTCTCACATGCCACTTTGATGTCACCTCATGCCATTTAATTTCCCAATCACCATCCCATAACCCTTGCAAAAAATCTATAAATAACCTCCTCCTTTCCCTCATTTAGAAGAACACATGATTTCCCATACCAAAACTATACTAAAATTTCCACTCAGCCTCCCCTTGTGTGTCTAGCTACCATTCATATCCACCCGTTATGCCTATCACTAATCAGCCATGGAAATAAATCTAATCCCCACCATGCCCACAATCCATTTTTGAGGCCACACACAAATAGAGCATCATATTAGCACCATATCACTACTAGATATCAAGCATATGCCCTTGAAGGTTTATAGGAAGTTTCATCAACATCGAGGTAGTAGACACCCTGGTTGTCCAACCTTGGATGGCCTATAGTCACCACCTCTAGGTTTCTAGATGGTCCTTAGAGGATATTGTCATCCCTCGAATTACCACAAAGTAGAGACAAAACTACTTTTGACCTAGGCAATAGATGTAGTAAGGTGAGAAAAGGTATATTTTTAGTATTTTGTGATATTTTGGCATCATACTTTCAATTTAAATAGAATTTATTAAAGTTTATTGTTTGCATCATTTATAATATTTGGTACCTGACCAAGGTAAGTCCCTTGAAGTCTCTAATTTCTTTATTGTGGGATGTGTGCAGGCACATTTGAGGAGCCTTCAACCTTATAGTGTGGTCCTTCAAGCAAATAAAGCTTCAAAAATCTACCCATATCTCATAGTGGCATAGGAGATTTCATAGCACCATTGTATTTTCTTGTAAAAGGGTCACATTCTTCTTTGGAGGTCCCATTTGTAAAAATCCCAAGAGGGGTATTTGTAATAAAAAGATTGCTTCTAACATCTTTTATATTGGTTAATAAAATGGTACATTTTCTATGTCATACAAATGGTAATTATGGTGGGACCCTTTTGGAGCCAAATTTGACTCAACTTTGAAACCCCCAAATTTAAATTTTTGGTTTCAATCAAAATGTTCATAATGCTGGTTACTTCTTCAGTTGGTGTGATTTACTTGAGTTTTCATTGGTTGGTTTGATGAAGTCTAACCTTGGTTGTTAATATGGTGTGCCCCTTTTTATTACTCAAGTATCTCACAAGTGAATAGGGAAAAATATTATTAATCATATTCTTAAAGCCAAACTTCGAACCTCCTAAAATAAGTTTACCTTGGGTCTAAATCAAACGACATAATTTGAAACCCTAGGGTATTCCAAAGTAAGAGGAAATACTGATTAAACACTTTGGTCTATAAATTCGAAAACATAAGGTTAGCATTAAGGTCTTCAATTAAAATCTCAAGGGCATGCACCCCATCTAATTAAAAATTGAGCACCTTAGATTTAATCTGAGGGCTGCGCTCGAATCAGGTTGAATTGGATGACGACGCTTCAATAAAAGTGATTGGAGGTTAAATCGATAGTCAAATTTCTATGAAAATTATAACCTAAGGTCAAAACTGATTAAACAACGAGCAACTCTGACAGATCAAACGATAGCGCTCAAGAAAACTCAAGATCATCGGTTGCGCTCATTTTAATTAAATCACATGTTAAAGTGCTATGGTAATAAAAAACTAAGGATACACGCCCCCCTTTGAAATAATCATCGAGCAAGTTGGACAGATCAGATGACAACACTTAATCTAGACCTGATCCAATGACGACATTCTTACAGAGGTGCATTAAAGAGGTAAATTCCCCATGTGATTAATAATATTGAACGAGATTAACAAGGGTCTAAACACGTTGGCTAATCACCCCCCTTTCAGCTTAATCAGGGTTTAAAATAATATGTCCTTAAGTAACTGACCCTGCAGGTTGAAGGAGATCAACGGTCGCGTCGACATTCAATCGATATCTGACGGTCGTACCAAATCGAAATATTGGTAAAATACTAGGTGAAACGAAGGTAAAATGAAAAATTAATTATGTAATTAGCAAGGGTATAACACATTGGATAATCATTCCCCCTTTCGGCTTAATCATGATTAATCAAATCTAACGATGCACCCTTTTGGTTATTAAGTATACAGTTACAGGAAATATGATGGTTGTGCTCTGTTTAAATCCTGATCGAACGGATGCGCTCAAACACGGTAAAACACCATGACAAAGATCGAAGGAATCGAACGACAACATTTCATCAACATTTGATCCAACGACAACGTGATGTTTAAAATGATCGAATGTTAACGCATGAAGTTTCGGTAGTATAATTGATCAAATGCATAAGGTAGACTAACGACCATACAGGTCCCGAGACATCAACTATTGCGCTAATCCTCTTTAGGATCTGATGGTAGTATGTGAATCAAAGACTTAAGTGATAAATCAACCGCTCAGATCTGAAGGTAGCGCTCCATTAAGATTAAGAATATCTGATTACCATGAATGAGTCAGAGTTAAGACAAAAGAACACGAGCGGGCTAAAAAAATGGGTATCTTCTGACAGATCTGATGAGATATGCTCTATCTCAAATCGATCCAATGATAGCGCACACTCTAAAGGTTTTAAAATATTAAAGGTTACGATAGAACAAGAGTACATCCAATGGTTGCACTTGATCACGGTTGACTCAGGGAAGCTAAAGATTTCCAAAATAATAACGGTAGGCACTCACACCAAGAATCGAGTCATGTGAAGATCCCAAGGGTGATTGTTGCCTGCGTAAAGTATAATCAATCTTAAAAATTTAGTTATCGTTCGGGTCCAAGGTGGCACGATATTCAAAACAAAAACCATCCCCATCACACATCTCAATTCCACGTTAGATAAAAAGGGTTCCAACGACAAATAGCTGAAGTCTTGATGATTACGGACACATGAATCAAAAGGTCCCAGGGCACGTAGGATGAAGGACATTACCCATCATAAATGTTAAATTCCAGAAAAAGGATGCGTTCGCAAAATATCTTTGGTTAATTTTAAATAGTAGTTGGTGGTGTCATGTTGATGACAAAACGTGCAAATTTATCGAACCCATTCCGCCACCCTGTATATGAGCTCATGAAACCAGTCAAGGCCACTACTCTAGTGAGCTAAGAGTAGAAGTTAATACATGAGAAGTACAGGGAGGAGAAGAGCTTCAAACTCCATTGCTTTTAAAGAGGTCTATACCCACTACCTTGAGCAAGATGACCTCATGGGGAGACTTTTTTGTACAAAAAAGCACTAGGGAAGCAGTATAATTTGTTACAGACCAGTCCCCATACACTGAGATAGCTAGACCACCTGTACCTGGTAGCACGATGCATGAGTTTGCTCAAATATGTAGAGCTAATAAAAAACTTACTCCAATACAACAACATGAAATTGACGTGTGTATCAAGGGTTTTGATCACGTAATGGAGAATGATAATAGGACACCATGGATAATGGTTGATCTTCATCATAGAGCACAAAGGTTACAATACAAGGGTTTTCCCAAGCATAAAATATGGAATAGTATCCTCCAGAAGTTGATATACCCGAAGGTTCACTTCTCATCAGATTTAATGGCGTATGACAAGAGAACAAGGACATTTCAAGATAACAAGAATCGACCGGTATTCAACATCAAAGTCAGACACATCCAAGAAGTCTTCAATATGACGTAGTGTACCACATTTCTGGTGCAAAAGGTAATCGAACACCAGTCTCATATGTTCATAGACATGGAAGTTTTTAAAACTTTGTTTGATACACATGAGAAAATAGAAAATAATTTTCCAATTAGGAAAACTGCTTTAAAGCCATGGGTCCAATATTTTTGTGATATGATAAACATAGTTTTAGGAGTACAGGATCTTAGTGCAGTAACTAAGAGGACTTTATATTTAGCTGCACAATGCAATTGAGCACCTAACACTCCAATTTATGTCTGAGAATTAGAATTGAGTAATCAAATACATGAATAAATGATAGAATTGAAAAAGGTAGTCCTTGAACAAAGATAAGAGATGCCCCATTTCTCTCAGTATTAATTTTTCATCCACCTGATAGTGGGTCAATTGGGAGAACAAGCCTGTAGAAGAGTAGAGGCCATCGAAAACCCCTATGTTCAGACCAATTTTTGGAGAATACAAGAAGGGCGAACTCATTTAGGCTAGTTCTGTGATCATGTTATGGTAGAAATACATTGGCTATTGACTGGGATGGTCCTTGAGAGATTAGGGCTAGGATTAAGGGCTTTCATCAAAGAAAAGGAGATTGGGGATTTCTTTTTCATAGAAGGTTTTACCTATATCAGGTTCTATGGGGTAAAAATTTCCCCAAAGCTATTTCAAAAGTATTATCCGTTGTCTTTAGCAGCCATGGAATTATGCAGACAGGTAGTCGAAGAGGCCAAGATAAGATTAGTGAAAAAACATGGTAAAGTCCCCTGGATCGATGTTCCCTATTGCTTTGGAGATTTTATATTCATTGGCTACCATGCACTGCTCAAGGGAATTTTTTATTTGGATACTATGGACTTAAATGAAATAGCTTGGAGATTTTATGACCCAAAAGGGATATACAGTAAAATGATGGAAAAAGAGACTATGCCCGGATAAAGCATCGATAGGATGATTTTGAAGAGAGGTTATTAGAAGCCATAGAAAAAGGAACAAATTTACAGGTTGTATGGAATGAATTTCCCCTAGAGAAAAGGGCTAGTACACAAATTCGTGATGCCTATGATTACACTATAGAATTAATAAGGCTTCAAGAAATTTCAATAGAATCTGTAGCACCCATTTTTCTAGGTGCAATACAAGCAATCAAGAAAGACCCCCTGTTAGAATTAATAGAAGAATAGGGTATTGACCTAATGGAGGTCATTGTAAATACCGTAGACATAGTAGAGCAAAAATTTTGGCCTTTCGAAGGTGCTCACCTTAGAATATAAGCTACACCAAGCACTTCCCAAGAAGCTTCCAAAAACCAGAGTATAGATAAAGGGAAGGAGATTGTAACAACACCTACTCAAGAGTCTTCTATCCCAAAACAAGCCATAGTTCCTATTTCTGATAGATTCCTAGATGTAACAAGTGTAAAGAAATTGCCACCCATGGCTGTCCCTACCACTATAACAATAAGAGAGCAAGAGATTAAAATTCCATCAGTGGTACAGATGAATATGAAAAGAACAAATAATATTGGGAGTTTATTCAGAGGCCACCAAGTGAAGAAGCAAACATAGATTACCACCATAGAAAATAAGAAGCCCAGACTATCCTTGCCTTATACAAAGTTTGTATTAGAAATTACATATGAACATAATATTTTGACTGCTACAAATGAACAAGAACTACAGTTAGTGGCAGGGATGGGAAATATAGAAGAGCAATTTGCAGAAGAATCACAATTGGGAGTAGTTGTATCAGATATAGCAGAGATAAATCTTCCTGATATGCAAGACCCACTAGTCTTCAAATTCAATGAGGAAATTGGGGGTTCATCAGTATAGGGAAAGAAGGTGAAGTGGCCAAATTTGTCAAGGCAGTGCAAAATCAAGCCATAGACCAAATAACTGGGAAAATTACAGAGCTATGGAAACAATTGGAAAAATAAAAGGAAAATATAAAATTGAAAGCATTAATAAATAAACAATAGGAAGAATTGGCCAGAAGAGATACATCAAGTGCACAACCCCCTTCAGTGGTGAAGATTCAAGATCATGTCTATTATCTAAATGCAATGAAGAAAGACATGTTAATGAAAATAAAATCTCATGCCAGTGGGATTTCTGAGATGTTTAGACAGATGAGGGTGGTCCGAGTAACTACTGAAGAAATCATGACATTATTACAAGAAAGAAAATAGGATTTTGAAGTCATCCATCCTACCATGGATTTTATAGGAGACCATTTTGAAGAACTGTAAGGGCAAGAGATAATAACAGATGATGGTCATAAAATTCAACTCTGTTTGGAGCAAACCGAAAGAAGTGGATAGATTTTGTAAATGAAATGGATAATCTGATCAAAGATGCAATAGAAATATTGGAAGATATTGGTCTCTCCTTAGATCAATGCTTAGAGGCCTCTGATATAGAAGAAGTATTCAAGTGTACCATAGGAAGATTTGAATGTGAATAAGGTGATGAGGCTGAAATTATTAGACAAACTACTCTTGTGGTGAATACTGTGGAAATGTTACTCTTTCAATATGAAATGAACAGGCTCAATTTTGCCACACAAAAATAGAATTTTGCAAGAGATGAATATGCTGAGGATTGCAACAAAATTTGATACAAAAGTATGGATATTAATAACAGAGCAAATAACAAAGCTGCAAAAATCCCAAAAAGGGAAAGGAGTTAAAACTCGTGATCAATAGCCGAAAGCAAGTTCATCACAAAAAAAGGATGAGCCAAAAGAACAAGTCCCGACAACAGTTGACAGGGAAACAATACATAAAGAAGTAGTAGAAAAAGAAAAAGGTTCTCCTAACCCCTCTATCATTGATTAGATTGAATTGTTGTTGAAAAAGTAAAAGAAGAGAGTACAACCAAAATAACAAGAGTAGTGGAAGCTAGTTGTACCAGTTTTGAAGTTCAATCAGATGCTAACAAGTGTAAGGCTAGAAAAGAACCAGGAATAACAAAATCAAGAACCTACAGTTATAAAAGGAAGTAGTTGCAATCAAGTTTTGCATCAAGCAATTAGAGAATAGCATTTTTTCTAAGAGGTATACTTGAGTGCCCTGTTAGTTGTGTTATTGTATCCCCTTTTTTGTCTATTTTCCTTTATTATTTCTTATTCTTCCCTTTTCTTTGCAGGATTGTGATAGGAAAGTGTTCAAGAAGCTGAGATCATTTCCTACCTTTTTGAGCCTGAGATTTAGAGACTCTACTATTACCAGATTGGAACAAGGAGATTAGGAGAGACCTGCTACATTATTTGAACTGGATATTTTCATTGTATTGATATATTTTCTTTGAGAAAAATAGAGTTAGAAGGCATTCTACCCACTATGCATGTAAACTTTATGAAATCAATACAATTCTGATTCTCTTTTCTATTATATATTTTGTCTTAGCTCTGTGTGTCATTGTGTAATGGGTTACATGATTTGAATGCATTATATACATTTCTCTCATTGGTTAATTCTTGGTTTTATTGTGATATTCGAATAAAATATTAAGAATGCAAATTTTTCTCCTCCCCTTCTTTCTGTTTCATGATAGAATTATTGTTAAATTGCTATAACAACCCAATGAATATAGGTATCGGTCTATATAAGGTATAACAAGTGGTTGTTTTCATGCTTGGTCATTTTAATACATATAGTATAATATAAATCTGGAGTGTGTAATTAGAGTTTTAGTTATAGAATTACCACTGGGGTTTCCTTACCCATTCTATAGTTTTCTTTAGAAATATTTGTGTTTAACAGAACAATGAGGTAGTTCAACCAGAGGCTATAATAGCTCACTGGTTTAAAACAGATTTTTGTAGCATGAAAATTGAATTCCTACGGATGCTAGAATCGGTTCCTACAGACCCTTACCTTGACCATACCTTGATATTTTTTACTTTTCTTTTAGGTAGTGGTATTGATCATGTTATTGTTATCCTTAATTTTAGAATATGTCTTGTGTGTGTGTTCCTTTTGGATTTGATATACCTCTTTGCTCATTTTACTACTCTCTGTCTATTTCATAGGTCTAATACATCATCAAGATCATATAATCATAGGCTAGACTAAGGCTCATCAAATATACCTCTCATAATCTACATCCAAGGCTCACCATACAACCCCTGTATGATAATAAATTTTAACCACCAAGGCCCAGCCGGTTTTCATATAACATTGTTATCCCTCAGATCCTTACCCCTCAGTCAGGTATTGGTTCAACACAACCCACCACAACAAAGTATAGGTACATATGATTCCTTACCACCTTCTAAGTCATCAAATTTGGGGTGTTTTAGGTTGGTCACCTTACCCCTATTTTCAAACATTATCATCCATTTACTTAAGTTTTAGAGATCAAATTTTCTTGTCAAATTAGGCTTTTTATCTGTCTGCTCCTTTTTTTATTAGGTTGTTTCATTTCCTACTATGAACTTCCATAGGAAATTGTTGCTTTCCATATTTTTTATCATCATATAATCATCCTTTCCACCCCTGTTCTATGTTATCTTATAGGGAGAAATTTATAACAGTAACCATCAAACACAATTAACTCAGGTCCCCCCGCCAATCACAACCGTATGAGGTTTATTTGGTCCTAGTATTAGGTTATCCAAGTATAGATGACTAAAGTTTTAGATACTGTGGGCCATAGGACCAAACCTAATTTTCTTTGCCAACCTACAAAATATCATAAGATCATAGGACAAAAGCTTCTCTCCTCTCTCTTTAGCTTATATCATCATCATTTTCTTTGCTTGTTTGTCATAGTTATTTTCAGTTTTCAAAGCATCATTTAGAATAGTTGTTTAATCCTCTAGCTTAGAATAGTTTTTCAGTTCTTTAGGCCTAGCATAGTTGATCATTTCCTCAGCTTAGTTGCTTCTTCAAGTCCTTTAGTATAGTAGTTTTCCTTTGATTTAGTTTGTTTTTTTTTTCCTTTCCTAGCATAGATGTTTTTTCATTTCTTAGCTTAGGTGTTCTCATTTTCCATAGTGTAGGTGTTTTTATTTTCCTTAGAATAGGTGATTCAAATTTTCCTAGCATAGTTTATTTCCTCTTTTTTTAGCATAGTTGTTTTTTTCATTTTCATAGCATAGCTTATCTTTTCATTTTCCTAGTATAGTTGCTTCATCATTCCTAGCATAATTGTTTATATTTCATTAGCATGGTTGTTTTATTTATTTAGTAAATTTATTTTCATATGGACCTAGAATAGATTCTCAATATAGTTATTTTCATTATCATAGAATAGTTATATCTTCATATTTCTAACATATGTGCTTTCATTTCCATAGCTTAGTTGCTTTTCTTTCACTAGAGTAGGTTGCTTTCATTTCATTAAATTAGGTATTTTTGAATTTTATAGAATTGTTGTTATAGATATTTTTTTATCATTTTCATAGCATAGTTGCTTTTGGTTTTTATCATTATAGTCATTTTATTTTCTTTTAGCAATATTTTTCTTTCAGGTTCCATGTCTTAGTTGCTTTCTCAAGTTTCTTAGTATAGATGTTCTTCAGATTTATTAAAATAGTGGTTTTCTTTTGCCATAGATTAGTTGCTTAAAATTTTCATAGAATAGGTGATTTTATTTTCCATAAGGTTAGTTGCTTTCTCATTCTCATAGATTAGAATGCTTTTCATATAGATTAGAGGTGATCCTTTCGATAAATTTTCTTTTAGCCTATTAGAAATAGAGTTTTTGTCATTGGCCATTTATATTTCCATCACAACATTATATTTCTTCACTACTCACTAGCTTCCCTCCTATTTTCTCCTTTATTAGCTTTTTTTTCTGTTTTGGGAGTCTCAGATAAATCACAATTGTAACCGGATGATCCTAGATAGTTTATTGTTGTGACCGTCTTGACCTAGATGGTCACACACAGAGTGATATTCCCATTCTATTTCTCTCCCAAGCACATTTCGTTTGGTTCATAGATCCTCTATTTATTTCCTACAATGAATTCTTCCTCAGAATAGGTTTCTTTCATTTAGATTTTCTCTTCCTTTTTATTTAAGTTTCTTTCTTCTTTAGGTTACATTGTTCCTTAGAGTTTCCTTTTTTCTTAATTAGTTACAGTTCTTTCCTCCCATAGGTACTCAGTATTTGCATATTATATTACAAAATATCACTCTTAGGATTAATATTTTATTTCTTTACATTTATTTTAGGAAAATATTGCATATTGCCTCCTTAGTATTAGTTTTAACAATGCATTAGGCATCCTCAACACAAAACAAAAAACAATAAAAACATAAAAATCACACATACTTGCATGCTTATTTTTTTGCAAAATTTTGTGAGGATAACCAATTGGTGATGTTGGAATTCATCCCCAAACATCAATTAATCCTTTAGAAACTATAGTTTAGATCACATAGTTTCCTATACTTCATCATTGAGAAATTTGTTACCCTTGGGACTATCTCGAGGTAATTTGAGGTTAGACCCCCTTGCTCATGGGGCTTAATAATCAGTGGGTGTGCAAATTTTATTTTGATCGAGCCTGACCGAGGGTAAAGTGAAAGCCAAATAGGTCATTAGTAGGTTATAGATAGTGCCACTTCTTTTTGGAGGTTCACTTTTACCCATAGGATACCCATAGACAACCCTATCCTAGGAAGCATTTTTTTAGCCATTTGTGTACCACTTCTCATAGAGGCATGGGCATAAACACACCCTTGTAGTTACCACCCCATTCACCCCTTTTATTAGCCTCTAGGACTAGGGTACATTAAAAAATATAACTCCCCCTTAAAAAAAAATAACAAATAAAATAATAAAACTACCAAAATATCCTAAATACCCATCAAACCATACTAAAAACTTGCAAACACAACACCCAAAAAAAATAAAAAGTAGAAACTATAAAGTAAAAATGAACACCAATATAACAATAGATCAAAGCAAATAACACAATATTGCACAAAATGAAAGATCTTATTAATATAGAACTCAAGGAGCTTGGATCTCCAAATTGTACAATGGATTTGCCCCAAATCTAGGGTTACAATACACTTTATTACTTTTGATACAATATTACAATGTGAGGGTTTAAAACCCTCATTAAAATGAATGCTGGTGTCTTCAAACTCGTCTTCACTCCAAACAAGTCGTGGGTGGGCTTGAGTATCCCTACATGACCATCCGAACTGCAATAGTCATCAAGAATATAGTTCCTATACCTACACATAGATCAGCGACACCAAACAAGTTAGTAGCATATGCAAGGACTCCATTGTGTGAGATCCTCTATAAATTATATCTACTAAAACCCTATCTACAATGATGATGAAATGTTAGAAAACATAAAAAATGTAAGTTATAAAGCAATAAACCTTTTACCTTATCAGAATATACCTATTTTTTCTGATCCACGCTTCTTCTTCTCTGATATGATGGTGTACAAATTCTCATGAGCATTTGAGGGTTTGTCGACAACAAATAAAAGGCTAGAAAATGCCTCAGAGCATCTTGGAAGGGTTGTGAATGCCCTGTAGTATTCCTATAATGCTCAGTAACATCTAGAGAATGCTCGATAGTGTTCAAGAATTTCTACAAGGTGTACTATAGAACCATATCTGGTTTGTAGGGGTGTTGGCAATGGAAAATGGAGGATATGATGGTGGTGAGGAGCGAGGATGTTAGTAAAACACTAGGGTTTGGATGGTAATCGATGCAAGGATTTAAAAAATCAATTAACTGATTAACTGTTTGATTACTCAATCGCTTACTTAACTACTTAATTTCTGAACCAACTACTTAACCTCATTCATAATTGTGAATGATCTTTTATAACTTACCTTCAACATATTAGGGTTTTGATAACACCAATGGGTGGCTGAGATTAAATCATGATGAAGGACTAATATTGTATGTTGATATGTGACACAAATCAAGTTAGATGGATGGCTAATATTGAGATGTGATGAATAGCTAATATATATATATATATATATATATATATATATATATATATATATATATATATATATATATATATATAAAATATAAATTATATATATTATTTTTATTTAAATATAGATATAAATAAATATACATTTATATAAATAAATAATGGATGATTATGATTGGATGATGCATGTAATACAAGTGGCTAGGATTTGGTGTCTATAGAAACATATCAAAATATCAATTTAATAATTATTTGTTTGATTTATTGTTTGCTTGCTTATTTGTATAGATAGTGCATTTATTTTGTGGAAATAATCAAAAACCACCATCCAAAACCATAAAAACATAAAAAAATCTATTCCTTCTCATTCTATACTACCTTTAGCCACTTATGGTCTAGACCTGTAGTCAAGCCAAAGCCCAAATCCACACTTCTATGAAGCATCCTAAACAAATTCGTCATCCTTCAACTACTCCCCCAACTCATACAAGGGAAATGTTGCTCACATTCCATGGTAACTTATATCATGACATCCTTAATAACATCCCCTACCTCCTTAATACCAACCACAATGGCTATGACCTAGACCTAATGCATCATGCTACGCATCAGGCCATTCTCGATTCTCCTAACCCTAATACCCCTTTGTCTCTTACCAACCTTGATATTACATTGAGTTATCCTAATTACCTTCATGCTCTCTAATATCCCCCTCCACATTCTTCCAGTACCCACCATACTTCATCATCTCATCCTCCTCCAAATTTTCCTTACCCCTCCTATGTATTCTAGCTTGTATTGTTCCTTCCCTCTCCAAGAGCAAATTTATTCTCACACTTCCATACACCCTCCTCATCCCACATCCCAATTAATGTTCCACATCCCCTTGAAATCCACTCAAAATATCCTTTTCTATCAATATTAATCCCAATTCAACCATGATAGTTCCTAAGATGTCGCCTAAGTTATTCCCATTATAGGGAACCCATATTACCCTCCCTTATCAGACTATAGGTACTTTGTTGGTGGTTGCTCACCCCAATAACCCCCATTTTTCTCACATCACATCATACACCATGTCTAATCCTAATAAATATTATGATTCTCAAAAACACATCACATCTCATCTTACATATTCTATCCCTTCATCATATTTTAACTTCCCTATCCCCTTCTCAATCCACAACTCTTAATACAAATACCTCTTTCATAAATCCCCATTCTTCTACCACCCTTCCTCTCTTTGGGGTAAATGTTGCATACTTTTCTACTTCTACTTATCCTCCTCCTACCCCTCCCACTTCTTTAGTTCAATATTATTCATATCCCTCCTCTTATCCTCTTCAATATCAACCCCCTCTTGCTCCTTCTTCTAATTATTCTTCTTTGCAACATGTTCCCTCTAGTGGCTCCTAACAACCTTCTCATTCTTTCTATTCTATCATAATTCCTCAACATCCACCTCAAGTATCAACTCCTCCAACTCCTCCTAATCCCCCATCATCTAATCAAGGCTCCTTCTTCACTCAATCTCCCTCATGGGACTATTTTATACCCATAATATATACACCTCCTCATCCTTTGAATTCTTATCAATGGCCATTGATATAGCCATAAAACCCTCCCCTAATCAATATTAACCACCCTCAAACCAATATAAACCACTTCTAAATTAATATCAATACCCTCCCAATCAATATCAATCCCCTCTCAATTAGTATCCACCTACAACAAACAAATATCAATCTCCTCCCAGCTAATACCAAACACCTTCAACCTCAACACAACCCCCTCTAGACTACAAAATGAACCACCAACCTACATTGAGAAAACACAAAACCCTCACCCAGTCAACATAAATTCCTTCTAAACCATAATCAACCTCCACCCACTCACTATTAATCTTTCCCTACTCAATACCAACCACCTCCCACATACACTCAACCCATGATTGGTTAGCCTAATTCAAATATATCCCTAACCTATCAACCAACTCTGACCGCTCCATGTCCAAAATCCATATCATCAATCATATCAAAAAACCCCTTCTTCTTTTCAAGTTCCCTAAGTGCCATCCATTGACTAAAAACCACATCATTACTACCTTCCTAATATATACTATCCTTATTCTTATCGACGTCCTGATGTCTCCTATTTCACTCCACCAATTCAACCTCCTTAGACATATCAAGACCCATTGGATGAAATTAAAATATTGACTAACCAAGTTAACATCTTAGAGTTGTAGTCCATGGATTTGAGATACCAAAAACCCACCCTTAGCCAACTTTAAACCCATATTATTCATCGAACAGTCCCCACACCTTCTTTATCCCATCACTTTGATATGCTCAAGTTTGACAAGTTCAAAGGAAAAGAAGATCCCAAGGAGCATGTGAGTAATTTTATCAATGCTTGTTATATAATAAATGAAAATGATCATCTCATACTTTGAACTTTCCCACTATCCCTTAGAGGAGGAGCTCTATATTGGTATAATAGCTTACCCCAACATAGTCTTTACACTTTTGAATAATTGGCCAATATCTTCTTAGAATGTTTTGCCCTCAATGTCAAGAAGAAAACCACCTTGACAAATCTCTATAACCTTCAAAAATTTGATGATGAGCTTATCCTATACTATAGCACTCAGTGGTGAGCTGTGATAAATGAATTGTCACTCCCTTCCTACCATTGAGCTAAGCTTTTTGTTTACTCAAAGTTGTGCTAAAAACATCTCTTTAATGTTACAAATCCAATAATATCACACCTTAGAGGAAGCTTTAGCTCAAGCTAAAATCATTGAAGATATTAAAATTCCAAGAAGGGGAGATCAAAATTAAGAAGCAAAGGCCAAACAATAATTATAAGGACAACAACAATAGCCAATCCAAATCCTCCCTCGTTAATAATGTAGTGTTGAGTGGCATAATCGTACTCCATACTCCACCTCAACCCACTATCTATCAACCTCAATAACTAGCCTACTAGGCTCAACCAACCCTCGATCAACCCCAAAATTCTTCTTCCTTATCCCAATCCTCCACTCATCCTCGAAATCCTCCTAGGCCTCCTCATAATTTCACTCCTCTATTCGATTCGTTGTCAACTATCTTCCAAAAGTTGTATGAAGAAAAATCATCTCCTTACCAAAATAAAACCTAAGGATCCCAATAGAGCTAGACCTAAATGGTACAAGGAGTATCATTTTTTATTTACCATCACAAAAAGGGACATGATATTAATGATTGCATACAATTTAAACATCTAATATAAAACATGATTGATTAGGGTGATATTATAGTTGACAACCCTCTAGCTCTTCCTAATCAAAACCTTTGTATATATCAAAACTCGTTGCCACAACATGGGATAAATCAATAGTAAAATAGAGCCTCAACCTCCACTACCTCACCTAATTAAGTTAATCATGTAAATTATATCTTGTATTACCAAGATTTTATGAGTATCATCAACATTATCACTAGGAATTAACACTATATCGATCGAAAACCCTCACCAAGTGGCCCTCCAAATGCACCCTCATCCTCAATTGTTCTACCTCCACTAGTGCCAACTACACCTCCTTAGCCATGACTTGTCATACATATAAAAATTTGACTTACCCACGACCTTAAAATGGCATTAGCTAAACTCTTTATCTATGAACTTATTTAGCAATATTACTCACATAAAGAGACATTAATGGTATCAATACCACAATACCTTTTTCAACTTTGTGGATTACATAAGGACTTGCATAGAACCATATATCACATTTTATTATTATGAGATCAAGACTCTTGGAATAAAGGGACGTGATTCTCCATTGCATATTATGGCTCATATATATGGTATGACCTTCAAGCATGTTCTATTTGACACAATTTCCCCCATAAACATCATAACTTATGTGTCCCTTAAACATCTTATTCCACCCTCTCATATATTCACCTCAACCTTTAATTAGTAGGCCTTCAATGATACCTTGTGTTCAACACTTAGGATAGTAATCCTACCCATTCAAGTGGAAATGAAAACCATACACACCTTATATCATACCCTTGAAGGTGAGATGCAATATAATATTCTTCTCAAAAGACCATGTATTAAGGATATGTGGTGTATCCTCTCGATATTACATCATTATCTCAAATATGTCCACATAGGCTACATTCATTGCATCCTTGTAGATGTTGAGCATTTTAAATATTGTAACATGGTCTCCCATTTGCATGAGTCCACTTTACCATCTAACCATTTTTACCTCACTAATGTTCAACCCATGTAGCCTACTCAACCAACATCTTCTCACCATCCTCCACCTGCCTCATCTACACAAATTTCCTCACCTCCTTACTCAATTCCTTCTAATATAGTCTTCTAGTCCTCCCCTCTTACCTACACCTCCTTATAATACAATTCATCCTTATTAAAGCCCTCTAGTTTTTAATCCCTAACCCATTGCTTCAATCCCACCTCCTCATCCCACTAATAATAATCTACCTATTTCAACAACTCCCTTAATCCCATCTAATGCCCAACTATTGAACCCAACCTATTCTCCTCTCCCATCAACCATTGAACAAGTTACCACGACCCCCATCCCTACTTCCACCATTTACACCTCCACCCAAGCTTCTCAAACCATCCCTTATTCCTTACAAATCAAGTCCCCTTCTCCTCTAAATGATCCAAACCATTCCTCTTCCATTATTGAAAGAACTTAAATTGCCCACACTTCTTCTTCCACTCCTTCACCCACGTCCTCTTCTATTGATGACTCTACTGCTTCACCTTCATATAGCTTCGAAAACTTCTCTCAACTACTTTCTCAATCATATCCCCATATCAATGTACATATGTAACACTCTAGCATAGATGAATATCTTGTACATAATGTGACATTCACTCCTATCAAAGAGTCACTTAAGAATTTTTGTCACCCATGTGACACCCCCTTAATAATTGGCATCATTATCCACTTTGGATCTTCATCCAATAACACCAATTTTGTGTATGGGAAACTTGATTTATCTTCTAAATAACCTTTTCACAAAGACCTGAGGTACCATTTTGTGGAAACATTAACTATTTTTACAATCCTTTGCCATGCGATATTTTCAACAATTCAATTAGTGAGTCTTTGGTCTAGGTCAATATGAGTAGGGCACTCATGAAATCATTGAACCCTATTGTTAGTTACCCAGAGACTAATCAGGTTTGATAAGAGTTCTTTGGTTGACCTCCTTGAATATGATCTTCAACATCTCACTTTAGATCTCAATGATAACAATGACAATGTATGTATTTATCCTGAATATGCTCATTTATTACTCGTATAATTTTTTCAAGTTGTCACCATTCATGCCCCCCAATCCAACACCTTGGGAGATGAACTCAAAGAGTAATTTCATACATTCTAAATTGCTTTTTATACCTCCAAATAAGAATCATATCCTATCATACCCATAATAAATCACCTTAATGATGATAATTTTTACCTTCATCTCTTCCCTATTATCCTACCTATCCTTCTAGAACTTCTTCCATTAGAGCATCAAATTGATCTCATCCAACACCTACCTCAACCACTACCACCTTAACCTAATCATAATCCACCCATTTTATCCCAACTCCTTCCTTATGATATTGAATCAGGGAATCCATTATCTAGCCACCTTTCCAATTCACCTCCCCAAGTCAACATGATATCTATTGATATTTCACTCTTATCCATTATCCAACTTATCCTTCTTGCTCCATCAATATTAATTCCAATGCCATTAACTTTGACCAAATTTCTTCTCCTCCTTCACCCTTTGACTTCTTTCTTATTGATCAATTAATTTGAATATCCAATGCTTACATTCCCCCTTCTTTACCTTCCCCTTCCTCTTCTATATACCAAGCCAAATTTAGTGGTGTAGAGCCTCCTTTTAATCTAAATATTATTAATGAAATCCACTTTATCCCTACTTCCCATTAGGTAGAGGATGGTTCCCACATGCTCATGGAGAAAACCATAAACATCAAAATCAGCCCTGATCCTAATAATCCCTAAATCCTCCAAATTGGAAAGAGTCTTTCATATAAAGAGTGAGAATGATTCACTACCCTCTAAGTATAATAAGGATTTTTCATGGTCCTACAAAGACATGCCTAGCCTTGATCCTATCCTTGTCATTCACAACCTCATCCTTAATACCAATGCCAAGTCGGTCAAACAAAAGCTTTGAAAGCTTCATCCCACCATTTCCCTCATGGTTAAATAATAATTTTAAAAGTGTCTATACATGGGCTTCATCCAACCCATTAACTATTTGAATGGGTTTCCAATATGGTACTCATTAACAAACCCAACAGAGGGATTTAGATCTACATTGACTTTCATGACCTCAATAAAGTGTGTCCTAAGGATGATTTCGTACTCCCCAACATAAATACTCTTGTGGACTATACCATTGACCATTAAATTATATCCCTCATGGATGTCTTCTTGAGACACAATCAAATTTGTGTCAATTCCAAGTACCAACACAATACCTCCTTCACAACACCATGGGGGAAATTTTGCTATAAATTCATGTCATTTGGTCTCAAAAATGTAGGTGTTGCCTACCAACATTCTATGAATTATATCTCCCATGATTACATGCACAATATATTTTAAGAATATGTGGATGATATTTTGGCCAAGTCTAAACAACATCATGAGCATATGAATGTCTTATGTGAAGCCTTTGATTGGATCCTTAAGCATAATATGAGACTAAACCCTAAAAAGTGCATTTTGGTGTCACTTTTGGTAAATTTTTATGGTTTATAGTCTCTAAATGAGGCATTGAAGTTGAAATTAATAAGGTCAATGCCATTTTGGAAATGCCTCCTCCTACAAACCTTAAAGAATTATGTGGCTTGTAAGGTAAAATCCAAACAATTCATTGCTTCATAGCTAAATTATCTAACAAATGCAAGCCTTTCAACCATATTTTGCAAAAGGGGGTCACCTTTGTATGGACCATAGAGTTTCAAGAGGCTTTCAAAAATTTTAGGTGATATCTTGCATACCCACCCATTTTATCTCCACCTAGACTCGATATTTTATTCCATCTATATATATATTTGCCACCAATTTTTCCTTAAAGACCATGTTGGAGTGAAAAAATGATGCTAAAAAAGAGCATGTCATATATTATATTAACCAAAATATGGCGAGCTATGAGACCAAATATACGTATGTCGAGAATTTATTATTAGCTATCATTTTTGCCACCAAAAAGCTTCACCACAATGTTATCAATCATACCATATATGCCATCGCTAAGGAAAACCCATTACATTACATGATGAGTTGCACTTATACCAATAGTTAAACCACCAAATGGTTTATGCTCTTAATGGAATTTGATCTTGAATTCATTAGTAAAAATTCCATTTAGGCCTAGGTCATTGTTGATCAGCTTGCTCAATTTCCCCTCCAAGATGATAAACCTCTCCTAATTGATCTCTATGATGACTCCATCTTAAATATCATTGAATAAGAAGAACATGTCAAACCTAAAGATGAAGTTGACCTTACCATATTTTTTTATGGTTCCAAGTGTGAACAAGGGGGAGGTGTAGGAGTCATTTTATTCATGCCTCAAGGGGTCCCTATCCCCTTTTCATTCAAACTCAACTTCCCTTGCACCAATAACAATGCAAAATATGAAGACCTCATCCTTGAACTACAAACTACCATTATTGTGCACATTAAAATCATTAGGGACTTACTTCTCATTGTAAATCAAGTCAAAAGAGTCTACCAGTGTAAGTGCCTATTCTTGAAGTCCTATAAACAAATTGTAGACAAGTGGTTAACACACTTGGGTATGATATTGAAGCCTCCCAAGGTCATATAATCATTTTGAAAACACCATGGCTTCTATTAGGTTCCTAATCCATCAAAATCCCTTTGAATTTATCATCAATGTACATTTTACCACTCTCTCCCAATAAACTATTTCTCGTGAATCTTCTAAGGACAAATGGGATGTCCATTTTATCCATCCAAAGCCATACCATGACTAGTTTTCTCAAGTGAAGAATTTTCTAAAACCTGGTGCACTCCTCGTAGATCTATATTTGATTTATAAACTAATGTTCAAACTAAAAGCCACACAATATACTCTCTTGGGTGATGTGCTTTATCAAAATGGCTATGATGGTATTCTGCTTCATTATCTTGAATCACAAGAAATACACTTGGTCATTTATCAATCCCATGGTGACACCTATGATGGTAATTTTAATGGGATGGCCATCATAAAGCGTATTTTTGTATGGGATATTATTGATCCACCATGTAACATGATTTTTATGCATATGTCAAGAAATGTCTTAAACACCAACATCATGCCAATTTATCCCATATTCCTTTGCAAGCTTTGCAACCAATCTAGTTTCTTTGGCCCTTCTTTCAATGGGGCCTCAATATTATGGGTAAAATTTCCTCTCCTTCATCTGGGTAATACAACTTCATCATCATCACCACTAAATACTTCACCAAGTGGGTGGAGGCTATTCCTCTTATGAAAATTACTAGCCCTCGAATTGTGGAGTTCATTCTCCATCATATCATGTGTTGTTTTGGTATTTCTTTTCATATTATCTCTGAAAATAGTCCACCATTCAAAAATAATGATGTTCAAGAGCTTTGCAACAAATATCATTTTTAACATAGATTCTCAATGCCTTACTATCCCCAAGGTAATGGTTAGGTTGAAGCCACCAATAAGACAATTTGTGCAATCCTCAAGAAAATTATCAAATAAAATCATAAGGATTGGTACCTCCAACTCCTTCTAGATATCTAGGATTATCACACAATCATTCACATACCCACTAGGGCAACGCAATTTCACTATTTTATGGTGCTAAGGCCATCATACCTTTTGAGCTCAATATCCCATCCCTACACATGTCGTTGTAGGAATTCATGGATGATGACACTATGCACCAATCCATGCTTGATCAACTGACTTTCCTTGATGAAAATTGCATAAATTCTCTTGAGAATATTCATACTTATCAAGATAGAATCAAATGGGTCTATGATAACATGGTCCATCTAAGAGAACTCCAAGTTGATGATATCATGCTCAAAGAAAACCAATAAAACCCTAATATCCCTAGCTACTTGTGTGACAAATTTATCACCAATTAGCTAGGCCGTTATATTATCAAACAAATATTTTGATATGAGGCATATAATCTTACCACTCTTGAAGAGATCGAGGAACCCAAACCCATAAACATACTTCACTTGTGATCCTTTTATGCCTAACTCCTCTTTGATTCTCTCTTCTTGTACATATTCCCAATAATTCAAAAAAAAAACTAAATAAATCTAAATCACATCCATAACCAAATCACATCAATTCTCCATTCACACATCCCCTTCCTCACCCTCATTCCATTTCTCCTATTTCTCCTCTCTTCCTCTAACCCTCCTCACACCACTTCTAGTTGTATGGTCACACTTTGAATGGCTACGTACCATGAATTGGTGTTTCCCTTTTTCTCTTTTTCCTCCTCTCATTTTCTTATCCACCACTTCTGGTTGTATGGTCATACTTCAAGTGGCTATGTACCCTTTATTGGTTTCCCCCTTCCATATCCTTCTTCTTCCTCTTTTCTTCTCTTATTTTTTTCCCCCATTTCTTCTTCATCTTGTCATCTCATGCTCATATTATTCATCTTTCTCTCCACATTTATTATCAAATTTTACTTTGATCACTATTTATATCTATTTATGTACTTTACTCATAATGACTCATTTTATTAATCAAGGGTATCCATATAGTCATATACATCTCCCTGGTTTCTATGTCATTCTATCGTGATTCTAATCCTTCTTGCATAGCCTCCATTTTATGTCATACCACTCTCATTTTTGCATCCCTCCTTCGCTTGTAATCCTCCTTGTGTCTACCCTTATGACATATTTTCCCTTTTCTTCGATTAGGAAAATATTTAGGTTCTTTCAGTTATTTAGCTATACCTAGGATTCAATCAACCTTCATCAAATATCACCTAGTATTTAAATACTTTAGACTTTTCATGGTTACCTTGGGTTCTCTTCAAAACCACACACATATTTTACATATTAATCATGTTTTGAGTCTAGGTAAGATGAATCCAAGAGTAGCTCTTACCATAAATGTATTTCACTTCTTATCCTATCATGTGCATAATCCAAACCTAAGGATCCATACTACAAAAAAAACAAAAAAAAAACAAAATCATGGATCCTTGGGTATTTTAGATGCCTCCATCATGGCTATAGATGCCTAGATGGTAGTGGAGAAATATCAAAGGATTATGGATCTATCTCCATAGAGGCTAGAGATGCTTGATTGGTAGTGGATTATTCCCTCTACATGGCAATATTTTGGTCACATTAGCAACCTTATTTTGTATAGAAATTTTATTACTCATAGATAAGCTAGATTATAATGGCTTGAGCTACAATTGGTCATTCCTATCTCACTCTAAATAAAAAATGAACTTCATTGTACACACTTTTGTCCTAGACCAACTCAACTTTCTAGGATGATCTTAGTATCTTAAAGTGCTTGTTTGACTATTAGATGAACTTGATCGGTACCACTAGGGTGTTTGAGTTCCCTAAAATAAATTTAAAATTCTTCTCCCTAAGACAATGGAGATGAAAAGTATTTTTGTTACCTTCACTCCTTTCCTATGTATCTTTTGATCCAGCATTATTATTTTATTATCTATATCCTTATAGTAGTAGCCCCATTCCCATCCCATCTCAAATATCATCTTTCTTATTCTATTGTCACATCATTATGATTGTGTTGATGCCCTTGATTAATCAACTCAATCATAGTTGGTAACAAGCACACAAATATTTCTTTAATGGTCATCAAACAAACATTTATGTATCTATGTTATCAAATTATGATCTTTACATCATGTGTCCTCTATTGCTACCTACACCTATCTATATTCTCTAACACATCCATAATTCATCACACACAACACCACAACACATAACATACATAATTTCAACAAAATTCATCCATATATATCCATCAGAATCACATATCTCTATCATATTATACCCATCATGTTCACTACCATCCATTCTATCAATAATAATCTAACACATCTAACATATTATTCATTCATCACCAATAAAATTATCATACACAAGACACATAACTTCCATAAAAACCATAATATATATACATATATATATATATCCATCAATAACATTATACATCTAATTCCACTATCCATAGGCTACATCCTTTTGGTCCTCGGGCCTACAAAATTGTGGCCCACATAGCCACAAAAAATAAACCAAATCCTCATTGTTTCCCACCACTAATATCTCCATTCCCCTATGTGTTGTCTTGACATGACTATACACCACCACTTCTATGTTGCCTCTCTACCCACTAAGACATCCTTGCACTTGATTCTTATGAGGTCATTGAATCTATAAATTATGGTATTATTGGGGTGATCGTGGGTGCACTCCTCTAGCTCTGTTGCAAGTGTGATGAGGTCAATGATCATGACAATATTACCGTGCATGCTCTATTTAGGGTATCCTCTAGTATCCCCACCCAAGAACTCTCTTGTTGTAACCATGCGATGGCCATTACCTCCCTCTCTCAGCCTCCTACCATCTCTAACCATAATGCTACTATATTTAACTCCTAGCCTCCTATGGGTACCTATGCTTACTTGATTGTTAGTGCCTTAATGTGCTAATGCAGTTCATCATGATTATTGTCATCCTATACCTAACCCCCTATAAGTTTTGTACCTAAACCTATGGTGTATCTCTCTCCTCCTCTCATCCCTATCACTTATTCCTCTTGATCTCCCATTGATTCCACTCCACTACATAGGTCATATCCTGCTCCATCCAATATTCCTCCAAAATGTAAACCCATTCTACCATAGTGGAATCAACATCACCCCCATCTCCTCCATCGTCCCCATATCCTCCATCACCCCCATATCCCCCATCATCCCCACCCTCCACATTAGTCCTCCTCATAGTTGCTTGTGATGGATCTACCCTACTACCTACTTCATGATAAGTACATCACTCTAAATGCTCATCTTCTCCTCTATCTCCTCTCCTCTATATATCCTAGCCTTTAGACTTGGCTAAAAATATTGGGTGGTTGACCATCCATCATAATCAACTTTCATCCCTACATCCTCCACATCCTCCACCATCAACACCTCATTTGACTCCTCTCCTAGAGGTTCAACCCATGGTGTTACTATCACCTCATTTATCCTCCTCCCATACATCATCGATGTGGAAGATATCACCTACTTGAGACAAACCTACCTTTGCACTCAAAGGTATTAAAAGTACTTATTCTCCATGTCATGTCAACCAACCAACCACATCTCCTATTGTACTCATCTTAGATGCACCCCATCCTCCACCTATGTAGGTCCTCTCCTCTATGGTTGCCATAAAATATCTTGTGACATCAATCTACCCCATAAATCCTCATAATAATCCAATATACCTAAGTATGCTTAGCTCCTACTCTGCTTCCTATTATTACACCATCTCATGGCATAAGCTACATCTCTTCCCATATCTATATGAGCCTCCCATGGTAACCCTCAAGGTTACCCCACTTGGAAATGCTACCACACCCATACCTATAATAGCAAGTTGCATCCCAATCCTAGTCATCCTCATTGCCATACCTTGTATAGCTCTCTATATGTCTAGGCAACCAATATTGGTACCATGCATACATTCTTAGGCTCTCTATCAAGTCCAACATAAACCTAATTAGGTTCCAAGAGAACCATACACCCAACAGATAAAACAAGATGATATTGGAAATCAACATCATTAGAATCACGTACCTTGTTATGAGGAGCCTCACCTCATAATGTAACTCAAATAGAACCCCATCACTATCTACACTGATGTCCCTCCATCGGTGTCCATAGACCTAGACCAACACGACATCTCTCTTCATTGTCCCTATCATTTGAATCCTCTCCTCTTTCATAGGTAACTAAAATATATGATACATGTTCTTCAATGTGATCAAAATCTCACTAGTAGATATATGAAAAATTCATCAAGATCCCACCTATTAGCTAGTATCATGATGTATGCATGGTCTACATGCACTGTCTCTAATTGGACGGCATTTTCCAATCCAATATCTTGTAACCACTTCCAGTATGCTATTGTCAACCACATCCTCACCTCATAAAATACATTATCAAATAGATGTGGTGGCCTCATTAGATTTTTTTGCACCCACAAAAATACATATAATCAATATCTAACCCTCTTTCCAAAAAAATAAACTGATCGTATCCACCCTAATGACCTTCACAACAGACCGTTTGACTCTGGATGGTCAAAATATATGATCATCCAACCTCGAACGACCATCCCCTACATTTGCTAAATATATCAACAACAAAAAAACCAAAAATAAACCAAACCACACAACCTTAACACCCACACACATTATCCTCAAACACATTTCCTAGTATAGCTTACTTTAATCTATGGTTTCATTCTTTAAAAAAAAATAAACAAGCACCAACATAAGCACCAAAAATAAATACCACAAAAATCCTAAGATTCATTTTACCTATTTAGTACAATGCGAAGCAAGGTTTAAAATTTAACTTACTATCCCTACACTCCCTCAAACTCTCATCATCGAGCCTCCTGTCGCCATATTATACCCTTGAACCATCAATCAAAAAGACCTTCATATCAAATTTTCCCTCACACCTCTCACTCTCCTCCTTTCTCTTGTCACCAATGATGAAAATGAATCATCACACGCCCAAAAATTCTATATATACTTTCTAGGCATGAGACCATCTAGGATGATCTTAGGGTTCGATCGTCATGGACAGTAATGTCCCGCGGCCATCCTAGATGGTCTAGAATTAAAAAAAAAAAAGACCCTCACCAAAAATTTTCAATAACCTCTTGGTCACCATATTCATCCAATATTTTTTGTCAAGGGACTCATTCCTATATTCCTTTTTCCTTGCCCAACAACTCATTGCTTAAGGGGGTAGATAACACTGATAATTTTTCTATCCATATGGACACAATGTTCAAATACTCAATTTTGAAAGTCACACTCGTCTGTCACTAACCCTATTCTATTTGGGCAAAAGTAGAATCATATAATCATCATCTCCCTCTCCTACTGGTACAAAAGTAGAACCATTCAATCATCATCTCCCTCTCTTGTTGGAGCAAAAGAAAAATTATCCAATCATCATTTTTATCTCCTACTGGGGAAAAGCAAAACCACTCAATCATCATTGTCCTATCATATTTAGGTAAAAGTAAAACCATCCAATCATCATCTCCCTCTCCTATTTGGGTAAAAGAAGCACCATCCAATCATCATTTCCTTCTCCTACTGGGGAAAAATAAGATTCCCTCATCCAAATAATCTTGTGTCATCTATTTTTGCATTGCATCATGTTTAATCTCCACGAAATTCATCTAATTATTCTAATTCTTCTATTTCCATATCTAATTTCTCTAATGCCTCTATCTTCCCTAATTTAACTTCTTTACTTCCTCTAAAATTTATCTAATTCCTCTAATTTCTGCTATTTCCCTCTCTAATTTATGCTATTTCCCTCTATAATTTCTCTAATTCCTCTATCTCCCCTAATTTCCCTTCTTTAATTCCTCTAATTGCATCTAATGCCTTTAATTTCTTTCATTTCCCTCTCTAATTTCTCTAATTCCTCTATCTCTCAAAATTTTCCTTATTTAATTCCTCTAATTTCTTTCATTTCCCTCGCTAATTCTAATTCCGCTATCTCCCCTAATTTCCCTTCTTCAATTCCTGTAATTTCTTTTAATTCTCCAAATTCTTATAAAAACCTTCTAATTCCTCATTTAATCTCTCTAAATATTTCTAATTTCTTCTAACTCCTTAATTCTTTCTAATTCCCTCTAAATTCCTCTAATTTCCTCTTAATCCTCCTAATTCTCCTCTAATTCTTCTAATTCCTCCCTAAACCCTTCTAATCTCTCCTTAATTCATCTAATTTCTCCTAATTCTCTTTTAATTTCTCTAAATTCTCTCTAATCTCCTCTAACCCCCCTTAATTCCTCTAATTACCCTCTAATTCTTCCAATCCTCTTTAATTTTTTCTAATTCCTCTCTATTCTCTTTAATTTCTTCTAATTCCTCCTCTAATATCTCTAATTCCCCCTACCCTCCTTTAATTCCTTAAAAGCCTTCTTAACTCTCATAATACTTTTAATTCTCCAAATCCTTCTCAAATTTACCAAAGTCTCATTTAATTCCCATTTAACCTAATCAAATTCCTAATTAAACCCAAATTATTTCCTAATCCCTAGTCAAATCCCAAGGAAAAGACAATAAATTCACAAATCCTACAACAAAACTCTAAAAATCCTAGTCATTACTCAAAATCCCCATCAAATATCCTAGAAAATACCCACATTAATTTCCCAAATCTCTCCAAAATCCTCCTTTCAATGTTTTATATAGTTTAAAATTCATAAACCCTTAGTCAAATCCCCATGTTAAATGCCCCTAATAAATTCACATATCCTCTTACCCTCATCTTGCATTTTCTAGGAATTTAAAATTTCTTCAAATACTTAGACAAATATCCCATTAAATATCCTTCATAAATTCCAAGTCCTCCCCAAATCCACATGGTACTTTTTAGGAATTTAAAATTCCTCTTCCCCGTCCTAAGGTCTCCACTCCCCATGCCAATTTATGACACTTGGGTGGGTGACGACTCACCTCACCTGAGGTCATTAATATTTGAGGGTACAAATTAATATATGAGAAATTCTCTAGAATTTTCTTGATCTCCCTACATGCCACTTGGATACCATCTCATGCCATGTCATTGCTCAATGACCACCCTCTCACCCTTGCCAACAATCTATAAATATCCCCCTCCTTTCTCTCATTTGTAAAAATAAATGATTTCCCATACTAAAACTCTACCAAAATTTCCATTTAGCCTCCCCTTGTGTATCTAGCTACCATTAACAACCACCCCTTGTACCTATCACTAATTAGGCATGGAAATAAATCAAATCCCCACCATGCCCACAACCCATTTTTGAAGTTGCACACAAAGCATCATCTCAGTACTAGATTGCTACTAGAGGTCAAACATACCCTTTGAAGGTCTGCAACATGCTTTATCAACATCAGGGTAGTAGAGACCCTGGACGATCTATAGTCACTACCACTAGGCTCCTCGATGATCCTCAAAGGATACTATCATTCCTTGGATGGCTAAAAACTAGAAAAAATTAGTTATGACCTCGATAATAGATAGAGCAGTAAGGTAAACAAAGGTATATTTTTAGTATTTTGTGATATTTTGACATCATCCTTTCAGTTTAAATAGAATTCATTAGAGTTTATTATTTATAATATTTGGGGCTTGATCAAGGTAGGCCCCTTGATGGTATTGACTTATTTATTATGGGTTGTGTGTAGGAACATTTGAAGAACCTTCAACCTTCTAGGGTGGTCCATCAAGCAAACAAAGCTTCCAAAACTTGCTCAACTCTTGTGGTGGCATATCATATTTCATAGCACCATTGTATTTATCTTGTAAAAGGGTCACCTTCTTATTTGGAGGTCCCATTTGTAAAATCCCCAAGAGGGCTATTTTTAATAAAAATATTGCTTATAACGTCTTTTATATTGGTTAATGAAATGGTGCATCTTCTTTGTCATACAAAATGAGCATAAACTCATAACACAATGACCTATGGGGCTTGATATAAGACATGTCTACCATACTATCTAGTATAATATCCCTTAGTTGTCCCCTCAACTCTATTATTATACCTTTATAGAGCCATATCTACATCTAGGATGGCTCTCTATGTATCTATAGGTGGGTCATTTATTTCCTTGCTACTAATACCTACCTTGGCTTCCCTGCTAGTGTTGGCCTCAATATATTGTCAACCTCGATCGTGTCCTTTATCTTGACTCCTCCTATGTTTAGTATCCCTCAAGTAGTCCATTATTGGGATAAGATCAACCTAAAAAAAAATATTGACCATGTGATATTTATTGAGGTAAATATCACCCTTATTTTATTAGGATTGTGATTTCCCTTTTTTGGCATGCAACCATGGTTGCCACCTCTTTTCATAATCGTCTATTTTGATCAAAATTATATCTTTTTTGTGTTTAGTTCTAATCACTGGCTTTAACCCTAATTGCTACTTTTTAAAAAGTGATAATCCTAGTTTACCTTTATTAGTAAGCCATTTAGAGAAATTTTTGGGTCATTTTCAATCGCTCTATCCAAACCCCACCATTAGTGTGATGTGTCAGTCCTCATGGCATTTTCCATGTTGTCATAATTACTTCCTAACTAGACTAATTATGTATTTTATTAATCTAATTTTTGATGTTTTTTAATTTGTATCTAATAATATAAATTGGGTTAATGTTCCTACCTACCTCTTTAGCATCATCACCTCATCTACTCTCCATCGACTATATTTGTATGCAAATTTGACCTTCTATGTGTGCATAATAGTCACAAGAAAACTAAGTTGCAAGCTTACTACTGTGGTAAGGGCTTTGGCCTCTCTTTTAGAGGCCCAAGGTTCAAAACCCACTTAGTATATGGGGATTGGGACCCCTCATAAAAAATGTGTAAACTCATTTAAAAAAATAGTCACAAGAAAACTAGATGTGCATATGAAAATAAATTTTTACCCTCTTTTATATTTTTGAGTATCTAATTACAAAAATGGTTTTTTTACACAATATTTTATCAATTTTTGTATATAATAGGGGTAGTGCTTATAGGTATTTTGTCTTGCTTCAAACTTGTTTGTACACTCTATTTTTAATCTTTTTGCATCCAAATAACATATTTTAGTGCTTTGGGCATTTTTATAGATAAATCCTTTGAAGTCACATGTGGCAAGCAAAAATTATTTTCATCAAAAAATTTAGGAATACATAGAGGTAAGTATTAGGTATGTTTTCCTTTGCTTTTGCATTATTTAGATGTATTTTTACATTTTTCTATTATTGATTTCACATTTTTTATGTTTAGTATAGAAAACAAATTCAAACTACAAAAAAAAATATTATTTAGATGTATTTTTACATTTTTCTATTGTTGATTTCAATTTTTTTATGTTTTGTATAGAAAAAAAAATTCAAACTACAATTTATTTTTTATGTTATAACAAATAATATTCATTTTTGTTTCTTCGTGTAGAATTGTCAAAATATTCTAAACATATATAGAATTACAATAATGAAATAAACCTGATAAATGTAATTCATGTAACCATCGTAACAATAAATTGAGGAAATAAATGAGCCATTCTCATTATTATTCAAGAAACATTTTACAATGGGTTACAATAGACACCTCTTAGGGATTCACCAAATTGATACAAAATTACAATAAATCTCAAGAGTAGATGTCTTCCAAAAGATATTCTGAAATTCCCTTAAATAGATAATGGAGGATTTTCCTTGCAACCTCCGCATGATGAAGCCAAGAAGGATGATCTTGATGATGATATACTCCTGATAAGGCTTGTAACTTGCACACATAAGCACCTACAAAGCATCAATAGTATATGAAATCCTCCCAAGATGAGGCTTGTTTCTTGAAATTGTAAATTGGAAAGCAAATGCTGAAACAATAATATAATTGTTGGAAATTACCATCAGTAAAAGTTAAAAATATTTGATTTTACTTGGGGTAAAGGTAACTTACCTTTACCTTACCTGGACGACAGTGGACGGCAGCATTTGGGCGGCAAGAGAACTCAAGTTAACTTTCTTTTCCCCCAATTTCTCCTTTCCCCCCTTTCTTTCTCGAATAGGTTATTTACCTTGTATTTAAGCTTTGTAACCTTTGATTCAACGTTAATTCAATTAATCCTATTTGCAAATCACTCACCTTTCACATTTGGTATCAGAGCGGCGCGATTCTCGAGGCGGTGGGGCCCGCAGTTCGAGGCAACGACACGGATCTCGAGGCGGCCCGTAGGAGCCGAGGCGGCACGGATCCCGAGACGGCCCGTAGGAGCTGACTGGCACATTTTTTGAGGCGCTGGTGGAACTGGACGACGCGGCCCGCAGGAGCAACAGATCCGCATGATTCTCGAGGCGCTGTTGACGTGGCACCGATGCGATTCCCGAGGCGAAGCTGAGGTGGCGATCTATTGCACGTGGCCCGAGGTGCGAGATCGACGTGGCGCGATGCGTGGCGACGTGAGACTGGCATGCGGCCCGAGGAGGCTGACGAGGCAAGGTGACGTGGCGCTGGTGCGCGGCCCGAGAAGGTGACGTGGCGATCTGCAAATTGTGCTGACGTGGCACTGGTGCGCGGCCCGAGAAGGTGACGTGTCAATCTGCGCGTGCATCATCGGTGGCAAAAGGCTGCGGCATTGGTGACTGCCCGCAAGCAGTCAAAGCACATTGCGTGCTTTGTTGTTTTTAAACAACAAAAACATCGCTCTGTGAGCGATGTGGGACTAATAGTCCCAAAGAATATAAAAGCTTCGTGCCGAAGCGCGAAGCCAAAACTTGCTTCACGCTCGACACGAAAGTCAAGAGGCGGGGAGCGCGCGTTGCTCCCGGATCAGCCCGGATAGCGCAGCGGCTACCCTCAGCCCTGAGACCCGCGAGGTCGCAGGATCGACTCTCGGCGGGGTCGATAGAAAATCAAATTTTTTTAATTAAATTTTTTTTAATCAAAAGAAAAACTAAGGAATAAGTTTAAAATTAAAAAAAAATATATATTTTTTTAGTTTTTTTTAAACTGTTCATTAGCTTTTATAAATTTTTTTTTTTTTAGTTGAGTGAAATTTCCTAAGAGGAAATAAATGTGAAGTTTTTTATTGATTGAAATTTCCTAAGAGGAAATATATGTAAAGTTTTAAAAAAAAAAAAACTTGGAAAGTTAAATTTTTTTTACTATTTCCTAAGAGGAAATCCTTGTAAAAGAAAATTTCTGGGAAATTTTCTTAAATGATAAGATCGGAAGGTTGTTATCATGCCCTCTGCAAGTTGTTACTGAGAACAACTCCTGAAAACTTTGATAGGAGCGTGAAAACACTAAGTCTTAATACAATTTTTTCACAGTTGCAAAACGCGGTTATTGCACACCAGAGAAATCCTGATCAAGGATACGAAGCCGATTCAGAAGATAACTCCTTCGGCAGCAAGTTTGAACAATCTGACACAGTTGCAATTGCTGCACAAGGATCCGAATATACTCATTATAGTAATTCAGTTGAAATCCTTCAACCTCCTTCTCCTGAAATAATATTGATTAGTGACGATGATGAACAAGTCGCTGACAATTTTGTAATTGCTGAACAAGTTTGAGTTGTTCATGATTGTAAATCAAGCAGGGCTTGATAGTTTGTAAAGTCTTTTTGCAATAAGACTATAAAAGAGAGGTTTCTTGTTTTAGTAGATTAAAAAATGGGATCACATAATAATCTACCAATTCCCGAATTCAGAGGGGATAATTATGAGTCTTGGTCCATCAAGATGAGGACATTACTCATCGAAAAAGGACTATGGGATATTATTGAAGACGGTTACATTGCTCCAACAGATTGGACTACTTTAAGTGCAAATGATAAAAATATCTACAAAGATGCACAGAAAAATAATTCATTTGCCTTATACCATCTTCAAGCGGCATTAGATCCTAGTATCTTTCCAAGAATTGCATCTTACTTAAGCACTACGAGATGCATGGAATGCCTTGAAAGAAGGATTCCAAGGAAGTGATAAAGTAAAGCAAGTCAGGCTTCAGACTTTGAAAAGAGATTTTGAAAATCTCGGAATGAAGGACAATGAAAGAGTTGGAGACTATTGTGTTCGTGTTAAAGCAGTAGTTGATATGATGCAAACTTTAGGTGAAGACACAAAAAATGAAACAATTGTGAAGAAAGTGTTGCGAACACTTCTTCCTAAGTGGAATCACATTGCAATCATAATTGAAGAATCCAAAGATCTTTCTACTCTTACATTTGATAGTTTGATTGGATCATTAACATCACATGAAGAGCGACTTCAAGGTGCACCTTCAACAAGCTATGGAGGTGATGACAAAGCCTTCACTTCGAATGAAAGTGTAAGACGAGGACAAGGAAGAGGACGAGGCGAGAGGACAACAACAAAGAGGCAAGGGCCAAAGCAACTCCTACGAGAGGAGGTAATCCAAACAGAGGTGGAAATCAAAACAGAGGAGCCAATCGGAACCAAAGCGGCAATGCAGGCCGTGGAAATCAAGGACGAGGAAGTAATAAGCCTAAAACAACATGTTTCAATTGTGGGAAACAAGGCCACTTCGCTCGTGTCTGCTGGTCAAAGTCTTCAAAAGATCAAAGCAGTCAATATGGCTCATTCTACGGAGAAGAAGAAGGTCCACCAAATCTTTTTCTCTCTTATGGACGAACCAGGATCAAAATCTAAATGATACATGGATTATGGATACTGGTTGCTCCAACCACATGAGTGGCAAAGAAAATCTCTTTGCTACATTAGATTCAAATTACAAATCTCAAGTTAAGTTAGGGGATAATAAATCCTTGCAAATTGAAGGCATAGGAGCTATGGAAGTTCCCACAAAAGAAGGTATTAAAAATGTGAATGACATATACTATACTCCACAGCTACAACACAATTTGTTAAGTGTTGGCCAAATGATGGAGAAGCATTACAAATTAGTTTTTGATGAAAGAAAATGTACAATCTTTGATAAAAACAATTGTAACCGGGTCATCACAGAAGTCCCTATGACAAAGAATAGGTTGTTCCCTCTAAAGTTTGGTGAGCCAGGGGGAGCTCAACTTGCAAACATTGCTATTACAAATCCAAGTGAATTGTGGCACTTGAGATATGGTCACCTCAATTCCGCTAGCTTGAAAATGTTAACATCACAAGCTATGGTGACAGGACTACCAAAAATACCAGAACATAAAAAGGTATGCGAAGCATGTGCTTTGGGAAAGCACTCTAGAACGAAGTTTCCAAGAGGCAGAGCGTGGAGAGCAAGCTATCCTCTTCAGCTAGTACATTCGGACATCTGTGGTCCAATGCAAACAAAGAGTCTTGGAAACAATTCTTATTTTCTAACATTCATAGATGATTATTCTAGAATGTGTTGGTTGTATTTTCTGAAACACAAAGATGAAGCATTTGATTGCTTCATAGACTTCAAAAATAATGTAGAAAAGCAAAGTGACTACTATGTCAAATGTCTTCACACTGATAAAGGAGGAGAGTACTCCTCAAATGAATTTCTTCATTATTGTAAGCAAAATGGGATAAAAATGCAGTTCACCATTGCCTACACCCCACAGTGAACGGTGTGGCTGAGAGAAAGAACCGCACCCTTGTTGAAATGGCACGAACAATGCTTCGAGGCAAAACATCTCACAAACGGCTATTGGGCGGATGCGGTGAGAACAAGTGCATATATTCTAAATAGAAGTCCGACTTCTAGTTTAGATGGTATCACTCCTTATGAAGGATGGTACGGTAAGAAACCAAATGTCAAACATTTAGAGTATTTGGTTCTTTAGCTTATGCACACATTCCTGAGGAGAAGCGAAAGAAGCTTGATCCAAAGAGTCAAGCATGTGTTTTTGTAGGGTATTGTGATTCAACCAAAGGGTATAGATTGTACAATCCCACGACACATAAAATCATTATCTCCAGGGATGTAATTTTTGATGAAGGGGGAGAATGGGGTCATAAAAAATTTGTTGATTTTGACTCTAATTCGGACAGTACCACACCAGTACCTCCCATAATGGTACAACCCAAGAAAAGCAGTCCTCCTCCACGATTCCACATCAGGAAACTTCATCAAGTACATCAAGTGGTACACCAAGTCCAAGAAGGAATTTGTTGGCACCCCCAAATTCTCCAAAATGATTCCAAAGATCCGTAAGCGCTCCAAGTCCGATGGATATTGATTCGGTTTCTCAAAGGAAAGAGACAAATAGAGGAAAGCGCATACTACAGAGTCATCCATCTTCTCAAATGTTGGATAGGAATTTCCAACAAAGATACACTAGGAGTCAAGCTAGTGAGATGGATGACATTTTGTCAAGACTTGAAAATCTTCAAATGTCAGGGGATGATGAGTCTCATGAACCAAGGGGTGATGTAGTCAATTATGCTTTGTTGGCTGCTGCACAGCTAGAACCTTCTAGCTATGAAAAAGCATGCACTAAAAATATATGGCAGGATGCCATGGAAGAGGAAATATCCTCTATTGAAAAGAATGATACTTGGGAGCTTGTGAAGCTTCCCAAGGGAAAAAAATGTGTTGGATGTAAATGGGTCTATAAGACCAAATTCAATGCTTATGGGAGCATTGAAAGGCACAAGGCGAGATTAGTAGCTAAAGGTTTTACTCAGAAATATGGAATAGATTATGAGGAAACTTTTTCTCCAGTTGCTCGACAAGAAACAATTAGAACTGTTCTTTCCTTGGCAGCCCATAAAGGATGGAAGATTCAACACATGGATGTGAAAAGTGCATTTTTAAATGGATACTGATAGAAGAGGTGTATGTTCAACAACCTCAAGGTTTCCAAGAACCAGGGAAAAGAGAACCTTGTTTATAAATTGAAAAAAGCACTATATGGCCTCAAGCAAGCACCAAGAGCATGGTACTCAAGAATTGATGGCTATTTCAGCAAATATGGTTTCACAAAAAGCAAGAGTGAACCAACATTATACTACCTGAAAAATGGAGTAGATATCCTCATAGTTTGTTTATATGTGGATGATCTAATATTCATGGGTAGTAATGATAAAATGAATATGGAGTTCAAAAACTCCATGATGAATCAATTTGAGATGAAGGATCTCGGATTAATGAGATACTTTCTAGGAATGGAAGTACATCAATCAAAGAATGGGATCTTCATATGTCAATAGAAATATGCTCATGACATGATCAAGAAATTTGCTATGCAGCAGTGCAAATCAGCTGCAACACCAACTGGACATGGAATCCAGCTAAGCAAAGAAGATGGAGCACCTAATGTTGACTTGACCAATTACAGAAGCATGGTTGGGAGTTTAATGTTTCTCACCAACACTAGGCCAGATATACAGTATGTTGTTTCTCTTGTATCACGATTTATGGCATGCCCATCCGAGCTGCATCTTCAAGCAACCAAACGAATTTTACGATATGTAAAAGGTACATTGGATTTTGGAATCCATTACCACAAGTCTAACACTGTGAAGTTATTTGGTTATAGTGACGACGATTGGGGCAGTAATATAGATGACAAAAAATCTACATCAAGGAACTGTTTTAGTCTAGGATCAGGACTAATAACTTGGAGTTCCAAGAAGCAATCTGTTGTAGCATTATCATCTACAGAAGGTGAGTACATAGCCATTACTCATGCAAGTACTCGGATCCTCTGGTTGAGGAAAATCCTTGAAGAGATTGGCGAAAAACAAATTGGTCCAACCAAACTGAATTGTGATAATATAAGTGCCATACAGTTGGCATATAATCCGATCCACCACAAAAGGTCAAAACACTTTGATATGAAGTATCACTTCATAAGAGATATGGTGGAACAGCATACAGTTGAGCTTCAATATTGTAGCACTTTGGATAATCTAGCAGACATCTTCACCAAAGGCATGGCTAAAGCTCAATTTATAAAGCTGAGAGACTATATAGTTAGTCCTCTCAACTTTAAGGGGGAGAATGTTGGAAATTACCATCAGTAAAAGTTAAAAATATTTGATTTTACTTGGGGTAAAGGTAACTTACCTTTACCTTACCTGGACGGCAGTGGACGGCAGCATTTGGGCGGCAAGAGAACTCAAGTTAACTTTCTTTTCCCCCAATTTCTCCTTTCCCCCCTTTCTTTCTCGAATAGGTTATTTACCTTGTATTTAAGCTTTGTAACCTTTGATTCAACGTTAATTCAATTAATCCTATTTGCAAATCACTCACCTTTCACAATAATGCATGAAATACTAAAAGAAATAATGCTAAAGAACATTAAAAATAGAATTAAAAGCAACTAAGACTAATTAATTAGAAAAGAAAAGCAAATTAGATGTCACCACATGGCCATCGTTAATCAAAGCGAAGGGATCTATTCACCATCCTTGGGATAGATGACTATGCTTGCGGGCCACTATTGAGAATAGTGATTGCCAAACAGAGACTCTGTTCTCTAAGCTCAATGCATGACAATGATCAATTTGAATGCTAAATTGATGTTCAAGGTGCATTGTGTCCTAAAACATAAATTGATCATGAAATTGGCTCAAATTGATGGTAAAGTGATAATGAACAATGGTGTAATTTTTCCTTCAAGCTCTCCAAAGCTCCAAGGATGCAAGAGATAACTTCATAAAGCAATTTCAGTAGTGCCATGACACTTATGAGAGATTGCACTCTCTAATCACAACGGGAAACACTTCATTGCATTCAATTGGGGATCAATTCTCTCTCTTTTATCAAGTTTTTGGGTGCCTTATATAGAACTCCCAAATTGGAATCCTAGCTTTCTGAGGAAGCCAAGATCAAGATTTAGTTAGGCTTGAGAAGGTGAGACATCACTTCTGGAAGCTTCTCAAACCAAAACCGTTCAATATTAGTTGCACTGTAACTGATTTTACTCAGATCAGAAAGCCTGAGTTTGTTATAGATGAGATCGTATTCGATCAGAATGACCGACTCTATGGTTATCATTGGCTCTAGTGGCCATGAGACCAACACTAGGGGGACAATGACATTGGTTGTAAAGGTCTTTTTGCCCCTATTTGATTGGATAGAACCATTGTTAGATCTTGGAAAGTTCCAATATGAGTCATATGGCCTGAAAAGGTATCCACATGAGTATCCTCCTCCACATGATGTATTTTAGGTGTCTATAGATACCTCTTTTTGAGATGCATTGTGGGAAAACACAACACTGAGCAAAAGCAACCAACTTAATGTCACATTGCAGGTTGATTGATGTTCATTAATCTAGTCAACTTTAGATTCTCCAATCATGGAAAGAGCATGCATCTCCGATTCATTACCTCCAACAAAAAGGGTAGGTTTAATTTGATTAAAGCTTTCCTGATGATATTCGAGTAGTAGTGTCTTACTAAAAGGACCAAATAGTTTAGATGGCCAAAGGATAAGATTATCATTTTTGCTTTTTCTCCAGTAAAAGGGTAGCTTTATGATAGCTTTTAGCAATGATTCATGGACGAATACAATTTGCATGATTAGGTGTTTAATTGTTGATTTTGATTATAAATTATTTGATTATGACTACCCCCTCAAGCAATGAGTCAATAAGAAAAATGGCAAGTGATGAAAGCGACGAGTTGCTTGACCAAGATAAATGATTTGGATGTTTGCAAGATGATATACTTTATAAAGGGAAAGTCCTATTATAGTTGTGATTTCAACTATTATTAGTAATTGTACATATCTATCCCATGGAGCAGTATGACCATAATGGCCTTCTTAGGGAATCAAGCTGATAGCAATTCAATTAAAGCATATGATGAATCACTATGTTCGATGATTAGATGAAAATTTCATAGAAAAATGAAATGTACACTTCATTCCTATGGAGAAGTCTGACTGCAATGGCCTTCTTGAGGATTTAAGTGAATGCATTTTGATTCATAAATGAATGATTTGGTTCAAATGATATTATGGTAATTTACTCATCTTATCGGATTGCATTGATAGCAAGTCATTGCAATCGCCAAGTGTATAGGGTAAATAACTAGATACGAGGTGCATTTGAGATTTTGTTTATTTGATTTTTTTGTTAATTTTTGAGCTTATGATGGATATGGACTGGTAGATGTGATTAAATATTCAATATCAAACTTATGGTGGCAATTGAGTGCATTTATTGCTGGTTGGCAGCCTTCATGAGGAACAATGATGGTGATCCATAAACTTTGGGGTCATCATGAGGTTCGACAACCATAGTGAAATGTGACCATCCTTCAAAGGAAAGGCTACCAATTTTAAAAAATATAAAAGGAATTTTTGGTATTTTTTACTATCATTTTACCAGCTGGTAGTGAGAGAAAAGTGAGCTCTGAGGGAGGGGAGAGATAATTTGACATGAAACACTATCAAAATAGGGATAGAGCAACATGGAAGATCAACCTAAAGCATCGACGAGCGGTGGATCTAGAGCTCCTAAGGTAGACTCTCCACCTGACCCTATTGAATTTGGCAAGCTTAAAAAAATAAACTTCATTAATTAATGATTTAAATGAACCTCACTAAATCGCAGGTAATGAACCTCACCCTTAATTTAAGATTTAGCTTAGGTTAGCTTAAGGGTAGGTAGGTTTTAATTTTTGGTATTTATGGGGTGTAAAATGACCCCATGTGGGGGCCACTATGGGGTCGTCCTAGGTAGGAATGGTGCTCAATGTTGGAAAAAATAATGGTTAATTCCTATGATTTAATTCATTATCTCCATTTAATTATCAACCTAGGACAAATCATAAACTTGTGAAAATTCATACACAATATATGCCTATAATTCCTAATGAGATGAATCCTCTAGATTCTATGGTTTTGGGGGTGCGTTGTTGCGGTAAAGTTCTTGTTATTTATCCAAACCATTAATATATTTTATATTATCAAAGACATGATTGAAATAAACTATAAAAGTAAAAATGCACACTTGCAGGAAAAGTACATAAAATAAGATAAATCTACATAACTAAACTAATTTGTAGAGAACATAGAAAACATGAAATAAATAAAATAACATAAATTAAGAAAAAATGTGAGAGAAATACTATTGATAGTGGGCCCAGGATTCCAGTATATTCTACCCAGATCAATTCATTCACTAGATGCTAGTTTGAGACTTGATAAAACACTCAAATGAATTGTATTGTATTGCAGCTTCAAAAAATTACATAGATAATCCAAGATTCTATTTTAGGGGTGGTTTGTGCATTTATATAGTGCATGACCATCCCTGATTACAAGCTTAGGTAAGTCTATTTTAGACTTGTGGTTACAACAAACACATGCAAAATAATCACAGACAATGAACGTGTGTTCATTTTATCCTTTGCAGGGTAAATGAGGTGTGTTCTATTTTTTGATGAAATATACCTATAACTATACCACAAATCGATATCAGTATAATTAATTTATGGGTTTGCTCTATTTACATGTTTTTTTAGACATTAATAAAAAATAGATAATTTATTCCGGTTCACACGGTTTTCTTTCATCCGCATATATCACTGGAAACTACCATTATGTTTCTTCTAAAAATATGGTTGATGTTATACTTCTGCTTGATGGGATTTAGGCACCGTCTAGTCTATCACTAAGAATTACATGTTGTTAACTCTGAAGTCAGGACTCAGGCACCATCAAACCTAAAGCTGGAAGTCAGGTTCCTTTGGTCCCGAAGTCGAGAGTCAGACATCTTTGACCCTGAAGCTAGGATTTAGGCACTATTGAATCCAAATTTGGGATTCAGGCACTGTTGACCTCAAAACTGGAAGTTAGGCACCTTTGGTCCTAATTTCAAGAGTCAGACACCTTTGATCTTGAAGTTGAGAGTCAAGCACCTTAACTCAACATATGTATCCTTTGTTATAATCATTGTTGCCCTTATGTGTCCACCATAAAACATGAATTTCTAGGTCCACATGGGACCTTGACGTAAATATACAAAAATCACTGAACCAACCTCAACCTTGGCTGGTTGACCAACCTCCATTCACTAAACCTATGATTTCAATTACTGCACAGTGTTCTACAATTAATAGATTGTGTTATACATCTCTAGTTGTTTCTCTACGGTTACCTTTCTAGAAACCTCAAAGAGGATCTGCTTCGTCTTGTATTTTCTTTTCCAAATGAAAATCCACTCCTTCAATGTTTGCACCTATTTTTGTGGGTCCACTTTCTATACTGCTAGCCTAGAAGACTCATCACTAGCCATGTTCTACAACACCTAGGTAAAAAATTTATCCTTAGTTATGCCAATGACATCTTCATCATCAGATGAAATTGAGATAGCCAAGGATATTTTATTTGTCTAGCTCCTGGTCCTTGGGTATTCAGTACATGAATAGGGCTTGGCATGCTCTATTATACTTCCTCAAACATAGGGGATAGAGTTTTCTCTATCTTACCTACTGGTTTATCTTTATGGGAGGTAGGCATCGAGTCTGTTAGCCCTAATGCCCCTGCAGTCGATCGATCATGGGAGTCAGGTGCCTTTGCTGTCTCTTATTGTTCTAGAACAGTGGTGCCTTCTTCAATTTATACATACTTATGTGCCTCTACATGCTTTATTAGGTTTGAAATCAACCCATGGTTTTCCAGGGTAGTAGTTATCCTTTCTTGGTACCACTTAGCATCATACTTCAGGGCACATGCTAGGTAATAGAGGACATTGATTTGGTCCCCATGTAACAGATGATTCAAAAAATGGAAATGGTTTATATTGAACCATGAGTACCTACCAATGCATGTGAAAAATATAGCTATTTGCTCAAAAACTTGGTTCCAAATATCTGGGAGGTGATGCCTCGATAATACAGAATGCATCAGATATGTCATTGTTCACTCGAAAAATCTTTCTACATAATATATAGGGTTATCATATTTGTATACACGACCCCCTATCCGAGGGAGACTGGTAATTTCCGCAATATGGGTCTCTATGACTAGAATATCAAGTCCACACATTCAGGTAACCCCATCCTTCAAAGACTATGAATTCCTTGGTAGCCTCAACATCTTGGTTTTGAATAACCAGCTAGCAGTAATCCATCAATCTGGTTGCTTCAAATTACCTCTGAATGTTTTCATTAATCCTTGAGATATCTTAAGGCTCATTCTTTTTGAGCAGATGATTTGTATATTTCCTCCCCATTACAAATTCTCTCTATTTTTATCTGTAATTTTTCTGGTTTTTGTTTGCAACTTACCTTGGCTTTAAATATTCTTAAACATATCATTTAAATGCAACCATATCCATGAAACTAGGTGCCCTTACACCATAATTAAAAATAATTACGGTGATTGGTATGAACATCGTAAAATCATGTGCCAGATTTCCAATGGATGATTGCTATAACTTTTTACCCAATTTCTTGGTGGCAAGTGGACAAGTGCAAACTTGGGTACATTGATTGGATGGATATTTGTTTTTCCAAACAAAAATGATTTTTCTAATGAAAATCATATACATATAAAACAAAAATTAAGTACATACCTAATTAGTATTTTGCATGTGCATGATACGTAGACACGCGTGGCTTAGATGCATTGGTTGTCGCATGATGACTATGATTACTAAAAAACAATGGCGTGTGTATTTCCCATGTGAGAAAATATTTTTCTGAACAATTTATTCTCGGATGCTAAAATTTATTTCATTTGAGGTTCCCTGCTATAAAAAAATGTAAGAAAATTATTAAATTAATATTTTCCTATGGGATGACACACATCCCTCCTTGGAAGTCATTTTGCTGGTTGTCTTGGAACGTGCAAAAATATCCAATGGAAAAAGAGTTATTATCCATGAGAAATTTTACTTTTTGATCACATGGATAAAATGCTAACATGACTTCGACCACTTCCTGATGCTGAAGGTTTATTTCGTATACTGGAATCAGGTTCTTATTAGAATGAAAGTCAAGTGCCTTTTTTATGGAAATTAGGTGCCTTAATTTAATACATAGAACACAACCACCTGTTAGAACGGGAGTCAGGCACCTTTTTACTGGAAATCAAGCACCATTTCAAAACAGAATATAAGTGCCTTCTCACTAGAAATAAGGCATGATTTTTTTTTTAAAACTGTTCAATAATGGGAGTCAAGTGCCTTTATGATATGTGGGAGTTAGGCACCTTCCTATCATTTGAACAATCAATGTTTGCTGGTATGTTCATAATTGAGCACTTTCGGTTGATCATACTATCAATGTTCATAATTCAAGGACAACATCATCATCCGCTATGTGAACTAGCATTTGTGCACTTTTCTCTATGAAGACAAAAACACACGCATAGCCATTCAAGCATGGTTATCCCCATTCAAATGGGGATGAGTATACTTCTAATAGAATTAACCTCCTAGAAATTGAGAAATGTGCAAGTTCATGGATCCTGTGCCTGATAGGCCTAGGTTTCCCAGGCTACCTATAGATTGCAGTTAGGGCATTGTTCTTGCAAAACAAAAATACAACTAAAGAAAGAAAAATGCAGGACTTATAAAAGAATAAATTGTTTATGGGTCATGTGGATAAACATGTGTCCACATATTACTAATAAATTTAAAAAATGAACTCAAATGGGATCTCCCCCATGCCTATTCTATAATTAATCATATAAGTCTCAGACACATGATATGGCCGTAGTTGGTGACCATTGATTGTTAATGTGATGTTGCTGTCGTCAATTGTTCTAACTTGCACAACTCTATTGTTGATGATTTCAATCACTTCATATGGCCCCATCCAACACTGCATAAGTTTTCATTTCCTTTTCTAGAATTGGGGTTCATACAATAATGCCCATTATCCCACTTTGAACTGCTTTGTCCTGGTGTGACGATCATGCCACCTGGTCCTTTTTTTTTATGACATTTATTCTATGTAGAGCATCACGTTGATAATCATCTATTTGGTTAAGCTACTAAATTTTTTCCTTTTGTGCCTCATCCAAATTCAAATCTAAATCTACTATAGTTTTGAGAGTCTTAATTTAAAACTCTATAAACATCATAGCAGTCTTCCCATATACTAACTAGAATGGTGTAAAACAAGTGGTAGTTTTCTAGGTGGTTCTGTAAGCCCACATTACTTCTGGTAATATTATGGCCCAATATTTCCTATGTTGTTGTACCATATTTTTGAGAATGTTCTCCAATTTATGGTTGGTGATATCTACTTGCCCTTGTGGATGGTAAGGAGTGGTTTTGCTGTGCCTGATTTTGTAATGCTGCATTATTTCTTGAATCAACTTTGAAGTAAATTGAGGCCCTTGATCAGTAGTGATATCCCTTGGAATCCCAAATCTTGTAAAGATAGATGGAAATAAAAAATCTACTACAATATTATCTTTATAATCACACAATGCTTACACTTCAACCCACTTGGTCACATAGTCAGTGTAAACTAAGATGTATCTCTTACATGTTAATTATGGACTAATGGGTCTTATAAAATCCATCTTCCATTTGTTAAATGGATCAATGTACACATGTGGTTGGAGTGTAATTTCATCTATAAGAGATGTTCTGCCCATCCCCTAACATTGATCACATTGGCTCACGTGTTTGGTTGCATATTTAAATAATGAAGGCTAGAAGTTTCCAGACTGTAATACTTTGAATGCAGTTACTTTTCCTACAAAATGGCCACCACAAGGTTCATTATAGTAAGCTTTCAATATTTCTATAATCTCATTATCAACAACACATTTTCTCATGATTTTATTAAGCTTTGTTTTAAATAGGCATCCCTCAATCCATGAGAAGTCTGCACTTTTCTCTATTAATGTTTGTTTCTCACATGGTGAAAGTGCAGGGGATACTTTACTAGTGGTTAAATAATTAGACATATCTACATACCATGGTCTATGTTCATTCAAATAAAATAGATGCTCACCTAGAAACTGATGTTCTATGGTTGTATGATTTGGTGGTGTCAATCTAGAAAGAAAATCTACAACCACATTGTCCTTGCCTGGTTTATCTATAATTGTCATATCAAATTCCTAGAAAAGTAACAACCATATGATAATTCTACCACTAATTCTAGGTTTTTTATTAGGTACTTGATGGCTGAATGATCAGTATGCACAAAAACCTGATAACCTAAAATATAGTGGAAAATTTCTTAAGAGCATGTATGACTGCAAGAATTTCCTTTTCTGTGATAGTATAACTAAACTCAACACCTATAATATGTTTACTGAAATAATAAATGGCATAGAATTCATCACCATCCTTTTGTACCAATACTAATCCTATCGCATTATTGGATGCATCCGTATGTGAAAGGGAATGGTCCAATATGGACCTCTCAGTACTATATCAGTGGTCATTTTCTTTCAAAGTGTTAAATACCTATTCACATTCATATTTCCAGATAAACTCTACATCATTTGATAACAATGTGCTTAGGGGTTTAGTAATTTTACTAAAGTTTACTATAAAAGTCCTATAGTAACCATCTAAGCCAAGGAAAATTTGAATATCTTTTTGAGTTTGGGAGTGGGCAAATTTTGGATTACCTCTATCTTCTTTTTATCTACTTTTATCTCATCTAAAAAATTATAATATCCCAATACTATTCCTTCTTGCATTAATATAAATCATTTTTCATTACTCAGGGACATATTAGTTTCCTTTCATCACTAAAGTGTTCTTTTCAAATTTGTTGTAGCTTCAATAAAAATATCACCATAAACGGTGAAATCATGCATATATACCTCCATAATTTCTCTAATTATATCAGAGAAGATGCTCAATACTGGCCTTTGAAATGTGGTAGGTGCATTGCACAAACCAAAGGGTAAAACTCGGTAAGCGAAGGTTCTCCATGGACAAGTGAACGTGGTATTATCTTTATCCTCTTCCCCAATCTAAATATAATTGTATCCACTAAACTCATTCACAAAAGAAAAGTATTAATTTTCTACTAAGGTATCAAGGACCTGATCTATGAAAGGTAAGGGAAAGTAGTCTTTCTTTGTTGCTTTGTTGAGCAATCTGTAGTCAAAACAGATACAACACTTTCCATTTTTCTTGGGAACCACCACCAAAGGTGATACAAAATCACTATCAGAGATAGGGTAGATCAACCCAATTGTTAGGAGTTTCTAAGATTCAACTTTAACAATCTCCTTCATAGTTGGATTAATCCTACATTGTGGTTATCTTATCGGTTTCATTTGTTCTTCCAAATATATGTAATGAGTACATGTTTCTGGAGAAATTCCTCTCATGTATAAATTCTCCCAAGCAAAAACATGTTGATTTTTGACTAATATTTCATTTAGTTTGATCTATTGATCAAATGTCAACTTATCATTTATATTCAATACCCTCTTAGGTGCAACCTCAATTTGTTTTATATGGTGATTTTTACCTCTAACAAGTGGTAACTTTGGAGGAGGATAGGAGGATTCCCATTGGATAAAAGTTTGATATAACTCTTTTTTCGTCACTCTCATCCTTCAACTCATAAAATGCCATTATGGATTGAATCATTGATAAATCATCAATATTCTAGTTTTCACGATCAAGTTATCCCAACAAGTCTACAGATTGTGTAGGTGGATGGATAATCAGATTTTCACATTCTAGCCATAAAAAATGGTCATTTATCCATTCATGTAATTTATGTAGTTTTGGTCATCAATCTAGCACTGCACATAAGGTGGGGTGAACAAACCACTAAAAAGTAGTGTAGAATGGCCACCATGTTGGGAGGATGGGGTGGACAATCTTCGGAGAAGACCAATTCCTCGAGGTGATTCCAGCTACTCTACATTATAAAAGGAAATGAGAAAGAGAAAGGATAAATATATAAATAAAAGGTTGTATCTGAACTCACAAGGATGGGTATATAAACATCAATACCTATGCAGGAGGAATACCCCATCTAAAACATAGACTCTGCAATAGATCCCTAATGGCATCCCTATTCTGGCTCTCTATCAACAACAAGTAGGAGGTGAATTCCAGTATTGATGAGCAGGTGCATGAGATCCAGGATGCATAATCAAAGCACTCCTTCTTGGTCGATATTAGCAAAAATAAACCCCCAATCCATATAATGAACATGCTCCCCCTTAATCGCTCAAGCACACCCCATGAAATCTAGATACTAGAATAACACAGGATGACTTAGGCAAATAAAGAATTGAATATTCATACATTCAATGAAGAACAAACAAACATAATTAGAAGTCAAATAATGTAGAATTATATTTATAGAGGGGAAACCTTACATAATAATTATAATGGCTAAAAAGCCATCCTTTGGAATGATTTAAATTCCACTATTTATGAATACATTTACATTAGTTTTGAAATACAAACATTAATGACATTAGGTGAGAAGATGGCATATATAGATAATAGGCATTGCCCTGATACACTAATCTTCTAGGAAACATCAATATTCTAGAAGGTGGTAGGTGTTTCTGGGCCAATATGGACCCTTTGATATTTTTCCCAACTCATTATTGCTTAGTTACCTCATCCTTCTCCTCAACTGGTGATCTCTTGATTAGGTGGCACATGACAGATAGTGCAATTCCTTGAGAGTGACACACCAAAAATCGATCACTTATATGTTGTCAGGTATCCAAATTTTTGTAGTGGTAGATGATGAGTGTCGTTGAGTCTCATCATTTAATATCAATGATTTATCAATCCGGGGTGGTGTCCAAGGTTGTCTACAATAGAAGGCTAGGGCAGAGTACAATTCAGGCATTCAGATTTCAAGCATTTATTGGTGAAGTAGATTTTGGTTTAGCCTTTTGGTGTCACACTAAACCTAGTTTGAAGAATGGAAACTAAAATAAATTATAGGAATTGAAAACTAATTCTAAGTTGCAAGAATTGAAATCTAACTACAATTGCAGGAATTGGAATTGCTAAATTGAAAGTCTAATCTACTCTTGTAGAATTTAAATTGTTGAAATGAAATCCTAAGTTACATTTGCAGAATTGAAATCTAGTTACTTTTACATAATTGAAATGATGCTTGTAAATGAAACTTATTCTAAAAACACCTGTCAATGCCCTGCCACAAAAGGTCATCAAGCTTCTGCTACAGGAATTGACAGCAAAATGAAATATGCTGAAAATGGAAAGTTGCTAAAATAGAAAGCAAGGAAAACATGGAAAGCAAAGGAAAAATGCGTAATATAATTTTTCAGATGACATACACACAAATTTTGTACACAAACATAATAGAAAACATAAATCACATAATACAAAATAAAAACAAGAAAATGAAATCTGGCAAGCAATTTATTAATTCTATTGCAGCAAAATTACAGATTAAAACCTGCCATAAAATCCCTCCTTCTAGATCTAAAAGTGGGCCCATACTTCCTGATCTATAAGGAGGTGAAAAGAACTCCTTAACTAATTAGCACTCAGAACAGAAAATGATAAAATAGCTGCACTTTTATTGATGACAGAACATGCTAAAAACTATTATAGAAAATTGTTGTACAGTCCTAATTGCTGCTATTGAAAACTCTCCTCTATTATAATTCCTAACTGGCTCAACCAAGGAGGGAGTTGTGTTATTTATATAAATATTTACAACATATCCCATGCTCAAATCAGCCTATGTGCTACTTTACGGTGATTTGCCAATAATTCTGGATCTAAAATAAATGCAAATCTGGATAGTTTGTGTTGCAGTAGTAGTCATTGGCCCTTAGAAAGCATATTAAGTGGTGGGAGTACGTGATAGGAGTCTAGAAATATCTCACACATCTTTCTCCACTTCATAATATGCCATTTCTATCTTGCAAACAACTTTCTATTATGCTGCAATTTTTTTGGGTTTATCCTAGAAGAGAATCAAAATTGATCTTTTCCATGAATGGTGGCTTTGGACGGAAAATTCAGATGGGAGATATTTTACTTTAATATTTTCAACCTTCTTTCCCTTTTTCCATCGTAAAAAATAGTCAAAAATTCAAAAAGCACTTTTCTGTTCTCATTCCGAAGATAAGTGGCTCATTTCGAAGAGACTGTATTTCTCATTTCGAAGATGTCTTGTTCATTCTAAAGATCTTTAGAATGAACAACTGTGTGCTCTTAAAATTATTTTAGCTGCATTTATCAAGTGGATTAGCCCTCAATATCATATTGCAATAGCCTTCATTCCTCTCCATGTGTGAATTCCATGCCTTGCCATTCATTGGTAGCTTGTTGGAATTTACATGGTAAATTACTGCATTTTTCAGTTCTGCTGCACAGTTGTAAAATATTGGCATTTGTTACAAATTCAAAAAAATTAGAACATGGAAAAATTATTCAAATATCAACATCAAGTTGCTACTGAATTTATACACTTCATTCACCAAGTAACCATGCTGAAATAGTGCAATAGTGCTGCACAATTGCCCCTGCTTTGTTATACCCTATTGCTGCCTATTTAGACCATGTGGTAATGATTATAAATAGGTAAGATGTCTTCTGTAGTCCTTATAAACTCATTACATCCATATCCTCATGCTTTGCTTGACAACTTCAAGGTGTTCCTATAAAGTAACAACTTGCTGATTTTTATATGGTTGTTTTTTCAGATTTTCAGATTTATGACAGTCCTAAACTTTTGGCTTCAATGTGGATTTGAAACAATTTGAAGGGCAGAAAAACATTCAAAAACCATTGAGAAGTTAATGGATATCATCATACCACATTTGGTTAATTTAAATGCATGTTCTTACTTGCTACTTAATCAAGCAAAATCAGTCACAAAATGTTAAAAATAGTCAAAAACAGAGATATAGTATTCCTAACATAAAATCATGTAAACACTTAACAAATAGTATATTTTAGTCAACTATTTGGAAATTAACTTATCATATGGTATTCAAACATTGTGCAATAATGAGGCACTTTTGGGCCTCATCGGTAGACAAGTCTTCTATTTGAATTTTGGGTGGTGGCGAAAACCCTGCATGTTAGGCGAGCATTTCCTTCCACCCGTAGGGGGGTTTGGTGGGTGTTCCCATATGTTTTACCATATTGGTAGTCACATTTCCCTACCTAATATGCATAGGGGTTTTCCTTGTTCCCCAAGGTGAAGTTGACTGAATCTTCCACCCATGTTGTCTGCTTAAAATATATGCCCAAGGAGCTAGATAGGTTTTTGGGAATATTTCACCCAAGCATTCGAGAAAAAGGTCTACCCATTTCATTGCCCACCCTGATTCATTCTACCCTCTACCCATGACTACTGTCACCACCACTTGGCACATTTTTCCCACCCAGTAAGGTCTTCAAAATTTTGTGAGATATAAAATAGTAGGTGAGGAGGCATAAAAAATACTGACCCACACTCTTGGTGACTTACAGGGGCTTTTTACTCTGTAAAAAAAAGGACCCAGGAAGTATTTGAAAAACACTCTACAAAAGAAGAAAGGATGAATAGAGAAGGTAAGGAAAAATTATAGTGGAAAGAGGAAAACCATGGGTATGACAATAGCAAAAAGGGAAAAAAGAAAGCACAAAGGGGAGAGACCAAACAAGGCAGGAGAGAGGCACCCATGCACGAGGGAGAAAATACATAAGGGGAGAAAGGGAAAAAGGGTAGTTGTAAGGTGATTGCCATACTAAGTAATCATCAGAACAACAATAGCAAAATAGAGGAAACAAGGTAGAAGGAGAAAACAAGAGGGGACACAATGCTGAGTGTAATACCAAAAGAAGAGATACATAACTACTAGATGTATGATATATTTTCATAGAACAACAAACTACAGCTTTGGGTTCATGGGATGTTACCTAACATCGTGTACCCATAAATATACTCCTTTGTAGCCCAAAGCTAATTCAAGAACAAATATGTTACCATAAGCCATGATTTTGTGTAACTTTTAGCAATCTACCTATTATTGAATTGGCTTTCCATCTAGCATGTTTTGACCAGATTTGCCTCCTTCACAAGTATATCATGATCTCTTTGAGCTGCATTTGTCTTCTTGATGGCATATATAGGATGAGGAAAGCATCACTCCTGGATGATTTGATGAGGTGTGATCCACCAATTCACATAATTGTTGGCACACCAGTGAATCTAGTTTTTGTACGATACAATCAAGTGCCTTTTGGTCTTTATCCTTTATCCATTGGGCTACGAAGTCACAAAAGAAATAATTAGAAGAGAGAAAAAGTTCGTTTAGAAACTGAAATACTTGCCTGAAGTTCTTTCCTTTTTCTGAGTTCTGCCACTCTAGTGCACTTTTATTTAGCTATCAGCTTACGTACACAGAATTACGATGCAATTATTGTGTCACGATTATTGACTTACCCCAGAGTTTCATCCCGTGAACCTGCAATGATCAAACTAAATAGTATTAAAATTTAGGTACTTTCTGTAGTTCTGTTGGCATTGCAAACTCTTCTAAATCATGAAGAATTCATGATTTGATGGATCATCTTGCATACCGGTACTTATGCAATTGATGACCAATGTGGTAATAAATTTTTCCATGTGGGAGTCATATTCCTCTATTGGTATGTTTGGCAATAGGCTTCCATGTTGCTAGTATTTGGGATCTACCTATTGTGAAATCCTATCCTGGTATGCCTTCACCACCTCGGCATGTTTCTTCTTGTTGATTGAGCCTGTAGTTGTTAGGACCTCCTCAAGATTTGGGTGCTAACTAGTTAATCCATCATGAAGATGACTTGGCCCTTGCTCATCACACTCTAGGACATAGAAATGATGCAAAGATGCTCCCTATCTACACGTGGTGTTCCCACCCTGGTTGAGATCTTTCACTTTTTGGAAAAATGTGCAAGCATTGAAGTTGTCACTTTTAGAATTTGTACTTAAACTTCTCTTGCCTAGGATCGGTATGACATACATCCTTTGTGTTCCAATGGTTTATAGCATTGGATCCTTCACAGCTTGAGTTATCCATGGTGGATACTGTACTATAGGATGGGAAGTAGTGACAGATAGAAAAGGAGATGGTAAGGTGGAGTCTCCTAAAGATGTCATTCCTGCTTGAAGCAGGAGTTGCTCTACCAGTACAACCTCTTGGAAGACTTGATGGAATCTCCTTTCTCTAGATTAAAGTAGGAGGCCTATGTCCAAGCTTAGATCCTAAACATAGTACAAGTGATCTTGGATGGGTGACGACTGGTACTGAGGAAGAATCGTCCTCCAACTTCTCTCGAATCAAATGTTGAAGTTGAGGGATTTGAAATGTGCCCTCTTGATGAATGATAGATGCATCAAGAGTTGGAAGGGATCCATGGAGCCATCAAATGTGTCGATCAGAGCTCCCACAAAGTCCACCCATGAGTAGATAGTTCTTCACCCAAGGGTTTAGTACCAAAAAAGCACCCTTCCTTCTAAAGATATGACCAGAAGTCTGATCATGACATCCTCGTGGGTGATGTTGTGGAGGGATGCTAGTGCAACAACATCTTCAAGATGCTCCCAAGCCATTCCCAAGGTGCCATTGTATTTGGTTAGGGCCTTCAGGGTGCCCTTGGGAATCTCATGCGTGTAGTGGAGATTCAACGGATCAGTGTCGTTCCATTGGGGAACGAAAACTAAGCCATTAAGACACCAGTATTCAGAGGTCTTGGATGAGATGTCAAAGTAGGAGTCAGAGTCATCAAGTGAACATACTATATTTGCTTGCAAATTCAAGGCTGCTCACCATATCTTGAATCCTTGATGAGCACCATAAATGCTCATTTTATATACACTATTAAGGGGCATCATTACTGGTTTAATTAGAATTAGAGATATATTTTTATTTAACTTATGCATATAATTGATAGAAAATCCGGTATTATGCTTAACAAGTGTTTTTAGTGGAAACTGTGTATAAATGCAGGTTTTGTTACTAATATGGTGTTTTCCATTCTACACCCCACTTGGACCTAGTATGCTTCTTCTTCAATGATTCTAAAGCATATTGGAAAGGCACCTTACTCTGGTGCCTTACCCCCATACATGGGAGGCACCTTACTCCCATACATGGGGAGGTGCCTTACTGAGGTAGGCGCCTTACTCCCATACATTGGAGACACCCACATTGGAGATGCCATATGACCAAGTCAACATTGACTAGGTTGACCAAGGGGCTAAGGAGGAGGTTGCATGTGAAGACAAAGGAGAACTATTTTAATAATGCATTACTATTAAATTAGAATAAAGTATTTTTATTATTAACCGATTGGTCGGTTGACTTTGTAAAGCTCTTAAAGCATATTATTTTTAGGATGCATTAGTTTAGGATTTGTTTGTTACATACACCTAAGGATTTTATATATTTATCCTTCTCATGAACGGACATGCTTTAAAATAGGGAAATAAAATCTATGTAGAACCAATTGTAACTAATCATGTCATGTGATTAAATTAGATTAATTTGTTATTATAACAATATCTGGTTGCATTTTATATAAAGATGCAGACCAGATGAACAGGAGATCAATGATTAATTTTACATAGAACATTATTTCATTTCATTTCTTCTTTAATTGATTAAGAGTGCAACTCCTCTTATTCGAGCAAGCTCTACGTAGCTAGTCGGGCGGACTATCTGCGGGAGCTTGGGCCCACTCCCTGTAGTAGTCCTCCCCTATTTTATTTCTGTTATTTATTTTCCATAGATTAGATTTATTGCTTTATTTCTTGCTTTATTTAATTTTAGTTGTGTGTGTTTATTTTCTTGTACATTTATTTTCCCACACTTTATTTCCAGCATTGTAATTTATTTATTTAATTTTTCCACACTTAGTTTATTTGGTTTGGCTGAAATCCAAATGCACAAACATCCCCCACCAAACTAAATAAGGTATATACGGATTCATTCCCCAAAACTGCAGGCATATACTATGCATGACACTCATAAGTTTACGGACTTACCGGATTGATAATTTATGGAAGAGAAATGAATGTTTTTTGAGACATGATTTATGCTCACCATTTTGGCATCGTTGTCGGGGAGTGTCAAAACTGTAGTGTTCTGATTTACAGGTCAGATAAAAAACCCATTTAAAAATACCTATAGATCTTCTACTTGAGAAGTGTGAGTCCACCAAGGGCCTTTTTATAAGGTCAAAAATAGTTATCGGCATAGTTAGAGCCAAATACCATAGGCAACTGTTTGAATTTTCTAGCTTCTCAGGTAAATACGAGAATGAACCTGATGTACCATAATTAAGTGTAGAAGTAGGAATAAATTGTGTTGTTGAAAAAAAATTAGAAAAATCAGGCAATGAAGGATTTCCATCATGTTCTAAATGGTTTCAAGAAATCAAAAGAAATAGCACAACCCAGGTCTGATTAAAAATTTTTAGGGATGTGTTTTTATACATAAACTATTGGAAAATTATGCCTCCAAAAGCTTGGTTTTAACAATTAATTTTTTTTACAAGCTTAACGCTTTGCAACATATTGGCAATTTCTTTTAATGATGCAGGGAAAATGACAGAGCTGAATTTAAAAGAACATGTTGTTATGGAGTATGCTCTTCACTTGCGCTTAAGGTGACCTGGTGAATCAGAAACAAGCACATGTTTTTAAAATATTGCTATGCCCTATTTTCTTCAAGGTGCTAGCCCGCAGATAGTCATTTGTCGGCTTGCACATTTTACCGTAATGTTGAAAGAGTTTGGTTGTGAGGCCATGAAGGAAAATACTCTTCTCATGCTACAACTCATCAGACTAGTTGACAAAGAAGAAGATGATTTTTAGAAGACTAGTTTAGATGTAGGCATGGGGGAGACCCCACCTTCATCAATACCGCCAACAACACAATGGACGTTGTTTACAGTGTTCATGGAAAAAAAGAAAAAAATAAATCTTTTGCTAAAAAGGCTCCAAATTAAAATGTAAAGCTGAAATATAAGTTTTTTTACTACTTGTTGGAAGAGAGTATCCTCTTTCCCGAGGACCATCTTGGTCTAGAAGGGAAATGAGAAATCTCCAACCGATAGCTAAAAAAAAATAGGGGAGGAGCTTGGAAGAAATCAGATGTCACGAAGTCCACATGGTGCCTGAGCATGAAAAAAATATGAATGGGGCTCATAGTGGCCAAAAAAAAAATAGCACATAAATCTCATCAAAGCGTCTCATGAAAGATCACACCTGAACACCCAAAACATGCCATGGATGATGATGGAATTTTTATTTTTTATCCTCACTCTAGGAAAGAAACAAAATTATTAATCGTAATGCTATTCTAATTCTACCTGCGAAAGAAAAAAATTTGGAGGGGGGATCATTCTAATTCAGATGCACATGTGTCAAGGCTATATAAATTTTAATCAATGAAAAAAATGGGTGACATGTTCAGGATCACACCATGAGATATTAAAGATGCACAAAGTTATTTTTAATTACGACAATCCTTGCAATACATCGAAAGAGTTAGTGTTCTTAAGATATATCAAAATTCGGATTAAAATATTTTATACATGTTGTTAATGAGGAGTTGGGTATTGTAAAATCTTGGAGCTGCTAGATGTCATAAATCCTTCATAGTGGTACATGGAACGTAATTTTTGTACACCAGGTTGCATAGTGCCTGGCTCAATTATATGCAACCTCCACTTCCTAATGCATAGTGCCAATATGGCAGTTTTTACGGTAGCATTGTAGTCTGTTAAAAAAATATGAGAAAAAAATATAGGGAGGAGACAGAGTCTCATTATGGTGGAATAAAATGCCATATTTGTAAATATATGGTGAGGATCTGAAATCATGGAAGAAATCTGCTATCATAATGCAAATTTCTCACAAACAGATTGGTGGAGAAGATGTTCCAGTACACAACACGAAAAATTTCCAGGATGGGGTAATTGACAGACCTCCAGCTTGGCCACCTAAAATACCTAGCTCACATTGTTGCAGTTGAAATTCTATTATCTGATGCAGATGATGAAAAAAAAAGAGAAAAAAAAAGAAAAAAGAAAGAAAAAATGATGATAATCCAAGACCTGTTCTGGTCATGGAAGAATAGAAAAAAAAAAGAAGAAGAAAAAAATAGTTAGAATTTTATTAATGCTTTAGTTTAGTTTTTTTTATGTTTTGCAGGACATCATGAAGTGCAGAGATGTCATACCAATAGTTTCCATAAGTGCCTTAATATACAAGTAGGCATCTTACTCCGACATCCTACTCTGGTGGCACGACGATGGTGTGGTGCCTTACTCTGGTGGCACGGTGGTGGCGCAGTGCCTTACTCTAGTAGCATGACGGTGATGTGGCACCTTACTTTGGTGGCATGACGGTGGTGTAGTGCCTTATTGAGGTAGGCACCTTACTGAAGTAGGCGCCTTACTGAAGTAGATGCCTTACTCAGTAGGCACCTTACTCAAGTAGGCGCCTTACTCAGGTAGGCACCTTACTGAAGTAGGCACCTTACTCAGGTAGGTGCCTTACTGTAGCAAGCACCTTACTAAAGTAGGCACCTTACTTAGGTAGGCACCTTACTGAAGAAGACGCCTTACTCAGGTAGGCGCCTTACTGAAGTAGGTGCCTTACTGAAGTAGGTGCCTTACTGAAGTAGGTGCCTTACTAAGGTAGATGCCTTACTGAGGTAGGTGCCTTACTAAAGTAGGTGCCTTAATCAAGCAAGCACCTTGCTCCATCATTAGAGGTATACACCACTCAATTTCCATTAGTGGAGGGATGTTCCACTCAATTTCCATCAGTAGAGGCACTTGATCACAGTTGGAAGAGAAAAAAAATGGCACCTTGATGTCATACGTCAAGAGTGCATTGAGTATTTCAATAATAATAATAATAAGAGGACAAGAACCTTGATGTCTTGCATCAAGGGTGCCTCAATTATTATTATAAAAAAAATAAAAAAAGAGGGAAAAAGATAAAAATTCGCACATCATCTATCCTACTCAACATAAAATTTATTTTGTTGCTTTCGTGTATTGTAGGGAATGTGTCCGCATACAAGTTGCAGGTATCCTGAGAGCTAGGGCCTAACATGCACAAATTGCACTAAACTGCATTTTAGTTTTTCTTTTGTAAGGGAAGTGGCCTGATTGTACAAAAAATAGGCATATTGGAGACAAGGCCTAAATCGACTCAGCATCCATGAACCTGCACATTTTTTTAGAGATATAAATTTGATTGTTTCCATCCGGAGGAGATAGTCCCCATATGGGCATGGACGTGGGTGTTAATTTCCTACAAAGGGATGAGGTACCTACCTTTGTGCCTGGATGAAGCAGACACTGATGTGGCATGATAAAATTTTTGAAGAGCCTGATCAATTCTACAATAGTAGATAAATCAATGACTATTGACTTCTCAACAGTAAGAAGGTGCCTTGATACTCATTGCTAGAAACACGTAACTTCTGTGAGAAGCATAACAAAAAATAATTGAATGGTTGGGAAAGAGGAGTACTAAAAATATATATTTGCAGCTCTTCCTAGAGAAGAGAACTGCAGATCCACTTTATCCCAACATTGCTCAAACTTCTTCTCCCTAGATTGGGGGTTCCTCTTAATCAGTATGGAACCTAATGTTCAGAGGGCTGCAAACCTGTTGCATAGAGGGACCTATTACTGGTTATGAGGGCATCACCAATTTAAGTGGGAGAGGATTTGGGTGAACCTGTTCCTAGTGACAAGGGCATCACCAATTTAAAGTGGGGGAGAGGATGGGTGAACCTGAATCTCCAGCAAGAAAGAAAAAAGAAAAGAAAAAAGAAAAAAGAAAAGAAAAAAAAAAGCATCGATGCGATGCTGGACTTGTTAACGTCTGCACCTACAAAAGAATGCATACAGTGCAGTCGTATGTGCAACAAATTTCCCCTGTCTATTTTCATACGACACTTGCTTTCATTAAAAGAAATCCCTTATTTTACAGGAAAGGCGATGCATGACTCACGCAGAATAACTGGACTTCGTTTGCTGGAGGAGAACACCACAGAAAGAATGCCATGCTTTTATTGTTCTTTATCAACAATACGAATGGACACAAAATTTTACATCTACCTTTTGAAATATGGGATGAAAATTTAAAGAACTGCATCATTTTCCATATTATCATGCTCAGGGAAAGTGATATCTTCATTTATTGTGAGGATGCTTCTAACGTATTCACTGTACTGGCCTCACTACTGGAGTATCATTGCACATAGAAAGAACAATGGTGTGGAATATGAAGGCAACCAAAAAAAGAAATAAAAATTAAAAAGAAAAAAATCTCCAAGAGCATCAACGTCACCAACAATCTTATTTTTTCTAGAACACCTTGGTTACAGGTAACATGGAAATGTTTTTACACCACCAGCATTCTACAAATCGAAATCTACGAAATTCACCCAACATGGAAATATTTTTACACCACCAACATGCTACAGATCAGAATTTGCAAAATTCACCCAGATATGTACTGAGTTTTCTATTAATTATATGTACAATTATTTTAAAAATAATTTCTATTCTAAACTCAGTAGATGCCCTTTATAAATTCTTTCTATCGAAATCTCCCAGCCACATGATATACCTTGGATATAAAAAATTTAGTACCCCGGAATAATTGAAAAAAAAAAACTTCCAGGGGGGTTGTTGTCACGAGGACGTGACAATATTTAGGCATGGGGGGAAGAACAACAGTTCAGATAATTTTCCCCATTGCCTGACTCAGGCCTGTATTTTGGAGCAGAATAAGAATGCTTGGTTTTAATCCGGTAGTGGATTCACGGAGGAATAAAATAACACCCGCTCCACTCTGACATTCACATGAATAAATTGGCACTGCTGCATGAAAGGGGCTACGACATTCATGTGAATAAATTGGCACTGCTGCAACATGACAAACGCAATGCAAAAACACCCTAGAGTAATTGAAAAAAAAATAAGGGGAAGAGCTATGGCATTCACATGAAAATATTTGACATTTTGTTTCATTACTGCATTGTGATAAATTTGTAAGGTGGAATGCCAAAAAGAAGAAAAAAAAACATATATATATTTCAAGCGACTAACTTCAACATTTGATTTCTATGGACTTGCAATTTACTGTTTTTAACAATTATATGGCAGCATGTACCCAATGAAAAAAAATAGCAGTGCTCCATGAAAAACACAACAACGCTCCATAGGAAAAAACATCGCTCAATAGAAGACAACAGTGCTCCATGAAAAAAATAGCAGTGCTCCATGAAAAAAATATAGCAGTGCTTAATGAAAAAATAAAAAAAAAGAACAGTGCTTAATGAAAAAAAATAGAGATGTTGTTTTCTGCTCGTGTCGTAGTGTGCTTCTGCTTGTACCATAGTGTTTAATAAAGAAAAACACAGTGCAGTGTGCTTAATGAAAGAAACAGAGATGCTAAAGAAAATTTTTTTATTTCGAGGACTATTTTCTAGGGGTTGTTGTCATGAGGACGTGATAATATTTAGGCATGGGGGGATGATGAGCACCATAAATGCTCATTTTATATACACTATTAAGGGGCATCATCACTGGTTTAATTAGCATTAGAGATATATTTTTATTTAACTTATGCATATAATTGATAGAAAATCAAGTATTATGCTTAACGGGTGTTTTTAGTGGAAACTGTGTATAAATGCAAGTTTTGTTACTAATATGGTGTTTCCATTCTACACTCCACTTGGACCTGGTATGCTTATTCTTCAATTATTCTAAGGCATATTGTAAAGGCACCTTACTTTGGCACCTTACTCCCATACATGGGAGGCGCCTTACTCTAGCACCTTACTCCCATACATGGGGAGGTGCCTTACTGAGGTAGGCGCCTTACTCCCATACATGGGGAGGTGCCTTACTGAGGTAGGTGCCTTACTCCCATACATTGGAGACACCCGCATTGGAGATGCCATATGACCAAGTCAACATTGACTAGGTTGACCAAGGGGCTAAGGAGGAGGTTGCACGTGAAGACAAAGGAGAACTATTTTAATAATGCATTATTATTAAATTAGAATAAAGTATTTTTATTATTAACCGATTGGTCGGTTGACTTTGTAAAGCTCTTAAAGCATATTATTTTTAGGATGCATTAGTTTAGGATTTGTTTGTTATGTACACCTAAGGATTTTATATATTTATCCTTTTGGTAAACATACAAGCTTTAAAATAGGGAAATAAAATCTGTTTAGAACCAATTGTAACTAATCACGTCATGTGATTAAATTAGATTAATTTGTTATTGTAACAATATCTGGAAGTGTTTTATATAAATATGCAGGCCAGATGAATGGAGATCAATGATTAATTTTACACAAAACATTAATTCATTTCATTTCTTATTTAATTGATTAAGAGTGCAACTCCTCTTATTCGATCAAGCTCTATGTAGCTAGTCGGGCGGACTATCTGTGGGAGCTTGGGCCCACTCCCTGTAGTAGTCCTCCCCTCTTTTATTTCTATTATTTATTTCCATAGATTAGATTTATTGCTTTATTTACTGCTTTGTCTAATTTTAGTTGTGTGTGTGTTTATTTTTCTTGTACATTTATTTTCCCGCACTTTGTTTCAGCATTGTAATTTATTTATTTAATTTTTCCGCACTTAGTTTATTTAGTTTGGCTGAAATAAAAATGCACAAACATCCCACACACAACTAAATAAGGTATAGACAGATTCATTCCCCAACACTGCAGGCATATATTGTGTGTGACACTTGTAAGTTTACAAACTTATTGGATTTATAATTTATGGAAGAGAAATGAATATTTTTGAGACATGATTTCTACTCACCAATCCTCTAGGATGTTTGGATCTTTAGAATTAATAGGTGACTGATCTAATGATCTAGAAGTACCATTCAGTTAGAGTCGCCATGTGACTTTGAGAATATCTAGGTAAACCATAGAGTCACCAAACTCTAGTTTCCTAAAACATGGGGACTCAGTCGATCACTAGTAGAGTTGCCAAAAATTATGTGTCACCAATCTAGCTCCATGCACAGAGTGATGTGAACAAACCAGTGCCAAGCAGTTTAGAAAAACCACTATCAGGAGGGTGAGGTGGATGATATTCGAAGAACATCGATAACTCAGGGTGATTCTAGCTACTCTGCATCACAAAAGAAAAAGGGAAAAGATAAATGAGAAAGAAATAAATAACAAGTTGTAATTGAAATCACAAGGATGGTTATAATTGCATCAAAACCTATGTAGGTGCAATACCCCATCCAAAACATGGACTCCTACTATATATCTCTATCAGTAGCAAGCGAGAGGTGAATTATAATATCGACGAGCGGGTGCATGAGATCCAAGATGTAGAATCAAAGCACTCCTACTCGGTCGGTGTTAGAAAAAATAAACCCCCAACCCATATAATGAACACACTCCCCCTTAATCGCTCAAGCACACCCCATGAAATCCAAATACTAGAATAACATAGGATGACTTAGGCAAATAAAGAATTGAATATTCATACATTCAGTGAAGAACAAGTAGACACAATTAGAATCCAAATAATGTAGAATTGTATTTATAGAGGGGAAACCTTACATACAAATTATAATGGCTAAATATCCACCCTTTGGAATGACTGGAATTCCACTATTTATAACCACATTTACATTAGTTTTGAAATGTATACATTAATGGTGTTAGGTAGGAAGATGACCTTTGCAACTAATAGGTACCGCCCTAGTACATTGCTCTTCTGGAAAGAGGCCAATCTGGACCCTTCAATATTTTGCCTAGCTCATTATTGCTTAGTTGCCTCATCCTTATCCTCGACTGGTGATCTCTTGATTAGGTGGTGCATGATAGATAGTGTAGTTCCTTGAGAGCATCACACTAAAAATCTATAACTTTTATGTAAATTGTAAGATACCTAAATTTATGGAGTGGCAAACAAGTCTTTCATTTGAGTTTTAGGCAGTGGCAGGAACCTTGCATGTCAGGCAGGTATTTTCTTCCACCTGCAAGGGGTTTAGTGGGTGTTTCCATATGTTCTTCTAGATTGGTAGTTGCATTTCCCCACCCAATATGGGTAGGGATTTTTCTTGTTCTCCAAGGAAAATTTCATTGAATCTTCCACCCATGTTGGCTACTTAAAACATTTGCCTAAGGAGCTGGGTGGGTTTTTGAGAATATTCTACCTAGGAATTCGATACAAATGTCTGCCCATTCCATGGCCCACCCTACTTCATTCTGCCATCTTCCCATGACTGCTACCACTGCCACTTGGTACCTTTCACCCACCCAGTAATGTATTTAAAATTTGGCAAGCTCTAAAAGAGTGGGTGAGGAGGCGTAAAAAATCTTGACCCACATGTAGGCATCAAATGTTTCTAGCCAAGGTCTACCTAAGATGAGTGGATAACCACCCAACTTCGACTTGGATTGTAACACTAGAAATTTTTTTGGGTATTCCCATATATCCACTATGACTATTATGTCTTCCAACATTCCCTTAGGGAGTACTGTAGACCTATCAACCAACTGAAGGACGGTTATGGATGGATTCATATTGGTCATTCTATGTTTTTGCATGGTATCCTTGGGCATGACATTAATGATAGCCCTAAAATCTATTAATGTATTGGGTAAGGCATAGCCTCCAATTTTTACAATTAAAATGAGGCTTCCTAGGTATGAATATTTATGGTTGTAGGTGTTTCCTTACATAATATCAACTAATTGACCTACCAAATTCATTGCCTTTGCTAGTTTTTTTCCTGGTTTTCTCAAACATAATTTCCTTATGGCCTTTGTATAGATTTTAATGTCTCTTATGGCCTAAAAAATAGGGATTGTGATTGTTAAATTTTTTATACTAGAAAGAATGTCAAATTCTGGTTGTATTAGCTTTCTGGTTTCTTGCAACCTTTTTGGAAAAGGTGGATCCTCTTCTATAGTATTTATAGATACTGGTTCATATTCTACTTCCTCTATAAGAGGTGATTCCTATTTTTCTAAATCTATTTTTTCCTTCTCTTCTAACAAAGGAGCTATTTCTAAACCTACCTGTTTACCTGACCTTAATTATAAAAGACTAAAATTTACTTTGATATTATACATAGGGTACATCTCATTGTCCATTTGGTATGCTGGCTATATTTTGTTGTTTAAATTAGACATGGGTTGTGCCAAAATTTGAGCACGTATCAAAGTAGGGGGAGCTAGCAGAATCTATTATCGTGGGACTTGTGCATGTTGTGGATTTGGGCTCCAAGAATTTTGATTTTTCCACTGTGGTATAGGCTGTTTATGTGGCATCCATGGATAAGGATTATAAGGATTTGCTCCTTAGGGGGTATATGCCCAAGGTTGTTGTCCCCACCAATCCATATTGGATGGCTAAACTTGACCTTGGTTCTGATAATTGTTTCCCCCATGGTATGACATTCCTGTTGGCATGTTGTTTCCATGAAGTATGCTTCCATTACATCAGGATATTCTCTATATTTTGGTAATTGCGGGTATAATTTTATCTTATGATCTTTTTGACACACAACACATACTCTAACTTTGTTCTCTGGACATTCATTTCTATGGTATTTTCTTCTATATTTAGGATTAAACTAGGCTAATGCTATCTCATTCTCCTGCTTCTTTCTCTAAAGCAAAAGAGTGTCCATTTGAAATGCAAGAGATGTCAACATCTCACTCTTGAGGTCTTCTAGCATATTTTCTATCTCTATTTTGGTGATTGTGGCTGATTGTTTAATTTATATGGTGGTTAATTTATCCTTCCTTCTTGAATAGTTCTGGCATAACTATTGGATATCAGACATTTGATGCGGATAAATTTCTCCTCCAAAAATCATGTTAAGCACTTCAAGAGATTCATTAGTAAGCCCCTTCAAAAAATACTTCTTAAGGACCTATCACCTAGTTTTGCATGGGGAGTATAGCCACCTAAAACATGTCATATTTAGGAGGCTACTCATATGGGCACCTTTGTAGACCATATGAATGACCTTGGACCTTTCCAAGACCAAGCAGTGGTTTTAACCACTTATTTTAGGCATCCTAGGACCTTTCAGCCTTAGTCGTGGGTGACATCCATAGCTAAGATCTTAGACGTGGCTGACAACCATGACTACGGGAAGCCTACCTCCTAGAAGTTGTTTACAACCACTACTATGGGAAGCCTACCCCCTAGCCTTGGTTGACAATCATGGCTACATGAAGCCTACCTCCTGGCTGTGGTTGACAACTGTGGCTAGGATCCTAGCCACACTGAGCAACCACAACTAGCCCTGTAACAAACTCGTGTGACTATATCCAAGTAAAAATAGTTGCAACAATCAAATTTCAATGGTTTTGAAGTTATTTGGGCTTAGAAGCATCTAGAAGCTTCCTCCCAATTGCCAATTCTTGTTCTTGGCTTCTCCATGAAGCTAGAGCAAGGATTTTGGGAGTCTATTTAAGACCCCAATTTCAAAGAGCAAACCTAAAATAATATCTTGATTGCATCATAGTGAAGTCCTACCGAACTGGAGAGTCAATTGCACCTTGTGGAGAGTATGGAGATGCTACCCAAATCTAGTTTGACAACCAACTTTGCAACAATGGAGCTTCCAAAGGCTTGAGAAGCAAACCTCACAATTATACACCAATTCAATGTGAATTCAAGAAAATTCAAATGCCAATTTTTTCTAGAACATCGAGGCAACCCTTGATCATCAATTCCTTGGAGGATTTGAGAGTTTATGGCCCTGGTTGCAAGAGAAAGGGAAGTTTTCCCATAGCTGCGGCTAACAGAGCTAGTTGCTTTAAGCATCCGTGGCTAGGGTTTGATGCCCTCTTTCCTCCATTTTAGCAGTAGATTTCCACTTCTATTCATGTAATTAGTTAGATATAGCTTAGATTAACCTTCATTTGCACATTTGTATGATTAATTAGCATAATTTGAGGTAGCCTTGCCCTTATTTTGGTAATAATTTCTAGTTTTCATCATTATTCATAGAGTATATCTATTTCATACCTTGATTGCAAATTATGTATTAGATTGACTAGATCTATTATTTTGAAAGCATGATTTATCATGATTTAGACATTTTATAAGCACATTTACAAGTCTTCATGCTTTCTTTGAATATTTGCTATATTTCTTGCAATTCCTTGATTAAAACCTCATCATGAGGCCTCATAAGCTTCTAATTGTGCTTTGTTGTTTCTTGAATGTAGATTATATATTCTTGACATATTTTAAGCATTCTTAGCATCAAATTCCTCCAAGCAAGTGAGAATAAGGCATCCATAATCCTTACATAGTTCGTGTCGAGTCTAGAAAATCTGTGGCTTCGAAACATTGTATTCATTGTATCAAGATTTTGGTATCCCTTGGAGGGACCTACTTGTAACTAAGATTTATCATGATTTAATAAAATAAGGCTTCACATTATTGTTAATTCATTGTTTTACATGCTTTAATATTTGGTATAAATGATGCATTAGCTTAGGTGCATGTTTTCTAGGATGGTATAGGGAGATCTTTGCAGGTTAAAGCTAAATCTATCCCAATATTCTTCTAATGACTCACCTTCCTTTTGACTAATATCTAGGACTTCTTCTCTAGAATCCTATGCTCTGCCAAAGTCTTAGTACTTATATAGGAAGATTTTTTTCATGTATTCCCAGTTAGTGATCTATTTATTTCCTAAACTAATGAACCAAAGTAAGGTTGAATCATCTAGAGTGGAGGAGAATAATTTTAATTTTTGAGCATCGATTTTATAATATACTGACCTGCATAGTATGTTAAACTTGAAAATAAATATGTCAAAATATTTTGTTTGAAATCCTTTGAATATTAAAAGGTGAGTAGGAGATATATGTTTCATATTTTTATCTCCTCTTACCTCCTTGATTGGGAAGTTAAAACTAGTGGATGTTTCTTTTACTTTAGCCATATTTTCTAAATACAGGGTTTCAACACCTGCTGCTTCCAAGACAACTTTCAAGGCTCCTAACTCATTTAGTTTATCCTATAGAAGGATTTATAACTCAATGTTTAAAAATTTTCCTCGACAACAATGCCAAAATGTTGGGCAAAACATTGGTTAATTCCTATGGTTTAATTCATTGCCTCCATTTAATTGTCAACTCGGGATAACTCGTAAACTTGTGAAATATCATGCACAATATATGCTTGTAATTCCTAATGAGATGAGTTCTCAAGATTCTATGGTTTGGGGGTGCGTTTTTGTGGTAAATTTCTTGTTATTTATCCAAACCATTAATCTATTTTATATTATCAAAGAATGACTGAATTGTACTATAAAATTAAAAATGCACACTTGTTGGAAAAGTACAGAAAACAAGGGAAAGCTATAGAACTAAACTAATTTGTAGAAAATATAGAAAACAAAAAATAAATAAAACAATAGAAAGTAAGTAAAAATGTGGGAGGAATACTATTGGGAGTGGTCCCAAGCTTCCAGCAGATTCTGCCCAAATCAATTCATTCACCGGATGCTAGTTTGAGACTTGATAAAACACTCAAATAAATTGTATTGTATTTCAAATTTAGAAAAATTACATATATAATCCGGGATTATATTTTAGGGGTGGTATGTGCATTTATATAGTGCATGACCATCCTCGATTACAAGCTTAGGCAAGTCTATTTTAGAATTGTAGTTACAACAAACACACACAAAATAGTCACAAACAATGAACGCACGCTAATTTTATCCTTTGTAGGACAAATTAGGCGTGTTCTATTTATTGATGAAATATACCTATAATTATATTGCAAATTGATATCAGTAAAATCAATTTGCGTGTTTGCTCTATTTACATGTTTTTTTAGCCATTAATGAGAAATGGATAATTTATTCAAGTTCACACTGTTGTATTTCATCTGCATATATCATTGGAAACTGCCATTCCATTTTTTATGAAAACATGGTTCTTGTTATACTTCTACTTGATAGGAGTCAGGCGCCATCTAGCCTATCATTGAGAATCAGGCACTTTTGACTCCAAATTCAGGAGTCAGGCATTGTTGACCCCAAAGCTAGAAGTCATATGCCTTTGGTCTCAAAGTTGAGAGTCAGGCACCTTTGACCCTGAAGGTGGGAGTTAGGCATTGTTGACTCTAAAGTCATGAGTCAAGTGCCATAGACCCCAAAGTTGGAAGTCATGTACCTTTGGTCCCAATTTCGGGAGTCAGGTGCCTTTGATCCTAAAGTTGGGAGTCATATGCCTTAACACAACATATGTATCTTTTGTTGTGGTCATCGTTGCCCTTATGTTTCCACCATAAAACAGGAAGTGCTAGGTCCACATGGGACCTTAACATAAATATAAAGAAAATATAGCAAAATCATTGAATCTACACATAAATCACACTAAAAATATATATTAGAGAATATACTCAATTTATATTAAATATATATATATATATATATATAATTTTTATTAAAAAGTACATCTTATCAATATAATGCCATAGTATATATTATAAATCCATACAAAAATATGAGCATTTTTTGTGCTCATCACCCGACTAGCCAAATGGGAGCCATCAGAAGGGCTGAAAATGATGTTCAAACTCTAATGGTCAAAAATTGACCATTGGCGATGGCTGTCACGGGCATTGGTGGTGGCCATGGCGACTGTCGGGGCCCTGAGCAGAAGCAAACCTTAGGATTATTTTTGATTTTTTTGATGAATGTTTTAAATTTTTGATGTTTGTGATGAATTTGATTGATTTTTTTGATGTTTTTGATTGATTTTTTTTTTAATTGCATGATGGTGAGGATCAGACTCTGATAGCTTGGGCTAGGGAGCCTAATCTATTCTTGGAGCTATGACCATTATTAGATGATGATGACTAGAAGTGGTTTGAGGTGATTGGCCTCAAATAGGTTGTGCATCTATCGACTATAATGTCGGACCAGTCTTACCTCACGGTCCTGGCTCATCGATGGGATAGTAGGACCAACACATTCCATCTCCCCACTGGTGAGATGATGGTGATGTTGGAGGATGTCTACCAGATTTTTAGGATCCCCATAGATGGATTGGCTATCACTTCTTCTCTGATGCTAGATCAGGAGATAATTTTAGAGTGGGTTTTTGGTGCCAGGGTGATAGAGGCACTGGGAGATATAGATCATGGTGGGGTCCTAGTCCAGAGGTGGTATGAGAGATGCATATTCTCTCGGTGCCAGGTAGTGTTGATGCACATCATCTCGAATGTGCTACTACCAGACTCATCAGGAGTGAGGTTCCCTTGGAACCTCCTAGACATGGTGCAAGACCTAGTGGAGTGTGACCCATAGGACCTAGTGATTATGGCATGGGGGAGCACACTCTTAGCACATCTCTATGATGAGCTATATGAGATACAACATCGAGGGTGAGTGGGAGTGGGATGCAGTCTACTACTTCAGATCTAGGGATGGGAGCATATCTAGGTAGATCGACCTACTAGATTACCGGTGTCCTAAGCTGACTTAGATGATGATGATATTGGCTATGCAACATGGTGGCCATGAGATGAGGATACTAGCCAGAGTTGACCACATGGAGGTATGCTAGCACACTATACTGAGTCACTAGAGGGACTACAACCTGGTCAGATTATATGGAGGCCCTACTTAGATTATCCTAATTAGCTTGAGGTAGGGAGGTACCTAGCTAGAGTGAGGCATGGTAGATGGCTCATGGGGCACCATAGGAAGGAGAGAGAGTATTTCCATTACTCTCAGGTCACTAGGCAGTTTGGCATAGCCCAGGATGTGCTAGAGGAGCCAATCCTCTATCATTGCAGGTATGCCAAGATACAATTTGAGCCACCTTAGGTAGAGCAACTATCAGAGGAGGTGGACCCTCCAGTTGTAGAGATAGGTTTAGAGGACCCAGGGACCACTTTTGAGTATGATACTTGGTGGGTCTCTTGGCTATGGCATGGTGGTGGACCTATGGGTAGATCCTAGAGAGGTGGTAGTAGAGGAGGGTGGTGATGATGATGAGCGATGAGTGCATCATAGGATGGAGGGTGAGTGGGGGTAGGTAGTAGGATATCTAGATGAGCCCTAGGTTGAGGAGGAGGGTGAGGAGGATGCCTTGAGTGATGAGGTAGCATAACTATGGGCATAGGTGTAGAGTTTATAGGTATAATTATAGACTTTCTAGAGGTAGTTGATGGAGTGAGATACATCTCTTGCTACTACTCAAAGTTAGCTGAGTGTTGGATAGTAGTTATGGTAGGGGTACATTGAGGAGAGAGCTACTCTCTAGGCTTATGTGGATATGGCCATAATGTGATAGATACTCTATGTACATAGTTGGTGACCAAGACCATTGAGATAGATGTTAGGACTATGAAGAGGGATGCTCTCAGAGTTCAGCTAGCGGCTACACCTATAGGCTTAGGGTAGGCTATAGTAGGTGCATAGGCTATAGGGGATGTGAGAATTGTAGGCATAGATGGCTAGATATTATATAAGGTTAGATGATCTTATATTAGTGACTTGGAGAATTAGATAGAATGATGTTGGTGGTACTCTACCTATGTGGTATTATAGGAGGATTTATCATAGTAGTTAGAGTGAGTGATGGATAGTCATCATGTAGCATCATCATAGGTTGAGATATTCCATTGAGATTAGAGGCTAGTGGTTCTCAATATTTTTAGAGCAAAGGGTGGAGGTGAGAGCAGTGGTGCAGGGTCAACCTGAATGATCTATTTATGCTCTACATTTTTAGAGTGTAAGGTTTGAGGACCTACTCTAGTTGTAGCCTATGGGCATTTTATACTTTATGTATTCACACACACACACACACACATATATATATATGATATCTTCTTTTATGGCTCATTATGTGTTATGGTTTTGATTTATGTTTATGTTATGGATGCATGTATGTAATGCTTATATGATGATGTAATGTTCTATATGCGATGTACTAATGACATGCAATAGTTAGATGATTGATGATTAGATGTTGTGATCTAGATGTGTAGATGTACTACTATGTATGCTTATATGGATGCAGTAGTGAATGTTAAATGCATGTTTTGATTTGTTTAATTGTTTATGCATTTAATCTATGTTTATATGATATGGTGGATGTAATGCATTAATTTCATGTGGATGGTCTAATGCAAATGAACTTGTATGCTTTAATCACTTAAAACATAATGAATGAATCTAATATGTGTTTAACAAACTAATGGTAGACACCACAAAATGTATAAAAATCATGAATGAAAATGTTAACTCTTATCATAAGAATTAATCATGTATACATCCATATGTGAGATGAAATGATGTGAGATGTAGGGGCTTTCCCTATAAGCTTCTGCAAACTAAAATATATGCATAAAATAGTCAGTGGCCATCTAAATATCATTGTTGATATCCATCTGATATCTATCCTATTCTATGAACACCCCTTAATAAACAAAAGTTCATAAGGAAAATTATGATTGTTTGATGAGATGATTTGTTGCTATGAGGGGATTTTTGAGGTTTTCCATGAGACTCAAACACCCTAGTTGATTGATCAAAAGTTGTATAATGACTACACAAGACTCTTGAAAGATACAAGCCTATTAAGAAGACCCAGATATTCACTATCCCTATGTGTGCAAAGTGAATATATTAGATGAGGCATAAGACTACCTCATTGCTAGGTGGGTTTCATTCAACCCATTGTTGTAATGAGGATCACCATATGGTCATCATGATCCTAAGTTTGGACGTAGTTAGACTAGACTACTAGGCAATACAAGCCACCTAAAGCTAGCTCATCCATAAGCTGACATTGGTCTATACAAAATAAGGTCGCTAATGTGATAGACATATCACCATGCGTAAGGCTACTCCATTGCTAGGTGGGTTTCATTCAACCCATTGTTGTAATGGAGATCACCCCATGGCATTTGAATACTGAAGATTCCAGGGATTCAAGCTCGTTACCCCCTTCTTTTATTTTAATTGCTTGGGATACTTGCTCATGCTTAGTGATGAAAATCACTATTTATTTTGCATTTTTTGTTTTATTTTTGAGCAAGGGATTTGCTTAGTGATGAAAATCACTATTTATTTTGCTTTGCTTTGGGAATTTGCTCATTTTGTGTAAGAGCAAGGGATTTTTTGGGTAGGGGGAGCTTGTCCTTTTGTCAATTATCAACATTCTAGACCATGCACATAATAATATGAGCAAGGAAAACCTTTCGCTTAAGGTGACAAGGACCACTTTGTAGTGTCATCCTTCCTTGTTCAAACTAGGATTGTTAATGTTTAAAATTGTGTTGGGATTTTGATATATGCAAGGTACTATCAAAACTAGACCTTACCTCCAAAAGCCAAGATAGCTTTCTACAAAATCTGAAAAGATAACTAGGGATGGTTGAATGACCGAAAAACCCTAGTATACACCTTATAGCAACTGATTAAATGTGTTGAAAAACATAGTTACTCACAATGGAAATATGAATGATAAGGATATGTGGATTCATGATTGACATACAAACATGGTGTCATTCGTAAGAATGTAAACACAACCTATCCTAATGCAAGTGTAATGGATGAAGATGCCTAATGCAATGCAATTAATGAGTGCATATAATGAAAATGCATAATGTAAATGCAAATGTTTTTGTGTTTTAATGTTTTGAATTGTTTTTGTGATTTTATGTTTTCTGATTTGTTTGGATTTTTGATGATTTTTATTGTTTTTGTGATTTTGATTGTTTTATGAATTATGTATAAAATACCCATAGATGAAGAATGTTGAGAGGTTCAGGCTCTTCAACACCTTCTAGCGAAGTTAGGTGATAAGTTCTAGGTCCTATCTTCTCTGTTATGATGAAGGGACCTAACCAATTGGTCATAAATTTATCTCTTAGATGAGGTGGTAGGTTTGAGTTCTGTTGGTTCTATTTAAGCACAAGATCCCCAACCTTAAAGTCTCTTGGATGGACTTTAGTATTATAAGCTCATTTAATATGATCTTGGTAAATATGGAGATGCTCAAGAGCATTCACTCATCGTTCATCAAGAAGGGTCAATTGATCTAGGTGAGCTTGTCATGAAGTGTCATCATCGATGAACTCTTTCAATGAGACTCATAATGATGGAATTTCTAATTCCAAGGGCATAATGGCCTCAATGCCATAGACTAGTAAAAATGGGGTTGCCCTAGTGGGTGTTTGAATGCTAGTGCGATAAGCCCACAAAGCTAGAGGTAATTGAAGGTGCCAATCCTTATGATTATCCTTAATGATTTTCTTCAATATGGCAACTATTATTTTGTTAGAGGCCTCTGCTTGCCCATTTTCTTATGGATAATATGGTGTTGCAAAGTTGTGTTGAATGTTATATTTGGATGTTAAAGCCCACACATATTTGTTCTTAAATGATGTTCCATTATCCGATATGATTTTGGATGGAATACCAAAATGACATATAATATTATGGAGTATAAACTCCACAATACGAGGTCCAGTCATAGAGGTCAAAGGGATTGCTTCCACCCATTTAGTAAAGTACTCAGTGGCCATGATGATGAATGTGTGGTGGCTTAATGAAGGAGGAGAGATCTTCCCAATTAGATCGAATCCCCACTGAGAAAAAGGCCAAGCTGATTGAATCGGTTGCAAGGCCTGAGATGGTAGGTGCATGAGATTAGCATGATGCTAATATTTAATGCATTTCCTAACATATGTGCAACAATCCTTCTCCATCATGGGCCAATAATAGCCCATTCTAAGGATGCACTTAATGATGGCCATGTCACTAAAATGGCCATCATAGGTACCATCGTGAGCTTGCAAGATTGCCCAAGCAGATTCTTGGGGCTCGAGACAATGAAGGAGGACTCCATCATAGCTCCATCGATATAAAATATCTCCTAGCAAGACATATCTAGTCACTTTCTATTTAAATGCTCTTTTTGTGGCATGCGATAATCCCTGAGGGATAATACCAAGCTTTAGGTAATATTTTAATTGGATGAGCCAATCTTGATAAGCTATAGCTTCAACTGTCTGAATGACTTGTTCCCATTATGATTCATTTTGCACAAATGCAGATTGGGAGATAACCTTATGATGAATGGTAGTACCATTCTCTGAAGGACCCTATGAGATCAAGGACCCCTAGGATGCCTATGTCAGAAAGTCTCATGCTTTGTAGAACCATTCATGGTTTGGTTCTATCTGAATCATGTGGATTGATTCCTTCTTGTTTGGAGCCTCATGCAACATCATGGATTGTGAGAGCATCTTGACCTGGATGGTAGTAAAATCAATGAAAGGATTCTGAGGGATTAAGGATCCCAAAGAGGCCATTGTATCTACAAATCGATTAGATGTATGAGGGACTACCTCGATGTCATACCAATCTAGTTGGGCTAGATATGTGTCCACAAGCTCTTTGTAAGATTTCAATATGGGACATCTACATTGATAAATTCCTTTCACTTGGTTAACTATGAGCAAGGAGTCACCAAAGATATTTAGCTTTTTAATCTTCATGGTGATAGTTATTTGGAGACCCAAGATTAGAGCCTCGTATTCAATATTATTGTTGGTGCAAGGGAAGTCGAGTTTAAAATACAAGGGCATTGGAGCTCCTTGTGGTATGAAAAACATGATCCCTATACCACCCCCTTGCTCACATTTCGAACCATCGAAGAACAAAGTCATATCTGCTTTGTTATCTAGTTCTTCAAGTTTGGGTGACTCTGATAATGCAAAGATTGCATCATCAGGAAGTTCTATGATAAGAGGCCTATCATCCTGAAGAGGTGCCTCTACTAGTTGATCAACTATGACCTATCCTTTGATGGAATTTTGACTAATAAATTCTAGATCAAATTCTATCAATAGCATGATCCACTTTGCAGTACATGTATTATGATAAGTTCGACTCATCATGTACTACAAAGGATTTTGTTTGGATATGACATACGTAGTATGACTTAGCATATAGTGGTGCAACTTCTTAGTAGCAAAAACCACTACTAAATAGAGCTTTTCGATGTATGCATATTTTAGCTCGTAGTTGACCAGGGTTCGACTAATGTAATATATAGCTCTTTGTCTTCTTTGTTCTTCTGGGCTAACATGGTTCCTAATGCAAAGTCCATGGCTGATATATATAGTAAAAAAGGTACATCTGGTCTAGGTGGAGCTAATACTGGTGGCATCACTAGGTATTGTTTGATCTCAGCAAAGGCTTTCTGATAGTCTTCATCCCAATTGAATGGGACCCCCTTATGTAGTAGTCGATTCATGGGTCGACATTTATCCGATAACTGTGCATGATGAAGTGCTTAATGGATGCTACTTTGCCCTGTAGGCTTCGAAGTTCTTTGATGTTTGTTGGGGGAAGCATTTCCAAAATAGCTTTGACTTTTGTTGGATCAACTTTGATCCCTCATTTAGAAATGATGAATCCCAAGAGTTTTCTTGATGTAACACCAAAAACACATTTCTTGGGGTTCAACTTGACATTATGCTCTATCAGGTGATCGAAGACTTTTCATAGAACATCTGCATGCTCTTCATGCAATAATGACTTGGCAAGCAAATCATCAATATAATCCTCTAGGATTTTATGCATGTAGTCATGGAAAATGTATGTCATGGCCCATTGATATGTGGCACCAATATTTTTGAGGCTAAATGGCATAACTTTGTAGCAAAATGTACCCCATGGAGTGGTAAAGGTTGTTTTATGTTGATCCTCGGGTTTGACCCAAATCTGATTATAGCTAGAGAAACCATCCATGAGAGATAACATCTCATGACCAATGGTTGCATCTACAAGAGCATCAATATTTGGCAATGAGAATGCATCCTTTGGTGTTGCCTTATTTAGGTCTCTAAAGTCCATACAAATATGGATCCTCCCATCAGGTTTTCCTATAGGTACCATGTTTGATACCCATTCTGGATAGTCGATGGGTTGAATGAACTCTACATCCAATAACTTTTGCAATTCATATTTTACCATCAAAGCGATGGTTGGATGCATCCTTCTTAGTTTTTTCTTGACAAGTTTCATCTTAGGGTCCAATGAAAGGTTATGAGTAACCAATTTTGGATCTAGACCCGACATGTCTTTGTATGTCCAAGCAAAAATGTTAGGTCTATCTTTCAATAGAGGTATGAGGATGGCTCATTCCTCAGGAGATAAACTTTCTCCAAACTTGAATTTCTTAGGATGGTTAGGATCTGAACTAATATCCACTTTGAAAGTCTCCTCTATTAACATGTGGGATCCCTCCTCAAGCTGGTGAGGTGTAGGGATCAAATGGATGTCATCTATTGGGTTTAGGTGATCTACCATGTCAGGTTCAACCTCAATATTATAGACATCATGAGCATAGCCTAGGGTAAAATGGAAAGGTTGTAACATTTCTTCATAGGGGAAGAAATCCTCAGGTGATAAGGGTATCATAGCATGATCAAATTCAATGGCCTCAAGGTTGAGGTACAATGGCTTTGAAGGGTCACTTGGGTTATGGAGTGGTGCAGTTAAATCAATGGAGATCATATTAATGGATAGTTAGTATTTATATGGCATGGAGTATATATTTGTTATGGGTAGTTGATATAGGTGTGGTTGATAGGGGTTTCTAGATCTATAATAAGTTAACATCTATATCGAGTTATTGAGATGATGAAGGTGATGAGGACCTAAATAGGTAATTTTAGTTTCATCCTCATACTCATCATCCTCATCTACCCAATCATTTTCAAAAATATATTCTGATTTTGATTCTTCATATATGATAGACCTTTGATATACTACATCATCATGATATACTGTAGGTGGTTCTATAGCAACCATAGTGATTGGGTGATGATCCCTCCATAGATGAGAAGGGTTGGGATCAGTGTATGGATTCCAATCAATATCTTCCCCAAAGCCTAAGCTTAGGCATTGTAAGGAATTAGCTAGGAGCTCATTCATCCTATGGATAGAATACCCTAATCCAAATTTATTTGTTGGTAGTTGATATTGTGGTTGATAGGGTGTTCTATGACCCTACTCATATATACCTAATCCATTATCATGCCAATGACAATGGTAAAAGTATCTTAGAGTAAACTTGAGGTTTGATATGTAATAGATATTTCCTATAAAAGGTTTATCATCATGATTGATAATAGGAGAATGGTTTGAGGCTTGGTCAAAACCTCCATAGATAAAATTAGTTTGGTTAGGTGGTATCCCTAGAGGTACCACCATCCCAATGGGAAATGGAGGAACTTGAGGTCTCCCCATATCTTGTATAGACTCGATTATTGGTGTAAAGGTTATATTTTGAACCAAATATTCTGTGAGTCTAGGATTGACTAAATGCACCATCACCTGAGGTGTGGATGATCCAATCGATGAAGTAGGTGATGTAGGTTGAGGTATCTCCTCCATTATGTCAGGTGACTCTTCCTCTTCCATGGGAATATGAATCTCTATTATAGATATATTTGGGATGACTTTAGGCTCATCTACCATGGGTGCCTTTAGCTTCTATTTATTCTTTGGATTAGATGATGATGATGGTTTATTAGAAGTAGGTTTTAGTTTAGGTGATGATGGTGGTGCTAATGTAGATGGATCAACATGCACTAACTTAGACTTGCACTCTGGATGCTTAATAGGTGAAGTGGGTCTTATGTCTAGATGCGTAGATGGAAGGATGAACTCTCTTGGATTGCTAACTTGGTTAACATATTTAAAGGGCTCATCATCTGAAGGGATGACATGGATGTTTCCTTCATGAATATATTTAATGCATTGATGTAATATGGAAGGAACACACTTCATATCATGGATCCAAGGTTGACCAAGCAAGATGTTATATTGCATGGAGCCTTCCAGCACATGGCATAAAATATATATGGTTTTCAATCCTACTTGGATAGGTAACACTATGGTACCAACTATCGAGCATAATGCATCATTAAATGCTCATAATGTGAAAGTTGATGCCACTATGTGTGACTCTAGAATGCTAAGATGTCCTAAAGCATTCATTGTTATGATGTTAATCGATGAGCCTATATCGATTAACACTCACTTGAATGAAATCTGATTTATACAAGTGATAATATGCAATGGTGGATCCACTACATTAGTTGAAACCTTCTTGATTTTATGATCATGAAAAGTGATCACAGGCTCTTTGCATTGTTGGATGTGCCCCACAAAATTAGTGAAAGCATTGGGATCCTAAGGCTGAAGCTCAATGGATTTTAGGATTTCCATGAGCACTTCCCTATGCCTAGGGGATTGAACTATAAGCTCATAGATTGAGAGCTTAGCTGAGGCCATTTGTAGACTCTGAGTTAGTCTATTTCTAATAGTAATCATCGGTTGTGTTGGTGGACTTGGTAGTAGATTTTGCACTAGCCTTTGTTGTGGTGTAGTAGGTATTCTAATGGGAGCTATGGGTGGCTCAGGTTGGTTATACCTCTTATTGTGGGTTACTATGTTGATCATGCCAATGAACCCCTATGTGGGTGGATCTATGTGAATCTCATTGACATGCCCCATCTGATTACCTTTAACCTCATGGTTGGGCAAGGGCTCTTTGAATATTCCTAGTTGTTGATTATCTGGGGCTAGAGGATTATCTATTTGTAGTTGGTTCTTATCCAACATATTTTGTACTAGGTTTTTAAAATCGTAGCACCCTTGGATATCATGTCCATTTTGTCTATGATAAGAACAATACTGATCCTCTCTATACCCTTTCATCTTTGGGTGTATTGGATCTAGCAATTTGATTTTGGGTAATGTTATCACTTTGGCCTCGCATAGTCTATTAAATAAGGATGCCAAAGACTTAGGTAATGGCATGTATGTATGAGGTGGATGATGTTGTTTGTCCTTACCCTAATTCTTGTTGCGTTGGTTATTATATTGTGTAGGAGGGGTTGAGCCTGATAGTTAGGCTATTGTTGGGACTTCTCCACTTTTGGAACATTTAGAATAACCTGATTGACAGGTGCTGGTTTTACTTGATGATTGTTATTGCGAGGGTTCTTGTTCCATTCTTTCTTTTAGAGTTTAATATCACCCTCCTAGATTTTAATGTCTTCTATCACTTTGGCTTGCGCTAAAGCTTCTTCAAATGTTTTGGTACTACTATAATTGTAATAACAATGATATATGCTTAGAGTAACTTTTAGTGAACATCCATGTTAACTCAAAAATAGGAATGGTAAATGGTAATTTTGACATGATCTTGCACCATCTATTTTCGTAATCCATGACTAGCTCATCATCATATTGACATAGATTTGACAAGTCAGACAGGTTAGCCTTCTTCTTAACTCTAAAGAGAAGCATTCAAGGAAGGCATTAGCTAGCTGTTCAAATCTAGATATGTTGTGCCTAGGTAATTGATTATACCACTCCAGGGTAGAACCCAAGAGTGTGATCACAAATATGCACAATAGCAAGGCATCATTATTTTAGAGCTGGAAGCACAAGTTCATAAAACTTGTGACATGCTCCTGGGCATCATCATCCCCCTTAAATTTATCCAACTTAGGCATCTCAAAATGCTCTGGGTAAGTTGGACTAGGCACTGATGGATGAAGGGGTTGGTTATATAACTTGCTCAATGTGGGTTTTTGGTAAACTACACCTTGTTTCTCGAGTGATTGGATTCACTCTGTGAGCACTTTATAGGCCTGTGATGAGATGATCTCATCTTCCCAAAGAGGTCTCTTGGGAGCAAGAGGTGGAAGGTTTTTATTTGAATGAGTTGGAAGATTTTGATCATCCACCAAGTCTTCACAATATGGCTTAGGATATGTTTGGTCTTGTTCATCTACTTTCATCTCTTCATAACCCTCATATTTTGATGGGTTTGGTGCTAGGCATTATCTTTGCCAAGAATTATGCATTGAAGTGTGAAGAGGATGGGTCTCTATCTGCCTAGTAGGTAACTCTTGATGAAATATAGTGCACCTCATGGTGTGTTGTTACCTATAGGTAGTAGGGGTAGGTATTTCTTCTTGAGCTATCCTATGGGATTGTTCTTCATGTAACTTCTTCTCAAGGATTCTTTCTTCATGCAGTCGATGTTCATACATACATTGGTGATGTAATCTTTGTTCCTCTATATGTTTATGATCTAATTGTTCTCATTCATGATGCAAATCCTCCAATTGATATTGGAGTAATTGCTCTCTCTGGTTAGCATTAGGTCTAGGTAGTCGATCTATGTGATCCATTATGTAAGGTCACTGACTTCTCACCTTGATGCGAGGGGTTTTAGCTATTTTGGTTCTTGTAGAAGGGATAACTACCCTCTTACCTCATTCAATTGAGGCTACATTCACTCTATGTTCAACCCTAGGGGTATTTTCCTCATGTATTGATGGTGTAGGTGTATGGCATGCTCGCGTAGAACACTCACCATGCTCATGTATAGGATGAACTATATCTTCATCACACCCACTCTTGGAATGAGAATGTGTGGAAGAAGGGGCTCTATGGGTTGTATTAGGACCATACCTATCTAAATGATTTAACTTGTGAGTTTTCCAAGGTTGGTCAGGAGGAGTATTACCCCCACTTCGACTAAGCAAGGGCATGTACTCTGCACCATGCTCAGAAGTGTTTGTAGATATATGGGGTACACGGATGCATGGAACCCCTCTGTTAGGCCCCTCATTGGGTAGATTTTGTCTAGCAACAACATGTGATGAATGAGGTCTAGAAGGATCCTCATCATGGTCATGAGGAGTTCCCATAAGAGTCCTCCTAGTAGGGGTCTCTCGATGAGTGGATCCCCCATGGGTAGAGTTATCTCCATGAAGACTACTTGAATGTCATTCAGGTAAAGGTTGGTCATGTGGGCTATATCTAAGGCGTTCAGAGCCTTCTCGTGCATTGTCAGTGGCCTCAGTCTGTAACTAGGCATGGCTTCATGTAGTGACCATTTTGATTTTATTATGTATGTAATTAGGAAATAAACAATGTATACAAATGATTATCTCATTTAAGAATTAATTATGTTTCCTAAAATTAGCTTGTGTGTTGTAATTCATTGAATATCTTGACTTTCTCTTGTTCAAGTTTGAAAATAGTTGATGTAATTCTCAATGTTTAAGGGTTTTCACCTGTACGCTCTCACACACTAACCTAGTGATGAAGTTTAGATTGTGAAACCCACCAGGATATGGAGATGAAGCCCATATCCGATGAGGGAGCACAGGTCCTACCAGTCCTCACCCAGTTCACCATGATCAGTGATACACCTTTTGAAGAAGAGTGCATGCAATTTTTCATGGCTATGATGGATCTTGGAGCTGGCCTTGGCCAAGAATGGGGTTCAAAAAATCCACAATACAAGCCAAACAGGTGGTGATGAAGGCCACCGTTGGTCTTGATCAAGTGGTTGGATGTCACTTCCAACTCACTTGATGTTAAATTTGCAATGTGAAGTGTGTGTGGTTCATTTTAATTTATGCAAAAGGAAAATGCAAAATACAACAATCCATGATTTTCACTAAATGCATGAAAATATGTTTTAAATTCCCAAATATGAATAGAAATGTTTTATTTTTAGAAATTTAACAATGCAAATTTAAATGAGAATAACCTTTAAGTAGGCCACATGCAGGTAAACCCTAACAAACAATTTACTCAAGGGCCATCTCTATGAAAAATGGTCTACAACAGAGGTCGTCAGACATAGAGTTGATAAAAATGTGGGTCACTGTCTCCTAGGGTGGCTAGCAGTAGAGGCCACTATTCCCAACAATGGTTGCTAGCAAAAAGTAGAAAAACACAATGAGAACATGATAAAAAACACTTATAGGTGTAGCCATAGTTGAAGAAGATGTCATAAATTTGTTTTTCTAATTCTATTCGAAGGCCATCATAGATCAGAGTGGCGACCCTATTGACCATCAGAGTTGATGGCAATGGCCACTGTTAACCGCACCTGCTCAGAATGATGGTACCTACAAATGCAAAAATCAAGAAAATAGCAAGTTAGCAATAATTTTAGAAAATTGTGGGAAGAGTCCCATACGTGATCACCACTATAGAATTGACAAAAGATCTAACATCTAAAATGTAATAATGAAATCAACTTGATAAATGTAATTTATGTAACCATCATGACAAGAAATTAAAGAAATAAATGGGCCATTCTCATTAATATTCAAGAAATATTTTATAATGGGTTATAATAGATCCCTCTTAGGGATTCACCAAATTGATACAAAATTACAATAAATCACTCAAGAGTAGATGTCTTCCAAAAGATCTCTTGTAATCTCCTAAACTGATAATGGAGGGTTTTCCTAGCAACCTTCACTTGATGATGCCAAGAAGGATGATCTTGATGATGATATGCTCTTGATAAGGCCTGTAACCTACACACATAAGCACCTACAAAGCATCAATAGCAAATGTAAAGCCTCTCAAGATGAGGCCTATTTCTTGATAATGCAAATGAAATGAAAATGCTGAAAATAATAATATAATGCATGAAATATTGAAAGAAATAATGCTAAAGTATGTTAAAAATAGAATTAAAAGCAACTAAGACTAATTTAATTAAGAAATACAAGAAAATTAGATGTCATCACAAGGCCATCGTTAATCAGAATGATGGGCTCTATTCAGCATCCTCAAGATCGATGGCTTCTTGTGGGTTACTATCGAAAATAGCAGTCACCAAATAGAGACTTTATTCTTTGAGCTCGATACTTGGTGATGTTCAATTCGACTACTTAATTGATGTTCAAGGTTCATTGTGTCCTAAAACATAGTTGGATCATAGAATTGGCTCAAATTGATGGTGAATTGATGATGAAAAATGGTGTAATTTGTCCTTCAAGCTCCAAAGCACTCCATGGATGTAAGAGATAACTTCATGATGCAATTTTGGTAGCACCTTGATGCTTATGAGAGATTGCACTCTCTAATCACAAAATGGTAGCACTTCATTATATTCAATTGGGGATCAATTCTCTCTCTTTTGTGAATTTTTTGGGTGCCTTATATAGAACTCCCAAATTGGGATCCTAGCTTGCTGAAGAAGCCAAGATCAAGATTCGGTTAGGCTCAAGGAGGTGAGGCATCACTTCTGGAAGCTTCTCGAACCAAAACCGTTCAAGATTAGTTGCACTGTAACTGATTTTACTTGGCTCGGGGAGCCCGAGTTTGTTACAGATGAGGCCATCTTCAACAAGGTGACCAACTCTATGGCCATCATCAGCTCTAGTAGCCATGAGGTCATCGCTAGAGGGGATAGCGACCCAGGTTGAAAAGGACTAGGTTGCCCCTATTTGAGTGGTTAGAACCACTGTTAGGTCTTGGAAAGGTCCAAGATGAGTCATATGGCCTAAAAAGGTGTCCACATGAGTAGCCTCCTCAACATGACATGTTTTAGGTGTCTACACTTTGGTTATTGCATATTGTGATTTTTTATTTTTTTCCTAAGGACTCCTAATTGGCTATCTTTTGCGGTGTCACTAATGGTCCTTAGGGATGGGCAATGTGTATTTGTAAAAAGAGCACTAACAATTGAATTTATTAGTGATGGAGAGTTGGAACCTTATAATATGAAATAGTGGTAGATTAACTTTATTAGTCCTTTTGTAGGATGGTGATGAGCCATGTTGACCACTGGTTTTCATTTCCTTCTATCACCAACTTTTTCATCTTTTCACCATTTTTTCCTTTTTGCTTTTCTTGATAACTTTGTTAAAACTCTCAAATAAGGTCATAGGCATGATTAAGATATTTTTTTATACGTCCCTCAAAGTGCATATCCTAACAATTAACGGTGTTGAGATTGCTACTTTAAGTGGAGATCATAGTCATTGATTAGGTTTTAGGGTTTTTGATTTAAGTGTTTGGAGAAAAAGAAGACACTTTATATAATTACATAAATTAATACAAGATAAACCAAAATTCTTAAATCAAGATATTAAATAAATAACTAAATAAATTAGAGTTGAAACTATCCTAATTCAAGCAAAATTTGAAGTAATGCATTTAAGGGTGAACTGCATTAAGCTTATCTATAAAATGCAAAAGCTACAATTAATTCTAATGCAATAATAATAAATTAATTAACACCTAGAACATTAAGGATCATTACATTCATAAAATAATCATAATGAGATACTTCCCCTCAACCTTGCTTACAACATCACCATAGTAAGAAGAGAGATCACACTTGGACTATATACAAATGGTATGACATGCCTTGGAAAATGGTCCTCAAGAATTAATTCTTGATCTTTGGTATCTTAGTAAAGAACATCCCGAAATTATTCATGGAATATAATGAACTAGTGGTTTATGGCTCTAGTTGTACTTACAAGGGCAAGGGATAGAGAAAGAGAGAAAAATAGGGTTACATGTCATGTTAGTATTAGAGGCAGACAACTAAAAGTAGTGTTATCAATAATGATGAGTGAGTGAATGAATGATGGTTAAATGAGAAAATGAAATAGGTATTTATAGTGGATTAAAATAATAAATTTCCCTTTTGAGGCAGATAATCAAAGTTTAATAAATTCCCCTCTTTAATTAATGTTTTAAATAGTAAATTTAAAAGGTTAAACTTTTAAAATATTATTTAAAATATTTATAGGATTTTAACATAAAATAGAAATAAGTTTACGTGGCATCATGGAAAATGAGAAAAAAATCCATGGAAGAAAAATGAATAGAATAAAAAGGTGGAAAGTGAAAAACAAAGAATTTAGAAGGGAACCGAAACCTTTGGCCAACTGGCTTACCACAATCCTATCCAAGGACTAACAAAGTTAGTCCACCATAGTCCAATATATAGGACATCACTTTCCATCTACAAGAAGTTGTTAGTGCTCTTTTTACAAACACATATTCCCCCTCCCAAAGAATTGTGAGCAACACTGGAAGGGATAGCCACTAGTGAGTCATGAGGGAAAAATAAAAAGAACAATATGCAATAGCCAAAGTGACAAAAATAAAATTCTTGTAATTTTTGAATTACTATCTATGCAAAATGCAAAAAATTAATATAAACAATACAAAAATACAAAAATATATAGCCAAAAATATGAAAGTAGAGAAAAACATACCTAATACTTACTTGTATATGCCCCTAAAAAGTTGAAAGAAATTAATTTTTCTATTCCTTGGATGGCTAAAAAAAAATTACCTATAAAAATGTCTAAAGCACTAAAATATACCGGTTGGATATAAAATAAGAACAAATGGAGTGCATAGATGAGTTCGAAGCAAGAAAAAACCCCCAGAAACATTACCATATAAAACTAAATTAAATATTATGCCAAAAATAATTTTTGCAATAAAATATTTGTAAATATAAGATGATGGCACTTGTTACCCTGTGTACCATATTGTACCCACATGTACCATATTTTCAAATATATGATATTATATTTGTTATATACCATTCAATTTTATTTCTATTGATTTCATGATAATATGATAACATGTACTTATGATTTATGTAGTACTTGATTATATGTAATTTCTAAGTTTTTGGTTGCATGTATGATTTGAGTAACATTCAGTGATGTGTTTCATGATTTAGATTTTCTTAGAGCATGAATTATTTATGTGGCATTCAAGTTACTTCTCAACATAATCTACCTTCCTTTGGTATTGGTCATGCATGGCATTATATTACATCCATACATGCCACTATAATAGGAATACCATGTGCAATATTCTACAAGTCCTAAGTCCCAAAAAATACACTCATCACTACAATAGAGTAGACCAAGAGAATATAAATTACACCATGCATAAACATAAGTATGTCTCTTAATCCTAAAAGAGACCACTATATAGGTACATATTAACAACATAATACTAAATAATATCCACCCACTGTTGTAGGGTGACCTAGAGGAAACCAACCTATGCCATGAATGGTATTCAAATATGTTCCCAAGGCCAAATCATACCCCATCATTAATAATGGGCACATTATTCAACCAAGCACACCCACCATGACAAGGGAAGATGTAATAGAAATTACATTAAAATAGTGTGCACCAAGGAAGATAGATCCTATGGAAGGTTTAATCACCATACCCCTATTGAAAAGGGTCACACACTATAGTATCTAACCAAGTGTGTTGTTCAGCAAGGAACGCTTACCACTATAGTGGGTGAATATAAAATAAAATGAACACAAATGTCCTAGATACATGTTACAATGCATCCCAAGACAAAGGATATCCCATGGAAGGTAAGGTCACCATGCCCCTATTGTAATGGGGATCACACACCACAATATCCAACCAAACATGTACTTCAACAAGGTATGCTTACCAATATAGTGGGTGAAGAAATAAGTGAATAGAAATGGACTAGATACACATTAAATTACATCCAAGGGAGAGAGATCCTATGGAAGGAAAAGTTACCTTGTCCCTACTACAATATGGTCCACAAACTATAATATCTAGGCAAGCATATTTTTCAAAAAGGTATGCTTTCCACTACAATGGGATTTCAAAAAATTGATTGATTGATTGGATGGTGTCTATTATACAAAATTTAAAGGAATATTGCCTTGGCATTTCAACCACATACCATATAATATATGCATGGTTTGAACTAAGGTGGTTTCTAACACAAACAACAAGGACTTTGAAGATATTATGGTGCCCCTTACTAGAAAGAGTGACACTATCATGAAGGAAAAAATTGTAAACAAATTTAGAAGTAAATAATGCTAATTAAAATGCATAAAAAAAACCATGCAACAAGTAAAAAAAGATAAAAATCATGCAATAAGAGCAAGCAAAGGTGAAAACTAACCAAAATTAGAATGAAATGAAGCTAAGAAAATAACATGACTAGGATCACCACTTCAAGTGGTGATCTTAACGATGAGAGAGGAAAAATATGAAACTCACCAACATGTTCCAAAATAAATAATGCATAAAAATGACAATCATGAATATATAGTCAAAGTAGTCAAAGTGAAAAACAAGGCACCAAAAATAGGTAAAATATTAAAATATAAAAACTATATAAATAAATTGAAAGGATATTGCATGTAAAAACATTTGACATGCATGGAATTGGTGGGTTCATCCAACTCAACTCCATCCATTGTTTATAATTTCATCTCTTTGGAACCAAACAACTCTTTGATAGTATATGAACCAAGCCTTTTTTGGATAAACTTACACTTGCACTTCTTGTGCATATTTTAAAGTTTGAGGATAAGGTCCCCAACTTCAAGATTATGATGAGATAATTTCTTATTGTATATTACTAGAAATATATAAATACTCTATTATGATCAAGAGCACATAGATGCCTCTCATGAAGAGTGTTAAAATTTTCAAGGATTCCTAATACTCATAATGGCATTCATCATGACTCAACAAATTCTTTAGGGAAAATGAAAATAAGACAATTCAATTTCACATGGTAAAACAACTTCAATACCATAGACCAAAGAAAAATATATTACCAATGTGGATGTCTAAAACTAGTATAGTATACCCAAAATACAAGACATAACTTTAAGTTTCAATATTTCTTTGATTTTTAAACTTTCTTTTCAAAAAACATTACCAAAATTTAATTGCTAGATTTAGCTTGACCATTTACGTATGGATAGTAAGGCATGCAAAATGGTTGTTGAAGCCCTAACTAAGAAGTCAATTCTTGCATTTTATATTTTTAAAATAGGTACCATTATCTAAAATAAGAGTATAAAAGACACCAATATGATACACAGTCTAATCAAATATAAATTTGAAGATGGTGAGGGTTATCTGATTTATTAGTGATATAGCTTTCACCCATTTGATAAAATATTCTATGTTTGTGATAATAATAATATTTTTGTTTGAGGATATAGGAGTAATAGGTCCTACAATATCAAGAAAATAAGTGGAAAAATGCCAAGGAGATTCAATTAGATAAAGAACCTAGGCAAAGGCATGAATTGCATATTTATGAAATTGACATTTGTCACATGATTTAACGTAGTTATTAGCATAAAATTCCATTGTTGGACAAAAGTAACTCATTTTTGATAATTTATGCACTATGGAATGATAATAGAGTGTCTACCATAATAACCACTATAGATATTAAATAGGTATTTAGACACCTCAACTTCTATAATACATCGTAAGGGAACCCCATCAGGATGAAAATAATATAAAACATCACTAAGGACAACACATCAAAATGCTCTCTTACATATGCAATCCCAATGCTTAGCATTAAATTGAGGTGGATAGGTTTTATTATTAAGGAAACATAAAATATCACTATACCAAGGACCTTATGAGATATTTAATAATAAATAGAATTTACTTTGAATGAATGCATCTCCAGTGGACCGTCAATGACAAATATTATAGGTTCATCATGAATGTTTACCACAAATTTTGTTTTAGTAATATTTTCATGTGGAATAAATTTTCTAGAAGAAGTGGCTAGGATTATACCTTAGTATTTTGCACTCTTTGGGAATTACTAATGGAAATTTACTCAAAAATATTCATTAAATTTATAGTCACTTGGTGGTAAGGGATCAAATGGGAATATTGGTAATATATTCACTAGATATCTAATGGACCATGATTTGGTAGTATCCTAACACTATGATGAATTTAACATTCATACATTGGGTTATTAGAATCCCTAAAATTAAATCCTCATATTCCACAACATTATTAGTAATTCCAAAAACATTAGGTAAAATGCCATAGGAACAACTAATCTAGTTGGAGACTTGATAAGGATACTAGCTTATATCTAGAACTCATTCTTTGCTCTATCAAAGTGAAGGGTCCAAGTGTTTGTATTAAGGTATTTTTCATACTCTTGGAAATTAGAAGGTGTGTCAGGCTTAGAAGGTGTGTCAGGCTTATATTTAACCTTATCTTTATAACGCCTCTTGAAAACCTCACAAGACTCCAAGAGAGCCTTTTCTTGATGAGATTTTAAGGAACTGACTCTTCAATAAGATTGGAGGTATAGAGGAAGTAAATATGACAAAATCATAAGGATGATATGATATGACCATTATATCCAAATCATGCAATACCTCCTTTAAGGGTTGTTGTGCTAGGTCAAGAGCTACTACCAATTAATTAGCAACCACCTATGATTTTATAGCTTTTTGCAAGACAATATGGATATTAAATTCTTACATCATAATAATCCATTTGTGTAAACATGGAAAATTGATCCAACCAGATGAGTCATTTTTGCTTGGGTTCCTTTAAGAGGTTATCAAACTTACTAGGAGCAAGTTTGGCCCCTTTTTATTATGTTTTTTCTTGCTTTTCTTGACCTTGATGAAATCTATGCCTGATAATTTATGAGGCATGGATTCAACAAATTTAGGGTATTTTCTTCTAGAACCTAAATTTTAAGTTGACCCTTTTAGGACATCAGCCTGATCAAGTTAAGTTTTATTTTTCCCACCTTTTATCCCTCCATGATATTTATAAATAAAGGGATTGGATCCTCTTTTTTGGGTAAAGTGATCTAGTAAGAAGTTCTCATGGTTACCATGTTATTCTAAGCTATCAAAATAATTCTTAAGTCATATTGCTAGTAATCTTGTGCAATATTCTGGTGCTTTGGTGCTCTGTTGTTTGTGTGTTCTTTCTAATTTTACAAGTGGAGAAAGCCTTGATGACAATTTGTCTTCTTGAGGGAGTATAGGTCTTCCATATTTGCTCTTGCTTCTTCGACAAGATCACCAGGTTATTTATTTACATTCTTTAGTTTAATTTTTTATTCTAGTTAATGTTTTGTGGTATTTTTACCTCTATTTTAGGGTTTTAAACCCTCTTGTGTGAATATGTGATCCATATGCTATAGGTTATAGATTCTATAGAAGCCTTGCTTTCACCTTTTGGGTGTTCTATATCCATTTTGGCACTACTACCGAATCCACGCTTGTTATCCTACATGACATAAATTTAGTCTAGCTAAGTTTTGTGGTGATTATTCATCCCCAAACTCTAAGATTTAATTTTACGTGATCTCTACACCCTATTTTATCTCTATCCACATTCTATATTGATTGTTATCATTCTATTTTACCTACATTTCATATCATCTTAGCTTAGGAGAAATAATTTGTTCCCAAACCCTAGTTTTCAAATTGCATTATTGTTTAATATTTGTATCCATTTTGTTTGCATTTCATTTGCTATTCTATGTTGTTATATTCTATAATGTTTGTTCCAAAGGTCAAAGCTCATTTTTGTTACAAACGATTAACTAAAAGGAACTAAGGGGCTTTACTATTGCACCTCCAAGTTTAGTCTTATAGCGACCTAAATAGGCCCCCAAACACTGACCATATTTTCTAGGGTTTTGTGATGTTATTTTATATATTTGAAGTTATAGGATATTTTTGATGTAAGATAAATCTTAGATTAAACACTGGATTAGATAATTTACCTATTTAAATCCTTTAGGTTGTGCTACTTGCTTTTACTATTCTTGTTCACACCTAGGTTATAAGTAAAAAAAAAAAAAAAACATTTTATTTCTTTCTAGGCATTTGAAATAAAAAGGTATATAGTTTTGCATCTAGTGTTTAGTCTTGTTTGTGCATTTCACTTGTGCCCTTTCTCAAAGGAAAATATTTCATTTCTTGCAACTTAGGGATAGAAATCATTGAATCAAAGAATCTTACTAGGGTTATATATTGTCTTCTTACATCTTGTGTATTTTACGTTGTTCTTTCATTTTCATGGTTTAGCACAGAAAGGCCAAACATAGGTGATTTCCTAATTGACACATTAAATATCTCCACCCCAGACTTAGAGTGAGTCCTAAAACTATTCCTGGTGAATCCATTCCTTTGTGTCCTTGAGTGTAGATAATATAAGACACCCCCACGATCACCTCGGATTCAAGAAGATCCAATCAATAATCGTACATGTGAGGGAAGTTTTTTCCATCTATATATTTTGTGAATCTGATGTGAACACACATTTAAGTGGCCAATATAGGAAGCCTCTTTATTTTCTTTTTTATTGAAAACTTTAAATAAGACCACTAATTTTGTTTGTTTAGAAATAGAGAAATATTTAAAAATATCTTAAGAATGTTCTTGTGTGTCTTTCCTCAATTTTCTCCTCTATCCTTTCATTTATCCTAATGGATTCATTCCTTAGGAGTCAACAAAGGCATCTAACATATTATCAAATTTCTCAAGAAGATGATCAGGTTGATAGAGAGCATCCTAACCTTGATGCAAAAGAGCAATAACAAATTGAAAATAATAAAAATTATGATACCTATAAGGGGCTTGATGTTGGCTTCAATTTTATATCATTTTCTCATGTTTGGGGTTTCATGAAATGCCATAGGGTGGATTTTCTCAAAGTTATGGAAGAGGAAGCTTGGCTTGAAAGAGGTGGGACTTCTCTTCCTCCAACTATTTATCCTAGAAATACTCATGATAACTCTTTATTTGAATCTTTACATCATGGTAATATTTTAAATAAACCAACATATGCCACTACTGTTACCATAAATGTTGAAAGGGTTTTACAAGTCCCTATAAATAGCAATGCATATGAAGATTATGTTCAATTTCCTCCTCATTCTACTCATCTCAACATTCATGTTTCTATCCCACCAAATGTCACTTATCCTCCACAGTAAGATACCACATATCACAAACCATACCATAACAGTGTCAATGCTTCCAATATTTTCCAAGTTCCCTTTCAACAACCTACCTATACCCCTCCCTTAGAGAACCTAGGGATATTGCACAAAAACAATCATGAGATGCAAAATTTAACTAATGTGAAAAAATAATTGGTTTCAATAGTGGATATGATTCAACCTCCTAGTTTTACCTACAACTATAGAGAATGTGTAATTAGCCCTTAGACCCTATCGTTGTTGCTAGACCCTATCCTAAGCATTTTATAATATCATTTTTTTCTATCTATAAGGGAATAGAAGATCCAATTGAGCATTTAAGGATGTTCAAGACATCATGTCATGACATCATATATGATGATATGTTATTACTTAAGATGTTCCCTAAAAGCCTTGGTGGTGTATGGAATTAGAGTGGTATTATCAACTACCTAATCATTATTTGAGGAACTTTGAAGAGGTAACTAAAATGTTTGTTCAACAATTTAGTGCTTATGTTGAAAATAATGTGACTATGAAAGATGTCTATATGTTAAAACAAGCTAAAGATGAAAGTTTTTTAAAATAATTGTCTCATTGGTGTCTAGTTAGACCTTTGAGATATACCTTACCTCCTTGAGACATTCTTGAGATATTTATTGGGAATTTAAAAGAACAAATATCATGAGTTGGAAACTACAACTATCACATCGTTTGACCAAGCTATATACCTAGAAAAAAGGGTATATCAAACCCTTATTTGAAGAGATCAACTTAAAATAAAGGAATATATGACCACTAAAATACATTATAAGAACAAGCATATGGTTGGTGATGGGGTAATGGATAGTAGACCTGTTAACAGTTTTATTAACATCCTCAATAAGATGGTTCTTTGCTAGCCTTAAAAATCCCCACCAAGAAATTTTACAAGACTCAACATGCCTATGAATGTGGTCCTACAATAGCTTTTGGAAGATAATATGATTGAGTTGCCTCCCATAAGGTAACCTAATACCATGAATGACTGGTATAAGCCTAGACACCATTGTAAATATCATAGAGTGGAGGGGCATATGACAAACTCATGTAAGAGGTTGAAACATATGGTTTAGGACCTAACTGATGAAGGATGACTTGTTATAGAAGGTAATAGATCTAATCCTCCAAAAAAAAATCAACCTCCTACTCAAAAAGCACCCAAAACTAATCAAGACATGGGAAGATTCCAATATCCCCTACCTAAGCATGGTCAATGGGTAGCTAATAAATTCTCATATCATAATATCTCACCTCCCTACAATAATATGGCTGGTATGATAGCAATGACTACAAGACAACAAGCTCAAGCACAACCAAATCAAAATTCTCAATAAAATATGAGTTCTTCATCCAACCCACCTTAAAAACCCACCTTAGTTTTGAATAATATCCAAAAAAGGAGCACGAGGTTGGAAAACCCACCTTTAGTGTTGAAGCTACAACCTAAATTCTCCTTCAATATTTAACAACAATTAGCTAGTACCTTGACCAAGTTCTCTCTCTTAGAGATTTTGCAAACTTCTAATCATAGGGAAGCCTTGTTGAAGCTCCTAAGACAACTTTTCCTCAAGATATTTTCCCTAGTGTTATATCTAATGTTGTAAGTTCTCTTGGGATAGATCATATCACATTTTTGGATGATGATATACCTTCCTTAGATTTACAAGGGAATTATTCCCTCTACATGACTACATTTATTAGGAAAATGTTTATTAAATTGATTTTGATTGATAATAGCTCTTCCATCAATTTATATAGTTATCAATTCTTACAAAAGTTTGAATTAAAAGAGGAAGATTTATGATAGGGGTCAATATAATAAATGCTTCTAGATAAGGCATATTGTGCACATGGTGCACATGTCATTGAACGTTGTAAGGCATATTGAATGCCTTATTATCATTGTAAACCAATGGTATTCGTCATACCATGGTATTTTAAAGGCACTTGGTTCCTATATATTTCATTTTTATCAATGGAAATAACTATTCAAATTCTTGAATCTTAGTTTCCATATCAATTTGGTATTAGAGCACCCCAATCTACCATGGATTTTGCTCTTATCTTCACTTTAGTGTTCAAAACCATACTACCAAGTCTGAATCCTTCACTAGATGATATATCTCAACTATGTAGAGACATATATGATAAAAATTAGTAGATTTGAGCTGCCATACTGGAAGAAATAGTAGCTATCATAGAAAATCTTACTAAATATGAATTTATTCTAGTTAAGGATTTTTTTTTTCTAACAATCTTGTAGTACCACCTGGAATCAAACTAGGTTCTATGGGCATGAAGCCTATTTTCCTTCCACTATATGATGCTACTATAGAGAAAGAAATTATGGAAGACAGTGTTGCTAATAATAAAAAATGATGGAACAACTACATCTCAATAAGAAAATGACTTTGTCAATATTTTTGAAGATGATGTTGTTGATGCAGATCAACAGTTAGGAGGAATTGTTGCCACTTTATAACTCCTTCCAATATGGATCTCTCTTTTTCTCTCCACAAATGACCTACAACCAAACTCCCTCTGTTATCCGATCTACCAATTTTTTGTAGAACCTATACACAACCTAGCTACAGTTTAGCCCCAATCTATAGAGCCTCCTTCACATCCACTAACCTCTTTTCTTCTATTCAATAGTTTGCCACTCATACACACCCTATGATTCCTCTCCTTGAATATGTCTATGGCTCCTATATGCTCCAAAATATTCATATTGGATCACATAGGTATTCACTTTGTTGTGATTGGTCCCTTCATCATGGCAAAGGTTGCCACTTCCCCACTGCCTATGTGGGTAATTAATATACTCTCTACCATCTATCGTGAGGCTTATACTCATATAATTGATTGCAAGTGACTTTATACCCACTCTATTCTACCTGTGATTGCATACCCTACCCTATCCTATTATTATTTTACATCGTCCATAATTTTTTCCCCATGGTGTGCACCTATTCAGGTCTTAAATTATTTTGGCCTTCATATTAATTTCATTGGGCCACTTTCCATGGCTTCTTTCCATTGTGTCATGATAGTTGACCCACTTCAATAACCTCAGGTATGACATCTATTATTGACTAAGCCACTACACTTAGGGACCTCTTCTATGTCATCGATAGAGTTCCCATCACTATACATAATATAGAAGGTGTTGTGTCACCCTCCATACCCACGAAGCATGGTCACCCCACTAAGGGTGCCCATCTATGAATATAGACAATAACATTGCTCCATGCCCCATTATTTAGCCACCTATTCAAACCATGTCACTCCCTCACCTCTCATGGCCATGACTACCCCATCGTTGTTGTTAATTCCCATTAATTGTTTTGATCTCCATTGATGCTCTGTTATCCCCATTGTTGCTTCCACAGTTGCACAAATGCCTCCTCATACCAAAATTAGTTTTCTTAGATATATTTTCTAAGTGGTAAGTTGGATTTTATTTTGATGTCCTTATTTTATATAGCACTCGGTTCTGGTCATTGTCCATAATTAACCACCCTCACATTGGCTCTCTCCCATATTGCTCTCCGTTGACCATTGCCTAAGAAAATAGGAGAAACTGCTTTTTGGGAATCATTGCCCATGTTTTTTAGCATCACTTGAAGACCATATTTTCTACTTCATCATCCATAATTATCCAAAAAGGTGCAGGTTGTTTTGAATTGTAAAAACAAAAAAAAAATGATGGGGCTTACATCTTTTCCCATTCACCCTATGGCACCACATCGTGCTCACCACTACACACATGGGTCACATCCTTTCCTAACTCCCATGTGGTTGGCCCATAAAATGCACACCTACATAGTAGATCCATGTAGTCCTACATGTACATAACATGGGTTGTGCAAGTGGCTTGTGCACGCCTGACAAGCAGGTCTACGCATAGCGTTTGCATGCAGGCCACATTGGCCATGTGTCAGGCCTGCCTGCACGTGCCTAATCCAAGTCACATGCAATGCCTATTCATGCTTACCCCACCCATGGCACACACCTTATGTACATGCGGTCATCCCACACTAACCATGCATTGCGTACAAAAATACTTAATATATGTGTGTCAATAATTAAAACGTGTGTATCCACTTAAAAATAATAATTTTAATTTAATTTAATTTAATTTAAATCAAGCATATTTTACAAGAATATTTTGAGATATATTTTACCAAAATATTCCTTGTGCAACATCCCCTACTATGTGCTTCTCCTACCACATCAAGGGATCATCCAAATGTTTACTAGCATAGCAGTGTTTACAGTCATTGTAAAATTTTTTGAGCTCGACTCAGTGCTAGCATCCATTTTCTACTCTAGCTCATCCTCGACATTCCTATTTTGTATTAGAAGAGCATTTTTTGTCATACCCAACACTCTACCCTCTCATCTTTCTCCACATTTGTATGTATTGGCATTCAATGCTTCTTTAGTGGGGAGGAATGATAGGGATCAATATAATAAATGCTTCTAGATAAGGTATATTGTGCACATGGTGCACATGTCATTAAATGTAGTAAGACATAATAAATACCTTCTATAGACACCTTAAACATATCATGTTTAGGAGACTACTCATATGGGCACCTTTGCAGACCATATGAATAATCTTGGACCTTTCCAAGGCTAAGCAGTGATTCTAATTACTCATTTAGGGCAAGATGGTCCTATTCAGCCTTAGTCACTGATGACATCAAAAGGTAAGATCTCATCCATGGTTGACAATAGCAGCTAGGGTCATAGCTATGCTGAGAAACAATGGCTAGCCCTGTAACAAACTCGACCATCTTGAACCGAGCAAAATCAGTTGCAATAATCAAATTGCAATGATTTTGGAGCGACTTTGGATGAGAAAGCTTCCAGATGATTCTTCTCAATTACTTTGACCAACAACTTCTTGATCTTGGCTTCCTTGAGAAGCCAATATTGGGATTTAGAGAGTCTATTTATACAACCCCCAAATAGGAAAATGGAGAAATAAGTTGAATGAAATGAAGCCTTGTCGAACTGGAGAGCCAATTGCAACACTTGAGGAGTGCTAACATGTTGTCCATTTGGAGAATGACACATGCATTTGAAGTAATGGATTTTCCAAGATATTGAGGAGCAATATTGCTATTTTACACCAATCCATTGGAAATTCACAACAATTCACCTATAAATATATGTTTAGACACCCAAGTGACCCTTGACCATCAATTCAACAGAGAAATTGAGCAGCCACGAACCTAATTTCAAGAGAAAGATACTTTTCCCATGGTTGTTATTGTTAAAAGTGGCCCATAGTATTAGTTGTGGTTGTCAACAATGGTTAACAGATCCAACTTATCTAAGCATCAACGACTAGGGTTTGATGAGCTTAATCCTCTATTTTAGCCATATATTTACCTTTCTTAGTATGCATTTTGATTAATTAGGCATAGATTAACCAGATTACATGCATTTCCATGGTTGATTAGCTGATTAATAGGCATATTTACTTACATTTGTGTATTTTAAGCTTTCCTTTACATGCTTTATACATTAGTTTCCTTTATGCTCAATATACAAGATTATATGCATTTCTAGATTTCTTTACATGATTTTAAGTCATACTGCATGCTTTAATATCATTTTCCTGAGCATATTTATGCATCTTTACGTATGTTCATGCTTTATTTATACATTTTCTATGTTTCATATATTTTATTGGAAATCAACTTCATCATGAAAGGTTTCATGTGCTTCAAAATGGTCTTTGTTGTTTCCTTGCATGTAGGTGATAGATCTCTCAAATAAAAATCATCATTCAAGACCATTCCTCTTGACATTGGAGAAGGAGGCATCCTAGTAAGCCCTCAAGCAAAGTTTGAAGACCTATTGAAGGTATCTACCACATGAATTGTGGATTGTAATATGTATCATAATGGTTAAATCCCTAGGAGGGATGTTATTGTAACCTGGTTGTAAAGAGATTCAAAATTATCAATAAATATGGGCACATTCTTTTAATTTCATCTTTGCACTTGTTTATTTTATTAATCTTATCTTTGATATCATATTGTACTAGAATCTAGACTGTTAAAGCCTCTTTCAGTTGTGATCATGGTGGAAACCCTACATTTTTTGTTGCATTTATTGATCTATTATATTTTTTTTTGTGTGTAGGTACTAGCCGTGGTTGAAAATAGTGGCTAGCATCCTAGCTGCACTAAGCAACATCGGCTAGTAGAGAACAAAGCAAAAATAGTAAGTAGCCTATTTCATCATCAAATGAGGATTCCAAGTTAGTTGAATCTCTCTATGTTTTCATACCTTTTGTTTGTGTTTTGTTAGTGAATGCAAATTACATATGTTAATTAGCAAACATAGTGAAATTTAAAGATAAATTTGAAAAATTATGTGTTTGTTGCTAGCCACTGCTAGGAACATCGACTAGTTCTATTGGCTTCCCTAGTCTCCAGTGGCTAGGATTTATAGCTATTTTTATGTCTAACATCCAAGACTGTTGCCTGATACAAAGCACAATGGCTACTGTGTGAACTATGTGTTAGGGTTTGCTTGTTTTGGGCCTTTCCAAAGACCAATATTATTTTAATTTTGTATTTGCATTCCCTGAATCTAAATAGCATCTAGCCTTGCATATTTATGAAAGAAAAATGCTATTTTCTAGGAATATAGAAAAACAATCATGAATTCTTCTTGATGCATATTTTATTAATGTAAAATTAAAAGGAAAACACACACACACACCATGATTCAATTAAACATCAGTGATGTTGGGCATTCACATCCAACCCGTTGATCAAGACCAACAGTGGAAGTCATTACCACTTGGTTGTCTCATCTAACATTGTACCATTGGGACCTGTTCATGGCCAAGGTCGATTTAAGAACTATCCTATCCATGGAAAATAGCATGCATTCATTTTCAGAGGGGTGTATCATTGACCACATTGTGTTGGGTGAGAATCGGTAGTACCTATGCTCCTTGCATGATTATGGATTTAATCTCTATATCTTGGAGGATAGACAACCTATATGTCATTACTTAGTTTGTTGCTATGAGTATATAGGTGAAAACATTTAACTATTTAAGAGTATCATCAACATTTGTAAAAAATTGATGAGATTTACACTATATAATCAACAAATCAAAATGCACTAAACAGTTTTAGGATACACAAAGAAAATTTAAACAAGATAAACACTTTGTATCCTTTATATTATTTAAAACTTACATACAAGATAAATTCACAAATCATGGTTAACACGTGGAGAGGCCACTCTCAACACATGATCGAGGTAGAAACTAAGGCTCCAAACCACACATAGAATAACAAACTTGAACTTCCTACATAGAATGCTCTTGAACGACGTTCGGATAGCATTAGAGGTGACAACTCGACGCATGGGGGTTCTCATAAGAATGCCCCAATTAGAGGACGTGATACATATTCCTCTCATGATAGAGCTGAGGGTGGTTCAAGACCCCCATCATCACATGATAGGCATAGACAAGATCCACCTAATCAAGGACAAGAATAAAGGGCTACGTCAGAACATTGACCCTCAAAGACTCCAACTCACAATGAACCTGGAAGGTTTACAATATCTTAATACTATTGGATTAAATGGTATGCCTCCTAATGAAATTTGGAGAACAATGGACTATATCAAGCACTAGGAATATTAGGATGTAGGACCTCCACTACTCACTCTTACTCTGAGAGTACACATAGTGAGGGTAGAGAGAGGCATACCTATGCACAGGGAGAATGTTAAAAATTCTCTCATAGCACATGCACCCCATCTATGCATGCAATAACATAACAAATGTATCAATGCAACACCAATGCAATATTCATAGACAAAGGTAAGAGTATAGCAGATAAATGTTTTGGAGACTATACTTATAAATCTCCTTGTACATAATTACAAAGATAGAGATCGTACATAAGTGATCTTGTAGATCGAACATGTAGGCTTGATTCACAACAAAGATAGTGCATATTCCAAGATTAGTTGGAAGACATGCACACAGAGCGTGAGCACCTCAAACATGAGGACATTCAATGGTGAATGTTTCTTTGACAATTTTTATATGAGCAACGCTTGCAAGAACAATACATCCTCGACTAGAAGGAGCATGAAGAGAGAGAGGATAGATTAGCTTGGGCTAATATACCTCAAAATAGTGAAAATAGGGAGTCACATTACATTGGATGTAATGTATCACATCCAAAGCTGCCCCCTATGCAAGTTGAGAACCATACTCATCATATGTCCCAATATACTCTAAGGCAACAATAGCACCAAGTACTAGAACAACTTGGGTGTAGTCAGTACGAGGAATCAGAGGGGTATGAACAAGATCAACAATATCTTGATCCCTCATCTATATATGTGGATGATGAGCACAATCGTCCATATCAATCTAAGAGAAACTTACCTCTACTAACACCATAGAGGTCACTTAGAGAAGAGAAAATCTTATCCTCTCAAGTGTACAGAGCCTTTGCTGAAAATGTCAAAGCTATTGAGAAATAGGAGATGGCTTATAAAAATCCTACCCTAAATAGGATTCAAAATCAACCTTTGTGTCCCTAGGTCCCTAGCCCAGTGTATCCTAAACATATTGAGATGCCTAAGCTAGAAAAATTTTGGGGTGACAATGATGCACAGGAACATGTGACTAGTTTTATGAATATGTATTTTTAGATTCAGAGCAACGATGACTTATTGCTAAGGACTTTGGTGAAAACCCTTTCAAGCCCAACCCTAGAATGGTACAATCATATGAAGAGGTATAGCATCACTAGATTTGAAAAACTGGCCAATACCTTTCTTGAATGCTTTTCATTTGGCGTTAAGAAGAAGACCAATCTATCTGAACTAGATAATCTAAAGTAATTAGATGATAAGCCAGTGATGGACTATGGCAATAGATGGAGGAAATTGATGGTTAAACTTCCCTTCTCCATCCCAACTATAGATTTGACATGAATTTTTACTAAGAGCTATACAAAACATATCTCACTATTGTTACAAATACAACAATACCAAACATTTGAAGAGGCCTTGGTGCAAGCCAAAGTCATAGAGGATATCAACATACAAGAAGGAGACTTGAAACTTTGGATAAATAAGGAATGGAACAACATGAACATGAAGAATTAGAATCACCAGGCCAAGCCTACACATGTAAATCAAGTCGTGTTAAACCTTCAAAAGGGTGATAAAAGCTAACAACCACAAAAATATCAGGTACCACCACCCCCTACACAATATAATCAGTGCAACAAAAAGTAGGACAAAGATAAATAACGTCACCTACCTCACCAATATATGCTATTTTATGGGACTTTGAAATCAATATTCAATAAATTATATGAGGCCAAGGCCTTAAAGTTGCTCTAAGTTCAATTTCTCGATCCTAATCACCCTAAACCCAAAGGGTTTAGAGAAGATCATTACTTCCTGTACCATCGACAAAAGGGGTACGATATCGAAGCGTGCCATAGTTTCAAACATGTGGTGCAAAATATGATCTATAGGAATGAGCTACTGATTTAAAACCCCTTAGTGCTTAGCAATAAAAATATAGGGATATTCAAATATCCCTTGCCAAATCATGAACCACCAAGGAACAATGTTGGACAATTCAACCAAGTACAGATTGAGCTTCCTACGTAAGGATTTATCAGTATGGTGAATATCATCACTAGAAACAAGATGTATAATCAACTAGATCCTCCTATAGTGCCCATCAAAATTCAAGCTATGCCTCAATAGAGACCAATGAAAAACTAATTGCCATGCCCACCGATAATATCGGTGGTAACAATTAGGAATAGACTCATCCAGAGTCTATAGATAGCCTCAAATTTTTTTTTGATATATGAGATCATACAACAGTCTCCTAAGCATAAGGATACACTAATGGGAATCCTAAGAGATATTGAAGTTCAACCCCAATATCCTAAAGCTTTCACTAATTTTGTGGGGTATGTGTAGCAGTGCTAGGAACTTGTGATCCAATTTTATGATCATAAAATCAAGATGTTTTCCATTGCGACAACAAACCCACAACTACACATCATTGCATGTGTGAATCACACTCCTTTCAAGTAGTTTTTTATTGACACAGGATCATCGATCAACATAATAACCACAAAGGCTTTAGGGCACCTAAAGTTATCCAAGTCACATATTGTACCTCCAAATTTCATGTTTCAAGATTTCAATGATGTGTTGTGCTTTATAGTAGGTATGATAGTCCTTCCTATTCAAGTTGGATTAAAAAGCATCCCCATGATGTGTCATGTCCTAGAGGGTGCTATGCAGTATAACATTCTCCTAGTTTGGTCATGGATAAGGGACATGCATTGCATCCCATCGATTTTGTACCAATGCATCAAATATATGCATGAGGGACAAGTACATGTGGTCCATTCAGATGAAGAGTTGTTTAAATATATCAATATGGTTGAATTTCTAGGATAATTCATCCTCCCATATACTCACTTAGATATTAGACCTACATCTCCTATAAAAAATTCAATGGGTAAGTCAAAGGCAGTGCACACCAATTCTTCTACATCGGTGTCATGACCAACCTCAAATACAATGACTGCTTCTAAGAAGCCTACAACATCAACAAGGCTAAAGAAATACAAGAAGCTAAAGGTAGTGTTGGGTGAAAAGAGTTTAGAAAAATCCCCAACATATCAACTACCAAGATTCCAAATCTTATGTAGGAGGGAAAATCGCAAAATGTAGTCAAGGAGGTACCTCAACCTTCCTCACCTGTGTCATCAACATCATCATCTGCACCACAAGTTATGATTCGCCTAGTTAATCTCGAGTTAGATGAGTACCTAGTGCAGAACATAACTTTTACACCTATCATAGAATATGCATAGGATATGGGTAGATCTCAAGCTCATTGCTTTCCTATTGGGATGGTGGTACCACTGGGGGTGTCACCCAATCAAACAAATTTCATTTATGAAGGTTTTGATCAACTTGTAGATCATTCACCCATGGAAGAAGAAGATGATGAACCTTTTCCTATAAATATTCATTATCTATAAAATCTAGAGTATACCCTTCGCTATTTTGATCGTTACCATTGGTATGGTTATGAATTGGGTTTATTTGAGCAAGGGCATCAAACTCCATATCAGCAATAATACAAATTGTTGACTGATATATTTGGTCTAGGTTATCATATTAGAGGTCAAGATGAGTTATTAGCTATATCTCTAGATCACCTAAAATTTAGCCTTGGGGATGACGTTGATTGGAATCCCTATCATACAAACCCTTCACAATCATGGAGGGGTAATTGGCCTATGGCTATGGTTATAGAAGAACCACCTTTGGTTTATCATCCAGGTCTCTCCTTAGAAATATCTGAAGCAAAATCCATTACTAAGGAGGAAAATCTAGAATGCAATTTTGAAGATGATGAGAGTGAGTATTTCAATGATGATAATGAATATGAAGATGAAATAAATATGGCCTATTTGGGGCCTCATCATCTACGTCATCTTAGGGAGCTTGTGGACATGGAATCAATTTATCATGCAATATTCCCAGGTCCTCCTGTCCTTAGAAGACCAGTGAATTTAGAAGAGATATATCATATAACTTTTCTTGGTCCTTCAAATTTAAGGTAATTGCTTCCTCCTAAGGATCCAATTGTTATGTCTATTCCTAGAGTAGACCTGGTGATCCCAATACCACCCGAGCCTCATCTCAAGTAGGGGGAGAAAACCAAATATAGTGATTTTCATTCATGTGGTCCTAGATATTTCTTCCATTCTATTAACATGGTCTCTATCGATCTGACCACTCCACTTCATAATCCATTTGACACTTCAAAACCTTTGCACCTCAATCCTGAGGTCATTGATTTCGATCATGTCGATTCACCCTTAGAGCCTGAATATTTCTTCTCTAATGAAGAAATTTTACAACCATTCCATTTGTATCAAACTGTACATATCCAATTTAGTGGAATCTTTAAACCCAGTAGATGATATCCCTTTGATTCCTACAACTCATCAGCTCGAGGAGGGATCACATATGTCAATAGAGGAGACCTTCAAAGTGGATATCAATAATGATCCCACCAATCCAAAGAAGGTTAAATTTAGAGAGAGCTTATATCCTGAGGAGAGTGCCAACCTAATTCCTCTATTTAAAGAGATACATGATCTCTTTTCTTGGACCTATAAGGACATGTCGGGTCTGGATCCAAAATTGGTTACTCATAACCTTTCATTGGATCCTACCAAGAAATTGATCAAGCAAAAACTTAGGAAGATGCATCCAACTATCGCCTTGATGGTTAATGATAAGTTACAAAAGTTGTATTTAGAGTTCATAATTCCCATTGACTATCCTGAATGGGTATCAAACATGGTACCCATAGGAAAAATTGATGGAAGAATCTGCATATGCACGGATTTTAGGGACCTCAATAAAGCAACACCCAAGGATTCATTTCCATTTCCTAATATCGATGCTCTTGTAGATGCAACTGCAACTCATGAAATGCTTTATCTTATGGATGGGTTTTTGATTACAACCAGATTCATATTAAATTTGAATATCGACACAAAACTGCTTTCACCACTCCATGGGGAACATTTTGCTATGCAATTATGCCATTTGGTCTCAAAAATGCTAGTGCCACATATCAGAAGGCTATAACATATATTTTTAATGACTACATGCATAAGATATTAGAATATTATATCGATGAATTACTGACCAAGTCATTTCTACGTGAAGAGCATGTTGAGGTCCTACAGAAAGTCTTCGATCACTTGATATAGCACAATGTCAGTTTGAACCCCAAGAAATGTGTCTTTGGCACAACTTCAGGTAAACTATTAGGATTCATCATTTCTAAACAAGGGATCAAAGTTGAACCAGCAAAGATCAAGGCTATTTTATAAATGTGTCCCCCTACAAACATCAAGGAATTAAGAAGTGTATAGGTCAAGGTAGTATCCATCAAGCGCTTCATCGCGTAATTATTGGATAAATGTCAACCCATGAATTGATTTCTACACAAGGGGGTCTCATTAAATTGGTATGAAGACTATCAAAATGCGTTCATTAATATCAAACAATACCTGGTATCACCACCAGTATTAGCTCCACCTAGACCATATGTGCCATTTTTAGTATATATATCTACCATAGACTTTGTACTGGGAACCATGCTAGTTGAGAAGAATATCCAAAACAAAGATTAGGTAATATATTACATCAATCAAACTCTGGTTGGTTATGAGCTACGATATGCATATGTAGAAAATTTGTGCTTAGAAGTGGTATTTTCCATGAAGAAGTTGCACCACTACATGCTAATTCATACGACATATGTAATATCGAAACAATATTCTTTGCAGTACATGATGAGCAAGACATATCATAACACACGTACCGCAAAGTGGATCATGTTATTGACAGAATTCAACCTAGAATTCATTAGTCAAAATTCAATCAAAGGTCAAGTCATAGCTAATTAGTTGGTAGAGGCTTCTCTTTAGTATCATGGACCTCTCATCATATAGGTTCCCAATGATGTAGTATTTGCATTGTAAGAGTAACCTGAACCTAAAGAACCGGATAATAAAGTGGATATATCTTTGTTCTTCAACGGTTCCAAATGCAAGAAAGGGGGTGGTGTAGGGATTGTATTTTTCACACCACAAGGTTCTCCAATTCCCTTGTCATTTAAAATAATTTTTTCTTGCACCAATAATAACATTGAATATGAGGCCCTAATCTTGGGCCTTCAAACAACACTCACCTTGAAGATCAGAAAGTTGAATATCTTTGGTGACTCCCTTCTCATTGTAAATCAAGTTAAGGGGATCTATCAATGTATATGTCCCATCTTGAAAGCATACAAAGAACTTATGGACACTTACCTAGCCCAACTAGAGTGGTATGACATCGATGCAATCCCTTGAATTTCCAACAGATGTGCAGACACTATGGTGTCTTTAGGATATTTAATCACTCAGAATTTATTTATTGACTTCACTACCATCTAGGTAAAAACCCTATAACAATCTACAATATGATGTGAGGCTCAATAAAATCATGAATCATTCCACATGATTCACATAGAACCAAACCATGAGTGGTTCTATAGAGCTAAAGACTTTTTGAAGAAGGAACCATGGGGATATTTTCTCTCGTAGGGTCTTGCAGAAAATGGTACCACTATTCTCCATAAGTTTGTTTTCCAATCTCGTTCATGTAAGTCAAATTACAGTAGGAACACATCATCTAGTAAGTCAAAGTTTTTGCTTATCAAGATTGGTTATCATAATTACATGATTTTCTTAATCTTGGAGTAATCCCACAAGGATTATCGCATGTTGTAAAAAGAGTATTTAAGAAAAAAGCAACTAGATATGTCTTGTTAGGAGAAATCTTGTATCATCATAACTACGATGGAATTCTCCTTTGTTGCCTTGAGATCCAAGAATCATCTTGTGTGATTTCACAAGCTCATGACGGTACATGTGGTGGCCATTTTACCAGCATGGCCATTGTCAAGCCCATCCTTTGAATGGGTTACTATTGGCTCACTATGGAGAAGGATTATATAGCGTATGTCAATAAGTGCATTAAATGTCAGCACCATGCTAATATTACGCACTTGCCATCATGGGCCTTACAACCCATCCAAGCGGCTTGGCCATTTGCATAATGGGGTTTTGATATAATTGGTAATATATCTCCCCTATCTTCAAATCAACATACATTTATCGTAACGACCACTGAGTATTTCACCAAATGGGTGGAGGAAATCCCTTTAACTACAATGATAGGAGCACGTATTGTGGAGTTTATACTCCATAATATAATATGTCATTTTGGGATACCATCCAAGATAACATCGGATAATGAAACTTTATTCAAAAACAAAACTGTAAGGGCTTTAACATCCAAGTATAATATTCAACACATTTTTGCAACTCCATATTATTCGCAAGAAAACGGGTAAGCAAAGGCCTCAAAAAAATAGTGGTAGCAATCTTGAAGAAAATTGTTCAATAAAAGCACAAATATTAGCACATTCAACTATGCCTTGAATTATGGGATTATAGAACTAGTATACAGATACCCACTAGGGAAACACCATTCTCACTAGTATATGGTGTTGAGGCAATCATACCCTTGGAATTAGAAATTTTGACATTGCATGTCATATTGAAAGAGTTCATCGATGATGACATTGCGCGATAAGCTCACCTAGATCAATTGATGCTTCTTGATGAACATTCTGTGAATGCTCTTAAGCATATTTGAGTTTACCAATATCATCTAAAATGAGCTTACTATAATAAAGTCCAACTAAGAGACTTTAAAATTGAGGATCTTATACTAAAAGAGAACCAACATAACTCAAACCTGCCATTGCATATACGATCCAAATTTGTTGTCAATTGGTTAGGTCCATTAATTATCTCAGAGAAGATAGAACCTGATACTTACTACCTAACATTGCTAGAAGGTGTTGAAGAGATAGAACCTCTCAAAATTATCCATCTAAAGGCATTCCATACATAAAAATAAAAAATTCAAAAACTTTTGAAAAGCATTCAAAATTCAAAAACAATTTAAAAACAAAAATAAAAACAAATAAAAAAGCAATAAAATTCAAAAACATTACAAAACATCAAAAACACAAAAACATTTACATTATGCATTTTCATTTTGTATATGCATTCATGTAATTGCATTGCATTAGGTATGTTCATCCATTGTACTTGCATTAGGATAGGTTGTGTTTACAAACTTACAAATGATACCATGTTTGTATGTAAGTCATACATCTATTCGTCATCATCATCCATCACCCTTGTGAATACTTGTGTTTTTCAACACAACCCCTCCTATTGCTATAAGTAATATAATAGGTTTGTTCAGTCATATAGCCATACCTTGTGATATTATTAGATTTTATAGAAAGTTATCTTCACTTTTAGAATATGAGATCTAGTTTTGATAGTACCTTGCATTTATCAAAATACCATCATAATTTAAACATTAAAAATCCTAGTCTAAACAAGGAAATATGAACACTACAAAGTGGTCCTAGTCACCTCAACCAAAAGATTTTTACTTGCTCATTTTATGATGCGCATGGTCTAGAATGTTGATCATTAGAAAAAAGGACAAGCTCCTCCCTACCCAAAGAAATCCCTTGCTTTACACAAAATGAGAAAATCCTCAAAGAAAAATCTCTTGCTAAAAAAAAAACACAATGCAAAATAAACAGTTATTTTCATCACTAAGCATGAGAAATTATCCCAATAAATATGAAGAAAAAAAGGGGGTGAAGAGCTTGAATCCCTAGAATGGTCAGTATTTTGAAGCCATTGAGTGATACCCATTACAGTAATGGGCTGAATGAATCCCATCTAGCCATGGGGTAGTTCTAATTAATTTACAAATGAGCTAGCTTTAGGTGGCCTGTATTACCTAGTATGAAGAACACAAGCTTATGCTGAGAGGGGGGGTGAAAAATATAAGACCACTTTTTACTTTTCTTTTCAAATCAATATTGTGCAATGTATAGATAGCAATATAAATAGTAGTAATCAAAGCAATGCACAAAACACCATACACAATAGAGACATAGATTTTAACATGGTTCACCCAATGTGGGATACCTCCACAGAGAAAATATTTCTTCTAAATATTTCTCAAATAATATTTTGGGAATCCTTCTCAATTACAAATTTTATGGACCTCTGTCCAAAGGAGATGTTGATCCCCTAAATCTAGATTATGGATCTCTATCCACAGGAGAACTCCTTATCCTATGCTCTGGTTGGTGATCCTCTAGAAGACTACCTCCACTGCACTGATTATGGATCTCTCTCCACTTGAAGAAACTTGTCCTCACTCAGAATACCTATCCTCAATGTCCTGGTTGATGGATATCTATCCACTGGAGTCTTTGTCCTCTCTACTCTGTCACCTCCAAAGCTTTACACAATAGGTTCACTTAGAACCTTATCAAACATGCTCAATAGGTCCCCTCATAACCTTCTCAAATTTTCTCAACAGGTCCACTTAGAACCTGCTCAAATATGCTCAATAAGTCCACTCAAAACCTACTCAAATATGCTCAACAAGCTCATTCAGAACTTGTCTAAATATTATTAACAATCTCACTAAGAACTTGTATAAATCTTCTCAACAAGATCACTTAGAACTTGTCCAAATCTGCTCAATATGTCCTCTCTAGGACTTGCTCAAATATGCATTGTAAGCTTCCACAAAAGCTCACACAAAATCAGTCCACAAGCCTTCTTAAATACTTGCCTCAAATAAGCTTAACAAGTCCACACAGAACTTGTTCAATCTCATAGAATCATAAAGAGAATTATTAGAGACTCAATATGTCCTATACTCAATGCTCAATCACTTTCTCAACTCAATCTCATAGAAGCATAAAGAGAATTGTTAGAGACTCAATATATTCTATTCTCAAAGCTCAATCTCAACTCAAATAAATCTCATAGAAGCATAAAGATAATTGTTAGAGACTCAATATGTTCTATACTAACTCAAGTTCAAGTTCTTTGCATCACCCATAGGCTTCAACAACAATGCTAATAATACAAGGTTCTAATCACAACTCTCAATTCAGAAAACCTTGAAGCATAAAATCAAAGTACTTCACTCAACCAATGGTCTAAACAACAATGCTTATCAAACAAGATTTAATCACAACTCACAATCCTGAAAACCTTGAAGCATTAACTCAACCACTCTTGAAAAGGAAACCCTAATCAAATCCTTTTCACTCCAAACTTAATTTTCAATCAAGCCAACCATCTAACTCAACAAAGAAGAATTTTGCCCATACCTTTTCTTGAAGAGTAATTGTCCTTACAAATATGCCACACTCACAATTACTTATTTAACAAAATCAATAAGGCTTAGAGGGTAATTTTATATCACAAAAATAATATCACAATTACACCTTATCACTCCAACTTAAACAATAAACAATACCCTCACAATATTCATAAAACCCTTTATTGGAAATAACACACAACTCACAGATTCTTAACCTTTCAATATTCCACAAAATTTAAGACTTGAACATAAAAATAGAATTCTCCTTATGCCTCCTAATGATATTTCTCAACTACCAACCTTTATCATAATGCAAAGACTTCAACCACAAAAATCCTTATACCTCCAACTTAGGCATTAATAAAATAAAACATTAAAAATGTACCTTTGCCTTTGGAGAGTTTCAAACTCTCAATGCAGCCCTCATAAGGTCTTTGCCCACGGTGCAAACACCACACGAGCTTACAAGCTCATTGGGAAGGAAGAAGCACCACATTCTTCAAGACTCCTTCCTAGCCTTGCAAAAACATATGCACCTATGATTGGCACCTTCAATGCATCCACAAAAATCTTCCACAGGATTTGAACACTAACCACCATGCACACCAAAATGTACGCTTGCAGCCCACTTGCCACTAGGCCAAAGTGCCTTGTTGGCTTCCAAACAATCAATGTGCTTGCTTTTGTCCTTTTTGCCATCAAGTCAAACCAAAAAATTTGCACAACACTATCATGAGCTCTGCATTAAATTTGATGCGCTTCTCTTTCAAATCGAGCAAGGGTAATTCGAAACTTAACTTTGGCATGGTATTAATATGCATTCCCATTATATTAAAAACATTGGTGCTTCCCTTGTCTTATACGACGTCGACGGAAATAAGCTTTGCCTTGTTTAAATCCAACCTTTGAATTTATTTAAAATATGATTTGGTCTTCAACATTTAACCCAACCTTTGGGTTTATTAAAATAATTTTAGACTTTGTAAACCCACTTTTGCAATATAAAATATTGTAATGAAAATTACAAATATTTTATTTGGGTTTTCACCATGCCACTTCTAACCATTATAACATTTCACCTTTGATAAAGTTCCTTTTAATATTTATTTATAAAATTTAAATTCATCCTGAATTTAAATAATTTATAAAATAAATATTATCACTCCTTTTTAAATTTTATCTTTTGCACAGTTTCACTCGAACTTCTACCTTCTTGCTAAGTATCAAATGACCATATTTGTCGCCTTTATTTCCTGCTAAATTCTTTGGAATTAATTATGACTCCTTCTGGTGGCATCAATGGTGGCATCAATGGTGACATCAATGACAACTTTGACTTAGGGACTCAAAATGTCCAACAATCTCCCCCTTTGTCATTGATGGCAACCCATATCCTTTTACTGAAACCTGACCTTTCTTTTTCTTTTGCTCCCCCTGGGACATTACTCCCCCTTGCTCAATGCTCTCTCAAATATCAAATCTCTCCCCATACCAAATCTCTCCCCAATACACAAATATCTCCCCTTTGACATCAATGGCAAAGGGTCACCTTTGGGGTTCGGGGCTCAGAATGAGCCTCTTAGCTTATCCCCTCACCCACATCCATATGAGGTTGTTAATTCTGGGGTGGGAGTATTTCTACTCCTCAAAAGCATTGTTCTTTACCTTTATCTTTCTCTCTTCTTTTCTAAGTATTCTGAATCCTCTGACTGTTTCTTTCCAAGTCATCATCCCTGTTCATGTCATCACTCATGTTCTTGTTCTTGTGCTCATCCATGTTCCTATTCATGTTATTTTTCTCATCCATGTTCCTATTCCTATTCCTATTCTTGTTCATATTCCTATTTCTATTCATGTTCCTGTTCCTGTTTCTGTTCATATTCTTGTTCCTATTCATGTCTATTTTTGGAATATTTGCTCTATGCCATCTTACTTTGTGACCATAATTATTGCATTGATAAGACTTAATGTTATTATTTCTTAGACGTGCAAATGTCTTAGGATTTCTCCTTGTGAAGCCATATCCTCTTCTGTCATGAATCTTGCAATTCATTGCCTTGTGACCAAACTCATTACATGAGTAGCAATACCCTTGGAAAAGTTATTCTTTTCCATATTCCTATCTTTCATATGTCTTGCACTATGAAGCCATGTGCCCAAACCTATGACATGAAAAATATCTTCCATTGAAGCTTCCTTGTCTCGACCTCATTGGTTCCATGTTCTGATTGCTATTCCATTTGTATCTTCTATGTGCATCGTTCCTATATTTGTTGAACTCTTTGTTGTATAAATCATCATCTGATGTCTCGCTCTCACTTACACTGTCTTCTTCTGACGTATCTTCTTATTCAAGACTTGAAGTATACTTTTCTTCACTTTTATTTTGAACCTATTTAGAACCAAGACCTGTCTTGTTTGTTGCTATTATGTGTATCTTGACTATTTTATCCATACTCTTTGCACTGTTTACATACATGTATAACTTATTCTTGGAATCCTCTAAATCTTCCTTTAGTAGGGCCACTTCTTGTGTTAACTTTTCACATTCCAGAATCTTTGCTTCTAACTTATATTTGAACTTTCTTGCCTTAGCCTTTGACTTTTCTAAATCCTCTATGAGCAATAATATTTCTTCACATTCTTGAAACTAACTTTCAAGCTTAGAGTGTTGCTTTCTTACCTTATTTACTGTGTCAAGGGCATAGATAAGTTCTCCTTTGATATCATAATCATTCTCTACTAAATAATCCTCTATTTGTTTACCTTTGCCCATATCATTTCTTTATTTTGGCTTATCTTCTATAGGATCACTCACTTCTTCTTCTAATGCCATTAGAATATTTTCATCTGGTCTTTCAAGTGCATCTTCAAAATTATCATCACTGAAACTATAACAATCCCTTGTGCAATCATCTTCAAGATGTCCAAATTTACCACATCTAAAACACTTGAGAATAACTGGAGTCTTTCTCTTAATTGGTTCTTTCTCTTCAACCATAAATAAGACTTCATCTCTATCATTGTCTGAAAAACTAACATCACTATCATTTGAGTACTTACTTGCATTATCCGCATAGTAGCTTCTCTTTTGCCTTTGGAAGAACTTCTTTCCTTGTTTGCTTTGCCCATCCTTGTTTTTCTTTTGGTGCTTGTATCTTTTTGACTCCTTGTACCTATGGTCCTATTTTTCTTCATCATTGTTACTATTTGGCTCTTTGTACTCTGTTGCATAATGTCCATACTTTCCACAATTGAAATTCTTAACAGATCTTAGATATATGGGTCTTTTGGAACCTTTATCTCTTCTACCATAATTTTCTTCTTCATCACTAGATGACTCACTGCTTGATTCTGTATTCTTACCCTTTTTATTTTTGTCCACTTTGAATGCAACTTCTTTCTAAGGAATAGGATATTTTGTTCTTATCTCAAAAGTAGTAAGCATGCCAAGAAAATAATTCCTTGTCAAAGAATCACTATCAATTGATATTTCTATAGCAGAAACCTTTTCACTATACATTTTTGGAAGAGTTCTCAAGATCTTATCACAAGCATCAGATTCATCAACCTTCATTCCAAGACCTTTCATCTCATGTATAAGTTCATCAACCTTGTTGAGATAGTCATGAATATTTTCATCATCCCGCATTCTTAGGTTCTCAAATTCTCCTTTGAGATTTTTGATCTTAGCTTTCTTGACACTTTTATCTCCTTCATATATGGTATGTAATAGTTCCCACATATATTTTGTTGTTGTACACTCCATAACCTTCATAGATTCTGATCTACACAACCCTTTTATAATTGCATTCATAGCTCTTGATTTTGCATGCATTAGAAGGTTACCTTCTTTATTTGTAGGAGGATTGGTTGTTGAATCATATCCAAGTTCCACTACATCCCAAACTTCATTTCCAAGTGCCATCAGGTGAAATCTCATCAACACAAACCAATACAATAAGTCACTTCCATCAAATTCTAGTATTGTATTATTGATGGAATCGTCTCTTTGATCCTTTTGATCCATTATGTTCTTAGATGGATTTTCCTTCAAGCTGTCAAACTCTTATAAAGGAACCCGCTCTGATACCAATTGAAGAACACAAGCTTATACTGAAGGGGGGGTGAACAGTATAATACCACTTTTTACTTTTCTTTTCAAATCAATATTATGCAGTGTATAGATAGAAATATCAATAACAGTAATCAAAGTAATGCACAAAACACCATACACAATAGAGACACAAATTTTAACATGGTTCACCCAATGTGGGCTACCTCTATAAAGAAAATATTTCTTCTAAATACTTCTCAAATAATATTTTGAGAATCCTTTCCAATTACAATGTTTATGGACCTCTATCCAAAGGAGATGTTGATCCCCTAAATATGGTTTGTGGATCTCTATCCACATGAGAACTCCTTCTCCTATGCTCTGGCTGGTGATCCTCTAGAATACTACCTCCACTACACTAACTGTGGATCTCTCTCCACTTTAAGACTCTTGTCCTCACTCAGAAGACCTATCCTCAATGTCTTGGTTGATGGATCTCTATCCACTGGAGTCTCTATCCTCTCTACTATATCACCTCCAAATATATTCTCAATAGGTTCACTGAGAACCTTCTCAAATATTCTCAATAGGTTCACTGAGAACCTTCTCAAATATGCTCAACAGGTCCACTCAGAACCTGCTAAAATATGCTCAACAGGTCCACTTAGAACCTGCTCAAATCTGCTCAAAAATGTCACTAAGAACTTTTCTAAATATTCTCAACAAGCTCACTTAGAAATTTTCTAAATCTTCTCAAAAAGCTCACTCAGAACTTGTCCAAACCTACTCAATAAGTCCTCTCTAGGACTTGCTCAAATCTGCATTGCAAGCTTCCACAAAAGCTCATACAAAATCAGTCCACAAGCCTTCTCAAAGACTTACCTCAAATCAGCTTAACAAGTCCACACAAAACTTGTTCAATCTCATAGAATCATAAAGAGAATTGTTAGAGACTCAATATGTCCTATACTCAATGCTCAATCACTTTCTCAACTCAATCTCATAGAAGCATAAAGAGAATTGTTAGAGACTCAATATATTCTATTATCAAAGCTCAATCTCAACTCAAATAAATCTCATAGAAGCATAAAGATAATTTTTAGAGACTCAATATGTTCTATACTAACTCAAGTTAAAGTTATTTGCATCACCCATAGGCTTCAACAACAATGCTAATAAGACAAGGTTTTAATCACAACTCTCAATTCAGAAAATCTTGAAGCATAAACTCAAAGTAATTCACTCAACCAATGGTCTAAACAACAATGCTTATCAAACAAGGTTTAATCACAACTCACAATCCAGAAAACCTTGAAGCATTAACTCAACCACTTTTGAAAAGGAAACCCTAATCAAATCCTTTTCACTCCAAACTTAATTTCCAATCAATCCAACCATCTAACTCAACAAAGAAGAATTTTACCCATACATTTTATTGAAGAGTAATTGTCCTTACAAATCTGCCACACTCGCAATTACTTATTTGACAAACTCAATAAGGGTTAGAGGATAATTTTATATCACAAAAATAATATCACAATTACACCTTATCACTCCAACTTAAGCAATAAGCAATATCCTCACAATAATCACAAAACCCTTTATTGTAAATAACACACAACTCACAAAGTCTTAACCTTTCAATATTCCACAATAGAAAAAATTAAGACTTGAACATAAAAACAAAATTCTCCTTATACCTCCTAATGATATTTATCAACTACCAACCTTTATAACAATGCAAAGACTTCAACCACCAAAAACCTTATACCTCCAACTTAGGCATTAATAAAATAAAACATTAAAAATATACCTTTGCCTTTGGAGAGTTTTGAACTCTCAACGCAGCCCTCATAATGTCTTTGACCATGGTGCAAACACCATATGAGCTTACAAGCTCATTGGGAAGGAAGAAGCACCACGTGCTTCAATACTCCTTCATAGCCTTGCAAAAATGTATGCGCCTATTGATTGGTGCCTTCAACGCATCCACCAAAAGCTTCCATGGGATTTGAACACTAACCACCATGCACACCAAAATGTATGCTTGCAGCCCACTTGCCACTAGGCCAAAGTGCCTTGTTGGCTTCCAAACAATCAATGCACTTGCTTTTGTCCTTTTTGTCGTCAAGTCAAACCACAAAATTCGCACAACACTATCACAAGCTCTGCATTAAATTCGATGCGCTTCTCTTTCAAATTGAGCAAGGGTAATTCAAAACTTAACTTTGGCATGGTATTAATATGCATTCCCATTATATTAAAAACATTGGTGCTTCCCTTGTCTTCTACGACATCGACGGAAATAAGATTTACCTTGTTTAAATCCAACCTTTGAATTTATTTAAAATATGCTTTGGTCTTCAACCTTTAACCCAACCTTTGGGTTTATTAAAATATTTTTAGACTTTGTAAACCCACTTTTGCAATATAAAATATTGTAATGAAAATTACAAATATTTTATTTGGGTTTTCACCATGGCACTTCTAACCATTATAATATTTCACCTTTGATAAAGTTCCTTTTAATATTTATGTATAAAATTTAAATTCATCCTGAATTTAAATAATTTATAAAATAAATATTATAACTCATTTTTAAATTTTGTCTTTTGCATTGTTTCACTCGAACTTCTACCTTCTTGCTAAATATCAAATGACCATCTTTGTCACCTTTATTTCCTGCTAAATTCTTTGGAATTAATGATGACTCCTTCTGGTGGCATCAATGGTGACATCAATGACAACTTTGACTTAGGGCCAAAATGTCCAACATAGTAGTCTAGTCCAACTATGTCCAAACTTATGATCATGATGAACATTTGGTGATCCTCATTACAACAATGGAATGAATGAATCCCATATAGCAATGAGGTAGTCTTATGTCTCATCTAGTATATTCGTTTTCACACACAGGGATAATGAATATCTTGGTCTTCATAACAAAAATTTTTATCTTTCAGGAGTCTTTTATAGTCATTATACAACTTTTGATTAATCAAATAGGATGTTTGAGTCTCATGGAAAACCTCAAAAATATTTTATAGCAACAAATTTTTCATCAATCAATCACAATTGTTTTTAGGATGTTCATAAAATAGGATAGATACCATATGAATATCAACAATGATATTTAGACAACCACTGACTATTTTGTGCATGTCTTTTAATTACCAGAATCTCATAAGGAAAAACCACACATCTCACATCATCTCATTTTATATTTGGATGTTAAAATAATTAGTTCTTATGATAAGAGTTATCAATTTTATTCATGATTTGTATACATTCTATGGTGTCATCCATTAGTTTGTAAAACACACATTAGATTCATTATGTATATTTTAAGTGATTAAATCATACAGGTTTATTTGCATTAGTTCATTCCTCATGTAATTAATGGATCACATTATATACATCATCTATCATATCATAGCACATAGATTAAATGCATCAAAAATTGAAATAAATTCAACATGCATTTAACACAAAGCATTCCATCCATATATGCATATATCAGCATAGTGCATCTATACATCTAGATCATAGCATCTAATCATACATCTTTCAGCTAGCTAGTGCACGTTATTAGTACATCACATCTATATAGCATAAGCATTGCATACATTTTACATCACATAAACATAAAAGCAATTAATGAATGCACATAATGAGCCATCAAAAGGAATATCATATATATATATGTGTGTGTGTGTGTGTGTGTGTGTGTGTCAAATTTGTAAGTACTTGAGGTACAAGATACCTGCAAGCTATAATAGTGTAGGTCCTCAGACCTTACACTCAAAATGATACAATGACATCATGTCATAATCATGCATGGCCTATGCCTCTTGAGTTGCCTTTACCCTCTACACCCTCTCTGAAAGGCTACCTAGAGCTAGTGCTTTCTAATCACTCTGATCGGGCCCCTCACATATGACTCGACCGCACTAACGATTTCCCAAACTCACTTTTCCTACTTCGTTGAGAACCCCCTACTATAGACCTAGCTAGTAGAGTGCCACCACATAGCCTAACCTCAATATCTAGCGCAATGATGTATGTAAAATCCGTTGTATGTTAGGCTGATCATATGCTATGATATACCATAGATATCTGATATCTACATCTGCATCTAAACTTTTGGTCTTAGGGTGATTTAAGTGGATGGTGTAGCTTGTGAAGTAGTAGGAGCCCCTAGCATAAACTTGAGAGTGTCTCGCTCAATAGTACTAAGATCCAACTATGCCTATAGTCGTAGATAAGTCAACCTATGGAGGATGTTCTGATCCTCCTCGTAGCCTCACCAACGTGTCTACCCTACAATCAGTTGAGCCTATGTTGTAGCTAGAGAGGTATCCCTCTCTAATATATAGCATTGTACTATCTGCAGTTGTGCCTGTAGACTATGTACCTAGGCCTATAGTTGGGACATTATATCATCTGGCTCATCCTTCTCACCCTCATCTTCCTCTGATGGCTCCTCCTCCTATGAGGCCACCTGACCCCACTCACCCTCAGTCCTAGGATGCACTCGACGCCCATGTGGGTCATCAAATGCCACCTTAGTAGCATCACCATCTCTAGAGTGACCAAGAGGACCACCACCTTGCCACAACCTGGTAGTCCACCAAGTGTCATAATTTGAAGTCATACGTACATATTCTACCCATGTGTCTACTAGGTCATCCTAGTTATCTATCAAAGATGTGACTTAAGACCATGAAATTTGTATCTATGCCTTAAGGTAGTAGTAGAGGATTGGCTCCTATGGGATGTCTTGTTGGATCCCAAATTGTCTGGTCACTCGAGAGAAGTGAAAGAACTCCCATACCTTAAGCTTATGCCCAATAACCCAATGGTTGCACTTGGTCCATATCAAGTATTTGGTGGTCTCCTCCTATACTGGGCAATCCAAGTAGGGCTACCATATGATATAGCTAGCCTACAGCCCTATCAGTCGATCTGTATAGTACTGTAAATCCTTAATGTGAGACCTAATCTTGTAAGTCTCTAACTCCTATGGCCAGTGTACCCCATAAAACTAAGTCACTATTGTTAATGATGTAATATCCAATGATAATTCTCCTGGGCAATCTATGTTGATGTTCTCACATACCCATATCTGCAGCAGTAGGCTACATACTACATCCACTCACCCCCATTGTGTAATGCGATAGAGGTCATCATAAATTTTGGATATGAGAATACTCTCCCATGCCATGATAAGCAGCTCAGTTGTGGTGGTCCCAAGTAGATCCTGCACCATCGCCAAGAGGTTCTAAGGGAACCTCACTCCTAAAGTGTTTGGGAGGAGCACATTACATATAATGTGCATCAAGATGGCTTGGCACCATGAGAATACATCCTTCCTATACCAGTAAGCCACTGGGACCCCGCCATGCTCTATATCCCCTTGTGCCTCCTTGTACCTATCATTGAAAATCATTTGGGACACTGTAGCCTTCATTGTTGTATTCAAAGAGGTGATGGTGTGTCCATCTATCAGGATCTTGTAAATATGGTAGAAATCCTCTAATGTCACCATCATCTCCCTAGTCAAAATATGGAAAGTTTTAGTCCTCACATCCTAACTACGGGCTAATATAGTAATGTAATCCTGATATGCCCTGATATTCGATAGTATTAGCACATATCCTAGGCCCAAGGCCCCAAACCAATCTAGATCCACGTGGCTCAACTCGAGCAGCAACCCGCGAAGTAAGTTAGGCTCTCATGCCCATGTAGTAAATGTCTAAGGGGAAGAAAAAAGGATAAAACATAAAAAAAATCAAAATTCTAAAATCAAAAACATCAAAAAATCAATTTCAAAAAAAAAAATCAATCAAAAAAATCAACCTCCCAAAAATCAAAACATTAAAAAAATCAACCTCCCAAAAATCAAAACATCAAAAAAATCGACCTCCCAAAAATCAAAACATCAAAAAATCAACCTCCCAAAAATCAAAATATCAAAAAATCAACCTTCTAAAATTAAAACATCATAAAATCAACCTTCAAAATTAAAAAAAAAATTAAAAAAATCAAAAATCAACCTTCAAAATCAAAAATCAAAAATAAAAATAAAAAAATTAACTTTAAAAATAAAAATAAAATAAAAAAACCGGGCTAAATTTTCTTAGCTATTTTTGATAATAGCAGTCGACATCGTAGTCGCGGTTGTCAATCACAGCTAGCATAAACGATCAAATTTTTGACCGTTGGTGTTTGAACCTAGCCACAGCTGGCAACCGCAGCCTCCAATTGGCAAATTGGACACTGCTGCTGCCAATCGTGGCCACGGGAAAGACCCCTTGCAAGGTTATTTCCCACCCCCAAATTGCCCTGAAAATGTATACCCTCCCTCTAAGCTACCCTAAAGCTAAAATAACTAGAGGTGAGGTTCGTTACTGGTAGTTTAGTGAAGTTCATTTAATGCCATTAATTAGTGAGATTCATTTTAAATTCTTAAATCATGAAGGAGAGATGGAGAATCTACCCTAGGAGCTCCAAATCTGCCACTAGTAGATGCCTCTAGTTGATCTGCCATGGTGTTAAGTGGTAAATTTGGCAATATTTCGTGTTAATAACTCTCTCTCACCTTAGAGCTCTCACTTTCAATCTTTGCCAGTTGGAAATAATGAAAAGTAAAAACCCTAATCTTTCTTTTATATTTTGCACTTGGCCCTCAACTACTATTGATAACCATCAGCACTGATTAGGTTAACCCCGATCGCTGCTATCAACCACAACTAAGAAAATAGTAAAAATCAGTCGTGGTTGTCAACAACGGCTAGCAGAAAGTAATAATTATAATCATTTTCTCACTGTGAGGAGCCTCAAAATGGAAAATAATAATTATCTACCGATCCAAAATTCTTGAAAAATTTCAAAAATAACAAAAAAATCAAATAAAATAAAAAATTTCAACTATGCCTCGTATCCAATTATTTACCCTATACACTTGGCAGTTGCAGTGACTTGCGCTCCATGAAATCTGGTAAGATGATTAAATTGCCATAAGGCTATTTGACCCAATTATTCATTGTATACTTGAAATGTTTTCACTTCAATCCTAAAGAAGGCCATGGCGGCTGGAGTGCCCCATGGGAACGAAATATTCATTTTATTTCTACGATGAAATTTTAGCAGATCATTGAACATAGTGGTTTAGCACAAGCTTCAATGTAATTGCTATCATATTGATTTTCTAAGAAGGCCATTGTGGTTGGATTGCTCCATAGATAGAGATGTGAAATTTCTATTAATAGTTGTAATCACAGTTGTGATAGAACTTGCTATATAAAAAAATACAATAAGTCTTGAATCATCCAAATTATTCATCATGGTCAAGCGACTTGTTGCTTTAATCATTTGTCCTTTTCCTCATAGACTCATCGCTTGAGGGGGTAGTCATAATATCAACATTCATAATAAAAATCAACAATTGATCACTTGATCATGTAAATCACATTCATATTACGAATCATTGCTAACAACTATCACAAGCTTCCCCATTTATAGGGGCAAAAAGCAAACATAGAAAATTAAAATTTTGGTATTCTGTTCTTTAGTCATTTTTGGTCAAGATAATTCATTCCAATTTCATGCAGATCATGTCCAAAGTTTTACTCAAGTTAAGCCTTCTATCCCATTGGAAGTAATGATTTTGAGATGTGCATCCTTTATAGGATTGGGGCATCTATCATTGATCAGATCAATGATCATCAATCAATCTATAATATGGTTTTAGGTGGTCTATTTTTCTCAGCATCGTATTTTCCCACAATACATCACAAAAGAGGTATTTGTAGACACATAAAACATGTCATGTTTAGGAGACTACTCATATGGGCACCTTTCCAAACCATATGAATGATATTGGACCTTTCCAAGGCTAAGCAATGATTCTAATCACTCATTTAGGATAGTCTAGTCCTATTCAACCTTAGCCACTAATGACATCAGTAGCTAAGATCTTATTCACAATTGACAATAACAGCTAGGGTCCTAGTTGCACTGAGCAATAACGACAAGCTCTGTAACAAACTTAGCCATCTTGAGCTGAGAAAAATTAGTTGCAACAATCAAATTTCAATGGTTTTGGATCGGTTTTGGATGAGGAAGCTTCCAGAGGATTCTTCCCAATTGCTCAGGCCAACAACTTCTTGATCTTGACTTCCTTGAGAAGCCAATATTTTGGATAGTCTATTTATAGACCCCTCAAAGAGGTAAATGGATAAACAAGTTGAATGCAGCCAAGCCCTCCCAAACTAGAGAGCCAATTGCAACCCTTAAGGAGTGCTAACATGTTGTCCATTTGGAGAATGACACCTACATTTGAAGTAATGGAGTTTCCAAGAGCTTGAGGAGCAAGCTTACCATTTCACACCAAGCCATTGGGAATTCATAACAATTAACCCCTAAATCTATGTTTAGATACCCAAGCGACCCTTGACCATCAATTTATTGAAGAAATTGAGCATCCACAGACCTGATTTCAAGAGAAGGATACTTTTTCTGTGGTCATTGTTGTTAACAATGGTCCACAGTCTTAGTTGTAGGTGTCAACAGTGGCTAATAGAGCCAGCTGCTCTGAGCATCAGTATCTAGGATTTTATGAGCTTAATCCTCTATTTTAGCCATATATTTACCTTTCTTAATATGCATTTCGATTAATTAGGCATAGATTAACCATATTACATGTGATTAGCTTATTAATAGGCATCTTTATTTACATTTATGTATTTAAGATTTTATTTACATGCTTTATACATTAGTTTCTTTTATGCTCAACATACAATATTATATGCATTTCTAGGTTCCTTTACATGATTTAATCCATGGTGCATGGTTTAATATCAATTTCCTAAGAATATTTATGCATCTTTATATATGTTCATGTTTTTTTTATAAATTTGCTATATTTTAGATATTTTCTTGGAAAGCAACCTCATCATGAGAGGTTTCATGTTCTTTGTTGTTTCCTTGCATGCAAGTGATAGATCTCTCAAATACAAAGCATCATTCAAGACCATTTCTCTTAAAATTGGATAAGGAGGCATCCTAGTAAGCCCTCAAGAAAAGTTTGAAGACATTAAGAGTATATTGAAGGCATCTACCACATGAATTGTGGATTGTAATATGTATCACAATGGTTAAATCCCTAAGAGGGATGTTCTTGTAACCTTGTTGTAAAGAGATTCAAAATTATTAATAAATATGGGCACATTCTTTTACTTTCCTCTTTGCACTTGGTTATTTGATTAATCTTGTCTTTGATATCATATTGCACTAGAAGCTAGACTTTTAAAGCCTCTTTCACCTTCTTATCACTGTACACCAATGGTATTCTTCATATCATGGTATTGTAAAGGTACTTGGTGCCTATATATATTGCATGTTTATCAATGGAAATAACAATTCGGATTCTTGGATCTTAGTTTTCATATCAATTTAACCAAGTCTAATATCATCATCAAAGCTTTCAACAATGAGTTCCAAAAGTCTTACGATATTATATCTCTCCCTCTTAGGGTCAGACCTAAGATCTTAGATACCTTTTTCTATGTGGTATCCTACCTTGCATATTTCAATATTCTTCTTAGATATCCTTGGATTCATGCAATGTGGGTTATCCCTTTTACTTTTCACCAATGTTTGAAATTTGAATCTAAGAATCAATTGGTCACCATTTTGGGTGATCCTCATCCATTTGAATATTCCTTTATGGTTGAGCAATCTCAATCTGATATCAATTTATGCCCATTAGTTTTCTCATCTCACATAACTAAATAACTTAAAAATATTAAAGTGAGTGAGGAACCACTCATTAATGTTTTATCATGGGATCAAGTTAATCATTTTTAGAAACTCTTTTGGATCTTACCAAGCTACCACCTTTACCAAGGACTATGGGTTTACCCTATAAGAAGGATGAAGTTGTACATATTGGCACACATACCTTTATCTTTGCAAGAGTCTTCCTCGAAGAAAATATTTATGGTAGAAACCCTCTTCCCATAGAGTGTTCTTTTGCCCATTGTTACCTATCCAATGATTACCCACTTTCCAAAGATATCCTATCTAGTATAGGATATATAGGTAACTATTTGAGGACATGATAGAAAAGTATTCAAGAGCGTTTAGACATGGATATTTGACCTTTGAGATGTGGTGTAGGCTACATCCCTAATAAAAACCAGCCTTTACCTTTTTCTAATGATGATGACCTTGTTATTTATGATAATTATTTAGATCATAAAAGATCAGAGTGGAGTGATGAGGATGAGGATCCCCCTTATCTCTTAGAATTTTTTTTACAACATGGTAACCTTAGTGTATCCGAAGTGAGGTGTGACCTTGAAGAAGTATGCTAAAAGGAATACCCCTTGCCACATTGCTCATGAGGATATCCTCTAGAGTAGCTTCTACTTTGATGGGTCTATACCTTGTGTTGCACATGCTGAGTCTCCTCATTCTTGAGGGGACCTTGTTCCTTTGTCTCATAGAGATATTGCAAAGTTGGTAATCTCTCCCCATTTCATCAAAAAGGATGGCACAATTCGAGTTTGCAAAGACTTTCATGCAACAACTCCTATATAATGCATTGTGGATGATCCTCTTTGTGATGAAAATTATGAAGATATCCTCCATCACAACCCTTTCTTTGATGGGTCAATTCCTTGAATTTCCATCCTCTTTGTTAAAATATGTGGCACAACTAGAATTTGTGTCGACTTTAAGAACTTAAAGAATCAATGAATCTAATCATCTATAGAAAAGAGAGAAAGAAATCATAAAAACAATAAAAAATACTATGCATGGTATTAAATTTTTATTTTATCTAGTTTGCATTTGGTTTGCTTGATTTATACTATATGATTACCTATCATCTTTTGCATGTTTTGACTAACATTATGTTCCACCTTACATTTTACTTGTCATACAATTACATTTTTTCTTGTTCATACTTGCATGACTACTTGATCATATAGATTCTTGGGGATTTTGTGACAATGGCAAGTGATGACACCTAGTTAGGTCATATCTCCATGTATTGCACTCACACTAGGGATCTAATGCCTAGCAAATATCCAACCTAGGGCCCATTTTATGCATTTTCATCATTACATTCATCCATCCCATCTTATCTTCTTCTCTTATATCCCTTGACCTTGAAAGTTTTCATTGCTTCTATCTCTCCAAGTCAAGGGATATAGTTCTTTGGTATATTATTATCCTTTACATGTTTTCATTTCTTCCTTTCATAAAGACAAGGATATACATTCTTCTTCTATTCACTCATCCATGTTTTCACACTTTTTCCTTCTTGATATTTCAATAGGTTAGTGGCCCTCATGAGATAGGATAGATACCGCATGAAAATCCTTTATGGTTTTCATGTGGCCATTGACTATCTTATGCATACCCCTTAACCATTGAAACATCAAGATAGATACACACATTCACCTCTTGTTTTACTCCATTGTCTTTGTCCATACACCTCCTTGCACACACCACATCCCTATCAGGTAGTACTCACTTTGGCACATCATTCATATATAGCGCACTCCATATAGGATCAGATCCATGGTCATGAGAGAGGTGTAGCCTCAATTCAATAATTTATGAGCATACATCCTAGTAGGTTTATCTCTTTCTCTTTTTCCATCTTAGCAAGCACTACACCCCCTAGTGGGTAATCGCTCCACACTTATCCATATTTTTGCAAGCATAATACCCTCACATGATAGCTTCATGGCCACATGTGATGGGTAGCATCCATCTCGGTCATTTATGAGCATACATCCTTATAGGATTCTGCTCTTTTTTTTTCTTTTGCTTGGCCTTTTGGAGCTTTATTTTCATCTCCTTCTTCTTCGCAATTTGTTTTTCTTCATTCTTTCTCTTCTTCTTTCCAACCATCCATCTATTCATTTCATGTTGCATCTCATTTTAGGTTTGAATTTAGATGCTTACATTTAGTTAGATTCATTCCATTTCATTAATTTAGTTGCACTCATTGCATTCACTATGTTTATCATCACCATGCATAACAAAATTTAACACTAATGCACACACATTTTTCCACCATAATGTAATATAAACCATATTATGATATTAATTGATAAGCAGTGAATACATTTCATCTAGGTTGGTGCACCATAGTCCAATACCAACACACTCAATCCTCCCTAGAGATGCATTCCACAATCTAAAATTGGTATGTCATCCCAATTCCAACCCTAGCTTTGTGAGCCTAACTCCTTTACTTTGTCTTCTAGTGGTTATCTTGGCTAGGGCATGTTCATAGACCACATAACTGTCTATAATCAAGACTGTGATTGGATCTATTACTGAAGGAATATTGGTGGTTGCATCCTTTGATCCACTGACATTGCCTGGAAGTACAAATCCTAGTAGAAGGTCTTGCTCCATACTTCTATGTTTCACCTCTCATCTACTCTCTGTAGTTGCTCTTATAGTAGTTGGATTCCCTTGAATGGTTGGCTACTTGTCACAATAGCCATACCCTTAACCTAGGCCCATTGATGATATTTCTCTAGCTAGCTCATATACCCTCTAAGATGTCTAACCTCAATACTCACTATGTCCCACTCCACTATGACCTAGCCTAGTTATGCTTGAATAATGTCTATCTTCCCCTGCATAATGACCATCTTGTCTATTGGCCCCTCCACTACCCTCGTTGGATCTCCTTGACCCATGGTCCTACTCGATCCTATATATGTTACCATAGGGACACCTTCAACTATCCTCCCTACCTCTGATCCGATGAAAGTAATGGTGGTCCTCGTGGTAGTTACCACATCTACCATGACCTATACCCTAGCCTACCTAGGAGGCTATGGCATATGCTCTCATCACTCCACTGCATGTGGGTTAGCCTCTTAGAGCATCAACTACACTCATCAACCCATGAATTGGCACCTCTAAACTAGCATCGATGGGGAGATCCTTGGGGACATAATACCCCTATACCATCTCCTGTATTCAAGGTCTACCTTGACATCATCAAATCCAAGATCGACATCAAGGGGATCATCTAGGTCCTCCTCCATGAACCTAGCCATATCAATATCCCCTATGATCCTTGATGGATCCCTCCTCACCCTCCTATACTAGTAGTCTCCTAGGTCTATTATCTCTTGGAGAATCTTGAACTACTGTTATACTTGGTCAAACTGATAGAGCTCCAACTCACCCTTCTCTATGGTGATCTATCAGAACCTCCTAACTTGATCCAACTCCTCCCCATACTCATCCCACCCAAGGTGTAGATACCATGTTTGAAATATTATCTAATGGTCTTATAGCTTATCTACCACCCATATTCCCAGTGGTAGAATACCTATGTACGACCTCTATGTCCACTAAAGGTCTTAGGACCACCTATATCCTATTGGCCACTCTAGGTTGGGTAGTGGTCCTGGTAGTGTATCTAGCTTCCTGATGGCTATGTGCTCCTAGCACCACACCTAGAGCAACATCGTATAGACTAATATTGTATGCCATTTGTACATGATATTATACATCTTGTACAAATAGGCTAGCATATATGGTCCCCATGTGAACTACAACTACTAGACTCACATGTCTATCAAGATACGCCATACATCTATAGTATGATGGTCATATCTTCCATCGGTAGCCAGAATATGGATGAGTTTTGGTACCACCACTCTACCAGCACTATTAATAGTGCTTTATCAGCCTCCATCCAAGGTATCTTTACCAAGTGTAGAAGCCCCACTACACCTAGTGTGCATGTGTCTACTAGCATGATCTCCCATAGTACCTCCTCAAGGGTACTAGGCTTCCATTCCTTGCTCTCAAGGACATCATGTTGCAAATAAAAAGTACAAAATAATTAAAAAATGAACACAATAAGAGAAACTTTTCTATTTTTGTCGAATCTGCTTCTCATGTCCTATAAGGTATAGATTTACAAATTCATGCCCTGTACAACATAGGGTATGTATTTGATCACCACTAGGGCTAGTTGAATTTGTGGGTGACTGTTGAATTCACACTCAAGTCCTGCACATTGACTTTCATGTGAAAACAACAAATAAATAAATAAAATTCATAAAAAAATGCTAAAATCAATCTAAAATCTAATTGCTAGCTAGGATTTTGGCTCTTACCCATGGTCGACTTGCTACTACATCAGACTCACCCCTTGTAAATATCACTCAATGCATAGGAAGAGTCATTCTCTTGTTTTCTCTAGAGTCCTTTCTTGTTTTCTTGCATGATGAAAATGAGTTAGTTTTTTGCCCATTTTTGCTTTTGTTTCTCCTTTTTTATTTTTCTCCCTCCTCCTTTCTCCTTTTGGTGCTTTTTTTTTTGTTGTTTGCTACTTTCTTTTCTTTTGGGTTTGCCTTTTCAAGTTTCCCTAATAATTCTACATTCCTCTTGAAACTCGAGGGGGCACCCTAGCCTGAGCTACATTAATGTCCCTAATGCCTCATTTTGCATGCCAAATAGTCAAAGTGTTCATAACAACACTATTTTTACATCATCCCTTTCTTCTAAATTGGTAATCCCTTTTTACCTTGTGTTTGCCATATTTTTCATCCATAGGTATCTACATATTTCTTTGATGCATGTATTAGGCCATAAATGCATCAAGTGGAAATATAAACATGGAAATTCACCCACCCACATGAGTTATTTTTTCTTGGGTTCCTTTGAGAGGTTATCAAACTTGCTCAAAGAAAGTTTGACCCCTTTTCGTGTGTTTTTTCTTGCTTTACTTGACCTTGATAAAATTCATACCCAATAATTTACGAGGTGCAAATTCAGAAAATTTACGATTTTATTTCAAAAACCTAAATTTTAAGTCGACTCTTTTGGGACGTTGGCTTGATCAAGGTTAAGTTTTGTTTTTATCGCCTTTTAGTCCTCCAAGATCTTTATAAATAAAGGTATTAGATCCTCTTTTTTTGGGTGAAGTAATTTAGTATGAAGTTATCCTGGTTACCATGTTATTCTAAGATATCCAAATAATTCTTAAGTCATCTTGCTAGAAATCTTGTGCAATATTCTAGTGCTTTGGTGCTCTATTGTTTGTGTGCTCTTTGTGATTTTGTAACTGGAGAAAGCCTTGACAATAATTTGTTTTATTGAGGGAGGATAGGTCTTCCACATTTTCTCTTGCTTCTTCCACAAGATCACTAGGTTGTTTATTTGCATTCTTTAGTTTACATGTTCATCCTAGTTTATGTTCTATGGCATTTTCATCTCTGTTTTAGGGTTTAAACCCTCTTGTGTGAATCTGTACCCCATCTGCTACAAGACATAAATTTAGTGAAAGCTCTAATTTTTCCCATTGGGTATTTTGTGTTTGTTTTAGCACTACTATGGAATATGTGCTCAGTATCCTACATGGTGTGGATTCGATCTGGCTAAGTTTTGGGTGACTACTCATCCCAAAACCTTAGGATTTTGCTTTGTGTACCCTTTGCACCCTATATTATCTATTTGTATTATTTATTGACTGTTATCATTTTGTTTTTCTTGTATTTCATATTAGATTAGCTTGGGGGCAATTATTTGTCCCCAAACCCTAGTTTTCAAATTGCATTCTTGTTCAAGCTTTGTATCCATTTTGTTTGCATTTCATTCATTGTTCTATGTTGTCATATTCTATTGTGTTTGTTCCAAAGGTCAAAGCTCATTTTTATTATGAATAATAAACTAAAAGGACCTAGGGGGCTTGACTATTGCACCTCTAAGCTTAGTCTTATAGCGGCCTAAGCAAGCCCCCAAATCTTGACCATATTTTCTAGGGTTTTGTGAATCTATTTTATATATTTGAATCTATGGGATATTCTAGATGTAAGATAAATCTTGGATCGAATACTAGATCAGATAAGTGCCCTAAGTAAAGCTTTTAGGCTATGTGTTGCTTTATTTTACTATTCTTGTTCACACCTAGGTTATAAGTAAAAAGAATAAAAAATATTTGATTGCTTTCTAGGCATTTGAAAGAAAAAGATATATAGTTTCACATCTAGGGTTTTGTTTGTGCATTTCACTTATGTTCTTGCTCAAAGGAAAGGATTTAATTTCTTGCAACTTAGGGTTAGATATCATTGAATCAAAGAATATTACTAAGGTTAAACATTGTCTTCTTGTATCTTGTGTGTTTTGCATTGTTCTTTCATTTTCATAGTTTAGCATATAAAGGCTAAACAAAAGTGATTGCTTAATTGACACATTGAGCATCTCCACCCTAAACTTGAAGCAAGTACTAAAATTGTTCTTGGTGAACCCATTCCTTTGTGTACCCGAGTGTAGAGAATATAACACACCCCCGTAGTCACCTAGACTTCTAGTGGATCCAATCGAGAATCATACGTGGTAGGGCAATTTTTCCCATATATAATTTGTCATATCGAGTGTCACTAGGGATATAGGTATTTTGTAGTATATGTATTAGTGGATCAATGTTAATGACCATATAAGTTATCTTAGACAACATATAACCTCTTAGCTTTTTAGATGTAAAATAAATGGTCAAATAGTCTTGTTGTGACGTCCTTCACTACGACCCCAAAAATGGGAACCCACTTGAAATTTGAAGGCTTTTCAAATTTGGCGCTTGTGCTTATGGTTCACGGTTGTCACTATTGAAATGATAAGAATACTTGGTTTGCATGAGAAAGTTTCATAAAAATGCATTACTAAGTCTTATTTTTAATTCATAAACCTTTGCATAAATGCCCACATAGTCGATGTTAAGGTTATTGGTGATGGTCAATTTATGATGGTTGAATTCTGTTATGTTTCATGTTTTGTTTTGTCTTGTGTTTTATTATTTTGTGTTAAATTGTCATTTCATTTCTTGTTTAAGTTGTTTTGTATTTGGTGTCATGTGGTTATGTTTAGCTTTGTAATATAAAATAAAGGTTGTTTAGTGATTTTTTAGCATAAAGTTGCTTATTAGTATGGTCTTAAAATGTTCTTTACGTAGTAAGGATGTCTTGTTACCTCATTAGAATAGTTAGGGGTATAGTGTTATGTGTTTGTTTATTGTTATGTCATTTGTTAGTTTATTATTATTATATTGTAATATTTTATTTTTAGACTATGGTCGTGTTATATACTTTGTTTGTCTTGTAGTGAATACTCATATTATGATTTGTGTTACTATACAATATTTTGGTTTTTTTGGTTTAATCTAGATTCGACTTTATGTTATGTGTTTCATTCTAGAATATGTGATGTGATTGTTTATGTCGTACGTTGGAAGCATGGCCTTCACGGTAGGTCTCATGAATGAAGGGCTAGGCGGGCTAGGCTTAAGGCGGGTACCGCAGCTACCAAGCTAGACGTAAAGCAGACCCATGGTGTACGATTCCAAGGCGGTTTCCATAGTTGCCAAGAAAACCCATGAAGACGGGTCCCATGGAGGCTACGAGCGAACATAGTTTAGCAAGTTCGTGGAAGGATGATAAGGCGGGGCCCACCATCAAAGAGATAGATGTTGGTTTGGGAATATGTGTGTTTCGCCACGGTGGACCCCACCTATGAGTTGGATACATAGATTTGGCAGGCTGGCGCAAGTTTATGAACACCTGAAAAATTCAAATAACGCATGGTAAAATGATGCTATGGAAACGCGCAAGAATGATAGGATGATAAAGTTAAGTTCGGCATCTGAGATGCATGGTGATAATATTCGACTGTGAAGGGTAAAAAATAAATCTGGAATGTCAGAAATTTGGCGTCAAAAGCTTTCATGATAAATAACAAGAATTTTGTTCAGGCTGGTGTAATTGTTCCAATTTCTACATAGGAGTGTATGTCCGGTAGCATCCTGCTAAGACATCACAATTTCCGAGGCATCCTCAGGGTTACATAGGTTTAATTTAAATAGCCCGAAGCTAATGGCGAGAATTAAGCAGTGAATGGGTATAAGGTGAAATAGTATAAGCAAACGACTTGAAAGTTATGTAATTTGGTTATGAAAGGGTTATTTATAAATTAAAGCGAGAGGAAGTACTCCGTATAATTAAAAGCAAAACATTTGACAGCCATATAAAGAGAGAAGGCGCTGGGAAATATTAGGTTTAAAGAATATAGTATGGTTATATATCATAAACTATATGTTGGAAAGGTTGCGTCTACAAATCATGACATTGTTAAGAGATTGTAAGGATATTTTCAGGAGTTCGTTTTAGAGATTGCGAAAGAACCGAAAAAAGGACTGTGCAAACTAATTAAAATAACGAATTCTGAAGGTTTTAAAAGAAGAAAATTACGAATAAGAAGGGGTCGGACTTGGAGGTAGCGGAGGATATGAGAAGAGGGTGAAGAGGATGGAGGTCAGAGATTTCATCTACAAAGATCAGAGACAGGCAGATTTCAGGGAACAGGTTATATTGTTATATCAAATTGTCTTATGAAATTATTTTTGGTTCAAACTTGTGTATGTACTGGGTTTGAATGCTATAAAAATTAGTTTCAAAACTCCTTTAAAAGATTGCATCGATATTTTATTTTCCTGTAATGTGTTTTGCTCACTGAATATACAAGTCCGCATGGTTAAAATCTCCCAGTTGTAAATCTTTTCTATTTATTGTTTTCTCTAAATAACCAAAAGATTGATTGGCTTGGTTCATCCAAAAATAATTTCTATTGATTTATCATGGAGAATTAAGCCATTATTATTCAGACATTGATTTGATTAATGCTTTGAATAAGCGGTTCCTACCAGGAGATAAATGAATACTCTGAGTTTTCAACTTTAAATGATAAAGTTGCAAAATAGAGTTGATATCTTTCCAAATTTAAAATATTTTGTTCCCACTTTTGCTTAATGGAGTGGTGGAACAAAATTAGAAGTTATTCTCAAATGATGTTCAGTATTATATTTTAAGGTAGTTCAGTTTGATGCACAAAATAGAACATCATTTGAGTGGAATCATATTTCTTACTAAATATTTTTATAAAATATTCAGTAAATGAGTATGATAAGGAAATATGTTACGAACTTGATTTTATCATAAAATATAAAGTTCGTTATTAATTTCACAGTGAATTCTAAAACTGATGACTAATAATGTTTCATATTTTCATGATGTTGGGATTGGATATTTAATTCTTTTATGCTTTAATTCAATATTTTAAAGTCAGATTCATACGTGGAGTGAACGAAGCCAATTTATTTGGTCAAGTCTGAGTATCCAAATTGATAATGTTTCTTTCATGATTTAATTTCTTATTATCAATTTGAATTTTATAGGCTTGAATTTACCTTAAAGAATTTGAAACATAATATTTTATTAAAGCAAAACATTATGGCTGATTATATTTTAATCAACATGTGATTTGCAATAATAAAAGTTTAATCATAAGGTAAATTAAGTTTAGCAATATATAAAATGAAAGATGAGCAAAATATGTCATATTTAAATGTATGGAAATCAATAACTAGATTTCTAGGCCCATTGTAAACAACAAACTTTCAAAACAACTGAGTTATTTGAGTGTTCATTTATTCATGAATTTTAATATGTTCAAAATCGAATAAAAACCTTGGAGATATATACTATTATTTTGCAAGAGAGAATTTACATTTATAGATCCTGATTATGGGAGTGGTTTTGTGAGTTAACAAAACCACACCTCAACAAGTCCTGATTGTGGGAGTGGTTTTGTGAGTTAACAAAACCACACCTCAACAAGTCTCTCTCCATGGAAGTGTATCAAGTGTCTATCAGAAGCATTTTTCAACTAATACACATTATACTCTTTGTTGTTATCATCTTGTTGATTAAAGACAACTTCCAAGGAAACCTAAGTAGTCAAGGTGTACAAAATAAATGGATTATCCAAGTTGGTTGGGTGAAGAATTTAGGACCATAAAAGAAAATTATTGAATTCAATAAAGGCTTTGTTATAAACTTCATCTCATTTAACCCCAACATATATTTTAATCATGTGATTTATTGAATAAGCTTTAAAATCTAACTCAAGGATAAGCCACTTAATGAATTTGAGCTTCCCCAAGAAGGATTTGATATCTTTAACAATTCAAGGGGAGGTATAACAATAGCTTTGATATTGTCATGATTGACATCTATGCCCATATAAGACACCATAAAGCCTAGTAGCTTACCACTAGTAATGCCAAACATGTATTTTTTGGAATTAAATCTTAACCTTATAGTGTTATAATCGCTCAAATATAACACAAAGGCTAACTGGGTGGTTAGACCACTTTTTAAACTTATTCAAGAGGTTATTAATGTAAGATTCTACTATCTTTGTCATCAAATAATGAAATACGATTGTTAAATCTTGTTGATAAGAAGCACCAACATTTTCAATCCAAGAGGCATGATAATGTAACCAAATGTGCCTCAGGATGTACTAAAATTTATTTTAGTTTGATCCTCTAGGGAAATCCATATTTGGTTATACCCTAACTAGTCATCCATAAGTGAAAATATTTCATACCTTGTTATAGAATCTACAATCGTATCATTATAGAACAAAGGAAAATTATCCTTAGGACAAGCTAGGGTTTTGAAAAATCACGTACAATTCGGATCATTTTTATTTTTTATTTTTTCATAGGCCCAATATTAGATACACATCCTGAATAGATAATAGGTCTTATAAAACTAGAATTTAATAAATTTTAGATTTCAATTTTACACAGGTCTTAAAAAAGAGGAGAGAACCTTCTTTGCTTTTATTGGACAAGGATGACATCCTCTTAAGTCGTAATATTATAGATACCCAAATCTTCATCTATTCTAGACATGTCAATTAGTGTAAACTTAGCTACAAGAGATCAACAAAATGGACTCCAATCACATAACACAAATGCAATAATGGAAGAAAACTGCAAATTGATATTCTTCTCATTCTTGAATTCACACCCCTTCTACAAAAGATTACAATCCATCATATAGCAACTGAAAACCAAAGAAACCCTAAATAAACCCTAAAAACATCTTTTTTCTAAAACTGCTAAAAATAGATCTTCTTTCTAAAAAATTCTAAAAATAGAAATGAGTTGGATTGCGCCCAAATTCGGTGCACACATCCCTATTACAATAACAAACCTTAATTTAAAATATTAGGTCTCAAATTAAGGTATAAAAAAAGATAATAAACTTCTAATAGCCAAAAAAACCTAAAAAACCCGAGAACCTATTCTAAAAGCTAATTTTGGGACACTAGATGGAGAAGTTAGGTCCCAAAAACACTTTTTTTTGGAGAATCAAGCCAATCGGAGATTCACCTGATGTAGAACACACACACAAAACCATCTATTAAATTTCAAGGCCAACGGATGTACGGTTCACAAGTTATGGCTCCGATAAGGTGCATCATTCTCCTCTTGTGAAAAAGAACTCAGCTCCTACGAGTTCAGCTGAATTGAAATCCTGTAGCTTCTGGTTATCAATTTTCTTTAGCTCTGACTCTGAAATCCAAGTGTTATCTAACTGTGGTAATCCTTCCCATTGAACCAGGATTTTTTTGTAGCTCCCATGTCTGGTGGTGATCACCTTCTTATCGAGCACCTGTGCAACTCTATATTTTTTCTTCTTAGGCATTTGTCGTGCCCAATTTATTGTCTCCTATAATTCACCATCCTCGATAGTACCAAGATACTGAAATAAATCAAAAATATTAAAAATGGGTGAAATATCAAATTCATCGGGTAGCTCCACTTTATAGGCATTATCATTGATCTTCTTCAAAATATTGCATGGCCCAATTTTCTTAAGTTTCAGTTTGTTATACGCACCCTTAGGAAATATTTATTTCCTAAGATGAACCATGACCATATCACCCTCTTCAAACACTTTCACCCTTCTGTGTGCATCAGCAGAATTTTTGTAGTGAGAATTACTACTCTGCAATTTTTCCCTCACTAAATCTTCTGTTCACTACCTCTGTTTGCCCATCGGTTTGTGGGTGAAAAGCACTACTGAACTACATCCTGGTGTTCAACTTTTTCCACAACATCCTCCAAAAGTGACTCAAGAACTTAGTATCCCGATCAGAAGTAATAGTCTTTGGAACACCATGCAACCACACAATTTCATCAAAGAATAGGATTGCAGTCCTAGTTGCATCATTAGTTTTTTGGCAAGCAATGAAATGCACCATTTTTGAAAATCTGTCTACCATAACAAAAACTAAATCCTTACCCCTTTGTGTCTTGGGCAACCCCAACATAAAATCCATACTCAGATCGGTCCATGGTCCTGTAGGAACTGACAGTGGCATATACAACCCTGTATTTTGCGTATGGCCCTTAGCCATTTGACATACTCTGCATCTAGATACAACCTTGATTATGTCTCTCTTCACTTTTAGCCAATAGTAATTCTCCTCTACAAGAGTGGTAGTTTTGGCTACTCCAAAATGACCAGCCAAACCCTAACTATGTAATTCCCTCAAGATTTTCTCTCTCATAGAGCTATTGGGAATGCATAATCGATTACCCTTAAACAAGTAACCATTCTGAAAAATACTCTTCAAAAATAGTACGGGACTCGCCTCCTACCACACTTTTGCACTGTTGCACAATATTCCCAAAATCTGCATCAGATTCATACAGATCTTTAATCCCCTCAAATCCTACCACTTCATTCTCCATAGTGGTCAACAAAAAGACTCTCCTACTCAATGCATCAACAACCTTATTCTGTTTTCTCGACTTGTGTTTCAGGAAAAATGTATACTGTTGCAAAAATGAAACCCATTTGGCATGCCTACTATTTAACTTTTTCTAAGAATTTACATACCTCAATGCTTCATGATCATTAAACAACACAAAATCCTTTGAGATTAGGTAGTGCCTCCAATGTTGCAATGCTTGAACAATTGCATAAAATTCCACATCATATGTTGAATAATTCTTCCTTGCGTCATTCAGCTTCTCACTAAAAAATGCTACAGTTCGGCCCTCTTGACTTAAGACACCACCAATCCCAACAAATGAGGCATCACAATCAACCTCAAACACCTTACTAAAATCTGGTAACACTAGAACAGGGGCTTATGACACTTTCTTCTTCAAGAGTTCAAAACTCTCTGTTGCTGTCGTAGTCCATACAAACTCTTTCCCCTTCGTGCACTTAGTTATAGGGGCAACTATACTACTAAAGTTCTTGATGAACTTCCTGTAAAAGGTAGCTAGTCCATGAAAGCTCCTTACTTCTATTATAGATTGTGGAAGAGGCCATTCCAGAATTGCCTTCACTTTCTCATCATCCATCCTCATGCCATATCTCAAGATTACAAATCCCAAAAATACTAAACTATCTTGAAGAAATCTACATTTCTTTAGGTTGACATACAATTTCTCCTTCCTAAGCACTTCTAACACTAATTTCAGGTGTAACAAATGCTCTTCTTCACTTTTACTATAAATAAAAATATCATCAAAATACACAACCACAAACTTACCATTATATTCTCGAAGTACTCTGTTCATTAACCGCATAAATGTACTAGGTGCATTAGACAACCCAAATGGCATCACCATCCACTCGTACAATCCATATTTTGTCTTAAAAGTTGTCTTCCATTCATCCCCTTATTGAATTCTTATCTGGTAGTAGCCACTTCGCAGATCAATTTTACTAAAGTATTTAGCTCCAGCCAATCCATCCATCATATCATCCACTCTCGGCATAGGATACCGATACTTTATTGTGATCTTGTTTATGGCTCTACTATCCACACACATCCGCCAGTCACCATATTTCTTTGGGGTTAGCAATGCTGGAGTTGCACATGGACTCATACCCTCCCTAACTAATCACTTCTTTATCAACTCTGTAACTTGCCTACTCAACTCTGCATTCTATGTTGGGTTCAATCGATAAGCTGCCTGATTTGGGAGTGTTGATCCTGGAATAAAATCCATGTGATGCTAGATATCCATTTTTGGTGGTAGCCCATCTGGTAACTCCTCTGGTGTAACATCTTTATATTCACTTAGCAACTTAGCTACTGTTGTAGGCATAACCACTTCCTCTGTTTCTAGCTTCCTAGTTGTTAAGGCATAACAGAAGCTAGCATCCCTGATCTCTGCAAGAAACTCCTTCATCGTCAACAAGATCTCACTCGGCCCATCCTCTTTCAGAGGCACAAGAACTACCTTTACACCTTCCTTCCAAAATGTGTAAGTGTTATTTCTTCCATTATGGTTAGTATCCCTATCGTACTGCCAAGGTCTTCCCAATAGAATGTGACATGCATCCATTGAGATCACATCACACCACACTTTATCCTTGTAATTGCTCCCAATTAAAAATTTAATTAAACACCTATGATCTAATGTTACCTCATTCCCCTTCTTAACCCATGATATGCGATATGGATAAGGATGTTTTTCACATTTTAGGTGCATTTTTTCAACCATGACATTTGACACCATATTCTCACAGCTACCACGATCAATGAAAATGTTACATACCTTCCCTCGATGTACACCTTGTTCGAAATATGTTCGTTCGTAGCCAAGAATCTTCACCATCTATGGTATGCCCATTTTCTTTGATCTGCACCATCTCTTTCTTAGGAACAATCAACATCCTCCTTATCATAAGGGCTTCCCCCATGTCAGTAACAACTTCATCCTCATCCTGCTCTTCCATCTCAACCAGATTGACCCTTCCTTGTCCTCCTTGACCCCTTTATTGGACATCACATTGGGAACACTCAAATGCTCTATGCCCCTCCTCACCACATCCATAAGAGGTATACAACCTCCTCGGATCATTCCCATTTCATCCACCATCGTAACCTCTACCTCGTTGGTATCCTCTTCCTCTCAGATTCTGCCCATCTTCTTCTTGTTTAGCAGGTATTGAGGATTCTCCCTTGAGAAAATTAGATCCACTTCAACCTCGACCTGAAGAGGGCATGAATCCCTTCTTACCTCTTCTATTAATCCTTTTCAATTTCTCCTCCACCTTGAGGGCCATTTGATACGCATCCTCCACTATAAGAGTGCGATGCATGCTCATCTCATCTTGAACAACAAAACTTAGGCCATTTACATACCTGGCAGCCTTTTGGTCCTCCGTCTCATTATGCTCCACTCGAATGGATAGCTTGTAGAATTCATTAGTATAGTCCTCAATGCTTTGATCCTTCTATCAAAGATTCTAAAATCTACGAAATAGGGTTTGGGAGTAGTCTATAGGTATAAATTTTTCTTGTAACTTCTTCATATTTGTCCAATCCCTGATCTTTTCCTTTCCATTCCTCTGTCGTGTAGTCTGTAAATGATCCGGCCAAATCAATGCATGTCCCTTAAAATTTGTGCATGCGAGCTTAACCTTCTTCTCTTCAGCAAGGTTACTCCATTCAAAATATTTTCTAGGCTATTGATCCAATCGATCAACTCCTTTGGTTTCAACCCAACAACATATTCGGGAACCTCGATCTTGATCCCATCTTGATTCCCCTTAAGCCCCTCTAGAGCTTGTATTAGTTGATTTTCAAAATCGTGCCCTTCTTCCTTTGGGATATCTGGTTTTGCTTTTGTGTGGACCTCAGATCCATGTTCCTCAGGTATATTTTCATCATTAGATCCTTGATCTACACGTGCCTTGGGATGTCTCTCTCCCATGCGATCAATCACACCAGTCAGTCATGCTATTTTTGCATTCAAATCCTTGATCTTCCTATTCATCTGGGCATATCTTCTAGGTGGCATCTTTCGTTCACTAGCGAGATCACACCCACTCTGATACCAAATAGTGTAAACTTAGCTACAAGATACCAACAAAATGGACTCCAATCACAAAACACAAATGCAATAATGGAAGAAAACTACAAATTGATATTATTCTCATTCCTGAATTCACACCCCTGATATAAAATATTACAATCCATCATATAGCAATCGAAAACCAAGGAAACCCTAAAGAAACCCTAAAAATATATTTTTTCTAAAACTGCTAAAAATAGATCTTCTTTCTAAAAAATTCTAAAAATAGAAATGAGTCGGATTGCGCCCAAATTCGGTGCACATATCCATATTACAATAACAAACCTTACTTTAAAATATTAGGTATCAAATTAAGGTATAACAAAAGATAATAAACTTCTAACAGCCAAAAAAACCCAAAAAACCCAAGTACCTATTCTAAAAGCTAATTTTGGGACACTAGATGGAGAAGTTAGGTCCCGAAAATACTTTTTTTTGGAGAGTCAGGCCAATTGAAGATTCACATGATGCATAACACATACACAAACCCACCTGTTAAATTTCAAGGTCAATGGGCATACGGTTCACAAGTTATGGCTTCGGCAAGGTGCATCATCAATATATTCCTAGACAAAGACATCCTTGTACTTCTTAAGTAAGGTAATGGAGATGGATTATTCCTTATTAGATAGACTAGACCTAATTTTGACTATGCTTGGTTGCTCAAGGGGACATATATTAACATCTATAGTGTATTTGGAATTTATGGCATTATCTTCTTCAAAATGGTATAGGCCAGCAGGAAGATTCTCTAGTTCAATATTAATCTCAACCTAGAAAATAAAATTAGAGCACTTGTGCCTCCCCTATTTAGAATTGGATTCTTGAAAAAACCCTCTTTTACAATATTATTAGGGGATACTTTCCTCTCTATCATATAAGAACTCTCATATGGCTTAATCATTAAATAATGATAAGATAAAGATAAACTTATCAGGGATTTGAGTCATCGGTTCTTTTGCCTACCCCTTTCCCCTAAGCATAGAGAGGACGTAAGCATATGACTAGAAGTTGAGAAAGATAGGAACGTGAGGACTAGGTTATTACTCTAATTTCTTGTAAATCTTCATTAAAGCATTAATGACAACCCTAGTTTTTAATTCAATAGAAAACTTAGCTTCAATTAAGTGCTTGCTGGAAAAGAAAGTGTAGGATCAATAAAACTATTCAAACACTTGTTAGATGGCCTACTTGAGTAGGTAAACATTTATAGATCTAGAAATAGGTTAATATCGATAGTAGTAAATGCTTAGACATTCACTATATTCTAAAAAATAGTACAAAACATGATCATCACATTAAGAGGTGATGGTACCTGAGATATTTCATTAAAAATATTATATGGTCTAGGTATAGTAGGGATTTTAGAGATCAACTAGTTATCAAGGATGATGAAAACAACAGGAACAAGCCTGAAAATAGCTATAAAATTAGTTATGGTTGGGATCTCCACTTTAAGAGGTGGTCTATTTATATTGAAGAAACTTCAACAGAGTGAAATCTAATAGTGGGTTTTTATCCAAGATGATCTAGAACAATGGAGAATTTGATGTTTTTAGAGATAAAATAACCCATTGATCTATCTTCATAGCAATTTTCAAACTAATAGATTTTAGCTTTTAAATTCATAGGTAAATTAATAATTATTATTTCACCTATCCTATTCAAATGTTTGGCATAGAGATAATAGAAACATAAAGTGTTCTATACCTAGCTATCCTAGATTTGTATCGATTACATTTAATATTTCTAAACATGAAATAAGAAATAGATTATTGCTATCTTTATTATCAATTTCATAATAAAATATATCAAATTGACTATCATCATCACCTAAAGTAAGAAGTTTCAGTGATCCTACTTGATAATTCCCAACATCCATTTCAAAAATAGTAGTAGTAGAAGAAACATGATTGAAGTTAATGTTAAATTTTTATTAAAGTCACTATCTATATCACTAACAATCTCCTGCTTCATGTTAAATTTATCCACATAAAATATCTTGATTAAGTCACTATCTACATCACTAACAATCTCCTCCTTTATGTTATCTTTATCCATACAAAATATCTTTATGTCTTTAATAACCAAATAATGTAATACACGGGGGTGTTGGAGAATATTATATTTTTTAGTACATGTTAATGTATCCCCATGGTACCTTTATGGTATAAATATAAATATGTAATAGATTAGAGTTTGTGTGTATATTTTAGATGAGTAATTTATATTTCCCCTTTATGTAAGTTTTTATGTGCAGGATATGCACAAGTGTCATGTAAGAGTGTAATGTGTAGGATATGGACAAGTTTCATGTAAGTAAGAGTGCAAGTGTATATTGAGATAATGTGCACATGTATCATGTATGTTAGTGTGCAAATATGTAATGTAAGTATGTGCACAACTTTATTGTATTAGGAGTCCATGTAGGAGAGTAAGAGTAATGCAAGTTTCATAGAGTTAAAGCATGCATGTAAGAAGAGAGTGAAGAGTCTAGTATACAAGTGGCAAGATGAGAAGCCAAAGGTCAATAATAGGAAAGGTTGCATCTCCTAGATATGTGAGGAGTACAATAGATAAGTATTGAAGAGTCACATTTCTATGTCTATATTATGGAGATAAAGTTCCATACAATGTAAGGAAAAACAATTTGTAGTGATCACCATAACAAGCATTCATAATAAAGCTTGTATACATATTTTGAGCAATTTTATTGTAAGTTTTCTTCATGCTTGTACATGAATGATTTTGATCATTTACATTCATATTTGATATTATAGTGAATGTTATTTTATTTATATTGGCCAGTTTATATATATTTTATTGCTCATATATTTAATTATACTCTTGATTATTGATATTTTGATTTGAGATATTGTGGCTTAATTATATTGGGACTTGTGATAGAGATATTGGTTTAAAATCCAACAATCGTATCAAATCCACCACTTAACTCTATTAATTTTTGATAGATTTATATTTCAAAGCCACCACAATCAAATTTAGTAAAGACTTAGACTCTATCTTTTAAAGGTCTAATTTAGTAGATATTGACAGGACAAGTAAAAATCGCCTTTATTTGGATACTAGGGTCTTTCCACTTGGTTCAAGGAAAACCAATGAAGACTAGGACTTAGCTAGAATTTATTAAGGGCCAACTCAAAAGAAAGTTGGACATGAGGGGACATTCAAAGTCACCTTGATAATAGTTGGATTCTCTAGAAAAGAGGAGAATCATTTTATTCTTAGGTTTGACCTAAGACATCAAAGATAGATTATAGAATATTGAGAAGCATAAAATATTTCAAACATTAATAAGTATTAAAGCTTCTAGAGATTGAGAAGCATCATAGCTTCTAAATATTAAGAAGCATCAAATATTCTATAGAGAGAAGCATCATAGCTTCCAAAGATTAAGAAGCATAAAAACTTCTAGAGATTGAGAAGCATCATATATTCTAGAGATTGAGAAGCATCTAATATTCCAAAAAAATAGATAAGCATTAAATGTTCCAATGATAGAGAAGCATCTAAGCTTCTTAAGTACAGAGAAGAGAAGTAGTATAAGCTTCCATAGAGAGAACTGTACAAAGAAGTACAAAGAAGAAGCCTCCAGAGCTAAGAAAATATAAAGGCATAAAGAGAAGTTGAAGTTAAAGTTAATTAGAAAACCAAAAGGATTAGACTGACTATAACTATTATAGCATTTCAGTCTTGGTTGTGAGGATATTTTTTAAGAATTTCTAAGAGCACCTACTTGATATATAAAAAAATAAAATATTTATAGTGCTATTAAGGGCATTATTATTCAAAGGTGACCAATGAGTAAGCACTATCAAGAGTGCTATCTAGAAAATATATCAGAATATAAGGGAGAAGTGTTATCGAAGAGCACTATCTAGAAGATTATATGAGCTCTAATCAAAGAGATATAAGTTCTAGCAAAGCATCATATAGAATGTCATACGAGAATTGTCCAAAACCACTAATTAGAAAGCCATAAGTATTAGCTAAACATTGTCCAGGAGGCCATTTGAGTGTTGTTCAAAAGTGCTAATCATAAAAAATATTGGAAAATATGGATATTACATCATTTGGTTCTTTACTAATGTACCTTCATGGGTACATATTTAGGTTAGGATTATATTAGGAGATAAATAGTTTATTAGAGTTATTTAATAAATGCACAAGTGTTAGAATGTGCAATGATGTAAATGTGCATGTAGTCCACATGTACATGAGTCTTAGGGTTGAGTGAGAGGCAAGGAATCTATATTTCTATATAAAGGCCTCATTGTGAGTGATTGTGAGTAGTTTTTTAGAGTGCAAAGGTGAGAGTAGTAGTAGACACAATGTAGCTCCATTTTGCTATCATGGAGGAGTTGCAAACTCCATGAGAGGAGCATTGTAATTTTCGTGAGATTTCTTATATGAGTATTTCTAGAGCATTGTATCAAGTTTTCTATCATATTTTCATGCATGTTAAGTTGCCATTATCATAGTTATTTCATTGCATGCTTATTTCAATACTTGTGAATGCATTTCCTTTATGTTTAAGGCTCCAAAAGCTAACAGTGGTATCAGAGCCATGGTGGATCAAAGGAAAGCCACAAGTGATCACCATTGCTATTGTTGAGTATTTGCAAACCGGACCAGCCATAGTGCATCGTTGCATGCAAATACCATCACAATAGATATTTTGATAGAAGTAGCTCTAGGTAGAAGAATAGAAAATAGAGAAAGCCACATGATTTGGCTAGAGTTTTTCCACAAGAGTTGTAACACTTGTGAAGACTAGAACTCAACATTGTATCCACTAGATTGGCAATCCAACTAGTGAAGATTATTTTTCATAGAGTCATAGGAATTTTTATTATCTCTAATATTCCATTGCAAGAGAGAAAAATAAGTTTTCAGGAGAACCATTGGGTTACTATCATCTAAGTTTTTCTTGTTGCAGAAAATTAACTCTCAGAAGGTGGGAAGCTTCCTACAACAGATAGAGAAGAACTTCATCTTCATTGCCTGAAAGTCGAAGTTACTTTCCTCATGCAGGGACTAATTCTTTGTTGCAAAAAAATAAGGATTGAAGATTTGGAGGCCTAAGGAGAAAGGCCCCATTGAAATATTTGCAGATTGAAGACTCCTAGTTGAAAGATCGAGGAGAGAGCTAGTGGCCAAGGAAGCCACATTGAAGATTGCAAATCTAGGAAGGAGGTCCTAGAAAGAAGACCCCATTGAAGATCGAAGAGACTCAAGGAGAAGAGTCCTAGAAAAATATTGGAGATTGGTGATCTCCATTGAAGACTAAAAACTTCACATTGAAGAAGAGGTCCATTGAAGGCCCTATTGAAGAACTTCCATAGTGGAATATTGAGCATTGAGAAGAACTAACAAAATGTTCTATTGCAGATTTTAGTAGTAGCAGATTTAGGAGATCCTAGAAGGAGATCTCATTTCCATAGTTGAAGATTGAAGAGGCCAAGGAAGGTCTCATTGAATATTTTGAAGCTACAAGATTGAGAACCTTGGAGAGGTCTCAAGGAGAAACAAGAAGAAGGCTTGGTGAGCCTCATTGAAGGAGTCCCTAGAAGGACTCATTGGAGAAATTACTACCAAAGAAGAAGCTAAGGAATTGGGACAATTATCGCCATCCGACAACAAGCCCAAAGGAGAAGGTTTGGCAAGAAGATTGTCAAATCAAAAGGTAGTATTGAATAGATCTCAAGATTGATAGATTGTTTGAGGAGGAGATCTACTTTGAAGTCAGAATTCAGCAAGAGAAAAGAGATAGAAGAACCACCAAATCTGAGAGATTTGGGGGCCATCATTGAAGGGTTCTTGAGCAAACATCTCAGCTGCGATTTGGGGAGAATCCTACCAAATTTTTGGGATTCAAGGACAACTTTTTAGTGATGGTATTGATTGCTTTACAATCTGAAAATTTTTAGATTTGAGGATAGAAAAATGCAGCAATTTGGGCAGCGTTAGTGACTACTAAAGATCAGATTTTAGAGGCACATTCTGAAGGAGTTTTTAAGCCACCGAGTTACAGTATTGGGCAGCATATTAGTCAAGTATTGAAGCTACAAAAAGGTGAGCAAATGAGTTGTTTTGGATAGCCTATAAGAGCTGCAATAACATCTACAAAAGGCAGCCATTGAGGTGAGTTGAATCACCATCATCTTCATCATCTACAAGATTGAAAAGGTATGCAACAGAAAGGTGCAAAAGTTCATTAGTTGAGCTTTTTATATTTGGATTTCTATTAAAGTTTTTAAAGCACCAATTACAAAGCTTAAAGGTTGCATCAAAAGTTTCATTTCAAGTCTTCAAAATAGTGTAGAAGTTATAGTTTACAAGGATCAAACCTGCACATAGAAGAAAATAGAAGTTAGGTATATTTCAAGAGAAAGAAATATATCAACATTCTATTGCTCATTCTAATCAAAAGAAGACTACAAATTTGCATATACAATAGTGCAAATATTTCATTAAGTAGCTTGGATTGATAAGTGAAAGAATAGCCAAGCAAGGAAGATATTGCCAATGATCAAAGGCAATAATAATACCAGATTCATTTCAGCCTAGTCAGGGAGTCAAAGGCAGATTTATCAAGAGCTCTTTTGAAGAAGTTAAAGGGAATCTACTTGCAGATTTTTGTGGCAAGAAATAGCCACCAAAAAAGGTTGAATATTACCTCCAAAAGTTGGAGAGAAAAGGCAGCATATTATAGCAAGAGAAGAGCTTGAAAGGGAGAAGAAATCCCAAGTCCAAAGTGCAATTTGAGTTTACATCTCCAAGAAGAATTTGTGGATAGTTTTGGAGAGGATTAAAAATAGTTTTTGGAAGCAAGGTTGGACCATACAAATAAAGACCCAAATCAGCAAATTGAAGCCCACACTCCAAGAAAAGTAAAGGATAGGTTTCCAAGCACAGGGGGGTAGTCATAATCTACGTTTAAGAGTCATCCAAAGGACTCTACAAGTGCTGTCAAAAAGACAAGATTATATAGGAGGAAAAGAAGTATTAAAAACTCCAAGAAGGGCATTCTACAAAGCCCTAAAAGATAGCCTTCGGGAAGCAATAAAAAGGCCATTCCAAGAGGTCAAAATTTTAGTTATTTGAGGTGTCAAAAGACACCCAACAGAGCACCATAACCACCAAAGTTTCTGCCTACACAGAGGACAAAACCAGACCTGCAAAAGAGAGAATACAAGTGAAAATACAAGGGTAAAAGTTGAGGTCATAGTGCAAGTCATCTGTCATCACAAAGGAGGCGCCATCACCATTGAAGCTAGCTAGAAAATAACAAGTCTACACATCCAATAGCACCATAGAAGATAGTCAAAGCATTCTACCAAGGAAAAGATGTAGACAACAAGAGAAATTGCAAGAGTTGAGCATTAGAAAAGTGTTGGAAAGATCCAAGGAAGTTGAAAAAGGAGTTAGAAACCTATTGCCACATGGAAGGAGTTGTTCCATGCATCCAAAGTGAAGAGTGCCACATTGAAGAGGAAGGTTAAGCACCCAACATCATAGTGTAATATCTCATATTCAAAACTCCAGCAAAGACAAGACAAAGGAGCACCCAACATCATAGTGTAACATCCCATATTTGAAACTCTAGCAAGAACAAGACAAAGGAGTGCCCAACATAGGTGGAAAAGACAAAACAATGTTGAGAACTCTCCATATATGAGCACCCAACATGGAGGAAGAAGGTAAAAGCAATTATAACAGTCATCAACCACCAAGAAGTAAGAAATCGAGCACCACTTGTCATAGGCGCTGAAAGAAGGAGCTACAACAAATGTTTCCAAGAAGGGAGAAGAAGACAAGCACCACATGTCATAGGCGCTACAAGGAGGTGTAAGAAGGAATATTTTCAAGAAGGTTGAAAAGGACAAGTGCCACTTGGCACTCCCATCTCATATTGCATCAAGTTAAGAAGGCACCCACGTACGTAAACACAAAGGAGGAGAGCAAAAGGAACATTGAAGGCAAGTAAAAGGTTGTTGTTTTGAAGAGTACGTAGAAACCAACAATAGAGAGACTACTACTTACAAGTGGAAGACCAGATTTGAAGAGAGTCCAAGCCTCATATAGTGCACATAATAGCCAAGGATAAAGAGTGCATATTAGAGCACATATTTAGCAAGCATTCGGTTGGAGAAAGGAAGACAAACCAACCCATTTACAAGAAGGAGAAAGTGCACAAGCAAGGTGAAGAGTAACAAGAGTAATCAGCCTTGCAGACAACATATATTCCAAGCAACTTGCAAACCAGAATCAAGCATCAAGAAGGTGAGAAATATTCATAATCATATTGCAAGTTTGATATCAAGTGCACATTATATATTCTAGAGATATTAGTAATAGGAGTAATAAGGTGTTAAAAGGAATCTCTAGAGAAGATATTGGTTATATGAAAGAAAGGATTAAAAGTAGAAGCATTTAAATTATTTCCATTGCTTCAAGAACATTTGCAAACATTAAAAACACAAGGAGATATAAGGATTAGAAAAATCTAGTTTGCAAATACTTAGTATTTCTAAAACTTCTAATTAGGGAGATATAAGGAATCCTACTTCAATTGAATTTCTAGAAGTTTAGAACCTATCATTGCATCAAAATTATAGTTGGAATATTAATATAGAAGGACTTAGACAATCCAACTAAATATATTGAATTCTTATTTTTGAAGATTGCATTTCTAATAGCTTTCTACAAATAATTGATTGCAAGTGATAGAGGTGAATCATATTTATAGCATATATCAGTACTAGGGAGATATAAGGTAGCCTACTAGGACCATCATGACATCAAATAAGTTCATTCTTTCAGAATATCAACTACTTAAAGGTCCAAACTATTTCTCATAGAAAAAATAAAGTAAAGGCCATCTTGACATTTGAGAAACTCTAGGAAATTACTATGGGGACAAAAACCAAACCAGTTTTAGATGATATAGAAACTCATAAATTCGAAGAAAGTGATGCTAAGTCATTAATGATAATAACCTTTGCTACCACATATGAAATACAATCGAATATTCATGGTAAAGTTGGTATGGAGGTAGGGTAAACATTCATGGCAAAGATTTTCTCTTTGATATCAAGCTTTGGGTATGCCCAATCCTCCAGGAGCAAGTCGGGAATGGGAGATAATTCTTTGGACCAACCTCCTTTCCCATTGGACCAAGGTAAATGTTGATGGCTAAGATTTTGTTCTTTACATTTGTGAACTATTTCAGGGATCAATCCCATTAATATTCCTCAATTCTTGTTTAATTACATTGCCTACTCCATTGAATCCTGTAGGAAGAAAAAATGAGACAACCTCCCTTCCAATCAAGGTTTATTCAAGGTCCTTTACAAACACTGGTTGGTCCATTTCCCGACAGGGTTAAATTCTCCTACCACCCACAAGACTGATCCTAGAGGTAATCCAAGCGTTGTCCAGGCCAAGCCTAACCCACCATTAGCTTCATCCTATTTCCCTACCATGTCAGTCAATCAGTGTGCAACTACGAAGGCTGTGAGAGGCTTACTTGAAAGAAAGAAAATTAAGTACGAGAAGCTCAAAGGTACGGTCCAATATTCTATCAATCTGTACAACAAGGCTCTTCAAGAAAAATAGAAAATCCTTGACATATCTAACGAGGAGGATAGTGTTGCCCCTGATTCTCTTTTGTAGCAGTTCATTATTAAATCCACTTCTATCAAGATTTTCCAACTGAAGAATGATATATACCAGCTGACGAACATGGATGATTATCTCTTGGAGCTAAGGAACACTTTACACCTACTGTTTTACCAAGAAAAGTTTTTAGAGTCTCCTTGGGAGGGGCCCGGACCGGGAGCCAAGGCTATGTGTGGTACCCCGATGTCAAGGAGGACTGATGCAATTGTTTTGGGTCTCCCTGCGAGGGACCTTTCTCACTTGGTTGGTTTTACCCTTGCGAGGGTTTGTACTTAGTATTTATTGTTGTTTAATAGTTTGTTGTCATATATGGTTGAGGCTATGTCCCTTTGGTTTTTGGATTTTGCCTTCCATCTGTCATAAATATGATGATTTTGTAATCAGGTTTTGGGGCCCCTGTCAAAACCCGTAATCAATTATTTTTAATATATAAAAAAAAAATTGTATATCAATTCAGCAAAAACATCTATAAAGGCCTAGAAATCCTTAGAGAAAATATTTGAAGGAAAGAACAAAGCTACCATTTTAAACCTTCAAACTCAATTACATTCCTTAAAAATGAACAATGGTGAAAGTATAGAGCTATTTCTAAGGAAGGTAGTAGATATTAAAGGAAAATTATTAACATTAGGAGAAGAGGTCAAGGATAAATTTCTTGTTCAAGTGACCATGAGAGGACTTCCAAATAATTACAAGCATCTAGTTACCTCCTTGAAAATTTTAAGTAAAGATATTTCCTTTGATGAGTTAGTCAATGTTATCCAAGAGTATGAGGTAGAAAATATAGTTAAAGATGATATGACTAACAATGCTTTGGTGAAAAAATACAATCCACAGGGAAATATGGCATCATCCTCAAAAGGATGAAGACCTTGGAATAATATATATTATCAGATATGTAGAAAGAAAGGGCACCATACAAACTACTATAGATTCAATACAAAGAATCAATATCAAGGAAATCAAACATCCTATGGAAATCAACAAAATAGAATATTTCAGCCAAAGAAATATCAACTTCAAAAGTAGCAGTTCCAAAGGACATATCCTTCTCAAAAGTAATACCCTCAACTTGAATATCATGGAGGAAATCATAAAGGACACATTGCCCAAAATATTCAAGAAGTTGAAGAAATGGAAGAACCTACAGATGAACATGGAATTAAAGCTCTATCAGTAAGGATAGACCCTTATGAAGACACTAACTATTTACTTGAATAGGAAGGAGAGTACAAACTTTAGTACTAGATTACAGATCCATATTGAAGACTAAAGTCTTCAAAACCAAATAATGTAATATAGGGGGGTGTTGGAAAATATGGATATTACATCATTTAGTTCTTTACTAATGTACCTTCATGGGTACATATTTAGGTTAGGATTATATTAGGAGATAAATAGTTTATTAGAGTTATTTAACAAATGCACAAGTGTTAGAATGTGCAATGATGTAAATGTGCATGTAGTCCACATGTACATAAGTATTAGGGTTGAGTGAGAGGTAAGGAATCTATATTTCTATATAAAGGCCTCATTGTGGGTAGTTTTTGGAGTGCAAAGGTGAGAGTAGTAGTAGACGCAATGTAGCTCCATTTTCCTATCATGGAGGAGTTACAAACTCCATGAGAGGAGCATTGTAATTTTTGTGAGATTTCTTATATGAATATTTCTAGAGCATTGTATCAAGCTTTCTATCATATTTTCATGCATGTTAAGTTGCCATTATCATAGTAATTTCATTACATGCTTATTTCAATACTTGTGAATGCATTTCCTTTATGTTTAAGGCTACAAAAACTAACAAAAAAACCATAAGAGCTAAATTTTATCTAGACTCGAGCACATTTAGAGTGCTAGCTACCAGAGCCATAAGTAGTCCAACATTATAGATAACAAGACATAGTAATTTAGATAAGAGTGCGAACGGAGTACCACCTACAAAGGCACCTAAGTACAATTCTATAAAAGAGACTCCAACAGAAACTGAGCACCATATATTTAGAAAATCCTAAGCATACTAAGAGATCTAAGCTGAAGAAACCTAAGAATTACATAGAGCATCATCCAGAAGCATAAAGCACCATATTGAAAATCTAACATGAACATCAAGCAAGTATTGCAAGCGCAAAAGTCAAAATATGGTAGGTTGACATGAGCACTAAAAATAGAGCCATCATAGTTGGCAGGAAACATTCATACATTACAAATTTAGAAGGCATTAAAGATGTTTCAATTATGAGTGTATTGAAGAAGGAAAAGTATGACTTATGATCTTTCATATTGGAGGGAAAATTAAATAGATTTGAACATAAACTTTATAGAATTTCTAGGATGGAGTTATAAGGTTTTTTTACTTTGGAGTTCATTTTGCAATTAAATTTATGTCAAAAGTTAATTTTTAAAAGATTTGAATTTATTTAAGTTTTAGAGTGATAAGGATTTCTACTAGGACTTAAGTTTTTGAATATGAAATTGGTTTTTAAAGTTTGAGTTTTGAAGATTTGAATATTTTTTTTTTAATTTGAGGAGTTAAAATGTTTGAATATTTGAGTTTTTGGATTTTGAAGTTTTCGAGATTTGAAGAAATTTGGTTTGAATTTATTTACAGGTTTTTGAATTTTTTGAAGATTTAAAATTTAGAGAAGATTTAAACTTTGAAGTTTTTTGAAATTTTGCAAATTCTATTTAGTAGGGAGTTAAAAGGATTACTACTTCAAAGGTATAGAAAAATTTCTTGAAAATTTTAAAATTTCTTATTTGAGTGGTTTTTAGAAGATTTTAAAATTGCAAGCTATTATCGACTTTGGAGATAAAAGGATTTCAACTTCAAAGGAATCAAGAAATTTGAAAATGAATAAATGGAAAATAAAAATAGGAGTTTCACATCATAGGAGAAATCTTAAAGAACCATATTTCATGAAAGGAAGATTTCAAAATCAAAAGTTATATAAAAACAATCTTTTGAGTTTAAAGGACAAAACCATAATAGAGATTTTTTAAATTCTTATCAAAGATGTGAAATAATATCACTTGAATCTTATAAATAAATACAAAGAGAAAAATATGTTTGGTATATAGATTTAGGTTCTAGTTATTATACGACTCAAGATTTACATTGGTTTGAATAATTGGAAATCAAAAATAATATTTCACTAAATATTGTAGATAATAAGATTAATCTAGTTTAAGGAGCTAGAAGAGTAATAACTAGCATGCCATTTTTAGATTTTATGTTAGAAAATATTTTGTATTTGTTCTTGGATAATCAACTAATATTATCTTCGTTGCTCAATTAGTTAAAAAGGGAAAAACAATGGAATTCAAATATACAAATAAACATAGAAAATGCATTATCAAGAATCAAAGCAAAATTGAAGCTATAGGGTCAATCAAGAATGGAATATTTGCCTTAGATACAATGGGATTCTCTCAAGAAATCATTGAACATTTATTACCTTAGGATCAAATTAATGATAAGTTACTTGATTTTTCAAAAATATAAGAAACAAGAAATTGGATCAAGCATAGTCCAAGATTATATTACAAAGATTACAAACATGAGAAATGGATGAACCCAATATTCAAGATGATGAAGAATATTCCAAAGAAGTAGAGGTCAATGAACAATGCAAGGCCACATGAAGGCAAATATTAAATACTAAAGTCTTTAATAACCAAAATACAAGGGGATGTTGGAGAATATTACATTATTTGGTACATGTTAATGTATCCCCATGGTACCTTTATGGTACAAATATAAATATGTAATAGATTAGGATTTGTATCTATAGTTTAGATGATTTATTTATATTCCCCCTTTATGTAATTGTCTATGTGCAGGATATGCACAAGTGTCATGTAAGGTTGTAATGTGTAAGATATGCACAAGTGTCATATAAGTAAGAGTGCAAGTGTGTATTGAAAGAATGTGTAAAAATCTCATGTATATAAGTGTACAAATATGTAATATAAGGATGTGCATAACCCACTTGAGTGAGTAATTTTCCCTAAATCCTTCAAGAAGTCCCTCAAGATTTCCTAAGGTAAGAACTAGGTTTCCCCTTCCCTCCTCTTTGTTTTTTTCCTCTACTAAAAAAATCGTGGTCGCCCCTAATGGGACGTGATTTTGCGGAATGCAAAATCGTGGTTGGTATTAATGGTGCATGATTTCATATTTTAAGGTATTTTCTCAAGAAAATCCTAATTTCCAAAGTTGGTGTGTTTTGGCATCAACTCGTCTTATTTTTCCTGGCCATTTCTCTTTCAAACCTGCTATAAAAGGAGGGTTTGAAGTCTCCTTTTGAACAAGAAGTAATCCAAGGCAAACTCCTAAATGATTCTTGATAAGTGAATTATGCAAAGGATCTCCAAGTGATTTGTTTTCTTCTGCAAGCAAGCTAACTCGCAAGTGTAGAATATAATCTATTGAAACTCTCTTTTCTACTGCATTGATTTGTTTTTGCTAACTTTGGTGAACAAGTGTTGAAGCCCTAAGGAGAGATTGACTATTTGGACGTCTTGGTACTTCTATTTGCTTCTAAAATATCTACCAGGTGATTTTACTCTTCTAAATGCACCCTTTGATATTCTTTATCATGCATTAGTCATTTCACATCAATTTAAGGCTTTTCACCTCACTTCTACGAAATTGTGTATGGTCTCTACAGGGCATGATTTCATCAATCTATGAAATCACGATCATTATTTACGAAGAGTTATTCCACCTAGACCACATCTGGGGGCAAGTTGTTGTCCCTAAACCATAAATTTGCATTTTAGACTGCATGTAGGGCATGTTGGTGCATTCTATGAGTTATTTTATTATTTTATTCTATTGCATTATGTTATGCTTGTTCATATTCCAAAGGTCAAATTTCACTTCTATTTTCAAAGATCAACTAAAAGGACCTAGGGGGATTGACTATTGTGCCTCCAAGAATTATTGTACAATAGGCTCAATAGGCCCCCTAATGCTGATCATATTTTTTCAAGTGTTTGCTAAATTATCTTGCAGGAACAGGAATACTTGATATTGTTGGATAAGAAATAAAAGCAAGGATCAACCATCGGATAAGATAAGTGTCCTAGTTAATATTTAGGTTTTTTTTTGAGTGTTTATTATTTTTGTTAAAACCCTAGATCTAATTTAAAAGATATATATATATATATATATATATATATATATATATATATATATATATATATATATATATATATATATATATATATATATATATATATATATATATATATATATATATATATATATATATATATATATATATATATATATATATTTAATTAAATTCTAGGCATTTGAAAGGAAAACAACATTTAGTGTGCACTTAGGATTTTAATATTGTTTGTGCATCCTCTCTTGAACCCTTTCTTGAAGGTTTTCTATTTTAAAATCCTAGGGTTAGAAAGCATTCAAATAAAGAATCATTCTAGGGTTAGCTCTTGTCTTCTTACATTATGTATTTATGCATTATCCTTTATGTTTCATAACTTAGATCTAGAAAGGCCAAACATAGGTGATTATCTTGAAAATGAATACATCAAACATTCTTAAACCCTCATATTTGGAGTGAGTCCTAAAATTGTTCTTGGTGAACCCTTACTCCCTTTTACATCGAGGTGTAGAGAACAACATAGATCATGTGGTCACCTTGGCTTTATTTTATGGATCCAACCAAGAATAGTACATAGTAGGGTAGTTTTTCCCCTCTACACATTTTGGTGAACCCAACGTGAACACCTTCTTTCTTCAAAATATTTTAAATAATATCATCAATCTATTTTTTTGGTTTTCAGAACATTAATAACTCTTTAAAAAGATTTTTTTCTTGTGTGTTTTCCATTAATTTTCTCTTCTATCATTTCGCTCCTTCTAATGGCTCCTTTCCTTGGAAGTTAGCGAAATCATTTAGAATCTAATTATGTTCCTCTAGAAGATGATCATATTGATAGAGAGGATCCTAACATACATCCAAAAGAATAAGATAATGTTGAAACTAAGATAAATTTTGATCCCTATGAAGGTTCTGATGGTGGGTTCCTTTTTGCGAGCAAAAAAAATGGTGCACCTAGCAAAGGGAAATGAAATGCATCTATTGTTCTATTCAAGCATTCAAAAGCGACAATAAAGTAAGCAATAAATGACAAATATTTGAAAGAAATGGGGGGTTCTCTTTATATTGATTAATTTTTCAAATACAAGGTTACAAAATGTCCCCTTGAGGGCTCTCAATTTGATACAATCCAATTACAATGTTGAAGGATCCAATCCTTTCATAAATATATGGTGCGCTTTCAATGTCTTCCTCGCACTCACGATTGAAGCATAGGTTTTTGTTATCGCTATGATGAGCTATCCATATTCGAATCTTTAGATCCTTCCTCATGCACTGGAATACCTGTACCTACACACAAGAAATTAAAATTGGTTAATAGCATGTGCATATTAAGATAAAATCAATGAAATGCATGCAACATAGGATATAAAAAGTGCAATAGAGAATGCAAAACTACTCCAAATGATACCAAAACTTAGCATGATGTATATTATCTACTTTTGGAATGATCTATGTAGAAATTGAAATGAAATTATGAGCAAAATATGTGGCCATCCCTGGGTGGGCCAATTAGGACTGTCATCACAAAAACCCTAATTGAAGGTCCAAAACTGCTCCAAACTTTACCAAATTCAAGTATGATGCATATAAACTACTCTAAAAATTATCTACACTAAAATTGATTCAAAATTGTATGCCAATTCATGGCCATCCTTGGGTGAGCCAATTGGGACTGTTAACCATCCCAGGTGGGGACGACCACCAAACATGGTGGTTTTTGCCACCAATTCCTCTAGGATCTGGTCTAGAATACTCCTAGGGGTGTTGTCATAAAATTTGGTAATTTAATTCATAGGAATGGATGGGTTTTGGAAGGGATGTATGTATTTTGGGATGCCTTGAAAATACCTTCGATTGATGAAGTTTCCAAGGGCAAATACGAGGGCAAAAGGTGAGAGGGAATCTCGGTAGCACTTCATGGTGAATACTTGCAAAGACCTCTCCTTCAAATTCAATGAAATCACTCCAATTTATAGCCCAAGAGGAAAAATGGGAAAAGGGGCAAGTTGGGGCATGCAAGGCAGGTGCCGCCACTTGTCAAAACCCTTGCCATGCATTGGGTGGAAGAGGCCTCCAATTTGCAGTTTGTGATGGCCTAGATAGTCTCCCAATCTGTCATAAGTCATTGGGTGGGATAAATGGTAGAAATTGATTGCCATTTGTCCCACCCTTGACTTTTTGAGGGGTCTAGACCATGGCCATCCCACCTAAGGATGGTTGCTTGTGGTCGTCCCTGGGTGGGATGACCATGAATTATGGTCATCCTAGGGTGGGACGACCATGGCTACATGGCCCAAAACTTCCCAAAAGTGGGGTAAACCTTCCCAAAAGTGGTTAGGACCCCTAATTAACCCCTGAGGGTTGCCCAATGGGGCCATATGGTGTCGATAAGAGTGGTATCATCGTAGTCTTATCCGATTTACATGATTTTAGTGTCTACAGATGCCCCTTTTTGAGATGCATTATGTGAAACAGAATGTGGAGCAAAAATAGATGACTAAATCATCAAATGATTAAGGTTATTCAGTAACCTAACCAACTTTAGATGCCTCCATTGTGGAAAGAGCATACATTCTTGGAATCCTTGCTTTTGACATAATTGAAGGATTGATTTTGGTATACCTTTCAGCCACCCTGCAATAGCAATTTTGGGGCTTAGGGTATACTTGGTCTTGGTTCCTTATTTTACCTATTTTGGGATACGTGTCCCGAGGCTTCAAGTATACCAAGACTTTGTTTTGTTGAATTTGTGCTGAATTATTTGCCCCAACGTAGGCTTGAAATTTATCTTTGGCAATGATTCTTTTGAATGTATGCAAGTTGCACTTTTGAGTGTTTGAGTGTTGATTTTGATTATGAATTCGTTATTATGACTACCCCCTCAAGTGATGAGTCTATGAGGGCATGACCAATGATGAAAGTGATGAGTCACTTGACCAATATGACTTGATTGGGATTACCTTTAGTTTTACCCATTGTAAGATTTATCAATTTTGTGAGGATTTTGATAGTTTTGTTGATATTTCATGGAAGAATAGAATTGAATACCTCATTCCCGTGGAGTGGTCTGACCACAATGGCCTTCTTGGGGATTTAAGTAGAGACTTTTCAATTCATACATGAACAATTTGTGTTCAATCTTGATCCTTTGTGAATTTTATCAATTTTGACCTATTTTTGGTGGTTTTTAGGCCATTTTCTTTGCTTTTTCATCTATTTTTTTTGGTTTTTTTTGTGTGATTTCATAGAAGAAAGGAAATGAATACCTCATTCCCATGGAGTAGTCTGACCACAATGGCCTTCTTTGGGATTTAAGTGAAGACATTTTAATTCATCGATGAATAATTTGGTTCAAGTAGCCTTATGGTAATTTACTCATCTTGCCGGATTGCATGGAGCGCAAGTCATTGCAACTACAAAGTTTATAGGGTAAATAATTGGGTACGAGGTGCACTTGATATTTTGCTTTATTTGATTTTTTTGTTGATTTTATGATTTTTGAATATTTTGGATTGGTAGATATGCTTAATTGTCCTTTATGAAGCTCCTTGTGGTGAGCAAATATGTGCATTTATGTATGCTTATTGGTTTGTTGATGCATTTATGGATGCAATATCATGGATGCATGTATTGTAATATGATGTTATTTGATGATATGTACATGTGTGTATGCATAATGAAATGGATGATTTGTTAATCTGTACTGATGAATTATGAATACTATTTGACACACTAGATGCTAGCACCATAGACTGTACAAAATTCATCTATTCATTTTAACTTTATCATCAGACTATGTAATGGATTGTGAAAATGTAAACTGACAAACATGTGATAAAATGGTATGGAATGATATGCATAGTAAGATGTTATAGAATGTCCTTGAGGTTTTCATGAGACTCAAACACTCTAGTGATCTAGTCAAAAGTTGTATAGTAACTATGCAAGACTTTTTGGCAAGGTATAAATCTGCTAGGATGACCAAGATATTCAATATCCCTGTGTGTGCATGTGAGTTCATTTTTATGATATCACATAAAGTTACCCCAGTGCCAAACAGGATTGATGCAGCCCATCTGTACTGAAGATCACCCTACGAGTATCATGATCCTGAGTTTTGTATATAGTTGGATTAGACCACTAGGCAATACAGGCTACCAAAAGCTAGCTCATCCACATGCAAACATTGGTCTATACAAAATTAGGTCGCTAATGTGATAGATATATCATCATGCATAAGGATACCACAATTTCCAAGTAGGCTTGATGCCACCCAACCTGTAATGAGGATCACCTTATGGTTGTCAAATGCTGAGAATTCTAGGGATTCAAGTTCAGTACTCCCTTATTTTCTTTTATTTTTGAATTGCTCTAGGGATTTGCTCATTTTTTTTTGGTGAGCAAGGGATTTTGGTAGTGGTGAGAACCACTATTTATTTTACTTTTTTCTTTTTCTAATGGTGAAAACCACTTTTTATTTTGAATATTGTTAAGTGGTAACAACCACTGTTTATTTTTCTCTTTGGATACTTGCCCTAATTTGGTGTGAAGTAAGGGATTTTTATTGTTTTGGGTAAGGAGGAGCTTGTCCTTTTGTCAATTCTCAGTATTTTTGAACCATTCACATAGGGGGATGAGCGAGGTAAACTTTTTTCTTAGGGTAACATGGACCACTTTGTAGGTTTCATATTTCCTTGTGCAAAACTTGGATTTATTAGTGTGAAAATGTGTTTGGGATTATGATGTATACAAGGTACAATCAAAGCAAGACTCTACCTTCTAAAAATCATGATAGCTTTCTACAAAATCTGAAAAATAAAACTAGAGATGGTTGAGTGACCGAAAACCCTAATGATACCTTATAACCAATGGCTAGGTGAAGGGAAACAGACACACATATGAAAGGTGGAAAATGTAAATGATAATTGAAATGTAGATGAGTGTGAATAATGACTTTTGACAAAGTTGATTTTGAATGATGGCTAGTGGATAGACCTAGTGCTAGACATGTATGATCAACTCTAGAATGCAAAATGCAATGATGGGTATGCTTAATGCAAGTGATTGTATAATGCAATGCAATGCAATATTTTTGTATTTTTGATATTTTAATGATGTTTTTGGATTTTGATATATATATACATTTGACCAATGGGCTTAGTGGATGCCATTGGGGCTTTTTGGGTGACCAAAGGGTTTATAGATACCTTTGGGGCTTTTTGGGTGACCAAAGGGTTTATAGATACCTTTGGAGCTTTTTGGGTGACCAAAGGGTTTTTAGATACCTTTGGAGCTTTTTGGGTGACCAAAGGGTTTATAGATATCTTTGGAGCATTTTGGGTGACCAAAGGGTTTATAGATACCTTTGGAGAATTTTGGGTGACCAAAGGGTTTATAGATACCTTTGGAGCATTTTGGTGTGACCAAAGGGTTTATAGATACCTTTGGAGCTTTTTGGGTGACTAAAGGGTTTATAGATACCTTTGGGTTTTTCGGGTTGACCTTTGGTTTGGAAAAGGGTTTATGATATTTGGAGCATTTTGGGTGACCAAAGGGTTTGTATCTTTGGAATTTTTTTTGGGTGACCAAAGGTTTATGATACCTTTGGGATTTTTGGTGGACCAAAGGTTTATGATAGAACCTTTGGGGTTTTTGGGTGACCAAAGGGTTTATAGATACCTTTGGAGTATTTTGGGTGACCAAAGGGTTTATAGATACCTTTGGAGAATTTTGGGTTGACCAAAGGGTTTATAGATACCTTTGGGGATTTTTGTAACTTTGATTATTTTATGATTTTAGGAGGAAGGTATGATACCTTATGTACCCCCAACATTTGTGGTGATCAATGGAAGTGAGGAAGGTGTGATACCTTTAGAATCCTCAATTTGCTTCATTTCTTGTGATGTAAATAGTGGGGAAGGTGTGACACCTTGGATATCCCTAGTATGTATTGTGATTGATGTAATGTTATTGGCTTGGCTAGGAGGAGTGATAGAAATTGACCCCCCTATTGTGGTAGGGAATTCTGGGTAATGCCAATGTCTTGATGGGGTAAAATGAGTGACCCATTTGTGGATAAAGCTTTCTTATCAATAAGATCTTGGACCACGTGTCTAAAAATATGACAATCGCTAATGTCATGCCCTTTCATTCGGTGATAGAGGTAAGAATGATCCTCCCTGTATCGTCTAGATCTAGGCCTATTCGGGTTGAACAAGGGTATGTCTGGCAAGATGATTGTCTTTGTTTCTTGTAGGTTGTGAAAAATGGTTGACATGGGCTCAGATAATGGAGTCCAGGTATGACATTGATGCTTTAAATGAGGTGAATATGGTCACCTCATTTTATGAGGCAATAGGGTTGTATGCATCTCAGTCACCTATTTAGGTTGCTCTTCTTGACTCCCATCTGTAGGTAATAGATCCTGAAATATGCCAATTTGTTGATTGTTGATTTGAAGATCATTCTTGTCAAGCATATCTTGTACCTTGTTCTTGAATGGGATACATGACTGAATGTCATGACCATTTACTTGATGATAAGGATAATATTGGTCCTCTCGATACCACCATGGTTTGGACTTGTTGGGATCCAAGGGGTGGATATCTAGTGATGTGATAGCCTTGGCCTCACATAATCGATTAAAGAGTGACACCAAAGATTCAAGCAATGGTGTATAAGTGTGAGGTTGATGGTATTGTTGCCTTTGCCCCTAATTCTGTTGAGACTTGACATTGGACTACACAGGAGGGGGTTGGTCCTAACAATCAGGGGGTTGAGATTTTGGATGACTCAACCGTAACTCAATGCTTGTGAGTCGATTCAAGATCTATTGTAAATCATTGTGTTGGTGACTCACTTGTAACTCAATATTGGCTAGCCTATCCAAAATTATTTGAGTAGATATGGATGGTTCATGATGATTGTGGCTAGTGAGTATATCCACATGCTCTTGTTCTTGATTTAGCTCATGCTCTTGTTCCAACTCAGAGTGTTCAATTGTGGTAGCTAGATTATCCCCACTTTGGTGTAGGGGGTACACCTATTCTTGATTTTATGGAGATGTTGAGTGAGATGGAGTAGGTGTGACTGAATCCAATGATGGTAGCACTTGTGGTATGGATGGAATGTTGGATGGAGTCACAAGTGGTATAAATGGATTCGAAGGACTTTGGTTCTCTGTCATCACATTGATCATTCCCACAAACTCATGAGAAGATGCATTTGCATTTGGACAAGTCATGGATGCCTCATCAACTTGTCCAAGGTGGTCTTCTTGGCCCTCATGTTTGGATGGTGAATCAAAAATACTATCAATGGGTAGCGACTTGGCAAGAGGATGACCTAGATCCTTGATCGACTCAATGATAGGCATGAATGTAACATTATGTATTATGTACTCATCGAGTTTAGGATTGGTCAAGTGAATTGTGTCCTCAAGTGTGGTGGATGAAGATGGTATGATATGATCTGATTCATCCGTATCAACTATGGGTTCCTCCTTGTTGGTAGGAGTGGGAAGGTCTTCTATTGATGTGTCGAAGATGGCTATGGGAGCCTTTGTAGTTGGCCTTTTTGACTCTTTCTCACTCAAAGAAATCAAGGATGAAGGGGGAGTGGTAGTAGAAACTGATGGTACCAACGGTGGTGAAGATAGCTTCACAATTAACCATGGGGTTGAATCTGGACTCTGGATAAGATCATTGGGTTTAGTGTCCAAGTGTGTGGATGGAAGAGTAGACTCCTGTGGATGATCATCCTTATTGTAATACTTGAAGGGGTCTGGGTCGGCATGAACCACATGGACCTAGCCTTCATGAATGTATTTGATGCATTGATGCATGATGGAGGGGATGCACTCCATGTCTCTCATCCAAGGTATTCCTAGCAGTATGTTGTATTGTCTCGCACCTTCCAAGATGTAGAATAATGTAGGTATAGTATTTTGTCCAACTTGAATAGGTAGGACTATCGTGCCCATAGTGGAGGATAAAGCATCATTAAATGCTTGCAAGGTGAACGTGGATGTTGCAATGCATGAAGATGGAAGGTTGAGATGTTTCAGTGTAGTTGTGGTAATAATATTTATTATAGAACCTATGTCAACCAATACTCGCTTATAGGGGATCTTGTTGATGCATGTGATGATGTGCAAAGGAGGGTCTAGTAAATTGGTAGACATGGGTTTGATCTCATGATTTTGAAAGGTTATAATAGGATCTTTGTGCATTTGTATGTATCCCACAAAGTTGGTGAAAGCATCAAGATCATGAGGTTGTAACTCGATTGAATTTAAAACCTCCATGAGAGTTTCCCGATGCTTGGGGGATTGTTGTATTAACTCACCCATGGTCATGTTGGTTGATGGCGTATGCAAAATTCGCATAGGCCTACTCTGGATTGTTACCACTTGTTGGATGGGAGTTCTGGGTGGTGAAGACCATGATGTAGAGGGAGTGTAGACTTCCCTACTAGGCCCCTTGGTAGGTCGATTATATCTGGTTTGGGCTTGGAATCGGTGTTGGCTAACCAAATAATCCATTTGATCATGTGGAAAACCCATTGGTGTTCTCTTGGTAGAGGTACCTTGGTGGTCGGGTCCTCTGAGTGAGGGGTTGACCTCACGATGACTTTTAGGGCATCATGCAGGAATGATGAGATCCTCAAGAGAGTAATAGATGTGACTACTATCAAGGCATCATGTAGGAATGAGGATATCCTCATACCTATAATGATGATTCTTAGGGCCTCTCCTTAAGTTTTCCACTTCATTGGCTCATGATTGAGCTTGACTATGCGTAGTTGTCATGATGTGTTGACTAGGCAAACCTTGAAGGAAACCCACACTAGAAAATTTTGACTTCCAAAAAATGTTATGGGTGTTATATATTAGAATTATCAGTGTGATGAGCTGATCACAATGGGCTAGGGCTCCAAAAAATGACTTCCTAGTCAAAATTTGTATTTTTGGAATATTTGGCCAATCGGGGCTCATGGAAAAATGCCCAATTTTAGGAAATTTTGAGAAATAAAGAGTTAGGACTCAAAATTTTTGTGAGAGGTGCACAAGGAGCTAACTAAGACAACAAAATAAATTTGGTAGTTTTTGGGGTTGTCTAGGGCTTTTTATGACTGTTTTAGTGTAGTTTTTCCCTATTTTTGGCTTTAAAATCACTCAAAAATAGAGTAATCATAAAACCAACATAACTTTTTCGTTATAGCTCTGATTTGCATGATTTTTGATTTATTGGATGTAGAATAAAAAAGTAGCAATTTTTTTTAGGGTTTGGTCCTAGATGGTAGGAGCTTATGTTGATTACCTAAACAATAAAGAAACACACAAAGTAGACAACATGATTATCTCTTTTAAATTTTAGAAACACACAATCAAATGATCAAAGAAGCACACAAGCAAACAATGTGATTATCTCCTTTAAGTTTTAAATGTGAATCCTTAAGTTATTTGGTGTGTTTTGATTTATTGTTTTGCAAAGAGATATCTTTTCACGTGTTTGAATATTGTTGATGTAATTCTCAATTTGTTTAAAGGATTTCACCTGTATACTCGTAGCTCGACAATCGAAAATGAAATTCCGGTCATGTGAACCAACCAAAGTATGGAGATGAAGCCCATACCTGATCAGGGAGCATAGGTCCTACCAGTCCTCACCCATATTGATCGTGGGTAGTGATACACCCTTCGAAGAGGAGTGTGTGCTATTTTCCATGGCTAAGATGGTTCTTGGAGCCAACTTTGGCCAAAAATAGGGTTCGTAGGATGTGAGCCAATGGGTGGAGATGAAACCCACCATCGTTGGTCTCTATTAGTGGTTGGGGATGAAATTCCAACTCACTAATGTTCAAATGTGACGTGGTGTGTGTGGTTCCTTTTATACTTAAATAAAGTAAAACAAAGTAGCATTCAATGAACCTTCACTAAATGCATAAGAAATGTTTCACTTTCAAAAATATTTGCATGAATAAGGAACCTACAAAATACTTATCCTATATGACAACCTAACCCTTAGGTAGGTCACAAGCAGTCAAACCATTCAAATGCATACTTAAACTGTTATTTTTCCTATTTTTCTTCTGTTTGTTATTTTGAATTTTAGGAAAAGTGAAAATCAACCTTTCAATCAACAAGGAAAAGACATGAAAAGCTGAATTTAACTTTTTTGAACAACATTAATGCAAATTGAAGGTTTAGGCACTTACCTTGAAAGTCTAAGAAGTTGCTGTTTCTAGAAATTTGGGCTGAAAACCCCCTATTTTGTGGCCGTCCTAGGGTGGGATGACTACAAATTTAGGGGTCATCCCTAGGTGGGATGGTTGTTGTGGCCATCCCTAGGTGTTCCAATTAGGAATTCAGGGGTCGTTTCAGTCCAGAATGGCCAGAACCTACAACATTCAAAGTGCAAAAATAAGGTCAAAAGTTGCAAAAATGAAAAGGGACAAGGGTCCCACCGTGATCACCACTATAGAGTGGAAAAAATGGTGCACCTAGCAAAGGAAAATGAACTGCATCTATTGTTCTATTCAAGCATTCAAAAGCGACAATAAAGTAAACAATAAATGACAAATATTTGAAAGAAATGGGGGGTTCTCTTTATATTGATTAATTTGTCAAATATAAGGTTACAAAATGTCCCCTTGAGGGCTCTCAATTTGATACAATCCAATTACAATGTTGAAGGATCCAATCCTTTCATAAACCTATGGCATGCTTTCAGTGTTTTCCTCACACTCACGATTGAAGCACAGGTTTTTGTTACCAATGTGATGAGCTATCCTTCTTCAAATCTTTAGCTCCTTCCTCATGCATTGGAATACCTATACCTACACACAAGAAATTGAAATTGGTTAATAGCATGTGCGAATTAAGATAATATCAATGAAATGCATGCAACATAGGATACAAAAAGTGCAATAGAGAATCTAAAACTACTCCAAATGATACCAAAACTTAACATGATGTATATTATCTACTTTTATAATGATATATACAGAAATTGAAATGAAATTATGAGCAAAATCTATGGCCATCCCTGGGTGGGCCAATTAGGACTATCATTACAAAAACCCTAATTGAAGGTCCAAAACTACTCCAAACTTTACCAAATTCAAGTATGATGCATATAAACTACTCTAAAAATGATCTACACTAAAATTGATTCAAAATTGTATGCCAATTCATGGCCATCCTAGGGTGAGCCATTTAGGACTGTTAACCATCCCAGGTGGGGATGACCACAAAATAGGGTGGTTTTTGCCACCAATTCCACTTGGATCTGGTCTAGAATACTCCTAGGGGTGTTGTCATCAAATTTGGTGATTTGATTCATAGGAATGGATGGGTTTTGGAAGGGATGTGCATATTTGGGGATGCCTTGAAAATTCCTTCGATTGATGAAGATTCCAAGGGCAAATACGAGGGCAAAAGGTGAGAGGGAATCTCGGTAGCACTTTGTGGCGAATACTTGCAAAGAGCTCTCCCTGAAATTGAGTGGAATCACTCCAATTTATAGCCCAAGAGGGCAAAGGAAGGGGCAAGTTGGGGCATGCAAGGTAGGTGTCGCCACTTGTCAAAGCCCTTGCCATGCATTGGGTGGAAGAGGCCTCCAATTTGGGCCTCCAATTTGTAGTTTGTGATGGCCTAGACAGTCTCCCAATCTGTCATAAGTCATTGGGTGGGATAAATGGTAGAAATTGATTGCCATTTGTCCCACCCTTGACTTTTTAAGGGGTCTAGACCATGGCCATCCCACCCAAGGATGGTTTCTTGTGGCCATCCCTGGGTGGGACGACCATGAACTATGGTCGTCCTGGGGTGGGACAACCATGGCTACATGGCCCAAAACTTCCCAAAAGTGGGGTAAACCTTCCCAAAAGTGGTTAGGACCCCTAATTAACCCCTGAGGGTTGCCCAATGGGGCCATATGGTGTCGATAAGAGTGGCATCATCATAGTATTATCCGATTTACATGATTTTAGTGTCTACACTTTTTACATCATTTGAGAATATATGGGGCTTTATGAAAGCTAATAGTAACAAAATATTGAAGGGTATGGAGCGGGAGGCTCATATTGAAAGATGTGAGACTCCTCATCTTCATCCTCTAGTAAGTTCCCTTGAGCATGTTCATAATCATTACTTATATGAATATTTGCATCATGGTAATCTGAGACACCAAACAACTTATGCCACTACTATAACCACCAATGTTGGAAAAATTTGCAAGATCCTCCAACTAGTAGTGTCACTCAGAATTATGTTAAATTTCCTCATCAATCTACCAATTTCAACACTATTTCTTGTGATCTATCAAATTTTGGTTTTCCTCTCTCATGGGGTATGACACATAACACTAATGCCTATGATTCCAACATAATCCAAGCACTTGTTCATTGACCTCCTTTGGGAAATTTTGGAATATCAAATAAGAATAGTCCTAAAGTTTAGAGCTTGAAAAATATGGTGAAGTAGTTAGTTTTAAAAGTGTAGATGATTCAGCCTTCCAATTTTACTTACAATTTTAAAGAGATGTGCAATCAACCATTAGATCCCATTGTTGCTGCTAGACCTTATCCTAAGCACTTTCCTATGCCAATTTTACACATATATAAAGGGACAGAAGATACAATAGAGTATTTAAGAAGATTTCAAATAGCATGCCATGATATCATATATGATGACATGTTGTTACTAAAAGCATTCCCTAAAATTCTTGGTGACATGACATTAGAATGGTATTATCGATTACCTAATTATTCCCTCAGGAATTTTGAAGAAAGGATAGAATTATGTGTTCAACAGTTTGGTGCCTACATTGAAAAGGATGTGACTATGAAATATGTTTATAATATTTATTTGAAACCTACAAGAACACCTATCTTATGCATTAGAGATGATAACTATTACATATTTCAAGCAAGCAATTGAGTTAGCAAGAAAAGTGGAATAGGCTCTCATTAGAAGAGACCAACTCAAGATAAAAGAAGAAAAACCTACCAAGTCACAACAAAAAATATAGATATGCAAGAGGTGATGGTGTAGTGGATATTAGGTCTATTAATAATCTTATTTATAGACTACAAAAGATGATACTTCAAATACCTCTGCAAAGAAATTTTACAAAGATTAGCATGTCCATGGAAGTAGTTTTAAGAGGCAGGTGAACATTGTGCATATCACAGAGGAGGACATTAGATAAATTCTTGTAAAAGGTTGAAACTTGTGGTTCAATATTTAATTGATGTAGGACATATTGACATAGAGAATTCTTAGTCATAAAATAATCAGTCTTCTACACAATAAACACCAACAACAAATCAATATATGATAATATTCAAAGATCCATTACCAAAGCATGATCAACAAGTAGTTAATTAGATATCCTACCAGAATGAGCCTCCTCCTAATAGTAACATGGTTAGGGTCACTATGAGAAGAAAATCTCAGGTTCAATCGACTCAACACTCTTAGTAAGAATTTTTTTTTGCATCATAGCCTACTTTAGTATTAAGGAATAATCAAATAAAGAATACAAAAACAGGTATGCCACCTTTGATATTGAAACCCCAATCCAAAGTTTCATTTGATCTCCAACAACAACTAGCTGGTACTCTAGCTAAATTTTATATCTTAGAACTCTTACAAACTTCTACTCATCAAGAAGCCTTGTTATATTTTCTAAAACAACAATTTGTTCCCTAAGATATTTTTTCTAGTGTTGTAGTTAATGTCGTAGGTTCTCTTGGGACACATCATATCTCCTTATCATATGATGATAAAACTTCCTATTGTAACGTCATTCACAATGACCCCAAAATTGGGGACCCACCTTAAATTTTGTGATTTCGGGAAATTTTTGTTTATCTGATTTTGCTCGCATCAAGGTCTTGGAAATTTTGCTTTCACTTTGGAATTGCTAATATATTTGCATTTTGAAGGTTTGAATGTAATTGCAATGCTTCAAAACTGAATATTTTGATTATTTGCATATTAATTGTATTATTTCAAATCAAATAATTTGATTAAAATATTTTTCAAAGGTTTAAATGAAATAATTTGATTCAAATCATTTTCAAACGTTTAAATGATTAATTTTCATTTAAATAATTACATTCCATTTAAATAATGAAATTTTATTTTAGGGTTAACCCTAAAATTATTGCAAAATTGAAATAAACATATCTTGAGGCAGAGAACTCCGTTTGATCTCATTCAAAACTTGGTAAAAAGATATGGATTTTCTCTTTCTAATGATACCAAACTTACAATATTCTAGATGTCAATTTTACCAAAAACATAGCAGGTTAATTTAGCAATATGAGAACTTTGAAATACTTTTGAAAAAAAGGAAAGTTACAGGAAAGTAAAGTTTGGTTTTGTTTTGAAATTATGATTATTGTTTCATTATGCAGGTAATACAAGGGCAAGGGCTTGAAGAAGATCGTTATAAAATATGTTCCCGATGATGAAACAGAATAACTAAACTTTTCAAATTATAAATAAATCATTGAGATTCATGGAAAGGGTCGAAAATTTTATACAGAGAAGGAGAGGAACGATTGGAAGGAGCAAAGCTACACATTCATTGAAGGAAAATGGAGAAAGCCATTTGCAGAACAATGGAAATTATTGTAAGATTTTATAAATTTTTTTAAGCATTTTGGATCCAGATTTGTGCACAGACTGTATTTGGAATTAATAAAATGTTTATTACAATTTCTTAATAGTTTGTATACCTTAGAAGATTGCATCAATTCATTTGATTTCATTGTGTTAATACTGTTGAACATTGGATTGGTTTTAGAATTATGTAGATGGAAATATGATTTGTGGATTTTGTCCGAGACATTAATTTAATTTCTAAAGTTTAAAATATTTTATTATTTTTATTATTATTTCATTCTGAAAACTATATATTATAACCTAGCATAATTTTTATAAAGTGAAATTATATGGTTAGGTTATAAATTAAATTTATTATTCAAATATTACATCAATTAATATTTGAATTAATAAATTTAAGAAGGGATAAATGAATATTCTATTCCTCATCAGAGATCACATTTACTCTTTTGAATATTTAATTTCATAAATATTTCAAAAGATAAATATTATAAGAAAATCTAATTTATAAACTTTATTTTATCTTAAAATACAAAGTTTATAGATTAGTTTCATATTAAGCCCTAAGATTTTATCATTGACAAGGTTTTGGAACCTTATAAATTGGGCAAGACATTATTTCATTTATTCACCTCTTATGGGTTTGATTTATAATTTCATAAGGGGGTTTGAATAAATAACTGCTTTATCAAATAGACATTTGGGAAATGAATTTGTTATAAATTTATTATATTCCAAAGGTTTATTAAATTTATAAAATTTCATTTACTTTGATCTTTATCAAAGTTAAATTGAAATTTAATACAAAATGCTAGATTCTTTTTATGCTAATTTCATTTAAAGCATTTTGAGACATTAAATTGAAGAGAGGAAATAAAATTTGGTATACTTTAACCTAAGATCATAAAATGAATTTTATTTTGTTGAATTGATATCAAAGCATGTTATACATGATAAACTTGAAATCATTTACCTAATTCCAGGCCCCTTGTAAATAGTAGTTCACAAATCAAAGAGTTATTCAAGTACTCATTGATGTATATATATGAAATGTTAGATATAACATAAGAACCTTGGAGATATATAATATTCTTTGCAAGAGAGAATCATAATTCTGAGTTTGTCGGGTGGTTTTGTGATTGGACAAAATCACACCTCAACATTTCCTTAGTATTATGAGATGATTCTTTTATTTACATCATAGCTCTCATTGGGGATACTTTTATCAAATAAATATTGATTTATAATGGTTCTTCCCTCAATTTGTGCACTTATCAATGTTTTCAAAATTTTGGTCTAAAAGAGAAAGACTTAACTAAATCTGATATCATCATCAAAGCTTTCAAAAATGAGTCCCAAGAAGTTTATGGTGTCATATCACTCCCTCTAAATTTTGTTCATAAAATCATGGATACTTTATTTTATGTGGTACATTGCCTTACATATTTTAATATCCTTCTTGGATGCCCTTGGATTCATGTTGTAGATGCAAATCAAACAATAAAAAATAACTAAAATTAAATAAATGAACAATGAAAGCAAGATAAACACATGTGATTGCACAAAAATAAATTTGATTTTATTATTGTTGGGTGGATTCTTGATATTACAACCAAATACGCCTCAGATTGGGGTTTTTACAATGCTTTATTGCTTAATACAATAATCTTAATATGCTAGGATTCTCCGAAACCCTAGCCAACATATCAAGGTGGTGTATTCATACTTGATTGATCCCAACATAAGTAAGTGGGATTTAGATATCATTTGGCTAAACCACTCCAACTTAAAAAGCTACTCAATGCTTGTGTATCTCCAAACCTGCACACAGAGAATGACATAATAGGATTAGTATTAACTGTGAGGGCTCCACTATTTGAAATCCTCAAAAATCAATAAAACCCTAAAAGCCAAGTAATAAACTACATACAAATGTGGAAATAATGAAAGTAGTATAACAATAAAATATTTACCTTGTTGAATTTGACATTTTTTGATTTATAGTTGTTGCATGGAAATGATGCATGGATGCCCTAGCAACACCCAAGAGTTTCTTTAGTCTTTAACAACAGATTCTGAGATGCCCGTGGGTGCTCGGTAGTAGCAAGAAATACCCATGGGTGCTTGGGGATGGTGTAAAGTATCCAACGGTGCTTGGTAGTGAAAGGAAGCACCTGAAGGTGCTCGATTGTGATAGGGAGTACTCAAAGGCATTCGAGAGATGAGGTGAAGATCTGAAGAAGCATAATTGGTTGAGCAAAATGGGTGGCGATGGATGTGGAGGCTAGGGTGAGTGAGGATGGATGGTGAGAGTGCTTGGATAGGCGTCAACTACTGAGGGGTGAGAACTCGGGGAGTAACTCAGGGAATTTGAACTCAGACTGCTTAGAAAAACTCTAGGGGTTGAGCCATCAAAATGGCTCCTATTAATAATCCACACTAGGGTATGTTAGGTTTAAGTGACACAAATTGTATGGCTTAGATTAAAACATATCGGAGGGTGGATATTAATTTTGGGTGTATGGCATGGATCAAGGCGGATGAATGGCTAGGATTAAGTCAAATCGGATGGTTGGGATTTATTTACATATATAATATTTATATTTATTAAATATATATATATATATATATAATATTAAAATATTAATATTAAACATATATTTAACAAATATGACTAAATATATATAAATAAATGGGTAAAATTATGGGAAAACCTAGATGGATGACAAGTGGCTAAGTTTTGTTGTCTACATATGCCCCTTTTTGTACTACGTTGCATGAAACACAATATAGTGCAAAAATACAAGACACCTGCTGGTGCTAGGTGTAGGAGCAACTTTCTCTTGGGATGGTAAAATGAGCTTGAAGACAAAAGAATTATAGAATTTTGATTTGCGTAGCTTACCCCTGTTGAGTGGTATTTTCACCCAGTTGTGAAAGTACACTCTCCTTTAGGATTTGGGTTCCAAATCCCCTCTTGCAAAGAAGTTAAATAAACAACTTCTCCAAGGTCTCCGTTGTATTAGCATTTGCATATGTGTATTAGTAATCTCAAATAAAGATATTCAATTTAAATGCTTGGAACACCTTAGTGATTGCAAGTAACTGTAAACAAGGGGCAATGTTGGTTTATTTCACCATGAAACTTTAGTGATTGTTCATTGTTTTTTTGGATTTTGAAAATTTTTAAATGTTTATTTTAATGCCTGAAAATTTAAAATAAGTTAAAATTTCTGGAAAAAATAAAATGCAGAAAAATGAAAATGAAATGCAGAAAACTGAAAATAAAATGCATTCAGTATGATGCTATCCTATTTCGACAAAACCGAAGATGTGAGGTTTTCATGCATGCAACCTAACCTATTGGACCTGCAAAACAAGCACAATCCGGATAAGCTAAGTGTTGGCTCCTAGGGTTTTAAATGAGGTTTTTCAGATTTAAACATTCGCATGAAGCAACCAAGAAAACTTGCATAAACTCCATTTACAAGCCTAAAATCTGAAAAGGGGAAAAATAGACATTTAATCTTGCATGCAGAAAATGACTCCTCCTTTCTTGTCCATAAGATGCAACTTTCTAAAATTTTCTGTATTAAAAATTTGTCATTTTACAATAACAAAATTTCTGGTTTTCCCAAACCAGTCCATGGAAGAAAAATGACTCAAACAGGTCTAGAATGGCCCTCTTGCCTTCAAATCTGCAACTCTGCTCGTAGCAATTTCCAACCCCTCAAAACATCCTTGCCTGGCGTATTTAAAACTTTTCAGGAAGCTTTTCGTTTCATTTTCCAATGGCTGTTCGTTTCACCTTCCCTTGTGCATGCATGCGTTTTGGTTTCCAAAAAACTTTTCGTTTCTATTTTGTGGCCCTTCGTTTCATTTTCTCCACATGGGCTTGCGTCCATTTCCTTCCATGTGTAACGACCATCTTAAATGATTTCAAATCATTAAATATTCCTTATGTAACGTTTTGTCTTATTCATTGGATTTTGTCCTTATGTCCACGTCACTATGCAGGTATGTTACCTTGGCAAAAATTGGACATGTCACGATATCGTGACACTTCTTGTTTCTCTGCTTGCCTGCCCCTTTTGAATCGTGAAAATGCAACATGTCATGATATCGCGACACTTTTCTTCTCTCTTTTGGCGTAAAATGCAACATGTCGCGATATCGTGACACTTTTCTCTTTTGGCGTGAGATGCAACATGTCGCGATATCGTGACACTTTTCTCTTTTGGCGTGACGATGCAACATGTCGCGATATCGTGACACTTTTTCTCTTTTGGCCATGACGATGCAACATGTCGTGATATCGTGACACTTTTTCTCTTTGGCGTGATGATGCAACATGTCGCGATATCGTGACACTTTTTCTTTTTTGGCGTGATGATGCAACATGTCGCGATATCGTGACACTTTTTCTCTTTGGCCGTGATGATGCAACATGTCGCGATATCGTGACACTTTTTCTCTTTTGGCCATGATGATGCAACATGTCGCGATATCGTGACACTTTTTCTCTTTTGGCCGTGACGATGCAACATGTCGCGATATCGCGACACTTTTTCTCTTTTGGCCGTGACGATGCAACATGTCGCGATATCGTGACACTTTTTCCTCCTTGCTCTCTCCCTTTGCTTTGGACCGTGAAAATGCAACATGTCGCGATATCGCGACACTTTTTCTCCTTGTGGTGTTTTGCTTTTTCTTTGATCTTTAGCATATGGGCCACTTCGGTCTTCTTGGAAAACATGCAAAAAAGGTGGGTCCCCAATTTTGGGGTACGTTGTGGAGCAGACCACAACAAATGGCGACTCTATTGGGAAATGCTCTCGAGCATTTCGGTGAGAACTCAACCTGAAAACACACGGACTCAAATACAAGCGTCAGCAAATATCCCAAGAATGAAACTAGATGAGAAATACATGAAGCATTAGAATTATTAAGCATCAGCTCGGTGTGTGCAATGTGCTTCATTCCCTATCATTTGAAACTCGTTCAACTTTCCATTGTCAGTTTCACTTATGATTCGTATGCAAGGCTATGAATGATTTGTGCAGGATTTGATGTATGACAACTATGTTAGAGATATAACAACCTGCTTTGCAAAGGCTCAAACTTTCTAGTATCATGAACAAACATATTAAAACTGTCAAACCCTCTTAGGACCAAATATATGTATACTGAATTAATTTACTAGATCCCAAAGTTGGTTATGTGCCCCTACCATCTTGAACCCATGTGCAAGTGTAAGTGAAATCAGAGCTTTGGGGAATAGGATTCCCAACCTAAGCGAGATGGGAATTTAACCCTATCCTTACTACTCTGATCTGGAGTTCATTACCTCATCTTGAACAAAATGATTTAACCTGTTATGGATGAAACTGTCAAGCTAGCCTGTCCGTTTGAGCAGTCAGTGGTCTTGCTTTTAGACAAGACGTGTTGCCACGCATGAGCATACTCCACTGCTAGTCAGGCGTCTATAGCCCCGATGGAGATTAACCCCATAATCCATGATTTGGCTCTACTTTTGATTTCTTGGACCTTGGGGATGACTACCCATCCTTGCAAGGGACATGTAGTACGATCCTTCCAATCCAATATTAATAAAGAAATGAAAAATAGAATGAAAAATATTTTCTTTGGAATTTCAAGTTCTTGAGTGGGCAAAATAGAAGCTTTGGGGAATCGGATTCTCAACCTAAGCGAGATGAGAATTAGACCCTATCCTTACTACTCCATGAAGGTCAAATCGGAGCTTTGGGGAGTTGGATCCTCAACCTAAGTTCGATGGGGATTTAACCCTATCCTTACTACTCTGATTTTAGGCTTTAAGCACTATGGGAGTGGTAAAAACCACTGTTTTAAGGATTATGTTGCATAATAGGACAGACACGAAATACTCCTTTCGCCTCACCTTTTCTTCCAAGTATGGTTTTGACCATTTTGCTCAAGATCCTCTTTAATATGTGTAGAACGTGCTTGGTTCAAGATAGTTCGGGCATCGGTTCCCAACCTTAGGATCCTTTTAATATATGTTATGTAATAACCCTAAGAGGATTCGACACCTTTTCAATGATTGTACATGAAATGAAGATGCAACCGAGATGAAATGTATATGCAATGTGGAATGTAACATGAGATATGAATGCATTGCTCCTTTTGAAATGCGGATGGAGTATACCACCTACTTTGCCATAATTTATAAAACTGACAACTTCATGCATCACAAGTTCCAAACGATATTCTTTAATGTGTTTGCGAAATTCGTGGAGCTTTCCGCAATACAATTCCGATGTTTCATATTCTCCTAGTCTTAGTCAACATTCATAAGGACCTAAGTTGACATCTTGCTTTTTTTTTTTTTTTAAAACAAACCAAAAGTGTCCAAAGGACCAACACACAAAACTTGAAACCAAAGTGAGATCCAATCCAAAACCAAAACACCAAAACCAAAAATATATACAAATGTACAATATAATGCAAGATGGTGCAAAAGTTTGGATTATCATTTTCCCGGATCCCAAACCTGATTGGAATTCTTTAAAAGACGTATGACGTGATACGCATACCAAGTTTTGTAGGAATCCAACAAAAACAAGATCAAACCAAACAAAGAAACAAACTTCCACTTGCCCCTCTCACCATACCAATTTGATTTAGTTTCATTAATAATCCTATGGTGGAGTTTCAAGTTTTCAAATTGATTAGACAATGATTGATATTCAATTCCTTTATGTCTATTCTTTAAGATGTCCATTCCGCACTTTGATTCATGGTGTAGAAATAAGCTTTCATTTTCATTCAATAAAGCCATAACATTAATAATATTTGAATCAAACCATTCATTAGGCAAATCTTCATTCGAATTTTGCATGGTGAAACCAAAAAGGTGAGATTTTACCTTTGGCATGTTTTCATTTGACCTTACTTGAAGAGGATTTGAAAATTCCTCTTTTCTCTCATGACATTCATCATCATGTAGCACTTGTTCTTTCTCCATGACTCGTTTATCAAAGGCACCAAACTTAGGTACCCAATTGAAAATATGTCCATCCCTTTCAAACCATAAGTCTTGTCTATCTAGGGGTGGGTTAACTAACACATTTCCGTGATCAATCACTTGGGTTGTTTTGGGTAACATGAGATTTTCAATTGGATCATCAATGATATCAAACCCAAATGATTTAGGTTTTGTAATTTTCTCATTTTGAAATGGCATAATCATTGTAGCACAAGTAAGTGGATCAAGATTTTCAATTTCTTTTCCTCCAAAGGAATCTAAAGCAAATGACTCTCTTTCTTGATTCATGGTTGTAGAATCCTTATCATGTTCCAAAATTTGATGAGATTCGAATTCCTCTTCCAAAACTTTCTCAAATTGTACAGGATTTATAGTATCCTCATGTGAGGAAGCAATTGAGTTATCCTGCATATTAATTGACACAACAAGTTTATTAGAAGATTTAGATTGATAATATTCTTCCCATTTCTTCCACGAATCATAGTAATCATCCTCCAAGTTCAAGTTGTGACGCTCAAGTACTTCTTCTTCATCTTCTGATTCATCAACATGTTTCTCACCCCATTCATCTTCACCTTCCTCATTCTCACTCTCTTGACGATATAGAGTTTCCACCACCAAAATGTTGTCCTCTCCTTGTTGATGTTGGGGTGGACCCTTATTTGGCACAAGTTCCAAATCATCCACTTGAGCTTGGAGACAATGGGTATACCTAGCAATTTTGGGACAATTCCTTTCATTATGCTCCTTTGTATTATGCAATCTACACCCCTTTTCCCATGCAAAATCAGAAATATTAAGAATGGAACTAGAGTGACTTGGTCCTGTAGAAGTATCTATTCGATTAGCAATAGGGGAAGGCACACCCCCATTGTTTGGCTTCGTATTCCACTGTCTCCCTCTATTGTTGAAATTTCGATTTGGGTGAGGGGCATGGGATTCATACTTCTATTTTTGAACCAAATCATTACTCAATTTGTGAACTATCTTTTTGAGTTCTTCAACCTCTGAATAAATCTCTTTTGGTTGAGCTATGTTATTGCTAGTTCCAATAGGATTTGCGTAATTGGTGAGATCTTGACTTAACATTTGAGTTGGATTTTGAGCCACTTGATTTGCGTAGGGATTCACACTTTGAATCGGAATTGGATTGGGTGCGTAAGCGGGTGTTGATGAATATGGTTGTTGATAAGGCAAAGCATTTATGCCTGATATTTGTGGTGCCATGATCTGATTCATCATAGGAGCTTGACCATATGGACCATATTGTCCTACCATAGGCATCTGGGAAAACCCATAACCCTGTGGTGTCATTTGTTGTTCAATGGTCATAGCTTCATTGTAGGCTAGAGCAAGCGTGGTAACTTGAGGATTTCGCCTTGCAAACATTGCCATCATAGGATCCAATGCCCCAAAATATATTTGCAAAGCTACTACGGGATCAATGGCAAAATGTCGAATTGCTCTATTATAGCACTTCTGAAATCTCCGATTAAAAGTTTGGATTGGCTCACCCTGGCCTCTTTTGCATGTAATGAACTGATTATAGATGATTGTGGGATCTAATGGTGACCTGAATTGGTTGACAAAAGCATCCTCCATTTGCGTCCATGACGTAATGGAACCAGTAGGTAAGCAAATATACCATTCGTAAGCCACTTGGTCTAGGCTCATGGGGAAGAGTCTACAAGCCACATCTTCATGTTGAACTTGCAATCTTATCAAAACATCCCTATAGGCCTGAATATGTTCTTCTGCGGTCCTTGGGCCATCCGGTTTGTATTTGGGCAAAAATCTCTCTATATTCTTAGGGATCTCGTGAATATCCCCTACAATATTCAAAGGAATGTTATGGGCTCCGTACCAAGGAGGTGGTGGAGGTTGGGCCATTTGATTCAAAATCGATGATGATAACCCTACAAGAACAGTGGAAATGGTACTGATAATTGGTACACTAGTGGCAAATGACACCACCGGTGCAAGTCCGCTAGATGCGCCTAAAACAGAAGGATCTTCTGTAACAAGAATATCTGGTGGGACCACAATTTGCTCGGTTTTATTCCTTGGATTCCTATGAGTGAGTGAGAGGCTTTGGAATATGGTTTCCTCGGTTGTTTTGGACCTAGTTGCGATGCGATGCGGTGGGTCCAACTTGTAAATGAAACTACCCTACAAAACCTGACAAAACTCTCAATACCTCAAAGAAAACCTGCGACACACAAAAAATCCTGCAATTAATGAAATTCAAAGAATAACTTCAAAATCAATTTGTTAGTCATGAATGAAAGAAGGAACCATGACAAAGTAGTATTCTAAAAATGTAAGTTTCTGATTCACCAGATCGCATATGCGCAAGTGAAGAGCATACTCCTAGTGTTGTAGGCTTTCTGATTCACAAGATCGCATTACACGCAAGTGAAGAGCATAATACCGACAACAAATACATTTTAGACAAAAAATAATTCCTTACAAATAAGCATGAAATTGACTAGAAAATATCAAACATGTAACGTATTAATAATCATGTCAGCATCAACCAAGAGATGTATCCATTAAAATCAAATGAAAGTAATTGCATGGAGACAACCTCGTTAGTCAAGACCAAAAATTTTTCAAAATCAAATCAAAACACATTATTCTTGTATGAACAATCAAAAGCGTTAGAACAATGCATAGCGATTCATGTCCTCCTTTTAACACTACAAGGTTGTATTGTTAAAAGAGGGCTAAAGATAATAATCAATAGGGCATGAAATATTCAAAATTTAAATCCCTATAGCATTTAAATCACTCTGAAATAAAACAATTCAGGCCCTCCTTCTAGCGCCAATCTGTTGAGTGGTATTTTCACCCAGTTGTGAAAGTACACTCTCCTTTAGGATTTGGGTTCCAAATCCCCTCTTGCAAAGAAGTTAAATAAACAACTTCTCCAAGGTCTCCGTTGTATTAGCATTTGCATATGTGTATTAGTAATCTCAAATAAAGATATTCAATTTAAATGCTTGGAACACCTTAGTGATTGCAAGTAACTGTAAACAAGGGGCAATGTTGGTTTATTTCACCATGAAACTTTAGTGATTGTTCATTGTTTTTTTGGATTTTGAAAATTTTTAAATGTTTATTTTAATGCCTGAAAATTTAAAATAAGTTAAAATTTTTGGAAAAAATAAAATGCAGAAAAATGAAAATGAAATGCAGAAAACTGAAAATAAAATGCATTCAGTATGATGCTATCCTATTTCGACAAAACCGAAGATGTGAGGTTTTCATGCATGCAACCTAACCTATTGGACCTGCAAAACAAGCACAATCCAGATAAGCTAAGTGCTGGCTCCTAGGGTTTTAAATGAGGTTTTTCAGATTTAAACATTCACATGAAGCAACCAAGAAAACTTGCATAAACTCCATTTACAAGCCTAAAATCTGAAAAGGGGAAAAATAGACATTTAATATTGCATGCAGAAAATGACTCCTCCTTTCTTGTCCATAAGATGCAAATTTCTAAAATTTTCTGTATTAAAAATTTGTCATTTTACAATAGCAGAATTTCTGGTTTTCCCAAACCAGTCCATGGAAGAAAAATGACTCAAACAGGTCCAGAATGGCCCTCTTGCCTTCAACTCTGCAACTCTGCTCGCAGCAATTTCCAACCCCTTCTGGCCTCTTTGAATGGCGTATTTAAAACTTTCAGGAAGCTTTTCGTTTCATTTTCCAATGGTTGTTCGTTTCACCTTCCCTTGTGCATGCTTTGTTTCCAAAAACTTTTCATTTCTATTTTGTGGCCCTTCGTTTCATTTTCTCCACATGGGCTTGCGTCCGTTTCCTTCCGTGTGTAACGACCATCTTAAATGATTTCAAATCATTAAATATTCCTTATGTAACGTTTTGTCTTATTCATTGGATTTTGTCCTTATGTCCACGTCACTATGTGGTCTGTTACCTTGGCGAAAAATCGGACATGTCATGATATCGTGACACTTCTTGTTTCTCTCTTGCCTACCCCTTTTGAATCTCGAAAATGCAACATGTCGCGATATCGCGACACTTTTTCTTTTCTTTTGGCGTGAAAATGCAACATGTCGCGATATCGTGACACTTTTCTCTTTGGAGATGCAACATGTCGCGATATCGCGACACTTTTTCTCTTTGGCCGCGATGATGCAACATGTCGCGATATCGTGACACTTTTTCTCTTTTGGCCGCGATGATGCAACATGTCATGATATCGTGACACTTTTTCTCTTTTGGCCACGACGATGCAACATGTCACGATATCGTGACACTTTTTCTCTTTTGGCCGCGATGATGCAACATGTCGCGATATCGCGACACTTTTTCTCTTTTGGCCGCGACGATGCAACATGTCGCGATATCGTGACACTTTTTCTCCTTTGGCCGCGATGATGCAACATGTCGCGATATCACGACACTTTTTCTCTTTTGGCCATGACGATGCAACATGTCGCGATATCGCGACACTTTTTCTCTTTTGGCCGCGACGATGCAACATGTCGCGATATCGCGACACTTTTTCCTTCTTTGGCCGCGACGATGCAACATGTCACGATATCGTGACACTTTTTCTCTTTTGGCCGCGATGATGCAACATGTCGTGATATCGTGACACTTTTTCTTTTGTTCGTGACGATGCAACATGTCGCGATATCGCGACACTTTTTCTCTTTTGGCCGTGACGATGCAACATGTCGCGATATCGTGACACTTTTTCTTCCTTGCTCTCTCCCTTTGCTTTGGACCGCGAAAATGCAACATGTCGCGATATCGCGACACTTTTTCTCCTTGTGGTGTTTTGCTTTTTCTTTGATCTTTAGCATATGGGCCACTTCGGTCTTCTTGGAAAACATGCAAAAAAGGTGGGTCCCCAATTTTGGGGTACGTTGTGGAGCAGCCACAACACCCCCTCAATTGGAAAATGAGTTTGTGGATGAATCTCACAATCCAATTAGTTGTGCAAAAGAATGATGTGATTGTGGATGATATGAATGATGTAAATGTGATACCATTAATACCCCAATATGGAAATACGACTGGTGGGAAATATGGAATTATTGCATCTCTTTTTGCCCTAAGAGATGAATGATTTTGTGAAAATGTGATGAAAATGTGTTTGTTTTTGCCCCAACAGATGAAGGGAGTTTTACCAAGTGTATATGCAATGATAATGTAAGATGTATCCCGTTGCAGGAAAGTCAAAACTAGATGTGGTTACCCCAAATTTGGGGTGATTCGATGCTGCTAAAGAATGTGCCTTTAGCCATCATTGATATGCAATGATGAATATACAAAGATAAAAATAGTCAACTTTGGAGGCCCAACTAGTGACTGTCGAATAATTCCTATGATCAAAACTAATCACCCTTGCTAAGGCCAGTCATCATGATGATTTTCAAGGAGATGTGGAATGATGAAATGTGATTTTGTCCATGTTTTAAGCCCCGCAAACTAGGTCATCAATGATAGCTTATGTGCAAATTGTTCTTGGCAAGGTTTCACGCAAAAATGTGAAGTACCAAATATGATTGTGATTTTGAAAAAGGATATCTAGGATGATGAAGATGACCAATTTTCCTTATGGTAGGTTATTCATCTTACTGAATCGCATGGATGCAAATCGCTACAATCGCCAAGTAGATATAATAAGCCACTAGATACGAGGTTCACTTGAATTTATATTTTAACTTGGAAAATATGCAAATGTTATGATTGATGATTGAAAATGATGTGGAAATGAATAATTTATGATGAAAATGATAAATATGGGCGTTTTGTGAAAATTTAGACCATTTTGTAACATATTATGCAATTTTACAACTTTTGTTCAAAACAAAAATTATACATCCAAATCGGTTGTATCCTTCACCAAACCTGTTAATATGATGAAAATGATTCATGTATGCAATATGGAGTTATTTGGTGGGGGTGAGCCACCATTTTGCATTGATTTGACCTTTTATCAATTTTGATGCCAAACGTTGATTGGTGCTTTCAGCATGTGCATATGTCCTTCAATGTTTGGACACTTCACAAACACCTTAGTGTACTTTAGTGCATCAAGAAATACCCATGGGCACTTCAATGTGCTTGAAGCAGCTATAAATAACTTACGGGGTGAAAATGAAGCTCATTTATATGTTTATGAGTTTGAGAAGCTGCATGTGGGAGAGTTGAGTGAAGTGGAGTGGAGTGAGGTGAAGCAAAGTGCTCGAACATCCTTGTTATTGAAAGACTTGCCATTGTTAGAGATGATTTTTGAGGGGATACCAAAATGACAAATGATGTGGTGAAGTATAAACTCCACAATTCTAGGTCTTGTCGTACTGGTTAGAGGAATTGCCTCAACCCACTTTGTGAAGTATTTAGTGGTTGTGATGATGAATGTATGTTATCCCAAGGAAGGAGGTGAGATTTTTCCAATTAGATCAAGACCCCATTGTGAAAAGGGCCAAAGGCTTTGAATAGGTTGTAAAGCTTGTGATGGCACATGAGTTAGATTAGCATGTTCTTGACATTTCTTACAATGTTTAACATAAGTGCAACAATCACGTTCCATGGTGGGCCAATAATAACCCATGCATAGAATACACTTTGTGATGGCCATCCCACTAAAATGACCACCACAAGTACCATCATGAGCTTTAGCTATGGCTCTTTGTGCCTCAATAGACTCGAGACATCGAAGGAGGACTCCATCATAACCATGTTTATACAACACATCCCCCAAGAGAACAAAACGAGCTACTTTTTGCTTGAAAGTGCGTTTAGCAGTTTGAGACATGTCATATGGGAGTGTTCCAAACTTGAGAAAGGCTACTATTTGGCTTGACCAAGGCTCATATGGATCCGATTGGATAAAGCAAACATCCTTTTCATCCTTAGATTCAGCACGAACAATTGCAGATTTAGAGATCATTGAGATAATAAGGGGTTGTACCTCTCCTAAGGAGTCTTTTGGAATCAGTGATCCAAGGGAGGCCATTGCATCTACAAATCTATTAGTCAAACATGGCAAACTATCGATTTCATACCATTCAAATTTAGATAGCAATTTCATTGCTACTTCATGGTAAATTTTAATGGTAGGTTCTTTGCATTGGTATTCTCCATTGATTTGCTTGACAAAAAGTTGAGAATCACCAAATATCTTGATACGCTTAATGCCCATAGCTATAGCTGATTGAAGACCTAAGATTAAGGCTTCATACTCTACAGTGTTGTTTGTGCATTGGAAGTCAAGTTTGAATGATAAAGGGATAGGTACCCCCTAGGGTGTATGAAACATGACTCCAGCACCTTGACCTTTCTCACACTTAGAGCCATCAAAGAATAGTGTGATATCGACATCTTCCTTCGGAATGACATCTTCTTCTTGTTTAGTGACAACAAATACCGAATCATCTGGGAGCTCAATAATCAAAGGATGATCACTAGGTAGTGGAGCTTCCACAAGTTGATCGGCTATGACCTGACCTTTAATGGATTTTTGGCTAATGAATTCCAAGTCAAATTCAGTAAGAAGCATTATCCATTTAGCGGTGCGGGTGTTATTGTAAGTGTGAGACATCATATAACGTAGAGGATTTTCTCTAGCTATGACATATGTTGTGTGACTAAGCATGTAATGTCAAAGTTTCTTAGTGGAAAAAACCACTGCTAAGCACAATTTTTCTACATAAGCGTATCTGGTTTCATAGCTTACCAATGTTCGACTAATATAATAGACAACTTGCTCTCGATTTTCTTCATTATTTTGTGCAAGCATTGTCCCTAATGCAAAGTCCATTGTTGAAACATAAAGATAGAATGGGACCCCTAGACGAGGAGGAGCTAAGACTAGCGAAGAAGCTAGGTATTGCTTAATATCATCAAAGGCTTTTTGGCACTCATCTATCCAAGAAAATGGCACCCCCTTTTGTAGCAGGTGATTGAATGGCCTGCATTTGTCAAAAAGTTGTGCAATGAAATGATGGATTGATTGGATATTTCCTTGTAAACTATGCAATTCCTTTAAGTTTGTTGGGGGAGGCATCTCCAAGATGGCCTTGACCTTGTTTGGGTCCACCTCAATGCCTCTTTTGGAGATAATGAACCCTAATAGTTTTCCAGAGGTAACACCAAAGACACATTTCTTGGGGTTCAACCTTACATTATGTTCTAGTAGTCGGTCAAAAACTTTCTCCAATACACCAATGTGCTCTTGTCGAGTTTTGGATTTTTCCAAGAGATCATCCACATAGTCTTCGATAATATTATGCATGTAGTCATGGAAAATGTATGTCATGGCACGTTGATAAGTGGCACCTACATTTTTAAGGCCAAAGGGCATCACCTTGTAACAAAAAGTTCCCCAAGGTGTAGTGAATGTTGTTTTGTGTTGGTCATCAAGATTTATTCGAATTTGGTTGTATCCTGAAAAACCATCCATGAGAGAAAGCATTTCATGGCCAACACAAGTGTCGACAAGAGTATCAATGTTTGGGAGAGGAAAATCATCCTTAGGACATGCTTTGTTAAGATCTCAAAAGTCAGTGCAAACGTGTATCACCTCGTTAGGTTTACGAATGGGTACCATATTTGAGAGCCACTCAGGATAATCAATGGGTACAATGAAACCCACATCTAGTAGCTTTTGGAGCTCTTATTTGACCAAGAGGGCAATGGTAGGATGCATCCTTCTAAGTTTTTGTTTGATCAGCTTAGCATCAGGATGTAAGGTGAGATTATGGACAACCAAGCTAGGGTCAAGACCAGGCATGTCTTTATAGGACCATGCAAAAATGCCCTTCTTCCTCTTGAGGAGAGCAATTAATTGCTCTTGTTCATCATTGGATAAGATTTTGCCAAGCTTGACAATTTGAGGGTTGTCTTTGTCTGAACTAAGGTCCACATCGATGGTATCTTCAATGGACATGTGGGAACCTTCCTCAAGTTGATGGGGCGTAGGGATCAGATGAATGTCATCTATGATGTCATCAAACTCTTTTGACTTTTCCTCATCTACGTCTACCTAGAAAACCTTGGGGTTCAAAGGTGAAGGTGAAGGTGAAGGTGGAGGGGATGGAGGAATGTAGTTGGTTGAAGCCCTTAACAATTCCTTGGACAAGACAAACTCAGAGAAGGATGGAGGTGAAGAGATCTGGTCCATATCAATAAGGCTCATGTCAATTGGAATTGGCTTTGCCAAATCGTATGGATTATGGAGTGGGGTGAATAAGTCAACAGGATTCATGTTGACTTAAGGGAAAATGGATGAGGTTGAAATGGATGGGATGAATGGAGCCTAAGAACCGATGCTAGGAGCTTGGTAAACCTGGATAACAACAAGCAACACAAATAAATGCACTTAACTAAATGCTATATACATGCAATGCAAAAAAGAAAATATTTTTGTTTGATTTTTTGATTTTTTTGTTTTATTTATTTTTTGTTATGTACATATATTACAATTTTGGCTTATGAAATGGATTAATGAGATGGAGGTGGTGGTTCACCGGTAGGGGAGGCTCACTCTTGTGGAAGAAGCAAGTGAAATATGGGCTCATGGATGGGGAACATTCTGAGATAAAACTCATCCTGTTCGGTGTGGGGAATGATGGGCTCCGATTCCTCTTCAGATTCATCAAAAATTATCGACATGAGTTCGAATTCTTCATATATCTCATCGTCAGAGTCATCGGGGTGGAGGGCTTCTTCTCCTAAATTTAGATTAAGCCTTTGGAAGGCTTGTTCAAGAGAAGAGGTGGTGGAAAGTGGAGTGTAACCTAAGCCTGAACGGTCATGCATTTCTCGATATGGAACATCAATAATGTCGTGCATTCCCTATTCATGCAATCCTAGGCCATGACCCTACCAATTAACTATGTGAAAATAATAGGATGGAAATCCCGACATGTTTTGTATGTTGGCAGGTGTTGGTTCTTTGGGTTCTTCTAGGGGAGCTAGATTTGATGAAGAATCAATCCCCCCATATACAAAATTTATGTTGTTGGGAGTTGAACCCATGTCATATACCACTCCTATGGATAAAGGTGGGTCACGTGGGTGATCAAAATCCTTAGTGGTTGGAATGGTGAGTGGTGTGATGGTGATGTCTTGGACCACATATTCACCAATACCAGGATTAGTGAGGTGGACCTCGACTTGGGATGATGTGGAAGGACCATGATTGGATAATGGCTCGAGGAATGGTGGAGATGAAGATGTCTCACAATCCATCAACTCGACTTGTGAAATGTTGGCTGATGGAGATGGATTGGATTGGGAAGGTTGTTGAATGGATGATGATGATGTGGAAGGTAAAGTTGTGGAAGGGGATGATGTTGATGATGTGGATTGATTTTGACCACATGTGCATGTAGTCAATGATGAAGATGATGGGGGTATGGAATCTTGGTGGGGATTGGTGATAAGGGGCTCCTCAGGAATGGGAGATTTTGATGAAGAAATGGGTGGAGTGGTAGATGGATTGGTTGATGGTGATAGGAAAAGGTGGGTGGAAGGAAGCATGGATTCATAGGGATTTGAGATGAAATTGCAATACTTAAATGGTTCGACATCTGCTGGTATGCAATGTACTTGTCCCTCATGAACATATTTCAGGCATTGATGTAGAATGGAAGGGACACATCTCATTTCCCTCATCCAAGGTCTTCCAAGGAGTACATTGTATGCCATGGATCCTTCCAAGATGTGGAACATAGTGTGCAATATTTTGACCCCCACTTCGATGGGCAAAACAATAGTGCCAACTGTGGAACATAAAGCATCATTGAATGCTTTTAGGGTGAAAGATGACTTGGTGATATGAGATGGAGGAAGGTTAAGATGATGAAGGGTAGACATGGTGATGATATTAATAGAGGATCTAGTGTCAATTAGAACTCTTTTAAAAGGCTTCTTGTCAATTAGAGCCATGATGTGCAATGGAGGGTCTACTGATTCCGATGAGATTGGCTTAATCTCAAAGTCATAAAATGTAATGGAAGGCTCCATGCATGTTTGAATGCTCCCTACAAAGTTTTTGAAGGCATTAGCATCTTGAGATTGTAATTCAATGGATTTTAGAATGTCCATTAATACCTCATGATGTGGGGGAGATTGTTGGATTAGCTCATATATTGATAATTTGGTGGAAGCCATCTTTAGGCTTGTGGTTAACCAACTACTCAATGAGATGACTGGTCATGGAGGATGATTGATGGGAGGAATGGGAGGATTTGGTTGACTAGGAATATGAATTGGTGGGGAAGGATTAGGGGAAATTTGAATGGGAGGTGATGTGGTAGGTTGCGACACACTTGCCTGAGGTTGTTGCCTTGCATTTTTTTGGTTATTTTATTGACCTCTAGTTACCACATGAATGGCACCTACAAAACCTTGGTATTGTTGGACATGGTTAACTTGATTGGGAGGAGTTTTGGTGTTAGCCCCTCCCATAGTTGGTTGCACCTCCTCATGATGAGGAAGTGGTGTTTGAAAAATACCAAGATTTTGGTTTTGTTGAGCAAGGGGGTTGTCAAGCTTGATGGCCCCCAAGTCAATAAGGTCTTGAACTATGTCTTTGAATACATGGAAATTATTGATATCATACCCATTTTGCCTATGGTAAGGACAAAACAAATGTTCTCAATAATGTTTTCCATATTTAGCGGGATCATCTGGTCTGATTTTGGGTAATGCAAGTTTATTTGTGTCATACAACCTTCGAAAGAGGGAAGCATACGACTCAACCAAGGGGGTGTATTGGTGATTCTATCAGATAGACTATCATCGAGGATGGTTCTCCATAGTTGGCACTATGCTTTGCATGGATTGAGATACTGAAGGTACCACATGATAAGCAATTTGTTGCGATGGTTGTTGCACTGATTGTTGTTGAGCCATTATCGACTGGCTCATGACCACTTGATTGACATGATTAGGCTGATTGGTCGGAGTGGCCTGTGTTGATTTTGATTGGCTAGAATAATTACTTTTGTATTGGCCCTTGTTTTGCCATTCCTTTTTTCTAGGCTTAAGTATGCCCTCTTGGATTTTTATCTCCTCGATGACACTAGCCTATGCTAGAGCTTCTTCAAATGAGTGATATATCTATAATTGAAGCATCCAAGAGATGGGTTTTAAACAACTCTTGGTAAATAGTTTGATAAGCTCTTCCATTGGTAGGGTGAATGGCAATTTGGTAATGACGACCCTCCAATGGTTTCCAAAATCATAGATAGACTCATCGTCATGTTGTCTTAAAGCATAAACATCGAACAATGAGACTTTCTTTCTAACATTAAGGATAAAGCATTCAAATAATTGGTCAACCAATTGTTCAAAAGTATAAATACTATGACTAGGCAATTGGTTGTACCACTCTATGGCATCTCCACCTAATGTCTGAGGAAATGTTCTAAGCATGAGAGCATTGTCACTTTGGATTCTAAAGCATGAGTGTACAAATGTGCTTACATGCTCTTTGGGGTCCTCAGTCCCCTTGAATTTATCAAACTTTGACATCGTGAAATCTATCGGATATGGTGGTGATGGTACCGAAGGATGAATGGGTTGGTTAATCAGCTAACGTAAGGTTAGCTTCTGGTTTGTCATACCAGGAGTATATTGTATCAACTGATCTATTTGTTGTTGCATGGCCTTGATTCTAGGGTCTTCCCTAGGAATGTGGAAGCCTTGAATCACTTGATGATTTTGAGAAGGCATGGTAGAAAAATGTTGTGGGGTAACTAGATGATGATGGGATTGATGATGATGATTAGGTGAAGTTGATGGGAATTGATGAAGAGGAGATTGATGATGAAGAGATGGAGAATGTTGGAATGGGGACAATGCATGGGGACTATGGCTAGGTTGGCCTATGGGAATGGAATTAGTATGGTTTATGGGAATGGAATGGGTATTGGTATGGCTTGGTGGAGGAGTAGGGATGGAAACCATAGAATATTGTGGTGTCCATGATGGACCTTGGTTAATGAGGATGGTCTGAGTAGAGTTTGGTAGAGGCTTAGGGTTCACTTGCACTTGTTGTTGAGCGTTTTGATGTTGCTTGAGCAATTTGTTCAAATGTTCCCATGCTTCATGAATTTCTCTATCAAAAATGGAAGGTGTGGATATAGATGGCATGGAAGATGTGGTTGGGGAATAAGTTACACTTGGCATGGTAACTTGGGAGGCTAGAACTTGTGAAGCAACATTTACATGTGCTTCATACAAGGGATTAGTGTATGTGGATGTATATGAATATGGGATAGAAGTGCTAGGAGCACTTGTGTATTGGGGAATGGATACATGAGAGGAGGGTGCAATTGATGCCTCAAAAAGAGGGTTAGTGTACACCTAGGTAAAGTTGGGTGGCTAGGAATAAGCAAGTTCCTATTGTAAAATAGGATCTTGACTAGGGGAATCATGAATGGACTCTAAGACATAGTTAGCCGATTTGCAGAGAGCCTCTACTTTGGCCATGTCTATGTGGGTGATATTATGGTCAATGGATGGCGAAGATGATTCGGTTTGGGGAAGGGAAGTGTTGGTATACCTGTACAAAACATCAGTAGTCTGTACAGTGTGTGATGGACCTGCAGACAAATCTGTCTATGTCACACTTGGGGAATCTACCACAGAAGTGGTGGGGAAGGTGGATGAAGGTTCCATGGAATTGTTTTGATTTAATGCTTTCTATTGATTTCTTGTTAAGACCATAAGCAATAAAACCAAATACAAATTGTGTAGTAAAATGAAATGCATAATTGAAACTTCACAAAAATCAAATTAAGACAAATCAATGCTAAGTTTGTTTAACAAATGTGTCTTACCTCATTCATTGATTATCTCATTTTAATGTGAATTCATTTTTAGATTTTTGATTTCATGTGTTTCAATGTGCTAATATAAATTAGAAATGGGTGAATACTATGGCTTGGATAGGGCAATGAGATTCTTGTTGGTGATGAAATCCAACAAGTTTGCTCGAGGGTAATCTAAGGTGTCTAGGGGTAGAGATTGGTGGATGGAGATGAAAGCCACCATCACCAAATCTCAAGCAATGGTTGGTGATGAAATCCAACCACTACTATTTAACATGAAACATGAAGTGTGTGATTATTTTTAAAGGTTTCCAATTCTCTATTGTGTACATACAATGTTAGAAAAATGACTACTTTCGATAGTCTAAATCAGAATCCAATATCCAGAATACCAATTTCTCCAAAGGATGTAGAGTACACCGCTTAAAACCACTCTCTAAATAGAGGAGGGTTCATCTACTCCTCCACCTGGAATCACCCAAATGCAGGGATACTTTTGGTATCTTGACACTGTTCCTATTTAGACTTACAAAAATAGAAATCTCTAACCCTAGGATGCAAACTAATGTATGCGCTTGATAGTTCAAATGCAAACAATAATGCAACACACCAAAAAATTAAGAAATATTTAAGCAAAAATGTGTATTGTGCAACTACATATGGATGCAACCACTACTCTAATGCCTAAATGCATACTAAGATGATTGTTTTTACTAGATTTATTAGTGATGTTCTTTTTAATCTAGAAATCTAAGAAAAATGTAAAATGCTAGAATACGTAAAAATAGAAAGTTAGGGTTTTGATAGTAAACTTACAAAGAAGCCTATGTTTTTGCTTTAAATCTCTGTAAAATACCTTTAGGTATTTTTGAAATACCCTTGGCATTTTTGGATGACCCTCGAGCATCGTAGGGCATTCGTGCACCTTCTACAACCTTCTATGAACCTTCAAAAACCCTAATCTAGTAAAAATCATGTGAATCCATGCTTCTAAAAATCTTGCAAGATAAGATAGAAAATAGCAAGTTAGTCAACAAAGTAAATCAAAATGAGAAACCCTTAGGGGGTCCCATCGTGATCACCATTTGTAGATGCAAATTGAACAACACCAAATAACTAAACTTAAATAAATGAACAATTAAAGCAAGATAAACACATGTGATTGCATATAAATAAATTTGATTTTATTATTTTCGAGTGGATTCCTGATATTACAACCAAATATGCCCCAGATTGGGGTTTTTACAATGCTTTATTTCTCAATACAATAATATTAATATGCTAGGGTTCTTTGAAACCCTAGCCAACAAATCAGGGTGGTGTCTTCACGCTCGATCGATCCCAATAGAAGTGAGTGGGCTTCAGATATCCTTTGGATGGACCACTCCAGCTTAAATAACTACTCAATGCTTGTGTATCTCCAAACCTACACACCAAGAATGATAGAATAGGATTAGTAGTAACTATGAGGGCTCCACTATGTGAGACCCTAAGAAATCAATAAAAACCCTAAATGCCAAGTAGTAAACTGCATACAAATATGGAAATAATGAAAGTAGAATAACAATAATAGATTTACCTTGTTGAACTTGATATTTTTTGATCTATAGTCATTGTTGTAGGGAAATGGTGTGTGGATGCCCTAGCGACACTTGAGGGTTTTGCTAGTCTTTAGTAATAGGTTTTGAGATGCCCATGGGTGCTCGATAATAGCAGGAAATGCTTGTGGGTGCTCGGGGATGGCGGAAAGTGCCCAACGGTGCTTGGTGGTGGAAGGAAGCACCCAGAGGTGCTCGACGGTGATAGGGAGCACCCAAAGGCATTCGAGAGCTGAGGTGAAGATCTGTAGAAGCATATCTAGCTGAGCAAAATGGGTGGCGATGGATGCGGAGGCTAGGGTGAGCGAGGATGGATGGCGAGAGTGCTTGGATAGGCATCAACTACTAAGGGGTAAGAACTTAGGAGCAACTCAAGGAATTTAGACTTAGGAATAGGGGTTGAGCCATCAAAATGGCTCCTATTAATAATCCACACTAGGGTATGTTAGGGTTTAAGCGACACAAATTGTATGGCTCAGATTAAAACATATCGGAGGGTGGATATTAATTCTGGGTGTATGGCATGGATCGATGTGGATGGATGGCTAGGATTAAGTCAAATCGGATGGCTGGGATTTATTTACATATATAATATTTATATTTATTAAATATATATAAAATATAATATTAAAATATTAATATTAAACATATATTTAACAAATATGCCTAAATATATATAAATAAATGGGTAAAATGGTGGGAAAACCATCAGAATGTGTGTTGACTTTCACTCTGCTTTCTTAAATTAATCAACTCAAATTAACCATCAATTAGGCATGCATTTTTATTCCGTTGCATTTTTCTGCTTGCTCATAATTGCATTGTTGCCTATCATATTCTACATAGTTTGCTTGACATTTAATTCAACTTGCATTTTTTATTGACATCTTTTGCACGACTACTTGTTCATGACTTCTTAATCATATATATTTTTAGGTTTTTCATAATAATGGCATATGATGATACCTAGTTAGGTTGTAGCTCACATGCATTGCATTTTCACTAGGGTTTTGATGCCTATCAAAAATCCCATCCTAGGGATTTTTTCTTCTATTCTTCCTCTTCCTCTTTCTCTCTGTATTTGTTGCTTTTTCATCTTCCTTGGGCTTGAAAGAACTACTGCTCATCATTCTCCCCCAGGTCAGGGTTGAAAGCTTTGTTTTTAAGAATATATCCTTGTCACTTTTTCATGATCTCTTATTTTTTTGACTTTTGCTTAGACAAGGATATATGCTTTCTTACCTCCTTACAATTATTCTTTGCTTTCTTCTCAGTATTTGCACACACTCACAAAATATTTTTTCTAGCATCTTGATCTCACATATATTGCATACATCACGCCCCTATCAGAGGTAGTGCTCATTCATTTCTTTATCTATATACATTACACCCCACATAGGATAGCATATATCCTAGTGGGTATATTTCATTTATTGGACATGTACCTTATTGGGTTATACTCCTCTTGAATCAGTGGGCTCAACACCCCATTACAAGATAAGCTTCGTGTCCATTTCAACAAGTCACGATATACATCCTAGTGGGTAATCACCCCATAGTAGTCACTAGTGAGCAACCACCCATAGCAGGTCACGCTCCAGTATTTGGTCATATTCAGCGAGCGCTACACCCATAGCAGGTTCAACTCCATTTTTGTGTTTGATTTATGACGTTTGGTCACACTGGTCTGCCATGATCTATGTTGATTCACACTTCATGTTTTGAATACCTCTTTTTTTCTTTTTGATTGGTGACATTCTTCTTATTTTTGTTGTTCTTATCCTTCTTCTTCTTCTCATTCTTCTCCTTATTATTTTTATTCTCGTTCTTCTTATTCTTTTGTCTTGCATCCATCATATTTTCACTCATATAGTTCATTTATTGCAAGGTTAGTCTCATTACATTTCACAAATCATAAAAAAATTGTAAAATAGCACAAACACATAAATCACATACACAAAATCAAAAAATCATAATAAAAGCAACTTAGTATTACTCGAAGAAGAGAGAGATACATAGGTGTTCGATCAGTGTAATACAATTCAGCCTTAGTACACTTGACTAATCCTCAAGTATGCATGCCACAATCAAAATTTGGCAATTCATCTTGAACCCTAGTCCTAGCTCTAGGATCTTATCTCCTCAACCCCACCCATTGGGGGTGGCCTCTACAGGGAAAAACCCATGAAATCTCTATCATCATAGTGCCCAAGGCACTTCGCAACCCCTCGATCCTCTTGGACCTATCCTCCTGGAGTAGGTCCATATTTCTATGAAGGATCACTACCTATACTTGTAGCATCTCTATCTCTCTCCTTGGATCCCCATAACCTAAGTCCATGCCTAGTTTGGTTACCATTGATGTAGATGTCTCTCCCACTCCTCTGATCAGTAGTACCCCAGCCACTATGGGGGTAACTCTATATGTCCCTACCTCCTTGGTCTTGGTGATAATGATGACCTCCATCACTATCTCCACTAGGACAAGTTCTTGTCTCTACATTTGTGTAGCCTGGCCCTATTGTGCCCTCTCTATGGCCCTATAAGCAGCCTCTTGAAATGATTTTTGCATACCCAAGCCTATCACTAGGTGCCTTTGTATTAGAATTAGAGGGGAGACCCTCTGGGACATGACTCATCTATACCACCTCTGATATCCGAAGGCTACTCCTACATCATCCACCCTAGGGTCCATGTAAGTAGGATCATCCAAGTCCTCCTAAACCCACCTCACCAAATAAAGATCTCCTCCAACTCCTATTGGGTCCCGATACACCCTCCAATACTAGTAGTCCCCTAGGTCTAGGATCCCTTACAAAAACCCAAACTACCTTAGGACTCTATCAAAATGAAATATCTTTGGCTCTCCTCTCTCTATCGTTAGCCACCTGATCCAAATCACTCTTGCTAGCTCCTCCCTATTATTAGCCCATATTGGGTTTAGATGCTAGGGTCGTCATACAATTCGGGTCTCCTGTAACTCGTCTACTACCTACCTCACGAGTAGCAAGTTCCCAATGTATTTCCGTGTGACTCACTCAAAGGATCTAGACCATTTGTATGTAGTTGGTTACTCCACTATAGGCAATGGTTCTAGTAGTACATCTAGTATTTGCACTGCTATGTGCTCCCAACTCCATACTTGGAGCAACATCATATACATGATCCCTATATGTTGCTTGTACATGATATTGTACAACATCTTGTGCAAATGTGCTAACACATATGGATCCCATGTGAACCACACTCCTTAGTCTCGTATGTCTACCATGATACCCATCATCATCCATGGTATATCACCTACTAGTGTGGCATATCAGTAAGCCCACACCACCCCGTAGAGCACAGTCGTCAATGGGTTAGCCCCATATCGTCACACCAGATCATCCATGACCATCGCTCTCTTGCACTTGGTGGGTCCAATCTCCTCATAATCGTTGCAGTGTTTTTGGAAGCCCTTGGTCTTTGTAAAATACCCTCCCCCTAATGGGGATGCGTAAGATGTGCCACACATCCTATAATGTTATGGTTATCTCTCCTATCAGTAACTGGAAGGTCGACAACTCAAAATACCATCATTCTGCCAGCGTTGTCACTAGCATACTATATACCTCTACATAAGGTATCCTTGCTAGGTGGTCTAGCCCCACTACTCCTAGTGTGTCCCTCTTCACTTACTTGAGTTCACACAACTCCCCCTCTAAGGAGCCAGCTCATCACTCATAAATCTTAAGTACACGAAGCTGCATCCACAAACACAACATAAAATTTAATTAGTCTCATTAATTAAAATATAATTAATTAACTTTCGAGTAACAGCTTGCTTGCATTCATATTTCTCTCTTTCTTCTCTCTTCTTTTTTATTTTTCTTCTTCTTCCTCTTTCTTTTTTCTCTCTCTTTGGTGAAATCACACCTGGTTTTTCAAGGCTGCAATTTTACCTTTGCAAAATCGTACCTCATTTTTGCAAGGTGTGATTTTGTGAAATCGTGCTCGATTTTTCATCAAGCACGATTTTGCAAAATCGTGCTCGATTTTTCATCGAGCACAATTTTTTCAATCACTGTGAACCAAGGCGAAATTATAATCGAGCTACAAATTCGTGCTCAGTTTGTACATGGTGAAGCTATCGAGTTTGGTGGAAAACCCTCAAATATTTGAAAAACTCGCAAAACATTTTGAAAAATATAAGGGTTTTCGATCTTACCTCTACCCACTTTGCTTCTGTGTAGCCTTACCCCTTGCGATAACTGAACAGTGCACTGATAACGCCATCTCCCATTTTATCCAAAGCTCTTTTCCCTCTCTTCACATGGTAAAAATGAATTAGGGTTTTACCCCTTTTCCCTTTTTTATCCCTATTTTTGTTGCTCTCTTTTTCTGTTTCTGCCTATGTTTTTTTACCCTTTTCTTATTTTGAGTCTATCATTTCAAGTTTCATTAGTAATATGTCATCCCTTATGAAAATCGAGGGAGCACCTTGGCCTAAGAGGTATGTCTATACTAATACCTCAATTTACATGTAAAATAAGAAAGTGTTTGAAACGACACCATTTTTGCATCACTCCTTTCTTCTAAACCAACCACTCCTTTTCTGCTTGCTATTTTTTGTTTGTAGGTGTTTACATCTTTCTTTGACACATTTATTAGACCATAAATTCATCAAAGAGGGGGTATAATGTAGACACAAAAAATTGACCCACTTGAGTGAGTAATTTTCACTAAACCCTTCAAGGAAACCCCTTAGGCTTGCCTAAGGTAAGAACTAGGTTTCTCATTCCCTCTTTGTTTTTCATCTTCCAACAAAATAGTGATCACCCCTGATGGGGCATGATTTCATAGAATGCAAAATCACGATCAGCCCTGACTGGGCATGATTTCACCTTTTAGGGGTTTTTCTCAAGAAAAACCTAATTTCTAAATTTGACATGTTTTGGCATTGACTCATCATATATTTCCCATTCATTTTGCTTTCAAAACCACTATAAAAGGAGGGTTTGAAGTTTCCTTTTGAACAAAAAGTAATCCAAGGCAAACTCTCGAATGATTCTTGATAAGTGAATTACGTAAAGGCTCTCCAAGTGATTTGTTTTTTTTTTACAATCAAGCTAACTCGCAAGTGTGGAACATAGTCTATTGAAACTCTATTTTATGATGCATTGATTTTTTTATTGCTAACTTTGGTGGACAAGTGTTGAAACCCTAAGGAGATATCAACTATTCAGAGGTCTTAGCCCTTCTGTTTGCTTCTGTGCTATCTTCCAGGTGATTTCACTCTTCTACATGTACACTTTGATATTCTTTATCATGCATTAGTCATTTCACATCAATCTAAGGATTTTTACCTTACTTCTACGAAATCATGCTTAATATTTGTGGGGCATGATTTTTTCGATCTACAAAATTGCAATCGTTCCTTACAAAGGGCGATTTCACCCAGACCACGTCTGGGGGTAAGTTGTTATCTCCAAACCATAAATCTACATTTTAGATTGCATGTAGGGCATGTTGGTGCATTCTGTGAGTTATTTTATTATTTTTTCTACTGCATTATGTGATGCTTGTTCATCTTCCATTGGTCAACTTTTACTTCTATTTTCAAAGGTCAGCTAAAAGGACCTAGGGGGCTTGAATGCTGCACCTCCAAGCATTATTGTATAGTGGCATAAGCAACCCCCCTAAAGCTGATCATATTTTTTCAAGTGTTTGCTAAATTATCTTGCAGGAACATGAATTATTGGGTTTTATTGGATAAGAGATAAAAGCAAGAATTAACCACATAATTAGATAAGTGCCCTAGTTAGTATTTAGGTTGTTTGTTGAATGTTTATTATTTTTGTTAAAACCCTAGATCTAATTTTTTTTTAATTTACATGGTGGAATCGGTAGCCACCACAAATTTGGGCAGGTTGTCTAGCTTTTATGGCCACCATAGTATTCTGCAATGTCTGCCTTGAAAGCTGCCACACAATGCAGTCCACCCCTATAACCACCATACCACAAACATTTAAAACCTTTTATGTCGCTGAAAGCACTAGGAAAGGGACAAGCATTCAGTATGGCGAGGCCTGAGATTTGAACCTAAGAATAATTTAACAAAAACTCTAGATCTAATTTAAAAGGAATATATATTTAATTAAATTCTAGTCATTTGAAAAGAAAAGAATATTTACTGTGTACTTATATTTTAATACTATTCGTGCATCCTCTCTTGAGCCCTTGCTTGAAGGTTTTCTATTTTAAAACCCTAAGGTTAGAAGGCATTCAAACAAAGAATCATTCTATGGTTAGCTCTTGTCTTCTTGCATTTTATATTTTTGTATTGTCCTTTATCTTCCATAGCTTAGATCTAGAAAGGTCAAACATAGGTGATTGCCTTGAAACTGAATACATCAAACGTTCTTAAATCCCCGAACTTGGAGCGAGTCCTAAAACTGTTCCTGGTGAACCCTTCCCTCCCATTTACACTGAGGTGTAAAAAATAACATAACCCCCATGGTCACCTTGTCTTTCTTTTGTGTATCCAACCAAGAATCGTACAGGATAGGGTAGTTTTTCCCCTCTACACACTTATATTAGGAGTGCATGTAGGAGAGTAAGAGTCATGCAAGTGTCATAGAGTTAAAGTATGCATGTAAGAAGAGAGTGAAGAGTCTAGTATACAAGTGGCAATATGAGAAGCCAAAGGTCAAGAATAGGAAAGGTTGCATCTCCTAGATATGTGAGGAGTGCAATAGACAAGTATTGAAGAGTCATATTTCTATGTATATATTATGGAGACAAAGCTTCATATAATGTAAGGGAAAATAGTTTGTAGCCATCACCATAACAAACATTCATAATAAATCTTGTATATAAATTTTGAGCATTTTTTTTGTAAGTTTTCTTAATGCTTGTACATGAATGATTTTGGCCATTTAAATTAATATTTGACATTATAGTGGATGTTCTTTTATTTATATTAGCCAGTTTATATATAATTGCTTATATATTTAATTCTACTCTTGATTATTGATATTTTGACCTGAGATATTGTGGTTTAATTATATTGGGACCTATGATAGTTTGAGATAATTTGGCTTAAAAGCCAAGGGTTTGTATGCAAATCTATAATAATTCCCTACACTTTTATCTTATTCATGATTCATTTAAGTAGTGATGCCTTGGACAAGGTAACATCCTGACACTTTTCTATTGTGGGTGTTGATATCGTCGCTTTAAGTGGTGATCATGACCTTTAGATGTTTTTAGAAGTGATATGTTCCATATACTAGGTTGAGACCTTCTCATGAATATTTTATACATTTTTTGACATTTTTATGTGTATAGTAGGTTCTCAAATGATCAAATAAGGGTTTGGAATTTTATCAACTATAGTAGAAATATCATTTCTTGGATAAGTTCTTTTATTTTATCCTTATTTTCCTTTCCCTCTTTAGAAGGTTGCTTCTTTTTGTGTGAGGTTCACTCCTAGTAAGAGTATCAATTTGGTGTTCCAAGGATGTGATAATTTCACTTTGCACCACTAAAATATTGACATAATGATCCATATTTGGATGAGTACAAATGTATTCTTCATTTGGGCCAAGTTGGGAAAAGCAATGATTAGTTTGAGAGGCATTTTGAGAAGTACTAGCTCTAGCATTTTGATTTTGGTGGTAATTAACATTCTGATTTTTATTATTTTGATCCCCTTGGTTGCCTTGGTTAGCTTTGTATCCTTGATCTTAATAATTTTGATGGCCACCCTAATTAAACCCTTTACCTTGAGTTTTATTTACTTCTTGGTGTTGAGTGGGAGTTTGCTACTCATGGTTGGGGAATGGGGTATTATAGATACCTAACCTTTGATTATGAGGTTGATTATGCTTCTTTTGAAGTATCTACTTCTTTTTATTAAACAAATTGTTCTTATCATTATTGATTTAATTGATGTTAAAGCTAGGACCAAAATTTTGTTTGAGGTAGTATCTATGCAATTTTGTACATATAAAATTTTCATGAGCATATGTTCCATGCCAAAAGTAAAATTTGTTATGATGATTCCATACAGGTGCTTCAAACATGTCATTAATATGGTAATTGTTAAGCCTAGGTAGCAAACACAATTTGAGAATATCTTCATGGTCTATTGAGGCACCATATTCTCAAGTCTTGGGCCATCCCTAGATTTATATAATATATGCATGGGAGTTCTAGTTATCTCTAACTCATGAGAGGTATCTTGGACAACTAAATTACAAATCCCATGCCCTATAAGATTTTTGTTAAGATTTTGGGTTTCACAGATTTTTGGCTTTCTTTCTTTTCTCAATACTCAAGGATTTTAACAAAGCATATAACCTTGTCAACGGAGGGCAATACACAAATATTGTGTTCTTGGATCATAGCCTAAGCTTGTTTACAAATATTACCTTTGTGGCCTCTTTAGTTAACTTTGCATTAGCATAACATTTAAGTCTTTGTCGCATTTTGTAAAAAATTATAACAGATTTATTAGAGCCTTGTTTAGTGTTTATAAATACATACATGCCTCCATCACAATCATGTTATCATCAAATTCTTGTTTCAATATTTTGAGAAAAGTACTTAGGGATTCAATAGAGTGTTTAGGTAAGGATGCAAACCAATCAATAGCATTTTCAACCAAAGCCCTAGTCATCAATTTTATCAAAGATTTTTCATTGTGTAACCAATGCCTATAATATGTCATGAATTTATCAATAAATGTTTGGAACCTTTTTGTTCCTTCATAAAATAATTTTGGCACATGCCCAAACAAGTCTATAGCTTCCACATCAAGGGCTAGAGATTGGCTTTTATAATTCCTTAAAGTAGGGTTAGTTGATACTGGTAAAGCCTCCCTAGGGCTAGTCAGGGAGATGGAGGAGGGGGAGTATTAGGATTCAAGACTAAAGGCAGGATAACTACTTGTAGCATAAGTTTTTTATTAACACTCAAAAATTGAGAAATGTTGGTCATGATATCCTACATTTGTTTGGTTGTTTCTCTCCTGGAGACTTCCATTTTATTTTTAGTATCACACCTATAACTATCTAACTAATAAGCCAAAGATTCTCTAAGAGGCATAATATACACAACTATTTTTTCATAATGAGGTTTAGAATGGGTTGGGGCTTTAGGTAGGTGTATTTTGTATGCATCATTCACATTTTTATCTAATTTTTAATGATCACCATATTAAGCAACAATCATGGTTTAACATGTCTTTCATTATTGTTGTCTAATGGAGATTCTCCCAAACCCTTTTGGGATCCTATGAGAGACCTATAAGGTTTGCCAAAGTATATATTAGGGTATTTTTCTTCCTCATAATCAAAATATCTTTCCATCCAATTTCTAATTTAGAGTTCATTATTATGATTAAGTATAAGAGGATGAATAATATAATTTTCATCAGCAATAGATTGGGTGTTATCCTCTTCTATTATTGGCAATTATGAAACTTGCTTCTTCTTAGACCTAGTAGTCATTCCAAATCCCTTGGAATAAGCACGAGGAAGACATTATAACTATAAGAAAACCTACTTGGGAGCAACTAGGGTTTTACCAAAATTTCTATTCCTAAGCAAGTCAATTACAAAAAAAACCTTAAAACATATTTTTAAGGCAACTTTAAGATAAAGAAAAAAACTATGGCAAATTTATTTAGCTCATAGCAAAATGCACCAGCTAACACAAAACCTATGACAACAAATCCACTAAACTCTAGGGGTTAAAACTCGAAAATAAAGTATTTCATATTAGAACATAATCAAATATTCAAGGTATTCCTAAGAGAAAAATAATGTTGTGGTAGGATTATTTAGCTTTTAGCTAACAACAACTACTAAAAAAAACCTATGACCACAAATTCACTAAACCCTAGGGGCCAAAAAAAAGAAAAAAGAAAAACTGCAAAAGGCATATTTCACGTTGATTTCACCATAATGTTTGTGAAAAAAGGGATATCGCATACAATTAAATGAATTAATACAAGGTAAACCAAAATGCTTAAATCAAGATAGTAGAGTAGTAAATTAATAAATCAAAGCTAAAGCAATCCTAATTCAAGCAGAAATTGAAGTAATGCATTTAAGAGTGTACTATGTTAAGAATATTTATAAAATACAAAATCTAGGGCTAATCCTATTATAGTAATAATAAATTACTCTACTCTACCTTGCTTAGAAGGTTACCACAATAAGAAAGAAGGGATCACATATGAACTATATGGAAAGGATACAACATGCCTTGGAAATAGGTCCTCAAGCACAATTATTGACCTTTGGGCTAGAAATCCTAGTAGAGCATCCTAACCTCCTCCATGGAAGGTAACAAACTAGTGGTCGATGGCTTTGGTCATACTTGAAAGGAAAAGGGAGAGAGAAAGAGACCAAAATAGGGTCACATATTGTGGCACCAACAAAGGCAACGAGTTGAGAGCAATGTTAGTAATAATGAGGATCAAATGAATGAATGATGGTTAAATGAGGAAGTGAAATAGGTATTTATAATAGATAAAATAATAATTTTCCATTTTGAAGCCGATATTCAAAGTTTAATAAATTCCCTTTTTATTTAAAGTTTTAAACTCTAAAATTAAAAGATTAAACTTTTAAAATATTATTTAAATATATTTTTCAAATATTTAAAGGATTTTAAAATTAAAATAGGAAAAAATGGCATATGGTATCATAGGTAAGAAAAAAAAATCCATAAAAAAAAGTTGTAAATTTTAATGGTAGTTGTAAGGTTTAACATTTGCCTATTAAGTGGCAAGGTTGACAAGCTTAACAAGATGCTCATGTACGAATGACTCGTAATTATCCAATAACTAGCTAAGATTAAGATGCAAGTACAAGTAATTATAGAGAATAGAGAACCTTGGTTTACTCCCTCATGGTCCTTAATTTTAATATTTATTAGTGTTGATTGATGTCAACTTCACATATTTACTTTTGTTATCTTGACTTACGTAAATAATATTCATGGCACTTCATTATTTAAAGCATAGGATAAACTTGATTTTTAATATCTATGACTCTTAATTTGCTGTAAATGAATAGTAACATGATTATTTCAATTACTTTCAACCATATGTTAAAATTAACAAATAAATTTAACTTACTAATAATTATAATAATTAATTACCATTTTATAGTAGAGTAATGAGTTATGATAATAATACAAAAAAAAAAATTGAAAATAATAATGACAAAATATAATGACTAGAAGTTATCTATTCCCCTGTATACCCAAGGGGAAAATGCCAATTTTAAACCTATCAAATATTATAGAATCCAAGAGTGCAAAGGGAAATTCATTAAATTTGAAAACCTAAAAATATAGTAACATGGAAATCACAACAAATCCATCAGAATACTTGCGTGCAACTAGCAATATAACAGCTTTAGATACAGGAAAAAAGCTTCCAGAGCTAACAGGTTTCAGAAAACAAGGTTAGATATAACAGCTTTTCCAAGCGATGTAAAAGGATTACATGTATCTTGTAACAAATAAACATATTGAAGCTTTTTATAATGTTGCACCCTTTAAAATCATAATCACTGTGGCCCCATATAAAGGTAATTGCAGACATTTATGTCCAATATATTCAAAGTGAACAGAACTCTAGCATATGATTTTGTATCAGTGAAACTGCTGGCTTCTCTCTAAGTGACAGAGTTGCCTTAGTTTTGTGGGGACATACCAGATCCTGAGCTTTTCATGTTTGTTAAAGACTCCCTCAATGTCCCAACCATTATCTCTAGCCATGGCCACCAGAGGATAATAGCAGGCCTGCCTCCATGCTCCAACATTCTCTCCTCGTTCTTTGTATGCTCTCCTCAGACGGTTGGACTGTTCAACATCAAGGCAATGTAATGCATAACAGTGTACATAGTGTCTCATCTTTGGTTTGTTGATATAACCAGCACCCGAGTGCTTTGCATGTCTAAATACCTGATTTGTCACCTGCAACAATCACATTATATCACAGTTTCAATCAATCTAACATGATATTAGTTTTGCAGTTGTGAGCTTTGTTTTAAATTGGACGATCATTGGAAACCATTGAAGACCCGGAGACATCTAATAAAATGTTGAATGGAGTTGGATACCAAGAAATTATTTTACCTTTCATAAATAAAAATTATATAACTATATTACTTCAAAGCTGCAGCTAATACAAAGCTAATATCTTTGTATTGAAGTAGCCTTATGGTGTCACCCTACCAATTAATCCAACAGTATCCTAAGAAACATGTATAGAATACCCATCTATAATTAGAATAGAATGAATGATTCGAGACACCATTGCATCTAAGAACAAGCTAAGTAACCTGTTTCAGTTGATATGGGTAGACAATTGTTTTAAGGTAATTGTAGGGTGGGGGTTGACTGTACCTTTGTAGGGCATTTTTCACCCCTTTCCTTTGCTATATGTTGAACTTCTAGCAGAAACTTGCCACACTGCTCATAGAGATCAAAGAGATAGTCTAATCCATTCTTTTTCCCTCTTGCCAGCTCTCCGGGCTCAGTAACTATAAAAGGATGTTCTCTCTGCCTGTCTTCACCCTCTTCTCCTGTCTCTTTGCAGCGCCTTCTCTTCTGCTTCTTGGAGGTTTTGAGATGCTGTTGATCACTGTTATAATTGTTATCCGGCAGCCCCATGAGACCACTCACTGCAGTGCCCAGATGGCCGCTGTTTTCCAGAATGAGCACATGGTCTGTGCCTGCATTTAGGTTCAATGGAAAGCTTGCCGAGTTATTATTCTGTGAAAGGATGATAGTGTTGTCTCCCTGAGGCTCTTCCACAGACAGACCTGCATTTATAAACAACACCATTACATGATTAATATACTTCCGTTCAGCCCTTGCCCAGGAAATTTGGAATGTCGGCAGTGTTGGTTGATGCCAAACATTTCCCAAAGAATTCCCAAACATCGATGTCCACTGAGATTCTGTAATTTGACCTAAGCCTAATACAGTACATATTGCTTTAGTTTTCAAAAGAATTGACAAATCTACATGCATGAAAACATAACCTAATTTCCACCAAATGATCAAGTTGGAGCAATCTCTTCGTCTGTTCATTGTCATTAATTTGTTCAGCACATCTGAAACTTTACTGGATATGAAGTAAAATCCAAGATCATGTATTTGCATCTCAAAAGACAGATTTTATATGAAAGAAATTAAAAGTTAAAAGGAACTGTTTCTTTGAGATTTTATCCATCTCATTGGTTGGAACAGATGATGCTTTTACTGTCTTTACTTTTGGCTATCTTCTCCAAACAAATATTTCCTTGAAATCCAAATTAGCAAAAAGCAGGGTAAAAACAATCACAGTTAAAGATTACAAGACTATTGTATATACCTAATATCACTGCAAAGTCAGTAGGATGCAAATATGCACAAAACAAAATGCTCTAAAACCCATTACTTGATATGCAATACAAAAAGTATTGGATTGGCACAAATCACCTTCCTGAGACAGTGTGTCCACTGCATTATTCTCATCAATCTTGCGTTTACTATCCATGTCCACAAATGGATCCATGTTCTTCTTCCTTTCTGCTTCATCTAGCCTTCTCCTTTCAGATCTAATTGCAGACTTTATGCCATATTTCTCCCCAACAAGAAGATCAAGCCGGCATATGTCAGCCAGGATCCTGACCACATCGTCCAGTTCATGTTCAGTCAGATTGACCAAAGTGTTCACAGTGAAACCCATCTCAAACATCTTGGTCAGTGTTATGGCTCTCACACCATAGTTCCTGAACAGTTCCTCCAGACAGCTCAATTCCTTCCTGCTGCTACTGCTAGACATTATAGCAGAAACTGCATTTGGAACACCAAATTCAAATCCTCCTACTCCTACTCCTCTCTGCAGTGTTGGTGCTGCTGATGGTCTCTGGTCCCACTTGAAGAAAGCTGCAGCAAAGCCATCAGGATCCATGGTTTGATACAACTAGGAAGAGTCTTGATCTCAGCACAAATAACTAATATAGTAGCAGCTGCACTTAGACTTTCATAGAGATAAAATTATTGTGCCTGCATATCCATCTGTCCAACCAATACTGGACAACAGTGATCTACAGTGTTGCTCGGCACACATCAGCTTGATCACCCCAAATCCCCTTTACCAGCCCAGAGTGCTTTACATCCATGTGGGTATTCCGGTCCCATTTATTAATTTACCATTGAGTGCCCTGTTCATTGCCTTTCGTCATCACCACCCAAAATTGATAATTTATTTTCTCTATTATATTACACCACCAATTTTTTTTTTCTACGTGGGCTTCCGAGTACTTGGTATTGAAAGGCCACATTTTACCTGTAAATTGAGAAGCCGTCCTTCACCCTGCTGCAGGTTTCAGATGGCAGTACATCTCATGAAAAGGTACACGTCTTACTGTCTGCACATTTTTTTAAGGACTAGGCCCTCATCCTACATTGCAGGCTACTTCCTATTTCCTAGTCTTATGGAGAGAAGGAGGCGTGTATGCGCATGGGATCTCAATGAAGAGAGGAGTACGTCCAGTCTTAACTGCTTCATCCACGTTTGTCCCTTGTGTGCACATGAACGGTGGTCACTTCACAATCTATAGTGTCCAACTCCTAGACCATTTGATACTGTAATTTAACAGCAACCAGCTAGGGTGCATAGTTCACATTTCCTGTGCCTTGTTATCTACTTAATTGAATTTCCAACGCAAACCTTCGAATCTTCAACGCCATGTACGCTGCAAATAATAAGTGCGATATCCTCCAACCTTATCCCCTTTGTTTTCCTTGGCATATTGACTTTCATAGCCAATGATTCTCTGAATTATACAAGCTGTCCTATCCGGTTTTCTCAACGTTGTACTTGGACTTGTCCTTTCCTCATTTGTCACCGCTTCTTTTAAGAAAACACATAATTCAAGCTCAAAAATAAGCCAGAGCCTTCTGAAATAGGAGGCATTGGCCATACATTTTCGATATAACAATAAGGTGCATGGGTGCATCAAATTTCCTTATATGAAAATTACAGTTTATTGTTTTCTCAAATTTTCCAAGATTCCTAGTCTCAAAATTATAAAAAGCATAGATAGCCCCATGTAGTGGCCCAATTTTGGTGGGTTAAGATATCAAAGTGAGAAATCCAATGCCTGCATTGTCTGCCTTTCAAATGCCTCCGTGAAGAAAAAAAAAACCACACATTGTCTACCTTTGGGATGCCATTTGTACATAGTTAGCAGCTAGCACTCTGTTCAATGTCCCACACTTTGTCCAAATGCAATAGCCAAAAGTGGCTACCTTTTTATAATTTTTTTTAGTCAGCTGTCTTTATGGTAACTATTGTGGGAGAAAAAAGCCCCTCCCTTCAATTTTTTTCATGGAATCCAAAAGACAATCACATAGAGAAAAATCAACAACAAAGGCAGCAATGAATGACTTTTATAATTATCTTAGAAAATGGTGAGAAGGGGATTGGGCATTACCAATCGTACTTGTCTCAAAATACCTCTAAATCTAAGAACACCCAAAAGCAAAAAGGTTCTGCCCTTTATTATTTTAGTTTAGCTAGTATAAAAAGATGAATTCCCCAAGTGGATACTACTTTCTGTCCGAAGATCATATTTTTGTCGGCACCTTCTCTTTCCTAGGAGGCAGGCTACAACTTGTGTTTGAGCATTCACCAAACTCTGTAACATCAATAGATGTGTGCACTGTGTACAACCAACATATGAAACGAGGCTTTCTTTTTCACTTCTCAGGGATGACAGGGAATCACTCCACTTTAAACAAAAATGATTTAATTCAGCATTGAAAATTTGAAATGCTTGGACACTAACCTTAATATCCCATAATTCCATGTTTCATCCCAACGGTGCTGCCTTCCCCAACAATCTTGGAGAGCATCTAAGCCCTTTGATAAGGTGTTTCTTGAATTGGGTCCTATGCATTAATGCCATAATCACCATTGCAAGGAGGACATTAGGGTTTCTAGGCAATAAGGGTTTTGTCTGGCTAGTAATCTAATAACAGTAACTGACAGTAGGTAAGAAATGGGCGATTGAAGAGAGAAGTTACTTGAAGTGGAACGATCTGTGGCAGAAGGCAAACAAATGCATGTGCATGCCTTGGCACGTCAGGACCGGTCAGGTCACATCACGTACATCACCGAACGTCAAATCTAGTAGTACGTTAAGTCTGCGTATGATTCGACAGTTTACTATTTAGGATTTGATCCTCTTTGCAAGAACTGTATTATATGCACTCTGCCTGCAGCAGATTTTGGATTGGTGACAACGCCAGTCAATAATAGGGGGAGGTGATAACACAATACAGCACAATAGGTTAGGGTGGGGTTGTACTTTGCTCTACTTTGCTATTTGCCCTTTCTGCCTGCATGTGGCCGCCAACTCCACTGTCCATTAACACTGTACTGCTCTTGCAATTAATAAGAAGAAACGCCACCTGCAATGCTGCTGTTTTTAAGTACTGTAAAGCAAGCTTGCAGAGAGAGAGAGAGAGAGAGTTTAGCTATCTTAACGTTTTTGGTTTTTGGTTTTTTATTGTTTAACAGGATTTATGTTCCATTTGCTTAGGCCTTGTTTTGGCAGAAAAATTCTTTTTGTCTTCTAAAAGAACCTTTTAATCAGCTACAAAACGTCCTCTTCAAATAGATTCTTTGTTGTTCATCCATGTTGTTAAATTTCATCATATCTATGAAGGAATTAAAGCACCCACATTAATAGTTCGACATCATACTGCTCCGTTGGAAAACCAGACGGTTCAACAAGGTTCCATGCCATTGTAGGCCATTAGGAATGCTCAAATTCTGTATTAAGCATGAAAAGAGAGCATTCCTAATGGCCTAAAGAATTCATACTGTATAAACACACTTATGGAGAAAATATTCATGTAGTTGAAGGAAGAAACATAAGCAGTATTGATGATAATTATGCATGTGACAAACATGAGAATTGATTTTTTAATTGAAAAGATCAACATGCTCAACGTTAATCGGGCTTTCATTTGGTTTTTATGTGGTTCTCTTTTTGGCTTTTAAAGGCATGATTGAGATCTCTAACAAAATTGTGCCCACAAGAGGAATGCCATCGTTATCTAAAAAGTTGAAGCCAACCATTGAAATGGAACGGATACGGTCTTATGTTGTTGGAGGCATGTGCAATGTAAGCGCTCAATGGTTCATGTTTAAGGTCTTATGTTGTTGGAGGCATGTGCAATGTAAGCGCTCAATGGTTCATGTTTAATATTGAAGCAACTAGAAATATGATCTAAGTTTTTTTTTTTTTTTTTGAAACTACATATCGGCCATCATTGGAATACAAGGATTTTCTATTAAAAATCAGGTGTGAGAGAGCAGGAAATATAAAAACAGAAATGAAGGTGTAAGGGTGGAATGATATCATTAACATAGACCAATAACCTATTATGCATAAACATTTAATTTTTTTTAATAGATTATTTATATTTTTTTGGGTTGTGTATGGAATCTCTATAATCCTTAGCTTCTTGGGTAGAGAAAAAGTAGAGAACTCACCAGTATAATCCCTAGCCTGTTGGGTAGAGGCAAAGTAGGCAATCGAAATGGGGCAGCCCACTAATATAATACCTAGTCCGTTGGGTAAAGACAAAGCAGGGAATTGAATTGGGGCAGTCCATTGGCAAGCAATGAGGATAGGTTGGTTGGTAGCAACCCATTGACAAGCACTCAAGATAGGTCGGTTGGTTGGTAGCAACCAAGTGCTTGTCGGTGGGTTACCTTGGTTCTTGTTAGGTTCCGTTGCGCGGGCTAGAGTTTATAGAGGTTTCCCTATGCCAAAAAAAAATCATAGTTTATATTAATTATATGAGTCTATGTCATTTGATTATGTTTTTTAATTATTACATTTGTATAGTGTGGATTTCTTTTGGGGGTCAACAATATAAAATATATAATTACATTTATGTAAAATAATAGATTTTTAGATATTTTAATAGTTAATGTTAGAATAAATGGATATGATAGAGATTTATATTATTGTATTATTTGTTGCAATAACTTTTTAGGGATAATTTGTTAAAGTTTGTAAAGATGAAAATTTTAGAGATAAGTTGTTAGGATTTGTAAGGATAATTTGTTAGGATTTTTAAGATCTAGTTTATCAGTATTAACTAATTATTATATTGTAAATAATTATAAATTGAATCTCATAAATATTAATAGATCATATTGTGTTACATTCTTTTATAGTATCAAATTTATAAAAATGAGAAAGGAAGAGTTTGTCTCACATTACTTATTCTAGCCAAGTCGATTTTTTGTCTTAGGTAGTCAATACCATTGTAGATTGTTTTTTGGTTACATAGGAGAGTTGATCACAACCACACTATTTTTAGTAACCTACAAGCACAAGGTTCAAACCACAGGGTTGCTCCCACCAAACCTATTCCACCTTGTTATTGTTGACCCGACGTGAAGGGGACCACCAATCGCTCGAGATTCGTATCATCATTGTCGATCTGACGTGCACTCATAGGATTCAGATTAGACTATTACCTTTGCAAAAAGGTACCCCCAAGGTTTGAACCTAGGTGTCATCTTGGCAAGTACTTGGCCAGACAAGCACTTATCAATCCACCTAGCCCTCGGGGGCAAAAGGTATTATGGCAGCCAATGTGATTGAACCAGAGTTGAATGGACCCGCGGTATGAATCGTAGAATTCAGTTGGTTGCCTCACATCAACTCGACTACTCACTCACCCTTTAAAGGGTTAATGGTAAACCAATGTGATTTGAATCGGAGTTGCATGGATCCGCATCGTACAAATCACGTTCCTCATTCGATCACCTCACACCAACTCAGCAAACACTCACTCTTTAAAGGGTTTATGGTAAATCGATGTGATTTAAACCAAATTTGCATGGATCCACACTGTACGGATCACATTCCTCAACTAGCCACCTCACACCAACTTGAATACGCATCACCCTTTAATACCACTATAGAATGTTACTCTATAGTAAATCTTAATGTTTCTATGTTATCAATGGAGGTTTTCTCTTACGTTGTGTTTAGATCTATTGGATCTAATAGATGGCATTTGATTGTTTTTTCCTCACTTGATAAAGGTGTTGCTTGTGACATTTGGAGTTTTATCAAGGTGTGGTAAAGTGCAGCTTGGATTTTGACCATGTTTCTAGCTTGGGCAAACTGTTGGTTTGAATTTGACCACATTTCTAGCTTGGACAAAGTGTTGGTTGGAGGTTGTTCACATTTCCATTATTGGAAAAGTGCTACTTGGAAGTTTGTCAAAATTTTGAGCTTAGGTGGAGCAGATTGTAATGTTTGGCATTTATTGCTATGAGTCTAGTGTTCAAAGAATATTTGGCATTTGATATTTTTTTGTTTGAGGTTGTCATTAGTGAAATAATGGCAAATATTTAGGCTTTAATTCTTCTAGATTCACAAAAAATGACTAGAATAAATTATAGTGTATGGAGCCATAAGATACAATTTATGATTATCAAGATTTTGCAAACATAGTTTTCAAGAAAGACACTAGACAAGAAGATGATGGTGGTGAATTTAGCAAGTGACATAGATAAGGTTTGATGATTCTCAAATTATCTATTGCATATTATTTAATTCTTGAAGATTTTTAATGAAGATAATGTTGTAACACTATGGACAAAGTTGTAGAATGAGCAAGACATGCTTTATTTTTTAAGAATCTTCTCTATTCTTCTTAGTTGGAGGAAGGAAGGTCTATTTTTGAGTACCTTATACATTTGAAGGATATAAGAGATCTATTGATTGTTATTCATAAGATAGTAAATGATGCGGACATGGACGACAATGTTATATAAGGTTTATCTTCGTCTCATGAGTCTTTTATTGAGTCTATGCATTTTTTTATTAAAACTCAAACTATTAATTTTGAAAATATGTCATCTTTACTTTTAAAAAAATAAAGGAGATAATAATAGATGGGAGTATTCACCTTAGAGAGTTCAAATAGTGCATTTACTACTAAATCCAAGCACAATGGAAATCATAATACCACACCCTCATCATTTGATTACAAGTAAGAAAAAAATCTAATATAAAGTAGTTCCAATTCGTTTGTTTTTACTATAGGAAACTTGGTCATTTCGAATGGGATATTAGTAAGTTGAATAATAAACAACATCAACAAGGAGAGAAGCAAGTAAATTGAGATAGAATATCATGAAGAGAAGTTTACTTTTGTAACAACTTAGACTTCATCTAGTCAATCTATTGAGTGTTAGTTTGACTCTAGAGCATCCAAACATTGTACATGTCATAAAGACTAGTATGTTGATTTCATTGAAGATATAAGTTCAAATGAGTTTGTTTCACTTGGTGATGGTATATCATAATTTATTGAAGGCTTTTATGATGTTAGTATGACATTGAACAACAATGTTATATACACCTTCAATAATTCTTGATATGTTTGTACTGTGAACAAAAATCTATTTTCCATTGGTGAAATCACCAAGGGTTCTCAATATTTTATGTATTTGCATAAAACTATATGTGAGGTGATGCACATAGGTAAAAACAAGCTCTCTTGGTATAGGTTAAAAGGGGCTATACAAGTTTTTTGATGCCAAGTCTGCCAATTTATTTGCCTTGGTAGTTGAAGACAATAGTTCTATTCTTTGGCATGAGAGGTTTGGTCACCTCAATTATAAGTATTTATTAATTCTCACTAATATGGTTCATAGATTGCAATCCATTCAGGAGGAGAAACATTCATGTGCAGGGTGTCAAGTTAGAAAACAAAGTCGCCAACAATTTAATATGGGTAAATCTAGTGTGCATAAGGTGTTTTATATTAAATGCATATTGGTTTGTGTGGTCAAATGAATACACATTTAGTTTGTGGTGCAAAATATTTTTTATTGATGGTTGATGATTATTTGAGAAATATGTGGGTATACTTCCTTAAGTATGGATGTTTTCATACTTTTAAACATTTAAAGATCTTTGTAGAGAAACAATTTGAAAAATAAATCATGGTCTAAGGTTAAATAATGGAGGTGGATTTACCTCAAAATAATTTCAATATTTCTATAGGCATGAGGGTATACACAGACAATATACAACTCTTAACATTCCACAACAAAATAGGGTAGTAGAGAGGAGGAATAGGATAATCAAGAATATGGCCAAATGCATGGTGCATAGTTGAAATGTAACATACTGTTATTGCATAAAAGCAGTGAATAATGTAGTCTTCATTTCAACAAGTATCCATATAAATTTTTGTAGAATTTTACTCCAAGTACATCAAATACTAATAATGACAAGGAAGATATGAAGACTCAACCACATTAGTGTGCTAAAAATCTATTTTGGGATGACCTTGGAAAATAAATCCTAATAGAAGTACATCCACATGAAGTTTGCCAACAATAAGAGTTATGTCAATGAACAAAATGGTATATATAGACAATAAAAGATGTTAAAAATGATGAGAAAGCAATAGTTGGGCAATCTAGGCAATCTAGAGAAGATCTTAGACAAATGATTGAGCAAGCAAATTATGCTTTAATTTTTTAGTGTTTTGAACCCAAAAGATATAAAGAGGCTAGAGGTAAACCAGATTGGGAATTTATCATTGAAGAATAATTTGACTCATTGGTGAAGAATAAAACATGAAAAATTTGTGACTTACCCCATGGAATGAAACCTAATAGTTGTAAATTGTTTTACAAGGTAAAATGTAAATTAGATGGTCCAATTGACAAATTCAAAGCTCATCTTGTCACTAAAGGGTATGAAAAACAAAAAGGTATAGAATCTAGAGAGACATTTGATCCAATAACAAATATGGTGGTTTTTCAATTAGTTCTCTCCATTAAAACACAATTTGATTGGCAAGTATATCAAATGGATGTTAAGAGTGCTTTCTTCAATGGAGATTTGGAAGAGGAGGTCTATATGGGTAGCCATAACTAGGTAAAGAACATCTAATTTATAGATTGGTTAAGTCCCTATACGGACTTAATTAGGCTCCCTGACCATGGTATTTCAAAATTGATTAACATATCAAAGACTCAAGATTCAATCAAATATTTTTTGATCCTAATATCTATATCAAAACTACAAGTAATAACATTGTCATTCTCCTTGTGTATGTTGACAACCTTGTTATTACTGCTATTGGAGTCCATCTAATTCAATAAGTAAAATTTAATTTGTGTTTAGTTTTTGATATGATAGATTTAAGGCTCCTTCAATATTGCCCAGGTGTAGAATTTTAGCAACTTGATCATACTATATTTATATCACAAAGCAAGTATACCAAAATACTTCTGGATATATTTTGGATGATAGATTATAATCTAATATCTACACCTATGGAAGTTGGGCTTAAATTATCAACCTACTTTGATTCATCTTCAGTCAATGATTTAGTATATTGTTAGTTGGTGGGAAACTTGATTCATCTGACAATCATTCGACTAGACTTATGTTGTACAATGAATTATTTATCTTTTTTTATGTTAAATCCCCAAAGATAGCATTAGTGAGTGTATCGCTCCAAATTTTTCGCATCCCTACCTTCAGGCTATTGGATCCGCGCCCGGAAGGAGGATGGGAAAAGGATGTCGCGGTACCTCGGACTGAGAGGACTTTGCGAAGGTCCCGCCTCTCAAGGGAGGTGTATTTTGATGATTTTTCGATGGATGGTGGGTTCACCAGGAAACATTTAACGACAACTTCCACGCCTAGGTTTTGGAATGTGTTTAAATGTGTTCATTTTTAACCTTAAGCATTCATATCCTAGGTTTGGCCGAATGTATCTAGATTACTCTATATGAAAATGCAAGTTCAATGAATACAAAAATAAATTTAAAGACAAAAAAATAGAGAGATTACAGAATACAAATGAGGAATACTTGATCCGGATGTCCGAAGAAGATTCTGATGTTGAAGCAGTCTGGATCGTCTGAGATTCGACAGAATCATCTGCAATCGAACAAGATCGTCTGAGATCTGACGAATTCGTCAGAGACCTGCAAAACCGAAACAGATGCAAAATACAAAAGGTACTACAATGCTAACAGAGGGAAATGATATAAAATGGCAGCAATGTTATCAAACTGAAACTTAAACACAGAGACAGAAATGAATCGTGCTAATTAGATGATAATTAGGATTTAATTATGCACTTAATCTAAATGGGTGAACTCCAAATGCAAAATGACATAAAACACCGAATAGACTATCTTAATTTGCAGAATAAAATGACAGAGAAAAGGTTGAGAAATGCAAACTTCGTGCACCGGATTGCCTTAATACGGACTGCAATCGAGATCGTCTCGCATCGCATACGAAATCGCCTCGAATTTGACAGGTTCGCCTCCGATCTGAACAGAGTTCGTCGACGACGATAGGTGCTGGCTCCGGCTGAAAAACAGTGATGTACCTGCAATAAAATTGGTATGGGACCAGTGCAAATGGAAAATAGGGATGTTTTAACGTGAATGGAGTTAACTTGCAGATAATTTTCAGCCAGGGGTTGGGAAGGGAAAATCCTAGAGACTAAATAGGCTTAGGGGAGTAGTTAGGAGGTTGGAGATCATCCCAATTTGGGAGATCTCCAACGGGGGGAGGGTCCCAACGACGCAGACACGCTTCTACCCATATTGGAGACCCGTTGGAACAGATTCCAACTTTGCAAAATCAGTTTTGCGACAAGATCGTCTGGACGTCCTAGTCTAGACGAAATCGTCAAATACGGGCGATATCGTCTGATCGGCGACGATATCGTCAAACGGTCAAAACAACCTCTAAAAATGGCACGAAAAAGGGGGAAACGGATTTCCCGATGGTTAACGGGCGGTTTGGGAGGTTAAATTTGAATTTTAAATTATTTACTAAGGTGAATGTAATTATTGTAATTTTACTGCGCCAATTTTAGGGTGCTACATTTTGCCCCCTCTTTAGCGAATTTTCCGAAGAAAATGCGTTAAAGATGAGTTCTTCTCGATCTACGAGAAAGCAAAAATTATTCCCATTTTTAGGCGACGATTCTTGGTCGAATCGTACGACAACTTACTATGGTGCCCCCTCCGTGTTTTTACCCAAATCGAACGTTTGAGGTAAAAACGCGGAAAAGCAAAAAAATATTTTTGAATAAAATTAAGAAAAATAGGGTAAAACCCTAATTCATTTTTACTGTTCATTTTCTGGTTTTTGGAGCTCTGAAGCAAAAATGGTGGAGACGACGCACAGATCGACAGAGGTCCGACGCGGTCTACGGGTAAGAGTCCAGACTGATCTAGAATGCTTTAATTTAACTTTACATGCTTTTTAGGTAGATTTTAGATGAATTTTGAGCATCGCGGCCATTTTTGGGCCGTCGACATCGTCGGGACGAAATCGTCTCGATTTCGACGAAATCGTCTCAATTTCGGCAATTTCGCCCGAGGGCGAAATCGTCGAAAGGGGGACGATTTCATCAAATTAGGGACGATTTCGAACTGCGAAATCGAAGACGATTATGCTCAAATTTGGGACGATATCGTCCAATAGTGGGCGATATCATCAATTGCACAAAATTAAATTTTTAACTTGCATTATTGATTACTTGAATTATTGATTAATGATTGCTTGTTGTTTTGTTGTTTATGTTTGCAGAGAGGATTACTAAAGAGCAGGGAGTGGAAATACGACGGGTTGAGAGATGACTTGGCCGCTCTCACACGAGCAGATAGGGATCACCCGCACATGCCGGCTTATTGCATGTGGCAGAGATGCCACAAGTTTCTACAGACATGGGGCTACTGACGGCCCTAGCAGAGAGGTGGTATCCGGGCTCTTCATGTTTCTGGCTACCTACAGGGGAGATGACTCCCACTTTGGAGGATGTATGGAGGATTCTGAGAATCCCCATACAAGGACGGCTCATTACACCTACGGCCAATCAGGGCCGCGCTATGGGACGACTGTGCGGTGACCCGAGCTTCGCCCTAGAGAAGGGCGAAGTTAACATCGAGGCACTACGCCAGATGCCTGGGGCATCTACACTCACACGGGTTCTAGCTGGAGTAGTTGGTGGACTTCTGCTGTGCCACCAGAGCGGGTGCAGGGTGCCATGGATGCTCGCAGATGTGATCTACGATATGCGAGACCACGGGTACAGGTTCTCATGGGGCAGTTTTGTTCTATGCCGGTTGTACAGGATCCTATATGGGGTCGTGTACAAGGGCGGCCGATGTCTGGTTATGACATCGCTACTACAGGTTTGGTGCTGGGAGCACATTGCGGTGCGGAGGCCGATAGGGCTTCCTCCGATAGGGGTTGACGGGGAGAGGCCCCGAGTCTTCTACTGGTGGCTCCGAAGAGGGGCACAGCGACGGATCGACCTGTCGATGTCCCGGAGGCTACTAGATGACTTAGTCCCGGACCAGATCACCTGGAGGCCATGGAGGGAGCATCCAGGGTGGCCAGAGGACGGACAGGAGTTAGCTCACGTTAGGCGAGTTTGCTGGCTGAGGATGGAGAGGGGAGAGGTGGAGCTCCACAGGTATGACCGAGTTTTGAGGCAGTTCGGTCTACAGTAGGGGATCCCATCCCTCAGAGATTACGAGTTTTCTCGGACTGTCCGGGATAACACTACAGTTAGCGGGGCTCCAGACATGCAGCGGTTCTGGAGCCAGGACACAGATGATGCCCCCATCCAGCCAGTGGATGGGGACGACGCAAGAGTAGCCGATGGCTACGATGCCTGGTACGTAGGCATCCGCCCTCCTCGGATGACGAGGGCACAGGGTCCGATCCACGCGGTTGTGCGTCGGATAGGGAGGCGACGCCAGGCGACGATGGAGGCAGCCCAGGGTCACGACGGGAGAGAGGCGAGGAGGCCACAGGCACAGGAGCGGCCACGGCAGAGAGAGAGGGAGAGGAGGGAGGCGAGACCCCCATCTCCATAGAGGCCACCATCGCCCGATAAGGGCAAGGGTGTGGACACAGGAGAGAGTAGCGAGATGGCTACTCTCCGGGCAGAGAGAGATCATCTGCAGGCTCAGGTGCAGACGCTACAGGATGCGGCTGCACAACACCGGGCTGAGGTGTCACAGCTGCGGGATGAGATTGCACGCCTCAGGGCACGGGGCGGAGGGGCGAGCTCTGGGGAGTTGACACGGTCTATCGCCCAGCTGACATTCTATCAAACTCTATACTTCCAGCTGGTGCCAGAGGCGGATAGACTACCCCTGCCGCCTAACATCGCAGATCCGATCAGGATCGGGTCATCGAGGACCACGTCCCGGTCGAGGACGAGGACTACACAGACTGCGATGGGGCCACCTCGTCCACCCCCGGGTGAGGGAGGAGATGAGGCAGAGAGCTCAATGGGTTCTCAAGGCTAGAGGGCTAGACACTGTATTTGTATTATATTTGTTTTTGTTGATAGAGGATTGAGTATGCCAAGGTACAGATTGTGGCATACCAATCCAGCTTTTGATGATGTACATATATTTGTGATATATATAGATGAGATATTTTTGATCATATGACTTGTGTCTTGTGTATGTTTATGATGCTTTTAATGTTTTGATTGATTGATTTGATGATTGGATGTAATTATGTCGTTGGAGATATTAATTTGAATGTCATGCGGTGATATTTTAAATGAAATAATCTGATGTAACAAATTGATTTGTTGTAATGAAATGTAAAAATAAAAAGAGACTTCTAACAATAATTTCAAAGGACATTGTCGCTATTATAGACCATTTCATGGAGTCGCCGCTCACTCGGTCGTCAAGCTAGTCCCATTTATAGAAATATTGTTAAAAAGTAAAAGAGTGCTTAAGAAACTGCCTTAAGACTTTGGTGCAATGGTGCAAATGATGATGATGATGATGGTTTGTTTTCAGATTTTCATAAAAAATGTTTGTGCATGAAATGATGTTCAAATGATTTTTTGCTAGGCATAAATTCCTAAGTGTGATAAATTTTTTGGATAATTCTTTAGGAATTATACCATCATTGCAAAAGGTTGACATAATGACATGAAATAATGAAAATGTGTTTGCTTTTGAAAAGCATAATTTGTGTAAAATAATGAATTAAGTCATATGGTTTTCATGATTTTTAATAAATGGGGAATAAAATTGTTACAATGGTTTGCGCTAGGCATAGAATATGTAGGTATAGACTTATACCATCATCGCGAAAATCCAAAAAATAGTTTTATTGCCTGATTGATTTTTGATGAACAGAAAATATGAAAAGGAGGACTTGCGCTAGGCATAAAAATTCCAATTTTGGTTTTGAAACTATACCATCGTCGCGAAAGTCAACCAGATATATATGTTTATGTTTTTGATTGTATATTTTGAAAGAAATTTTTGATTTTTGTATTATATAGTTGTCTTTATGGTAAACAACTGTACTTGATTTATTCCAAACAAGTTGCAAAAATAATATTTCAAATTATTTTGAAGACAAAAGTTAGATTTATAAGGAATCCCATGTGCATATGTGAATTCATTTCCAATCTTGATTTATCATAATGATACACAAAATCTCTCAAATACAAATGTGTGTGCAATTGCATTGTTCATTTACCAGTTTTGAGCAAGATAATATGATACAAGTGATTTGAAGAAACCAAATAAGTGTTCATTAACCATGATGTAGATGCATATAACCATACTAGGCTACTATGTAGGTCGGATTATCAAGAGCTAGCTAATCCATAAGCAGACATAGGTCTGTACAAAAGAAGGTCGCTAATGTGATAGACATATCACCACGCTAGGAGTTACCCAAGGCCAAGCAGGTTGGGCACAAACCACCCGTTATGGGGCTTACCTCACAGTTTTCGAATAATTGAGAATTCCAGGGATTCAAGCTCATCAACCCTTCTTTTCTTTTCAAAGGGTAGGGAAAGGGATTTTATTGCTTTCTTGCTTTCTTTTGAACTTTGCTTATTTTTCTGTTTGTATTTCTTTTGCTTGATAATGCTTGGAACATTGCTGAAATAACATTTTTCTTTTCTCTTTTTTCTTTCTTGAACTTTTCTTCTCTTTTTTTTTTTTTTTCTGTGCTAGGGATACTTGCTCGGATTAGCTATAGAGCAAGGGATTTTTATTCTGGGTAGGGGTGAGCTTGTCCTTTTGCCAATTCTCAAAGATTCTAGACCATGTGCATGATAGGATAGCAGGGAAAACTTTTCGCTCAAGAAATCAGTTCTACTATGTAGCAAAACATGGAAATTACAAATATAATCATTTTATTGTGAAAAGATGTGCTTGGTTTAAGTAAATAACAAGATCAATTCTCCATGCTCAAACTTTATTTAATTGAATTTTGTGAACTTTGATATAAGAGAGATTAGTAATCATGCCGTATAAAATCAAGATATTTATTGTTGTGAGTGTGCAAGTGAGGGATGCCACATAAATGCTAATTTATCCAAAAATAATTTAAAACATATAACTGTGATAATTGTAAGAAAATATATATGAACACTTTTGAGAAAATTTTTGAGGATGTGGACTCTCTCTTTCTTCTTTATTTTATTTGGTTTCAAGCATATAGCTGTTATTATATTTTTATCATTATTTTGATTTTTGGTTTTATTTTTTATTTTGAGCAGAAAAAATTTAACAAGTGCCTTAAATAAATGCAATAGATAGTTTTGAAGATTTTGGATGATTATGAATATTTTTGATGTTTTTGGATTTTTATAAATTTGAAAGAAATATATAAAATTTTTTGAAAACAAGTTATATACAAGGATGAAAGATGACCAAATTTATGCATAGTAACGTTTAAGATGCAAAATATTCATGGGTTCTTTAAGTTCTTTACCATCTAAGGTAGATAATTTATATGCTCCTGATTCAAATTTAGCAGTAATAATGTATGGTCCAAGCCAATTGGGCTCGAATTTACCTTTAAGGTCCTTAGTTGCATTTGTATTTTTTTGATTTTCTTTTAAAACAAGGTCACCGATCTCAAAGGATCGATGACGAACTTTTTTAGCATATGATCTTTTAAGCTTGTTTTGGTAAGCACGGAGATGCTCCAAAGCATTGATGCATTTTTCATCTAGGAGTTCCAACTGACTGAGTCTGCCAACATGATATTCATCTCCTACTTCGGTATCTTGAAGTAGCAGAGCCAAAGAAGGAACTTCCAATTCAAATGGAAAAACTGCTTCAGCACCATACACCAAAACAAATGGTGAAGTTCCAGTGGGGGTTCGAACACTAGTTCGATAGGCCCACAAGGTCGGATATAATTGAATGTGCCACCACGGCCGCTTTATTGACCAATATTTTGAGAATTTTGATTAAGGTTTTGTTAGATGCTTCTGCTTGACCATTACCCTGAGGATAATAGGGAGTGGACCAACGATGTTGAATCTTATATTTTTGACATAATTTTTTAACATCTTTATTTTTGAAACAAGTTCCATTGTCAGAGATGAGATTGGCAGGGATTCCGAACCTGCAAATGATTTGATTAAAAATAAATTTAGAAACTTGTGTGCCAGTGCAGGAAGCTAAAGGCATAGCTTCGACCCACTTCGTGAAATACTCAAGGCGGTTATGATGAACTTGTGTCCATCAGATGACACAGGATTGATTTTGCCAATAATATCCAAGCCCCATTTAGAAAAGGGCCATGGAGATGAAATAGCCCGCAGCTCTTGTGCAGGCGCATGGACAAGGTCAGCATGTTTTTGACACTTGTCGCAATGGCGCACATACTCATGTGCATCCGTTTCCATGGTAGGCCAAAAGTATCCTATCCGAAGGAGCTTTTTAGCAATAACACTACCACTAAAGTGTCCTCCACAAGATCCATCGTGGGCTTCACTCAAGGCTGATTTAGACTCTTCTAAGTTTAAACATCTTAATAGGATACCTTCAAAAGATCTCCTATATAAAGTATTGCCAATTATTACGAATCGACTTGCTCGTCGACGTAATAACCGACGCTGGTTTCTATTAGAATTGGCAGGGAAAGTCCCATTTTGAAGAAAATCAAATATGTCTGTATACCAAGGCTCGGGAGTAGTTTCATTGATTAGAAACACATCCAAAGGCTCTAAGCATGACTTATTTGAGGCGGGTTCCTGGAGTCGATGAATAATGATAGTGGCATATTCGTCATCTAACTCCAAGGGCAAGAGAGATGCAGCTGCGGCCATAGCATCAGCTGCACGGTTGCTAGTTCGAGGAATAGCTTCCAAGGTGACTTGATCAAATAAAGACATTAATTGTAAAACATAGGCCTTATATGGGCACAGTTTATCATCTCGGGTTTGATAAACTTCATTAATTTGGTTTATAACTAGTTGGGAATCACCAAAAACTAAAAGGTGTTTAATTTTTAGCGCTTAGGGCAGCTCGTAATCCAAGGATTAGAGCTTCATACTCAGCAGTATTGTTGGTGCAAGCAAATGTCAATTTGAAGGACAGAGGAATAAGATGTTTTTGCGGAGATATTAAAATAATACCCGCACCAGCCCCACTCATGCATCGGGCTCCATCAAAGTATAAGGACCATTGTTCATTATGGTCTGCCTCTAATTGAAGGCATTCATCTGGAAACTCGATGATGAGGGGATGGGTAGACTCTAAGGGTGCAACAGCTAATTGATCTGCTATGATTTGACCCTTAACAGACTTCTGTCCTATGAATGTGAGATCGAACTCGCTTAGAGCAAGAACCCACTTGGCTGTGCGACCCGATAAATAAGGTCGACTCATGAGATACCTTAAGGGATCATATTTAGCAATGACATAAGTTTTTTGACTAAGCATATAATGTCATAATTTTTGCGTAGCAAACACGACTGCTAGACATAGTTTTTCCAACGCTGTGTAGCGGGTTTCATAATTGATGAAGGTTCGGCTAATATAATAATTAGCACGTTCTCGCTTTTCATCATCAAGTTGAGCTAACATAGCCCCTAAGGCAGAATCTAAGCAAAAATATAGAGGAGAAATGGGCGATCGGATTTAGGTGGTGAAAGCACAGGTGGATTAAGGAGGTATTGTTTGAGAAGTTCAAAAGCTTCTCTACATTCTGTATCCCAATTAAAGGGGACATCCTTCTTAAGGAGTTTAAGAAAGGGACCGGTTTTATCTCGCCGACCTTATCGATGAAGCGACTGATGGCTTGAAGCTTACCTTGTAAACTTCGTAACTCGGATATATTAGTAGGTGCGGGCATATCACTGATGGCCGCAATCTTGAGAGGGTCGATTTCAATACCACGTAAAGAAACTAAAACCCCTAATAGTTTGCCGGATTTAACTCCGAATATGCATTTTGTTGGATTTAATCGAATGAGATATTCTCGTAATCGATTAAAGACTTTCCTTAAATCATCTAAATGATTATTTTCAATAATAGAGCGAGCTATAATATCATCCACATAATCATGTAGGATATCATGCATCATATCATGAAAAATGTAGGTCATAGCTCGTTGATAAGTTGCACCGACGTTCTTTAAGCCAAATGGCATCACTTTCCAAGAAAAGGTACCCCAGGGGGTAATAAAGGCTGTTTTAGCCTGGTCTTCAGGAGCTATCCTGATCTGATTATAACCGGAGAATCCATCCATTAAGGACATCATCCCACTTTCGGCAGTGAAGTCAATGATTTGGTCCATGTTTGGAAGAGGAAAGTCATCTTTAGGGCATGCAACGTTAATATCTCTAAAATCTGTGCAAACCCTAACTTTGGTAGCTTCTTTCTTGGTGACTGGAACTACGTTTGAGATCCATTCAACATAATCAATAGCTTGTATAAAGATAACATTCAGGAGTTTTTCTAACTCCCCTTTGACTAGCAGAGCCACTTTGGGATGCATTTTTCTAAGTTTTTGTTTAACAGGTTTAGCATCCGGATGGACCACTAGATGATGCATGATGACATAAGGGTCTAGACCTGGCATATCTTCGTATGTCCAAGCGAAGACATCTTCATACTCTTTAAGGAATGCAATGTATTGTTCTTGTTTTTCTTGGCTTAATTCTGATCCAATATTGATTATGTGAGGATTATCCTCAGTTCCAATATTAATTTTAATGACGTTTTCTACCTCCATGTGTAGATCTCTTTCAAAGTTAGGTGGGGCGGGTGAAACACCCAATTCTTGTAATTCTTGTAAGGTTAATTTAGATAATTCATTCTGAGGATCAGTGGCCTCAAGTTGGGCTATAGTTGGTATAGAACCATCAAAATAAAATCCATTGTGTAACATCTCTTCAACAGAGACATCATGGAAGATATCTCCTTCCAATTCTTCATCGGGGTCAGCAATCATTTCAGGGTATGCTATGGACAACATGTTGCATGAAAACGACTGATTTTTAATAGGCAAATCAACATGCCTATCCAAATAATCTTGATAGCATATGAGATGATCATCATCCTCAAAAGGAAAGGGTTGACCCTTACTAGGAAATAGGCCCACACCACAAGGCAAGAGGCCACGGTTCTACCTCGAAAGGTTCTTTCATGCCATTTTGGGAAGGTCCCAAGCCTTTCCCTTCATATCCCATTTTAAGCATCATGGGTTTAGCTTTAATATAATCATTGGTAAAATAACACCGAGCGTATCCCTCATGATGAGTTTTGATATTCCGAGGGATTCTTCCCCTACCATATCCTTTATAAATGAAGGCACAACTCCCGACTTGGTAAGTACTTCCCATAGGTTGTGGGAGGCCCAAAGTACGAGGAGATGGCGGTAAGTCATTTAAAAGGTTTGAATCTCGCATGAAAGCATTCATTTTTTCTGATATTAAGGTTGTAGATAAATCTGGTAAGAGTTCATCAGAAAGGGCATAAGATGTAGAAGGCTTATTACCTATGTCTTTAGCTATGGAAGGTATGATAGATGTGTCTATAGGTTTTGAATTTATAGGGATAGAACTTGAAGGATTGGTTGTAGATTTAAAATCTTTTTGAGGTTCTAAAATGATTTGTTTAGAGGGTTGTTGGTCTATATAGGAGGATGAAATTAATGGAAGGGAAATAGGTGAAGTTATGGGTTTATGTTTCACAGTTTTGGATGAAAAAGAAGAACTAGGATGTGTGGATGACAGAGCAGGGCAAAATTGCACTCCAACGGGTTCTGCCAAAGCACACATATCAAAGGGTCTAGGGTCACCATGGATAGTGACCAACTGATTTTTAAACTCAAATTTAACACATTGGTGTAAAGTTGAGGGGACCGCTCGCATGGCGTTGATCCAAGGGCGACCCAAAAGTATATTGTACGATGCCGGACAATGTACAATAAACACGGTTGTTTCTAGGGTTCTAGGGCCAACTTGCAATGGGAGGGTAATAACTCCACACGTTTCTTGTGTTTCGTCATTAAAAGCTTTGATAATCATATCAATTTTCTTCATTTCATCACTTCTAAAGCCAAATCGTTGGTAGAAGTCAAAGGTGCAAATGTTTAGAGATGAGCCATTATCAATCAAAACTCTTTTGACGGCTACATCTCCAATTAAAGCAAGTAATGTATAAGGGATTGTCCTTATGTAAACCGTGTTGTGGGATATCTTTATCCCGGAAGTCAATACAATCAATCTCTCGTGTGATGATAGTATTGGCCATAGCTTCAGAGTTGAATGTTTTGAGGTACCATCATTTGGCTTAATGTAAGCATCAACTCATCCCTATGGGTGGGAGAGGATCTTAATAAATCTAAGAGGGAAATTCTGGCCGTAGTATTGGACAATTGCTCATTAATATTGTAAGGGGGTTTAGATGGAATAAGTAGGAACATGATTCCCTTTATTGGGATTTTTCAAAATGAATGGAGCTGATCCATCGTTCTGATTTGGTTCTTGTTGAGAGTTTTGAGCTTGTTGTCGAGTAACGACTCCAATGGTACCTACAATGTTATAGTGAAGACGTTGAACTGGTCTCGGTTGAGCATTAATGGCTTCTTCATTAGAAAGGAATATATTGGAAGAAGGTCGAGTAGTGACTCTTCTAGGAAATGGTTCTTCTGGAACCATAGCATCCGTGACGGGTTGAATAGGATCTGATTCATTTTCAGAACTATTCGATTGGTTTGAAGTAATGTCTAGTTCACTTTCACTATCCGATTCTATATCACTAGAATTCGAAGTTTGAAAATTATGTAAGGGCCTGGTCGTAACCGTGGATAAGGTCATGTCAAATATTTGAGGATCCCGAATAGGTAATTGTCCGCTAATGGTTCCTACATATCGGGTAGGAGGGGGAACATTATGATGTTCGATTTGATTGGCTACCTCTTTACCATGTCTTGGTAAAGGGTGTTGAAATATGTCTAGAGTTTGATTGGCATTTTGATTTTGATTTTGGGGAATGGTCTTTTGAGTATTATTAGGAGGGTTTTGTTTAGGTTGGAAGGCTTGCACTTCCATTTCATTATTGTCAATCAAATCTTGTATTTTATGTTTCAACCTTTTACAAGCGTTGGTAGAATGTCCAGGTCCTCTATGGAAATCACAATGCAAGTCAGCTCTATATCCGGGTATAGTTGGGTCAGGTTCCTGGATAGTCGGTAATTGGATCAAACCTCTTTCGAGTAATTGAGGTAAAATAGTTGATAAGGGTTGGTTTAATCTAGTGAATTCTCGAGGAGGCTTGTCAGGAGGTTTCAATATGAATTTTTCTGTTGTCTTCGTTGCATTGATATTAGCAACGTTTCTGCTATCAGTGACTCCGTCACCGACAACTTGTTTGTTTTTATATTGATTTTTGGATGTTTTCTCATCATCCTTCTTCCTAAGTTGGCCTCTCCTAATGAGGGCATCTTCTACTCTTCGAGCTAAATCTATAGCTTGATCGAAGGTAGTTAAAGTAGCAATTGATAGCTCATAAGATATCTCTGTTCTTGTAAATTGTTGATGAAAATGTCCAACATTTCCCTATAAGGCAGCACAAAGTGCAGTTTTCCTGTCAATTGCCTCCATCTAGCTAAGAAATCGGCAAAGCATTCATCCTTGTCTTGTTTTAAATTGTATAGGTCTTTAATAGTTACATGCCTCTCGATGTAAGCACTAAATTGATGGACAAATGATTCCGCTGTTTCTTCGAAGTTTCTCAAAGAATGAGTGGGCAATTGATAGTACCACTCTAATGCCATTCCACCTAAACTTTTGGGGAACATTTTTAGTAATAGCAAGTCGTCATGCGATATGTCGTGACATGCTATCCTAAACATGCGAAGATGCTCTATGGGATCTTCTGTTCCTTTATATATAGGCAGGACGGGCATGGGAAAATGCTTAGGGTATGGTTGAGCTACAACTATGGGGTCCAAAGGTTGACTACAGATCTCTCGATAATTATACGAGGGATGGTAGGGATCTATTTGGTCCATACGTGAAGCCAATTGTTTCACCATGGCTTCCAGATTACTAGTTTGCCCCCCATATTGGTTTGGTAGGGCATTGACATGAGTGTTATGGGCATATGATGGAGGAACATGAAGATTAGATGCCATGTTACCGTTGTGTAAAGTATTGGTAGGAAAAGTATTATGGAGGAATTTTGAAGTTGGATTATGTTGTATTCCTGATTGTTGAAAGTTTATATTTGGCTTTGTTTTAGGTTTTTGTTTACTTGAAGCATATTGCTCAATAGTTTGGCGGAATAAAGTAGTGAAGGAAGGTTTCTTTTGTATGGGAGTGATTTTAGGTTGAATAATGGGCTCCTTAGGAGGTTGGGTAACCTATTGTTTTGACATGTTTTGAGCCATAGTGACCATATCCGTATTGGATGGCCCAACCTTGTCACTTTCTTGATCAATGAAAGACAAGGGATTAGTGCGCATATTGCAAATATATTCCATGGCTGCTTGAGTGTTACTAATTTGCCCTTTATCAAGGCGAATTGCCACATTAAGGTCATCAATGTTATCCATGAGAAATTTCTTGAAATGCTCCGCATTGTCAAAGGCAATAGTTCCATTTGGAGCTACTCTAGGGGATGAGGATCCATCCTCTTTAACACTTCCTTCTTGTTCCTTATCTTCACCTAAGTCTTCGTCTGATTGACCTAGAGTTTCTCCTTCCGGATTTGAATCTCCAAGAAGGACATTTAGGTCTTTAGTTGTATCTTGTAACCAATCTTCTCCTTCTCCTAAAGTTTCTTTACCATTCCTAAGTTTAGGCATGGTGCTAAGTTTTGATTTCAGCAAATATATATATATATATATATATATATATATATATATATATATATATATATATATATGCAACAAATTAAGAGGTATATATTTACTATATACCTACTACAATATTTGAAAATGAAATGTTTAAGTTTTTGCTAAGTTTTTGATTTTTTTAGTTTTTCTTTGTTTTTTTTTTTTTTGAAACAATATAATAAAGACAACAAATAACACAATAAATGCAAGAAATAATACTGAAATAATAATCTAGTTTTCTATAAACAATTTATGAATATCATTAATAGGTTCGAGTTTTTTCAGAGTCATGAAGTGTTCTTCTTCAAATTGAAAGTTTTCTTTTAAAAATTTGATGAAAAGAGCTATAGTGATGTTGTCTGTTTTAGATGCTGGTTGATAAAAGTAAAGCTCATGGCAATACTCTCGATATAACACAGCTCGCGGAACTCTATTCCATATTTCCCTATCTGTAAGAACAACCTCTTGGTCTTCTACACAACCTAGGAACTGGTGCACAATGGCTGCGTTCTCGAGGTATTCCTCGAAGGTGAACAACTCTGAAGATACTAAAGCTCTCCTATAGGCTAACCATCTATGGCAGGCTCTCTCAAGTTCATGATAAAAAACTAATTGATGAGGATCCAGGATTCTATCTAGGACTAGCCTCTTGATTTGCTTAAGTTGTGTGGACCTAGATGAGATGAGACTAAGTCTTCTATCAAGTTCGCTCCACAGAATTGATTTCTACTTGTTTCAGTGCACACTAAGGACAGAATTAACTTCTATAGCCGCCAATTGATTTTCTACGTTTATAGTAACCGCTAACCTTTTCTTAGGAGCTACCATCTAAACATGTTTTCAAACTTGAATGTTTTAAAATGCATCTATGTTTTAGTTGTTCTATAGATGTTTTTGTTTTTTGTTTTTGTTTTTCAAAAGGTTATGATGCATTCACGTCGGGTTCACCAAAATGTATCGCTCCAAATTTTTCGCATCCCTACCTTCAAGCTATTGGATCCGCGCCCGAAGGAGGATGGGAAAAGGATGTCGCGGTACCTCGGACTGAGAGGACTTTGCGAAGGTCCCGCCTCTCAAGGGAGGTGTATTTTGATGATTTTTCGATGGATGGTGGGTTCACCAGGAAACATTTAACGGCAGCTTCCACGCCTAGGTTTTGGAATGTGTTTAAATGTGTTCATTTTTAACCTTAAGCATTCATATCCTAGGTTTGGCCGAATGTATCTAGATTACTCTATATGAAAATGCAAGTTCAATGAATACATAAAATAAATTTAAAGACAGAAAAATAGAGAGATTACATAATACAAATGAGGAATACCTGATCCGGATGTCTGAAGAAGATTCTGATGTTGAAGCAGTCTGGATCGTCTGAGATTCGACAGAATCATCTGCAATCAGACAAGATCGTCTGAGATCTGACGAATTCGTCAGAGACCTGCAAAACCGAAAATAGATGCAAAATACAAAAGGTACTACAATGCTAACAGAGGGAAATGATATAAAATGGCAGCAATGTTATCAAACTAAAACTTAAACACAGAGACATAAATGAATCGTGCTAATTAGATAATAATTAGGATTTAATTATGCACTTAATCGAAATGGGTGAACTCCAAATGCAAAATGACATAAAACACTGAATAGACTATCTAATTTGCAGAATAAAATGACAGAGAAAAGGTTGAGAAATGCAAACTTCAGGCACTGATTGCCTTAATACGGATCGCAGTCGAGATCGTCTCGCATCAGTACGAAATCGCCTCGAATTCGACAGGTTCGCCTCCGATCTGAACAGGTTCGTCGACGACGATAGGTGCTGGCTCCGACTGAAAAACAGTGATGTACCTGCAATAAAATTGGTATGGGACCAGTGCAAATGGAAAATAGGGATGTTTTAACGTGAATGGAGTTAACTTGCAGAGAATTTCAGCCAGGGGTTGGGAAGGGAAAATCCTAGAGACTAAATAGGCTTAGGGGAGTAGTTAGGAGGTTGGAGATCATCCCAATTTGGGAGATCTCCAACGGGGGAGGGTCCCAACGGCACAGACACGCTTCTGCCCAGATTGGAGACCCGTTGGAACAGATTCCAACTTTGCAAAATTAGTTTTGCGACAAGATCGTCTGGACGTCCTAGTCCAGACGAAATCGTCAAATCTGGGGCGATATCGTCTGATCGGCGACGATATCGTCAAACGGTCAAAACAACCTCTAAAAATGGCACGAAAAAGGGGGAAACGGATTTCTCGACGGTTAACGGGCGGTTTGGGAGGTTAAATTTGAATTTTAAATTATTTACTAAGGTGAATGTAATTATTGGAATTTTACTGCGCCAATTTTAGGGTGCTACAGTGAGTTGTAAAATATATTCTCAAATATATCAAAGATACCCTTGACTTTGGTATATTATACCAACAATGTATATTTTTAGTTGGATATATTAATGCAGATTAGGCATGATCAATTGTTGATTGAAATATACTACTGGCTATATCTTTGCTTTTGGATTTGTGGCTATTTCTTGGCTGAGAAAACTTTAACATACAATCATTTTGTCATCAATTGAAGGAGAACATAAGGCAACATGTAGTGAAAGTTGTGAAATTGTTTGGTTGCAACATATATTGTATGATATTTATATAGATTAAATAACATCAACACCATTGCATTGTGATAATCAAAGTGTACTCAAGTTGGTGAAGAACCTAGAATATCATACCAGAATAAAACATATTGAAGTTCATCATCACTATATCCTTGTTGAAAGTGTAATTTGATTCATGGCCAAGGCCAACATTGTATGTTATAATATTAATAGTCCTACAAGCAATCATTATTGTAATATTTCATTTTGTAAGCCCTATGGGTTATGGTTAACCTTTTTATGGCTAAACCCACTTTATAACTTATAATTAACCTTAAGCCATCTTATTATGTCAACTTATGTTAAAGTTTATTATGTAATTGGGATTTTGGTATTAATATAAACACCTCCTTCCACTCATTTGATTATCAAAGCATAATGAATGTAATCTACATATTGTATACTGATTATTTATAGTGTGTATGGGCACCTCTAAATATTTGTCTCTTTTTATTCTTTTATCGTTTTACACTTTTTGTATAAGATTTAAGTGGATGGATTAATTCTATTTTTTTTTAAATATTGTGAATTCTAACATGGTATAAGAGTGGGTATGGAGATGCCTCACTTGGTCATACAAAATCATTTTTCATAACCTCCAATCTTCCAATCAAATTCTAGGGCAAGATTGAAAAGAGATTTATTATCCTTCCAATTTCTCAAGAATTTTAAAAATTCTTTGTTAGATATTCTTCTTGCTTTATTGTTATCAAAGTACCTCTAATTTCCCATTCAAAATACCAAATTTGGATTTAAATTACCATTATTTCTTCCTTTGGTCATAATAGGATTGAAGAAAAATGGTAGGAAATTTTTTAATTCAAACTTGTTATCTTTTGGCACCATTCAACTATCGTGTGTGGGAACGTGTGTAAAGCAATTACCAACTCACTTTTTCTTGGCTTAGTAGTGTTCTTAAAGAAACAATTACCCTCTTCATCCATGTCTAAGCCTTGGGGAGTTGTTTATGCCATAAAATGTTATGTTTTTGGGGTCTCAATGGTTTGAGTCTACACTTAGCTATTTTTTGAAGCCTATTTTGACAAAAATAAAGGAAAAATTGGAGTTTGGTCCTTTTGTTTCCAATGGTATGCATGGTGCAATGATTTGCATGGGAATGCTTGAAGCAAAATGGAGGAGGTTTTATCTATGGCAAATCCTTTTGTTCAATAAAGAAAACCCAATATGTCTTTTCTATAATATTGTAGCTATGATCATGCCAATAGGGGTGTGTGGATAATTGGCTATCTAAAGCATCTTGGAGGTTGGAAGTAATGGGGTCAAATTAGAACCCCTTTTATTTTCCACCTTTTGTGCATCAAGATTGGATTCATCATGAAGTTGGTGGTTCAACACCTAAAGAGTTGCCTTGGCACCTTGGATAGGCCAAGCATCTTGGGTGGATAGTTTCTTAGGTTCAAATAGCATAAAAGCTTGTTTTGTAACTTTCAAATTCATGAAGAAGTTGGGATGACTCGATGACTGACATGGCACTATTGTATACCACCAAAAACCTATTTTATACTATTTAAATGCTCTTCTCCAATAAAAAAAGACCAAGTATCACAGTCATATAAATTTAGAGGCATTGATATGGTGAGTAATAAGTGGAAGACACGTGGGTAAAATTTTACATGCTTTTTACCCACTAGCTCCTTTTTATCGAAAATGATTGTTTGTTTAGTAATTAAATTTTTGGGAGCCAGGCAATTGAGCCTCGGATATTGAAAGTAGACCTTCATGGATGCAACGGATTATGTTGAATAGATGGTTGTAATGGCAGAGGAGTTTTGGTAATGTCAAGAAGGCCGAAGGGGTTAGTCGGCAAGCAATATTTCCAAAAAATTTCCCAACAATGAAATTCAAAGTTTTCCTAAGTAATAAAGTTGGGCAAAAAATTGGGCCATTGCAAATTCTAGGCAGTTCCCAAAACCCTATCCCATATCATAGCCAGATAATCGTAATAGCAACAGGTCAGGGCAACACCCAAAACACCACCCTAAGGATAGTACGGAGGATTGTTCAAAGTTTAGAGTTGGACGGAGAAATAAAATCTCACCTAATATTGTGGGCTCTCAAAACTCCACCCTAGAGGTGGGATGGAGGATGATGCAAATTTGAAGCTTGACGGAGGTTTGGGCATTCATCATTCTCCATTCGATCCCAAAGTTGTGCCCTAAGGTGTAGGCCTAAAAGCCCATACTATGAATAATAAAGCATATAAGGCAAAGTTCTAGGTCAGTAGCAAGCAATAAGTAGATTCCAAAGTTTTTTCCAATTTGAATTCTTACCAAGACCAAGGTACCTCTATAGAAAAGTGTGTGTAGCCGTGGAATTTTGACACACTTCAAAATTCCTAGACTCCCTAAACAAATTTTTTTCTCTCCTAAATAACGTAGCTTCCTCCTTCAACTATCTACCTTAATTTCCATGCTCATTAAAGCCTATCCTTATTCTTCTCCCCTTTTATCGTAAATTTGAAAAATTCCTGCAAATTCGAAATGGTACGAATTAATGCAAATCAAACGTGCACCTAAAATCAGCGGATTATTTGTATTTTGCATCCAATATGGGCAAACCCAAAATTTTCACGAATTCGAAACCGTTCGAATTCACCCAGATTGGAAAACTTCTAAATTTTCCCTATCAACCCTAATCTATCTTTGTCCTCCTTGATTTTTTCTATTGATTTACTCTGGTTCTTAAAATATACAAGTGATTTTTAGAGAAAGGTAATGATGATTTTACATGAAATTCAGGTGGAGAAGAGCTTTTCATGTATTTCTTGCAAGTTTTTTGAAGAGATCTCTCCATCCTATCATAATTCCAGAGACTAGATAAGATGACAATGAGTATTATTGATCCATGTATTTTGATTCTTAGCATGTATTCATCAATTTTCAGGTTTTAAATGCATTCAAGAGTGTTCGAATTCGCTAAAGGACTTTCAAAATTGCTCTGCAATTTTATAAATCTAAATGTTGTTGGTTTTAACAGATTTGAAACCTTTAAAATTTTTTAAGAGCATCCAAATTTGCATAGACACATGTTGGGGGTAAAATCTTGGCCTCAGGTTTATTACAGTGGTTTATGTTTTGCATTTTAGTCCTTATAAGACTTATCCCTTGCTACATTTTATACTGCTTTACTATTTTCTTATCAAATACATATGTTTTGCATTAGATCTAAAAAATCAATTATTTTTCTTACGGTTTACTGAAGGAACCGAGGGAATATGACTACCATGTCATTGAGGAATCATAATTGTTGTGACTTAAGTATATCCCTCACCAAATTATAGGATCTGAACAAATTTGGATAACTTCCCTATGTTTTCGAATTCATTTTTGAATATCCAAATCTGCCCTGTACTTCTGAATTCGCTCTAATAGATCCATATTCCCTCTGATAGATCCTTATTCATATGATAGCAACCATCCAGATCAGGTAAGGGTCTAATTCTATATTCCTTTTAGTTTTCCATACTTTTAATTTTGTGCTATTATGTTTTAGAAGCATTTTCATAAAGGAAAAAGAAAGAAAATATCAAAAAAATATAAAGATAGTTGCATTGCTTTTGCATCAACCATATTAGTTGAAAACACAAAAGAAAAAAAAAAAGAGTATGCACACGTTAGCATATAATTTATCTTTCGCTTTTAGTATTTACAAGATTCATTGCATCTTAGTTAAATTTACAAGCTTCTTAGTTAAATTGTATACTACTGCTTTCATAAAAATTTGAAGTGCATATAGCTAGGTATAGCTACATTTGGCTAAACCCTAGGTGTGTGTAAATCAAAGAATCCATCAAAAACTCACCCTACCTAGGCGTGGAAACTGCCATAAAGTGTTTCTTGGTGAACCCCACCTAATTTATTGATAAACACTAAGGAGAGCACAAATCAAGTGCTTCTCATCCAAGGTGTAGGCACACCATTTTCCCTCCCCCTTTCAGGCATGGATCCATTAACTTGAAGGAAAGGGGCACAAATTTTTTTGTGTCTACACTGTGCACCCTCATTTATGAAGACACATGATAGTAGGCTAACATTAAAGAGGGTTGATGTCCTACTTAGTATACAGTAGCTAATCGAATAACACATCAATAAGATGGTTAGCCTTAACCCGTCCTATCATGTAATTAATGTCCCAGGTGTAGTCAGATCAAATTTATTATCTATAAAAGTTTCCAGATGAAGAGGAGTCCAAATTCATGCAGGCTAACTAATGTACTCTTGACAACCATTCTCCATTACATCCTACAAAATATTTGGATAGATTCACAATAGGGCTATCCCTAATGACATCACTTGGTAGTAATGACATCACTTGGTAGTCTTATCTGCCACCTACTATATCCAACACAAAATTCATTGTAAGGTCTATATATGCTATAATGCAAGGAATTCCAAAGCGTGGATCTGTAGCCATTATAATTTATATGTAAAGCTTATTGTATTTAGAAATATAAGTGTTTTACTGTTTGATCTCCAAATTTTTCCTTATATCTTTTTGTTGAATGTTAAATGCTTATTTTGGCAAAAACTATTTGAGTGATTTCGCTCTAATTCTGCTATCTGGATTTCATGCATTTTACTTAGTAGTTCTAGAATTCACATTTCATAATGGGTTGAGGTTTATTTCTGCTTAGGCTAGTTGGGTGGACATGCTCTAATTCTGCATCCTGTATTTATGCACCCCACTCTCTGGTTTTATAATTCACCTTCAATCTATGGTGTTAGATGACAAGTAGGGGTAATATTAGCTGATATGTTAGGTAGTCTGCTTGTATTTCTGCTTGTAGTGTTAGCTTGTTGCACATGTATCTTGATGCGGCTATACTCATCCTTGTGAGTTCTGGCTATGACCTCTTTTCCCTTCTTTTCAACTCCCTTTTCCCTTCTATTTTAGGCTTACTTATCTAGGACTTCCTAAAAGGAACTGACCTTCTCTAGAGATCGACCACTTAACCTCTCTCGGACATGGGGGCCATTCAATGTTGGTTGAGGTTCACAGGGCGCGCAAACCTTTTAACCTTCTTTTTGTTAGGTGCTAATTTTTGACCAACAATTTTTGGCATGCTTGGTGGGACCCTAAGTTCCCATTGTTTAATAGTCAAGAGTCTGGTGATACTCTATTATGTAAAATCTATCTATATACCTGGTGATTTCATTGCGTAAAGAGTCAGGTTTCTATAACTGGTTGCATTTGAAGTAAAGAGCAATTTTGTGAGACTCTATTGGGGACCAACTAAGGTTTGTGATTGGTTGTTCTCTTACTCTATTATTAAATATTACTTTCTTGGAGGGCTCAAGGTTTTATGAGCGACCTTGATCTCATAGGTAGAGAAATTATGTTCATCTAGCCACTCCAAGCTAAAATAAAAGACCAGAAGATTTGAAAGATCACTCTTACGATCGCTCAACAAAGCTATCCTTGCTAGAATGATGCAGGGCCCCTGAATATCTCAAATCTACAAAACATCCCCCAAGAAGCTTTGAATATCTTGCCTAGTTATGATGGTACATAAGGCACTACATATAAAAATTATCAGGACGTAGCCTCCTTGTCCATCATTCACAACATTTCTTCTGAGGGTGTCATGCTTAGGCTCCTTGCTTTTTCTCTTAGGGGAGAGCATTGTTGTGGTTCAGGTCCTTGGAGCATGAAAGCATCCACACATGGGTAGACCTAACACAAGCCCTCATCAACATATTTGACACTTCTATAGACATCTTTCAACTGTTCTCTCAGCTAACATTCATCAAGCAAGCCTATTACGAGAGTATTCTTGATTTCAATATCCACTTCACAAGAACATGGAGGAGTATACCTCATGAAGCTAGACCATCATCTTCTTAGGCATACATATACTATGTGCAAGATTTTGAACCTGAAATTAGTCTCCTCATTTAGTAATCGAGAACAAAAAGAGTTAAAATAATGATGATTTAGGTTGGGAAGCTCTCTGACAGGAGCCCCCAACATATTCTACCCTATGCATCCTCAATCTAAAATTTACTACCCATAAAGCCTATGCCTATGCAACACTAAGCCATGAGGGGTAATTCCCCTTCATCCCCCATAAAAATGCATGAAAACTACAACAAGAGATGAGGATGAATATGCATTGGCTCACCAATGAAGTAAACAACATGAAGAGGATACTCTCAGATGAAGAGGTAGAGCTTAATGGTTGGGAATTAAAGGTACAAAAATCCAACATCCAACCACAAGGAAGTAGAGGGCAAGAAGGGGATCAATATTCTAGCCCATGAAGTAGATATTACTATTCATTTCTTGCAATAGAGGATGTCATTTCATGTAGCTCCTTATAGGGATTGGAGAGACGAGAAAATGAGCATTGGGAAGCCTTCATCATTGGGTAACCAACACACGATAGTACCACATCAATATGTATGCCGACCATGAGGGTGGTTGAAGTATCCTTTGTTGTGTTGTTTCCCCAGTAAGGATCACCTCTCAATCAACAAGGAGTGGAGTCCACCAAAAAATCTAGTTCTAATCTTAGGTTGGATTCAAATGAGGTGGCGATGATAGTCCAAACTAGATTATACTATGCAACTCTTTGTTGTAACATGACTAACAGTCCCCAGACCCAAGAATAACCAAAATAGAAAGGTTGGATCTTGGATGATACTGTCACCCCCTTAGAAGGGATGATTTATGGGTGACGATGTAGGCTAAACCATACGGTGTATAATTTTGCTACCCACTCTCCAAGCGGTTACCAACCAAAGCATAAAAAAAGGTAGTAAAGGTAATATCCATGCAATTGGTGTATGGTAAAAATATGGGAGTGCTAAGGATAAGCATGAGAACTAGGTTGAGCTCTAGTGCAACTAACGATAACGATGGGCAGTACCAAAATTAGCATGAGGAAAAGCTCAAGTTTGAAATTATTTGGTCTGGAAATTATAGATTCATCGGATAAACTATAAAAGGATCTCTATCTTGGGTGTGTGAACCACATCGTAATTTTGTGTAAATAGGTCGATAATTAAATAAAATATGTGACATGTGCAAAGCCATGCACTAGATGACATCATCTTGAGCTAAGGTTGCAAGGAGTTTGTTTCCATATAGTCGAAGCCATCTGGCTAAACTGCAATAATTCTTAGAGATAAATATGTAATAGGTATTCCAAGTGGCTTCTCTTCTTTTGAAAAGCATTGCTCTTCATTTGCGCTCTTGCCCCTCTTCCTTATTTTCTTTTCTTTTTTCACTTTACTTGTGACTCCATAGCCCAATGGATAATGTTCCTAAAAATTTGTAATCCTATAAAGCAAGTACATCAAGGCTCATGCATGCATCACCCCAACCTAAGCATGAAATCATAATATCAACTCGAAGAACCTGAAAAGCAAGATTTGGAAGTACTGCCAAAAGAATTCACACCAAACCAAATCTTTTGAGGGAAGCACTAAAGAATCACTCTATAAAATACCTCATGAGCAATGTTGATAATTCACCAAGCAATGAGTCCAATAGCATGATTTAAGGTTCCCAAGATGCATCTTGATAAGATGAAGAGATCCCTTATGGATCGCATAAAGAAGAAGGGTTGTAGCAAGAATGACAAGTATCTTTCACATTCTATCTATTCTTGAAGTAGCCCTAGGTTGTGGCATAGTATGTTAATGGGAAGGCCATCTATGGGGGTTTCCCTTGGATCCAAAAACTCATTATGAATGTGCCATGTGATATCCCCAAGGTCTCTTTCCCTTTTGTTTCTTTGTTTTGTTTTCGCCAACTCCTTCCTCCATATCCCCTTTGTGTTTGTTGTTGCTAAATCTTCCAAGTAGCGATATTTCCTTCCTTCCTATGGCTACCTCTTTTCCATTTTTTCCTTTTATACCCCACTTATGCTCATTTCTTTGTGGTGTTCCACCTTGTTGAGAGTGTAGTTACCACCCCATCACCTGTCTCTCTCTTGTGTCTTGCAGCCATCCCTAGTTGCTTTCTTCTCTAGTTTGTTCTTTCTATCCTCATCCCTGTTCTTCCCTATTTTTTGTGCTCTTTTTATAAGCAAGGCCATTTAGATTTCCTGTTCCTACAAAGTGGAAATCCCTTGTGAGCCACCAAAAGTGTGGGTAAAATTTTACATATTTTTTATCCACTAGCTCTTTTTTATTGAAGATGATGGTTTGTTTAGTAAGTAAAATTTTAGGAGCCAGGCCGTTGAGCATTAAATATTGAAAGTAGACCTTCATAGATGCAAAAAATAATGATAAATAGATGGCATCAAGGGCGAAGGATTTTTTAGAAATTTCAAGAAGGATGGAGGGGTTAGTTGACAAGCAACATTTCCAAATTTCTTCCCAACAATGAAATCCAAAGTTTACCTAAGTAATAAAGCTGGATGGAAAATTGGACCATTGCAAATTCCAAATGGTTCCCAAAACCTTACCCCATATCATGGGTAGAGAATCAGGATAACAATAGGTTGGGGTAGCACCCTAAATGCCATCCTAAGGATAGGGTAGAGGTTTTTTCAAAGTTTAGAGCTGTACGGGGAAATAAAATCCTACCTGATCCCATGGGCTCCCAAAATTCCACCCTAGATGTGGGATGGAGGATGACGTAAATTTAGAACCTGGTGGATGTTTAGGAATTCCTCAGTCAATTCTAAATTTTCACCCTGAGTTGTAGGCTTGAAATCCCATCCAGTGGATAATAAAGCATATAAGGCAGAGTTTTGGGTCAGTAGCAAGCAATAGGCAGATTCCAAAGTTCTACCCAATTTGAATATTCACCAAAACCAAGGCACCTCTATAGAAAAGTGTGCACCCTCATTTATGAAGGTGCACGAAAATATATTAAAATTAAAGAGGGTTGGTATACTCCTCAGTACAAAATAGCTGATAAAATCACACATCAATCATATGGTTAGCATCAACCCATCCTCATGCAATTAATGCCTTAGGTGCAATCAGATCAAATTTATTGCCTGTCATAGTTTCCAGATGAATAGGAGTCCATATTCATGTGGGTTAACTAATGTACTCTAAAAAAACATCCTCCATTGTAGCTTGTAAAATATTTGGATAGATTTATAATAGGGCTCCTGCTGGTGCCACTCGGTAGTCTTATCCACCACCTGTTGTATTCAATGCAATATTCATTGTAAGGTCTATATATTCTAGAATGCAAGGTGTTCCAAAGTGCAGCTCTTTAGCCATTACAATTCATATGTAAAGCTTACTTTGTTCAAAAATATAAGTGTTATACTATTTTGTCTCCAAATTTGTCCTTATATCTTTGTGTTGAATGTTAAATGCATATTTCTGCTAAAGTTGTCTAAGTGATTCTACTCTAATTCTACTATCTGGATTTCATGCATTTTACTCAGTAGTTTTGGAATTTGCATTTCATATTGGGTTGGGGTTTATTTTTGCTTAGGCTAGTTGGGTGGATGTGCTCTAATTCTACATCCTAGATTTATGCATCCCATTCACTAGTTCTAGAATTCACCTTCAATTAGTGGTGTTAAATGACAAGGGTAAGGTTGGTTGATCTGTTAGGTAGTCTGCTTGTATTTTTGCTTGTGGTGTTAGCTTCTCATGCATGTGTCTTGATGCGGCTATACCCATCCTTGTGAGTTTTGGCTATGACCTCTTTTCCTTTCATTTCCAGTCCCTTTTCCCTTTTGTTTTAGACTTAGTTAGCTAGAATTTCCTAAAAGGAACCAAACTTCTTCGGAGATCGACTGCCTAACCTCTCTCGGGTGTGGTGATCGTTTAATGTTGGTCGAGGTTCATAGTGTGCACAAACATTTTAACCTTCTCCTTTCCATTAGGTGCATATTTATGACCAACAAGATACCAATGGATCATGGATCACCAAGTGGTTGGAGGAATTTGGATATTTTTTCTCTAAAGTTTAGAGCCTGAATTTTTTATTTTTTGGAGAACATTAGGGAAAAATTTTTGAAGGCCATAACTTTTACATATAGAAGTGTTTTGAGGATATATTTTTTAAATCATATGATTATTTGATCTTTGCACATTGGTGGCATCAATTTGTGGATTTGTTATAAGGTTAGGAGTCAAATTATATAAGATGGATCACAAAGCCCCACTTACTCATTTTAATGGGTGAAATTACAATATTTTGTCAACCTAAATAAATGGCCTATGTGAGATGGAAAAAGGGGAAAGATATCATGAAGGGCCCTTGTGTGATGCCTTCTACTCTTCTTCTCTTATCACTTTAAGGATAGGGGTAGTTTTTTAGCTTAGATTCTAGTGTTTTATGGATTTATTAGAAAAAAACCTATGTTTCTCCTAAGATACTTCTTTGACTAAGCTTAAACTTAATTTGAACCTAATGTAATACACAACAATAACAACAAGGTCTAAAATTAGAATGCTTTTGCTTTTATATGACGAAAATAAAATAAAATTTCTTTTGAAGGCAAGGGTGCGAGAGAATACAACAAACATGTCCTAAGCATGTAGTTTCAATTTAATGCTAAACCTTGAAGGTTTAATTGGCCCCCTAAATGATTAAAATACTAAACTAGTTTCTCCTTTTCATTTTCCTTATTTTATCAAATAATTAGAAAATAAAAGTCTAATTTGACACACAATAAATAGAACTATGTCCTCAATACCAAAATGAAAAAGAGATCTAAAACAAACAAAAAAAACTATTTCTACCACAGAGGTAATAGCATTGCTAGTCTCATAGAAGTATTATCAGTTATTTCACCTATTAATGGCACTTTCACATTCCTATAAAATAGATAGAAAAATATTGGATTAACAACAAAGAGCCCTATCTAGGTTAACATGAGAATTTCATACTTTCTTGGAAAATAATAAGTCCTCTATTCAGACAAATATGGAAAATAACATAAATAATAGGTGCATGTAATAAATGCTTGATTTCAAAAGTGCATGGGGTCAAAAATAGTGCCATAATTGCCTTTACCTAATAGATGATGCTTTCACTCTCTGTGTTTATGTAAAACTAGACAATGATAAAAACACCAAATCGACAATTTGATACCGTTTTCACTCCAAAGAGCAACAAAGCAAGATTAAATGATTTCTAGGTTGAATGTATTTGAATTAGGAGTATAGAAAATATTATAAATGGAAAAAATAGAGAGTTTAAATTCTTATAATATAAACTAACAATGAGAAGTTGAGATACCAAACTAGATACAAATGAGATATGCTAAGCTAGCTAGTATGCAATAAAATAAAGCTTGGAGTTGCAAAGCAAAGAATGTGTTAAAAGAAAGTAAGGAGAAAGAAAAAAACCCAAGATGTTAAGATTATTTTACCCTTGTTTGTTGAGGCTTGTTAAAAACTTAATAGTTTAATTGTAGGCACTTGAGAGCTTGAACTTGAAGGCTTGAAGACTTGAATGCTTAGAGACTTGATGTGCTTGAATAATTGATTGCTTGTATGCTTAGACACTTTAGTTCTTGAAGAGATATTAAATGCTTGTATGCTTGGATGGTTGAAGGGTGGAATTCACAAGAATATGATAAGATTTTATTATAACCTTGCCATACATGAAGATGAATTCCTATGAATCTAGAGAGATTTTAGTAGAATTTTGTTACTTTCAAAAGACCATGGATTGAGCTCTTCCAAATACTAGCTTTATAGGAAGCCATGAATCCTTGGGGGAAGGATTGTACTGCAATTGATAGGATTAGAGATGGTAATAATTGGAAATAGTATCAAGATGCCATTAATAGAGGAAGACTGACAATGACAAATCTTGGATTTGGTATTTCTAATAGGATCTATGAATTGGATCTTAGGGATCTAATCCATTAATGGTGGGTGGCTTGTAAGGCACCAGTAGTAAAATTTCTTAGTTTTGGTGTAGGACAATCAAAATCACTATAATAAAAAAGTGTTGGTGGTGATTTTAATATGGCACGTTTGCTGACATGAATGTTGGAGGTAAAATTTGGGCAAGAAAGGTCAAAAGTCAAAAATTGGAAAAAGTACTACCTGAGATGCAAAAGTGTTAGTGATTCTTTCAATCATGCCCAGGAGCTTTTGATTTTGGAGCAATAAATACCCTAAATTTAGGCATAAGGATAATTTATTAGTTGATTGATGAAGAGATTGGCAAACTTGAAGATTAACAATGTGCTCAAAATTGGGTGTCTACATCTTGTTATGTAGTAAGAACCTATGGTGCATATTTCAAGAGGATAAAGCAATTGTTCTTGGTGAAGAAACCCACCATCAAAGATAAGAAGAGGCTCTTGAATTTTTTTCCTTATTGAGTAAATCAAAGTTGCTTTTCAATATCAAAGAGGATATTTACCCTATCAAGGCATGGCCAAAATTGCATAAGCTTTTTTGAAAAGTAAATACTACTAAAGTAAGTTGCTTGGAATTGGAGACCTCCTCTTAAACTAGTTGAAATTGCTAATATTTAGGACTATATTATGATATTAAAGACATTAAAGGTAGATATTGCATCTTCTAGTGGCAAAAGAGAAATGATGCAAAATGCATGAAGATTATTCTTGCTAATCTATCTCCCTATTTTCAGATGTTCAACCTAATGGTTCATATGATTCCTATATTCATGGAATCTCAAAAGACTATTACAATTGATTAGTTTTTTCTCTCCTAGTTAATTTTTAGGTGGCAATATGAAACTAAGACTTTAAGGACATTGAAGACCACTTATGGATACTATAAGAGGGAGAGGCATGCGATGAATAATAACTTGCTAAAATTTCAAAGGATTGAGGCTGAGTTCCTGAAGATCAATGGATGCCTTCCTAATAATGAGGAATATTTTGAAGGATCCACCTCAACTACAAAGGCCTACTAGAGCATTAATTATGGGGGACAGATATTATTGTCATTAATATCTTATCTCCTTGGCCCTTTAGTTTAAATTATAGGGGGTGTTGAAAGTGTATTTTTATTCATGGCCAAGGATGACATTGTATGATGTAATATTAATATACTTAAGGGTAATCATTGTACAATGTATTAATTTATTATGATATTTTATTATATAATTCCTATGGATCATGGTTAACCTTGTTACAGTTAAAACCACTTTATAAGTTATAATTAACCTTAATCCATTTTGTTATGTTGGCTTAGGTTAAATTTTATTATGTAATCAGGGTTTTGCATTGGTATAAATACCCTTCTTCCACTCATTTAATTATTGAAGTCTTGTGAGTGTAATATATGGACTGTACAGTGATTATTTATCATTCATATGGGTGCCCCAAAACCTTTGTGTCTCTCTTTTATTTCTTTCATCCTTTTATGATTTATGTATAAGATTTAAATAGATGGATTGCTTATGTTTATTTTTGAAAAATATTATGAATTCCAAGAATTCAAAAGTTGGTGGAGCATGGAGAAATTTACCTAGATTATTGTCCAACTTTTGAAAAAATTGCTGACATAATGACTAAAACCTTAGGTAAAGAAAAAACTGTAAAATTTAGGGATAAACTTGGTAATGTATCCAAGTTAGTTATTAAGGGGATGTTAGAATAAATAGATATGATATGATTTATATTATTGTATTGTTTGTTACAACAACTTTTTAGGGATAAATTGTTAAGATTTATAGGGATAAGTTGTTGTAGAGATAAGCTGTTGATATTTATAGGGATAAGTTATTAATATTTATTGGGATAACTTGTTAGGATATTTAGAATTTATTTTTATCAACACCAATCATTTACTAGGTTGTAAATCATTATAAATTAGATTTTGTAAATACAAGTAGAGCATCCTATGTTACATTATTTTAATAATTAGAAGGGATAGTTTTATATTGTGACGATTTTAGTAAAAGTAAGGGTTGCAAGTGAATTTAGTTGGTGAGGAAGTGCAAGTCATTTTTTTGTGTGCATAAATTTTTTGGTTAAAGATGAAAAAAAATATATAAAAATATAGTTAGAACTACTACACAAGGCTCAACAAGATACAAAATTTTCCATAGTTATCCACACATCATAATAAACTTGGAAGTGTCTATCAAAAAAATAAGTCACTTTTTATTTTGTCCTTTACTGTCCAACTTTTGCATAATCTTAACATGTTGGACTTTGATTATTTTTTTGTCCCATAGCCTACAACATTTGCATATTATCAATAAGTTGGACTTTGACTATTACCAATTGTTATAGAAATTCATTGTCAGACTTATTAGTTATGACTTGGTTGTACTCTATAAGAAACACATGTATTCTTATAGCTTGTTGCAAATACGTTGAGTGCCTATACCACAAAACAATGATTTTAAATGTATATTTACCTCATAATTATTTCTTATCTCCTTCTATATATTTGTAGCCAAAGTATATTTCTATATATTATAGTTAGACTAAAGTCAAATAAATCCTATTAATTGAGAAATCATAACATCATGAAAATAATTGTAGCATATAACAAACCAAATATGATCAATAATCAACTACTTAAATGTTTCAAATAACTTTTCAAACGTAGAAACAAAACCCAAACATGCTTCCTTCCACTTAACTTCTCTATAGATTGGGCAATTCTTTAGACCTTGTTCTAAACTATCACAATGTGCTTGCATGAACAAAAAATGTGCTTAACTATTTTAGGTCTTCCACAACTAACACATGAAGGTCTAAAATACCAAATTTGGCTAGTAGAAGTTTGGTGGAAAGTTTTAGTTGTATTGTCCTATATGCGAATATGATTTACATGGATGTTCTAGACTTTCAAACCTATGCACTAAGAGCCCTCTAGATAGACTCAACAAAGTTAGTGTTCTACTTTTAGTTTAACTTGGATGTAACCCAAATCATAGAGACAAGGTGTCTATAAAGAGTCAACTAAGAGAATTCTAATTCTTATATTATTAAACCATATCTTGTCCTTAATCCTATTACAAACAAGTGTGGGGTATAATTTCACTTACACTTCCTCACCAACTAAATTTTGATGTACACATTTAAATGCATTGATACTCTTGAATAGGATTGGATGGATGAAGAACCTTGTGATAAAATATATTATTCATGAATGTGTTTAACCTTAGTCAAATGACTCGAAGGGGGTGAATAAAATAACCAATGATTATACTTAGTAAAAATGTTGGCTACAGTATTATGACAATTATTTTGAAGAAACATCAACTTGGTTAGGGATCTTTGGTACAAGTATGTGTGTCATCTTCTCTTCTTCTACTTTTTGAATGTGTCTAGCATATAGTTCCATATAGGAAAACCTTATGATATTTTCCCTCTATCATCTATCCCAGTGGAGGAATATCATCTTGTGACTCCCTTATATTTTATTGTTCATGAAACACAACAAAATAATATAGGAATACTTAAGGAAAAAAGTCTATCTTGACTAACAAAAAGCAAGTTGACATCAAAGTGGAGCTACTTATTGTTTATAATAGTCCTAAACAATCAATTGGAGGACAACTATAGTAATAATAGAGGAGGAAGCAAAGAAGTATAAAATGTGATATTAATAAATACTATGCTAATTAAGAAGGCTCTAAACTAATTAGGGCCTTTGAAATTATCCTTCCTAATGATGTGATTGATTTTTTTAGTCAACTTGGTTATATAATTTTAAATTATAAGAGGAATATATGTAGACCATAATTTTTATAAGTGTGATAGGATTACTTGGTAAAGTATGACTAGTTATTGTGCATTTGGGTAAAGGTTATGTATAATGTTTATTTGCCATAATTAAAAAAATCATATTTTAGTTTTTAGTCAAAAGGTTCCTCCCATTCTTAATATCCCATATGTGTTGAGTTCCTTACCTTAGCCTAGTCTTTCATTATTTTTTATAAGGTATAATAAATATATTAGGAATAGTCATATGATGTAAAATAATCAAGATAAATTTGAGAGATTTAGGATTTACCCACATACTAGTGTTGAAATTGACTTGTCCCAAACTTTGTCAAACATTCTACATCTTTTGGATCCTAGGTTTAGGCAAATGATTATTCTATATTGACCCCTATCAAAATGATAATGATCCATATACAAGCTTATGGATTGAGCATAAAAAAAAAGTTCTTCATTCATTCAATTAGAGCATTCGATTGTACAAATATATACAATATGATGTCTCTTGGTTTTTCAAGAGACTCTTGGTGCTTTAGAGACTAGCATATCTCTTTGTATTTTTCCTCTTGAAATATTACGTAAATAATATAATAGTTATCTAACATTCCCCCTTATTACATTATTTGGATTTTTAGGAATGCTCGACAACCATGTGTTCATTGAATTGGCTCTAGCTCTTAGCTTTGGCTTTTGCTCTTGGATGCTACTCCTAAAGTTTGAGTAGCATTTAGGGATAATGCTCCATTTTCATATTTGGGTGTTGTATTTGTTGTTGTCATCAATCTAGGACTACTATATTGAGCACTATATGGTCCCTACATAGTATATCCACATGAGGTAGGGTAGCCAACCACACTTTGTGTTATTTATGCATGAGGATAAATTATTGCTATTGGTCTAAAATTTACTTTTGAATACTGAGATATTGTATGTGTTATAAAATCCTTGGAAAAAATTAAATTCTAGAAGATATGCTAGATACCTTAATACATATATGAATGGAGGACGAGTTTAGCCCTATTGATATGGGTAAGGACTATGTTGTGGAAATGCAAAATAACCATTATAAGTAGACATTTCACCTTGAGAACCCACAAAGTGACTAGGTTAGTGTATGGTTCCCAATGATGCAAGATTGTACTTAGCTTACCTACCATAAATTGTTGATGTTGATTTCAAACCTTCCATCACTAAAATCATCAAGCCCAAATTTATTTCTTGCCATGCATTACTATGAGTACATGATTATGTGGAAGTAAGGTAAGTGGTGTATCAATTTTGGCATCTTTTATGGTATTAGTGATCAATTATAGAGTCTTATTTTGTTGTGATGGAGTACCTGCTACCGGTTCATCAACAACTTTTGAGACTTCTTCATGATATTCCTCATCTAAATTAACTCCTAGAACTTCTTTATTTAACTAAATGCTCATATCTGGAGATGTGACATCTTCAAACTCCTTAGAATATTTAGTGTTTTTCTTATTTCTAATCCTTCATCAAACACCACATTTCTACTTATACACACTTCTTGGTGACTGGATTTATTAGTCAATATCCTTTTGATACTTCATCATAGCGAAGAAATACGTAAGATAGGATCTTCATATTGAACTTGGTCCTCTTTTGATTTATCACTTGCATGTATGCTTTACTTACAAAAACTTTGAGATGCATAATTGAAGACTTCCTCCTAGACTAAAATTCTTTAGGTGTAACCCCTTGAAGTGCCTTTGTGGGTGCTTAATTTTGAAGATACACCATAATGGAGACAATTTCCGCCCAATACTATTGTTCTATATTGGCTTCTATGAGCATGCAGTGAACCACTTAAATTGATAACATATTTTTTCTCTTAGCAACCCCATTATGTTGTGGAGTGTTGGTAATAGTAAGCTATCACTTAATACTATTTTGTGTGAGAAACCTTGAAAAATTGTTGGATGTTCTTGAGATCATCTAAATTGAGTGGAAAAAACTATACCCACACCTTTTATGGGTATTCATTTACAAATAAAAAAAAGTACATGTATCCATAATCATTGGTTGGAATGGGTCCACATACATCAATAGGTATGACATCCAATGGTCCTTTAGCTCTATGAGTGTTGAGATCAAAAGGTACTTTATATTGTTTCCTTACTAAAAACCTGAGCATACTAGAAATATGGATGAGATATTGGGTAGACTTGTCACCATGTGATGCTTACTACACTAGAGTAAGTATCTATAACTCAGATGTCCATATCTCCTATGCCAAAGGGAGGTAGCATCTACCATGGCTACAAATAGTGCAAAATTAGGAGATGATATGACATCAAGTGCAAACAAGTCATTCTTATAGGATCCATTTGCTAAAAAATTACCATATTTTGTGACGAAACACGTATTTTTTCTATCTATAACTCAAAATTTAATCATGATAGCTCAATCTAGAATTTATGAAATAGATAACAAGTTGTTTACTAATCCCAATACACATAGTAAATTTTTAATTGCACATTTGCTATCAATAAAATTGAGAGGAAAATTTATATTCCTTTAACATGATAGATCTTATCATCAATAATGGTGATTGGTTTCCCATATTTGGCTTGTAAGGATTCTAACCATGTTTTGTTGAATCAATGTACAAAATATCATCCTTCGGTTTTATCATTTCCTTGGATATTAGTACCTTATGTGCTAGTTCAAGGTCTTGTTCAAAGTCAAATTTTGATTCTTCATGTGCAATATGCCCTTGTTGTTGTGTCTGCTTGGGACATGGTTTGGACTATGTCTTTTTCTTATTCAAAGATTTATATCAATAATATTTTGTATCATATCCTCAAATTTCATAGATATGACAATACCTCATTTTTTTGAGGTTGTTTCTATGATGATGATGATGATGAAGGACCCTTTTTTGGCTTATATATGGAAATGAGTGTATTGTTCATCAATTGATACCTCAACTAATTGGTTGCTTCTTACTATTGAAGCATATTCACTAATTCATCAAAGGATACCTTCCTATTTGATACTTGCAAAGAAGTCGTTAGCACTCAAAAAGAATATGGTAAGGTTGTAAGTATGATGAGTACTAAGAGATTATATTCTACTAATTATCCCATGGCATTCAATATTTCTTTCAACTCTACAACTCTAAGAAGAAATTCCTTAATGCTTCCTCCATATTGAACTCTCAGTATATGCAGTTGAGATTGAAGATGAAGAATTGTTGATTTGTTCTTCTCTTTGTAGATGGTAGAAAGTGTGCCTCATGCCTCTTTAGAAATTTTTTCTTCATAAATGTGCAGCTAAGTGACATCTATTATGGCAAGGATGATGATCATTAGAACTTTGGCATCTGCATCATCAAAATACTATTGAGCCTCTTTATCCTCTTCAGGCCTAGTAATTTCTTTGATGACAATGTCCCAGAGTTTCTCAACCACTAAGATGGTCCTCATCTTGGTATTCCATATTTAAAATTTTGGACCTTTGAGTAACTATAATTATGTAAGAAGTTTTTTTAATTTTTCAATGGTGAGGGTTCCTTATGACTCCCAAATGGCCTCTCTTTCAATATACCACTAGTACGATATACAAAATATTTCTATATATCTACCCTTCCTATATAATCGTTGGTACATGGAAAAAGCTAGTCCTCTTAATATATGTAGTCATATGTGAGAGATACCTTAATGTATGTGAAATATAATGATATGAGGTACCAAGGTAGTATAAAAAATGATTCACCCTATCAATGAAACCCACTTAAATAGAAATCCTTGTAAATGACAATAACTTCCCTATATACTAGAAATTTCTCAATTTCAAAATTTATATATGGTGATAATGACAAATAGGGTAGAAAATAGAGTGAAAGAATCACAAAAAATGATGTCCCTATGTCTCCCTAATTATTTAAAGGGTCAATACCTAGACATAATTATTAAAACTTTGTTAGGCTATAGACATAGTAGCTCAACATGACAAATTTACCTATAAATGAAAACTAGAGGTTTCACTTATACTTAATATTGCAAGGATGCTTAAGCATGTGTTTAATTCATATACAAAGTATGCAAATTTTGGAGCAAAGTGCTTAAAAATTTAAAGGTGTTGGTTACCACTGAAAATGCACTTTTTACAAAAAAAAATTACTCCTCCCTTAATTTTGCAAAATATTCACTATAGTTAATAATTTGATAATTTTTCCCAAAAATAAACTATAGGCATTTACAAAAATAAAGAAACCCTTACCCATTTTTTCCTTTTTAAACATATATGTTAAATAAAAAACCCTTTAAATAATATTTTAAAGAATATGCATAATAAACATGGAATTTTACTAGTAATAGATCTTTGTGTGGGAGAACAGGAGAATATATTCAACTAGAATGAGATAGCTAAGTGGTTTCACTCTCTTGCCCATTCTATCCTCTCATCAGTGTAGAACCTATGTCTTCATAGTTTGGCCTTGGACATATTTATTCCATGAGAGTAATGTGTGCCTTGTTATCTAGATGGAGATGATAGATACCTTGTACTTCCTATATGGAAATAACTACCACAAAAGGAATATAATTCCCACATGACTTCAACATGCTCTTGATACTACAAAATAGGTGGGGGATGAGCCTATTATGGATATATCAATTAGAGATAGTGTTAATATTGGAGGGTCATACATGGCTACTATACAAGCAAGTTATGGCAAGTAGTATTTTTGAAATGGCCATAGCCAAGAAATTTACCACCATAATTGCAACATAGGTTTCCAAATATTACATTCTTTCATCGGTCAATGACAATTTTCATCAGTTGATCTCAAAACCCATTCAAGATCATTCATGTGGGCATGGGCAAGGAGGAAAATGAAGAACCAACCATCATGGATGTGATATCCAATGGTAAATTTATGCAGGGAACATATCGTATGTTAGCATATTGATGGGAGAATATTGAGTTGAATCCATGTTAGAATATTAGAATGAAGAGCCACTATAGTCTGGGAGATCTATTCAATACAAACCCATTTCATAGCCATAATGTTAGGTATACAAGATAAATACTTAATAATATAATATTGTATTGTATGTTAGGTACCCAAAATAGGTACTTAATAATATAATATTGTATTGTATAGTTGAAATGAGCTATAAATAACCCAACTTTAGTGTATAGTTGGGATGAGCCATACATAAATTATATTGGCTAAAAATAACCCAAGATCTATCTATAGGAAATTATTATAATAATGGATGGGATAAGGATAGGGTTATGACTTCCCCCAAAATAACATGAGGATGGTTATAAAAAGGAATGGATATTTTCATTGTACACATGAATTGGAGATATAGCTTTCTTGTAATAGTATTGGCTCGTGAAGCCTAGATATAGTGTGGAGTGGCTTCCTTCCAATAAGGAGCATTGTACAATGTTGCCCTACCTCAAGGGTTTGATTTATATTTTGAATAAATTAGAGTAATTTGTATATTTCATATTATATGAGTTGTTATTGAATTAATTAATTTATTTTTTAGCATATCCGTGAATGCTTTTATATTCATTGAGCAATACAATTTTTAATATTTTTGCAATTTGGTACTAATTTCTATGGATGAGAAAGGAGGTTCTTAAAAATTGGTATCAAAGTAAAGGAATGGGTCCACCCCCTCCCTTGAATGAAAATTCCACAGTCTCTCCCAAAGATGAGCTAGATCTACTCCAAAAAAAAAATAAAAATAAAAATATGCAAGCTCTTGTTCAATCACTCAAACACAACCAACTAGATAGTCAAAGTTGACAATTCAAGTTTCACACCCTCTAAATATTTGAATTCATTAGGCACAAGAGATCATCATGTAAACTCTTAGACATGGTATTCAAACAACTCTTCACAATGTTCTCTACTAATATGTTTATAGAACCTCCTCCCTCTACTACAAATCATAGCAAGAAGGGAATTTTATCATTCTCAACAAGGCCTTTGTCCAATAGGAATTTATTTGAAAAAAGCTTGGAAATGAATTTTGGAGGATTATAATTCAAGGAATAGAGGGAAAGAAAAATAGATTAAATTTTTTTCCCACCATAACTTGCTTTGATACCAATGATGGATTGAGCAACAAAAAAAATTCTTCTTTCAATCAATCTGGCTATACAAATATATATATCTTGGTTTCTGAAGAGACATTTGGTGATTTAGAGACCAACATATCTCTTTGTATTTTTCCTCTTCAAATATTACATAAATAATGTATTAATTATCTAACACAAGCACCGAAATCATAGACCATAAAATAAGCAACATACTCTACTAGCACACCATGTAAAGAAACCTTGCCACAAGAACAACAAATATATTGAGGCATGGAGATACTAAAAATAATCAAATTCAAATGTTGCATGAGATGTCTATAACATAATTAGTTACTAAAAATTGTATACCATAAAAGTGACACAAGTTTGAGCTTTTAATTAAATAAAAATGGTTAGGAAAATCTACTCCCAGTTGGCCAACTTATTAGCAAGGGAATTACCTTCATAAATAATATGGACTAACTCAAATCTAATATTGGTCTTAACCATATGGTATTATTCTAGTAGGTAGAACAATTCCCCAATGGTTCACTAATTTCTTCTTAAACTCATTCACTATGATCTATGAGTCATCTTCCATAAGTAGTCATTAAAACCTTCTTATTTAACTATTTAGAATCCTATAATAATACTGAGTACCTTAGTATAATTTAATGTTTATGGATGAAATATTAATACAAATTCATATAAAACTCTTCCCTCATCATTTCAAAAGATACCTCCATATTCTATAGAGCCTAGGTTTCACCCATATGCCCCATCAATTTGATTTTTCCTTTATGAAGGGACCATTTTATCAAAATTTGCATAATTCTTTTTGTATTGATCTTGTTATCAGGTAGGAAGAAAATAAGAGGCTAGGTGGCTCCATATAGAGGTAATTTATCCTAATGAGTAGCTCACAGAATTCTTGCTACTAACCACTTTTTTATAACAATATCCAATCAGCTCAAAAATCTCCCTAGAGTCCACTTCTCCGCTTAGATTATTTTTTTGGCTCCCTTTATAATGACCAAGAGATTAAAAAGGGGCCTTGAATTTTTATTTTTTCTCTTGATCCACTAAATTATCCATTATAGCGTGCAACAAAACTACCATGTTTGGAGGACAAATCTACAACTTACCAAATTTGCTAATGAACCAAGCCCAAATGTAAAGGGACATTATGAAGTATTCTCCTCAATAGAGTTACATAAAATATACATAAAATGGCAAAGAAATCCCATTAATTGAAGCCTATAAAATGTTAACATTGCATATTATAGTTAACCAAAGCAAGGTAATAGCTTTGGGTAGGGACCTACAATTATAGACTCCTTTTAGAGGAAATATTTGCCTCACATTATCCTCAAATATTCATTTGTAACCACTAGCTCTGTAAGCACCATTATTTGCTCTCATTCAAATAAATTTATCTACTTTTAAAATTAAAATGACAAAGAATTAATTTAACCCAATTATATAAAATATTTACCCTAACATCATCAATACCAATACATGACTTGGGTCCTTTTAGCTTGGGAGACTTCCACAAACAAAATCAAGGAAGCAATAATCTACTAGTGTAATTTCCCAAGAAGATTAGATTTTTTCTTTCATAGCCCTTAGTTAAGAGTCTTAAACTAAATAATATTGTCTTATCCAATAATATTTCAAAAATGTAATTGATTGCTATCACCACCACCCATTTTAGATTAATAGAAATTGTGTGCCTATTGTGAAGCATAAAATTTAAAACTTTGAAACCTTGAGGTGTATTTGTTACAAAGAAGATACATACTGGGTCCATGTTGTCTAGATATTTACTTCTCAAAACTTAGCTCCCTAAAATATTTGACCAAAAAATGAAGAGCAAAAAAGTGCAGCAAAATCACAAGAAAAAAATTACAGCAACAAAAAGAGGCAACAATTTTTGTAGTTGTGCAGGACAATCTGAATTTGAGGGACCAAAACTGCTTAGAATTTTATGAAATTTTGGTAGTGAATTCTATAAAAAAAAAAAATTCCAACGATGTATGAAACACATAAAATGGAGTTGTAAAACAAAAGTAATGAGCTTTGAAAGTTGACTATAAGTTTCAGAAAAACAGGGACAACAAGCATGTATTTCATAAAATGAATGGAATAAAATGTTGTTTTGCATTCCAAATGAACTCTGAAGTATTATAAAGCTTTTTAAAAAATATTCTCCAGCTATGTTACACTATTGTACATTTACAAGAGAGAAAATGATTTTACAACACTTCATTTCACATTCTAGGAAGTCCAATAGTCATGGTGACTCTTCAAGGCCTATAAAAAATGTTGGGCTTCTTCAAATTTATGGAAGAACTTTTGGTTTTACCTTTTTCTTAGTTAGCATCAATATCCAACATAATCCCCCTTGATTCTGAGTGGTGAGACAAGTTTGTCTCTCAATCTTAAAAATTGTTCTTTATTGACACCTTTGGTAAATAGGTCTGCAAGTTGTTGTTTGGTGCTACAATATTTCAAATATACAACCTTATTTTCCACCATGTATCTTATGAAATGAACCTTAAAATAAATATGTTTAGTTTTACTATGATGGACTATATTTTTTACAATCTTGATTGCACTTGTGTTGTCACAAAAAATGTTGTTGGACTGTTTTGAACTTCATCAATCTCTTCAAATACTTTTCTCAACCAAAGTGCTTGTGGAATTGCTATAATAGTTGCAACATATTTTTCCTTTGTAGAATATAAAGTAACAATACTTTATTTCTTTTAGCTCCATGTTATCACTCTTGAACCAAGTGAAAAACAATTTCCAAAAGTTGATTTTCTATCATCCAAGCAACCTCCCTAATTTGAGTCACTGTATCCAACAAGCTCCATTTTGTTGTTAGCATCATAATGCATGTAAAATTCAAGGTTCCTTTGACATACCTCAATATTCTCTTGGCTACTCTCATGTGGTTTTGTGAAGGTTCATTCATGTACCTTAATACAAGTGAAACTACAAATGCAATATTAGGTCTTGTTGTAGTAAGGGACATTAAGCTCCCAACAATGCTTCTAAATAATTTTCATCAACTTTCTCTTCTCCATCATCTCTACATAACACTTCTCCATGTGCCATAGGTTTCCAAATTGGTTTAAAAATTTCCATTTCATATTTCTTCAACATATATTTTGCATATTTTTATTAACAAATTAAAATTTTACCATCACCTTGATGTAATTTCACACCAAGAAAATATTGCATTAGTCCTAGATATTTCATATCAAATTCCTTCATCATAGTATGCTTAAAATCATTCATCATCTTTGAAATACTTCCCATGTAGATAAAATATTCAATATATAGGCACACAAGAAGAATATATACTCTTGGGGTCCAACTTCTTTCTCACTTTATCATTCACATGTGCATATGCAAGATAATTAAAAACTCTCAAATGACTTACAATGGATTTTATGCCATACCATGCTTCATGTGGAGTGGGGTGCTCTTGTTGAGCATCTATTAAGAATGTACATTATTGTATCAACTACATAATACCAATACGAATTGCTTAAACCTTTTATCTTAAACATGCTTCTTGCCATTTCTACAATGGCTCTATTTTTTCTCTCAGCTATCCCATTTTGTTGTGGCGTATAGGAGATAGTGAGCTACCTCTTTATGCTATATTTTTTGTAAAAATAATTGAACTCATTTTAACAAAATTCTCCTCCATGGTATTTTCTCAAATACTTTGTTTTATATCCACTTTCATTCTCATCCAATGCTTTGAAAATCTTGAACATGAAAAAGCTTCATTCTTATGTTTCAAAAACTACACCCAACACTTCCTTGAAAATTCATCAATGAACGTGATAAAATATGAAGACTTACCCAAGCTTTGTTTTTGCATAGGTCCACAAATATCAGAATGTAAAATTTGGAGTAGGTATGAGGCATGCCATGCTTTTCCTTTTGGAAACTCCTTTCTCATGCATGCTTTCCAATCATACATGCTTCACACACACCAAAATTGTGCTTTCCAACCTTAGGTAGTCCATTTACCATGTCTTTTGAAGACAAAAATTCTAAAATTTTAAAATTCAAGTGTCCAAATATGAGATGCCAAATCCAATTCTTATCTTCAAGTGCCATGTGTGCCATGTTCATAGTCCATTTTCCTCTAAAATTCAAAGAAAACATTTGGTTATTTATCATAGGAACAATTATGACCATACAATTCCTATTATTCTTGTCATAAATGATACATTCATTGTTATCAAACACAACTTTATAGTTTATTTCTACAAGCTATCCAACACTCAACAAATTATTCTTCAAATTGGGAGCATAGTAAATATCATGATTTTTCTTTGTACCTTCTTTAGTGCCAACCTCCATGGTGCCTTTTGTAGCCACATCCAAAGCATTATTGTTCCCAAGAATGATCTTGGTCTTGAAATTCTTATTCACATCAACAAACAACTATTTCTTTCTAGTCATGTGGTTAGAACAACCAAAATCTAGATACCAAACTTCTTGACTAGTTTTTTTAGCCATGTCACTAGTCAAAAACAAATTACCTTGTGTAGCTTCATCCTCACATACATAGTGAGCTCTTCTATATCCATTTTTGGTCTTCACTCTACAATATCATGCAATGTGGCCCATTTTATGATAATTTTAGCATTCAACTCTTTTTTATCAACCCTCCCATGTCCTCTTGCAACAACAACATCTCTTATTCCTCTTCCTTCTCTACCTCTTGAGTAATTATGATTTCTTCCTCTTCTATGTGCTTGTTTACTTGTGCTTGGACCTGCTTCATCATTCTAAAAAAAATTCAATTTAGAATTATAAGAATTCTCCTCATTTTATTTACTAGTTTCTCTTAGTATTTCCTCATGTGACATAAGAGAACCGACTAGACAATTAAATTCAAGTGTACACAAATCTTGAGTCTTGTAAAAAATTATTGCAAAATGATTTTATTTAGGGGTAAGAGATATTAATACCTTATTCACAACTACCTCTTTATTTAAGGTCTTTCCAAGGGTGGCCATATTGTTCACCACATCCTTCATTCTAACACAATAATCATCTACACTTTTAGCCTCTTTCATCTACATATTCTCAAACTCTTTCTTCATGGTCCACAACTTTACCATTCTCACTTGGTCACTTCCTTGGTAATCCTCTTGAAGAGACTTCCAAGCCTCCTTGGTTGATGTAGTAGTAGCAATACATAGAAATAAACTCTTGTCAAGAGTAGACTGAATATGGTAGAGGGCTAATGAATTATTCTTCTTTATTTCCCTTTTTGTTGTCCTATCATTTCCTTGTAATGTGTTCCAATTAGGTGGTTTTTCAAAACCACTCTCTACTACCTCATAAATATTTTTTCCAATTAATAATGTTCTCATATTTATGCTCCAATAATCATAATCTTACTCGTTAAATTTTGGAATGGGTAATGAGTTGTTGAAGTTGGCCATTAGACTCAAGCAACAACAAATGAAGTTTTTATTCAATGAAATTGTCCAAGAACTTGATCAAATGTTAGACTTACCATGAAATCAAATTCACTCGAACCCAAAAACCAACCAAGATCTTATACCAAATGAAGTATTTAACTCAAAAACGAAGAGCAAAAAAGGTGCAACAAAATTGTAGCGAGAAAAAATTGCAGCAACAAAAAACACAACAATTTTTACAACACATGACAGTCTGAATTTGAGGGACCAAAACTAAGAATTTGATAAAATTTTGGTAGTGAATTCTAAAAAAAAAAAACTTTCCAATGGTGTATGACACATACAAAATAGAGCTATAATACAAAAGTTATGAGCTTTGAAAGTTGACTGTAGGTTTTAAAAAAAGAGGGACAACAAGCATGCATTTCATAAAATGAATGAAATAGAATGTTTTTTTGCATTACAAATGAACTCAAAAGTATTACAAAGATTTTTACACAATCTTATCCAACTATTTTACACTATTGTACATTTACAAGAGAGAAAAATGTTGTTACAACACTTTATTTCACATTCTACGAAGTCCAACAGTCATGGTGACTCTTCATGACCTGCAAAAAATTTTGGGCTTCTTCAAATTCATGGGAGAACTTTTGGTTTTATATTTTTCTTAGTTATAATCAATGCCCAACACTCCCAAGGATATATTGAATTCCTCTAAGTTTTTCAACCCCAAACCTCCTTTGGGTTTAGGGAGGAAAACCTCCCATCACCTTACCAAAGAAAAATTGTGAGCATTGCATTTCCATTTGATAATAAGGAGAAAAAAAAAAGAATAATTATTTTACAATACCTATAGGCACATACAAGATAAAGAATGAATACATTGACATTGCTTGTAAAACTGACTAGACTAGGAAAAACTTCCTTACAAAATTCAAGTACTTGCTCTTCCATAAGTTGAGGCATCTCAAAATATTCCCAATAAAGGTTCCCATAATTGATTCACCATATTTCCCTTAAAGAGGGAAATTCCAAGATATGTACTAGGGAAGGTTCGCAACTAGAACACCATATTTATCACTTTTGCATTATGCCTAACCAAACAAACATTAAACAAGATTTTTTTTTTCTCTAAGCTAATTTCCTATCCTGATATTATTTCAAAATGTTTCAAAAGATCCTTAAAATATATAGCCTTATAAAGGGATTCCTCACCCAAAATAAGGGTGTCATTAACAAATTGTAGATGTGTTAGAGGATCTAAATTGGAAGTGATCTTCAAGCTCTTGATTTCCTTTTAATCCCTTATATTTATTAATGATCTATGCAAATATTTATGTAAAATAATAAACAAATAATATAAAATTGGGTTCCCCTAACATAATTCCCTTGTCCCTCTTAAGAAGCCAAATGGTTAACCATTAACCAAAATAGAGAATCTTGGGGAATAAATACATTTATCAATCTAATAAGTCCATTTATATGAGAAACTTAGTCTAATTGTTTTTTTAGTAATAATTCATAGTCAAATATATTATAGGCCTTACTAATATCCAATTTTAGCATCATACCTTATTCCTTATTAGACGTGATAGAGTTAACTAGCTCATGGGAAATAATTGCTTTGTCAAGAATTTTTCTCTTTGCCATAAATCCCCCTTGAAGCTAAAACAATGCTTTAGTCTATTTTTAATTAAATTAGAAATAATATTGTGTACTATGCTACATAAGCAAAAAATTCTACAATTTATCACTATCTTACAATCATCCTTTTTAGAATAAGGGTGTAATGATTGCATTCAATTCATTTAGATTTTTTTCAAGTGCCTAATTTTTTTATTGTTTCCATCACATATTTGCTTAGCGTACTATAAAATACTTGGAGAAAAACTTGGAAAAACCATTTAGATCTAGGGCCTTATCATTATTTATAGCGAGGTTCATTGTTATTATCTTTTATTTTGAGAAAGGATTAAAAAAAAATCCTTTTTATCTTGATTAATTACTATTGGAATCACGTCTAAAATTTCTACTTGAGCCACTTCATCAACTTGCCCAATAAAGGGAAAAATCTAGAAGTACCACATTGCTTCTAATTTAATATCACGTGGAATATTGGATATGATCCATATCCTATGGTAAAATATTGAAATTTTTTGATATTCCTTCTTACCATAGTGGATTTAGGGAAAAATGAATGTTTATGTCCCCTTCTTTTAACTAATGTTTATTGGATTTCTACCTCTAGAAGATCTATTATTTAACAATCAAAACAATTAATTCCATTAAAAAATATTTCTCTGTATTAAATAAATAAAGAATCAATCCATTCATCTAGATTTTATCCTAAATCTCTTTCATTTTCTATTCTTTCTCCTACAAAGATCAAACATGTTGCAAAAATATTTGTGATTCTTTTCCTTTATATTTAATTTCACTCTCCATAATTTCTAATCCAATTTGTACATTGCAAAACCCTTAGGAACCCCTAGCTCAGTCCACCATTATTGCATTAGGGTTGAAAGTCATTCATATCTTAGACATATTTTTTCAAATTAAAATGGAAATTATTCTACATATTGGGAAAGGTTATAGGTCAAATTGATTAACATGTGATTAGATCCTATAACTTTTAAAATCTCTATTTCAAAAAGAAGCTCCTTTCATAAATAAGGGCCCTTCAATATGAAACAATCAAGCCTTTACACTATATAACCAAAATATTTCCTATGCCTAGACCAAGTGTATCTACCAAACTTTAGTATAGGGTCCCATAAACCCTATGAATTTACAAAATTCTAAAAATTCCCTTGAGATATTAGAGCTTGATGGTTAACCTCTATTCTCCCAATAATGTAAAATGGAGTTAATGTCCCCTCTTAGGAGGATATTACAATCTATAAATTGACTATTATAGGTAAAAATATCCTCTTAAAAATGGTATTTCAAGGTGTAAATAAGGGAATCATAAATATTTATGTAAATAAATTTCATATGTAAAGCTTTGTCTATGGCATCGATAGCATGACAAAATCTTGTACCCTCCAACTGTTATAGATTGACCTGAGCCTTATTCCAAATTATTCATAAACCCCTTGAAGCTCCTTCAATAAAAAATTTCATCTACGTGTATCCTCTTTCTATATTATGAATCACCTCTTTCCTATACAAATTAGATATTTTTGAACAAGGCAAATTTTGGTTTTAATAGAACTAACTACATTTTTCTCAGTTGTTTTTTTAGGGGCATTGAGGCCCTTGAGGTTCCATAAAAATACCCTCTCTATGCGGTTTGATCCCCTCACTTTTGCTAAAATAGGAGTGATTTTTATTTGTTTACCCTCATCAATATTACCTTGAATTTCTTTAGAAATTTTATGCCTTTATGGATCTCCTTTTCTTATTTTTGTTTGTTGTTTGGAGCCAAGTGTGTCAATTTTATCATTTTTGTAGCTTTGAACTATGATTCATTTGACATTAGGCTATTCTCCTTAGATTTTAGATATTCTTTGATAGTAAAAATGAGTGGACTTGGAAAATCCATAATTTATTATATTTATGGAATTACCTCAAAATTATTGTTCTCTATAATCTTTGTATTGATAGATTAAGGATCCACTGTCAATGGTATTATAGGAATGCATTTAAAATGGTTTAATCCCTCACCTTGGGGATATAAGACTTGTATTTGCTTATTAGGTATCCCTTGATGCAAAACATCACTAGGAGTTGAAGAGCACAAAACTACTCTTCATTTCTAATGTCTACATTTTGATCTACCCCATCCAAATTCAATCTGAGGCAAAGGATTGGAAGTGGAATAGTATCAATCAAAATTTCCAACCTTATGATAAAATTTGCACTAGGAAGGTAGATTCTCATTATCTACCATCTAATTTTACTATGTACCAAACCAATCTAGGATATTTTCCTTATACATGAGAACATTTAAATTCATTTATACACACACATGCATATGCCCCTATGATAAAATATATCTTCCCTCCCAAAAAAATAGTACTACCCAAGGTTTTTTAATATCACAAAGAGTGTCCTATCATAATTCCTTAGGCAAAGCAAGGTATACCCATGTTGGAGCTATAATATATTTCTCTTTTTGAGTTCCCAACAAACCCTTGGGCCTAGGGTCAAACAGAAAGACCTACATATCTAAAAATACATGGTCCATCCATTAAATCTTCTTAGCATAATTTTAGAGAGGAAGATACAAACTATAAAATACCCTTTTATCATAAGTGAAACCTTACAACTAGGATCAAAATACCAATGGTTTTGGGTCTATTACATAAGATCCTTCATAGACAACTAGGTCTAGTTGAAACATGCAATGGGATCCCTAATATTCAACAATTGTTTCCTCTTCTAAATTAGACTATCCAAAATTCTAATGTGAATAATATCTTCTATATTAAGTAAGAAACCAAATTTCTTACTCTAATCATCCTTTATAAACCTTCTTTATTAATTTGTATTTCTTAATTTATTATTTATAAAAACTAATAATAATAATATTTTTAATTTTTATTGTTAATTAAATTCTATAGGGGGTTGTTTAATTTTTATTTTTTATTTGTAACTAAATGAGAGTAGGGGTGGGGGAGTACTTACATAATACGTGGAGCATGCAGAGTGTAGATTAATGGTGGATGGATTAGTTTTTAAATATATATTTTAATTTGTTATATGGGATGAAAAGAGGTCCCACCCATATTACATCATGACAACAAAGTGCCATTACAACAACTTGGAAATTATGCATATATCACTTGGCAAGATTTGAATTTAGGTCTCCTCCTTAAAAGTTGAGAAATAAAACTAATTGAGCATAAACAGTTTGATAGTTTTTTAAAATTATTTATTTAAAATTAATATTTTTTTAAGAGAGGGGGAAGTGAATTAGGAGGGATGGGTTGGTGTATGTGTTTGTAAAGTGGAGTAAATTGGGAGGCAAAGGGAGGGTAAGTCAATATAGGAAGATGGTGAGGGTAGGCCAAGGGAACAAGAGTGAGTAAGTTAAGGGGAGGGGTAAGCATGTTAGGAAGCAAGTTGGGGGGTTGGGTGGGCCAACATATATTGGGGTTGGGTGAGGAATCAAAGAAATGATGACTTGTGGGTAGTCACAGTGGTTTCCACCAAAACCAAATTGTTGGACCATGGGATAAAGCTATATGTTAATATTCTATTGTGAATTAAGAGAAAAATGAGGGTAGGCTTAGAAATGTAGTGGGATATGATTCTACATGGTGGTTGAATCTAATTTTCAAGTGACTAGGATGAGCATAATTATAGGATACAAGTAGTGTGAGTTATTACAAGTGGATAGCATAAAAAAGGAAAGGTAAATTTAGACACTACAACTTATAGGATGGACACTTCTAGATAAAGTTTATTAGCTAATAGGTTGGATTGATGTTGCAACTGAATAGGTTAAACTTTATTCGAATGAGTGGCTCTTTGGATTATCAAGCTTTGATATATGTGGAGGTGGTTTGTAATCCTTTGCACCATGCTATGGATTTCTCCAATAGTAAAATAAGGAAAGTCTTCTACACTTAGAGTTCATTTTCTACCCTCCAAAATCATGTCGATTCTTCTTATCATAATTTTAAGTATTACTAGAATTGTTTATCTAAACAATCCCAATGCATATCTCTTTTAAGAAGGGGTTTGTTTAATAAGGGTTGTCCAAAAATAAAACCCATGGTTTTAAATTTGATAAATGAATTTGAATATTTGGATTCGACAAGCCTTATTAAAAATAGAAATTCTATTTCATAAGGTAGTTTAGTTCTCTAAATGTGTCTACTATTGGAAAATATTAGGTGTAATAAGGAAACACTAGTTGGTATCCCAATACTGAAAGTGTTGTACTAGTTTATTTATTGACTTTATGCACAATAGCAAATGTTTCATTGTATAATTTTATAGTAGCCTTGATGGTCAGTCTTGGTCTACAATCCACCTACTAGTGAGATGTGTTCCTTATACTACATAGTCAATATTGGATGGTTTAGGATTTCTCCCTCGCCAACCTCTAGAGGGCAAATTACTTGTTGCAAACAAAAAATAAAATAAATGGAGAAAGAAAAATGTGAGAAATGGAGAGTTATAAAGAGAAGGGATAGAAATATGGATTAAATGTAGATCATATTTGGCTAAAACTGCCATATACTATACAAAACACACTGCAACTAAACTACATATAGGGCCTAACAAATCAGTCACTAAGCAAAGCATTGTAGAATGTGAATTAAGGTTAGATAGTTCCCTCTACTATTCCAATTGTACCTAGAACCCTGAGCAAGCTTTTACAAAATAAAGTAAAACCACAAAATCAAATACTAAGCATCCCTAATATTCTAATAGCATGGAGTGATAATCCAAACAACTCGGGCCTAATAGAATAGACCACCCATTAATATTTTATAGAAATATCTAGAGCCTATAGAGCATCCATAAACAAATGATTTCCACAACACATTGGTAGAAAAGGTCAAACAACAAGTTGATACATTAAAATTGTAGAGAAAACTTGCATATTATACAACATGTAAACAATCAAATTGGCAACCCTCATACTGAGGAGAATTAAGCTATTTATAATTTTTACAATCCATGGAATCTAAACTTAATTATTACATAAATGACCTTTCCTAGGCTTGATACGTGTATGTATAGTCTAGTGTAGTCAAGGTTTCAAGTATAATAAACATGTTTGAGAAAAGTGGGTATCCTTTTCTTACTTTGTCTTAGCCAACTATCTTGATATTGTGGACAATCACACTCCTCAACAACCATGCATATTTAGTAGGTCCATGCCACTTGAGCATGCTTAAATTATTTCCACTATGCTTTATTGTTATCCCAATTTTCAAGCTTATAGGAATATTTATTCATGATTAGCAGGGGATGATGATACCATTGCAGGTTCCTAATACTAGTTGTCACTTTCTTATCCAATGAATTTGATCTGGATAACTGACGGGTGACCAGGTGGTCCTAGCTTCGAACACACATGATATCTATTGGAATGGAATTGCTAGGAAGTCTTTTGTCTTTATCATTATCTACTAAAGTCTTTGTACCATTGTCATAGTCTCATAGACCTAGCTAGGACTTTTGGTAGGCTTTTCTAGAATCATTTTGTATAAATAACGAACCATACCATCCGCAAACTACTCAAGACCCTTGCCATTGAGAGTTCTAGTCACTCTAGCTCCTAATATAGATAGAACTCTAAAGCATCTTAGTTGATGTTGGATTTAAAATTTCTTTGGCCACCCCTATTTCGATATTCAAAGTGGTTGGGCCTATTTGTCTTAGTCTAAATTTGGTAATATTAGTGACTTATAGAGCCTGATCATGTGCTTGGCCCCCAACATTAGCAATTCTTGGAAAAAATAATTCTCTACTAGCATTTGCATAACCTTGTTGATGTGGACCAAGTATTGGCCCACATTATTGGTGCCTCTCAAGGATTTTTTATTGCAAAAATGATAACCCAACTAGCTTTATCCAATGGGTAATAGAGTTGGAAGAAGTAAGAGGAATCAAAAGGAGAAAAAACATTTAGGGCTTAAATATATTTAATAGGGAAAGGGTATAAGTTTTTGGGTAAGGAGGAGTTTTATGAATTCAACAAGGGCTTTAAGATACATGGTGAAAGTAGCCCTTAGAAACCTCTAGGATTCTTTACAAAAGAAAGAGGAAGAAAAGAACTAGAATTGGTAGAGAATAATTGATACCTATCTTGGGAGTGGAACAACAAAATTGAACTACTAGAAGAATTGGAGTAGGTGCTTAGAGGAAAGGGAAACAAAATATGGAGGGAAAAAGAGGATAAATGTATAGGAAGGTGAATATGGGACAAATAAAATAGCTATACCTAAATAATAACACCTTTTGGAGAGTTGTATTCCTTATAATGATACTCTACAAATATTCCCATTCTTCAATCTCACTTTGTTTGTTGATCAAGAAATGTCTTTTAGCCCTTGGTCATTTTTGTTGATGCTTTGCTCCCTAATTTATTTCTAATTATACATTATTGATATCATGTGAGAGCTATCGAGTTTTTTTCATTCATGCTGAACTATTTCCTTTGCCCAACTTGGTATATTTTCTCTCTTTTATTCTAGGTGAAGAAGTTAGGAAATTACATATGCCAAAATATTTTATGCCATAATTGAGGAGGTCTATTCAATATGCAAAATTTAAGAGAACTTGAAACATGTGGTATTCATGTGTTTTCATTGACTATAATATCCTTTGGATGATTCTTGCAATTTCCACAAATTTAAGGGAAACCTTTGTTCGGTCAAGCAGGCTCTGACAAGCTTACCGATATCTCAAAATTTTCCTCGTATTTTCTCTCTTTTGTTCTTAGGCTTCACTTTTTTGCCTTATTATTGTTCTTATATTAAGACAACAACATGATATATGATGAGATGTAAATCAAATTACTAAAATAGTGTGGCTATCTATTGGTGTACCTCTTGGGTTAAGATATGTGCCTACAATTGCAAGTTGGATGCAAACCTTACAAATGGAGGATCCCTTTTAGGTAACATTGAGATGGTTATTTTGTTCTTAAATATGACAAGATCTACTTTAGCTACCACCAAGAAGGCTAAGATTAATCATTCTTCCAATCTAGTGGTTTTGTTGATCCTCATAGCACAAGGTTTTTTAGGTCTGCTTGTAATTTTTATTTTGTTAGAGAATATCATATTAAATGTACCACCTTGGTACATTATTGTAAATATTAGATTAGGGTTGTGTCCTATATTAGTGAGTGAGTTAATATTTTATGTAATGTAATAATGTGTAGGAAATACACAAGTGTCATGTAAATATGTGTGCAAGTGTTATGAGTGTAGATGTGCACAAGTATCTAATATGTAAGTGTGCACATGTGTCCTTAGAATAGGAAAATGAAGAGTTATTAAGAAGAGTGAAGGTCAAGAGTGCAACATATGAAGAGTCACATACAACTATATATTTATAACTAAGCATTGCAATGATATGAAGGTGAATCGAACATACAAAGCTTTATGCTTACATTAGTAGACCTTTATTCAAAAGCATTTTCACTATTTTTCATGTGCAATATTGTGAGCATATTTATGCGAGTATTCTTATGAGTTATTCAATTTGTTATTACATTATGAGATATTATTTGGTTCATTATATTGCAACTTCATTATATTAAATCTTGTGATTATTTTTATGTGATGATTTATATTAAGTATTAGAGTATCAAAAGCTAATAGTGGTATCAAATCTATAGCAAGGTTGCTTGCACAAGATTTAAAAGTTACAAAAGTTTAAGGATATTACCACTGGGTAAGAAAAATAGTGAAGTTAAGGATATTATCACTAGGTATAAAAAATAGTGAAGATAATTATTTCCACTAGGTTGAAGAAAAACCATTAAAGCCAAGGATATTTCCATTGGATTGAAGAACAACCAATGAAGACTAGGAAATCAATTTGAAGATAGTTGATTATTTAGGGAATTGATAAACCTAATATTGATAAAAGAGATTGAAGGGATAAACCATCAAGTTTAGAGTTATTTGATAGGTCCAATCAAGTAGTTGTTGTCATATAATTTGTATCTACATTTGGTAATGTTGAAGTAGTTGTCCATATTAAATTTATGGGGCATAATACATTTGGTATTGAGGAGGACCCATGTATCCTTGTTGTTGATGAGATAAACCATTTATTGGTTTGAAATTGCTTATTATTTTCATGGGACTATAAGTCATTAATAAATAAATTTTTAATTTATATTTTAAATCAGTGTCATGTTAGGAGGTATTTGATATTGAGATATAGGATTTGAAAACATAGGTTGATTAGGTATTGTTTGGTGATTTGGAAGGCCCCATAACGACTAGTGGAATGGTTGGTTAAATGGTGGTAGTTGTTGATATTGCATATGAATGTCACCTAGAGGAAATTAAGTTGCTCCTAGAGTCATCTAGGCTCCTGATGATTCCAAGGGGTTTGCCAATTTTCTATCACACTTTGATTTGGTTGTCAATTTGGTGGTGTTTGTCCCAACTGACCTTGTATGGTGTTAGTATTTAATAAGATTTGTAAATTTTGTTATGAATTAAGGTTTGAAAAACCCTAAAAACTATGATTCCTATATGGATTTTGCATCATTTATTGGGATGAACCCTTGGTGGTTGATATAAGGTACAATGAGAGATAGAATGTTGGCTTGACCTAGCTTGTGATTGACTTATGTTAGTATTTTGGATAGAGCTAGTTTTTTTCCTTAATGTGGTTAATAAATTGGTGGGCTTGTTAATAAGCTAGATGGGGTTGATATCATTATACTCCTATTTAATTAAGATATTATGGAATTAGATCTAGAAAATTAGGAATTATTGGAATTAGGTAAAGCTTACAACATTTGAGACATGCTATATAAGGGTTTTGAAACCCTGTTAGGAACAATGGGTGAAGTAGGATCCCATGCCTGATAAACACGAGGTATATTGTGGTCATATATATATATATAACAGGTTTAAAAACTAGGGGTACATCAGGGGCCACCCACCCCATGAATTGAACTTGGGTATATGCTAGGAGAGCCCAATGCCTTTTACCATTGTGGTGTCCTTGTCGATATGAGTGTGGTTATGTATTAGAAGGTTGTTATGGAAACTTATTTCTTTCATCTAATATGATTGTGGGGGTGTAAGACATTGATCTAGGCTAGTAGGGTTTTCCATTCTTATTTCTATGTAGTTGAAATAATTTTTTCTGAATCCTTGATCCAAACTATCATAGTAGTTTCCTTTATTTTGTATTCAATTAGTATCACTTATTAAAACATTTTGCCCTTGTCACATGACCTAAATATTATAATCATAAGAAAAATAACCCAATTATATTGGTTGGTAGCAAATGGTTGATGTATTTGACAAGAAAAACCACCTAAAAATAGGTGAGATTAATGAAAATTTCAAAATCAAGAGAAAACAATAATTGCTAACTTGATAGATAGTTGGACCAAGAACTTAGTGTATGGTGAATATTTATGGGAATGGGTTATGTCACTTACTTGTAATCTGATTTGAGAAACCCCTAGCTTGTGCAGTGAATAAATGAACCAATGTCTTAAGAAATCAATGAATCTTCTCAAGTGAGTGACACAATGAAAACACAAGCTAATATGACAAATTACAAATTTGGACAATGAATTAGAAAGATGGATACTTGAGTAAATTTTATTTTTAATGAATGAGCTAATGGAATTCACTCAAAAGATCAATGAATGGTCAATTAATCAATGAATTGCTAGGAAATAGGCTTCAAGAAAATTTAAGTCTTAATAAGTTTTCTTGAGAAATAGGTCTACAAATTGGAAAATTTCTTATACAGAGTTATGATTTTAAGATTAATTAACATATTTGGATAGTTTTCTAAGTATTATCATTAAAAAAGTCACCATTTGCACTTGAATTAGGAAATTCTACAACTATGTAAGTTTTGGGATCAAGTGTAAAATTATTAGATCTGAGATAATTATGCACAAATTTTATGGAATTTTTCTTGGTTTTATTAGGCTTAAGGTCCTTAATAAATCCTTTTTGGATATAGAAAAAATTATATCAAATTGGTGTAAATTTAGAAACAAAATATGAAGGAATTAATGTGTTTGTCCCACCATGTATGTCAAAAGAGAACTATTAATTTGCAAGATTGACTAGTTTGAATCATACCCGTGACCCATAGCGAAAACCTTAAAAAAGTGGAGGTCTAAGTCCTCTTGACATCTAGATTTGGGTAGATAATCACTAAACTATATTAATATAAACTAAGCTAGGTGCATGAAAAAGTAAATTGATGGTGTGGATGCAAGGAATCAAAGAAAAGTGCAAGAAAGTAGACACAACCGAGATTATAGCAAAGCTAATGTGCAATTATTTGAGATATAAATATGCAATTGAATAATGACAGTATAATTTTCATTTATTTAGCATGCAAATCATTGGAAAATAGGACTAACAAAATATGATAAGGTAGTGCCATGAACACCATTTACTCATGCACCACGAGGTAAAAAAGAGAGATGTAGTTGGAACACAGGTACCACACAGTTTTTTATTAATCATAAAATCAAAATTATAATCACAAACTATAGCTCTTGTTTTTATCAACCTAGACAAAAGATATAGCAAATGAGGTCATGGCTCCTCTTTATAGGAGGGGATTAACACTTATTTTCCTCTAAGTAGAAAAATTTTATATTAGTATTTATAGCAAAAAATAAATACATCACTTTTAGGTCATTTTACCCTATAGATTTGCTTATTGGTTAATGGATCACTGGTCAGCCAATGGATCATCACTTAATGGATCATATCTTGGTCAATGAATTTATAGTCAATTCGATGAATCAGAGTTTTCTAGACAGATAATTTTAGGTCCCCTAATTTTATCACTACCTAATGTTTGAAAAATTGGTAGAGGCTTGGGTTTCCAAGTCCTATAAAATTTAGACTCGTGCCTCTCCTTACTAAGATTTTCTATCTCCCTTACTACACCTTTTGTTTGGCTATCAATTTAGAAAGTTAACATTAAATAAAAAGCCTAATACTACAACTATGATTTGATTTATTTAACCTTATGGAAATTGGTTAAACCATTGTTATGGTTGAACTTCATTGAACCTCTTTAATGGATAATGTGTATAAGAAAATATTTATTAACTTAAAATTAACTTCTATCTTATGTCATGTTGACAAGGGTTATGTAATTATTATTGTTGAGGAAAATGGAGAAGATACTGAGAAGGGCCTCTTCATGATGCTTTCCACTCTCCTCCTCACTTCAAGGATAGGGGTAGTTTATGATATTGGAGCTTAGTGTTTCATGGATTTATTGGAGAACACATATGTTTCTCCTAAGATAATTTTTTAACTAATATTAACCCTAATCTAGCCCTAATGCAACATACAAATACAACAACAAGGCCTAAAACTAAAATACTTTTGCTTTTGATTTTTTGATGCTAAATTAAATAGTGATTTTACTTTTGAAGGCAAGGGTACAAGAAGAATGTAGTAACAAAATATTATATGTAGCTATATGGAATTTCAATTCAATGTGAAAGCTTGAAGATTTAGTTGGTCCCCTAGATGATTAAAGACTAAACTAGTTTCTTCTTTTTATTTTGCTTATTTTATTAAATAGGTAGAAAAATTAAATTATTTTGACACGTATAAAATAGAACTAAGTCCTAAATATCAAAATGAAATAGGTCTGAAATAAGAAAACTTGTTTCTACCATAGAGGCAGAAGCGCTACAATTGCTTTTTTTAGAAGCAATACCGGTGTTTTTGACTTCCTACAAAATAGATAAAAAAAATGGGATTAGTAGCAAAGGGGCCTACCTGAGCTAGATGAGAATGTTAGACTCCCTTGGCCAACATCAAAAATTTATTCAAATAGATTTGAAAAATGATATAAATGGCAAGTGTATGTATTAAATAGCTAGTGGAGAAAATTCCATAGGGTCATTGACAACACCATTGGTGTTTTTGCCTAATATACAATGCTTTTTCTCTATGTATTTATGTAAAACCAAAGAGCAATAATATCACTAGTCTTGCAATTCAAAAATATTTCCACTTGAGAGAGTAGTAAAGCTAGATAAAATATTAGATGCTTTAATGATGAATGCCTCTGACTTAGGAGTACATAGACCTACTAAATGATAAAGAAAATAAATATTTCTTGCTCAAAGTAAAGTCTAAATGACAAAATAAGACACCAAACTAGATACAAGTGAGATATGAAAAGCTAACTATTATGCAACAAGATTAAATCTTAAAGCCATAAAGCAAAGAAAGTGTCAAAAATAAGTAGGGGAATGAGCACAACCCAACATTCTAAGGTTATTTCCCCTTGATTGTGGAAGATTGATTAAAGCTTATTTATTTTCTTATGGATACTTGAGAAATCAAGCTTGGAGGATTGAATGCTTGTATATTTGATTGATTGAAGAGAGCTTGAATGCATGGATAATTTCAAAGATGAAGGATTGAATGCTTGAAGGATGGCCTTTAAAAGATTGTGGCAAGATGTTAGCATAACCTTGCCATGCTTGAATATGAATTCCTATAAATCTAGATGGATTTTGGTATAATTTTATAGCTTTCAAAATACCATATGGATTGGGCACCCTAAGTTCTAGCTTTATAGGAAGCCATGGATCCTTGGGATAAGGATTAAATTGAATATGATAGAATTGGAGATGGTATAAATTTGAAATAGTATTAATATGTTATTAATGGGGAAGATTAAAAATGAAAAAGCATGGATTTGGGACTTTTTTTGGGACCTATAAATCATATCTTAGGGAATTGATCCACTAATGATGGATGACGTGGAAGGTACCAGTAGTCAAATTTCTTGGTTTTGACATATGATAATAAAAAGTATTGGTGGAAAAAAGCATTAGCTACACTTTTGAGATGGCACTTTCACTAATATGACTATCAAAGGTCAAAAAGTTAAAATTGGTAAAAGCATTGCCTAAGGCAAGAAAGCACTAGAAATGATTTCACTCATGCCTTGGTGCTTTCATTTCTAGAGAACTAACAACTTCAAATTTGGGCACAAGGATAATTGATTTAATTTGGATAATTGATGAAGAGATTGATAAAATTGAAGATTAACAATGCACTCAAAATTGGGTGTCTACATTTGCCTCTTTTTGATGTATTTATCGCATAAAAATTTGATATAGATGCGCCCAATTTTGAGATATAAATTTCTACTATTACTTATGGTTAGTGATGCAAGATGATTGATGCTTTTATTGTTTGCATCAAATTCATATTAAATTTTATATTTTGGTTAACATTAAATGTTGTCATGCCTTGGTGTACCCCATCACATTTCATATGGAAAATCAAGTTGGACCAAGAAAACTCGATTATGATCCACGCTCATGTAATTATGAGAAATTTAGGACAAAGAATAAAAAATGAATAGGAAGGATAAGAGGGGGTAAAATGGATAGGGGTAAAAATGAATTTATTTTCATAAAAGAGAGGAGAATATTGGAGATCTAGAAACTTGAGAGCAATGAAATTTTTATGGATCAGCATGTACACCCATTGCATCAAGTTGACTGAGTGAAAGAACCTATGGTAGGAGGATAAAAAGTTTTAATACTGGCAAGTATCAAAATTTTACCCTCTAGTACATATATGGCCTTGAAAATTAAGCTCGGGAGAATAGGTAGTGCTTTTACATAGTGTTGGAACTATCATGCAATGCTTTTACCAAGTGGTAGTGTTATCATAGCTCAAGCAGTGTATTCACTAACTAGTGGTGATTTTTCCATCAATGGTGCTTTTATATCATGTTGACACTTCTATGTTGCTATCATTTATTATAAATTTAGACTTTTGATTTTTTTTTTTAATTTAAAGGCTAATAAAGCTTTTTGGTTTTGCTTGTATGTAGGAGAAATTTTAGACACTAAATTATAAGAAGTTATGGCCACATGCATTGGAGACTATTCAAGGTCTCCTCAAGTTTATGGGCCACTCACTTTGGTGGTAGTAGGGTTGTATCATGTGGACCTAATATCAAATATGGATTTTAACAAGATACTATTATCAACATTAGCAGAGAGATGATATTTTGAGACAAATACCTTCTTACTACCAATGGACAAGATGATATTCACTCTAGAGAATGCATGATGGTTCCTAAGGATATCCATCAAGGGGATAGAAGTCACCTAGAGTAGGACCCGCATAGGTTCCTAGAAAGGGTGATCACGGATTCAAAATTTTTGATGGTATGGTTTGGCATTGATATTGATATCACGTATATAGGGGCTACCTAGATAGATATACCATGCTCCTATATGCTTTGGTATTTATAGTAATCATTAGGAACATGAGTACTAGAGTGGTCCCATAGGTGTAAGGAGAGGTCATGGAAGCTATGCATGATGATCAAATGGATTTTTCTTGGAGTCTTATAATACTATCATGTATGTACCAATCATTGCATAGGATTACATATAAAAGGGATAGGAGCTTGAGAAAGTGCATTATACTTTAGGTGTAGGCATAGAATCGAATTGCTATTTTAAGATTGCATGGATTACTAGGGTAGGTTTGGGGTTGGGAGGTACTGATGGCTTATAGGTGGGATTATAATTTTGAGGGTAGATAGAGCAGGCCCAACAAGGGCATGCTAGGAGTGGCCAAAAAGGCTATAGATGAGCTATAGCAAACATAGATCATCTAAATACTTTATAGGCATCATATAGGTTATCATGATGATGCTTACCATCTAGCTCACATCAAGAAAGTTATATGGTTAGTGGGACCATTGGGTAGACCAAGAGCTTCATGGTTTTATTGAGTGGTTCACTAATTCAATGCAAGGTAGGAGCATCAATAGGACCAATACTGTATTAAATGTTGATATGTGATAGGGGATTTAGTGGACCACAAAACCCAAATTTCTTTATAGAGGTATACTTGGATGATTTGATCATTCTATATTCTAGACACAAAAACATTGGTGTTATCTAGGACTACTAAAGGTGGTACCAGACCATCCTATTGAGAAGAGATATATTCTCAATGGCACATCCTATGGAGTAGTGATATAGGCCAATCAAGATGAGACAAATAGTTTTGATGCTGATGAGATAGAGGTACTCTTAGGGATAGGTAACAATAATAGTAAGATCCTAATACTTGATCTATAAATTATCATAATCGATAAGGTAGGATTGAGTGTATCACTTTAATTTTTAGTCAAGGAAGATAAAGATACCTTGGCTAGATAGGTGGAGATATTATAAATAACTCTAGTGACTTAGATGGCAGAGAGAGAACAATTTATGGAATAGGTTGTGGTGATGTGGAGGGGTCCAGGTGGTGTAAGCTTTATTGCATGATATGGCATAAATCCAATGGGACTTACAGGATGCGAGTGTACAAGTAGCACATTGCATAGTAATCTACCTTCTAGTTTTCTTAGTAGATCGGCACCTACCATAAACTGAGAGGATGTGATCATGGACTCACTCGAGGTCTATGACATGCTAATCATAGTGTTCAATTAGGATGCTACCACATATAGAAAGGGGATGAGGAGGCCAATCATAGTGCTCAATTAGTATGCTACTACCTATAGAAGAGGGAGGAGGAGTTGCAAAATCATTAGACATAGACCCCTAGATCTAGACATTGGAGCTAATTATTCTATGATTTTGAGGGATGTTTGATTATATTTTATGATGTTTTTGATTGCATATTAACATTATATTTTATTAACATTATATTATATTTTATGATGTTTTTGATTGTATATTAACATTATATGATGTATATACTTTGAGTGATTAATACATATTGCTTTCTTTATGGGTTCAAATTGTGTTATGAGTTATTATGACATAATGTGTTTAAAATTAATGTTTAGTGTTTAGTTAATGGTTTTATTATATGATTATAATTGGATAATTTATTATTTAATGTGATTTAAAATTTTGTAAATGTGATTATGGTTAATTGTGTCATTATTTAATAATGAATGATGAATTAAATGGTTATGAAGTGAAAATAATTGAGAATGATTAGATGCACTAAGAATAGGATAGTTATATATGTATGATATGCCCAAGGGGGCACTACTATAGTACAAATATTTACAACTATGTATAAAGACACACACATATGTACAATTATATATACACGCTTAGAGATTTGATTGATGGGACTTTAGTAAACTTTACTTAGAGTTCTTCTAGTTATCTTTAAGATTTTACCAAGGGGACATTGGTTATATTTGCCTTGAGTTCTAGTTATCTTTCAAATTTTCCTAGGGAGAATTTGGTTAGCTTTGCATGTAGGTCTTTTGGTTAGCTTACTATAGTACAAAGATATGTACAAACATAAAAGATAAAAAATTTTCTTTAAAAAAATTCTAATGAAATTCTGCATTTCCCATAGGAATTTTCATTTAGCTTTATCATAGGACTCTTGATTTAGCTTATATATTTTCCTTTACACAAATGCATAAAGGGTTTTTTTTTGGATTGATTTACTTCGTAAAGAAATTTCTTAGAGTAAATATGAGTGATTAGTGTGGTGATAAATAATTCCACCAATTAGGAGAACAAATTCATTATTCACATATTATCCCATGCGTGGTATGTATAGGAGACAAGATATGATTGATCTTGTTATCATCACCTACAAACCTCATAGTATTCATCATGCAATAAATGAATGATGAGATAGAAGAATTTAATTTGATTAAATTTGCTATCAGAACCTACAAACCTTGTAGTATTCATCATGTGGCAAGAGATTAATATTTTTGAAGAATTCATAAAGATAATGTTTAAGGTAAACTGGATTGAAATAGATTTATGCTATGCAAACCCTGATTTGATTCACAAAGATGGAACTAGGAGGATCTACTCATATCATTTGCCTAGTAAATAAAAATAAACTATCCTAACCAGTATTGTTATTTACATGTCATCATGGATCCTCAAATTGATATGCAATAGGTAATCCAAATAAATATAGGCATGTGCATGAAGGCAGATATAAAGTAAAGTAAGATGGAAGCAAACAATGTCAATTAGTTGACAGTAAACAATAAAAATCACATGTAATATCTTCTATTATACATTATATTTTTGGTTCTTTAAGTTCTTTGTCATAAAGCATGATGAGGTGGTAAACACCTAAACCACACTTCATGGTTATGATGTATGGACCTAGCCAATCGAGCTCAAAATTTTCTTTGAGATGAGTTTTGGTATTGGTCTTCTTTTGATTCTCCTTGAGAACAAGATCACCAACTTCAAAGGAACAAGAGTGTATATTTTTTATATAGTCAAATTTAAGCCTCTATTGGTAGACCCATAGGTTTTCTACAACATGGATCCACTTTTTGTTAAGTAGTTCCAACTAGCTAAGATGAGTAAGATGATATTTATCTCTAACAGAGGATTCCTATGATAAAATATGCAAGGATGGCACCTCTATCTCAAAGGGAAATATAGCTTCAGTTCCATAAACTAAAGTGTAGGGCATCACAAAAGTGGGAGTTTAAACACTAGTGCAATAATCCCATAAGGTTGGATATAGCTAGAGATGTCTATCTCAACTAGTTTTACTGATAATATTATTGAGGATCTTAACAAGAGTCTTGTTAGAAACTTTAGCTTGGTCATTACCCTGAGGATAGTAAGATAGACCATTTGTACTAAATATTATATTTAGCATAATTTTTTTGAATATCTTTGTTCTTGAAGGGTATTTCATCATTAGATACCAGCATAGAAGAGATGTCATAATGGCTAAGGGTCTGATTAAGGATAAACTTGGAGACGTGAACTCTAGTGGATGATGCTAAAGGACATGGTTTTGACCCATTTAGTGAAGTAATTAGTAGTCATGATGATGAACTTGTGTCTACTAGACGACATTGGATTGATCTTCCCAATGATGTCTAATCCCAAACAAAAAAAAAACTAGGGATAAATTAAGGGTTGAAGAGTTTGGGATGGGGTGTGGACAATATTTTCATACTTCTAAAGCTCATCACACCTTTTGACATAGTCACAAGAGTCATTTTCCATGGAAGGTCAATAATAACACATCCATAGGATTTTATTGGTTATGGAAACATTACTAAAGTGACCACCACATGATCCATTATGGGATTCTTTGACAACTGCTTGGGCATTGCATGAGGCCAAGAATATAAGAAAAATATCTTCAAGGATGTAGTGGTATATAATATTTTCAATGATGACATACCTATAGGATTTTTACTTGAGGTTCTTGGACTCATTGTGATTAAAACTATTAGGCAATGTGCCATCCCTAAGGAAAGCAAAGATATCCTTGTACCAAGGATTAGGAGAAGATACTTCTATGGAAAATAATCCTAGAAGAAGTTGGATAGACTCCAAGATTCAAGGTTCTCTAATTTCCATATGAAAATCATAACATATTTGTCATTAATCTCTAAGGGGATAAGGGATACATCCAAGTCCCTAGCATTGGCATGGAAATTACTAGACCTAGGGAGAGCTTTAGGTGATCTTGTTATAAGAATCCATGATTTTATCAAAAATATCTTTGTATGGCTTAAGTTTTTTTATCTTTCATTTCTTAAACACCATTTATTTGACTGACTACAAGTTGGGAATATCTAAAGACAAAGTGTATTCTAACTTGAAGGGCTAATGATGCATGTAACCCTAGGATAAGGGATTAATACTCAATGGTATTGTTGGTATAGGAAAAATTAAGCTTAAAGGATAAAGGGATAAGTTTCTATTAAGGGGTGACCAATATGACTCCTATTCTTGCTCCTTTGACACATCATGCACCATCAAAATATAGAGTTCAAGAGTCTTTTGTTCTACTTATCAAGTAAAATTTGACTCATTGGGAAGGTCTACTATTGAGGGATGGATAGCTTCTAAAGGTTTTTATTTTAGTTGATAAAAAATAAACTATATTTTATAAATTTTGGCTGATAAAATCAAGATTGAATTTTCTAAGCATGATTATTCACTTAGTGTTTCATATTGAGAGGTGGACATGAGATAACATAAGGGATAAACCTTTGTAATGATAAAGGTTTTATGGATGATCATGTAGTGTCAAAGCTTCTAGAAATAAAATAGTATGACTAGACAAAGCTTCTATAAAGGGATATAGTAGACTTCATAATTGGCCAAAGACCTATTGATATAGCAGATGTATCACTCTCTATGTTAGCCATGGTATTGCACCAACATATCTCATAAGGCATATTCTATTGTTGTTATGTATAAAATCAAGTGTTCATAGGGATTCAAAGGAACAAGGACAAGAGGAGATAAAATGTGGGATTTGAGAGCATCAAAGGCTGCTAAACTATCAACATCCCATTTGAAGACCACATCCTTCCTTAAATGCTTGGTGAAAGGTTGACACTTGTTGGCTAGCTAGGATATGATTGTCCGAATGGCTTGGATTTTACCTTGGATATCTTTAATTTGGGTTATATTTTGAGGAGGTGGTATATTGACAATAGCCAAAATCTTGTATGGATCAACTTTGATATCGCATCAAGGTACGATAAGTCCTAGTAGTTTTCCTAATGTAACCCCAAAGATGTATTTATAAGGCTTTAGGCATATCTTGTAATCTCATGGCTTCTCAAATATACAACTTAGGTCTTGACATGATCTTCTTGATTTAAGGACCAACTAAGAAGACCATCTATATAATTCTCCATGATATCATGCATCATATTGTGAAAGATGTATGTTATGGATATCTAGTAGGTAGATCCTACATTTTTCAATCCAGAAGGTATGACTTGATAGCAAAATATTCCCTATGGGGTGGTGAAAGTTATTTTGACTTGGTCCTTGGTAGAAATTTTGATCTAATTATAGCCTAAGAATCCATCCATTAAAGATAGCATTTCACATCCTATCACAAAATTGATGACCATGTCAATATTGAGAAGAGAGAAGTCATCCTTGGGATATACCTTGTTGATGTCAAGTAGGTGCACACTCTAACACTAAATATTTTCTTGGTAATAAGAACAATGTTAGAGATATAATTGAACTAGTCAATGTATTTGACAAATCTAACATCAAGGAGTTTTTGGAGATTCTATTTGACTAGCAAAGTAACTTTCATATGCATTTTTTGTATTTTTTCTTTATATGTTTCACACTAAAAGTGATGACTAGGTGATGGACCATACGAGAAGGATCAAGTTTGGGTATATTTACATAGGATAAATTAAATATGTCTTTGAACTACATCAAAAGCATGGTGTATATCTCATGCTCATTTGGGGTCAAGGATTTGTCTAATTTGAGGATTTTGAGATCTTCAGGAGTCCCAATATAAATATCCATAGATTTCTCAATAATAATACAATATTCATCCTCTAATTGAGAAGGAGCTGGTAGCACCCTCAGGTTCTCAATATTTACAATATCTAGGGTTGACTAATTATTGTTGATTAGTTCTAAAATAACAATATTCATAGTTTGGGAAAAAAATCCACCAAAATAAAAGTCATTTTGGTTAGATAGTCTAAGGGACCATCTTGAGGAAGATCATTTTGGATGTTTTCCATATCATAGTTATAATCAAAAGTAATTAGCTCAAGATAGGCCAGGGTTAAGAGATTTACATAAAAAATTATGTATATCAAAAGGGGATAGGATCTATGAGGAGTGATGACCCACTACCATCCTCCTCATCTAAATCTAGTCCATTTAAGAAACTGGTGTCATCATGGGAAACCCTATTAGGATGTTTAGCTTCATCTTCACTATTGAAAGAAGAAAAAAGAAAAGGTTGACTATGATTGGGGATATAACCTATCCTAGAGTGTTCCATCCAAACTTCAATCTATAAGGGCTCTCTGATGTCCTGTCATATAGACCTAGTCCTTTACCTTGATATCTCATGATAGAAAGCATATACTTAGGAATGGAATATGATTTCAACAAAAAACATGAAGCATATTGTTGTTCAACCAAAAAAGGATTACTTCCATGGATTGTTATTGATGGTGGTACTAGCACAAATGAAGGAACAACTTCCTATTTGTTCTATTTTACCCTTATTGCTAAAAGGTAAACCTAAGGTTCAAAGAGATAGGGGAAGCTTGGCTAGGCTGAAGACAAGTTGATTATTATATAAATTATTATTAATAATATTGATTGGGTTAGAGCTTTGACCCTCAAGTTCATTGTTAATTAAATTATTTAAGGTAAGATATCTTAAAGAATTAGTGATTGGAAGCTAAGAAGAAGAAGGTTATTCAATATATGAATTGAGAGAAGGGTATTAATGAGCTTTAGGATTCTTGACCTCAACCATCTAGTAGTAGGAAAAGGGTTCTTGGCATCAATCACCTAGTAGTAGGAAAAGGGTTCTTGACTACTATATTCATATTTAAGACACTGATGAAGAGTTGAAGGGATAACCACATCTCATAGATCCATGGCCTCCCAAGAAGAACATTATAAGTTAAATAAAAAAATTACCTTCAAAAGACCATATGTTGGTCAATCCAAGTGCTATATTTATAGGAAGCCATAGCTCCTTGGAAGAAGGATTGCATTTAAGATGACAAGATTGCATATGGTAAGAATTTGATATGGGATCAAGATGGCATGAAGGGAGGAAAATTGAAAATGGAAAATGGAAAATCATGGATTTGGGATTTCTATTGGGAGCTACAAATCAGATCTAAAGTATTTGATTTATTAATGGTGGGTGGCTTAGAAGGTACCGATAATAAAATTTCTTGGTTTTTTTGTATGATAGTAAAAAACATCAATGGGAAAAATAACTAGTGGTACTTTCCAGATGGTGCTTTCACTAACATGGCCATAGGAGGTCAAATTTGGGTGAGAAAGGTCAACATTTTAAAATTGAAAAAATCATTTCCTAGGGTGTTAAATCATTGACAACACTCATGCCCCAGTGCTTTTGCTTTTGCAACAATAAATGCTTCAAATTTGGGCACTAGAATGATTGATCAACTTGGCTAATTGATGAATAGATTGAAAAACTTGAATATTAACAATACATTTAGAATTGGATGTTTACAATTTCTAAGACAATTCTTGTATTCTTTCATATATAACTCTTTTCTATATCACGTCTTAATTTTTCTTGCATAAGATTTGATCTAATGCATTATTTTTTTCTATTTATGGAAAGTACTATAAATACTAACATGGTATTAAAGTGAGTAAGGAGCAACATCACTTGGTCATGCATAAATATATCTCAAATCTTCTATTTCCTTCCTTATGGCTAGAACAAATAATTTTAATGAATGTAAAAGCTTTTTCCAACATGAGTAGAAGAATATTTTTTTATTATTATTCTTTGTAGGAAAATCAAATAGAAAAATTTTAAATTTTTGAAATTCACATTCTCTCTCATTTTCAAAGCAACAAGGAGGGAGTGCATCCTTGTATAGTTTTTGAGCAATTTATTTCCCTTAGTCAAGGCCATGGTATGACTTTTGTTCCAACCAAATTATTGGCCATCCTAGCTAGTGAGAATGACTTAGAGGCTTATGGATTGAAGGGCATAAGTTTAAATTATATTGGTGCCAAATATTTTTTAGGATTTATTTTTATATGGCAAGGCATATATTTTCTTGACCAACGGGCATAACAACCTACTTCAAGGAGTAAAATCATCCTCAAATTTAACAAAATATGGCACCCTATTAGCCAAACAAACATGATTTAAGATTGTTCATTTTGGGAGGTTCTAGGTCAAGTTGGGCATTTTTTGCACAACTAATGTAGAGGATGGAAATTATATGGGAAGGTATCAAATTATTTTTCATAATTAAACCTTGGCATAATGGTTAGTTGATTATTTTATGGACAAGACATTGTATAATTTAATCTTGGCCCATCATATTTTGGTATCCAACATGGATGAAGTTTGTTAGTGTTTTCCAAGGAAGAGAACAATTTAGTTTATGTGGTACTCCCTACTATTGTGGTTATCTAGAATGTGTTAGTCATATACATGGTCTAAGGACCTAAGATTAATTGTTTTTGCTAGCATTGAGAATATTTCTTGCTTGTGCATATTTAGTTGAATTTTAGAGTATTCTTCATGAAGGGGATCTCTCACACTTCTCACAAAGTGTGGGAATATACTTGGTTTTCATGTGGATAACAAGGCATTCACATATATTAGTCTCTAAATTTTATTCCTATGTCATCCCTATTTTACACAAAATTAGTACTTTTATCTCTAGATTGGGGTAATATTCTACAAATTGAAGACCTATTTGAGTTAATCATGGTAGATATTGGTTTGTTATCTAGTGGGTGGTTGCTTTGTATCTACGAAGGGGGAGGTCATTGGGATACATTATTTTCCCCATTTTTGAAAAAAATGCATTCTTATTTTTCCTAAGGGCTTCCTCTTTTTCATCTAATGGAGGTCAATCCTTGGTTTTGAGGAGGGACATGGTGTAATGGCCCTCCTTGGAAAGAATTATTCTTGACATTTGATTATGTATTGATGTGTAGATATCTGATGTATAATTTTATTTTATGTTACCAATATGTGTTGGTAGTTGTGCTTTATGCTTTGATTATATTATTTTTGCAATATGGTACTGCTGATGAATATATGGTTGCAAGACCAAGTACTCTCATTGGTGGATTGGTATTGGGACAACCATAAAAGTTGAGAGAAAAATAGGAAATAATAGATGACATTCTCATCGACAACTCAAGGGTCAAATAAAATCCTTCATATAGGTGCATTGCATGTGTATGTTGATTGAATGCACCATTGGGCAAGGAGGTTTCTCTTTAAGTAAAAGAGCCATCTTTAGTAGGAGGATGATGATGTTATAGTTATCATAAAACATCCTACTCAAGGAGAAGAATTTTTTTTTGTCATGATATTATTAATTGCATCTTTTTTTTTAGCAAGGATGGATTAACAAGAGCCTCTATGTGTTGCATGTGATTTTGTTTGATATTGATGCTAGTGGTTAATGTTAGCATTTGGTAAATAATCAAATTAATTAGTTAAGTAATTAATTTAACTAATGATATTGGTAGCTTTAGGAAGAAAATGGTTAATGGAAAAAAGAATAGATGCTTTATTTATTAAAGTTAGAAAACACATCTTGTATGAGTAATTTAGATATTATTATGGAGGGTGGAAATATAAAATATTGGCACTAAAGTCCTACCAATGCAACCTTGGAATGTTACTTGTTTTTATAATGTTATGGCATGGAAGAAGTTGCTTGATACGATAAATATTCTTTTTTAACAATATATGGAGGATTTTTCCAAGCTTGGGGCTTGTAAAAAAAAGAGATCGAGAAGGAATGCTAAGAGGAATGAAGGAACTATTTGGTTGCTATTACAGAAAGGTGTTTATCTCTAGTTTATTGTAATATATTACATAATTTTGTACATTCTAATGTACCACCTTGGGTACATATTTAGATTAGGACTGTGTATAATATTACGGTTTGAGTGTTTACTTTATGCAATGTAATAAATGTACAAGTAATATTAGAATGTGCAAAGTATTCAATAATGTAAATGTACATCATAGTCCATGTGTACATGAGTCCATAGAATAGGAAAGTGAAGAGTCATAGGAAAATGGAAGGCCAAGAGTCACATCCCATTATATATTGACCTTTGTGTGAGCATAAGAGATATCACCTTGTCATTTCATAGGACAAGGTAGAGTAGAGTAGAGTACAAGTTAGATACAATGTAGAACTTGTATGGAGCATGGAGTATTTGAGATCTTCACATTTTGTATGAAGATACTATTTTTGTGAGCTTTCATTAATGGCAATTTTATGAGTAGTTACAAAAGTTTATTATGAGTTTTACATGCTTTGTATAATGTCATTATCTTATATTTAATATTACATGCTCATTTTAGACCTCATGGTATTTTTCCATTAAATATATAGGATAAAAAGCTAATGGTGGTATCAGATCCACAAGGTATATTGATAGGGAATAGGGAGATCTACAAGAGATATTGAGAGGAGATAGGGATATCTCATTTTCAAAAAATTTAAAATTTATTTTTGGCTAGAGTCTTTCCATAGGATTGTAGGAAAAATCGTGAAGACTAAGATTCATCATAAATCTCTTTCCACTAGATTAAAGGATAACTATTGAAGTTTATTCATTTTTGATATCTAGAGATTTATATGCATTTGCTTACTTCTATCTAAGTTTTATTGTAGGCAATTAGTTTCTAGTTGCAGCGAAAGAGTATACATTGAAGATTAAGAAGACCAAAGAAGGAGTTCCCCATAGAATATTGATGATTTAGGAGACCCAAGGAGGTCCCCATAGAATATTTATGATTGAGGAGACCCAAGAAGGAGGTCCCCATAGAATATTGAAGGTTGCAGATTGCAGATTGAAGAAAGAAGAAAGCAACTCTAGTGAAAATTGAGAAGGAGGAGATCCAAGAAAGAGGTCTTACTAAAGAACTTCAAGATTTGGAAGATAGAATATTGAATATTGAATATAAAGGAGGACTAGAAAAAGTCCTATTGAATATTTGAGGAGTTGTACAATTTGAAGACCCAAGGAAAGAGGTCTTAAGAAAATTTTAAAGAAGGGAGAAAAAGGATAGAGAAGCCCTATTGAAGAAATTGAAGAAGTGGTCATTGGAGAAGATTTGAAGAAAGCTCAAGGTAGAAGATTGCAAGGAGTAGCTCCTAAAAATAAGAATTTGGGATAATTATCACCATATGACAACAATCCCAAAAGGAAGAAATATTTGACAAGAAGTTTGCTAAATTTTGGAAGAATTATGAAGACCTCGAGACATTCAAATTCTTGAGAAATAGTCCAGGGAAAGAGCTAGATTTAAATTCAGAATTTGATAAGAATATTGGAGGAGAAATAAGCTATAAGAGGCCACCGGATTTGAAAGTCTTGAAGACAACCATAAAGGATTTGAAGGCTGATTTGCAAAGGAGGTTGTTGATTTTCAAGGCAGAAATTGAAAGGTCACAGGATAGAAAACAGAAGGCATAAAGCTGCAAATATAAAAATATTTGGGTATATTTTCAAGTGCCCTTGAACACCCAATTGAAGGAAGGCTTGAAAACAAAAGAAGGCAAAAATTTGGAGGAATTGAATGCTATTTTTGGACAGCAAGATAAAGGAGAAGAAATTAGATTTTTAGAGCAGCAAATTAAGATATTTGGACTGCAAAATTGGGTAGCATTAGAAGGAGAAAAGAGAGCTATGATTTGGAGAAATTCAGGGTAGATTTGAGAGAGCTTTGGACAGAAAAGCAAAGGAGGAATTGACGACACTTGAAGCTGTAAAATTGCAAACTTTTGGAAAGCAAAAGGGCAGCACTAATAGCTGCAAATTTTAGAGTTTGAATAAACGAATTTGGAGGAGAATTGAATCCACAAAAATCAGTTTTTTGGGGAGAAAATTAAAAGCTAAAAGGCAGAAAATTTGGGCAGAAATTAGAGCTACAAAATTGATAAGGTTGAGGTAGCAATAGAGTAGAAAGGAGAGCTGCAAAATTCACAAATTCAAGACAGCAAAAGGTGAATCAAATCACCAAGAAAAATAGCTATGAAGGAGGCCAAAAAAAGTTTGAAAATTGGTGTTATTAAAAGTATTTTATCCAAGTATTATTTAAGTTTTTGAAAAGCATCATATTCGAGTTTCTAAAATAGCAAAGGAAAGATCTCAAGTTTATGTCTTCAAAGTTGAAGAAGATATCATTCACATCAAATTAAAATCTACAACAAAGAAAGGAGAAGTTATATGTGATATAATAAAAGATAAAATATCAAATCCTTACTATATTTTGAAAGAAAAATAAGCTGATATTTTATAGCAAATATTGGAGGTAATATAATATTCAAAAAGGCAAAGGTTTTGGCATAAATTAAGAAGCTTGGAGTCACCAAAGAAGAAACCATCAAGCATAGAGCCAAGGGGGAACCATTATAGAAGAGTAGCCAATGAGGAAGAGCCATCGTGAAAGAGAAAATATTGTAGACGAGCCATTACCAAGCGTTAAAGAACCGCCAAGCACAAGCGAAAGCACCACAATATTGAAGGAGGAGCCACCATAGTGGAGAAGAGTCATCATTTTTGGATAGAGAGTAAGACAAAGTATCATTGAAAGAAATCTTAAGAACCATAGAAGAAAGTGTTAAGAAAATTTGATACATTGAAGAGTAGATTCAGAGTTCCAGAAATCAAGGAGCCGTAAAAGCTAAGAGCAAGTATCATTACAAAGAAGTGGAGAACACCAAAATCAGTGAGTCATTGAGATAAAGCCAAATGCCATTTGCATTTATGTTGGAAAGAAGATATTGAGTATAGAGGAACTAAAAAGTAGGAGCATTTGTGGTAAAAAATTAAGTTGCTACCATATGTAGAGAAGAAGCAGTGTGTTACCAAGCAAAGAGGAGTAAAGGAGTGTTACAAAGAAAAGAAAAAATGCTATGTAGGTGAGAAGCAGTGTGTTACCAAGAAAAGAAGAGTAGAGGAGCGTTATAAAGAAGAGGCATAGATGTTACATAGAATAGAAGAGCTACCACTTGAAGGATAGAATATATTCATAAGAGGAGTTAAGAATTACATTGCCAAGTGTCATAGTGTAGAAGGTAACTCCAACTAATGTAAGAGAAGTGAAACATATTCTTTGCATGAAGGATAAGTCATAAAAGCATATTATTGAGATAAGAATGTAATACAAGTGAGTAGAGTGCAACACATTTGATGGTCAAAGAAACCATCCAACACTAGGAGGATAGTCAAAGTCTTAGAGAGCACCATACATAAGGAAGAACATTAAATGCAGTGAAGAAATATATCATTTTGCATTGAAGTCCTAAAAAGTGGATAGTTGTCATGACCCATTTTGGCAAACCCTTCTACGTGTGAGAATAGGACTTATTTCCTAGGTTGATATCACTCTGTGAAGTCAATTAATATTAAATTGGGCATTAAATTGGTCAATTTCAAGGGTAGAGATTTACTTTTTAAATATGCTTAATTGATTTAATTACCTTCATTTGAGAAGGAAATCAGGTAGTTTGTTTCCTTTATAAACTACTCCAATTTTGATTGGATTTAGAAAAACTACTTTGTAGATTTGAAAAAATATATAAATCTTTCTCTCCACATGGCTACTTTGGGAAGGTGGAGATGGTGGATAATATTCTACTCTTATCTCTATGGATTTCCTTTCCATTAAAATATATATATATATATATATATATATATATATATATATATATATATATATATATATATATATATATATATATATATATATATATATATATATATATATTAAAGGAAGCTTTAACTTGGGGTGAGAAAAAGAAGATAAAAAAATATTTAATAAATAATATATATATATATATATATATATATATATATATATATATATATATATATATATATATATATATATATATATATATTCAAAAGCATATTTTCTGAAAGAAAGAAAACAAAAAGAAATATAAATAAAATTTATGATTAGAAGCATATTTTCTAAAAGAAAGAAAGCAAAATAAATAAAATATACATATATTTAGAAACCTCTTTCTTGTCTAAGAAGAAAGAGAGCTATAAATCACCATTGAGATTGAAAAAAAAAGAGGGCATGCTATGTTATGCTAGAAGGAGAAGGCTAAAGAGCTTAAGGAAAGCACAAGGAAAGCATTCATATGCTAGAGAATTCTAGGTTGGGTCTGTCCACTATAATCTATTTTAGTGTATAAAGTCATACGCTTTTTATATTCTAATTGGTTGAATTCCTTTCAATGTGTGTTATGGACAGTGTGTTGATTATTAATTTCATAATTTTAATTTATTGGATTATGATTTAGATAGTATAATGACATTATTTTCTGTAAATAATGCTCGAGAATCTATAGTTATGGACACTTGTGTTCTGGTGCTTGCCAATATTTAGAATGGTTTAATTTACAATTCCATTCATTTATTAAGCTTGTGTCATGATAATATTGGACCAAGACTAGGGAAGCTTGTGCCTAGATGACCCCTACGACTATTCGAGCCTTACCATAACATAGGACTGTGTTATTTCAACATAACTATGGTGTGTAGAATAATTCTAACGAATCTCATATGGATGTAACGCTAGCACATTGAGACTATGGTAGTGACACTCCTATGTATACTTGGAAATATATAGGACTATTTTAGATTATGCAGACTCCCATACCAATTAACCATATACCCACCTACATCTACAAATTACGATTTGGAAGTCATGTATCTCTATCTGTTTCAAAAGATATCTATCCATGTTCTAAATTTTTAAAGGTGATACTCCCTTGAAATTGATATTACTGAATGTATACATTGGGAGAACCAATAGGTTCCTGCATATTTTTCTGAAGCAAAAATTACTTGTATAGGTATTGAAAAGGCACTAGTGTAATGATGCAACCTGAACCTAATTTTGAAACCATGTTTGGAAAGTCGACTATTGGGAGATTAGAAGTATCTGTCTATCGAGTCATTAAAAATTTATGAGGATTTTTAAATAATGTGTTTAGCCACTATTGATGTAGATAATTCTATCCATGCGAGCATTCCCTTAATCACAAGTAAAATCTACCAATATTGTTGTTCCATATGAACAATTTCCATAGAGGTATCTGGAGATTTAATTCATGGACAAATATGTTCTTGTTGTGCTAGGGGGTGAAGATAATGCTTCTACTCTTAATCAGAATCATAATTCACTCCACTGGACCTGATAGACTACCATAATGTTTTCCCTTCTCTTTCCATGAGCAAAATGCATGTTAGAAGCTTCACACCTTTGGGACTCAAGGTGTTATATTGGACTAACTATTTGGATTTTTATTGCTATTAACGATTGAACCATCTACATATTAGGGATTCTCCCACACTATCTAAAAAGGGGATTCAATGCTCTTTAGTTAGCCCAATATCATTTCACCTTCACCTTTCAAAGGTAGAGTCTTCCTAGTACTTGGATGTCTCCTTTGTCTACGTTAATATGGTATCCTCTAACACCTATGTGATGCAGTAGCTCCACCAGCCATGTAAATGTACCTATGATGTGATCCAAGTAAGTTAGTGGTAGTTGAGATGCTCGTGAATAATCGTTGACCAATACCTTCTATTATGTACACAAGAGCGATAGAAGTGATGTTCATATTCAAGAAAGGAGGCCGAGTCGCAGGTAGAGTCTATCCAAGACATCTAGTAGAAGTTAATATAGACCTATTTTATCGGTGGTCAAATATTGGACTTAGGTATATAGAATTTTAGAAGCACTCATCTTTGTTTAATGATCAATATAACCCATGATCGTCTTCCTTGGGTGGTCTATAGTAAAGTTTTGGATCATAAAAAAGTGGAGTGATGTATTAAAATATGAAAATAAAATATATACACTGAATACATTTCTAAAGTTCAAATTTAAAGAAGGGTTCCTATATGTTTTTATAAAATAGGGAATTTCCCTATAATGAGTATAGGGTTACTGCATAATAGATTTAATTAATGTGAATATATTGGTAATTATTTTGTATAATATAGAATCCAATTAACATTAGACACTTTTATTAGAGACTTTATATCAATTTTGATTGATAAGATTTATGATCAAGTGAAGTATGTATATTGTATTCATATTCTTTTGTGGGTGCTACAATGACATTTACTTATGAATACAATCATCTAGAAGCTTGGGAAAATATCTTCTAGTTTTGTAAGGTTTGGATTGGTGTCCATTCCTTGGGAAGAGGTATGGGAATCTTCCCTAAGTTTGGTGATATTCCAAACAAATGATGGTTGGAATTATGAATCAATCCTTATTTATAAAAATATTAAGGATGGATGAATCATCTATTCATGATTGGTGATTTCTTTGTATGTTACAACCCTGTTGGAACCAATTCTTCCATCCATAGGATTTGATTGTCACATTGCAAAAATCCGTTTGAAACCAACGATCTATTACAGGCTCTGGTCAACCTGCCTCTTCGTTCTGATAAAAATGGCTATTACTAAAGGAAAACTACAGAACAGGTAAGAAAACTCCAAGGGTAATTCTATGATAAAATGTTAATTACACGCTCCATATTAATGTAAAACTATACATATTAAAATGACCAAGTGATAAAATAACCAATTATGATGCCTTATGTAGACCGATGCCTAGATTCATTGGGATGCTATAGCAATTTAACAATAATTCTGACATGAACAGAGAGAATGGGGAAGAGGAAATTGGCACTCTCAGATTTATTTGAATATCGTAATAAAACTAGAAGTTAACCAATGAAAGAAATGTATATAATGCATTCAAATAATGTAATCCATTATATAGTGACACATGGTACTAAGACAAATATATAACTAGAATGAAACTCAAAATTGTATTTATTTTATAAAGTATTACATGCAGAGTGGGCAGGATGCCTTTTAACTCTGTTTCTCTCAAAGAAGTACATCAATACAATGAAGAAGACTCTATTCAAATAATGTAATAGGTCTCTCCTACTCTCCTTGTTTCAATCTACTCTCCTTGTTTCAATCTGGTAACAGTAGAGTCTATGAATATTAGGCTCAATAGGACAAGAAATAATCTTAGCTTCTTGAACACTTTCCTATCAAAATCCTGCATAGTAAAGGGAATAAAGAAGAATGGATGAGAAAAATAGACACAAAAGGGAGATGCAACATCACAACTCTAAAGGGAACTCAAGTATACTCCTTAGTAAAAATGCTATTCTCTAATTGCTTAATGCAAAATCAAAACTTGTCTGCTTATTTTTATAGTTTTTGGTTCTTGATTTTGTTATTTTTGATTTATTTCTGACCTTACACTTATCCTCTTATGAGTTGATCTTCAAAACTGGTCAAGTTGGCTTCCACTATATTTTTTTGCTTGGGTTGAACCCTTCCTTTTGACTTTTTCAAATAGTTGCTTATTTTAACCAATGATGGTGGTTTTAGGAGAGTCTATTTGCTCTTCCACTATTTCTTTTACAACTGTTTCTACTGCTCCCTCCTAAACTGTCTTCTCTTGAGCATTTGGTTATTTAACTTATTTGGGGATGTTTTTAATAGGAATAGGTTTTTGTTGTACTGATCTTACTTCCAGCTGTTTACCGTAAGCTTATACTTCTTTTCCTTTTTGGCCTTGTTGCAGCTTTTTTATTTGCTCACTTATTAATCTCCATACTTTTGTTTCAAAAGCAGCAGCAAACCTTTGCATGTTCATCTCTTGCAAAATCCTATTTTTATTTATGGCAAGGATGGACCTATTTATTTCATATTGGAAGAGCAACATATCCACATTATTCACCAGAAAAGTAGTTTGTCTAGTCATTTCAGTCTCATCATCTGGGTCACACTCAAATCCTTCCATGGTATGCCTGAATAGTTCTTCTACATCAGAGGCCTCCAAGCATTGGTCCAACGATATACCAATGTCTGCTATTTTTCCTGTTGCATCTTCTATTAGATTATCCATTTCAGTTACAACATTGATCCACCTTTCCTGGTTTGCCCCAAACAAGGTTGCTTTCAAAAACTCAAAATTGAGCTGGAATTTGCTGCCATCATTTGATATTATCTATTGGCCCTATAGCTCTTCAAAATTGTCTCCTATGAAATATAGGGTAGGGTGGATGACTTCAGAGTCTTCTTCTTTGTCCTACATCAATGTTAAAATTTCTCGAGTAGTTACTTGGATCACCCTTATCTGTCTAAACATTTCAGTGAACCCTCTAGCATGAGCTTGTATCTTTATTGATAGTTGTTTCTTCATTGTATTCAAATAATAGGCATGATCTTGAATATTTTCCACTGAAGGGAGTTGTACCTTCGGAGTGTCCTTTTGTGTCAATTCTTCCTGTTGCTTATTTATCAGTGCTTTCATTTCAGCTTTCTCTTCCTCTTCTCTCTTCAGCTGATTTCTTAACTCTGTAATTTTCTCAAGTAGTTGGTCCATGGTCTGATTTTGCATTGCCTTGACAACTTGGACCATTTCACCTTCTTTTCCCAGTACTGATGAGCCCCCAATTTCCTCATTAACTCTAAATACAAGTGGGTTTTGTAGGGCAAGAATATTTACCTCTGCTATATCTGATACAACTGTTGCTACTTGAGGTTCATCCGTGAGTTGTTCTCCTATATCTCCCATATTCACCACTACCTATAATTCTTTTTCACTTGCAATAGTAAAGGTATCTTGCTCATCTATCCTTTCTAACAAAACCTTTGTAGAAGGTAAATACAATTTAGACCTCTTCCTTTTTATAGTGGTTATCTCTGTTTTATTCTTCACTTGGTGGCTTCTGAACAGACTCCCAATCCTACTTGTTCTTCTCATATTCATCTGCACCACTTATGGAATTTTAATCTCTTAATATTTTATTTTTAGAGTGGCAGGGACAGCCATGGGTGCCAATTTATTTACACTTGTTACAGCTAAGACTATGTCAGAAATAGGAATTATAGCTTATTCTGGGAGAAAATATTTTTGGGCAGGGACTGTTACAATTTCTTTTCGTTTGGTTGTGCTTGAGCTCTCAAAAATTTCTTGGGTGGCACTTGGTGTTGCCTCTATTCTGAGATGATCATCTATGGGAAGCCTGACCAATTGTTCTATTATATCTACAGTGTTTATAGTGACCTCCATTTGATAAATACCTTGTTCTTCTATTAAATCTAATAAGGGGTCTTCTTTTATTGCTTGAACTACTCTTGACAAAATGGGTGCTACAGATTCTACTAAAATTTCCTGAAGCCTTCTTAATTTTGTAGGGTAATCATAGGCATCACGAATCTATGTGCTGGCCCTTTTCTCGGGAGGGAAATCATCCCATACAATCTATAAATTTGTTCCTTTTTCCATGGCTTCCAATAACCTTTCTTCAAAATCATATTTTCAATGCTTTATTCGAGCATAGTCTCTTTTTTCCATAATTTTACTGTATATTCCTTTTGGGTCATAAAATATCCAAGTTATTTCATCGAAATCCATAGTATCCAAATTGAACATTCCTTTGAGCAGTGCAGGGTAGCCAACAAATATGTAGTCCCCAAAGCAACAGGGAATATTGAGCCAAGGTACTTTACCATGTTTCTTCACTAGTCTCATCTTGGCCTCTTCGGCTACCTGCCTACATAATTCTAGAGTTGCTAGGGATAATGGGCAATACTTTAGCAACAACTTAGGGAGAATTTTGACCCTATAAAGCCTGATATAGGTGAAACCTTATGTGAAAAAGAAATCCCAAATATCCTTTTATTTGATAAATACCTTCACTCCTGATGCTAATCTCTCAGGGAGAACTCCAGTTAAAAGCCAATGTATTTCTACCATAAAATGGTCACAGAACCAGCCCAGGTGAGTCCGTCCTTCATGTATTCTCCAAAATCTAGTCTGAACATAAGGGTTGTTAATGAATTCTACTCTTTTCTGGGCTTCTCCTAATTGTCGCACTATCAGGTCGATGAAAAATGAATATTGAGAAAAACAGGGCATCTCTTGCCTTTGTTCAAACATAGCCTTTTCAATTCTACCATTTGCTCATGTATTTGGTTACTTAATTTTAGTTCCCAAGCATAAATTGGGGTGTTATACACCTGATTACATTATACCATTAAGTACAAAATCCTTTTATTCAATATACTGAGATCTTGTACTCCTACTACTATGTTTATCATGTCACAAAAATCTTGGACCCATGGCCTAAAACTAGTCTTCTTGATTGGAAATTTATCATCTATTTTCTCATTTACATCAAACAAAGATTTAAAAACTTCCATTCCTGTGAACATTCGAGATTGGTGTTCGATTACCTTTGGTACCAAAAAGGTGGTATACTCTGTCAAATTGAAGACTTCCTTGATGTGTTCGACTTTGATGTTGAATACAGGTCGATTCTTATTGTCTCAAAATTTCCTCGTTCTTTTGTCATATACCACTGCCAACCACACCATTAAATTCGAGGAGAAGTAAACCTTCGGGCATAGCAACTTTCTAAGGTTACTATTTCATTTTTCGCTCTTGGGGAAACCCTTGTATTATAATCTCTAGGATCTATGAAAAAGGTCAGCCATTATCCATGGGGTCTTGCTATCATTTTCCATTACATGAGCAAAACTCTTGATACATGTGTTGTCAATCTCATACTGTTGTCCTGGAGTAGGCTTTTTATCAGCTCCACATTTTTGAGTGAACTCATACATCATGCTATCAAGTATAGGTGGTCTCGAGATCTCAGAGTATGGAGACCAGTCCATGATGAATTTCATTGCTTCTCTGGTATTTTTTGGTGCAAAAACGTCTCCCCATGATGCTATTTTCTCAAGGTATCGAGTATAGTTCTTCTCCAACAAGAACACCCAAATATCCTCTCTTCTCTATATTTATTTTGTACCAGTATTTGTTCTTAGATTTCTAGGGTGGTAAACCTGATTGATTTTGAGTTCAAATACTGAGTGGTGGAATGGTTTCGATATATTTGCATGTTCGGCATTAATATTGTGTCATCAACTACTTATTTAAAATTGGCCAAAGAGAATTTGCCAGCACATCTCCCTCCGATGTTGGGCTTCGATGGTGGGTAAAAATCATCATCCAATGTGCCCCCGATCCCTTTGATTTATGTACTATCAATTATTAAAAACTTCGCTATTGGTCCTTGAAGCTTCCTATTTTTTGATGTGGAGCTGTGACTTGTGGTAGGGACGGCCTCCATTTTGATCCTCATGCCACCTTGGCCTCGAAAGATAACTATATCTTGGGGATCAATCGTTTCATTAATTTGACAGCAATCAACCTAGGGATCCCCATAGGATTTGGTTATTAATGTAAGCGCCTGACACTATCTTAGATATCCTAAATTCTCTAGTCAATTGCGATCGAGCACAACGGTCAGATAAAACTTCATCCTATCGCTGCCTTAGATCTTTTGTAACATGTGGGTTAGATAACTAAAAAAAACATGCTTTGATCATACTTTAATCAATAAAGATGACATTTAATTATGTATTAGGGCCCTTGTTAAAAGTGGTTAAAATTTAATTAATTGAGTACCGATTTAACCTTACCCTTTAGTTTACCTTTGAAACACGCGCTACCATCAGATTATTTTGAGATGGAGTGCATCCATTGGATTCATCAGAAGATGCTTGTTGGATTAGCCATGCTTGTATTCTATTGTGTTGAATTTGACTTACTCGTTGCTATCGGATCCTCTTGATCTCAATGGAGCACTATCGTTGGATTATCGTGATCATTTTATTACTTCGACCTTTGATTCATGCGCTACCGTCAGATCTTGGGGATGATTACCATGGTCGTTGATGTCTTAATAACCTGCATGTTTGTTAGTATATACTTTATATAAACCCATGCCTGATTAATCATTTTTAACCATGTTTACAAAGTCAAAAATCCTTGGTTGGTAATAATTCATTTCGGCAATACTTAAGGTTAAAGATTATACCATTGTTTATTTTACCTTATAATAATGCGGTGTTTTAGTTCTTATCTAAACATGATTTACAAAGGCTAACCTAGAGATTAAAACCTTAAAAACATTGTATTAAACATGGATAATATGACCCATTCACCTCTCTAAGCAATCGCTGTTAGATTATATCATGATGGGGGCACGACCGTTGGATTCCCCTTATATGCACAAGTTTTAGCATAATGAAAAAAAGGGGAGAAATTATTCATGTACCAACCTTATGTATTTAATCGGTCATATTATCGAAAACCTTGTGAGTTAACCTTTGATCATTTTTAATAATGCGTCGTCGTTGGATCTAAGCAAAGATGAGTGTCGTCGTCAGATCTTCGTGTTGTGGCATCCTTTTGTTTGACTTTGACTCCTTCGTCACCGTTGATCTTCAAGCTGGGTCTAACTCTATCGTTAGATCTCCTACAAGCTGCATACTTGTTAGCCAAAATGGAGCATTATTACATTTGATTAATCTTGGTTTAAGCCGAAATGGGGTGATTAGCAATGTATTATACCCTCACTGATACCTTTTTAATATATTTTAATTAATCTCATGTTTTTATCTCTTCGGGGTACTTTTAGTAAGAGTGCCACTGTTGGATCATATTCTTATCGAGCGTTGTCATTGGATTTGTTCGATATGCTTGATGTTTAATGCTATGGGACACATACCCTCAATTTTTCTTTTAATGAGGGTTTAATCAAATCGAGCACGTTCGTTGATATTTGCATCTTGTTTGAGTGCTACCGTCAGATCTGTCGGACTTGGCTGATGTTTAATTGAAATTTTGACCCATGTTGACTCCTTAATGATTTGAATCTTTGGAGGGTGCACATCCATTGGATTGGGTTTAGTTCAAGCGCATCCATCCATATTAACAAAGTTGCATGGATTTTATCAATTTTAATCATTTGACCTTAGGTTATAATATTTTTAGACTATTGAAATTTGACTTATATTTTGGGTTTTTTCATGAAAGTGCGTCCGTTGGATTCTCTTTTGGCAAAGCGCTATCATTAGATTGAATTTAAGGTGTTTGAATTTTAACGTAATGGGGCGCATACCCATAATTCTTAATTAGTTTTTTTTTTGACATTACTTATGCTTTTGGGGCTTTAGACCAAGGTATTTGATTAAATTATTCCATTACTTTTGAATACCTTAAGACTTAAAGGTTTATCATTTGATTTAAGTCTAAGGGAGACTTCATTTATTTGGAAGACTAAACCTTGTATTTCAATGATCAGATTTTATCATGAGGGATGACTTTGGCAACTCTTTTAAGACAAAAATTTTCAAAGGTGCACATGATAGCAATATTTAAACCAACTTCTTTAAAAAGATGCAAAGAGACCAACAATGCTTGTTTATATTGATGAAACCAAAAATTTAAATTTGGGGGTTTCAAAGTTTGAGTCAAATTTAGCTCCAACATAGGCTCTGTCTAGGACAATGTGTTGAAAACATGAGGCACTTGAGAACCACAAAATCTCCTGGTTTTATTTGCAAAAATTGGACAAAAATTCAAATCATCAAGGCTGATAAACAAAACTTAAAAACAACAAAACATTACAATTTTTTTTTAAATTGAAAAACTGTACTAGTTATAGGACATCAGAGTCAGAGAGTATTGAAAAACTGCAATTTCCTTTTATTCACTTTATGGAAAAGTAGGGCCAGAATTTTAGAAATAGATGAGCTTTTGAGATTATCGTAATGCTTGTTCTAGCTAAGTTATAAGATATGATTACAAAAAATTTATCAAAAACCTTTTGCTTCATCATGTTTAAGCCCATGTGTGTGTTTGTATATTCATTTTGATTTCTAAGTATTTCAGAAGTTTGCCATATCTGAGTAAAACAGTTAAGCCTAATATGTGATTTCACTCTTAAAAGTTTTTATCATTCTGTAGGGTTCCACTACCAGTCAAATGTTTATAGCCCTGGTGGAGTTACTTATAATCCCATCTGGTTTTACCCTACTACCAGTCAGACATCTATAGCCCCTATAGAGGTTTTCCAAGATATCTCAGGCAGTGACTCAATTTTACTTTATTGTAAATTTTCTTTCTTGTTTGAGAAGTATTTGATATAAGCAAATTATGCAAAGAGTATGCCTGAGTTGAGGATTAGTTTTTGGCTAAAAGGATGAGTGTAATGATTTTTAGCTTAACCACCCTCTCAAAGATAACTTGGTTTCTTGGACATTTGAAGTCACTTTAAGTATCATTTGTAATGTGAGGCTTTGACATGATGTTTCAATCAACTCTATTTTCATTATGTTTTATCTCATATTAGATAACCACTGCATAAACACTCATATTTGAAAGTTTGTAAATCTCATCAGAATCTATAGTAAATCCCCTTTTTATTTATCATTTTTTTTATGGAATTAATAGGAATGCATACTCATCAAGCTAAGAATATCATGTGTATAGTAAACTCAGAACTAAACTAAACAAGAAAAGAAGAGCTAAAAATAAAACACTATTTTTTGGGTTTTTTGCTTTTTCCACTTTTTCTTTATTTAGTTTTCTTTTCTTTTATTCACCTTCAACAGGGATTGTACATTTTGAGGTGTTGGCCATTAATATGGATAGCCATCATATCACCCTGTAAGTTTTGCAACTTGTATGTATTCTGGCTGATAACATGGGCTATTTGGTATGTGCCAATCCATTTAGGTTAAAATTTACCTTTTTCACCATGCTTATCATTTTTAGGATCCCAATAGATGACTATATATCCTTGAGAAAAAGGAGTACCCTTGGCTTTCTTATTAAAAAATTTCATGGTTTTTTGGGTTTGTTCCATCATTCTATTAAGGGTCTCTCTTCTTTGCTCTTCTAATAGGACAATTTGGTCAAGTCTTCTATGTATGGGATTGGGGTCTTCATGGTCTTGTAATAAGAGGGAAAGTGCCAACTTTTCTATTCTTGAAGGTAATAAGGCTTTTTCTCCATAAACCATCTCATAGGGGGTTTTTCTTGTGTTTATTTTTATAGACAACCTATCAACCCATAGAGCAAATTTAATTTCACTATCCCACCCTCTTGTGTTCTTATCTAATGATCTTTTTATTCTAGTGATTACATTATTATTTGATGACTCAGATAGACCATTTCCTTGGGGGTAATAATTTACAGAATGAAATAATTCAATTCCATACTCAACACAAAACATATGAAACAAAATACTGTGCATTATTAGTAACCAGTTTTTGAGGAACTCCAAACCTGGTCAAAATGTTTTCTTCCAAGAATTTGATGACAGTGGCAGTAATGGATGTTCTCAGAGGTGCATCTTCTACCCACTTTGTAAAATAATCTATTTCAATTATGATCCACTTGTGCTAGCCAGATGAATTAGGCTTGATCTCTCCAATTAGGTCAATATCCCATTGGGTGAATGGTGCTTCAATTATTACTGGCTTGAGGGACATGGATACTAGCTGCTTCTTTCCTACAAAAACCTGGAAATTATGAAAGTTCCTAAAATATTTATATACATCGTTAAAAATGGATGGCCAATAATATCTTGCTCTCATAATTTTATTAGTTGTAGCTCTTGGAGCAAAATGTCCTCCACAGAAACCATCATGAAATTTATTGATTATTTTTGGGACTTCGCTTTCATATAAACAGAATAATAATACTCCATTAGGGTGTTTCCAGTATAGCACACCATCCTATATATAAAATTTTTGAGCTTGGAGCTTTACTGACATCATTCTATTGGTTGACATATCTTTAGGAAATGATAGGGTTTGTAAGTATGACAAAATTTCCTCATACCATTTGCATTCGATATTATTGATTCTTCTGATATCATATGCCTCATCTATTGTGAGAACATTTTCAAATCCTTCTTCTTCTTTGTTAGCCAATAGTTTAGCCAAACCCTGCCCTTTGACAATTTTAACTATTTTGAATTCAACATCATATTGTAGAAGCTTTACCATCCATCTTGTTGGTCTTCCTAATGGCTCTGATTGAGAAAAAATATCTTTTATTGCTATAAAAGGGATGCAGTAGTAAACCTTATTTGAGCCAAATATACCTTTGAAGTGTTCTAAATATTGGATGACTACATAAGCATGTTTTTCTAGCAAGGTATATTTAAGATGTGCTCCTTTCATACTTGAACTCATGCAGGCTATTGGCCTTTCATTATTTTCATCATATTTATGTGAAAGAACTGCAGCAATGGAGTGTTTGTTGGAATATGTAATGCAACATTGTGTAAATTATTCTTAGACTAAAATATAAAGTCTAAAGAATAATATTTGAATTAGAAAATAATTCTATTTTATGTAAAAATATTCCCACCCAATTAATAAATAAAATAAGGGTGCTAGGAATATTTAATTTGTGGGAAAAAGTTATTTCCCCTTTTCTAGCAAATATTAGAAAGTAACTAATCACTTTCTAATATTTGATAGATGCCACTTATCACACATCTCAAAGATTAGATTGTGATAAGATTAGAAAGTAACTAAGCACTTTCTAATATTTGATAGATGCCAGAATTGTGATAAGATTAGATTGTGATAAGATTTAGGGTTGTAGTAGAAAAGCTTCTCTTTAAATAGGGGTGTTTTCTACTACATCTTAACATATCTTGTCATATTGACTTGTGTTGTAATATCATGTTGATGCATATTGTTGCATAACATTGAAGCATTCTTGTATTGTTGAATCAAATGAGTAATATAGTGAGCTTCATAGTGGATGTTTCCCTTCTTCATTTGAAGTAGGGTTTTACCACTTAATATTGGTGTTGTGGGTTTTCCTCTTTTGTGTGTGATTGATCTTGTGGAGCATTCTTCGATCTTGGGGAGACTTTGCTTGTCTCACATTTGGTATCAGAGCGGTTGGGATCTCCATCAAGTGTCTTCAATCCTTTGAGGTGAAAAACCCATTAAGGTATATATTTTTTTGCATGCATTTGATATTTGGGTATTTTATGCAAACTTATTTTGCAAATCTGCCATTAGGGTTTATAGATTTATTATGTTTTTAGATCTAGTTGTTAGATCTTTTGCAAATAGTATTTTCATTTTAAATCTATAATTTTTTTTGGCATTGAGCTTTTGTTGGAAGGGTTTTGGAGCCAAACGGACCCCATGGTTGCGTCCGGAAGACCCAAAAACCCCTATTTCCATATATAGTCATTTTAAAAAAATTAAATAAAAAAATAGTGGCTATATATATATATAAATATTTATATATATATATATATATATATATAAAAGTGTATATATATAAAAAAAAGTGGTATATATATATATATATATATATATATATATATATATATATATATATATATATATATATATATATATATATATAAAAAATGGCTATATATAAAAAAAGTTTTTTTTTTTTAAAAAATTTGCTTTATAAAAATCTTTAAACTTTTTCATGCGATTTTTTTTATTAATTATTTAATAAAATAAATTTTATTAATTTAATTGCATTTTTTTAAGCAATTTTTGTATTAAAAAATTATTATTATTTTCCTTAAAATGCAATATTTTTTTGTCTCACATTAACAATGGTTGTTTGTGAGTTTGCTTGTTTTGCAAGGTTATCCAAGTATGTTTTGGAGTATACAAGGCAATTTCGGATCAACTTTTTCACTCTCTTCCCCTATTTTTATTAATTTCTTCTAATCTCTCTCAAGCATTTGCTTGAAGCATAATGTAAATTAATGTAACTTGTATCTCTCATAATGAAAGTAAAAGAGAATGAAAGTGAGAGTGAGAGAGAGAGAGAGAGAGAGAGAGAGAGAGAGTGTGTGTATTTGTGTTTTGCTTTGTGTCTCCACTATCTCTTGTTCATCTTTCTTACATTTTTTTTGCATCTTTTGCATTTTGCATCTCAACTAATCTAACTACTAACTTACTAACTTGCTACTAAACAATCTACTAACCAACTAACTTGCAATTTACTAATTTTCATATTAATCAAGAAGGTTAAAAATGAATCAACTTACTAACCACAACTTTAGTATTTGATTAAAATTTACTTAATCTTGCAACACAGTTTATATTTGCTAAACACCTATTGAATCCAAAAGAATCTGCTCTATCGGTAGCAAGTCCTTTTTGGGTCCTCGTACTCGTACCCTTTTGGGTAGCTTGGTTGACCTTGGGTGAGATGAATTGGCAATTCATTAGGCTATAGCAAAACCTTAAAATGAACACTAACTTACTAACTTATTGACTATCTAACATTTAACAAATGTTTTATGGTTCAATTCAAGTTAGTTTATTTTGTTGCAAGATGGTTGTTATGATTAGTTACCTTCTTATTGCAAGTTGATCTTGGTTTATTTCCTTTATTCAATTGCAATATGGTTATAGTTGTTTATTGCAATATGGTTATAGTAGTTCATGATAATGTTGATTATCTTTCATGATGATGCTTATCTCTCTTGATGATGCTTAATTTTAATTATCTTTCATGATGATTATCTTTGATGATTGAAAAGTAGATTACTTGAAAGTTATGTTTTTTTATATATGCAAGTATGTTTATCTACTTTCTTATTGCATCATTTATTTCCTTTGTCAATGCATCTTATGTTTTGATTATGTTCACTTTCTAGAATGGTTGATCATGGAATCTCCTTCACACCTAAGCACATCCTTGATGGATCAAATTTTGGAATATGGGAACCAAGGATGAGGGCTGAATTTCAAGCAAGAAAGTTATGGCCCATTGTGAATGGAGATGAAGCAATCCCAACCCAGGCAAGGGCACTTGAGACATACAACAACAAGAGTCACCTTGCACTTTCCATGATTATCAATAGTGTGAGTGATGAGATATTGCTCACTATAAGCCATTGTGAGCATGCTAAAGATGCATGGGATTTGCTAAAACAAGTCCATCTAGGGTCCAACACATCAAGGAAATTCACTTTATTGTCCAAAATTCTTAGCACTATGCAAGGTGAAGAAGAAAGTGCCTTGATCTTCCTCTCAAAGATGAAAGACATGAGAACTCAACTATTGGCTTGTAATTGTGATTGGATAAGTGAGAAGCTCTTAAGATTTATCATTTTGAGGAACTTGTCAAGCAAGTTCAAGAATTTTGTCACCATTATTGAGACTAGGCTAGAGCAAGAAGAGGATGGCATTCCTCTCAACACTCTTTCACAATTATTGATTCAACATGAAGAGTCTCTTAATAGAGACAAAGTGAATGGTCAAGTTGTCAAGGAGAAGAATGTTGCCTTGAGTGCCACTAAGGCTTCCTTCAAGAAGAAATACAAGGGAAGGAAAAATCAAAATTTCCAACCCAACAAGCCTAGAGTTGATTTCACTTGCAACTTTTGTGGCAAGAAAGGCCACAAGGAACAAAATTGTTTCAAGAAGAAGAAGATTGCAGAAAAGGAAGAGCAAGAAAAGGCTAAGGGACAAGGACCTAAGAAATGGTTTGGCAAGGGAAAGAAAAAGAACAACAATGTAAAGCAAAATTCTAATAAAAATGCCTTTGTTTGTGCCCTCTACTCCATTGACTCATCTACTTCTAATGAATGGGTGTTAGATTCTGGATGCACTAACCATATGTGTTTTGAAAAGGATAAGTTTGTGGACTTTCATAAGCACTCTTCAGATTCAGTTGTCATTGGTGATAATACTAGACTTCAAGTAGAAGGTGTTGGCAATGTTGTAATTGAAGGGAAATTACTTGATAATGTCCTATATGTGCCTAACCTTAGGAGAAATTTAATTTCAGTTTTGCAAGTTGCTAGAAGTGGTCACACTATTGAGTTCAATGCAACTTCATGGAGCATTAGGAAAGGCATGCTACCAATCATTACAGGTTATGTGAAGAATAATATTTATGTGTTAGGTGATGCTCCTCCTAAAGTGTGTTTAGCAACTAATGTTTCTCCTAGTAGCAAGCTTTGGCACTTAAGGTTAGGCCATACAAACTATCAAAATATTCAAATGATGAAGTCCAAAAATTTGGTTGAAGGCTTGCCTAACATTTCACCTATTCATGGTTTGTGTGAAACATGCATCTTAGGCAAGATGAGCAAACAAAAGTTTGCAAAGGACAAGTCAACAAGGGCCACACAAATTCTTCAACTCATTCATACAGATATTATGGGTCCATTACATGTTAGATCACTTGGTGGTGCATCCTATATTCTCACCTTTATAGATGATTATTCAAGAATGATCTTTGGGTATCTACTTAAGAATAAATCAGATTGTTTTGAGACATTCAAGGAGTTCAAAGCTTTGGTAGAAAATCAAAAGGGAGCAAAGATCAAAATGATTAGAAGTGACAATGGAGGGGAGTACAATAGCAATGATTTCAATGAGTTTTGTTCTTCTCATGGGATCAAAAGGCAGTTTACTTGTCCATACACTCCTCAACAAAATGGTGTTGCAGAGAGGAAAAATAGGACAATCATGGAGATGGTAAGATGCATGCTTGGTGACCACTTACCTCAATTTCTTTGGGGTGAAGCAGCCAGTACAACAATCTACATTCTTAACAGGTGTCCTTCAAAATCAGTTGAGGGGAAGACTCCTTATGAGGTTTGGAATGGTAAGAAGCCAAATTTGTCACACTTAAGAGTGTTTGGATGTGATGCATTTTCATATATTCCTTCAGAAAAGAGGAAGAAATTGGACAAAAAGTCTCAAAAATGCATCTTTGTTGGCTATGATGCAGAACATAGGGGCTACAGGTTATACTCACCTTCTTCACGCATTGTATTTGTTTCAAGAGATGTCAAATTCAATGAAGACCTTCTTGAGTTAGAAAAGGGTGGGCCTTGTGTCAAAAGGACCAAGTGGTTGGATCATTCTAGGGGTCCTAAAGAGCAAAATTCAGTTAGCCAAAGGATAACTAGAAGTATGACCCTTAACATGTCTCTTCTAGCTAAGATAGAGAATGATCATGAGCCTACTTCTTACCAAGAAGCTTCACAACACTCTTGTTGGGTTGATGCCATGAAGGTTGAGATGGATTCTCTTCTAAAGAATAAAACTTGGGATCTAGTGCCTTATCCTAATAAGAGAAATGTTATTGGGAACAAGTGGGTCTATAGAATCAAGTACAATTCTAATGGAGAGATAGAAAAGTATAAGGCTAGATTGGTTGCTAAGGGTTATGCTCAAAAACATGGCATTGACTATGATGAAACCTTTGCACCAAGTTGCCAAAATGCCCACCATTAGACTTCTCATTGCTATTGTTGCTTGCTCAAGGTTGGCAGATTTTTTAGCTTGATGTGAAAAGTGCCTTTCTAAATGGTGATTTGGATGTGGATATCTACATGAGTCAACCACAAGGATTTGTTGTACAAGGTAAGGAAACACTTGTGTGTAAACTAAAGAAAACCTTGTACGGTCTGAAGCAAGCACCTAGAGCATGGTACATGAAGATTTCAGGTTACTTCTTGTCTTTTGGTTTTGATAAATGCTATTGAGATACAGATCTCTATGTGCTTAGGAAGGATAACTTGGTCATTTTAATTGCTCTATTTGTTGATGACCTTGTTGTGACTGGAAATGAGAATGAGGCCATTTTTTATTTCATCTCCAAATTAAAGTCAGAGTATGAAATGACTGACCTTGGTCTTCTACACTACTATCTTGGCATGCAAGTTTATCAGCATGAGGATTGTACCTTTTTGAGTCAATCCAAGTATATTGGAGATCTTCTTAAGAGGTTTGATTTGGAGGATGGCAATCCTACTTCCATTCCTATTTCTACAGGGGTTAAGTTGGAAGTAAGTACATAATCTCAGTTGGTTGATGCTACATTGTATAGGCAACTCATTGGTAGTCTTCTTTATGTTACCATCACAAGGCCAGATATTGCTTTTGCAGTTGGTATGATGGCTAGGTTCATGCAAAAACCTTATATTGAGCACTTACAAGCTACCAAGAAGATTCTGAAGTACCTTTTAGGTACTAGAGATTTGGCACTCAAGTATTCTAGGCTTCCTTCCTTTGCTCTTTTTGGCTATGTTGATTCTAATTTTGGAGGGGATAGAATAGATAGAAAGTCTACCACAACATATGTTTTTAGTATTGGGTCTGCAGCTATCTCTTGGTCTTCCAAGAAGCAAGATACAATTGCTCTTTCTACAATGGAAGCGGAGTATAAGGCTATGACAACAGTTGCACAGGAAGCGGTTTGGCTTCGTACCCTCATGAAGGAAATTGGCTTTGAGCAATTTGGTCCTTCACGTTTGCTCTCCGATAATCAATCAGCTATTGCCTTGGCTAAAAATCCTGTAATGCATCAAAGGACAAAGCATGTTGAAATCCAAGCCCACTTTATCAGAGAGAAGGTATTGGATGGGACTATTCAGTTGGAGTATTGCCCATCATCTTCTAATTCTGCTGATTTGTTCACCAAACCTCTTCCCAAGGAGCAGTTTTGTAAGTTGAGGGACTCACTTGGTTTGGTGAAGTTGTCCTCAAGGGGGAATGAAGTGTAGTTACACTTGTGTGATGACAACTTCATCCTTATGAGGTGTTTTGTGCTATATATATGAGTTGATCTTTGGTGGTATAATTGCTTTTTGCATCTCTTTTGAACATGGTACTTTCTTGTTTGCCTTGTGCAACTTTTGTACATGTTACTTTGTAGATGGCATTGTGCAATTATGGTATATGATGCAATTGCTTTATGCGACTCTTTTACATGGTACTTTCTTGTTGCCTTGTGCAACTTTGTACATGTTTTTATGTAGTTGGCATTATGCAATTGGTTTATCATGGTACTTTCTTGTTAGCATTTATGCTACTTTTGTACATGATATTTTATGGTTGGCTTTATGCAACCGGTGTGCACACTTTATTATTTTCATATACCTTATGCAACTTTTTGTACATGGTACTTTAGAGTTTGCATTATCATGGTACTCCTTGTTTGCTTTATGCAACTTTGTACATGATATTTTTTGATCAACTATATAGCACGTGACTATAAGTATGGCTTGGCATCTTTTTGTGATGACTTATAGTTCACTATTTGTTAGATCAGTTTTGTTATCATCTTTGGATATTCATATATGTTGTGGTGAATATATTTATGATGATGTATCTAACTGATCTTATGTTGAGCTGCTTGTAGCTTGCAGGTACTTCCATTTGGGGTTTTGGAGGCTTACTGAAGACACCCTTGTGATGTTTTCTTCTTGTCATTTGCAACCACTTGTGGTTGATGGATGGCTTTGTAAGCTGCTTGTATCTGAAGCTACTCCGTTGGGGGCTTGCAGTCTCATTTTGGCCCATTTTGTATTGGTGCCTTATTGTAGACCATTCTTGGTCATAGAAGCTCATTGTAACTATATTACTCATTTGATTCTCATCCCCATTTGTATCTTTAGGGGGAGAATGTTTCTTTGTTTCATAATTCCTTTCCCCAATATTGCATTAAGGGGGAGTGTTGGAATATGTAATGCAACATTGTGTAAATTATTCTTAGACTAAAATATAAAGTCTAAAGAATAATATTTGAATTAGAAAATAATTCTATCTTATGTAAAAATATTCCCACCCAATTAATAAATAAAATAAGGGTGCTAGGAATATTTAATTTGTGGGAAAAAGTTATTTCCCCTTTTCTAGAAAATATTAGAAAGTAACTAATCACTTTCTAATATTTGATAGATGCCACTTATCACACATCTCAAAGATTAGATTGTGATAAGATTAGAAAGTAACTAAGCACTTTCTAATATTTGATAGATGCCACTTGTCACACATCTCAAGATTAGATTGTGATAAGATTTAGGGTTGTAGTAGAAAAGCTTCTCTTTAAATAGGGGTGTTGTCTACTACATCTGAACATATCTTGTCATATTGACTTGTGTTGTAGTATCATGTTGATGCATATTGTTGCATAACATTGAAGCATTCTTGTATTGTTGAATCATATGAGTAATATAGTGAGCTTCATAGTGGATGTTTCCCTTCTTCATTTGAAGTAGGGTTTTACCACTTAATATTGGTGTTGTGGGTTTTCCTCTTTTGTGTGTGATTGATCTTGTGGAGCATTCTTCGATCTTGGGGAGACTTTGCTTGTCTCACAGTGTTTAGATGCATAAGAATAGATATTAAAATCTTTTGCATAATCAGGATAATTTAGATGTAGAGTGGTGGATATGGCTTCTTTGATTTTGTTAAATGATTCCATATTCTCTATTGTCTAATTTATTTCTCCAGTTTTCTTAACCATGTCATTTATAGGTTTGGTCATCTTTGCAAAATTTGGGACAAATTTTTTGATAAAATTTATCTTGCCAAATAATGACCTAACTCCTTTTAAATTTCTGGGAGGGGGAATTTTGGAAATAACTTCAATTCTGTCTAGATCGATGCTTATCCTTTTTTTTGAAACTATATGTCCTAATAACTTTCCTTGTGTAGTCCCAAATATGCATTTCTTGGGATTTAAAGAAATTCCAAATTCCTTGCATCGAGAAAAAACTATAGTTAAATGTTTTAGATGGTCTTTTGGATTTTTAGAAAATATAGTGATATCATCCAGGTATACAACTACAATCTTGAACATCAATATTTTAAAGGTAAAGTCCATTGCTCTTTGAAAAGTAGCACCTGCATTCATTAGTCCGAAAGGTATTCTTAAATATTCAAATGTGCCCCAAGGTGTAGTGAATGTTGCCTTATATCTATCTTTTGGATTTATCTGAATTTGATTGTACCCTAAAAATCCATCTAACAGAGATAATCTAGTTGAGCCAACTACTGCTTGCAATAATTGTTCCATCTTGGGTAGTGGGTAATTATCTTTTAATGAACTCTTGTTTAAATGTCTAAAATATACACAGAGACTAATATCTCCATTATTTTTTTTTACTAGTACTAAATTGGATAGCCAGGAAGAAAATCTTACCTTTTTGATTATTTTAGAATCCAGTAATTTTTGTACTTCTTTTAGCATTATTGGGTGCAGAGTTGGATTGTACTTCCTTTGTTTTTGTCTAAATGGTTTAGAATCTTCTTTCAAGGGAATTATGTGTGTCATTACATTTATTTTAAAAGTTTTAATGTCGTCATAATTCCAAGCAAAATGTTCTTTGTTATTTTTCAAGAAACTAATATATCCAACTTTTTCTTTAGAAAGTAAGGCCATGTCTACTTTCACTATTCTCGGTTCTTTCATTGAACCAATGTTAACATCTTCAGATATTACATCTCTACTTAAAGGCTTATAGGATTTGTCAAAATCATCAAATAGGCTCTCTAGAGAAACTAATCCTTTGGGTATTTTATTTATTTTCAACTGGATTACTTCTACTGGCTCTCCTATTTGGTATTTTAGCTTTTCTTCATCCTTTTCATCATAGATTACATCTGCATACTAATTTTGCAGAGTCATAAAATATTTAATATCTATGTCATCTTGAAAGACCTATAGATAGACTATGTTATCTGGCACAGAAGGTCTATAGACTGAAATAGTTGAGAATTTGTCCATATATTTTGTAGTTATCTCTAGGTGATCTAGGCCTGAGGTATTTACAGTTAAAATGTTTGCAACATGATTTTGTTCTCTTGGAATATAAGAGATATTGAAAGCTAAGAATTTATCAATTTCTTCCAATACTGCATTTTTATATTGCTTAAGCCTAGGGTGCTTAGTCTGATATTTACCTTTGATTTGTAGTATAATAAGCTCTACATCCCCTGTTACAGTTAGGTAATTTGTACCTAATTATTTTGCTTTCCTTAATCCTAGAAATAGAGCTTCATACTCAGCTACATTGTTTGTGCAAGGAAATTCCAGTCTGTAAGGAATACCAAGGTAATTTCCTTTAATATCAATAAAATTAACACCTACACCTACTCTAGAATGGGATTTGGATCCATAAAAAGATATGGTCCACATATCTTGGGTTAATAATATATCTAATTCAACATCCACCATTTGCATAACTTCTGGATCCATGTTCTTTGCTTCTAGTACTTATACCAAAAATGGGTTATGCCATATTGAATAAACTCCCATCCCTTTTTCTTCCATAGATTTTACTAAGTTAATCATGGTTTCATCTATTTGAATTAACTCTACGGAGTGTTTGTTGAATGGTTCCCTTCTCAAAATTATATTCTCTTTATCTGATATTGGGATTGTAGCATAGGACCAGTCCAATTGAATTGAACCTCCCAGTTATTCTGCCCCATGTCTATTGAGTAATAGTGAGAAAAATGGGTCAACATCAACTACTAAAACATCCATGACAATGCCCTTTTTGGTGTGTTGATATAAGAAAACTAACAATCCAGTTATCACCCCTACATAAGGAATTTTTCTACTGTTCATTATAAAAATAGGGGCAGAATCTCTTGTATAGATTAGTCCCATTTGATCAACTATTAATTTGGGCATGGTATTGTGTGAGGCTCCACTATCTAACATGTAGTTATGGATGACATATATTTCCCCTTCATGTGAGTTGTACCTTAATGATACATAAAAGGTTCTGACAGAGGATGGTGATCTTTTATCATGTTGATTTTGTCTAGCAGCATGGCAAGTTGGGTCTTATTTTTGTTCCACTAATCCAAATGCTCTGTAGACTTGTTCTCTGTACTATTGAACTTTCATAAGTTATCCAAATGTGATGTTAATATTTTGTTTATTGAGTTCTGACCCAACATAAAATTCTATATTTTTTATATCCAATGGTTTATTACTTTCCTCTTTGGGAATCTCTTCCTCTAATTCTTTTACTTCAAGAGTAATATTTTTGAGGATTCTATTAGTTTTCTCTTTATTGATATTTTTATTGGTGAAAGTTTTGATATTCACACAATGACACTGAGAGGGGGGTGAATCAGTGTAGCTATTAAAATTCAAATCTACAGTATTTAAAACTGAAGCAAAGAGAACTTGAAAACCAGAAAAGCAAATTGAACAAGAGAGCACACCACAACACACAATATAACGAGGTTCACCAATTTGGCTACTCCTCAAAAATGACTGCTTGGACTCCAATCCAAATCCGGTCTTTGCAAAATACCAATTTTACAAACACTTTACCAAGCATCTACTGGAAGGAGCACCAACCCCTTTTTTTTTTTGCTGAGATGGGAGCACCCACCCCTAGTACCAAGCACCAACTTGGACTGCAATTCTGAGCAATTATTATGACATAAAAAATGTCTTCACTGTTTACACGACCCTGACTGGTCTGCAATTAAACAAACTCTGCACACTCTCACGGCTCTGCTTATTTCTCTCTTGGCCCTCTTCTAACCCTCTTTTCACAATAATTTCACTCTAACAGTAGCAACAAAAATCTCTGCACGACTGTACTTTTATAACCCCTTTTTCTCATCGAGACTCCTCGTCTTCTATGACTTTTCTAATTTTGCATGCAGTCGAATGACATACTCTGACTATTCGAATTCTCTTTTTTTTTTTTTGTGCGCTGTTCGAATTCTTTTTTTCTTTTCCATATGCGGTTGTTCGAAATCTGCAAAATAAGACTGTTCGAATGCGCTTACGATTCTGCATATACGGCTGTTCGATTGCATTTTCGATTCTCTATATATGCTTTATTTTCCAAATAGGTGTTCGAATGCTTTTCCAATCCTGCCATATACGATACTGTTCGAAATGCATTTTTCGATTCTCTATATTGCTATTCTTAATTCCCAATTTTCCAACACATGTCACTGTGTAACTGTAGATCTGACTCCAGTTAATTCTTACGTAATTGGCTGCATGATTTTCTTTTATGCTTTTTCGACACCTGTCATTGTGCATGCTCCTTCGGATTTTACCCGCCAAACTGCTACCTGTCGCGATATCACGACATTTCTGCCCATTTGACTTTTTCTGGACTGTTGACTGCGAAAACCTGACCTGTCGCGATATCGCGACGTTTTCATCCTCCTCAACCTTATCATGGCATACACCCACGAAAATAGAACATGTCACGAAATCGCGACGTTCTCCGCTTCCGTACAACTCTCCTTCGCTTGTAGCCACGAAAATGGAACATGTCACGAAATCGCGACACTTTGCGCTTCCCTGCACTATGCTTCGCTTGTAGCCACGAAAATGGAACATGTCACGAAATCGTGACACTTTGCGCTTCCCTGCACTATGCTTCGCTTGTAGCCATGAAAATGGAACATGTCACGAAATCGCGACACTTTTCTTCTCCTCTCTTCGCTTGTAGCCACGAAAATGGAACATGTCACGAAATCGTGACACTTTGTGCTTTCGTACACTTTTCTCCGCAAGCCTCAACGAAATCGGAACATGTCACGAAATCGTGACACTTTTTGCTATCGTACACTTTTCTCCGCAAGCCTCAGCGAAATCGAAACATGTCACGAAATCGTGACACTTTTTGCTGCCGTACACTTTTCTCCGCAAGCCTCAACGAAATCGGAACATGTCACGAAATCGTGACGCTTTTCTGCCTTAGCGCTGTTCTTTGCTATTCGCCCGTGAAAATGCAACATGTCGCGAAATCGTGACATCTTTCGCATCCGTACATTTCTCGCTTCATGCACTAGCGAAATCAAGACATGTAGCGAAATCGCTACAACTTTGTTGCCTTGCATTTTGACATGCAGCGAAATCGCTACACCTTTGTTGCCTTGCATTTTGACATGCAACGAAATCGCTACACCTTTGTTGCCTTGCATTTTGACTTGTAGCGAAATCGCTACACCTTTGTTGCCTTGCATTTTGACTTACGAAATCGCTACACCTTTGTTGCCTCTACTCCGATCCTGTCGCGAAATCGTGACACTTTTCATTGCCTGCGCCTTTACCTGAAACACGTCGCGAAATCGTGACAGTTTTTCAACTTTGCTTCTTTCCTTCCAGTATGTCGCGAAATCGCGACAGTTTCTCCAGCTTTTTCTCTCTCCTCCGATATGTCGCGAAATCGTGACATTTTTGGCTGCGCCTTCTCTCTCCTCATTTTTGTCGCGAAATCGTGACATTTTTGGCTGCGCCTTCTCTCTCCTCATTTTTGTCACGAAATCGTGACATTTTTGGCTGCGCCTTCTCTCTCCTCATTTTTGTCACGAAATCGCGACAGAAAACATGTCGCGATATCGCGACAGTTTTCTTACTTGTCTTTTTCTACAAATTTTTGAATCTGGGTCACTTCTGTTTTCCTGGAATTTCATTGTACTTGATCTGACTGACCTCTGAATTCTTGTCCATTGCTTCAACTGCATCAATTTCTGTCTGTGTTGACAACAATGACAATTCTTTTGCTGCACCTTGCTCAACAATCTCCCCCTTTGGAATTGTTGGCAACACTTATGCACTCTCCTGTAATTCTTCTCCCCCTTTGACAATAATACCAAAGGGCTGCTGCAGACTCCCCCTGAGTCTATGCACACTACTCTCAGACAAATGTTGTTATAGTTAGCAAAAATCATAAATATAAGCAAAACTATAAGTATAGGCATAAATGCACCCCCTGAGAATGTGATCCCAAATGATAGTCAGTTCTTGGGAATTGTGACCACTCCCAACTTATTTCGAAGGTACTCAAAAACTTCCTTGGGCAATGGTTTTGTGAATATATTTGCTACCTGCTCTGTAGTTGGAACAAAATCCAATTTGACCTCTCCTTCAGCAACTTTATCCTTCAAGAAATGATACCGGATCGCAATATGTTTGGTTCTAGAATGCATAACCGGATTCTTGGATATGTTGATAGCACTAGTGTTATCACATTTTATTGATATTGGTTCTTTGAAGTGAATACCAAGATCTTTCAATGTTTGTCTCATCCATAATATCTGTGTATAGCATGTTGTTGCTGCAATGTATTCTGCCTCTGCTATGGATAGAGAGACTGATTCTTGTTTCTTGTTGTGCCATGCTACCAGCCTGTCTCCAAGATAAAATGCTCCTCCACTGGTACTCTTTCTGTCATCAATACATCCTGCCCAATCTGCATCAGAATATGCAATCAAAGTGAAGTCTTTACCTTTTGGGTACCACAACCCATAATCCATAGTACCCTTGAGGTACCTGAAGATCCTCTTTATAGCTGTCACATGAGTTTCTTTGGGACTAGCCTGAAATCTTGCAACCATGCATATTGCCTGTAATATATCTGGTCTAGTGGCTGTTAAATACAACAGGCTTCCAATCATAGACCTGTACATTGTTTGATCTACATCCGGAGATTTGTCATCCTTGCTCAACTTGCGACCTGTTGTCATGGGAGTGCTAACGGGTTTACTATCTTCCATTGTGAACTTTTTCAGCATTTCTTTTACATATTTAACTTGAGAAATAAAAATGCCCTTTTCATTTTGATTGACCTGCGAGTCCTAGGAAATAAGAAAGTTCACCAATCATAGACATCTCAAATTCTTTCTTCATTTTAGTTGATATGTCTTTGCAATATTCATCCATCTTCGTTGCCAAATATTATATCATCTACATAAACAACAAGCACAATAAGATGGCCCTTCTCTGTTTTGACATATAAATTGTTGTCCACCAAACCTTTCTTGAACCCTTGTTTAATTAGATAGTTATCCAGCCTTGCATACCATGCTCTGGGTGCCTGTTTCAAACCATATAAAGCTTTCTTTAACCTGCAAACAAAATCTGGATTGTCACCAAGTTGGAAGCCATCTGGCTGTTCAATGTAAACCTCTTCTTCCAGTTTTCCATTCAAAAATGCTGATTTTACATCCATTTGATATACTTTGAAATTTTTATGGACTGCTAAAGCCAGAAACATTCTGATTGCCTCTAGTCTGCTACTCGGTGCAAAGGTTTCCTCAAAATCAATGCCTTCAACTCTGAGCATAGCCTTTATAGAGACCAATCTTGCCTTATTTCTGACAACCTGTCCATCTTCATTTAATTTATTTCGAAAAATCCATTTAGTGCCAATTATGTTTTTATTTATTGGTCGTGGTACTAATTCCCAGGTTTTGTTTTTCTCAATCTGATCTAGTTCTTCATTAATTGCCTTCATCCAACTTTCATCTGTGCTTGCTTCGACAACATTTTTAGGTTCAATGCTAGATAACAAAGAATAGTTCCGCACTACTGCTCTTCTTGTCTGAATACCATCTGTGGGATCCCCAATAATCTGTTCACTGGGATGATTTTTCTGCCAGTTGCCTGTTTTAAATTTCTTGTTTTCATCTTCTTCTGAGTCAGTTTTTAAAACATCTGGATCAATTTTCTGATTCTCTTCTGTTTCCTTTTCATCATCACCTTCAATGACTTCTTCATAAATAGGGTAGTTTTCTTGATAAGTAATTTCTCGCTCTCTACCTTCATCAACTTTAACATCAGCACTCTCAACAATTTTCTTTAGCCTCTTGTTGTAACATGTGTAGGCTTTGCTTTTTGTTGAGTAACCAAGAAAGATACCTTCATCAGCTCTATCTTCAAATTTATCGAGATTATCTTCAGTCCGTTTGATGTAGCACTTGCTGCCAAATACTTTGAAATATCTTGTTGTTGCCTTTCTGCCGAACCACAACTCATAAGGTGTTTTGCTTTCATGTGGTCTTAGCATGCACCTGTTTTGAATGTAAACTGTAGTATGTACTGCCTCTTTCCAAAATCTGTCAGCTATTTTGTTCTCAGCCAGCATTGTCCATGCCATTTCCTGCACTGTCCTGTTCTTCCTTTCTACAACACCATTCTGTTGAGGTGTCCTAGCTGCTGAAAACTGTCTTCTTATCCCATATTTTTGACAGTATTCTACAAATTCTTCTGAAATAAACTCTCCTCCTCTGTCTGATCTTAGGCATTTAATCCTTTTTCCAGTTTGATTTTCAACCTATTTTTTAAAAATCTTAAACATCTCAAAGGCATCCGATTTAAGCTTTAAAAATAATACCCATGTCATCCTGGAGTAATCATCTATGAACAACATAAAGTATTTGTCACCATTTATGCTTTGTGTTCTCATGGGTCCACATAAATCAGTATGAATTATCTCCAACGGTTTCTTTGGTGAAGTATTCCTTTGATTTAAAAGTGGATCTGGTTTGCTTTCCTTTTTGACATGAAGCACAGATGCTATTTACTTGGTTTGCCAATGGTTGGTATATCTCTTACTGCTCTTTTTGAACTTATTTTTGCCAGATTGTCAAAACTAATATGACCGAGCCTCTTGTGCCACAGCCAATTTTCATCTTCCTGTCCAATCAAGCATGTTCCTTCTACAGTTTCTGAGAGAGTATATAGATTACCAGAAGTCCTTGATCCAGTAGCTATCAACTTCCCATTGTGTGCTTTTCTCACTTCATAGCCCTGCTTCTTAAAAATGACTTCATGACCTCTGTCACAGATTTGACTTACACTCAGCAAGTTATGCTTCAGACCAATCACAAACAAGACTTCTTTTGATTTTATCTTTCCATCATTGATCTTGACTGATCCTTTTCCAACTATCTTTGCTCCATCATTATTTCCAAATTTCACAGAACCACCTTCATAATTCTGTAACTTCTCAAATTTTTGCTTGTCACCTGTCATGTGATTGGAGCATCCACTGTCAAGTATCCATGGTGCAGATTTGTTCTGTGCTTTGAAAGCAATCTGAACAATCAAAGATTCCTTTTCTTTCCATTCGGTTTGATGACAGATTTGGCTACTTGTTTTGCCTTTGCCCTTTCATTAGCATGTGCCTGTTTTTCAAGAAATTTCTTGTTTTGTTTCAACCCATTTGGTTGAGATTTTCTACCCTGATAATTATTTGATGCAAAAGTGCTTCTAAAGTTTCTAGCAATATGTCCAAAATTATGACAATTATAACATTCAACTGCATAATTCATTAAAGGAGAAAAAACATTTCTATTGGTGAAATTCCTTTGAGATACATTATGACTGCAATCTGAAATCTTATGGCCATAAGCATTGCATTTAAAACAATAACCAGAAAAGGAATGATTAAACCTGGGTGTAGGTCTTTGCCAGTTTGAAGTGGGAGCCATGAATCTTCTCCTTCTTGGATGTGTGACTTTTGTGAATCCATCTTTGTCGAGTACTCTTCTTGAGTCTGGCATTATTGCTTTCTTTGGCATGATTTGTTTTTTCTAGATCAACCCTGATCTTTTCTTCTTTCTTTATGGGTTCTACATTCAAGGCCTTTGAACCCTTTGATGATTCTCCTTCATCGAAGCCTAAACCAAATTTGATGTCGGAAGGCCTTTGGTTATTTAACATTTTATCCAGCTTTACAATACTTTCTTCAAACTTATGAAAATAGCTCAATTTCCTATTCATCTCCTCTAGCTGCATCCTTAACTTAACAATGTCTTCTTCTAGCTTGCTGCATTCAACTGTCTTTACAGTTAATTGTTCATCAAGAACTTCAGACATTTTCTTGAATTCCTCTGTCTGTATTTTCAAACTGTTTATTATGTCAGTGGCATCCTCTAGTTTTCTTGAAAACTTTTTATTCTTTTTCCTTTCTACACTCAACTCTTCAAGTGCAACAACCAATTCTCCTTCCAGATATACTTCAGCCTCATCCTTAAAGTTTTCATCACCTTCCCGATTTTCTTCTGTTCTTTCTTCTTCAAGTGCCATGAACAGAGCTTCACTGTTTCTTCTTCGGAATCCTCACCCGAGCTTTCTTCAGAAGAGGCGACATTCTTGGATATGAAGCTTTTCTTCTTGAAGTTGTTCTTTCTAAAATTTTGTTTCTTCTTCTTCTAGTCACCTTTTTCTTGGTGTGACCCTTCACCATTTTTGGTTTTCTCATGCATTGGACATTTGGCTGCAAAATGACCGACTCCTCCACAATTGAAGCACTTAAATGGTAGCTTTCCTCTATATTTTCCTTTTCCCTTTGTGAGTTTTCGAACAAAATTAGCTTCCGTTTCATCCAGTGTCTCTTCATCCTCAGATTCATGTTCAGCTTTTATATTCTTGTGTGCTTTAAAAGCAACTTCTCTGTCTATAGGCTTAGTTTGTCCTATTCTCATTTCGTATGCAGTCAAGGAACCATGCAGCTCATCCATGCTAAAATTGTTTAGATCTTTCGCCTCTTCTATTGCAGAAACTTTGGAGTTAAATCATTTGTGAAGGGTTCTGAGAACCTTTTTCATGACAACTGCATCATCCATTTCTTCATCGAGTCCTCTGATTGCATTAATGATTCCATTGACTCTCAGCATATAGGCCTCTATGTTCTCATCTTCATTCATTTGTAATGCTTCGAACTGAGCTCGGTGAGTTTGCAGCTTGGCTTCCTTGATCTTGTTGTCTCCTTCATGGATGCTCTTCGAGTTTATCCCACATGTCTTTTGCCGATTTGTAGCTCATGACTCTTATCAGTTCACTGTCTACAAGCCCACACATTATGGCATTCTTTGCTTTGGAGTTGTTCTCAAATTTTTTCTTCTCAGCAGTATCTGTTGGAGGAGTAGTGGGTGTTGTGTATCCACTATCTACAGAATCCCAAATGTCGTATCCCAACGCACTCAAATATGTTTGCATCCCGAGTTTCCAGAAAGTGTAATTAGTTCCATCGAACAAGGGAGCTTTGTTGGATGAGAATCCTTCACCACCTGCCATTGTGTTTCTTCCAAGATCACCTTAGCTGATTAAGCTTGTTCAAGAAACCTTGCTCTGATACCAATTGATATTCACACAATGACACTGAGAGGGGGGTGAATTAGTGTAGCTATTAAAATTCAAATCTACAGTATTTAAAACTGAAGCAAAGAGAACTTGAAAACCAGAAAAGCAAATTGAACAAGAGAGCACACCACAACACACAATATAACGAGGTTCACCAATTTGGCTACTCCTCAAAAATGCTTGCTTGGACTCCAATCCAAATCCAGTCTTTGCAAAATACCAATTTTACAAACACTTTACCAACATCTACTGGAAGGAGCACCAACCCCTTAATTTTTTGCTACAATAGATAGGAGCACCAACCCCTAGTACCAAGCACCAACTTGGACTGCAATTCTGAGCAATTATTATGACATAAAAAATGTCTTCACTGTTTACACGACCCTGACTGGTCTGCAATTAAACAAACTCTGCACACTCTCATGGCTCTGCTTATTTCTCTCTTGGCCCTCTTCTAACCCTCTTTTCATAATAATTTCACTCTAATAGCAGCAACATAAATCTCTGCATGACTGTACTTTTATAACCCCTTTTTCTCATCGAGACTCCTCGTCTTCTATGACTTTTCTAATTTTGCATGCAGTCGAATGACATACTCTGACTATTCGAATTCCTTTCTCTGCGTGCATGCAATTTTTATTCTGCTTGTGCGACTGTTCGAATTCTTTTTTCTTTTCCATATGCGGCTGTTCGAAATCTGCAAAATAAGACTGTTCGAATGCGCTTACGATTCTGCATATACGGTTGTTCGATTGCATTTTTGATTCTCTATATACGGTTGTTCGAATGCTTTTCCAATCCTGCATATACGGCTGTTCGAATGCTTTTCCAATCCTGCATATACGGGAATGTTGATCTCTATATATGAACTATTGTTCGAATGCTTTTACAATCCTGCATATACGGTTGTTCGAATGCTTTTCCAATCCTGCATATAGCTGTTCGAATGCTTTTCCAACACATGTCACTGTGTAACTGTAGATCTGACTCTAGTTAATTCTTACGTAACTGGCTGCATGATTTTCTTTTATGCTTTTTCGACACCTGTCATTGTGCATGCTCCTTCGGCTTTTACCCGCCAAACTGCTACCTGTCGCGATATCGTGACATTTTTTCCCATTTGACTTTTTTTGGACTGTTGACCGTGAAAACCTGACCTGTCATGATATCACGACGTTTTCATCCTCCTCAACCTTATCATGGCATACACCCACGAAAATAGAACATGTCACGAAATCGCGACGTTCTTCGCTTTCGTACAACTCTCCTTCGCTTGTAGCCGCGAAAATGGAACATGTCATGAAATCGTGACACTTTGCGCTTCCCTGCACTATGCTTCGCTTGTAGCCACAAAAATGGAACATGTCATGAAATCGTGACACTTTGCGCTTCCCTACACTCTGCTTCGCTTGTAGCCATAAAAATGGAACATGTCATGAAATCGTGACACTTTGCGCTTCCACACTCTCTTCTTGCAGCCGTGAGAAATGGAACATGTCACGAAATCGTGACACTTTGCGCTTTCGTACACTTTTCTCCGCAAGCCTCAGCGAAATCGGAACATGTCGCGAAATCGCGACACTTTTTGCTGCCGTACACTTTTCTCCGCAAGCCTCAGCGAAATCGGAACATGTCGCGAAATCGCGACACTTTTTGCTATCGTACACTTTTCTCCGCAAGCCTCAGCGAAATCGAAACATGTCATGAAATCGTGACACTTTTCTGCCTTAGCACTGTTCTTTGCTATTCGCCCACGAAAATGCAACATGTCACGAAATCGTGACATCTTTCGCATCCGTACATTTCTCGCTTCATGCACTAGCGAAATCAAGACATGTAGCGAAATCGCTACAACTTTGTTGCCTTGCATTTTGACATGCAGCGAAATCGCTACACCTTTGTTGCCTTGCATTTTGACATGCAACAAAATCGCTACACCTTTGTTGCCTTGCATTTTGACTTGTAGCGAAATCGCTACACCTTTGTTGCCTTGCATTTTGACTTGTAGCGAAATCGCTACACCTTTGTTGCCTCTACTCCGATCCTGTCGCGAAATCGTGACACTTTTCATTGCCTGCGCCTTTACCTGAAACACGTCGCGAAATCACGACAGTTTTTCAACTTTGCTTCTTTCCTTCCAGTATGTCATGAAATCGTGACAGTTTCTCCAGCTTTTTCTCTCTCCTCCGATATGTCGCGAAATCGCGACATTTTTGGCTATGCCTTCTCTCTCCTCATTTTTGTCGTGAAATCGTGACATTTTTGGCTGTGCCTTCTCTCTCCTCATTTTTGTCGTGAAATCATGACATTTTTTGCTATGCCTTCTCTCTCCTCATTTTTGTCGCGAAATCGTGACAGAAAACATGTCGCGATATCGCGACAGTTTTCTTACTTGTCTTTTTCTGCAAATTTTTGAATCTGGGTCACTTCTGTTTTCCTGGAATTTCACTGTACTTGATCTGACTGACCTCTGAATTCTTGTCCATTGCTTCAACTGCATCAATTTCTGTCTGTGTTGACAACAATGACAATTCTTTTGCTGCACCTTGCTCAACAAGTTTGTTTTCTTATTTCATTTGTAGATGCTTTCTCTGTCCTTTCAGGGACTGTTCTATTCCTTAGATTCAGGACATGGGTAGCTTCTAATTCTTCAACTTCTTGAGCAGTGGGGATTAATTTCCCTTTCTTCATCTTGTCATATCTTGACTCATGTGATTTCTACAAGATTTTAGTTCCTTCAACTACTAAAATTTGAGCATGATGATTTGAAGCATAATTATCCATATCTTCTTCAAAAATCCTCTCCCTGGACTCATCTTCCACATACCAACAAATATTGATTCTTATATCCTCTTTTGATTCAGCATGTAAATCTACATTGCGCTGGTCACTTAGGTGAATTCCACATGCATCAGGGTTATGAGGTGCATCACAAGTAGAAAAAAATAGGGAAAACCTTCTACTATATTGGCATATGATATGGGGTTAGGAATATTGTTTTGATCTCTATCAGATTCTCAATTTTTCCAATTATTGTTACCATTACTTCTACCCCTATTTCTTTCTTCAGAACCATTGTTGTTTCCCCAATTCCTATTGAAATTTTTCTTAAAGGGAGGATAGTTGTCAACATGAGGTCGCTCTATCTATGAAGATTCACCATTATTTCCATTTCTTTCAATTCTTGCTAGCTTGTTGTTCACGTTATTGAACATCTCAGTCATTTGACTAGTCAACTTTTCCATTGGGTCAATTTTAGTTCTTATTTGTATATCAAATGCCACTCTTTTAGGTTTTCTCTTAGGTAAGTTGACTTCTAAAGAGTAAGGTTTCATTTTACCACTATCAAGCATATTTATTTCTATATCTAGTGATTTTTCCATACAACCATCAATGGTAGTGGCTTGTTATTACCTCAGATCATATTTAAACTCTCCTTGAAAGGCATTCTTATAAGAACAAATAGACTGAATATCACTAGGCCTAAGGTTGGTAGGGATTTTATTCCTAGTCTTTGAAAATATTATGTTGAAATCACTAACAACATCATTCTCTTTTTTCTTCATGGTGGCTAATTCAGTTAACAGAGATTGTTCATTTTTCCTTTCACCATATTTATTTAAAAACACAACTTCCATTTTGGTGAAGTTTGGGATATCATTGTTTGGAAGGGAATTGAACCACTCTCTAGAATATTTTTCTAAATTCTATAAAAACATTCTCAATACTACGTCTTCATGTTCAACTTCCAGACTATCCATTGCATACAAGAAACTTTTGATATGATCTTCTCCAGTTACTGCACTATTTTCCAAAAAAATTGGAAGGTATTTGTGAGCTTTATTGGGTAAGGCATTTAAATTGATGGGTAGTACAAAATGCCTATATTCTTGAGTTTCAAAAATAGCTCCTTACCACTTCTCCTGGTGTTTGCCAGCACATTTTGCTCTTTTTTTAATCTTTTGGGTTCACAGACAGAGTCGCCAGCAGAGGGATGTAGAAATAACAACATATACTTTATCAAGAATGCTTGATATTATCGTTCATCCTCATAGGAGTCGATTCTTGGGATAATTCAAGAAAATCAAGAAACGTAGGAATTTTCAAGATCAAGAAACATAAAGAAAATCAAAATTTGAAAACACATGTAAAATAAAGAACGTAGAAAATGTAAAAATTAAAACAAAATTTATTTATTCTAACTAGCCACATGTTGATTAAAAATAATGTCGTTCAGAGAAATTTTTTTAAGAATTAAATATTTCTATCAAGTCCTCCCCAGAAACGGTGCCAAAAAACTATTGGAATCGATTCTTGCATCCATAGGATTTGATTGTCACGCTACAAAAATCCATTTGAAACCAACGAGCTATTACAGGCTCTGGTCAACCTGCCTCTTCATTCTAATAAACATGGCTATTGCTAAAGGAAAACTACATAATGGGTAAGGAAACCCCAACGGTAATTCTATGATAAAACGTTAATTACACACTCCAGATTAATGTAAAACTATACATATTAAAATGACCAAGAAAGAAAATAACCAATTGTTATGCCTTATGTAGACTAGTGCCTAGATTCATTGGGTTGTTATAGCAATTTAACAATAATTCTGACATGAACAGAGAGAATGGGGAAAAGAAAATTGGTGCTCTTAGATTTATTCGAATATCGTAATAAAACTAGAATTTAACCAACGAAAGAAACGTATATAATGCATTCAAATAATGTAATCCATTATACAGTGACACATAGTACTGAGACAAAGATATAACAGGAATGAAACTCAAAATTGTATTGATTTTATAAAGTATTACATGTAGAGTGGGTAGGATGCCTTTTAACTCTGTTTCTCTCAAATAAATACATCAATACAATGAAGAAGACTCTATTCAAATAATGTAACATGTCTCTCCTACTCTCCTTGTTCCAATCTAGTAACAGTAGAGTCTCTGAATCTTAGGCTCAATAGGACAGGAAATAATCTCAACTTCTTGAACACTTTTCTATCAAAATCCTACACAGTAAAGGGAAGAAAGAAGAATGAATGAGAAAAATAGACACAAAAGGGAGATACAATAGCACAAATCTAAAGGGCACTCAAGTATACCTCTTAGAAAAAATGCTATTCTCTAATTTCTTGATGCAGAATCTGAACCTGTCTGCTTCTTTTTATAGCTATTGGTTCTTGATTCTATTATTTTTTATTCATTTCTAGCCTTACACTTGTCCTCTTCTGAGTTGATCTTCAAAATTGGTACAACTGGCTTCCACTATCTTTTTCTTCTTGGGCTGAACCCTTCCTTTTGACTTTTTCAAATAGTTGCTTATTTTAACTAGTGATGGTGGTTTTAGGAGAGTCTATTTGCTCTTCCACTATTTCTTTTACAACTGTTTCTACTGCTCCCTCTTGAACTATCTCCTCTTGAGCATTTGGTTCTTTAACTACTTCGGAGATGTTTTTCACTGGCACAAGTCTTCATTGTGTTGAACTTACTTCCAGCTATTGACCGTAAGCTTCAACTTCTTTTCCTTTTTGGCCTTGTTGCAGCTTTTTTATTTGCTCACTTATTAATCTCCATACTTATGTGTCAAAAGTGGCAGCAAACCTTAGCATGTTCATCTCCTGCAAAATCCTATTTTTCTTTATGGAAAGGATGGACCTGTTTCTTTCATATTGGAAGAGCAACATCTCCATAGTATTCACCAGAAAAGTAGTTTGTCTAGTCATTTCAGCCTCATCATCTGGTTCACACTCAAATATTTCTATGGTATGCCTGAATAGTTCTTCTACATCAGAGGCCTCCAAGCATTGGTCTAAGGATAGACCAATGTCTACCATTTTTCCTATTGCATATTCTATCAGATTATCCATTTCAGTTACAACATTGATCCACCTTTCCCGGTTTGCCCCAAACAAGGCTACTTTCAAAAACTCAAAATTGAGTTGGATTTTGCTGCCATCATTTGTTATTATCTCTTGACCCTGCAACTCTTCAAAATTGTCTCCTATGAAATCTAGGGTAGGGTGGATGACTTCAAAGTCTTCTTCTCTCTCCTGCATCAATGTCATAATTTCTTGAGCAGTTACTTGGATCACCCTTATCTGTCTAAACATTTTAGTGAACCCTCTAGCATGAGCTTGTATCTTTATTGATAGTTGTTTCTTCATTGTATTCAAATAATAGGCGTGATCTTGAATCTTTTCCACTGAAGGGGGTTGTACCTTTGGAGTGTCCTTTTGTGTCAATTCTTCCTATTGCTTATTTATCAGCGCTTTCATTTCAACTTTCTCTTCCTCTTCTCTCTTCAGCTGATTTCTTAACTCTGTAATTTTCTCAAGTAGTTGGTCCATGGTCTGATTTTGCATTGCCTTGACAACTTGGACCATTTCACCTTCTTTTCCTAGTACTGATGAGCCCCTAGTTTCCTCATTAACTCTAAAGACAAGTGGGTTTTGCAAGGTAGGAAGATTTACCTCTGCTATATCTGACATAGTTGTTTCTACTTGAGGTTCATCCGTGAGTTGTTCTCCTATATCTCCCATCTTTGCCACTACCTGTAATTCTTTTTCACCTGTAGCAGTAAAGGTATCTTGCTCATCTGTCCTTTCTAAAAAAACCTTTGTAGAAGGTAAAGATAATTTAGGCCTCTTCCTTTTTATAGTGGTTATCTCTGTTTGATTCTTCACTTGGTGGCTTCTAAACAGACTCCCAATCCTACTTGTTCTTCTCATATTCATCTGCACCACTGATGGAATTTTAATCTCTTGATATTTTATTTTTAGAGTGGTAGGGACAGCCATAGGTGCCAATTTCTTTACACTTGTTATAGCTAAGACTCTGTCAAAAATAGGAATTATAGCTTGTTTTGGGAGATAATATTTCTAGGCAGGGGTTGTTACAATTTCTTTTCCTTTGGTTGTGCTTGAGCTCTTGGAAATTTCTTGGGTGGCGCTTGGTGCTACCTCTATTTTGAGATGATCATCTATGGGAGGCCTAACCTATTGTTCTATTATATCTACAGTGTTTACAGTGACCTCCATTTGATCAATACCTTGTTCTTCTATTAACTCTAATAAGGGGTCTTCTTTGATTGCTTGAACTGCTCCTGGAAAAATGGGTGCTATAGATTCTACTGAAATTTCCTGAAGCCTTCTTAATTCTATAGGGTAATCATAGGCATCACGAATCTATGTGCTGGCCCTTTTCTTGAGAGGGAAATAATCCCATACAATCTGTAAATATGTTCCTTTTTCCATGGCTTCCAATAACCTTTCTTCAAAATCATCCTTTCGATGCTTTATTTGAGCATAGTCTCTTTTTTCCATCATTTTATTGTATATTCCTTTTGGGTCATAAAATCTCCAAGTTATTTCATCAAAATCCATAGTATCCAAATCGAACATTCCTTTGAGCAGTGCAGGGTAGCCAAAAAATATGTAGTCCCCAAAGTGATAGGGAACATTGAGCCAGGGGACTTTACCATGTTTCTTCACTAGTCTCATCTTGGCCTCTTCGGCTACCTGTCTACATAATTCTATAGCTGCTAGGGATAATGGGAAATACTTTGGTAACAAATTAGGGGGAATTTTGGCCCCATAGAGCCTGATATAGGTGAAACCTTTTGTGAAAAATAAATCCCCAATATCCTTTTCTTTGATAAATACCCTCATTCCCAGCCCTAATCTCTCAAGGAGAACTCCAATTAAAATCCACTGTATTTCTACCATAAAATGGTCACAAAACCAGCCCAGGTGAGTTCATCCTTCATGTATTCTCCAAAATCTAGTCTGAACATAAGGGCTGTTAATAGATTCTACTCTTTTTCGGGCTTCTTCTCCTAATTTTCCTACTATCAGGTGGATGAAAAACGAATATATAGAAAAGAAAGGCATCTCTTGCCTTTGTTCAAACACAACATTTTTTAATTCTACCATTTTCTCATGTATTTGGTTACTTAATTCTAGTTCCCAAGAATAAATTGGGGTGTTATACGCCTGATTACATTGTGTTGCTAAGTACAAAACACTTTTATTTACTATACTGAGATCTTGTACTCCTAAGACTATGTTTATCATGTCACAAAAATCTTGGACCCATGGCCTAAAAACAGTCTTCTTGATTGGAAATTTGTCATCTATTTTCTCATTTACATCAAACAAAGATTTAAAAACTTCCATTCCTATGAACATTCGAGATTGGTGTTTGATTACCTTTGGTACCAAAAAGATGGTATACTCTGTCAAATTGAAGACTTCCTTGATGTGTTCGACTTTGATGCTGAATATTGATCAATTTTTATTGTCTCGAAATGTCCTCGTTCTTTCGTCATATACCACTACCAACCATGCCATTAAATTAGAGGAGAAGTAAACCTTCGGGCATAGCAACTTTCCAAGGTTACTGTTCCATTTGTTGCTCCTAGGGAAACCCTTGTATTGTAATCTCTAGGCTCTATGAAAAAGGTCAGCCATTATCCATGGGGTCTTGCTATCATTTTCCATTACATGAGTAAAACTCTTGATACATGTGTTGTCAATCTCATACTGTTGTGCTGGAGTAGGCTTTTTATCAGCTCCACATTTTTGAGTGAACTCATACATCATGCTATCAGGTACAGGTGGTCCCGAGATCTCAGAGTATGGAGACCGGTCCGTGATGAATTTCACTACTTCTCTGGTGTCTTCTGGTGCAAAAACGTCTCCCCATGATGCCATTTTGCTCAAGGTAGCGAGTATAGTTCTTCTCAAACAGGAACACCCAAAACTCCTCTCTTCTCTGTATTTCTTGCATACTAGTATTTGTTCTTAGATTTCCAGGGTGGTAAACTTGATTGATTTTGTGAGTTCAAATACTGAGTGGTGGAATGGTTTCGGTATATTCACATGTTTGGCATTAATATCGTGTCATCAACTAATTTTTTTAAAATTAGCCAAAGGGAATTTTCTAGCACATCTCCCTTCGAGGTTGGGATTTGATGGCAGGTAAAACTCGTCATCCAATGTGCCCCTGAGCCCTTTGATTTGTGTACCATCAATTATTAAAAACTTTGCTATTGGTCCTTGAAGCTTCTTATTTTTTGATGTGGAGCTGTGACTTGTGGTAGGGACGACCTCCATTTTGATCCTCATGCCACCTTGGCCCCGAAAGATAACTATATCTTGGGGATCAATCGTTTTGTTAATTTGGCAGCAATCAACCTAGGGATCCCCATAGGATTTGGTTATTGATGTAAGTGCCTGACACTATCTTAGATATCCTAAATTCTTTGGTCAACCATGATCGAGTGCAACCGTCGGATCAACCTTCATCCTATCGTTGCCTTGGATATTTTGTAACCTATGGGTTAGATAACTAAAAGAAACATGCTTTGATCATACTTTGATTAATAAATATGATGTTTAATTATGTATTAGGGCCCTTGTTAAAAGTGGTTAAAATTTAATTAATTAAGTACCGATTTAACCTTACCCTTTAGTTTACCTTTGAAGCATGCACTACCATCATATTATTTCGAGATGGAGCACATCTATTGGATTCATCAGAATATTCTTGTTGGATTAGCCACACTTGTATTCTATTGTGTTGACTTTGAATTGCTCGCTGCTATCGGATCCTCTTGATCTATATGGAGCATTGTCGTTGGATTATCGTGATCATTTTATTACTTTGACCTTTGATTCGTGTGCTACCATAATATCCTGGGGATGATTACCATGGTAATTGATGTCTTAATAACCTGCATGTTTGTTAGTATATTACTTTATATAAACCTATGTCTGATTAATCATTTTTAACCATGTTTACAAAGTCAAAAACCCTTGGTTGGTAATAATTCATTTTGGTAATACTTAAGGTTAAATATTATACCATTGTTTATTTTACCTTATAATAATGTGATGTTTTAGTTCTTATCTAAATGTAAGGCTAACCTAGATATTAAAACCTTAACAACATTGTATTAAACATGGATAATATGACTTGTTCACATCTCTAAGCAATTGGCGTTAGATTATATCATGATGGGGGCACGACCATTGGATTCCCCTTATATGCACAAGTTTTAGCATAATGAAAAAAAGGGGGAAAATTATTCATGTACCAACCTTATGTATTTAATCGATCATATTACCAAAAACCTTGTGAGTTAACCTTTGATCATTTTTAATAATGCATCATCGTTGGATCCGAGAGGAGATGAGCGTTGTCGTCAGATATTTGTGTTGTGGCATCCCTTTGTTTGAATTTGACTCCATCATCGTTGATCTTCGATCTGGGTCTAACGTCGTCGTTATATCTCCTACAAGCTACGTACTTGTTAGCCGAAAGGGGAGCATTATTACATTTGATTAATCTTGGTTTAAGCCGAAAAGGGGTGATTAGCAATGTATTATACCCTTGCTGATCCATTTTTAATAGATTTTAATTAATCTCATGTCTTTATCTCTTTGGGGTACTTTTAGTAAGAGTGCCACCATTGGATCATATTCTTATAGAGCGCTGTCGTCAGATTTATCTGATATGCTCAATGTTTAATGCTACGGGGAACATACCCTCAATGTTTGTTTTAATGAGGGTTTAATCAAATCGAGCACGTATGTTGATCTTTGCATCTTGTTTCAGCTCTACCATTAGATCTGTCGGACTTGGCTGATATTTAAATGAAATTTTTACCCATGTTGACTCCTTAATGATTTGACTCTTTGGACGGTGCACATCCATTGGATTGGGCATAGTTCAAGCGCATCCATCCAGATTAGCAAAGTTGCACAGATTTTATCAATTTTAATCATTTGACATTAGGTTATAATCTTTTTAGACTATTGACCTTTGACTTATCTTTCAGGTTTCTTTGTGAAAGCCCATCCGTTGGATTCTCTTTTGGTGAAGCACTATCGTTAGATTGATTTTAAGGTGTTTGAATTTTAAAGTAATGAGGGCGCATACCCTTAATTCTCAATTACTTTTTTTTTTTACATTACTTATGCTTTTGGGGCTTTAGACCAAGGTATTTGATTATATTATTCCATTACTTTTGAATACCTTAAGACTTAAAGGTTTATCATTTGATTTAAGTCTAAGGGAGAATTCATTTATTTGGAAGACTAAACCTTGTATTTCAATGATCGAATTTTATCATGAGGGATGAATTTGGCATAACAATTTTCAAAGGTGCACATGATAGCAATATTTAAACCAACTTCTTTAAAAATATGCAAAGAGACCAACAATGCTTGTTTATATTGATGAAACCAAAAATTTAAATTTGGGGGTTTCAAAGTTTGAGTCAAATTTGGCTCCAAAAAACCCCAACTAGTTGGCTATGTTGATATCTCCAATTATTGATTTCATTGATTCACTATTAATTAGCATAGGTTGATATATTTTAATCATATTTCAAATCATTCATTCACTATAAAATACACGCATGGACTTTGCCCTCCAAGAGGTAAGGACTTGGCCCTCCTTAAGTGGCGATTATAACTATTTGATTTCTTGCATTTTTTTAATTCCATTATTGCCAATATTGTGGTCTTGTAAATATTCCATTTAGTCATTCAGTTCTATGTATAGCTAATAGTATAAGACTTATGTAAGGTAGAGATACCTTACAAGTGGTATAATATTCACTGATACTTAGGATTGTGGCATTGTTTCCCTTACGCTGCATTTCATCGCTTTCCTGGCATTGCATTTCCAGAAGAATCCTTTCAGGACAACAACAAAAATAGCAGGAGTCTCATTGTGAAAGAAAATTGGGCACTGTTCTATCGTGCATCATCCAAAGGTTATCACTAGGTGGAGAATTTGTATTCATGTTATAAGAAACCTAATATTCTCGAGGCGTACATAACTATCAGGTAGCATTTGGAAGTCATTTGCCAGCTAACGAGCACACCAAAGCATCAAATATTTTAATCAAGGAAATTCCAGCATCATTTTTCATTGCGTGGGTAGCCAAAGGACAATAGCCAAGATAAAATTTTCAAAACACTTCGCATACCTCTCGAAATTGTCGTAGAAACATCGTAGAATCCAAAGCATATAACTCCGAAGCCACCAACTAATCAGAAGAAAGAATTAAATAGAAATTATGTATAACCTAAGGTACAATATTTTTTTTATTTTTGTTTGGGGATATTTATCCCACATACAATGTGTGGTGAAAGGAGTGGCTTTCAAAAGGTTTTCACCACACCTATTGAGGTGTGAATTTGGTCACATGCTCGCTAGTCTCTCCTCATGCATGCAAATCCTTGTTGTCACGTGTCCTTCATCCTATTTGCCTAGCTATCATCATCTTGTACTTCATTTGGTTGCTTAGATATCACGGTCATATCCTTCGTTCCTTGGTGTCGTCTAATTGTGTTGTCATAGTGTCCTTCACCCTGGTCATTTATCTATCACCATATTGTCCTTCGTTCTAGTCGCTTAGCTATCATCATCCTGTATTCTATTCCTCGATGTCATCTAAGTGTGTCATCATGGCAGTTCATTAAAATTCACATCTTTTCTCCTATCCTCAAAATTTTAGGTCCCTCATATCGTTTACTCTTCGATTTCTATGTTAGTTATTGTGTCCCTGCATATTCTATCGTGTCTCTTATGGTATGAGATCTTGTTGTGTTAACTAGTGCCCTGTATCTCCAGTCTAAGGTTAGATTTCTAAAAAGTAGCCATTGGAGCTTCAAATTCAATTGAAATATAGCCGTTGGGAGATCTAGCCATTGAAAAATCAAATTCAATTCTGCATCGCAGTTGGAGCGACAGTTGAAGCGGAAAATCACACCAATTTTTTCCAAAATTAACCAAATTTTTTGCAAAAATTGAAGATAAATTTTTTAAACAGGACTTATTGGCAAGTGCATGAGTGGAAGGTGGACCAAAGGACCAAACGATTGATTATCAAGCTTAGATAATCCAAATGAAGGGCTCCTAAGATCACCAAGAAGACCTCCATGAAATAAAGGTACACATTACAACTCTCCTTTATGCATTAATAGTTTTGATCTTGATCATCCAATTCTTAACATCATGGCTCCCATCCCTTCTCCTACCTCTTCCCATGAGAATATCACACATGAGAAAATAGAAAACCCCAATGCAAATAGCCAAAATATGCAAACTTGTGTCACTCAATTACTAGAGGGCATGAATAATTTGACTTCAATGTTGACACAACTAATGACCAACCAAAACCAAACAACCCCTCCTTCCCCAAATCGCTTCCATAGATAGAGGAATAATGAGGATCAGGATAGAGAGGAAGTTTATCAACAACCAAGAGGTCCTAATGGTGTTAATATCCCATGTATTGACATGCCTACATTTGAAGGGGGTGACCCAAGAGGTTGGTTAGCTAAAATGGAGGGTATCTTAGAACTATACCATGTGCCTAAAATTGAGAAAGTTACTTATGTTGCTTCTAAGTTGGGAACTGAAGCCTACCAATGGTATGCTTGGCAAAAATAGTAACATTGTAGACCTATCCAATGGCATGAATTCCAAAAAGTGTTTCTTGAGATATTTGATGAAGGTACTTCATCCTCATACGCAGTCTGCCTGTTGGCACTCAAACAAACTGGTTCAGTAAATGAGTATATTTTAGAATTCACAAGTATTCTTGCTTACACAGATATGCAAGTCGAGGTTGTGGTAGCATCCTTTAAAAATGGTTTGAAAGATAATATTAGAGTTGAAGTGGACTTCCATGAGCCATATTCTTTGGAGAAAGCTATACAGTTTGCTAGGCTTGCTGAGAAAAAAGTACAAACTTGGACAACATCTAGACATGATTCCTATAATCATCCTCAATATCGTAATAATTCTTTCCATCAAAATGACCAACCCTCTAGATATTATTGTTATAAGTGTCACAATCATCATCCTCGAGATCAAGCATGTGTACCAAGATAAAATTTTCAAATAGAATATCATAACAGAGAAGACGATGAAGAAGAAGTAGAGGATATCTACTCTCCTGAATCACCTATGGCCGAGGAACAAATAGAACATAATGAAGCATCAAATTATGAAGATACTATGGCTATTTCAGTCCATGCTCTAATGGGATTAACATATCACCATACAATCAAGGTACCAGGATTCATTAGGCACAAAAAGGTAAATGTGTTGATTGATTCTAGAAGTACTCATAACTTCATTGATCTCAAAATAGCTAAAGCATTGAACTTGCACATTAATTCTTCCAATAAGGATAAAATTCAAGTTTTAGTTGCCAATGGAGGTAATGCTCAATGTATTGGTAGAACAACACCTGTGTCAATACAAATGGGAAGTTATACTTGGAGGGGACCTCTCTTCATCATGAGTCTGGGCAATTCAGATGTTATCTTGGGTGTTGAATGGCTAGAACAACTAGACACTATCAGCTTTAATTTCAAAAAATTATTTGTGGAATGGAAAGAAGATGGAAAAACTATTCGCCTCCAAGGAATGCAAACTCCACCCTCAAAGGTGGTAAGTTCTCACAACATGGAAAAGATATTAAGAAAAGGAGGATATGGATTCATAGCTCAAATCAATTGTTTGACAGTAGAAGCACAGGATACTCCAGAAATATCTTCTAAGGATCTTCAAGATATTGTGGCTAATTATGAAGAAGTTTTCAAGGAACCAAAAGGACTACCTCCTAAAATATCTCATGATCATGCCATACACCTTGTTCCAGGTAGCCTACCTCCTAATGTTCGTCCTTACCACTATCCTGCACCTCAAAAAATAGAAATTGAAAATATTGTTCAAGAACTGTTAGAACATGGAGTTATTCATCAAAGCACTAGTCCTTATTCCTCACCAGTGGTTTTGGCTCATCGTAAAGATAATGCTTGGCGTATGTGTCCTGATTTTCATCCTCTCAAAAAAATCACAATCAAGGATAAATTCCCTATACCTGTCATAGATGACTTATTAGACGAATTACATGGTGCTAAATTCTTCACAAAATTAGATCTCCATTCTGGTTTTCATCAAATAAGAGTCAGAGAAGAGGATATTCCCAAAACTACCTTTCGTACTCATGAAGGTCATTATGAATTCCTAGTCATGCCTTTTGGCCTCACCAATGCTCCTTCCACATTCCAAAGTCTCATGAACCATGTATTTCATCCTTTCCTCTGCAAATTCATTTTAGTCTTCTTCGATGGCATCCTAGTATATAGTAAAACATGGTAGGATCACTTGTTGCATGTAGGAAAGGTTCTTCATCTTCTACATAAAGAAATTTTTTTGTCAAAAGATCTAAATGCTCTTTTGGTATTCAAGAAGTTGAATATTTGGGTCACATTGTTTCTCATGAAGGTGTTAAAGTGGATCCTAATAATATTAAGGCCATTCAAGACTGGCCTTTACCTAAGACCATCAAGAAACTTCATGGTTTCTTAGGTCTTACTGGTTACTATCACAAGTTTATGCACAACTATGGAAAAATCATAGCACCACTCACAACTCTCACAAAGAAGGATGCTTTTCAATGGTCTAAAGTAGCTACTCAAGCATTCATGGCTCTTAAAGAAGCAATGTGTACTACTCCAGTTTTGGTAACTTCATATTTTCACAAACCATTTGTGATTGAATGTGATGCTTTCGGAACAGGTATTGGGGTAGTTCTAATGCAAGATGGGCATCCATTGGCATTTGAGAGTAAACAACTTTTGGGTAAGAATTTGGGAAGGTCTACATATGAAAAGGAAATATTGGCAATATTACATGCAATTGAGAAGTGGTGACACTACCTAATTAGTAGTCGTTTCATCATCAAAACAGATCATAGTAGTCTCAAGCACTTCCTTGAACAAATATTTTCTTATCTAGAACAAAACAAGTGGTTAAAAAAATTGTTGGGATATGATTTTATTATCGAGTATAAGAAAGGAAAATAAAATGTGGCAGCAGATGTGTTATCTCATAAATTCGAAGATGAAGTAACTATCAACGCCATTTCAGGTCCTTGTTCCCAATGGGTATCTCAGCTCCAGGAAGAATGGGTGTCAAATACTAAAACTGCTCAGTTAATTTAGGATTTGATAAAAGGATCATCCAAGCATCCTCAATTTTCATATGATGATAGGGTACTAAGAAGAAATAATCGCATTTACATCCCATGCAATTCTACCATCAAGTCTCGGATTCTTGAAGAATCACATGCATCTCCATCAACAGGACATTCTGGTTTCTTGAAGACATATATGCAGATAAAACAATCTTTTTATTGGAAAGGATTAAAAGTTGAGGTTAAAAATTGGGTGGTTGAATGTGAAGTATGTCAGTGCAATAAGGGTGAGACAATCAAATCTCCAGGATTGCTCCAACCTCTACCAATTCCTAATCGCCAATGGGAACATATCTCAATGGATTTTATTGAAGGTCTTCCTAAATCAGAGGGTAAAATAGTAATATTTGTGGTCATGGATCGTCTTTCCAAATATGCTCACTTCAATGCTCTACAACATCCATTTTCGACAAGCAAAGTGGCTAAGGTATTTATGGACTCAATTTTCAAATTGCATGGAATGCCCAAAAATATTGTAAGTGATCGTGATCCCATATTTACTAGAAATTTTTGGAAAGAATTATTTCGTCTTAGTGGTACAAAATTGAACATATCTTTTGCATATCATCCTCAAACGGATGGCCAAACAGAAATAGTTAACAAATGTCTGGGTACCTATCTAAGATGTTTTGCCCAGGATAAATAGTATCAATGGAGTCATTGGCTTTCCTTAGCTGAATGGTGGTACAACACTTCATACCATTATTCCATCAAGATATCTCCATTTGAAGCATTATATGGAGTAAAACCACCAACAATAGTAGATTATGTTCCAAGATCATCCAAAGTGGCCCAAGTGGATGATTGGTTCCAACATCGATAAGCAATGCTCACACTTCTTAAAGATAATCTGGTCCAGGCTCAAAATCGTATGAAGCAGCAACAAGACACACATCATTCCAAAAGATAATTTAATCTAGGTGATATGGTATTTCTACGTATGCAACCCTATAAAAAACTATCATTGAAGATCAAGACCAGTCAAAAGTTTGATCCAAGGTTTTATGGCCCTTACAAAATAGTGCACCGTATAGGAGAAGTGGCATATCAACTCGAGCTTCCTTCCTCATCCCGTATACATCCAGTATTTCATGTTTCCTATCTCAAGAAAGTGGTAGGACAAAAAGTACACTCTCAGTCATAATTACCAGTACTTGATGAAGAGGGACGTATATATCTCCAACCAAAAGAAATTTTACAAAGCAGATCACATAGGTTGAGATCCCGTCACATCAATGAATTTCTCATCAAATGGTAGGACCTCATGGAAGAAGATGCTACATGGGAACCAAAAAGTATTTTCCAGTCATTTCTATATTTGAGGACAAAGCTTTCTGAGGAAGGAAGCCATGTTACAACCCTAACATAGTTAGTCGGCTATGTTGATATCTCCAAGTATTGATTTCATTGATTCACTATTAATTAGCATAGGTTGATATATTTTAATCATCTTTCAAATCATTCATTCACTAGCGAATACACGCACGGATATTTCCCTCCAAGAGGCGAGGACTTGGCCCTCCTTAAGTTGAAATTATAACTATTTGATTTGTTACATTCATTTAGTTCCATTATTTCCAAGATTGTGGTCTTGTAAATATTCCATTCGGTCGTTCATTTCTTTGTATAGCTAATAGTATAAGACTTATGTAAGGTAGAGATACCATACATTGTATGTGATATACAAATATGTGATGCATGTTTGCATATAAATGATGAATGGGATTAAGAATTAATCCTTGTTATGATGAATGAATTGTTTATTCATGCTTGGTGATTTTCTATGTTAAATATGGGAAGTAAATGGAAGTAATGATTTTAGTGAAATTATAGATTTTGTATGTAAAATATATACTATGATTTATTATGAAATTCTTAATGAATGGAATCATTAGAAGAATGGATGATCTTGGTGTCCATATAGGAAAAGGTATGGGACTCTTGCAAATGTCCCTAACAATCAAAGAAATGGCATTCATGTTGATTGGATTAGAAAAGTAAATAGACTTGGATGCTAGATAATTGATGGGAATTTATGGGGTTTTCCTCTTTGAGAGATTAACTGAATAGTATTAAAGCAAATATTAGAGGTAAATTTGGTATCGTTTGGAGATAAGAGAGATAATATTTGGATTGGATTTTGATAACCAAATTAGCAAGATAATTAGAGATTATGTTGGATCAAATTTTGGGAAAAATTTGATAACAGTTTACAAATGCATTCTTGAAAACTTTATGATAGAGGATGAAATAACTGAATGCATATTGGGATCTAGTTATGGAAATGAATTTATTTGAGAGCTAACCTTGGATTGAAATATAAAAATTGAATAGGATATTTGATGCATCTTTAGCTCACAATTGGAAAAAGAATTGATAGGATTCAAAAAGTAATGAAATGAATCTTAGATCAAATTTAGGAAGTAAATTTGATAGCAATTGAGAATCAATTGAATAGATCAATATATTGTACTCAATGGGGAATTAGAATTCTATTGACTTGTATATATTCAAAGGAAATAGCTTTAGTATAATGAGATTTATATTACCCATGCTAAACCTCTAAGGGTTTACTTGTATTTACCAAATATTAAGGAGAAAGGTGGTTTACATGGGTTGTTACAATAGGATACAATTATGAAATAATAGTAAATTTAAATCGTTATCTTAAATTATTAATTTGGTAAGAATAGTTTATTAATGAATTAAAGGTATGGGACTTTAATTCATTGATTGAATTTGTGTCAATTATGTAGAATGAATTTAGAATTCATTCTTGAGGGAAATTATATGGTTCTCTCTAACATCGATACAAATTCTCCAAAATAAAATTTCTATGATTATCATAAACATATGAAAATTCTTAGGATGAATCAGAATCAATAGATTTTTTAATTGCATCATGAGTTTAAAGGGACAACTAGATTTCTTTTTGGTATGGAAATACCTTAATGATATGATTATGACTTAGATAAATGAGGGTTATGTAGAAGCTGATAACTTTTACTCAAGAAATGATTATGACTTAGAGAAATGAAAATACCTTAATGATATGATTAATGCTTGGCCAATGTTCCCATATCCGAGTGGTATGAGGGTTTTGTAGAAGCTGATCACTTTTACTCAAGAGTGACTCTGATCAAGTCTTAATATCTCTTGATGCTATTTGCCTTGATAGCTTATGATGAGCATAAAAAATGCTCATTTTATATACATTCTTGAGGGGTATCATTACTGGTTTAATTAGCATGTGAGACGTATTTTTATTTAACTTATGCATATAATTGATGGAAAATTTGATATTATGCTTTATTGGTGTTTTTAGTGGAAAATGTGTATAAATGCAGGTTTTTCTACTAATTTGGTATTTTCCAGTCTACATCCCACTTGGACCTGGCATGCTTCTGCTTCAACAAGTCAATAGGCGCCTTACTCTAACGTCTTACTCTGGCACCTTACTCAAGTAGGTGCCAAGCAGGTGCCTTACTACCATACATTGGAGGTGCCTTACTCTGACCAAGCCAGCTTTGATCGGTTGACCAGTAAGCTAAGGAGGTTGTTGCACATGAAGATAAAGGAGGAATATTTTAATTATGCAATATTATTAAAATAGAATAAAGCATCTATTATTTTTTGATTGGGCAATTCACTTTGTAAGGTGAGCATTATCTTCTCACGCTCACAAATAAATTAGGACAATGATTTTCCAGTGATTGATACGGGTAACCACGCAAATGGATTTTGCTAGCCTAATTATAATTCTATTATGATAAAATAGAACACGCCTGATTTATCCTATAGGGGGTAAAATTAGTGCGTGATTATTTTAATTAATGCATAACTATTATAATTGAATGGCTATAATATTCATTGCATATCTATTGTAACCGCAAGTCCGAAATAGGCTTGCCTAAAATTGTAACAAAGGAAGGTTGTGCATTGTATAAATGCATATGTCTTCCCTGAAGGAAAAGATAATCAATGATCAATTTTACACAGAAGCTGATTTATTTTATTTCTTGTCTAATCTATTAAGAGTGCAAATCCTCTTATTTGAGCAAGCTCTACGTAGCTAGTCGGGTGGACTATCTACGGGAGCTTGGGCCCACTCCCTATAGTAGTCCTCCCTTGTTTCATTTATGTTATTTATTTTTAGTAGATTAAATTTATTGCTTTATTTACTGCTTTATTTAATTTTTGTTGTGTGTTTTATTTTCCACACATTTAATTTTTTGTACTTTCATTTTCAACATTTTAATTTATTTGTTTATTTATTCTGCACTGAGTTTGGATGAAATGAAAATGTTTAAACATCCCCCACCAAACTAAAATAGGTACAGAGGAATTCATTCCCCAACACTGCAGGCATATACTGTGCATGACACTCGTAAGTTTACGAACTTACCAAATTGATAATTTATGGAAGAGAAATGATTATTTTTTGAGACATAATTTCTGCTCACCATTTTGGTGCCGTTGTCGGGGAGTGTCAAAACTATAGTGTTATGATTTACAGGTCAGATAAAAATCCCATTTAAAATTACTTGTAGATCTTCTACCTGAGAAGCGTGAGTCCACCAAGGGCATTTTTAATAAGGCCAAAAATAGTTGCCAAAACAGTCAGCCAAATCCCATAGGCAACAGTTTACATTTTCTAGCTTCTTAGGTAAACATGGGAATGAACTTGATATACCATATTAAGTGTAGAAGTAGGAATAAATTGTGCTATTGAAAAATAAAAAAATCAAGCAATGAAGGATTTCCATCATATTCTGAATGGTTTCAAGAGATTAAAGAAATAGCACAACCCAGGTCTGATGTAGTTGAAAATATTTAAGGGATGTGTTTTTATACAGAAACCATTTAGGATATTATACCTCAAAGAAGCCCAATTTTAATTATAGGCTTAATGTTTCTCAACATTGGTGAATTTTTAACAATGACATTAGCAGCTGGAAAAATGATAGAGAAAAATTTAAAGAACATCTTGTTATGGAGTATGCTCTTCACTTGCGCTTAAGGCGACCTGATGAATCAGAAACTAACATGTATTTTTAAAATACTGCTATGCCATATTTTCTCCAAATTGCCAACCATAGATAGTCATTTTCCAGCCTATACATTTTGCCATTAAATTAAAAAAGTTTGGTTTTGAGGCCATGGGGTAAAATGCTCTTCTCATGCTATGACATATCAAACTAGTTGGTAACAAAACGAATGATTTTCAAAATACTAGTTCATATGTAGGCATGGGGGGGCCCCACCTTCATCATTACCACCAACAACACAATGAACATTGTTTACAGTGTTCATGAAAAAAGAGAAAAAATATCTTCTACTGAAAAGGCTCCAAGTTAAAATGTAGATAAAAAAAATAGAGCTTTATTTTTCACTACTTGTTGGAAGAGAGTATCCTCTTTCCCTAGGACCGGCTTGGTCCATAAGGGAAATGATAAATCTCCAACCGATCACTAAATAAAGCAGGGGAGGAGCTTGGAAGTAATTAGAAGATGAAAAATAATAAAAAAAAAAATTAGTTAGAATTTTATTTTAATGCCTCTAGTTTAGATTTTTCTTTTATGTTTTGCAGGACAACATGAAGTGCGATGTAGACAAATAAGGAGTTGTCTATGAAGATTTTGTGAATTGAGATTCATATGTGGAGTTTGTAATAGCACCATATGAACCATCTTGTGCACCTCAATCATGTAGCATCCAGTCCAAACAGGTGAAAGCAAGCAGAGTTTTTCCTTGGCAACATAAGCACCCGAAGGTAGGCTAAGTAACCTTGATCAAGCAAAAGGCTTCTAGCCCAAGGTGGTTGTGGAACTTGGGGGAAATTTTGTTGCAAGGTGCACAAATGTTAAATCCTGAATGATAAACAGAGTTAGAGATGCTACACCAAGATCATAATAGAATGCCAAGGCAATGTTCAAGAAATAGTCAATGAGCTCCATTCACAAATATCTCACATTTGTGAAACTGGGTCAAGCATCAGAATAGAGAGGATACACAAAAAAAAAATGGGAGGTGCCTTACTCCCATAGTAAGGCGCCTTACTCCAAAAATTTTGGGAGGCACCTTACTCTAAAAATTTTGACAAAAAAAAAAATTCAAGAAGGTGCCTTACTCTGGTGCCTTACTATGGCGCCAAGCAGGCATCTTACTCTGGTGCCTTACTTTGGTGCCTTACTCAAGTAGGCACCAATCAAGTGCCTTACTCAAGTAGGTGTCAAGCATGTGCCTTACTTTGGTGCCTTACTCAAGTAGGGGCCAAGCAGGTACCTTAATCTAGCGCCTTACTCTAGCACCAAGTAGGCACCAAGCAGGCACCTTACTCAAGTAGGCACCAAGCAGGCACCTTACTCTGGTGTCTTACTCAAGTAGGCACCAATAAAGTGCCTTACTCCAATGCCTTTCTCAAGTAGGTGCCAAGCAGATGCCTTACTCTGGAGGTTCCCCAAAGTTCCTTCAGTAAAAAAAAATCATATGAAATCCTCCCAATGGTTTGTAGTCATTTCAAAAAAAAAAAAAATAGCATGGAACATGTCTTGCTTAGCATAAAATTTCTTTTTATTTTTTTTCACAGGAAATCATGTACCACATACAAGCTACACGCATCCTGAGAGCCAGGGCCTAACAGGAATAGAGTCATGACTCCTATTTTCCTACTTTTGTGTGGTTTGCTTTGCAAGTCATCGTGCCCTCTAAATGCAATCTGAAGGCATCCTAAGAGCTAGGGCCTTAGGCATAGGCATGATTCCTATTTTTCTACTTTTGTGTGTTTAGTTTCTCAGGACATGATTGTGAGCACAATCTATAGGTAGAGCTAGCTTAAACTAGGCCTAACGGATGTGACATCTAGTGCCTTGAAATTAGGAGTGTAGCGAAGCGAAAAAGGCACTCACTTCCCACTAGGAAGAGAGTGCCTACAACCAGCCCAGTACAATTGTGCCTTTTTCCACCTGGAGGAAGGCACCAATAAGCGGTGTCACTCTCCCACCAGGAAGAGTGGTGCCCATATATTTGAAAAACATTTGTGGAGAATATGATGGTTGGGTGCTAAAAAGAAGTTGCAGCTCTTCCTTGAGAAGAGAGTGCAGATCCACTCTATACCCAGTAGTGCTCAAAATTCTTCTCCCTAGATTGGGGGTACCTATTTATTTAGTGTGGGACCTGATTTTCAAAGAGATATAGAGACCTATTGCACAGAGGGACCTGTTACTTGCGACGAGGGCATCACCAATTTAAGTGGGGGAGAGTATGGGTGAATCTGAATCTCTTGAAAAAAAAATCTTCTACTGAAAAGGCTCCAAGTAAAATACAGATCATAAATAGAGTTTTATTTTTTACTACCTATTGGAAGAGAGTATCCTCTTTCCCGAGGACCAGCTTGGTCCATAAGGGAAATGAGAAATCTCCAATCGGTAGCTAAAAAATAAGGGAGGAGCCTGAAATAAATTAGATGTCAAATATTTGCATGAAGGCCACAGAGTGCTTAAGCAGGATAAATCATATGAATGGAGCTCGTAGTGGCCAGGAACAGAGACAAGTAAAATCTCAATGATGCATCTCATGAAAACATCACACCTGTACACCCAACAGATGTCGTAGATGATGATGGATAAAATTATTTTTACCTCACTCTAGGAAATAAAATAGAGGATCGCAGTGTTGTTCCAATTATGCATGCGAAGGACATAATTCAGAGTGGAAGATCATTTGATTTGGGCATATGCATGTCAGGATAGTATAAAGTTTAATCAATTGAAAAAAAGGTGACATGTTCAAGAGCACACGATGAAAAAAATAATAATGCACAAATATTAATCTCTGTAAAAAGATTCAAAGAGAGATACGTCAAAGTAGGATTAAAATATTTTTATGTGTCGTTGATGATGAGTTGGGTATTTTAAAGTTTGGAGTTGTTGGCTATTGGTTGCTATCAATCCTCTAATATGTGTATATGGGACACAAAGTTTTCTATGCGGTCTCCACTTTTTAATGCACAGTGCCAATATTACAGATTTTTCTAGCAACATTTTTAAAATATGTGGAAAAGAAATTACAGAGAGGAGATAGAGTCTCACTATGGTGGAGGAGAACACCAACTTTGCAAAGAGATGGTGTGGATTTGAAATCATGGAAGAAATCTATTGTCACAATGTAAATTCCCACAAATAGTTGGGTGGAGAAGACGTTCCAGTACACAACACACCAAATTTCCAAGATGGCTCAATTGACAGACCTCCAGCTTGGCCACCTAAATTCACCAGCTCATTTGTTGTAGTTGACTCTGTTCTTTGATGTAGATGATGAAAAAAATGATGAGCCAAGATTTGTTCTAGGCATGCTCCCTTCCATGGTAGAACATATGAAAAAAATAGTGGTAAACTATGGCTGCGATGCTAGAGTCCACACTTGCAGAAGAATACCTCGATGGCAATAATGCTCAAAGGAAGAACAACAATGATGATTAATAGTGTGGAGGAAGAAGGCAGCTAGAAAAAGAAATAAAAAATAAAAAATAAAAAAATCTCTAGGAGCATCAACGTCACAACAATCTTATTTTTCTGGAACACCTTGGTTACAGGTAGCATGGAAACATTTCGCACAATCAACATCATACACATTCGGTTCTATGAAATTCACCCAGGTTTGTATTGATTTTTTTGTTAATTATGTGCAGAGTTATTTTAAAAATCATTTCGATGTTAATACCAGTAGATGCCTCCATAATATTTCAAAATCTCCCATTAGAATTCAAGTGCATGACATGCCTCGGATATAAAAAATTTATTACTCCGGAATAATTAAAAAAAAAATTATGGCATTCACGTGAATAAATTTGGCACTGCTGCATTGTGATAATGGTGGCCATCACATGTAGATGATGCTACTATGTACCACAAAGGAGGGTCAAACATGTTTCAAATGTGGGTAAACATAGCAGTAGACACCCACACTCATTTTAAAATTTTATCTCACCAAAATTGATCACTGTGCAAAACTGGAAGTAGACTCTGTTGATAGTTGCATGAAGGCTGAGATGGGCAATTACATGGCAGTATTTATCAAACATCAACATAGTAATAATTTAGTTCTGGTGTTTGAACAGTGTGGTCATGATTTAACTATTTACCCATAGTTTGATTATCAGTCATGACGTGTTTCTGACTTATGCTGGTGCAGCAATGTTCAATGAAAAAATAATAGTGCTCAATAAAAAAATAGCAGTGCTTTGAAAAAATAGTAGTGCTCGATAGAAAAAAATAGCAGCACTCAATGAAAAAAATAGCAATGCTCAATGGAAGAAAAACAACCATGCTTGAAGGAAGCAAAATAGATATGTCAAAGACAGTTATAAAAAAAAAAATATTATTTCGGGGGGCTGATGTCATGAGGACATGACAATATTTAGGCATGGGGGGATGATGAGCATTAGAAATGCTCATTTTATATACATTCTTAAGGGGCATCATTATTGTTTTAATTAGCATGTGAGATGTATTTTTATTTAACTTGTGCATATAATTGATAGAAAATATGGTATTATGCTTAACTTGTGTTTTTAGTGGAAACTGTGTATAAGTGCAAATTTTGCTACTAATATGGTGTTTTCCAGTCTACATCCCACTTGGACCTGGCATGCTTCTGCTTCAACAAGTCAATAGGTGCCTTACTCTGGTGCCTTACTCCAGTGCATTACTCTGGCACCTTACTCTGGTGCCTTACTCAAGTAGGCACCAAGAAGGCACCTTACTGCCATACATTGGAGGCACCTTACTCTGACCAAGCCAGCTTTGACCGGTTGACCAGTGAGCTAAGAAGGTTGTTGCATGTGAAGATAAAGGAGGAATATTTTAATTATGCAATATTATTAAAATAGAATAAATATTTTATTATTTTCTGGCTAGGAGGTTCACTTTGTAAGGTGAGCATTATCTTCTCACGCTCACGGACAAATCAGGATAGCAATTTTCCAACGATTGATACGGGCAACCACGCAAACAAATTTTTCCAGCCTGATTATAATTCTATTATGATAAAACAGAACACGCCTGATTTATCCTACAGGGGGTAAAATTAGTGCGTGACTATTTTAATTAATGCATAACTATTATAATTGAATGGTTGTAATATTCATTACATATCTATTGTAACTGCAAGTCCGAAATAGGCTTACCTAAAATTGTAATAGAGGAAGGTTGTGCATTGTATAAATGCACAGGTCTTCCCTAAAGGAAAAGATAATCGATGATCAATTTTACATAGAAGATGATTTATTTTATTTCTTGTCTAATCTATTAAGAGTGCAAATCCTCTTATTTGAGCAAGCTCTACGTAGCTAGTCGGATAGACTATCTGCGGGAGCTTGGGCCCACTCCCTGCAATAGTCCTCCCCTATTTCATTTCTATTATTTATTTTTAGTAGATTAAATTTATTGCTTTATTTATTGCTTTATTTAATTTCCGTTGTGTGTGTTTTATTTTCCACACATTTAATTTTCTGTACTTTCATTTTTGGCATTTCATTTTTAGCATTTTAATTTATTTGTTTATTTATTCTGCACTGAGTTTGGATGAAATGAAAATGTTTAAACATCCCCCACCAAACTAAAATAGGTACAGAGGAATTCATTCCCCAACACTATAGGCATATACTATGCATGACACTCGTAAGTTTATGGACTTACCGAATTGATAATTTATGGAAGAGAAATGATTGTTTTTTGAGACATAATTTTTGCTCACCAGCTTACAATACAAATAGAATGATTCTATCTTAGTCCATGATTATGACCCTTGCATTATGAGTGCTGAATATGTATATATATAAAAAATGTGGTAACAAATGGGGTTGCTACAATTGGTATCAGAGCCCAGACTAACTAATAGATTCTAGTTAGATCTAGATTAGCAAAATATTTGGGCATTAAATAATAAGCATGAGAGAAACTCAAAATATAAAATCCCACGACTCTAAACAATGCACGTTTAGTAAGGACAAGTCAATACTTGAGATTGTCAATACCAAAGTTCCTTTCTCCCATGAATAGATCCATAGTCGTTCAAAAGTGGAAGAGCTAAGCAAACCCTCCTTCCATGGGTTTTAAGTGGTGTACCTTAGAATATTTTGAGAAACTACTCGACATCTATGTTTCTTGACTTACTTATTATTTTCAAGTGCATATGAACGAGAGGGTTCATAAGTTGGTGCAAATCCGCTAAAGGACCCCTTAAGCTAAGGTTATCAAATTATTATGGATAACTTGTTAATTGCTTAGGTAAATGGCTTGAAGTGGAACATTGTGTGAATAAGAATTAAGTGAGATAAAATTGAGTTTTTTGTGATAACATCAAAGAAGATAAAGATATTTGATATAGTTTAAAAATCATAGTCGCAAAACTACCCATATTCGAACTATAGATATGCTTATATTAAATTCTGGTGGATTGCTATTTTGTTTAGTAACAGTTCACACAAAGATAGCCATAAATTGAACTTTTGTCATGGTTGAAGATATCATCTTGCTTTTTTGTAATGTGCTTTGTGCTATCTAAGCATTGAAATATATCTTAAAGCAATATGTTCTATGTGTCAATAGAATAAACTCTAGAAGGTCATAAACATGTGTTTTTATATAAGAAGTGACTATTCCATGAGTAATATAGTTCATTATAGCCTTAATAGACTAGCAATAATAGCCATGAACAAAGATGACTTTTATCAATTAAAACATTAAATATAGGGGATAGAAGTTAGAATTACAACTTGAGGAAAGATTGTAATCTAACACCATTCTTTATATATCAGGAAATGGCCCCTAAAGCAAGAAGCAAAGAGGATGCATTATCTCGCAAGATGAAGCAAACTAAAAGTCTTGGAGGAAAGTTGAAAATATTAAACCAAATGGTGGAGGACCTTTTTGTGATGAATTTTGAGTTGAAATACCAAGTAAATGATCTTAAGAAACAACTAGTCCAACAGGGCCAACTGCTAGATAACTTGGAAGCTCAAAAGTGCAAATCTGGGACATTGCGAGTCAAGTCCAATTCACAAGAAAAGAGGCCTATTTTCAATTATGCCATTTTGTCAGAACCAAACGAAAAATTTTAAGGAAGAGAAAGAGTGTCAATTTTATGAAGTGGGAGCAAGAACAAAATTAGAAAAAGAAGCAAGATCGCTTCAAGAAGGGGCTCTAGAAAATCAAGACTAATGAGTTACAAGAATCATCTTCCATTGTGCAGGAAAAGGGAAAGAAACATGTAGGTCCTCTAGGGGGATGCTTTACATGTAAGGGACAACATTATGCAAAAATATGCCCACAACATGTAGGAACAAGTAAAATTGTGATGAATCACAAAATCCACGTTGCCACCAAAAGTCCAAATTTGGAAGGGCAAGCTACTCTATCACTCACGAATGATGGTGAATCCCTTAGTCATTACAATGAAATCAACTAAAATTCTAGAGTTTCACTCCAAGACTATGAGGAAGTGCAATATTCTGAAAAGATATTGTCCTTGTTTATTTAATGATGTTATGTAATAATACAGGTTGAACTATGGACCACTTAGGCAAAGTGGAAACTATACCAAAAACTATGTTTTATTGTTTGTTATGAAATAATGCAAGGTCTAATAGAACCTATGCAATAAAAAAAATTCCACTTGAGAAAAAGTGGAAGAAATAAAAGACTATTTCTCTTGTTTGAAAACAATATGTAATACTATTATTGTTGAATTATATTGCATTAGATGATGCTTTGATGACATATATATGCATTAATGAATATATTGATCATGTGATATGTAGAATAATCTGAATGTATTGATGTATGTATCAAAATTTATCTATGATACAATATGGATGTTTATTTGCATATAGGATATAGTATTGTTGATATTCTTGTTGCATTACAGGTCCTGGTACTCTCATAGGTGGGAAGAATTACTCAACCACCAGGAATAAGATACAGTAATATCAATGATACCATATTATGGGTAATGACATGAAAGGTTACCATATATAGATGCATCTAGTAGGACGACGATAACAAGAGCTATCAAAGATCATCCATGGGAAGATAAAATAATTGGGTTAAATTGAGATCACATGGTTGCCTATGATTTCTAATTTAGAATAGTTAATGCTTTATTTATATCTTTTAATGATCTAAAGGATACAATGTTGCATTATATGCCCATACTACCTTCTGACCTTAGCAAACACAGGGGACTATGTTCAGACTAAGGGGGGTAGTATGTCATGACCCGTTTTGGCAAACCCTTCTATGTGTGAGAATATAACTTATTTCCTAGGTTGATATCACTTTGTGAAGTCAATTAATATTAAATTGGGCATTAAATTGGTCAATTTCAAGGGTAGATATTTACTTTTTAAATATTTTTAATTTATTTTATTACCTTCATTTGATAAGGACATCAGGTAGTTTGTTTCCTTTATAAACTAGTCCAATTTTTATTGCATTAAAAAAACTATTTTGTAGATTTGAAAACAATAAATAAATATAAATCTTTCTCTCCACATGGCTACTTTGGGAAGGTGGATATGGTGGATAAGATTATGCTCTTATATCTATGGATTTCCTTTCCATTAATATATATATATTCAGAAGCATCTTTTTTGAAATAAAGAAAGCAAAATAAATAAAATATACATATATTTAGAAACCTCTTTCTTGTCTAAGAAGAAAGAGAGCTATAAATCACCATTGATATTGAAAAAAAGAGAGGGCATGCTATGGTATGCTAGAAGGAGAAGGCTGAAGAGCTTAAGGAAAGCATAAGGAGAGCATTCATCTACTGGAGAATTCCAAGTTGGGTATGTCCACTATAACCTATTTTAGTGTATAAAGTCATATGCTTTTTATATTCTAATTGGTTGAATTCCTACCAATGTGTGTTATGGACAGTATGTTGATTATTAAATTCATAATGTTAATTTATTGGATTATGCTCTAGATAGTAGAATGACACTCTTTTATGTAAATAATGCTCGATAATCTATAGTTATGGACACTTGTGCTATGGTGCTTACTGATATTTAGAATGGTTTAGTTTACAATTCCATTCATGTATTAAGTAGGTGTCATGATAATATTGGGCCAAGACTAGGGACGCTTGTGCCTAGATGACCCCTATGATTATTTAAGCCTTACCATAACATAGGACTGTTTTATTATGACATAGCTATGGTGTTTAGAATAATTTTAACAAATATCATATGTTCGTAATGCTAGCACATTGAGACTATGGTAGTGACACTCCTATGTATACTTGGACAAAAATAGGACTATTTCAGATTATTCAGACCCATACGGATTAACCATCTACCCACCTGCATTCGCAAATCAGGATTTGGAAGTCATGTATCTCTGTATGTTTCAAAATATATCTATCTACATTCCAAATTTTTAGAGGTGCTACTCCCTTGAAATTGCTATTACCGAATGTATACAATGGGAGAACCAATAGGTTCCTACATCCTGTCTGAAGTGACAATTACTTGTATAGGTCTTGAAAAGGCACTAGTGTAATGATGCAACCCAAACCTCATTGGGAAACCATGTTTAGAAAGTTTACTATTGGGAGATTAGAAGTATTTATTTGTTGAGTGACTAAGAAATTGAGGAGGATTTTTAAATAATGCATTTAGCCACTATTGATGCAAACAAGTCTGTCCATACGAGCATTACCTTCATCATAGGTAAAATCTACCAATATTACTATTCCATATGAATGATTTCTATTGAGTAGGTATCTGGAGATTTAATTCATGGATAGATGTATTCCTATTGTGCTAGGGGGTGAAGATAATGCTTCTTATATTAATCAAAATCATAATTCACTCCATCGAACCTGACAAACTACCATAATGTTTTCCCTTCTCTTTCCATGAGGGACATGCGTGTTAGAATCTTCACATTTGGGACTCAAGGTGTTATATTGGACTAACTATTTGGACATTTAACTGGTGTTAACAGTTGAACCATCTATATATTAGGAATTCTCCCACACTCTAAAAAGGGGATTCAATGCTCTTTAGTCAGCCCAATATCATTTCACCTTCACATTTCAAAGGTAGAGTGTTCCCGGTACTTGGATGTCTCTTTTGTCTGCATTCATATGATAGCCTCTAACACCTATATGATGCAGTAGCTCAACTAGCCATGTAAATTTCCCTACGACACGATACAAGTAAATTAGTGGTAGTCGAGATGCTTGCAAATAATTGTTGATCGATATCTTCTATTTTGTATGCAAGAGTGATAGAAGTGATGTTCAGATTCGGTAAAGGAGGCTGAGTCATGGGAAAAGTCTATCCAAGACATCTAGTAGAAGTTAATATAGACCCTTCTGATTGGTGGTCAAATATTGGACTTAGGTATATAGAATTTTAGAAGCACTCATCTTTGTTTGAGGACCAATATAACCCATGATCATCTTCCTTGGGTGGTCTATAGTAAAGTTTTGGATCATAAAAATATGGAGTGATGTATTAAAATATGAAAAGAAAATCTATATGCTGAATACATTTCTAAAGTTCAAATTTAAAGAAGAGTTCATGTATGTTTTTTATAAAGTAGGGAATTTCCCTATAATGAGTATAGGGTTACTGCATAATAGATTTAATTAATGTGAATATATTGGTAATTATTTTGTATAATATAGAAGCCAATTAACATTAGACACTTTGATTAGAGACTTTATATCAATTTTTATTGATAATATTTATGATCAAGTGAAGTATGTATATTGTATTCATATTCTTTTGTGGGTGCTACAATGACATTTACTTATGAATACAATCATCTAGAAGCTTGGGAAAATATCTTCTAGTTTTGTAAGGTTTGGATTGGTGTCCATTCCTTGGGAAGAGGTATGGGACTCTTCCCTAAGTTTGGTGATATTCCAAACAAATGATGGTTGGAATTATGAATCAATCCTTATTTATGAAAATATTAAGGATGGATGAATCATCTATTCATGATTGGTGATTTCTTTGTATGTGATATACAAAGATGTGATGCATGTTTGCATATAAATGATGAATGGGATTAAGAATTAATCCTTGTTATGATGAATGAATTGTTTATTCATGCTTGGTTATTTTCTATGTTAAATGTGGGAAGTAAATGGAAGTAATGATTTTAGTGAAATTATATATTTTGTATGTAAAATACATACTATGATTTATTATGAAACCGTTAATGAATGGAATCCATTAGAATAATGGATGATCTTGGTGTCCATCCAGGAAGAGGTATGGGACTCTTCCAAATGTCCCTAAAAATCAAAGGAATGGCATTCATGTTGATTGGATTAGAAAAGTAAATAGACTTGGATGCTAGATAATTGATGGGAATTTATGGGGTTTTCCTCTTTGAGAGATTAACTGAATAGTATTAAAGCAAATCTTGGAGGTAAATTTGGTATCATTTGGAGATAAGAGAGATAATATTTGGATTTAATTTTGATAACAAAATTTGCAATATAATTAGAGATTATGTTGGATCAAATTTTGGGAAAATTTTGATAACAGTTTACAAATGCATTCTTGAAAACTTTATGATAGAGGATGAAATAACTGAATGCATATTGGGATCCAGTTATGGAAATGAATTGATTTGAGAGCTAACCTTGGATTGAAATATAAAAATTGTATAGGATATTTGATGCATCTTTAGCTCACAATTGGAAAAAAAATTGATAGGATTCGAAAAGTAATGAAATGAATCTTGGATCAAATTTAGGAAGAAAATTTGATAGCAATTGAGAATCAATTGAATAGATTAATGTATTGTACTCAATGGGGAATTAGAATCCTATTTATTTTTATATAATCAAAGGAAATAGATTTAGTATAATGATATTTATACAATTATGAAATAATAGTTAATTTAAATCGTTAGCTTAAATTATTAATTTTGGAAGAATGGTTTATTAATGAATTAAAGGTATGGGACTTTAATTCATTGATTGAATTTGTGTCAATTATGTATTATGAATTTAGAATTCATTCTTGAGGGAACTTATATGGTTATCTCTAACATTGATACGACTTCTCCAAAATAAAATTTCTATGATTATCATAAACATGTGAAAATTCTTAGGATGGCTCAGAATCAATAGATTCTTTAATTGCATCATGATTTTAAAGGGATATATGGAGTCATTTTTGGTATGGAAGTACCTTAATGAGATGATTATGACTTAGAGAAAGGAATTAGAAAAATTCCTTAATTGCATCATGAATTTGATAAGGAATGATTGTATTCCTTGCCATGTAAAATTGATTGAAAGGGACCCATAGTGGCCCTTCTATATTTGTAATATTTGACATCCTGAGTTTATGAATATGAGGAAAGTACATATTTGGAGGCTGAGTTTATTCTCCATGAGGGTTCCCAAGATAAACAATGTGTCACTCTATTTGTGGTATGATGTGTTAATTCTTGTGCATGTTGTTTTACTTCAAAATTAAAATGATTTAAGTGGATGATATGGTTAAATGCTTGATGAAATAGTTATGCAATTCTTATATTATGACCATGTGTACTATGATGCAAGGAATGTATGCTTAACTTTAATATGTTGATGATTTAATGATATTTGATTATGTCAATTATTTTTGGAATGTATTGGGTAATTGTGAATGATGTAATTAGTTATATTTACCTTTCAAAAACTAGCACTTATGTATTCAATGGTTCTATGGATGCTAAAGGTATAATGTAATGAAATGTAAATCTTGCTCAATTGAATATCTCATGAATGCTACAATCTCAAGAATCATAATGTAATGGATTATATTCCTTAAGGAGTAATCGAATTATGTCCACTCATAAATATTCATGGTTGGTATAACCTAAAACATTATAATAGCAAATTGTGGATTAACTCAAGTGGAAGCTTGGAGTGAGTTGAAACCCACAAAAAGGCAATTGGGACTTGAGTTGTAAACCAAGTCAGACTTTACATTCTAAATTAAGTATTGAATGTACATGAGGAATGGGTACTCCCATGATGGACAAATAATATCCTTTTGTAATAAACTTAATTGATTCATTTATATAATAAAAGGGGTGGAAAAATAAGCCTTAAGAAGTATAAGGTAATATAATCATGGCATTCCAAGGATTATGTAATTTTAATCACGAGTAGTGATTTTGTTATCTTAGTGACCCCATCAGGAAGATGTGGGTTGGATATAAGATCTATGAATAACCATTGTTGAGGTTATTTCATTACGATGGGTTTCCATATTCAAGGCATTCACCTATATACTAGGTCTTAGTTAAGGGTGATTTCCCTTTTTAGGAGGGATGAAGTTTAATACTTGGCCAGCATTCCCATATTTGAGTGGTATGAGGGTTTTGTAGAAGCTGATAACTTCTACTCAAGAGTGACTCTAATCAAGTCTTAATAACTCTTGATGCTATTTGCCTTGATAGCTTACAATCCAAATGGAATGATTCTATCTTAGTCCATTATTATGACCCTTGCCTCATGAGAGTTGAATATGTATATATATATATATATATATATATATATATATATATATATATATATATATATATATATATATATATATATATTGTGGTAACAAATGGGGTTGTTACAATAGTTCTTAAAATAGAGTGCAAGTTGTAGAGTAAAGAAGTCATAGAAGAAGCAAATCGAATATGTAGTGTGTCGTATTCAAGAAGGTACATAAAATATTCAAATCAATTTGCATTTTGATAAAGGTCAAGGAGGTAGAAGGAATATCAATACTAAGGTTAATCTTAGATAATCTATTATGCTTGAGATTAATTAAATGAATGAATTGCATTGATGAACTATAACCTTAGATTATTTATTGAATGATTTGAAAGCTTTTTTAAGTAAGGAGGATTTAATTTGAAATATTTTGAAATTACATTATTTGAAATTCAAGCATATAAATATTTACAAATAACTTGACTTGGAGGAATAAGAACTTCTACATAGAAATTGATATATTAAATTTGCAAATATCCTTATTTTCTAGACTTCTAATTAGGGAGTTATAAGGAATTCATCACCATCATAGGTTCTTGAAATTTAGAAACTAAATTATTGAAAATTGAAAGATATAAGAAGCACAACATAGAGTTGATAGAAAGTTGGAAAACTACATTGGAATTAGTCTCTTGATCAAATTAATGAGACATAAGGAATCCAACTTAAATTTCTTGAATATAGATAATTTTATCAATTGAAATTGCATCAAAATTATCTTTAGCTTTTCTATTCATAAATAGGGAGAAATAAGGTGAATACTAGAAGTTGAACATTAGGTAGAAAAAAGATATTCAACTCAAAGGAAACCTTAGAAAGCTAAGTATTTTATCAAAGCTATTTTACATTTAAAATACTAAAAGGAATTTTACCTAGATATTTGACTATTGTTTGCTTATTCTCCAAACATTAGGAAAACAAGATATACTGCAAGATTTAAAGAATTGAAAGTTAGAATTTGATAATATACTCAATTTCAACTTAGAATTTAGAAGTTAAAAATATAAGGAGATATAAGTATTACAAGTGTCCTTAGTCTATCAAAAACTAAGGAGGAATAAGGATGTCTACTTCAAAGAATTCAATGGATAATGATATGGAAAACATCATTAGAAAGGAAAGGGCAAGTATCATAAAAATTGGAATCAAGAATTTACTTACAAAGACTAAAGGAAACTTAGATCTTACTTCAAAATTGATCTATAGTGAAGCCATAGAAGAAAACTTTAAAACTCTGGAATATTATCTACATGCTAGAATCATTGAAGTAATTGATAATGGAAAAGATGATATTTTAATTCCTTTAGACATTGGTAGCATATTATATATGGCATTACTTACATTCAAATATTACAAAGAATAAAATATGGAGCAAAAGGAATTGATTGAATCCCTTAAAGAGAAAACAAAAATAGATGAATCCTTTTTAGAAAAGATATTTCATTCTTCATGCAGTATTGAACTTCAAGTTCTTCTAACTCAAAATCTTATCATGATGCTTTAAATGATTTTTTAGAAGATTGTATACTAAATAAGACTTGTGATAATAAGGACAAAGGCAAAGAGAAAATATTTTTGCAATAATATGATGATAGCATGATAGCTCATGAAAGCACAAAGACTGACCCTAATTATGAAGATAAATAAGAAGAGAAGTAACCTGACCAAGGAGGCATACAATGCAAAGTTAATTAAAGACAATATGAAGATCCATATTGAAGACTAAAGTCTTCAATAACAAAATAATGTAATACAAGGGGGTGTTGGAATCATAGGAAGATGGAAATACAAGAGTCACATCCCATTATATATTGACCTTTGTGTGAGCATAAGAGATATCACCTTGTCATTTCATAGGACAAGGTAGATTATATTAGAGTACAAGTTAAAAACAATGTAGAACTTGTATGGAGCATGGAGTATTTGAGATCTCCACATTTTGTATGAAGATACTATTTTCATGAGCTTTCATTAATGGCAGTTTTATGAGTAGTTACAAAAGTTTCTTATGAGTTTTACATGCTTTGTATAATACCATTATCTTATATTTAATATTGCATGCTCATTTTAGACCTTGTGGTAGTTTTTCCATTAAATATATAGCATCAAAAGCTAACATGGTTTATCTTGCAAAGATGCATGTACATATGAACTAGAATATTCATAGCTGAAGCTCTAGGTAGAACCATTCAGGTTGAATGTAGAACTGGCTTGCTATCAGGAATTAAGGTCTCTTCTCAGACTACTCTAGTCTCTCACCAATAATTTGTGGATGACACCATCCTGTCGACAAGCGCTTCTATTTTTGAATCCAAAGTCATCAAATATATCCTCCAAATTTATGAAGTAGTTTTTGGTCAAAAAGTTAACTTCAAAAATAGTAATTTGTACTTCCTCAATACTCCCATGCAGACAAATCAAGATTACAAGGATTCTAGATTACTCTATAGTTGACCTCCCAGCCACTTATCTTGGCCTCCCTCTCTTCTATGGGTAACCTGTAGTTTCTATGTGGAACAATGTTATAGAGCACATTCAAAAAAGGCTTGCAAGATGGAAAGGAAACCTTTTGTCCCAAGCAGCTAAATGTACTCTAACTGCTACTATTCTCCAAAGCATCTTTATCTACTTCTTATCTATTTTCAAGGCTCTAGTCATAGTTACTGTAAGAATAGAGAAAATTCAAAAAAAAATTATGGATTGGAGCTAAAAACAAACAAAGAATCCATCTAGTTGCTTGGGATAAGGTCTGCAAACCCAAAAACAAAGGAGGGATAGGATTAAGAAGAATTCATGCCATTAACATCGCTTTGATTGCCAAGAAATCATGGAGGTTGATTTAAGGAGACAAAAATGAATGGATTTCCATTGTCAAAAGGAAGTATCTCCAAGATGGTAAATTTATTAGTGAGGACATCCCCAACATGGGGTAAGCTTTATGGAATTCCATTATTGGCACTAAGCCCCTCATCAAGAAAGGAATAAGGTGGAAAATGGTAAATGGGGAAGACATCGACTTCTGGAATGACATATGGATTACTCAAGAACCCCTCTTAAATGATCCTATTCTATCCAAACTCAAACCTTTTACTGATGTCAGGATTGGGCATAAATTTTCCAAATTCCTTAACTTTTAAAGTAGAGTTCCCATTTGGATTCCCATTTCCAATCCCATTTTTCCTATTGAATCAAATCTGTTGAATTCCATCCTTGCTTCCACTTTAGTACCCACAACTAATTCTATTGATCCTATCATTTGGGAACATACTGAAACTAGAGAATTTTCTATCAAATCATCCTATCTCCTCCTCCTAGATATTGAGGAATTATTACTCCCTTTTTACCGTGTTTGGATCAAGCATCTCATTCCTAATATTTTTTTTTCTCGTGGCTTGCCATCCGAGGAAAAATTCTCACCATAGATCATCTCATTAAAAAAGGTATACCCATCCCCAATAGATGTTTTCTTTGCCATAATGCTTTGGAATCCATGTATCACCTCTTCCTCCATTGCCCTTTCTCCACTTCCATTCTTGATTCTATTTTCCATTCATTCCATATATAGTGGGTTAAACCCTATTCCATAGGGGACCTTTTCATCCATTGGCCTTCTCCCTTCCACGACCCCCACCTCAAGTTCTTCTAGAAAATTTCCCTCCACCATTTCCTATGGTAATTTGGCTTGAAAGAAACAATAGAGTGTTTTCCCTCAAGCCCAAGTTTCCCAAGCTCATATCTTCAAAAATCTTGGCCTTTGCTTTGGAGAATACTTTCCTCATTCCCCCCTCTTCCAATCCTCCTTCCAAGTTTGAGTCCAATCTTGGCAAAGAGTTGGGCTTATCATTAGAATATTTCCACCCCCCTTACAACATCCATCTTCAGTATTTATGGACCCCCCCTCCAATGGGATGGCATAAACTAAATTTTTATGGATTAGCTAAAGGAAATCCAAGAAAGGTTGGGGCTAGAGGTGTTGTGATAAATAATCAAGGAGATATTATCCTTGCCTTTGTTGAAGGGTTAGGTAAGTAGACCAATCATGTTGCAGAAGGAAAAAGTATGTGGAAAGGTCTATGCCTCTCTAAGAATCTTACCACCAACCTGATAGTTGAAGGTGACTCCCTCAACATTATCAATTACCTCAAAAATAGAAATTGCAAACCTTCTTGGAGAGTCAAGAATTATATTGAGGAAGCAAGGACCATAGTCCTCAAAATGTAGGAAGTCATTTTTTAGCATACTTTCAGAGAATCCAATAGGGTTGCTGACAAGATAGCTAACATTGGAGTCAACATGGTTAGTTCCTAGACCTGGTATAATGAAATTCCAAAGGAAGTTCATGTCATTGCAGATCAAGAGAGATTTCAAACAAACCTTCCTTAGCAGGAGGCCTTTGCCCATAATGTCCAACCTTATCCTCATGCTTAATGTCAATAGGATTTTAGGAATTCACATGCCACGTGACCATTCCTACTCACATTGGTAATTGGAAAGCCCCTATCTTTTGGAATTTCAACATTCACGTGAACTTTCATATCCGTTTTCATGACCGCCAGTTCAACATCCATCTAGACTTTTCCATCACCCCCATTTTTTGTTGCCTTAACTCCTACTTGCTTGACCACGTCATCCTCCACTACTTTCATCCCCCCCATAACTTCAAATTTACCACCTTTTGTCGACCAGCTCTCTATGATTGGGAAATTTTATTTGCAATGCACACTAATATTTCTGTCAACCAGCGGCACTGTTTTTCTAAATTTTGTAGGTCTCGTAATGCGGAATCTAATGTCGAAAGCATGAAGATGTTCAAAGAGGCCCATTTTTTCAAATATTTGCACCAGATCCAGAGCCAGAAGCCCACTTCCCATGGGACAATCATTTCCAACTACTAGCTCACTACAAAAAATTGAACTGAGGTTACTTCCCACATTGACAGTATTCTGACGTGGCATAGTATGGAGGATTCCACCTTGGCCAATGGTAAAGTTGACCTGGATTTACAATCCATGATGTTAATTAGCCCTAGAAACTTAGAAAATGTGCCATTTATCCTCAGTTTTCCCAGATAAATCTCTGTTGATTCTTTTGACAAAAGATTTTTTCCAAAGCCTGTATTTTGCATTGATATGTGTCTTCGAATGAGTTGGCTACCCTTTATTGCGTGTGATACTTCCTCATACCATGAGTCACCTTTCCATTGCATCTATGCCTAGTTTTTCCTTTCATCATCTTACCCGGTTAAATTTTTTAGCACCTATCGCCATCCTTGGTTCTATTCCCCTTTCCATTTCCTTTTTATAGTCGTCACCCTGTCCATTTTTGTCCTCCTTAGCATGATTGCACTTTCTAATTCTTGCATGTCCACTAGTCCTTTTATGCCAAGCCACCTTATCACTAGGCCCCCACATGTCCCCACCATATCGAGTGACTACATCGAGCCCAACTCCTTTGTCTGTGATTCCATGGCATAAAATATCCTCAATGATAGACATTTCTTCCCTTTCCTTCGTATGGTTTTTGGTAATGACCTTGATATTACTATAGCCTTCCTGGAGTCTTGGGACAATGGGTCTATCTCTGTGTGTGGGATAAATTTCATTGTTGATGTCCATATCCTAGCATCCATCACTGGCCAAAACCCTAAGGGTCACTCTATTCATAGGCACAAACACAATTGGGAGGTCAAATTTTTAGACTTTTAGGGGAGCAAAAAAATTTAGAAGAAATCCAAGAACCCTGGAATCCTTAAGGGAGACCTCAATTTCCCCTGGGACTCTATTATGAAGCCCATACTGGAGTTTATTATGATTGATAACCTTGAAAAATCCCTCAAAACATACCACTTGGCCTTTGTAAACCATTTCAGAGATAAAAATCCTCTCAACAGCCCTCTGTTTTTCTTGAATTCCATGAACAATTCTATCACCACTTGCAGAGATAAGAAATACCATGACCTCCCCCACCACTAGAGCATGTTTAAGGTCATCTACACCTATGTGTTGGCCAATAGTCTTAAACCCAACCTCGTTGTTGCTAGTTCCTCCAAATATGGTTCCCCCTCGGTTCACTTGCCTCTCGCTGAGAGGAAGAAAAAGGCCATGGAGGACGTTTCCAAACTAAGGACAAGAAAGAGCATTAGCTTTGATGGTGCAAAATATCCTGTAAGGAAGTTGGCCAGGCTTCAAAACCTCGCCACCAAGAACAATGTTCTTGAAATCAAAAATGAAGAAGAAGAAATTCAGGATGAAAATAAACAACTCAAAGATTTTATCATTTCTTCTACCATGACAATGATGAATGCAATGGTGAATTCCATCATGGACATCAGGGAAGGATTACAAAAATTGTTCTATGTTGTTCAGACTAGTCAGGAAGCTGAAGGAGGGTCTGAAGTGGATAAGGTGACTGTGAATATTGAACCCAAGGAAGATGAGCCCAAGGGCACTGAGAAGAATGACACCAAGGAAGAGGAGAAAACCTCAACTGAGGAATGATTTTCTCTGTTCCTATTTTGTTGTTCCTACGACTACCCTGCATGGAGCTTGTTTTACTTTGGATAGTATAATTTATTTTGGTTTCTTCTCTTCCCTGAGTGGAAGCCCATACATCCTCAACTGGAGGTTTTTTTTCAAGGTCTTAATCTTTTATGTTAGTTTCCTTAAGATCAAGGTTGCATCATCACTCTCTAGTTTCTATCACTTTTTTTGGGTTTACAAGCTTGAGGTTGCGTCCTCGTATTTAGCTCTCGTCAGTAAACACCCTGTCAAGGTGTTAGACTTACAATGGCACTGAGAGGGGGGGTGAATCAGTGTAGCTCTTTAATTATGAATTAACAACTCTTAAAACAGTAGCAGTTAAAACTTATAAATAGATACAGTAAGAACAACAAGAGAACAACACACAACACAAGATTTAACGAGGTTCACCAATGTGGCTACTCCTCAAAAATGACTGCTTGGACTACCATCCAAATCCAGCCTTTGCAAAGCACCAACTTTACAATTAATTTACCAGCACCAACTGGAAGGAGCACCAACCCCTGATTTATCTGCACCAACAGAAAGGAGCACCAACCCCTGATTTACCAGCACCAACTGGAAGGAGCACCAACCCCTGATGCCAAGCACCAACCTGGACTTCAAATTGAATCTTTGGGTTTAACAGTAAGATACCTTCACTTTTACAAGACCCTGACTGGTCTACTTCACCTTTGCGTTCTCTGCTTTTTTTGTGCAAGCACTTCGCACACTCTGCTGCACCTCGTAGTCGTCTTCTCCTTGTTGCGCACTCTGCTTTCACTCTGCTGCACCTCGCAGTCATCTTCTCCTTGTTGCACACTCTGCTTTCTTAGCAAAATTCCACACTTCGAAAGATTCGACACGACTTGCTCTTCTGCGCTCAGCGACCGTATTTTGCACACTTCGTCTTCCATTTCCTCTTCAAACAACCTTCTTTTATAACAACATTTTCATGATGAAAAACTCTAATCTTAGTCGATTGTAACCCTAATCATAGTCGGTTGCAAACCCTAATCTTCGTCGGCTAACATCGGTCTTCGTCGGCTTCAACTGCCCTTGTAACTCTTCTATTGTTGTTGCCATGAAAACACAACATGTCACGATATCATGACACTTTCGCCTCCGTACGCTTTCTCTTAGCTTTGGCCCACGAGAATACAACATGTAGCGATATCGCTACACTTTTTCCTTCGTATCGCTTTCTCTTATCTTTGGCCCGCGAGAATACAACATGTAGCGATATCGCTACACTTTTTCTTCGTATGCTTTCTCTTAGCTTTGGCCGAAATACAATGTAATAATCGTTAACACTTTTTCTCTCTCTTTCTCTTCGCTTTGGACCACAAAAATGAAACATGTCACGAAATCGTGACACCTTTTTCTCTCTCCTCTTTCTCTTCGCTTTGGACCACGAAAATGAAACATGTCATGAAATCGTGACACCTTTTTCTCTCTCCTCTTTCTCTTCGCTTTGGACCACGAAAATGAAACATGTCACGAAATCGTGACACCTTTTCTCTCTCCTCTTTCTCTTCGCTTTGGACCGTGAAAATGAAACATGTCGTGAAATCGTGACACCTTTTTCTCCTACCTTTCTCTTGCCTTCGAAAAGCGAACATGTCGCGATATCGCGACACTTTTTCTCCTTAGCGCTTTTCTTGCCTTCGGGTCGCGAAAACGACATGTCGCGATATCGTGACACTTTTTCTCCTTAGCACTTTTCTTCCTTTGACATGTCGCGATATCGCGACACTTTTTCTCCTTAGAACTTTTCTTGCCTTAACATGTCGCGATATCGCGACACTTTTTCTTTCGGACTCTCTCTCCTGCAATATGTCATGAAATCGTGACACTTTTTCTTCCGTACAAACTCTCTTGCAATATGTCGCGAAATCGTGACACTTTTTCTACTTGTCTTTTTCCCTTCCAACATGTCACGAAATCGCGATAGTTTTTCAACTTGTGTTTTTTCTTTCCAACATGTCGCGAAATCGTGACAGTTTTTCTTGTTGTTTCTCTCTCTTCCAACATGTCGTGAAATCGTGACAGTTTTTCCACTTGTGTTTTTTCTTTCCAACATGTCATGAAATCGTGATAGTTTTTCCTTTGTTTCTCTCTCTTCCAACATGTCGTGAAATCGTGATAGTTTTTCTTGTTGTTTCTCTCTCTTCCAACATGTCACGAAATCGTGACAGTTTTTCTTGTCGCGATATCGCGACACTTTTCTTACTTGTATTTTTCTTTGATCTTTTGCAAGTGGTCCACTTTGGTCTTCTTGGAAAATCACTGTACATACTCTGAGTAACCTTTGAACTCCTGTCTTCTGCATCTGACTAGCCTTTGAACTTCCTGTCCACTGCATCAACAGATCTATCTGACTGTGTTGACAACAATGACAATACTCCTGCTGCACCTTGCTCAACAATCTCCCCCTTTGGAATTGTTGGCAACACATGTGTAATTTCTTGTAACTCTTCTCCCCCTTTGACAATAATACCAAAGGGCTACTGCAGACTCCCCCTGAGTCCATGCACAACATTCTCAGGCAAAATAGATTATACTTAGCAAAAATCATGAACATGAGCAACAAGATAATCAAATGCTTAGATGCTCCCCCTAAGAATGTGATCCCTGTAGCTAGTCAATCTTTGGGAAGTGTGACCACTCCCAATTTATTTTGAAGGTACTCAAAAACTTCCTTGGGCAATGGTTTTGTGAAGATATCTGCTACTTGCTCTGTAGTTGGAACAAAATCCAATTTAACCTCACCTTCTGCAACTTTCTCCTTCAAGAAGTGATACCTGATAGCGATGTGTTTTGTGCGTGAATGCATAACTGGATTCTTGGAGATGTTAATGGCATTGGTGTTATCACACTTAACTGATATTGGTTCACTGAAGCAGATACCAAGATCTTTCAGGGTTTGTTTCATCCACAGTACCTATGTACAACATGTTGTCGCTGCAATATATTCTGCCTCTGCTGTTGATAAAGAAACTGACTCTTGCTTCTTACTGTGCCATGCAACCAATCTGTCTCCGAGATAGAATGCACCTCCATTGGTACTCTTTCTATCATCTACACATCCTGCCCAATCTGCATCTGAATATGATATAAGGGTGAAGTCTTTACCTTTTGGATACCATAATCCATACTCCATAGTACCCTTGAGATACCGAAGAATCCTCTTCACTGTTGTCACATGAGTCTCCTTGGGATTAGCTTGAAATCGTGCTACCATGCATACTGCCTATAAAATATCTGGTCTGGTAGTCTGTCAGATACAGTAAGCTTCCAATCATAGATTTGTACATGGTTTGATCAACAGTTGGAGATTTGTCATCCTTGCTCAACTTGCAGCTTGTCGTCATGGGAGTGCTAACTGGCTTACAATCCTCCATTGTGAACCTTTTTAGCATCTCTTTTACATATTTAACTTGAGAAATAAATATGCCCTTCTTACTTTGATTAACTTGCAATCCGAGGAAATATGACAGTTCTCCAATCATTGACATTTCAAATTCTTTCTGCATCTTATCTGCTAAGTCCTTGCATGACTCATCTTTGTTGTTGCCAAATATGATATCATCTACATAGACAACAAGAACAATAAGATGCCCATTTTCTATTTTGACATACAGATTACTATCCACCATACCTTTCTTGAACCTTTGTTGAGTGAGATAGTTGTCTAGTCTTGCATACCATGCTCGGGGTGCCTGTTTTAAGCCATATAATGCTTTCTTCAACTTACAAACAAAGTTGGGATTATCACCAAGTTGGAACCCATCTGGTTGCTCAATATAAACCTCTTCTTCAAGTTTCCCATTCAAAAACGCTGATTTCACATCCATTTGATAAACTTTGAAATTTTTGTAGACTGCTAAAGCCAAAAACATTCTGATTGCCTCTAGTCTAGCTACTGGAGCAAACGTTTCCTCAAAGTCAATGCCTTCAACTTGAGCATAACCCTTGCATACCAATCTTGCTTTGTTTTTGACTACCTGTCCATCTTCATTCAATTTGTTTCAAAAAATCCATTTAGTCCCGATTATATTTTTGTTTGCAGGTCTAGGAACTAACTCCCAAGTGTCGTTTTTCTCTATCTGATCTAATTCTTCATTTATTGCCTTCATCCAACTTTCATCTTTGCTTGCATCATCAATATTTTTAGGCTCAATGGTGGATAGTAGAGAGTAGTTGCTTACTGCTCTTCTTCTTGTCTGAACTCCAACTTTGGGATCTCCGATGATTTGCTCTCTAGGATGATTTCTCTGCCAGCTACCTATTTTGAATTTCTTATTTTCTTCCATTTCCTCATCATCATCTGAGTCAATTTTTTGTATCTTTTCAATTTCGTTTTCCTCATCTCCTTCAATAACTTCTTCATAGATTGGGTAGTTTGTTTCATAACTGATTACTCGTTCTTTACCTTCATCAAACTTAACATCAACACTGTCCACAATTTTCTTTAGCCTTTTGTTGTAGCATTTGTAAGCTTTGCTTCTAGGCGAATAACCAACAAAAATACCTTCATCTGCTCTATCTTCAAACTTACCAAGATTATCTTCAGTTCTTTTGATATAGCACTTGCTTGCCAAACACTCTGAGGTATTTTGTTGTTGCCCTTTTACCGAACCACAGTTCATAAGGAGTTTTGCTTTCATGTGTTCTCAGCATGTACCTATTTTGGATATACACCATAGTATGGACTGCTTCTTTCCAAAATCTGTCTGCTACTCTGCTTTCAACCAACATAGATCATGCCATTTCCTGCACAGTCTTGTTCTTTCTTTCTACCACTCCATTTTTTTGAGGTGTCTTGGCTGTTGAGAACTGTCTTCTGATACCGTATTTTTCACAGTATTCTACAAACTCCTCTGAAATGAATTCTCCTCCTCTGTCTGATCTTAAACATTTGATCCTCTTTCCTATTTCATTCTCAACCTAGTTTTTGAAAATCTTGAACATATCAAGAGCTTCTGATTTATTCTTCAAGAAGAATATCCATGTCATTCTGGAATAGTCATCAATGCACAACATAAAATATTTGTCACCATTTATGCTTTGTGTTCTCATGGGTCCACATAAATCGGTGTGAATTAGTTCCAAAGGTTTGCTTGTGTAGTATTCTTTTGTTTTGAATGAGACTCTAGTTTGTTTCCCCTTTTGGCATGAAGCACAAATGTTGTTTGCAGGTTTGCTGATGGTGGGAATATCTCTCACTGCCCTTTTTGAGGTGATTTTTACTAGATTATCAAAACTGATATGACCAAGTCTCTTGTGCCACAGCCAATTTTCTTCTTCCTGTCCAATAAAGCAAGCTCCTTTTGAAGTCTCTGAGAGCGTGTACGAGAGTTACCAGATGTTCTTGACCCCTGTTGCTATCAATTTTCCACTGTTAGTTTTTTTGACTTCACAACCCTGCTTCATAAAGACTACTTCATGACCTTTATCACAAATCTGACTTACACTCAATAAATTATGTTTCAACCCATCCACAAATAAGACTTCTTCTGATTTAATCCTTCCATCACTAATTTTGATTGAGCCTTTGCCGACTATCTTGGCTCCATCATTATTTCCAAATTTTTTCCGATCCTCCTTCATATTTCTGTAACTTTTCAAATTTTTGTTTGTCACCTGTCATATGACTGGAGCATCCACTATCTAGTATCCATGGTACATATTTATTCTGTGCTTTGAATGCAGTTTGAACGATTAAGGATTCCTTTTCTTCCTTCAGTTGTTCTTTTCCTTTCCACACTGTTTTGATAGTAGTTTTGGGCTCTTGTTTTGCCTTTCCCTTATCAATAGTTTGAGCATGTTTTTCGAAAAGCTTTCTATTTTGACTCATCCTGTATGGTTGAAATTTTCTTCCCTGAAACTGATTTGAAGTAAATGTGTTTCTACAGTTTCTTGCAATGTGCCCAAACTTATGACAGTTATAACATTCCACTGTATAATTCATCAGAGGAGAAAAAACATTTCTACTGGTGAAGTTCCTTGGTCTTACATTATATTTGCAGTCTGAGATTTTATGCCCATAGCCATTGCATTTAAAATAGAAACCAGAGAAAGGATAATTGAACCTGGGTGATGGTCTTTGCCATGTTGTCGTAGGAGCCATAGGTCTTCTTCTTCTTTGATGTGTGACTTTGGTGAATCCATCATTGTCAATTCTCCCATCGTGCCTGGCATGAATGCTTTCTCTTTCATGAGACGTTTTTCCTTGATCAACCTGTTTCTTAGCTTCATTCTTTATGGACTTGGCCTTTGATCCACTTGATGATTCTCCTTCGATGAAGCCTAGACCAAATTTGATGCCTGCAGGTCTTTGGTCATTTAAGATCTTATCCAACTTCATAGAACTTTCTTCACGTTTGTGATAACAACTGATTTTCTTATTCATCTCTTCTAGTTGCATTCTTAAACCAACAATCTCTTCTTCTAACTTGCTGCAATGATCTATTTTCATTGTTAATAGCACTTCGAGATCTTCGAAGATTTTCTTAGATTCTTCTATCTGTACTTTTAAGCTGGTTATGATTCCATTTGCATCCTCAAGCTTTCTTGACAGTTTCTTGTTCTTTTTCTTTTCTATCTCCCACTCTTCAAGTGCAGATATCAACTCACCTTCTAGATCTACTTCAGCCTCAAAAATCTCATCACAAACTTCAGACGTCACTCCTTCTTTTTCTGATTTAACTTCTTCAAATGCCATAAAAAGAGCTTCATCTCTTTCTTCTTCAGACTCTTCTCCGGAGCTATTTTTTGATGAACTGACATTCTTGGAGATGAAACTTTTCTTTTTGAAGTTGCCTTTTCTAAAATTCGTTTTCATCTTCCAGTCACTTCTTTCTTGGTGGGATCCTTCATCATTTTTGTTCTTCTCTTTAAGTGGACATTTAGTCACAAAATGCCCAATGCCTCCACAGTTGAAACATTTAAATGGAAGCTTCCCTCTGTATTTTCCTTTCCCCTTTTTCAGTTTTCTAACAAAGTTTGCTTCCATTTCATCTGATGTCTCTTCTTCCTCGGACTCGTGTTTTGTGTTTTTATTTTTAAGAGCTTTGAAAGCTGCTTCTCTGTCAGAGGGTTTAGATCTTCCTATCCTCATCTCATATGCAGTTAAAGAACCATACATTTCATCTATACTAAAATAATTTAGATTTTTAGCTTCTTCTATCGTTGAGACTTTGGAATCAAACCTTTGAGGAAGAGATCTTAATACCTTTTTCACGACAGCAGAGTCATCGATATCCTCGTCGAGTCCTCTGATCGCATTGATGATTCCATTAACTCTCAACATGAATGCCTCAATGTTTTCATCGTCATTCATCTTCAATGCTTCGAACTGAGCTCGATGTGTCTATAACTTGGCTTCTTTGATCTTATCATCTCCTTCATGAACACTCTTCAATTTGTCCCATATTTCTTTTGCCGATTTATAGCTCATGACCTTTACTAGTTCACTATCTGCTAATCCACACAAGATGGCATTCGTTGCTTTCGAATTATTCTCAAATAGTTTCTTTTCATCCGCTTCTTTTGGAGGAGTGGTGGGAATTGTGTATCCACTGACTACTGAATCCTAGATGTCGTAACCCAAGGCACAGAGATATGTCTGCATCCTGACTCTCTAGAATGCATAATTAGATCCATCAAACAATGGTGCTTTGTTTGATGAGAAGCCTTCACCACCTGCCATTGTGTTATTTCCAAGATCACCCTAGCTGGTTAAGCTTGTACAAGGACTTGGCTCTGATACCAATTGTTAGACTTACAATGGCACTGAGAGGGGGGGTGAATCAGTGTAGCTCTTTAATTATGAATTAACAGCTCTTAAAACAGTAGCAGTTAAAACTTAAAAATAGATACAGTAAGAACAGCAAGAGAACAACACACAACACAAGATTTAACGAGGTTCACCAATGTGGCTACTCCTCAAAAATGACTGCTTGGACTACCATCCAAATCCAGCCTTTGCAAAGCACCAACTTTACAATTAATTTACCAGCACCAACTGGAAGGAGCACCAACCCCTGATTTATCTGCACCAACAAAAAGGAGCACCAACCCCTGATTTACCAGCACCAACTGGAAGGAGCACCAACCCCTGATGCCAAGCACCAACCTGGACTTCAAATTGAATCTTTGGGTTTAACAATAAGATACCTTCACTTTTACAAGACCCTGACTGGTCTACTTCACCTTTGCGTTCTCTACTTTTTCTGTGCAAGCACTTCGCACACTCTACACCTCGGGTCGTCTTCTCCTTGTTGCACACTTTTTCCCCCGTCTTCTCCTTGTTGTGACACTCTTTCTTAGAGAAAATTCCACACTTTGAAAGATTGGACATGACTTGCTCTTCCTCCCCACCATATTTTACACACTTCTATACTTAACTATTTCTCCAAAATAGCCCTACTTTTATAAGAACATTTTCATGATGAAAAACTCTAATCTTAGTCGGTTGTACCCCTCATCATAGTCGATTGCAAACCCTAATCTTCGTCGGTGCAAACCCTAATCTTCGTCGGCTAACATCGGTCTTCGTCGGCTTCAACTACCCCTGTAACTCTTCTGTTGTTGTTGCCGTGAAAACACAACATGTCACGATATCGTGACACTTTCACCTCCGTACGCTTTCTCTTAGCTTTGGCCCACGAAAATACATGTAGCGATATCGCTACACTTTTTCCTCCGTATGCTTTCTCTTAGCTTTGGCCCTGCAGAATACAACATGTAGCGATATCGCTAACTTTTCTTTCCTTTCTCTCTTTGAAATACATTCTTTCTCTCTTTCTTCGCTTTGACCTGAAAATGAAACATGTCACGAAATCGTGACACCTTTTTCTCTCTCCTCTTTCTCTTCGCTTTGGACCGCGAAAAATGAAACATGTCACGAAATCGTGACACCTTTTTCTCTCTCCTCTTTCTCTTCGCTTTGGACCGCGAAAATGAAACATGTCACGAAATCGTGACACCTTTTCTCTCTCCTCTTTCTCTTCGCTTTGGACCTTGAAAATGAAACATGTCTCGAAATCGTGACACTTTTTCTCTTTCTCTTCTTTCCTTTTCTCCTTCCTTTTCTCCTTGTAGACATGTCGCGATATCGTGACACTTTTTCTCCTTAGCACTTTTCTTGCCTTGGTGAAACAACACATGTCGCGATATCGTGACACTTTTTCTCCTTAGCACTTTCTCTTGCAACATGTCACGATATCGCGACACTTTTTCTTTCGGACTCTCTCTCCTGCAATATGTCACGAAATCGTGACACTTTTTCTTTCGTACAAACTCTCTTGCAATATGTCATGAAATCGTGACACTTTTTCTACTTGTCTTTTTCCTTTCCAACATGTCGTGAAATCATGATAGTTTTTCAACTTGTGTTTTTTCTTTCCAACATGTCGCGAAATCATGACAGTTTTTCCTATTGTTTCTCTCTCTTCCAACATGTCATGAAATCGCGACAGTTTTTCCACTTGTGTTTTTTCTTTCCAACATGTCGTGAAATCGTGATAGTTTTTCCTGTTGTTTCTCTCTCTTCCAACATGTCACAAAATCGTGACAGTTTTTCTTGTTGTTTCTCTCTCTTCCAACATGTCGCGAAATCATGACAGTTTTTCTTGTCGCGATATCGCGACACTTTTCTTACTTGTATTTTTCTTTGATCTTTTGCAAGTGGTCCACTTCGGTCTTCTTGGAAAATCATTGTACATACTCTGAGTAACCTTTGAACTCCTGTCTTCTGCATCTGACTAGCCTTTGAACTTCCTGTCCACTGTATCAACAGATCTATCTGACTGTGTTGACAACAATGACAATACTCCTGCTGCACCTTGCTCAACACAAGGACCCTCAAGTTTTCCTTTATCATGATATAGCCATAATGGTTGTTTTTGTAACTAGGTTAAGGGATCCTTAAAAATCCTATCAGCTTTATAAAATCTCATATTTACAAAAAAATAAAGAATATTCATAATCTTTTTATTTACATATTCAATGCTTTGCTTTCATATGTATTTGCTTGCTTGTATTTTTCTATTATATGGGTTTAAGTTTTACTTTTGGATTGGTTGATGTTCCTAAGTTTGAGGTGATGGTTGTTTGTCTTGGAATTGGTTTGTTTGATCTGTAGTTGTGTTCTTTTAGTTTGTTGTTGTTTATTCAAAAGAACCCATACAACAAGTTAAATATGATAGCTTTGATAGTTTTGAGAGAATATTCACTACTATATTTTTGGGAAACCTTACAATTCTCTATTATTTCTTTTATTATTTTGTTTAATGGATTAATCTTGATTGATTGTGTGTGGCATTTCACTTTTAAAGAGCCTTTTGAATCAAAGCTTAGCAAGCACCAGTTGATGTATGTGTGTTGGATAATACATCTTGGTTTATGTGTTAAGGCTTCTTGAGTATTATATGCATTCATCCCATGTGCCTAATTGTCATTTTCTATGCAGTACATCGATGAGTAATACTTGTTTCATGTTGTAGAGTTGCTTTTCTTTTTGTTGGTTTGTGTTGTGTGCTAGGTTTAAGCGTGGCATTTGTTCATTTATATCATGATTTTTTAATTTTAAAACCTAATTGTGAATCATTAGGTTTTTATACTATTTTTTATATGTTTTTATGTTTTAAAGTAAAAATGCAAAAGTGTTTTTTAGTATTGTTTGATGCATTATTTAATTATCTACTTATTAGATGTGAAATTAGAAATTTGGAAATTGATATTGATTTTCCTTCGAAATTTTTATGTAGCATGGGTAAGGAATGGAATTTAATATTAATTTAAGTCTAATAAAAACTTATGAGTTTTGTTAGCTAAGAAAGTATGGAAAAGAGGATTGTATTTTTGGGTAATAGCTTAGAGAAAGGTAGATCTAGTTAATTAAGGTTTATTTACATGGTTGGAAATTTTGGGATAAGGGGTTTCCTTTGAGAAAAGAGAAATGTAATGTAATTGGTAGTTTTTATATTGAAGAAAGTATGCATGTAAGTGTAGCTAAGGAAACCATTATTAAGAGAAGTATAGGATTTTCTCATTACCATTTTATGGTTCTTGGTTGGATGTATTGCATCTTGTATGCTCCTTGCATAATGCATGTAGGATTGAATTTGCATTAAAAAGTTGTCCTAATCCCTAAAATTATTAACAAGTTCATGGGAAATATCTTCAAGTGGATAACCTCAAAAGAGAAATATGGATCTTTAGTCTATTGTTTTCTTTGTTAAGTAGAAATATTTTTGATAAAAGAGCTTATGCTTGGAAATTTTTTGTAACGATATTTGAGAAAGAAAAGGATTTTTTGTAATCACTCTTGCTTTAGTATTTTAGGATTTGATTAAAGGAAGGAAGAAAGGATATATGTTATATTCCTCTATGTAAATATTTTAGAATATTTGATTGATATAAAATGGAAAAGATGTATTTTTTAAGGGATCATTGGAATATAATTTTCATGGTTATGTTTTAAATCCTTTTTGAAGATGTGTATGTTTTCATAGAAAATAATTAGAATGCTAATAGTGTAATGTGGAGTTTTTTTTAGCATATGGTGTATTGATTATGTTAAAATATAGCATTTTAGTCTTCTAATAGAGATGTTTTTATTATGTAATTTTAGACTTTATATTAGGACCCTTGAGTCAAAGAAGATAACTTAATCCTGGTAGGAGTTGCATTGATGCTATAACTAGGTATATCTGGGATGAGTTGTGGTGATGCAATAAATAGATATTTGTGAATGTTACAACTTCAAAAAGGAGGCTTTGGTGTACCCAAAGCGGTGAGGCTTTTGGGAAGTCCTAGGTGGTGAAGTATAGGAATCATTCACAAGAAAATAGTGGTGGTACCTTGAACAATGAGGATCAGGTAACCATAATATAAAGAGAGAATAACAATTTCATTGATATGCAAACATATATAAATATTACATGAGGCTACTTTAGCCCTAAAATAGTGGATCATACCAACAATAAAGTGTTGGATTAAAGCAAGATGCTAACAATAAACTATGCCCCTAACAATATAATATTCCACTAATTAAAATAATGAAATAATATATATATATATGCTAACACATGCTCATTACCAGGTGAGTGGTAATGGCCTTAGTTAGCCCATGAAGGTGTGGTAACTAAGCACTAAGGCATTACACCAGAATAATCCTACATAGATGGACTTATGTAGGGTTAGGGAAAAGGCATCCCCCTTTAAGTGTTATGGGCCTTAAAGGATAATCCCTATATCATGGTCAAGTTGTCCTATACCGATGAGGGTATAGGAAAAGTGGGGGGACCACTATTGGCATCCTTTCTAAATGGTGAGGTTTAGAAAGGTGAACCCCAAAAATATGGGATGTTGGCCACTCCTATCCACTTGAGTGTCATCTACAGCGACATTGAACTCAAAATGTGGTTATGCCTTATAATGCTAAAAAATATTGGGACTTCTTTGTGAACCTTTCTTGTGAAAAAAAAAATCTCTCTTGGGTTGGTTTTGGTGGGTTGTTATAGTTGGTATTAGAGCTCTAGGTGGGAGAACCTAGGATAAGCCTTGACTTGATGTGCTACTTTGGGGAGACTTACTCTTCTAGGGACCTTAAGTTGATTTGGGATAAGATGGGTATTGCATGTCATTTGGACTAATCAGACCAAGGTGTAAAAATCCTAGAGAGTATAGTTTCTTATTGGGAATGGCACCTTGTGGTGAGGTAAGTGTGACCATGATCATTATCAAGTGAGTGATAATGGTCTAAGTTAGTTCATGGGGAAATGAAACTAACTAATTGTAAGTACAATTTGGGAGAAATTGTAACTTATCCAACTCCTTTTTGTGGATAGGATATGGCACCTATTTTGAGAGGAGGATCATCCAAGAAGGTGGGGTTAGCTACATAGGAGGAAGTTGTAGTACATCCCCAAAATAAGTTTAGAAGAATAATGGACTCTAACAAGAGAACTAGAAGAACAATGGACTCTAGTAAGAAAACTAGAAGAACAATGGACTCTAGTGAGAGGGTGGAAGACCTTTCTTCCATAGTTAAGTTGCTTCAAGAGTAGATGGAACAACAATATAAAATGTTGGAAACCCTGATTAATAAGGAAATAGATAATAAGGATTTAGAGGGTAGATAAGAAGAGAATCCTGTTAGAGGAATCCATGAAGGTAAAGCTCGGATTGAGGTTGAGCTTGCCAAGGACCTTAAGAATGTTAAGGTAGCTAAATTTAATGGAAGAGAAGGGGGTGATGCAGTAGAGTCTTGGTTGAATGAGTTGGAAACTTTCTTTTCCATGAAGAATTACTCATCTAAAACCTAAACTAGTTTGGGCAACCCTTCATCTTTAGGATGTAACCTTAGAATGGTGGAACACATTCAGGGTAGGTAAAGGAATCCAAGTTATGGATCTTAAATGGGATAGTTTTGTAAGGGCATTTAAGAAGAGATTCCTATTAGATCAATTTTATGTAGAGAATTTTGAGGAGTTCTCTATGCTCCAACAAGGTACATTGATTATGGAGGTATATTATCAAAGATTCATTAAAATCTTGAAATATGTTCTTGAGTATGAGATCAATGAAAAATTGAAGGTGCATAAGTTCATCTTGGGGGTGGATCCTAAGATTAGAATAATAATTAATTTTCTCAAACCCAAAACCCTTCAAAAAATATTATGATTTGGCTTGATAGGAAGAGACCAATCTACAAACCAAGAAGACCTTCTTCAACTATGGAGGGTTGATAGAGGTAGAGAAATAGGAACTCAAGAAGAGGAAGAGTGTTGGGTTTATGAAATGGGATAAGGAGAAAATATAAAAAGTAAAGGGAACCCAAATTTTAGGAATAAGAACAATGGGAACCAAGGGAATTATAAGAAGAATTTCTAGAAAAAGGATAATTCAAAACCTCAACCTTAGAAGTAGAATGATTCAGCTCAAAAAGAGGGAATATGGGAGAAAATGTAAGAAAGATCTCAGGCACCCAAGATAGGTTGTTTCATTTTTGGGGGTCCTCATTATGCAAATAAGTGTCCCCAATGACTAGAGTTAAGTAATAGAGTCGAGGAGCAACCACACCAAATCTATGCAGCTATCAAGAAGTCAAAACCTAGATGGACAAGCAACTCCTATGTTATTAAATGGTAAGTTGTTTAATAAGAATGTTAAAGTTTTAATTGATAGTGGAGCTACAAATAGTTTTATTTCCACTAGTATTATTGGGGATATGTCAAAAAGACCTAGATTTTTGGCACAAGGGTGGAAAGTTGAGTATGGGTCTAGATAGACTTACTTAATGGATCAATGTTTACCTATGATTGAGATCACCTTACCCAATGGATCCACTATTTGGCACTTATATGTAGCACCACTACATGCCTTTGATATTATCCTAGGGATGGATTGGTTAAAGGCTCATGGAGCCCTAATCAACTTCCAAGAAATATGGATGGACTATATTGATAAGGATAAGAAGAGAGTAAGGGTTCAAAGTAGGCAAGGGTCTTTTTGACCATATTTGTTGTCAGCTATGCAGCTAAAGAAGGCAATCAAAAGAGGTGGTATGTTGTATGTAGTAAAGATAAATGGCAAGATAAGTGATAATGGGGATGAGAAAATATTTAAGAGACATCCAATTCTGCATGAATTTAGGGATGTATTTCTAGAAGATCTCCTAGGCCTACCACCTTGATATGAATTTGACTTCACCATTGAACTAATGCTTAGAGTTGAACCTATTGCAAGGACACCTTATAGAATGACTCCTATTGAGTTGCAAGAGTTAAAGGTGCAACTCCAATATTTGTTGGAGAAAGGTTTGATTAAACCTAGTGTGTCACCTTGGGGTGCTCTAATATTATTTGTGAAAAAGAAGGATGGTTCCTTAAGGTTGTGCATTGATTATAGAATGTTGAATAAGGTGACCATCAAGAATAGGTATCCTTTGCCAAGGATTGATGATCTCTTTGATCAATTAAAGGATGCCACTATATTTTCAAATATTGATTTGAGATCAAGATATCATCAATTGAGGATTCATGAGGAGGATACTCACAAAATAACCTTTAAGACTAGATATGGACACTATGAGTTCATAGTGTTGCCATTTGGGTTGATAAATGTACCAATAAATTTTATGAATATGATGAATAATGTGTTTAGGAAATATTTAGATCATTTTGTTTTGATATTTTTAGATGATATCTTGATATATTCCCACACCAAAGAGGAACATGACCAACATTTGAGGTTAGTGTTAGAGGTGTTGAGGAAAAACCAACTTTATGGAAAGTTGTCTAAGTGTGAGTTCTATGCCTCACAAGTTCAGTATTTGGGGTATATTATATCTATAGAAGGGATTGTTGTAGATCCTAAGAAAATTGAAGCTATTTTGAGTTGGCTTACACCCACTAATGTGTCTGAAGTTAGAAGCTTCATGGGAATCATTGGTTATTATAGGTATTTTGTGAAGGACTATTCAAAAATTGCCTACTCTATTACCAACCTTCAGAGAAAAGGAAAAGAGTTCAAATGGATGGATAAGTGTGAGGTTACCTTTGAAACTCTAAAGAATAAGTTGACTATAACACCAATTCTTAGGATATTAGATCCTCTTGGGAATTTTATAGTATGTATAGATGCTTCCTTAGAAGGTTTGGGAGGGGTGTTATCCTAAAATGAAGCTATAGTAGCATATGAGTCTAGGAAACTCAAGAAGCATGAGTTGAATTATGCTACACATGACCTAGAGTTAGTAGTAGTTGTGCATGCTCTAAAGGTCTAGAGGCACTATTTGTTGGGGAAACCTTTTGAGCTAAGGATAAACCACCAAATTCTAAGGTATATCTTTACCCAACCTATGTTGAATGCAAGACAAAGAAGGTGGATAGAGTTCCTAGCTGAATATGACTTTGGTATAGAGTATATCAAAGGAAAAGAAAACAAGGTTGTTGATGCCTTGAGTAGGAGAAGGCATATAGCAACATTGACCTAGAGTCATGTAGACTTGATGGACAAAGTCAGGGAAATGTAGTTATAGGATCAGTATTGCATTGAAATCTAGGCTAAAATTGAGAGAAATCTTAAGGAAAATAAGGATTTTAACATAAAATATGGACTTTTATGTTTCAAGGATAGGGTTGTCATACCCAAAACTAGTGATTTAAGGAGAATGATTATGCAAGAGGTGCATAGTTCTCCATATTCTTCTCATCCGGAGGTGCAAATATGAGAGAAAACATGAAAAAGACCTTCTATTGGTCAGGAATGAAATAGGATATCACTAGTTTTATTGCTAGATGTTTGGAATGCCAGAAGGTTAAGGTAGAACATCAACATCCAATAAGAAAATTATACCCACATGATATACCTACTCAGAAGTGGTAGGTTATATCTATGGATTTTATTATGGGTTTACCTAAGACTAGGTACCAACATGATGCAATACTTGTGGTGGTCGACAAGTTGACTAAGGTTGCACATTTTATACTAGGAAACATCAAGGATGATGCACCGGTTGTGGAAAATAGGTTTTCCAAGGAAATTTTTAGGTTACATGGTTTTCTTGAGGTGATCATATCAGATAGAGATTCTAGGTTTACATCAAAATTTTGGTAGGCTCTTCATCATGTAGTGGGCACTAAATTGAATATCAATTCTGCTTACCATCCAAAAATAGATGGGAAAATAGAGAGGGTGAACCAAGTTCTAGAAGATATGCTTCGCATGTATTGCATGGATCAAAAGTCTAAGTGGGAAGACTTTTTGCATCTGGTTGAATTTGCATATAATAATGGATACCATGCATCCTTGGGAATGGCTCCATTTGAGGCCTTGTATGGTAGAAGATGCAAAACACCTCTATCATGGGATAATCTAGAAGATCGGGTGGTGATCAGACTAGACACTATTAGAGAGATGGAGGAGCAGCTCAAAGTGATTTGACAGAGGCTCAAGGAAGCAATCGATCACCAGAAGAGCTATGCTGATCTAAAAATATCACCAAGAGAATTCTCTATGGGAGATAGAGTCTTCTTGAGGGTAAGACCCATGAAAAGTGCCATCAAGTCAACTAAGTTGGATCCTCATTTTGTTGGGCCTTTTGAGATCATTGATAAGATTAGTCCAGTAGCCTATAGGCTCACCTTGCCACCCAACCTATCAAATATCCATGATACTTTCCACATATCCCTACTTAGGAAGTATGTTGTTGATCCTTCTCATGTTTGGAATGTTTCAAAATTATAGATGGTAGATCCCTCAACCATTGAGGTGCGATCGATAAGGATTCTAGGGTTTCATTCTAAGATGTTGAGGAAATGAACCCTAGATCAATGTAAGGTCTAGTGGGACCAATATTCTAAAAATTGTGCAACTTGGGAAGATGTTGAGGAAATGAGGAAGCAATTCCCATATTTATTTGAATGAAATATATATGCTTTATTTTTAGAAAACATAGAGGACTGTGTTTAGTCCAAGGGAGGAGTATGTAATGACCCTCCTTGGTAGGACTTGTTCTTGATACTTGATTTATGTATTGATGTGTGGATATCTAATGCATAATCTCATTTTATGTTATCAAGATGTGTTGATAGTTGCACTTTATGCTTTGATTATACTACTTTTGGAATATGGTACTGCTGATGAAATTTGTGGTTGCAGGACTAGGTACTCTCATGGGTGGATTGGTATGGGACAACCACCAGAGTTGAGAGAAAAAGAAGAAATGATGGATGACATTCTCATCGACAGCTCAAGGGTAAAAGAAAACCCTTCATATAGGTGCATTGCATATGTGTATGTTTGATTGAATGCACCATTGGGCAAGGAGGTTGCTATTTAAGCAAAAGAGCCATCCTTAGTAGGAGGGTGATAACGTCATAGTTATCGTAAAACCTCCTACTTAAGGAAAAAAAACTTGTTTTTCATGCATATTGTTGATTGCATCCTAGTGGATCAAGGATGGCTTAGCAAGAGCCTCTGTGTGTTGCATGCAATTTTGTTTGATATCGATGCTAATGGTTAATATTAGCATTCGATAGTAATTAAATTAATTAGGTGAGTAATTAATTTAACTATTAATATTAGTAGCTTTAGGGAGAAAATGGTTAATGTAAAAAGGAATAGATGCTTTATTTAGTAAAGTTAGAAAACACATCTTGTATGAGTAATTTATATAATGTTATGGAAGGTGGAAATATAAAACATTGGCATAAGAGTCCTACCAAAACAACCAAAACACTCTGGCATGTAAGAAGTTGTTTGCTATGATAAATCTTCTTTTTTCAACAATATATGGAAGATTTTTCCAAGCTTGGGCTTTGCAAAAAAAATGAGATCCAAAAGGAATGCTAAGAGGAAGGAAGGAACTATCTGGTTGCTATTGCAAAGAGGTATTTATCTCTGGTTTATCTTATGAAGATGCATGAAATATAAATTAGAATATTAATAAGCTTTTTATTTACATATTCAATGCTTTGGATTCATAGGTTTTGCTCGCTTGTCTTTTGCTATTGTATGGGTTTAAGTTTTATTTCTAGATTGGTTGGTGTTCCTAAGTTTGAGTCGATGGTTGCTTGTCTTGGAATTGGTTTATGTGATCCATAGTTGTGTTCTTTTATTTTGTTATTTATTGCTCAGAGGAACCCATGCAATAAGTTAAATATGATAGCTTGAGAAGTTGTGATAGAATACTCACTATTGTGTTGTTGGAAAACCTTGTAATTCTCTATCGAAATCACTTTTGAGTCATCGGTTTATTTTGAGTTTAGCTTAGTATGGGTGTTGTGTATTCTTGTTAAATTAGTAGCTATTTTTAAGGATTCTAGGAAGGGATTTGAGTCATTGTGGTAGGGTTTATTTGTTGCCTTTGTTGCTATTATTTTTTTTATTGTTTCATTTAATGGATTAAGCTTAATTGATTGCATGTGACGTTTCACTTTTTAAAGAGCCTTTTGAATCAAATTTTAGCAAGTATTTATTGATGTATGTGTGTAGGGAATCATGTCTTGATTTATCTTTCAAGGCTTCCTAAGTGTTATGTACATTCGTTCTATGCACCTAATTATCATTTCCTATGCGGTATGTTGATGAGTAATTCTCATTTCATGTTGTAGAGTTGCTTTCCTTTTGGTTGGTTTATGTTGTGTGCCAAGGTGAAACATGGCATTCGTTCTTTTAATTCATGAGTTTTTAATTTTGAAACCTAGTTGTGAATTATTAAGGTTTTGTATAATTTTTGATATGGTTTGATGTTTTAAATTAAAAAGGAGAAAGTGTTTTTATTGTATTGTTTGATGCATTATTTAATCATCTACTTATTAAATATGAAATTAGAATATTTGGAAATTGATATTGAATTCCCTTCAAAAAAATTATGTAGCATGGGTAAGGAATGTAATTTAATATTAATTGAATTCTAATCGAAACTTATGATTTTTTTTATTTAAGCAAGTATGAAAAAGAGGATCCTATTTTTTGGGAAAATCTTAGAGAAAGATAGATCTTGTTAATTAAGGTTTAGTTGCATGGTGGGAAATTTTGGGATAAGGAGTTTCATTTTTGAGAAAAGAGAAGTGTAATGTAATTGGTAGTTTTATATTGAAGAAATTATGCATGTTATAATAATGGTTTTCTTGAGGCTTGTGTAAATAATAAAACCATTATTGAGAGAAGTATGGAATTTTCTCATTACCATTTTATGGTTCTTGGTTGGATGTATTGCATCTTATATATTCTTTGCATGATGCATGTAGGATAGAATTTGCATTAAAGAGTTGTCCTAATCCCTAAACTTCTTAACAAGTTCATGGGAAATATCTTCAAGTGGAGAACCTCAAAAGAAATATGGATCTTTGGATCATTTTTTTTCTTTGTTAAGTAAAAATATTGTTGATAAAAGAGCTTATGCTTGGAAAGTTTTTGTAATGATATTTGAGAAAGGAAAGGATGTTTTGTAATAATTCTTGCTTTAGTATTTTAGGATTTTATCAAAGGAAGAAAGAAAGTATATGTGTTATATTCCTCTATTTAAAGCTTTTAGAATATTTTATTGATGTGAAATGGAAAGGATGTATTTTTTAAGGGATCATTGGAATCAAATTTTCATGGTTATATTTTAAATCATTTTTGAAGATGTTTTTCATAGATGATAATTAGAATGCTAATAGTGTTATGTGTATTTTATTCTTTTTAGCATAAGGTGTATTGATTATGTTAAAATATAGCATTATAGTCTTCTAATACAAATGTTTTTACTATGTAATTTTAGACTCTTAGGTGGATGGGTTTCATAGGTGTGAATTAAAGTGCCATATTAGGATGCTTGAGTTAGGGAGATAACCCAATATTGGTAGGAGTTGCAGTGATGCAATAACCAGGTATATATCTAGGAGGATTTGCAATGATGCAATAACCAGATATTTGTGAATGTTATGCCTTGAATGGTGAGGCTCAGGTGTACCCAAAGTGGTGAGCATTTTGAGAAGTCCTAGGTGGTGAGGTCTAGGAATCATTCACAAGATAGTAGTGGTGGTACCTTGAATGGTGAGGATTAGGTGATTATGCTCATTATTAGGTGAGTGGTAAAGGACTTCGACCAGGAATGTATGGTAACTAAGCACTAATGCATTACATTAGAATAGACCTACATAGAAGTACTTATGTGAAGTTAGGAAAATGGTGTTCCCCTTCAAGTGTTATGTGCCTTGAAGGATTGATGAGCACCAAAAATACTCATTTTTTTAATATTTGTGAGGGTATTTCATCAATATAATTAACATTAGAAATGTAAATTTTTGTATGATTATTGCATATATTTAATAAAACTAAAGTTCTTATACTTGATTAGTGTTTTAGCTGATTATGTGTGTAGTACAGATTTTTGCTAATTCTTTCACATTTTTAAGTCACGGTTCCATATGGACCTAGCACTATGTAAAAGAAATAATGTTTTTAAGCGATGATAATGTTTTAAAAGGTAATAACAATGAGTGTAGGAGGCACCTAGATTCCATATTTAGGGAGGCACCTACATCCTGAATGCAAGGAGACACATACATCCCAGACATAGGGAGGCACCTACATACCGAGCACAAAAAGGCCCCTACATCCCAGACATAGGAAAGTGCCTACATCCCAAACATAGGAAGACACATACGTTTAGTGGGAATATAGAACCTATATCCCGAATTTTGATAATTGATTGGAAGACCATGCAATTTTTAGAAAGATAACAACAACCATTGCAAAATATAGAGGAGTGTCATTCTCAGCCATCGACGATCGATTTTGAAGAAAAACCAATCTTTTAATGGTAAATATTGCAGTCGCATACATGACCATTGTAACAAAACATGATTTATGTTTAATTTAGCATTTCCCAAACATTACATGATTGTAATATAGATTTCTTGCATTTTTTATAAAAACATAGTGCAAATATAAAGAAAGAGATGCAAATCTTTAAGTTAATCATTTTGTACTACAAGTATATTTTAATTGATATTCGAGCATTTTCATTTTTGTATGGACTAAGAGATTAATTTTTAGTAACAAATTAGGTGGATCATCTACAAGAGCTCGAGCCCACTCCAGGTAGTAATCCTCCCCTATGTCTTTTATTCTTGTTATATCCAGTTTTTAGAGTGTGTCTATTTCAATTATTTCATGCAGTTTATTTTATTTGTGTGTGTATTTATTTACCTTCTATAAATTTAATTCAATTTTTATTTTAGTTAATTTTATTCTACAAGTGTGTTAATTATTTATTTCATGTACATATTTGTTTTTCCTACATTAACTTTATTTGCTTTATTTAAATCATTAGTTTTATGAGGTTTGGTTGAACTGAAAATACATAAGCAAAAAAATCCCCCCACAAAACCATTAGGCATAGAGAGACTCATTCCCCACACTACAAGCATATATTTTTCATAGTTCTCACAAGTTTATGAAATTTTGAATTGATATAAAATAGATAGAACTTAACCTTTTTATAGAACATCTTTTTGCTCACCATTTTTGGCATCATTGCTAGGGAGCTACCAAAACTGTAGTGTTAGGATCCACAGGATAGTCAACCTTAAAGTGCATGTTCAGACTACCTTACTTATAGATCCCTTACCCGAGAATGCATGAGTCCACCAATACCATGAGGACTTGATGGATGATTTATTAGAATAAAGGTCACCTTAGAATCACCAACACAGAATGCTTTAGAAATACCTTTAGAAGAGTCAGAGACATTCCTTAAAGTAGAAAAATACCTTCCACCTAATTCACCCTAGCACATTAACTCGATATACGATACAACTAGTGGATCAAACTAAAATCGTAGCTAGCTTAAAGATTTAATAAGGTGGAAAGCACTCGAAGAAGGGGCTATCTCAAATTTTTATTTAGGAATATTATTAAAGGATAAGAAAAATAAGTGTGATTATCTGTTAGTTGGTTAAAAGTAGCCGACATAGAACCTACATCACCTATAACAAAAAGAAATGGCTAGAAAAGATGAAACTTCCACCAGTTTTAAATTCCCAATTGAAAAATCTAGGGAAGAAACCAAAATGAAAAATATTTCTCTTATACACATCCCTACATTTAGAGGAATACCCATAAAGAATCCTAATATATTTATTTTTAAATTTGATGTTCCCTGCAAATCAATTGATTATAAAATAGATACCCAAAAATTAATTTTTTTCTCTCCACATTAGATGATGCAACATTACGTTGGTTTATTAGTTTAGGGAATAAACAAATAAGTACCTAGGAAGATATGAAGAAAATATTCCTAAAGTAATACCAAGACTTTGGAAGGGCAAGGGATGCTTAAGAAGAAGTCCTAGATATATCACTGAGGGAGGAAGAATTGTTAGAGGATTTTTGGGGTAGGTTCAATTTTAATTTCCAACGTTCACCCCATACAAAATGGGGATAATGATCATTAAGGAGCATATTATTAAGGGGTATTATGAATGAATCATTGGAATACTTAAAATTATTAGCAGGAGGTGATGTTTACCAGGCCCAATTGTTAGATATCTAACAATTATGTCAGAATTACTCTAGGATAAAAGGTAAACCCATCACCCAAGGAACAAAAATAATAGCCTCAATAACTAAAGAAAAAATAGGCACCTTTTTGGAATATATGAAGAGTGATATTTTATCATATCTTGAAATTTAATTAGATGCATTCCAACTTTAGAAAAAGAAGCAAGAAATAGAGGCAGCATTGGCCTTTTTCTACCCAAGGTGTAGGAAGAAGCACCCAAAAATGAATGTCTAAAATACAAGGTACGAGTATGTGGGATTTGTAAAATGGACCATAAAATGAAGTTGTTGTATATGGTAGGGTATTCTGGGGGGGGGGGAGCGGGGTATATACATAGGTAATGCCAAAAAATGTGACACAATTGGTCATAATCATACAAAAATATGTTGGTTATTTGGAAAAAACTATATAGGTTGTAAATGAAATTGATGGTGTAATTTTCAAACTGCATATCTTATTGGGTAATTGGTTTTTTCCAATCAGTAATCAATAGTTTCATTTGGCACTTAATTGTATGGTTTGTATGAACCCTTGTAAAATAATATTCAGATTTATTTCATCCTTTCCAATTAGATTTTGGATTTTCTATGCCTCATTGCTCCAATTCTACTGCAAACTCTAACCACTAACAATGGTTATACTCTTCATGGATATTCCATTGTACACTAGCCTGGAAACATAAAAGTACGGATGTAACTCTCTAGATAATAAATTCTATCCTTCACACCAAGTTTTTGGGTAACCAGGATTATTCACAAGATAATTCCATACATTCTCATAGCAAAATAAGTAGTAAACATTTTCTATTCAACCTACAACATCCAGAACGTACAATGGAATTCATAGAGACATTGAAATGAGGAAAATGACTATCATATTCAGATTATAAGTAAAAAATTTTACATCTTCCATAATTCATTACAATATCAACAATCACACAAATGAACCTTCAATCAATAAGCCCAATGAACTGCATATGAGTATGAACAAACATGAATGAACCTTCAAAAAAATGAATAAGGGGGCTATATAATGCATGTCCAGACCATTCCAAAGAGGTTTCTAAAGTATTGCATAATTTACAACTGGCATTCCCAACTAACTCCAAAACAAATATTTTTACAAGGTTTGCTAAGGTCTAATTCAATTTTTATCAAATTAACCCCAAATGCACATTTCAACTTAATTTCATTTCATTTCACATCATACATGTGCAACCTTGTATGTTTTTATCCTTACTTGTATGTTTTGAAACTTGTACATTTTAGTCAAAATTGAGCAAAACTCAACAAAACTGTGCAAATCCATGGATCACTTCTTCTTCTGGGAGGTGGATTTGCTACCTATAGTTGTTCCTAAAATTAACCATAAAAGAGGAACTATAAGTACCTAAAACTTATTTCATGGGTAATAGAAGAAATTGGTAATATCCTCCTATGGGAGATGGAATTCCAGGGGGAGCACCACCATATGATGGGTCTAATTTTATGAACCAAGGGTAGGTCCAAACACCCAATATGGGTTGGTGGGGATAATAACCTTGGATGAACACCACCCAAGGTCCTACTCCCTATGCACCATACCCATGGATGCCATACCAACAATCTGGAATGCAGTGGAAAAATTTTAATACGTGGACTTCACCTCCACAGACAATAACACAACCCCCACTACAACCTAGTTTGTCAGCACCACCTACTTCCAAGCCACAATAGCTACCAACACAATCAACCCCAAATCCTAGCAACAAACCAAATCAAATAACATATCAGGTAGACATGGGGATGTACCCAATGTACCATATTAGTGTAGATTGCAACCCAATTCAACTTAGATTAGGTAGAGAAGTAGGAGTAGACCAAACACCTCTGGTAGTGGAGGAGGTAGAAGTAGAAGTAGGAATAGAACAAACACCTTCAATAGGGGAGTAGAGGTAGAAGAAAACCATACTACTGAACAATTAAACAATGAAGGGATCCCACCTTTTCCCAAAAGACTACAAGAAACTAGGAAGAGAATGCAACCAAAATTTGACATAATGGAAGGGTTGAAAAACCTTACTATCATAATTCCCCTATATCAGGCTATTAGAGATATGCCTATTTATACAAAATCCATTAGAGAACTATGTCTCAAAAGACCAAGACGAAGACAACAACAAAAAGCAGTACAAGTGGTAGGACAATTAGCTGACTTGATGTTAGGAAACACCTACCACCCAAAATATTTTGATCTAGGAAGCCCGATATTAACAGTTAGAATCATAGGCTTAATGCTACCCAATACTTTGGTGGATCTAGGTGCAGCCATAAATGTCATGCCTAAAGAAACCATGCATAGGCTATAGTTAATAAATATGAGACCAACAAAAATAGTGTTACAATTGGAAGATAGGTCTATAATACTCCCAGAGGGAATGTTGGAAGATGTAATCGTAATTGTAGATGCATGGGAATACCCAACAGACTTCCTAGTCCTAAAATCAAAGTCAGGATTGGGTGGTTATCCACTCATACTAGGACATCCTTGGCTTGCAATGATTGATGCATACATTAGATGTAGGACTAGAAAAATGATGATATCTGATGGAAGGAGTGTGAAGAATCTAGTCATTTATCCACCTACACAATCCATCAATGAATTGGGAGAGCCCAATTTAAAAAATCATAAACAATGATGTCATTCCTATGTTACAATAAGTGATGGCTCTTGATGAAGCGGGAGATGAAATAGATGAGGACTTAATCATAACAAATTTTCTACAAGGAGAATCTTCACATCCTCCCATGGATTCCCCACTTGTTGGTAGAAGGGAACATCATGTTAAGAAAATTGAGATAGAACCTAGTAAGGTATTAAACATTGACAATGCATTGACAATTGTTCAAGAAGAAAAACTAAAAGAGATATTAAACAACCATAGATCTACTTTTACCTAGGACTATAGAGACATGAGGGGTATTGCACCTAAAGTATGCACTCACAAAATTTACCTGGAAGATAATGCGAGACTAGTAAGGCAACCCTAGAGGCGGATGAACCTAACCATTAAAGAGATAGTGAAATTTGAGTTGCAAAAACTCTTATCTGTTGGATTCATCTATCCCATTTTAGACAGCCAATGGGTATCACCTTTGGTGGTAGTACCCAAGAAAAATGGAAAATGGAGGATCTATGTGGACTATAGGATGTTGAATAAGGCCACTAGAAAAGACCATTTTCCCTTACCTTTCGTAGATCAAGTCTTAGATACCTTGGTAGGACGAAAGTACTTTTTGTTCCTTGATGGATATAGTGGATACAACTAGATCTAGATAGGGGAAGAGGACCAGGAAAAGACCACATTTACCTATCCTTGGGGAACCTTTGCCTACTACGTCTTACATTTTGGGTTATGTAACGCACCTACAACTTTCTAGCAGGCAATACTTAGTATTTTTTTAAACATGGTAGGAGAAACTATAGAGGTTTACATGGATGATTTCACCATTTATGGTGAAATTTTTGAGGAAGCTATAGTAAATATGGAGAGAGTACTCCAACATTGTCAAGAGACTAATCTATCCTTGAGTAATGAAAAATACTTCATGTTAATGATAGAAGGGATAGTCTTAGGACATCACATATCTGTTGAGGGGATAAAGGTAGATAAAATAAAGATAGAAGTTATCAAAGAACTATCTACCCCCCAAAAATAGAGAGATATCCAGAGTTTCTTAGGCTTCTACTAGATACTATTGATGTTTCATCAAATATTTTAGTAAGATTGCCAAACCACTACACACGTTATTAACCAAAGAAGCCAAGTTTGTCTGGACAAGTGAGTGTGAACAAGTGTTCCAAATATTAAAAGAAATTTTGAAAATTACTCCCGTGCTTAGAGGACCAAATTGGGACCTCCCATTCCACATCTATGCATATGCATCTAACAATGCCATAGGGGTAGCACTAGGATAGAAGGAAGAAAATGAAGCATATGCCATTTATTATGTTAGTAAAAACCTTATGGGCACTGAATTAAATTACACTATCACAAAAAAAAATTCCTCATAGTTGTACATGCTATTAATAAATTCTACCATTATATCATGGGCTATAAAATTTTTATACATATTGATCATGCAACCATCAGGTATCTGATGAACAAGCCAATGGTAAGTGGTAGGATTATTAGATGGCTTTTACTCCTATATGAATTTGATGTTACTATTGTAGACAAACCCAAAAGGGATAACGTGGTTGCAAATTTTTTATCCAGATTAATTTTCCAAGACAACACTGCAACTGAGGACACATTCTCGGATGAGCATCTCTTTGCTCTAGATGACCAGACACCATGGTATGCTGACATGGCCAATTATCTGGCAACCAGTAAAGTATCCCCCACTCACCCCTTGAGAAGCCCAAAAATTAATTGAAAAGAGTGCAACCTTCTCATGGATTGATGGTTGCTTGTTTAAAACTGGTCCTAACCAAATCATGAGAAGATGTGTGGCAGGGGAAGAAATCCCAACCATTTTAAAATCCTATCATGATGAACCATGTGGTGGGAATTTTGTAGGAAAAAGAACTACGTTTAAAATTTTACAAATAGGGTATTATTGGCCCTCACTATTTAAAGATGTAGTTAAACACACCAACCATTGCGATCAATGTCAAAGAATGGGTCGACCAACCACAAGAGATGAAATACCCCTCTAGCCACATCTGCATGTAGAACCATTTGATAAGTGGGGAATGGATTTTTTTGGGCCTATCAATCCACAATATAACAATAAGAGGTATATTTTAGTATGTAATGATTATGTTACTAAGTGGGTTGAAGTGTAGGCATTGTAGAGTGCCAAGGAGGAGAATATGGCACAATTCCTATATGAGTTCATATTTACTAGATTTGGTGTTCCCAAGGAAATTACCACTGACCAGGGAACTTAGTTCACTTCAAAGATGATACAAGAACTGATGCAACAGTACCAAATATGGCACAATAAAACCACTCCATATCACCCATAAGCCAATGGTCAAGTGGAGGTTACCAATCATGAGTTGGAAAAAATTCTAATAAATACAATGCAACAACATAAAAAAGGATTGGAAGAAATTTCTTCCAGAAGTGGTCTGGGCATATCGGACTACATGGAAGACTACCACGGTATTTACACCATTCCAATTGGTGTATAGGAAGAATTTGATGATACCTATCAAATTCAAAATAAAAACTCTATAGACTACTGCAAAACTTAATTTGAATCTAGACACTACACAACAAGAGTGTATTCACCAACTGAATCAATTAGATGAATACAAGCAAGAAGCCCTGCAACGCATAGAAGCAATGTAAAAAAAGAAAGCAATATGGCATGACCACAACATTAGGTCAAAATGGTTTAAATAAGGAGAATGGACATTGTTGTATGATTCTCTATTCTAGGAAAATAAAGGGAAATCTCATGCAAAGGTAGTTGATCTCATACAAGGTAATTGAAGTGATCAATAATAGGGTCATCTGTATTAAAACGATCGATGGTAGTGGAATAATTTTTACCATCAATGGAAACTGATTACGACCTTACCATATGCCTCAAATTCATGAAATAAACTTAGATGCATGCATGGGGGAGACCCCATATTTAAAAATGTCTTCAACAACATGATGAACGCCCATGCATTCACCAAAAAAAGAAAAAAATATGTTTTCTAACACTTTTTAGATAGATTTTCTTTTATTGTTTCATTTTGCAGGGTGATGTGGAACTCATTGCAAAATGTAGGTGGCCATACCTATCAGGTAAGATCCACTTGACCCTACTTTTCCTATTTTTTAGGTGTGTTATGATATGGAGAGGGCACCTACTTCCCACTAGGAGGGTGATGCCTATATCTGGACCAAAGCAGCGGTGCCTACTTCCCACCAAGAGGGTGGTTCCTGTATCCAGGATCAACACAAAACCAGAGGCACCTACTTCCCACTAGGGTGGTGGTGCCTACTTTCATTATAGAACAAAAACTAGAGGTGGCTACTCCCACCATGAGGGTGGTGTCTACATCTGTGCAACACAGAAATACCTAGTTTTTGATGGATGAAGTATACCTACTTCCTAGTTGTCGATGATGAAATACACCTATTCCCTAGCTTTTGATGATGGAGTATGCCTATTCTTGATGATATAGTATGTATATTTTTGAGATGATAAGAGTTGGGTACACCTACTTTTGATTCCCAATGAGGAAGTGTGTCTACTCCTATGATGAATAATAATTTATGCTTTTCAATTTTAGCATGAGACCTCAAAATCTATAACTATGTAGTACCCAATAAAACCACCTTCAATAGGATCACACCACATGAGGAATGATGTGAGCTATTTATTCTTTGGTACACCATAAGCATGCATCAACCAATTAATCTATACCACCAAGCATAATACGCATCATGTTCTATGAATTGTACCCATGTATGTATCAATTTTTTTATTAATTATATGCATGATTATCCAAGGAGTTATTTCTATGTTAAGTGCCAATGCATACCCCAAATTTCTCCCATCCAATCACACAATCCCACATCAGTATTTTACCACATGGTATCAATCAGGTATGGGGGGATTTACAAGAGAATCCCACAACATCCATGTGCATGAGTTAAAATTAATTACAAGGTGTAACACACGAAATGAACACCAATTTCAAAACTAATGAAATATATGCTAAATGCTCTTTTTATTGATTTAAAAAGGGGTTACAAAATGGACTTTCTCTCAAGAAATATTTCCTCTATTTTTCAATATGAATATGGTGCATTTGTTGATGTCTTTTGGTGCCCTCAATGTAGGTGGGCTTCTTTGCATGTGTGCCACCACTTGGATGCTTGGAAATGTCTTTTGTACCTATTTGGGCCTACAAAAATGGATTAGTACATTTGGGGACCTATCATTGATCAGATCCCATATTTATGAAGATAAAAATGACATTGAAATGAAATAAAACATGATGAAAACTAGAAATGAAGCTATAGAAACTATAAACAAGTGATATTTACCTATTATGTAGTTGTAGGGTTGTTGTAGACCAGGTTCGCATGGTGGTGTGTGAACCTCTATGTCGGGTTCGCATGGTGGTGTGTGAACCTTGTTGTAGTTGACTTTTTCTATGGATTTCTATCCAGATGATCTTCTAGCATTGTTGCTTGATGTATGATGGATGTTGAAGTGATGAAAGATGTTCTAGAATGATTTTTGTAGAGTTTTGGTAAGTAAGCCAAAAGGGTGAGAGAGAGTTTCATGGTGAAAATGGCCATCTATTTATAGAGTGGGCCAAGGCTAGGGCGGTGAGGTGTCCTTTGTGAGGTGGCATAAATCCTAGGTTAGGTCCTACCATGGTGAGGTTAAGATGATGAAGTGGAAGGTGAGTCATTCCTTCATGTGCCCTGAAGAAATATCCTAGGTGCACACATGTGTGAGAAAGGGTTAAGGTTAACCCTGATTAGGTAGATCCTAGGTTAGGTTGTGGTTAGGTTAGGCATATTTTGGAAATATCCTAAGTGGTGGGTGCACACATGTGTGAGGATAAAATTAGGGTTAATCTTGATTTATCCCTAATTAAACATGTTTAGGCCATAAAGTACACTTTAGTGATAAAGTGACTTTCAAAATAGAATTAGAATTACCATGATTAGGGTTTTTGGAGGAGATGGTCACATGGGGACCATGATTAGGTGTAGGAAAGGGCTTAGATGGCCTAAAGGGGCTTATAGATAGCCCTTTCATGAATAGGAGGTGTTTTGGGTGTGATTAGTGCAATTTTGTAGGTTTTGCGACTATGGGTGACTACGCATGACTATGCATGACTACATGTGACTACACATGACTACATGTGACTACATGTGACTATGCATGACTACATGTGACTACACATGACTACATGTGACTATGCATGACTACATGTGACTACATGTGACTACATGTGACTATGGGTGACTATGTGTGACTTTTAGGTGTCTACATTTACCCCTTTTTGTACTATGTTGTGTAAGATATGGTTTAGTACAAAAATATGATAGAAGAAGGTGATGAAGTGATTGGAAAGATGAAGAATTTGTGGATGAATGAATGTGGATGATTACAAAAGAAACACGATGATGAAACAGGTGATTTATGATTTAGTACAACACTTTGCAATATTATATTAGGTGATTTTGGGAGAAACTTAAGATTGCTTTGTTCTTGTGATCAATGCAAGATGTTCCAATTGTGAATAGAACAAATGCCTTTTCAAATTTTTGCCTTTGATTGATTGATGAGTGCATGATGACATTTGTCAAACCATTAGAGTTGTGTGGTGAGGACATATTAGGTGCAACATTCATAAAGTGGTCTTATGCATACCACTATAAAGAATAGAATCAAGACATGTCCATTTGGTGCATGGCTCTCATGGTTTAGCAAATATTTGATTGGGATTGGATTTATGTTGAGATAATCTTCAACAAAAAATTTCTTAGACAGATGTAATACCCATGATTGGATGTTTGGTTGTTTGATCATGTGCAAAGTAGATTTTTGTATGAATACCCCCTCAAGTGAGGAATTAGCAATGGAGTAGACGAAAAGTGGTGATGAGTCAATTGAAAGAAGATGATGGTGACAAAAAGTAGAAAAATGAGGAAAATAAGGATGGAAATGGAAGAGGAATCTAAAAAAGTAGAAAAAAATGAAGATGATGTGGTGAGGGTTGGTTCACATAGTAGTGTGTAAACTAGGTTCGCATAGTAGTGTGCAAACCAGGTTCGCACGTGTGGGTGTAAACCTATAAATTTTGAGGAATAAAACCCTTTTTCATGCGTGCAAGCATCATTTATGTTGTGTAAATTTGGGAGGAGAGGAGTGAGAGAGAATTTGTGAAGTAGAGTACTACCGAGATATCAAGCTAGAGTTGAGATGGTGGGGAGACGTGTGAGCACGAGTGGTGGGAGTGGTATACCACTGGTAAGTGCATGAAACCCAAGTTGTTTGATTTGCATAAATTTTTGAAAAGTATAAAAATGCATGTTTGAGTGTGAATGAATGAGTGCATGTTTTGTTTGACTAAAATGTGTGCACAAAGTGTGAAAATGACCAAATGGGTATCCAAAAATGTTGTTTGTTTTTTGTTTTAACCATTGGATTGTGATGTTTGACTTGTGTGGCATATTGCATGTGTGCGAGAGTTGACTTTGTTTTTTTGCATGATTGACATGTTGTTTGTGAAATATGAATGAATTTTTATTATAAAAGGGAAAAATGGGTATCCAAAAATATTATTTGTTTATCATTTTGTTGGTTTTATTATTGTGTTGTTTGTATACCTCGAAGTGCATGCTTGTGAGGTGTGACTGTGTGTTTTATGGATGTTAAAGGTCATTTTTTTAGATTTTGAGCAAAATTCCACCATGAAAGGGCATAATGGGTATCCAAAAATGCCCTCCATGGAAGGTTCACATGGTAGTGTGCGAACTAAGTTCGCACAACAGTGTGCAAACCAGGTTCACGTGTGGGTGTGAACCATTTTTTTTTATGTTATGATGCATGATATGTGTATGTGATGAATGTTTTCATGTAAAAATGATGATGAATTTGTATACATGTGAAACTGATGAGAGATTTATGTGATGTGTTGGAATGAATGTAGGTGAGGAAGATTGAGCCATGACATCACGTGTAAACTTTGAGAGGTACCCTAGGGGATAAGTGGATAGAGGTAGATGGGAAGTGGATGGGTGTGGTGGGTATTAAGGGCCTATGGGAGTTGTGGAGTGTGCATGCCAATATGGCTTATATACGAGAGGTGGGATCTAGATAGGAGCACCTTCCATCTCCCAATAAGGGGAGATGATGATCACCCTAGAGGATATATCAATATACCAATAGATGGTGTTACTGTGAGAGCAGTAGGAGATGGTGCACGGGATGAGATATTATAGTGGACATTTTGTGATAGGTGGAGAGAGGTACAACATGAGAAGGGGGTGGATTATGAGCATTATTGGAAGGATGAGATGTTGTCCAACCACCACTGTATGGTAATGCTCATGATAGTGAGCTATGCTCTACCAGATAGTTTAGGGGTGAAATTCCCCTAGAATATGATGGGCATAGTGTGCGATATGGTGGAGCGTGAGGTGGTATTTGCATGGGCACCCATGCTACTAGCATAGGTGTATATAGAGCTATATGAGATAGTGAGGGCAAGGTGATCTGGCTTGAGTGTGAGCCCATTGTTGTAGGTGTGGGCATGGGAGCATATCATGATGGAGCGGCCCTCATTGTTGCCTTATGAGGTGCATGCATTGATGGAATATTTTGTACCCTATGCCTTGAGGTGGTGTATATATATGGAGATGTGGGTGAAGAGGGGGCATGAGGGGGATGGTCTATTTTGGAGATGGATGTTAGATGGGTTACATCTTGAGCATATCTGGTGGAGACCCTAGAGGGGTGGGGTTGTATGGGATGAGGATGAGGAGTAGTTAGGGAAGATCCATCGAGGGAGATGGTTAGTGGGGTGATATCAATGGTAGGTTGAGTACTTCCATTTTAGTAGAGTGATGTGATAGTTTGGATTATGGTAGGGGTGACCTAGATCCACCTATCATGATATAGAGGAGGGATGGAGAGTTGGGAGTATGACCTATAGTGCCTCCCTTGGATGTGTCAAGAGATCCACTAATGGTTATTCTAGATGTGGATGATGTAGGGATGACTTTAGAGTATGATATATGGTGGGTGATGTAGAGGTGGGAGCCTAGAGTCGAGGTAGTGGATGGGTGGGTGGATCTAGTGGGAGGATTGCTTGTAGCTAGTGGATAGGTACCTAGAGGAGTTGTACCTATACTTGATGTAGAGTTAGAGGAGGATATGGAGGAGCCTCTCTGATGATAGAGGTGATGTCGGGATGATGGGTGGGTGTTCCTATAGCTAGGTCACCAAAGTAATAGACGAGTGGTGGAGGCCAGCCATTAGATGAGGCTGTGTTGATGGAGGAGGAGATAGGAGGAGTAGAGATAGATGATATAGTGAGATCTCCTAGGAGTTAGGTCACTAGAGTGATAGGAGGGTGGTGAGAGCTAGCCACTATATGGAGTAGTGGTGATGGAGGAGGAGGGAGGGGGATCTATACTATATGTGACATTTTATTTTTAGGATGTGTTGGATGTGTAGGATGAGTTGGTACTACTATGGGAGATAGTGCAAGATTTGGAGGGGAAGTTGATCGAGTGTGAGATAGATTGGGTTATTGATAGAGTGAGATTGGTGGAGGAGAGGTGGAGGATAGAGGAGAGGCTAGTAGTAGCCATGAGAGAGGTGGGGGAGTTGGCCATAGAGAGATATGGGGTGAGGGCACAACTTGTAGTTGAGTAGGTGAGTCATATGGAGAGGGATGTATTGCATAGAGAGTGTGAGGAGCTGAGAGTGTAGCTCATAGTGGAGTAGGTGAGTCATGTAGAGTGTGTGGGATAGCTATGGTGCTAGGTATAGGAGACCATGGCCTTAGAGGAGAGGGTGAGATCATATATTGTAGTGCTATAGGAGAGTGTGCAGTGAGTGCAGGTAGATATTGATGTGGTGTGAGCTACACATGAGGTGGAGGTAGCACACCTATGTGAGGAGATAGAGAGATATTGGTAGGTGCAGGAGGAGGGAGATCATGTTAGGATAGTAGGTGAGTAGGCCATGGTTGAGGTGGTAGGCTTACGAGCTGAGGTGGATCATTTGTGATGAGCAAATGTAGATTTGATTGGGAGGTATGTAGGAGAGGCATCGAGGAGGGTATAGTGTGAGGCTGAGTTGGTATCATATGGTCATGTGATCCTAGAGTACATAGGGTCACAATAGATATTGAGGTCATGGTCTCGAACACACTCATGATAGAGTCAACAGAGTGCCCCTTCTATGGTGTTGGTAGAGTAGAGGGTGGTAGTGCCAACAGTGTCATAGGTGGTGGGAGGTGCCCTAGAGTCGAGTAGGGTAGCCGAGGAGTAGAGGGTAGAAGTGGTGGTGATGGCACAAGAGGAGAGCGGAGAGACTCCTAGTGGGTAGTAGGGATGAGATGACTTGTTAGTGTTGTAGAGTGAGGTGGTGGCTAGGAGGCCAACCATAGATGTATGTTATGTACACTCAATTTTGTAGCCCAAGGGCATTGATGACATGATATATATATATATATATATTTTTATGTGTGGCTTTATTTACATGTGTTATGATTTGTGTGGATGAATGCATAGCTTAGGATTATGTGTATGTATAATGTAAGATATGGTAGATGTAGGTGAATGTAATATGGAAGAATATGTAGGCATGTAGTAGTATGTATGAAAATGATATCATTGTAGATTAGGAGTAATAAAAAATGATGTGATGTAGATGGATGAATCTGATTAGATGTAGAGTAGAGAATGCATGGGGTCAAGTGAAATAACTAATATGCAAAAAGGAGTGCATAATATGGATGCAATGCATGTATGTGTATGATGAAATGCATAGAGGAAGCACTTGTATCATTGCAAAACTAGTGGTAATGTGATCCGTTCTATTATCTCAGAGATGTAGGATGGCAAAGGAGAGTTTTGTAGTAAATTTGACTATCATAGTTGTAGCAATCAAACCCCATGAGAAATTGAGCAAGGTTCAACAACAACTCATAACTATCCTGATTGAATGGAAGTCTATCATGGACCAGTGTGTGCGATGAGTGATGTTCATTTATCCATTTTGAGGGAGGTAGGACTAACCTATTGCAAATGTAGCTAGAATAGCTAGCTCATCCATAAGCATGCAATGATCTGTACAAGAGAAGGTCGCTAATGTGATATATGTATCACCACTTGTAAGACTATTCCACTACCAGGCAGGCTCTTGGAGCCTATTTCTGGTGATGAAAATCACCCCATGATGTTATGTTAAATCGAAGGACCAAAGGGATTCAAGCATTTTGGTAGTACTCTTGGAGGCTTTTCCTTTTGTTTTCTGCCCCTCTTCCTTTTGATTCTCTTTTTGTGGTACTCTTTTCTTTTGTTTTTTTTTTTTGTGGGCGTTGGCTTTTGTTTTCTACCCATTTTCTATTTTTGCTTATGCTTGTCCCTTTGTTTATCCCTAGGTTTTATTTTGATCATACAAATGATAGGATGAGCAGGGGAAACCATTCGCTAAATGGTGATGTCTATGCAAGGTGTTGTCTTCCCTAGACTCAAAATTTGCTTAAGATGTGAAATGTGTGAGTGGTCCATGAAAGAAATCAAACCAACCAAGGGAAGTTATGAGAAGTATGAGAACTTGTCAACTAGAGGTGATGTTTGATTGGCTTAACTTGTGAGTGGTCAAATCATGCAAAATGCTATATAATCCATAATCTTGAAAAGGGGAGTGGACATCCAAGTGGTGATGCTAAAAAGTGTATGTTTTAATCTATCATGAATGCATTTCTATAATGAGAATGTACAAGTATGGATATGGATGCAAGGGATATAGATGTGTATATGCAATGGGAACAATATGAAAGAAATAGTATGTAGAAAAATATGTACAAGAGGAAGTCATGGAACTCAAAGGGGATGAGGTTGGGAAATATCATGAAAGAGGTGAATATGTGAAAAGAATATGACAGAGAAGGAAGAACATTAGATGTGGTTGCCCTAGCATGTGGGGATGTGTAGGAAGTGGAAGAGATGAATGCAAAAGTAGAGTGTGTGTGATTGACCATATCGAGAAGAGTGATAGGCATAAGAGATGATGGACAAAAGAAAAATTGTATGAAGTAGATTGAAAGGGATGAAGGAAACAAAGAAGGGAGGAAGAAGAAAAGAAGAGGAAGGATAGGAAATTTAGCATAGGTATGTAGTCACTCGAAGCGTGACCATACAACAATGTAAAGTAACTAGAAGAAGAGAAATGAAGAAGGGAAATTTAGCACAGGTATGTAGCCACTCAAAGCATGACCATACAACAATGCAAAATAACAAGAAGAAGAAGAATGAAGGAAAATTAGCATAGGTATGTAGTCACTCAAAGTGTGACCATACAACAATACAATATAACAAGGAAGATGGAGGGAGGAGGGGAAAGAAGGAGATAGGGGGCTAAACTAAGGATGTGAGGAGTGGTGAAGCTTAGGTCACGAATGACTAGGAGTAGTGGGAATGTGACTAGTGTCCTGATAGGTTGTGTGGTTGTGTAGCTACTAGAAGTAGTGGGGTGTGGAAGTGAATGACGCACGTGATGGAGTGGAGCGAGGCACAGGATGAGGTGGGATGCTCTAAACTCTAGTGGGAGAGGTGGCATGCTCGAAGTGTGGAGGAGTTTTCCCATCCACCATGTCGTGGATGAGGCATTCAAAAATGTGGCACTTGTTGATATCATGCCCCGACTGATGATGGTAGACACATAATTGATGTTCATTGTATCCCCTTGGTTTTAGGTGATGTGGGTCATTTGGTCTGATCTCAGGTAAAACGAGGAGTCATGCATGAAGCAGTTGGTCAAAGGTGTGAGAGAGAGGCTCTAAGAGGATAGGCATGGGGTAGATGTAAGGTGTGGGAGGTGATGATCGTAGGATAGGTGGGTTAGGCGGGGTGGGGTGGACTACTGATCTCAGCTCTAGTGGAAGTTGCATGTAAGAATGAGGGACATGTAGAAAGGAGGATAAGGGGGTATTAGTTGAACCAGAATAGTGATTGGGTGAATGAAATTGATAATGACTCATGTAATATGATGGATTATTTGGTGGACCAAGTGGTACGATGGTACCGATGGTTAGTACTAAGGCAAAAGGGAATAAAGGAGGATGGTACGATGATACTGATGGTTATTACTAAGGCAAAAGGGTGACAAAATTCATAGGTATATTGGATCATGGGAGGATGTACATGAGCATCATGAATATTGTATTCATTGAGACCAGAATTGGTCATGAAAATGGATACCTATGGCGACATATGGGTGGTGAACAAGGGGATGAGTTTGAATCGAAGGAATAAGATGAGAGTTGAGAATCATGTATGGTAGCATGAGGAGATTGGAATAGTTGGGAATCTAAATGAGAGGATCATTGTTCCCAATCATGGCATTCAACTACGGTGGAAGGAATAGGATGAGCAACATGTGGAAACTATGATGCGGGGTGAGCAAGAGTTGTGTCATGAGATGAAGTGAAATACCGAGGTCAAGGATGAAATGGAAGTGGAGGTGTATGAGGAGTAGGAAGGATAGGAGGATCTATAGAAGAATATGGGTGAGATGAAGCAGGAGGCCACAAAGAAGATGATAAGAAATTTACGAAAGCAATAGGGGGATCCATAGAAGAATATGGATGATATGGGGTAGGAAGCCATGAAGAAGGTGGAAAGAAAGGTACAGATGCAGTAGGGGGATCCGTAGAAGAAGATGGAGGTATTTTGGAAGTAGACGCAGATAAATGTGTGCACATCCTAGGTGAGCAATGTGGAGATGAGGCAGGTGTTGGAGAGGAAGTAGATGCCTATGTATGATGATGTGAAGGAATAGGAATAACCTTGGTAGAGGATGATGAAGGTCCTAGTGGGAGTTATACGATGTTACAAAATCTAAAAGGGTCACCTTAAGTGGGAATGCAATGGACTAGTATGTCATGCACATATTTGAGGCAATGATGCAAGGCATATGGAACGTATTGCGTGTCATGGATCCATGGATATCCAAGCAAAATATTGTATTGCATTTTACCTTGAATGAAATAAAATAAGTTATACATGGTCCTCACACCTATGTGGATGAGCAGAATGATGGAACCTATTGTGGGACACATAGATCCATCAAAAGCACAAATATCAAGTGATGGCATAGAGAACTGAGTAGGTGGAATGTGGAGGTGATGAAGGGCAATAGTAGAGATGATGTTGATGGAAGAACCAGTATCAATGAGGATATGATTGTAAGTGATATCATTGATGGTATCTTGGATATATAGTGGAGGATCAACTTCCTCACCCACAAGCTCAATAATATCATGGTCATGGAAGCTAATCAAAGATTGCATGCAACAAGGGATGTTCCCAAGAAAATTTACAAAGGTATTGGTATCATGGATTTCAAATTTGATTGAGTGAAGAATATAGTTTAACAATTTGTGATGAGGGTGAGATTTTTTTAAAATGTTAAAAATGGTCAATCAAGTTGGAGTATTGTGCAACTGATAGGTGATACTACCATAAATAGTGATGATATTACATTGTAGAGGTGGTGAAACATTTGATGCTACAAGGTGAGTGAGGAGAAGTGAATGGTGGTGGATGTGAAGTGATGGGTGTGTCCTAACATGGTGGATAATGTTGAGTATGAGTAGTGAGGTTAATCATGCCAACCACTCCACGTGAGGGAGGATCATGGTGGACATTGCTGACCTTCCTTGATTGTATTTGTTGATTGTATTGGGCTTCTTTGGGATTGGTCCTCCATGTTCGAGTAATGGATTTTGATAAATACCTCTATTTTTATTTTGTGGTAGGAGAGGGTTAAAAACTTGGATAGTACCCTGATCGATAAGATCCTATACCAAACCATGAAAGGAGCGATAAGACCCTACATCATGGTTATGTTTTTGATGGTAAGAATAGAAGGCCTATTCATTAAACCCATGAGATTTGGATTGATTCAGGTCTATGGGTCTAATGTAGGGTAACATGACATGACCAACATCAAGCAACCTATGGATTAATGCTGGTAGAGGCTAAAAAATTAGAGTCCAATTGCATTGTGGGGGCTGAGGAGAAAGACTGCAAGCTTGTTGTGGATTAGATGAAGGAGGTGCATTAGTTTGAAATATCTATTATTGTGGATGAAGGGATAGTGAGATCGACAAAGAGGCCAGAGAGACCATTGCCACATGATTGGTTTATGGTGGTTTGCAAAAGTGTGAATTAGGAGCATTGCAATTGAAGCAAAAATTTTACGGATAGGATATTTTATGATGAAGTTTGATTTTTCCATATTGGACTTTGATGTCCTTGATAGATTTTGCCTAAGAAATGGCTTCATCAAATGTGTGACTTTGATGGAGTTGCAACGGTGTAGAAATGTGTTTGTGGTAACTTTTACCAAATAGTGTGATGAGTTCAATAGGAAGGAGACTATAGGCTAGGTCGAGAATGATCGATATCCACCAAGAAATGAAGTCAATGATAGGCTCATCATCAGCCTATCGCAAGGCATATACATCAAAAATTTTATATTTTTCTTTATGTTGATGGAAAAGTGTTCTAGAAATGAGTTCGCCAACTATTGGAATGTGAATATGATATGGAATGGGAGCATGTTGTACCAATCAAGGGCTTGTCCCCAAAGTGAAAGAGTGAAAGTACGCAACATGAGGGGATCGCTACCATGAAGCTGGTAGCATGCAAAGCGATAATTACTGATGTGTTCTTTAGGATCCTCTTTACCTTTGTATTTTCCAAATTTTGGAATCTCAAAACAGTATGGGTAAGGAGGAATTAGAACTAAAGTATGGATGGGCTCATTGCACAACTCATTATATGTGGGTTTTTGGGACCTGTAACTAGTCGTGTGTAAATCCAACATCTTAATTTGTTCTTGTAAGATTTGGGTTTCAGTTGATGGCGTTGTGATGAAGTACGATGAAACTATGGAATACTGAGAATGAGGAGGGTACTATAGCTACTACTCCTCCCATTATGAAATGGGGGTATACTGAAACTATTATTGTGGATGCAGTTGTGAACAACATGAAACATAGAGGTAGATGGGAGAATCAGCTATGGGGCAGAAATCTACTTTGAATGAAAAATTTGTCATAGGGATCATACCCAAGAAGGGAATGAGATGTATACTAGAGGAAAGGATGAGTGAAATTGGGTGAGGTAGGTGGAGTCTCCTCATCAATAGTGAAGAATCGAGATGGATATCCTAGAGTTGTATAGATAACATGAATGCAAAATGTGGACGGTGGATTAGGTGGAGGTGAATGAGGAAGAAGAGGATGATCCTTGCCAAAATATGTTGTAAGCATATTACTATAAATGGACATCTCACCCCTAGGTCATGGTGTGCGTGTGAGATGGTTCAAAATTAGGGAGAATATCAGACGTGAGAGTGGAAGGTTCTATCATGAACTGAGGGGGATTCATGGTAATGTGTACCATGGTGGAGTGCTCTAAACTATTCAAAAATGAAAATCTAAACCTGTGTGTTATGTGCAGAATTCTATGTAATTTTGTGTGTTTTGGTGTGTTTCTATGCACTAGAGCAAAGTTCGCATACTACTATGTGAACTTGTACTATAGAAACCTAGTTCGCACACTACTATGCAAACATGCAACAATAAATAAATCTGACAAAAAAAATGATAGTAACAAACTATGAATAGCTAGCAAGTGGGTTTTTAGCAAGTGAATGTGCTTAAACTAGTTTTTGTGAGAGTGTAATACAAGAATGTAACTGGAATCAATGCTAAACAAGTAAAAGCAAATATTTTATTGTTTTGTGTGTTTTAATGATAGTACCTCCTCTACGACATGATACTAGAAGTGAAGTGAAACTCTAAAAAAATAATGTCATCAGCACAAAACCTCGTGCAACACCCAAGGGTGCACAAAATAGAACTATATCTCAATAGACGAGTGGTGACTAACTGGAAGGTACTGGAAAAATATATCCAAAATGGAGGGACTTAAAATGCTCTAATGAGTCCAAATCCTCTCACGAGAAGAGGTGGCACTATCTAAGACCTGTTATTGGCCTAGTTGGGTGATCACTTCACCCTCGGGTGGGCTTAGTCAAGAACCATAGTTACTCGGTCATGAATTATATGATCCTTATGAAAAAAGGTGTCTAATCCTATCCTACTCTGAATATCCCTTTCGATGATGAATTTTAGAAAACCGATCTCAAGAGTAGGGGATATTTCAGTGATCAAGTCCAGAAAACCACTCCTGGGGGCTACTATGGTGTCTAGGAGTGATATTGTGCAAGGAGATGAATTATAACATCACCAGTATTGAGTGGGGATTGGTTATAAAGTCCAATCTTACCACTGTGTATGAAATGTGAGTGTGTTGTGGTGAGTTGACTACTGATGATATGAAAGCAAAACTAGCTAAGCCTTTTTAAAAAAGAAATTAAACTTACATGCCTTTTGAAAAAGAAACTAAACCTAGATACTTTTTGGAAAAAGAAGCTAAACCTTTATGCCTTTTGAAAAATAAATCTACTCTAGAAAGCTTGAAAGCAATCAAAGATGAGGTGCATAGAAAAATGTATTTGAAATCTATCTATGTGCATTGGAAAGAAATGTGAAATCTGATCTAATGACTTGAAAGGGATTTGAAATTTAATATAATGATTTGAAAGAGATTGGAAATTTAACCTAAGTGTGCTTGGAAAGAGATTTAAAAATTTAATCTAGTGATTTGAAAGAGATTGAAATTTAACCCAAGTGATTTGAAAGAAATTTGAAATCTAATCTAAGTGTGCTTGGAAAGAGATTTGAAAGTGATATGTGCTTTTTGAAAGAGATTGAAAATCTATTCTAGTGCTTTTAGAAAGAAATTGAAAATTTAACCTAAGTGATTTGAAAGAAACTAAAAACTTAATCTAATGATTTGAAAGAAATTAAAAGTGATTTGTGCTTTTTTAAAGGGATTGAAAATATATTCTAGTGCTTTTTGAAAATATATTGAAAGTGAGTTGTACTTTTTAAAGGAATTAAAACCCTATTCTAGTGCTTTTGAAAGAGAACCAGAGATGAGAAAATTCTTTGCAAATAAATAAGGAAAAATAGTTTTTCTAAGAAAAATACCTGACTTTGACTATATTGGATGATCCTTCTAGTGTTTGTGTTGCAGAGGTTTGTAGTTTTAGACTGTTATGGAGCAGTTTTGTGAGGTTCGCATGGAAGTGCATGAACCTGGCTGGGGGTTCACAAGACGGTGTGCAAACTAGGATTAGAAGGTTGTAACTTCTTAACTGAAGGTCTGAAGTGTGTTTTAGGGTTTTTATAGACTCTATCTTAGATTTACAATACCTATAATATAGAAAATAAGGCCATACAATGAATTAGATAACAAGAAAGCTAGTCTAAAATAGTTTATGGGGGTCCCACCGGGCATGCTAGAATGTAGCACATGGAATGAACATCGATTTCAAAACTAATGAAATATATGCTAAATGATATTTTTATTGATTTAAAAAGGGGTTACAAAATATACTTTATCTCAAGAATAATTTCCCTCTTTTTTAATATGAATATGGTGCATTTGTTGATGTCTTTCAGTGCCCTCAATGTAGGTGGGCTTATTTGCATGTGTGCCACTACTTGGATGCTTGCAAATATCTTTGGTACCTATTTGGGCCTGCAAAAATGGATTAGTACATTTTGGGACCTATCATAGATTAGATCCCATATTTACAAAGATAAAAATGACCTTGAAATGAAATAAAATATAATGAAAACTGGAAATGAAGTTGTAGAAAGTGTAAACAACTGATATTTACCTATTCTATAGTTATAGGGTTGTTGTAGACCTGATTCGCATGGCAATGTGTGAACCTCTGCTTGGGTTTACACGATGGTGTGCAAACCTTACTATAGTTGACTATTTTTATGGATTCCTTTTTGGATGATATTCTAGCACTATTTCCTGATGTCTAATGGATGCTAAAATGATGAAATATTTTTTGGAATGATTTCTACAGAGTTTTGGTAAGTAAGAAAAAGGGGTGAGAGAGAGTTTCATGGTGAAAATAACCATCTATTTATAGAGTGGACCAAGGCTAGGGGGTGAGGTGTCCTTTGTGAGGTGGCATAAACCCTAGGTTAGGTCCTACCATAGTGAGGTTAATATGATGAAGTGGAGTGTGAGTCATTCCTTCATGTGCCCTAAAGAAATATCCTAGGTGCACACATGTGTGAGCAAGGGTTAAGGTTAACCCTGATTAGGTAGATCCTAGGTTAGGTTGTAGTTAGGTTAGGCATATTTTGAAAATATTCTAAGTGATGGGTGCACACATGTGTGAGGATAAAATTAGAGTTAATCTTGATTTATCCCTAATTAAACATGTTTAGGCCATAAATTACACTTTAGTGGTAAAGTGACTTTCAAAATAGAATTAGAATTACCATGATTATGGTTTTTGGAGGAGATGGTCACATGGGGACCATTATTAGGTGTAGGAAAGGGCTTATATGGCATGAAGGGTCTTATAAATAGCCCTTTCATGAATAAAAGATGTTTTGGACGTGATTAGTGCAGTTTTGTAAGTTTTGTGACTATGGGCGACTACACATGACTACATATGACTACGTGTGACTACGCATGAATACGTGTGACTACGATCTACTATGCATGACTACGGATGACTAAGACTGACTACACATGACTACATGTGACTATACATGACTATGTACAAATTTTAGGTGTCTACATAAGGATGTCATAATTATCATTATTAATGAAGGTATAGTTGTATGTTTGGCACGCTACTAGTAAGGACGTAGTTACACACTACTAGAAAGGGTGTAGTCATTGATTGAAGCACAATTGATATAAATAATAGAGAGTAGCAGCTATGGGAGGACCATCAAAGAACCACACTTAGAAGAAGAATGAGCCCATCGACCTAATAGCCATAACAAGGGTAGTATAAGAGCAATTCAAAGTCGTAGGATGGATGAATTACTATAGTCTAGTCAGTCAAGCCCAAGACCTAGCTATGACACAAAATTACAACATCCATGGATAATGCAATCGTACACATAAGGGGCTTGGTCATACTTGTGATTAAATAACACATTATGACAGTAACCAGTATACCATGCAGAGGACAGTATATGTATAAGGGCAACAATATTGAGCGATGTGGCCAAAGATTCTTCAAACAACCGATGACATATTTGAAACGTTCAGGGTTGCTAAAACAATACTTTCTAGATGCATGGAAGCTTGTATTCGAGCAATTGGCTTGATTTTTCACCTGCACTAAAAGGTATTTGTTCATCAATGCAAACCACTTTTGCTTCCTACACCATATTCTACATGGTGATTAGATCAACGCTCCATTTTACCTTATGAGTTCTCTACAAGATAAATCCAAAAAATACAAGGCAAGCATGCAGACCGAGTTGGACCACCATGGGCTTATTTCAGCTCTAATTCAACATGCATAGGTTCAGTAAGTTGTTTCACCATTACTAGACATCGTAGAAGAATAGGTTGCATTAGAATCATCAAAATAACAGTGCAAGGATACCCTTGATAGAGAAGTAGAGGCACTTGTATCCCAATAAAGTAGTTCATATGGGGAGGTAGAGTAGCCCGAATTGAGTCCATTATGGATAACATGACTACCTAAATATAGGTTTGAGATAGAATTAGGCACATTGGTGGACTATAGTTCATCTGAAGAGGAATAGGGCCACACCCTAGAGGATGAGTAGGTTGCCCAAGTGTTCCAAAATTTATTTTCTATTAGGGTGATTTTAGTGGGTCTTCTAAGGAAGGCCTCTGAGATGAACTGAAATAGATCCAAGCACAAGCCTCCAATAGGGAGAAAAATACATAACCATACAGGTAAAATTCTAGGATTTTCAGCAAGTCATTGCAGCTAAACAACAAGAGTTGGAAAATATGGTGCAACAATTGTAATAGTTCCTCATAAAAAAGGAAAATAAGGTAGATGTTGTTATCCAAACAAATTGGGCCATGGACCTAAAAATTTTCTCTAAGGATTCTGAGGAAATGGAGTCTTCTATAGGGGCATACCAATCTGATGCTAGGTGGACAATGTTAGAATATCAACAATATGATACAAGAGTACAATAGGAGGTATCTATGGTGAGAATTCCAAAGGAGCATGGAAGCCCTATAATACAATAAGGGTCAATATTTGTAGATATATTTGAAACCACCAAAAAATCTAGTGCCTAGCCATTCTACCACTAAATAACCTAATAAATTGATTAAGGATGACCAGCAACCACCACCCCAAGAGGAAAATTCGATGCCCATCCCTAAGGTACCTATAGCCACAAAAATTCAAAGAAATAAGGGGGAGAAAATAAGTAAAGTGCCCTAGCACAACACCATAGAATGAAGTGAAAGGTATAAGATGAAATTAATTTTTATGAGGAATGGACCACATTATTAAAGGTTTTTGCAACCCTATATCAAAAACTAGGCAAAATCAAGGAAGGTATGGAGGCCAAAACAACAAGGTTGTGAAGCAAATGTGAAGAGAGTCGGGCATTTGCATCAACCTTGTAACTAAGAATAAGATAAAGGCACTAGATATTCATGTTGATGGACATACTTCTTTATTATTTCTAGTTGCACCATCCATAATTGAGTATTTTTATCATGTGGGACTGTTCGAGAAAACACCTATGTGGGTACTCCCATAAGAGGTAGAAAGAACTTGGTCTTTGAACCTTGAGGAGACTGAGGAAGAGACCAAGGAAGGGGATAAAGAAGAATAAGAGGCACCAATAATGGATCCATAAGTACCAATTTTGATAGAGGCTCAACTGGTTGACATGTCATAGTATCAGCCACTAGAAACCCTAGAAGTTGTAGAAGCAGTGCATCTACCCGAGAACCATTTCTTGTGGCAATAGGCAAAGCCAGTGTTTCAATAAGGAGTGGTTAGAATTTTTGGGCATCAATTTCTAGAAGCTCCTAGCCAACCAACAAGATAGAAATGATAGTCCATGAATACAGAAAGAGATAATTCCAAAGCCCAAGAATGGCATCACTGAACCAGGGCATACTAGCGAAGCATCAACAAAACTAGGAACACTAGCAAAAGGTGACATAAAGACATGTCACAAAGTAGGCATGGTGGTATGATGAGCACCAAAAAATGCTCATTTTTATTATATTTGTGAGGGCATTGCACCAACATAATTAACATTATAAATGCACTTTTTGTATTATTGTGTATATTTAATGAAAAATGAAGTACTTATACTTGATTGGTGTTTTAGCTGAATATGTGTGTAGTATAGGTTTTTGCTAATTCTTTCACTTTTTAAGTTGATGTCCCATACAGAACTGGAACTATGTGAAAGGAATAATATTTTGAAGGGATGACAACATTCTAAAAGGTAATTGCAATGAGTGTAGGAGGTGCCTACATCTCGAACACAAGGAGGCACCTACATCCTAGATGTAGGGAGGCACCTACATCCTGGACACAGGGGGGCACCTACATCCTAAGTGTAGGAAGGCCCCTACATATTGGATGTAGGAAAGCACCTACATCCTAAACAAAGGAAGGTACCTACATTTAACAAGAATATGACATCTATATCCTGAATGTTGACTATTGACTGGAAGACCACACAATTTTTAGAAAGACAATAATATCCATTACAAAATATAGAGGAACATCATTCTTATCCATCGATAATTGATTTTGAAGAACAACCAATATTTTAATGGAAAATATCATAGCCGCATACACGACCATTGTAACAAAATATGATTTATGTTTAATTTAGCATTTCCTAAATATTATACGATTGTAATATAGATTGTTTGTGTTCTATATAAAAATGTAGAGCAACTATGAAGAAAGAGATCCATGAATTTTTAAGATAATAATTTTGTATTGTAAGTTTATTTTAATTAATATTCGAGTGTTTTTATTTCATGTGGACTAAGAGATTAATTTTTGGTAAAAAATTAGGCAAATCATCTACGGGAGCTTGGGCCCACTCTAGGCAATAATACTCTCCAGAGTATTTTATTCTTGTTATTTCTAGTTTTCAATGGGATCTTGGGCCCACTCTAGGCAATAATCCTCTCCAGAGTCTTTTATTCTTGTTATTTCCAGTTTTCAACGTGTGTGTTTTAGTTATTTCATGCAGTTTATTTTAGTTGTGTGCAGATTTATTTACCTTCCACAAATTTAATTTAGTTTTTATATTAGTTAATTTTATTCGGCAAGTGTGTTAATTATTTATTTCTTGTACGTATTTATTTTTCCTGCATTATATTTATTTTATTTATTTAAATCATTAGTTTTATGAAGTTTGGTTGAACTAAAAATACACGAACAAACAAATCCCCCCCACCAAACCGTTAGGCATAGAGGTACTCATTCTCCACACTACAAGCATATATTTTTCATGCTAACTCACAAGTTTATGAACTTTTGGATTGATATAAAATAGAAAAAACTCAACCTTTTTACAAAACACATTTCTATGCACCAAAGATAATCCCTAAGCCATGGTCAAGTTCTCCTATACCGATGAGGGTATATTGGGGGACCATTATTGGTGTCCTTTCTAAATGGTGATGTTTATAAAGGTGAACCCCAAAAATATGGGATGTTTGCCACTCATATCCACTTGAATGTCATATATAGTGATATTGAACTCAAAATGTGCTTATGCCTTACAATGCTAAAAAACTATTGGAACTTCCTTTTGTGAACCTTGCATGTTAAAAAAATATATATCTCTCTTGGGTTGGTTTTGGTGGGTTGTTACACATGGCCCATTTTCCAAAAAGCTAGCCCGAGGGAATTATCTACCTAAAGGTCATAAGTTCAAATCCTACAAACCCTCATCCAATTTCTTTAATATATCCTTAGTGATGTTGTATCCAAGGTATGTCCTTGATAACACAAAAAAAAAAAATTATATATGGGCACATTTGATCAATCAAACCATTCCAAGTGGCATCTAAATATTTGCTTAGATCACCTAGAGGCACACAAGGAAGGTAGAAATTCCCTATAAGAGTGCAACAAGTGGTATATTATGTTCAACCAATATATTCCTAAGGAAATATCTCATTCTATGATGATCTTGAAGACGTATAACACCCATTCTAAAGGAGAAAATTCTCATATTTTGGGTGATGAAGGAGATTCAAATGCTTCCAACCAATTTTAAGGGGGAAATTGTAATCTTCTAGAAAATGAGAGATATTCAGATGATTTATCTTATTAAATCATCCATTATGAGGGGAGATATTATCATATCATCAATAATATCTTCTTTATTTGGATCCTTACTCCAAATTATGGGGTGTTGGAGATTGTATAATCTAAACTTGTTGGCCAAGGCCAAAATTATATGATGTAACCATATGTAAGCTTACGAATAATTATTGTACAATATACTTAAAAAAATTTTGATGTATTTAGCCCTATGACATGGTTAAACCCCTATTATGGTTAACTTCACTAAGCCTCTTTAATGCCTAATCTATAATATGTAAGGGTTTATAAAATTGTAAGTATTTTATATGCCTTATGTTATGTCTATATGGGTGATGTTATTATTATTATTATTGTGTATTTGGTATAAATATACCTCAACCACTTAGTGTGATCTATCATGATTTATTGCATGGGTTCCCAACAACACCCTTCTACTATTTTGAGCACTACTCTTTTCCATTTTGCTTCTCCTTATTTTATTTTTCATAAGCTTTGAGGGGAGGTTTTACTTCTAATTATTTCTTGAAAGTATTATGAAACTTACACTCTACTTAATATATCCTAGAGAATTCTTGTTAATCCTAGCCTTGCACATGTGTTCCTTGCTTGTTGAAAACATCAAATCAAAACAAATAGGATTTATCAAAATCATCTGTATAATAGATAACATTATCATATTCTTAGGAAATCATGATGTGGAATCTAGATTATTGCATATGTACTCTACTTAACCATATTTATTTTTAGAAATCCTATGACCATATTGAATAATTATATCTTTTATCCATGTTGAAAATACTAAAATATTGGCTATATTTTAATATATAGTTTAGACTTTGTTTTTTTATACTAGTGCTTATCTTACCATCAATGGCATTTAATGTGAAGATATCATCCCATATAAATCAATCAATAAAGGGTGTCCTCTATCCCCTTGATTATATATTCTAGTTGTTGAATCCTTATTAAAGGTGTAACTACGCTTGGATGTTATTGTTTTTTTTAATAAGCTATGTGTGGCTTCTATTGGGGGCCACTCTCATTATGAAAATAAAATATTACATTTATCTCATTACATTTCTAACAAGTTAATTAAAAAATATTCAACTTTGTATTTCTGTAAAATATATTCTTCACTTACCCTTCTATCAAAGATATTCTTCATCTTCCTCAAACTACTAAGTTTCCACAATCAACTCCTTTTATATCAAATGCCTTCAAAAATTTAAATTCTATCAAGATGAAATTCAACACTACAAATGGCTAAAATATTTGTTACCTAGCTTCTATATCAAAAAATATCTTATCAATAACAACCTCAAATTTTCTTAAAACATTTTTTTAGGGTTCTTATTCATTTCCTTAGTATTCCAAGATATTATTTTCATTGTTATTTTTTTATTTTATTTGTGAGTTTAGTCCCACTTCTTTTTAACACTTGTGATATTTGATATGTTTTCCCATATCAATACCCATTTGTGTTTATTTTTCTCTTTGTTTTTGCTTCTTGGGTTTTCCTATCTTTTTTAATTCCTAGCAATACTTTCCTCTTCATCATTCTATTCAATCTTCTCACTCTGATCATAGTAAGACTTATCATATTTAGGTTTACCTTGTTCTAAAGGATCTAAAGTGCAAGCAATAACCTCAAAAGTAAAATCTTCTTTAAGTTGCCTTGGAAACCCTAAAGTGCAAGGATGCTCTTATGTAGCAATTACCTTCTTATTCTGCCTTATCCTAAATTGTTATGGATTTTCCCAAACTTGTTTTTATTTTATTATGCTCTTGAAACCTTAAAGTGCAAGGGATAACATCTTCAACACTTTGAATTTTATTACCTGAAGAGGATTCCATACTACTTGAGAAAAATGAAGATGATTTACTTGGAATAAACTTGACCTCTTTACCCACGTGTTGTAGGTGAGTTGGAGAGGGTAGGTAAATCCTCCAAGGGAGGTCCTTGGTTTGAATCTCCACCCTACCAAATGCACATCGAGTCAGGGTCGGGCATGACTCCTGGGTGATTTTAAAGGTGTAGAACCCCCTGGTCGTGGTTTCTTATACCAAGGTAGCCCCGCAAGGTATTTTTTGCTAAATTCAAAAAAAACTTAAACCTCTTTTGTTGTCTTTGTTTTGAGTTTTATTTCCACATCTTCTTTTGCATATTTAATTCCTTCTGAACTTTCCAAATGATATTGAAGATAGGATTTATTTACCTCTTCTTTTGGAATGGAATATCCTTGATCTGATCTAGCTTCTATTATTGTATGATTCCCTTGCTTTATCTTGAAATTTATCTCATGGCTAGATTTTTTTATCTCTTTATTCATAGTTTTTACTTTGCAAATTCTTGCCATATGTCCAATCTCAAAATAATTGCAACAAAAAAATGCAATATCTTAATAATCTACTTGTTGATCCCATTCTCTTGATTCAGATTTAATATTAATGGATTGTGGCAAAGGTTTGAAAATATCTATAGCAATACATACTTGAGTATATATAGTATGCTTTCACTCCTTAGTTGTTGGTCCTTTCTTGATGAATTCCCCTAGGGTATTTCCAATATTCTTAAAAATATCCTTATTTATAAGTTGATATGGAAGTCCAAAAGCCTAACCCACACTGGAAGCTTCTTAAAAGTTTTTGTCTCAATAAAAAAAATTCCATTCAATGGTCTCAAATAAAGTGCATATCTTCCCCAAAACCATGGTCCATCAACCATTATTTTTATTCTGAATTTCTTAACTAGAGAATATGATGAGGAAAAAACCTTTACGAAGAAAAGTTATAGATGTTGGACATTTTGAGTCCCTAAGTCAAAGTTGTCATTGATGTCACCAGATGAAGTCATCATTAATACCAAATATTTCAGCAGGAAACAAAGGGGATAAAATGGTTATTTGATATCCAGGAAGAAGGCCAAAGATCAAGTGAAACAGATGCAAAAGATAGAAGTTAAAAAGGAGTTATAATATTTATTTTATAAATTATTTAAATTCAGTGAGAATTTAAATTTTATAAATAAATATTAAAGGTACTTTATCAAAGGTATAATATTATAATAATGGTTATTATAATATTAAATGTGCCATGGTGAAAACCCAAATAAAATATTTATAATTTTTATTATAATATTTTATAATGCAAAGAGTGGGTTTTATAAAGTCTAAAGATATCTTAATAAACCCAAAGGTTGGGTTTAAGACCAAAGGCATTCGAAGCCTTTATGATCTCCACCGACGTCATAGAAAACAACAAGGAAAGCATCGACATTTTCAAAGTAATGGAGGAAGCATATAAATACTATGCCTAAAGTTTAAATTTATTATCCTTGCTCTAAAGTAAAGAGATTGGCCTGCGAAAGTAAGAGCTCGTGAGTGTATGCGAAAAATGTGACAACAAAGTGTTGAAGGGAGGAAGCTTCGATTTTTGAAGTTGCATAAGACAACGTGGTCTAGTGGCATTTTGGAAAGCGCAAAAGCACTAGCTTGCAAGGGAGTTCATGTTCGAATCACGATGGGTGCATCGTGAGGTGTGTTGAGTGAAGCGCCTACGATGCACGTTCTTTTGCCAAGGTGGAAGGAGAGAGTGGAGATTAAGAAGCACGTGGTGCTTCATTAATCTCAATGAGCGCTTGGCTCGTGCGGTGACTTTGGCCATGGTTAAGGTGCTCATAGGGGGCAACATCGAGGGTTCGATTCCCTCCAAAGGCAAAGGTAATATTTTGATTTTAATTTTAATTAAATGCCTAAGTTGGAGGTATAAGGTTGTTTAGTGGTTGAGTTTGGAAAGGTTGCTTTGTAATAAAGTTGTGGTAGTTGAGAATTACCTTTAGGAGTTATAAGGAGAATTCTATTTTTATTTTTAAAAGTCTTAAATTGCTATTGTGGAATATTAGAAGATTAAGACTTTGTGGGTAGTATGTTATTTTGAATTAAGGGTTTTTGTGATTATTGTGAGGATATTGATTACTAATCAAGTTGGAGTGATAAGGTGTAATTTTGATATTATATTTGTGATATGTTTTGTTGAAGAAAATTATCCTCTAACCCTTATTGAGATTGGCAAAGAAGTAATTGTGAGTGTGGCAGATTTGTGAGACCAACTACTTGTCAAACAAAAGGTATGGGCAAATTCCTTCTTGGTTGAGTTGATTGATTGTTGTCTTGAAAATTAAGTTTGGAGTGAAAAGGATTTGATTAGGGTTTCCTTTTCGAAAGTGGTTGAGTTAATGCTTCAAGGTTTTCTGAATTAAGAGTTGTGATTAAAAACCTTGTCTTATTAGCATTGTTGTTGAAGCCATTGGTTATGTGAAGAACCTGAGTTAGGTTTGAAAAGAACATGAGTATCATTGTTATATGAAGAATGTTTTATGAGCATTGTTGTTGAAGTGAGTTGTTATGCAAAGGACTTAGACTTGAGTTTGAAAAGAACATGAGTATCATTGTTATGTGAGATTTTTTGTTGAGCATTGTTGGAAACATTTTGAGTTGGTGTTTACATGCTTGGACTAGGGTTTGAAAGAAAGAGTTGTTTCTTGAAGAGATTGGTTGAGTAGAGTTGATTAAGCCTAGTCAAGTGGATGTATGAAGTGATTGATCAAGTTCCATAAAACAAACTATACTATATTCTGATTTGAGTTGAGATTGAGTTTTGAGAATAGAACATATTGAGTCTCTAACAATTCTCTTTATGATTCTATGAGATTGAGTTGAGAAAGTGATTGAGTTTTGAGAATAGAACATATTGAGTCTCTAACAATTCTCTTTATGCTTCTATGAGATTGATTTGAGTTGAGAAAATGATTGAGCATTGAGTATAGAACATATTGAGTCTCTAAAAATTCTCTTTATGTTTCTATGAGATTGGACAAGTTCTATGTGAGCTTGTTGAGCAGATTTGGACAAGTTCTATGTGAGCTTGTTGAGCAGATTTGGACAAGTTCTGTGTGAGCTTGTTGAGAATATTTGAGCAGGTTCTGTGTGGACCTGTTGAGCAGATTTGAGCAGGTTCTGTGTGGACCTATTGAGCAGATTTGGACAGGTTCTGTGTGGACCTGTTGAGCAGATTTGAACAAGTTCTAGAGAGGACTTGTAGAGCAGATTTGAGCAGGTTCTAGAGAGGACTTGTGGACAGATTGGTGTGAGCTTTTGTGGAAGCTTGCAAAGAAGATTTGAGATAAGTCTTTGAGAAGACTTGAGAGTAGAGTTGATTGATTTGTTCAGACCTTGAGTTAAGGTTTGGGGCAGATCTAGTAGAGTTGAGTCAAGCCTTGATTTAAGGCTTGAGGATAGATATTGAAGATAGATTTGTGCTAGACCAACTGGACTGTGTTTAGTGCATATTTGAGAGCAGATTTTGGTGCAGATTTGAGGATAGGTTTGTGCCAAACCAAAGAGAGATATTGAGCAGATTTGTGCTAGACCGACTGGATTGTGTTTAGTGCAGATTTGAGTGGACTTGTGCTAGACCGACTGGACTATGTTTAGTGCAAGAGTTGAGTAGAGTTGTGCTAGACCGATTGGACTATGTTTAGTACAACATTGAGATAGAGCTTTGGAGGTGATAGAATAGAGAGGACAGAGTCTCTAGTGGATAGAGATCCATCAACCAGGACATTGAGGATAGGTCTTCTGAGTGAGGACAAGAGTCTTCAAGTGGAGAGAGATCCACCAGTCAGTGCAGTGGAGGCAGTGTCTTCTAGAGGATCACCAACCAGAGCAGAGGAGAAAGAGTTCTCCTATGGATAGAGATCCACAAACCAGATTTAGGGGATCAACATCTCCTTTGGACAGAGGTCCATAAACATTGTAATTGGGAAGGATTCCCAAGAGATCATTTGAGAAATATTTAGAAGAAATATTTTCTCCGTGGAGGTAGCCATATTTGGGTGAACCACGTTAAATCTGTGTCTCTATTGTGTATGGTGTTTTGTGCATTGCTTTGATTACTACTATTGATACTGCTATCTATACACTGCATAATATTGATTTGAAAAGAAAAGTAAAAAGTGCTCTTATACTGTTCACCCCCCTCTCAGTATAAGCTTGTGTTCTTCAATTGGTATCAGAGTGGGTTCCTTCAGAAGAGTTTGATAACTTGAAGGAAAAGTGGTCAAGAACACAATGGATCAAAAGGATCAAAGGGACGGGTCCATCAATAATACAATACTAGTCTTTGATGGAAGTGACTTCTTGTATTGGTGTATGCTGATGAGGTTTCACTTGATGGCACTTGGCAATGAAGTTTGGGATGCAGTGGAACTTGGATATGATTCAGCAGTCAATCCTCCTATAGATAAGGAAGGTAAGCTTCTAATGCATGCAAATTCAAGAGCTATGAATGCAATTATAAAAGGGTTGCGTAGATCAGAATCTATGAAGGTTATGGATTGTAAAACAACAAAATAAATGTGGGAACTACTGCATGACATATATGAAGGAGATAAAGGTGTCAGGAAAGCTAAGATCAAAAATCTCAAAGGAGAATTTGAAAATCTAAGAATGCGGGATGATGAAAATATTCGTGACTATCTCAGTAAGATTGATGAACTTGTACATGAGATGAGAGGTCTTGGAATGAAGGTCGATGAATCTGATGCTTGTGATAAGATCTTGAGAACTCTTCCAAAAAGGTACAGTGAAAAAGTCTCTACTATAGAAACATCAATTGATAGTGACAGTCTGACAAGAAATTCTTTACTTGGCATGCTTACAACTTTTGAGATAAGAACAAAAGATCCTATCCCTCCGAAAGAGGCTACTTTCAAAGTGAACAAGAAGATAAAGGGTAAGAAGTCAGAATCAAGCAGTGAGTCATCCAATGATGAAGAAGCAAATTATGGTAGAAGAGATAAAGGTTCCAGAAGACCCATAGATCTAAGATCTGTTAAGTGTTTCAATTGTGGAAAGTATGGACATTTTGCAACAGATTGTAAAGAGCCAAAGAACAACAATGGTGAAGAAAAATAGGATCACAGGTACAGGGAATCATAAAGACATAGGCACCAAAATAAAAGCAAGGATGGACAAAGTAGACAAGGAAGGAAGTTCTTCCAAAGACAAAAGAGGAGCTACTATGCGGATAATGCAAGTAAGTACTCAAATGATAGTGATGCTAGTTTTTCAGATAATGATAGAGATGAAGTCCTATTTATGATTGAAGAAAAAGAACCAGTTAAGAAAAAGACTCCAGTTATTCTCAAATGTTTTAGATGTGGTAACTTTGGACATCTTGAAGATGATTGTACAAGGGATGGTTATAGTTTCAGTGATGATGAATATGAGAATGCACTTGAAGGACCAGATGAAAATATTCTAATGGCATTTAGAAGAAGAAGTAAGTGATCCTATAGAAGACAAGCCAAAAGAAATTAATGATGTGGACAAAGGTAAACAAATAGAGGATTATTCAGAAGAGAATGGTTATGATCTCAAGGGAGAACTTATCTATGCCCTTGACATGGTAAAGAAGGTAAGAAAGCAACACTCTAAACTTGAAATTCAGTTTCAAGAATGTGATGAAGAGAGAAGATTGCTCATAGAGGATTTAGAAAAATCAAAGGCTAAGGCAAAAAGGTTCAAAGATAAGTTAGAAGCAAATATCTTGGAATGTGAGAAGTTAGCACAAGAAGTGGCACTACTAAAATAATATTTAGAGGACTCCAAGATCAAGATGAAAGGATTCAAGAATAGCTCAAATATTATGGATAAGATAGTCAAGGTACAAAGAAGGTCAACAAACAAAATAGGTCTTGGTTTTGAACAAACTCAAAAGAAACATGAAGGAGAGTCAACTTCAAGTTCTAAAGAGGAAACTTCAGATGAAGATACTTCAGAAGAAGATAGTGTAAAAGAAATTCAGACATCAGAGGAAGAGTTGGACAATAGAGAGTTCAACAAATATAGGAACAATGCACAGAGAAGATACAGATGGAACAACAATCATAATAGGAGACCAATGAGGTCAAAATAAGGAAGCTTCAATGGAAGATGTTTTTCATGTCACAGGTTTGGGCACATGGCTTCACAATGTAGGACACATGAAAGATAGGAATATGGGAATGGATAACTTTTCCATGGGTATTGCTACTCATGTAATCAGTTTGGTCACAAGGCAATGAATTGCAGGGTTCATGAAAGAAGAGGATATGACTTCACTAGGAAAAATCCTAAGACATTTGCACCTCCAAGGAATAATATCATTAAGTGTTATAAGTGCAATAATTATGGTCACACAAAAAAGTGGTGTAGAGCAGACATTCCAAAAATAGGTATGAACAGGAACAAGAACATGGATGAGAACAGAATAGGAATAGGAACAAGAACCTAGATGTGAACAAGAACAAGAATAGGAATGATGACAAGAACAGGGATGATGACTTGGATAGAAACAGTCAGAGGATTCAAGAAACTTAGAAAATAAGGGAAAAGAATAAAGGTAAAGAACAGTGCTTTTGGGGAGTAGAAATACTCCCACCCCAGAATTAACCACCTCATGAGGAGGTGGGGGAGGGGCTAAGCTAAGAGGCTCATTCTTAGCCCCGAGCCCCAAAGGTGACCCTTTGCCATTGATGTCAAAGGGGGAGATATTTGTGTAATGGGGAGAGATTTGATATTTGAGAGAGCATTGAGCCAGGGGGAGCAATGTCCCAAGGGGAGCAGAATAAAAATAAAGGTCAGATTTTGGTAAGAAGAGTATGGGTTGCCATCAATGACAAAGGGGGAGATTGTTGGATATTTTAAGTCCCTAAGTCAAAGTTGTCATTGATGTCACCAGATGAAGTCATCATTAATACCAAATATTTTAGCAGGAAACAAAGGGGATAAAATGGTTATTTGATATCCAGGAAGAAGGCCAAAGATCAAGTGAAACAGTGCAAAAGACAGAAGTTAAAAAGGAGTTATAATATTTATTTTATAAATTATTTAAATTCAGTGAGAATTTAAATTTTATAAATAAATATTAAAGGTACTTTATCAAAGGTATAATATTATAATAATGGTTATTATAATATTAAATGTGCCATGGTGAAAACCCAAATAAAATATTTATAATTTTTATTATAATATTTTATAATGCAAAGAGTGGGTTTTATAAAGTCTAAAGATATCTTAATAAACCCAAAGGTTGGGTTTAAGACCAAAGGCATTCAAAGCCTTTATGATCTCCGTCGACATCATAGAAAACAACAAGGAAAGCACCAACATTTTCAAAGTAATGGAGGAAGCATATAAATACTATGCCTAAAGTTTAAATTTATTATCCTTGCTCTAAAGTAAAGATATTGGCCTGCGAAAGTAAGAGCTCGTGAGTGTATGCGAAAAATGTGACAACAAAGTATTGAAGGGAGGAAGCTTTGATTTTCGAATTTGCATAAGACAACATGGTCTAGTGGCATTTTGGAAAGCACAAAAGCGCTGGCTTGCAAGGGAGTTCGTGTTCGAATCATGACGGGTGCATCGTGAGGTGTGTTGAGTGAAGCGCCTACGATGCACGTTCTTTTGCCAAGGTGGAAGGAGAGAGTGGAGATTAAGAAGCACGTGGTGCTTTATTAATCTCAATGAGCACTTGGCTCGTGCGGTGACTTTGGCCATGGTTAAGGCGCTCATAGGGGGCAACGTCGAGGGTTCGATTCCCTCCAAAGGCAAAGGTAATATTTTGATTTTAATTTTAATTAAATGCCTAATTTGGAGGTATAAGGTTGTTTAGTGGTTGAGTTTGGAAAGGTTGCTTTGTAATAAAGTTGTGGTAGTTGAGAATTACCTTTAGGAGTTATAAGGAGAATTTTTTATTTTTATTTTTTAAATCTTAAATTGCTATTGTGGAATATTAGAAGATTAAGACTTTGTGGGTAGTATGTTATTTTGAATTAAGGGTTTTTTTTTATTATTGTGAGGATATTGATTACTAACCAAGTTGGAGTGATAAGGTGTAGTTTTGATATTATATTTGTGATATGTTTTATTGAATAAAATTATCCTATAACCCTTATTGAGATTGGCAAAGAAGTAATTGTGAGTGTGGTAGATTTGTGAGACCAAATACTTGTCAAAAAAAAGGTATGGGCACATTCCTTCTTGATTGAGTTGATTGATTGTTGTATTGAAAATTAATTTTGGAGTGAAAAGGATTTTATTAGGGTTTCCTTTTCAAAAGTGGTTGAGTTAATGCTTCAAGGTTTTTTGAATTAAGAGTTGTGATTAAAAACCTTGTCTTATTAGCATTGTTGTTGAAGCCATGGGTTATGTGAAGAACCTAAGTTAGGTTTGAAAAGAAAATGAGTATCATTGTTATATGAAGAATATTTAATGAGCATTGTTGTTGAAATGAGTTGTTATGCAAAGTACTTAGACTTGAGTTTGAAAACAACATTTTTTTTTGGTAAGTTAATTGTATTAAGATAGGGGGCATTTGAAAGGTGCCCCAACGCCTTGTACAAAAAGAAATAGAAGTGAAACAGAAGAAAAGTAGAGAAAGAACTAAAAGAGGCGACAAACCCTTATCAGGACAAAAGGGAGGAAGGAATCCTCCAGCAGAAAGGAACAACATAGAAATCCTTTGGAAAAGAGGAGCAGAAAGAGGAAGGAACACCAAAGGAACCCAGAGCAGAGCAACACCACCTAACAAGAAGTTAAAACAAAATACTGCAACAACGAGGACCTTTCTCATAGAGGAGTTTCAGTCTGCATGGGTGAAGCAGCACCCGTGGTCAGAGCAGTGTCCAGTGCAGTTTCTTTAGTAGCATCCTTCAGCATATCATTCGGGTCTTCCTTAAGAGCATCAAGACAAGCTTCTTTGGAAATTTCAACCACCTCCTCATCTTTGGCAACTCCTTTAGCATCCAGAGGAACATCAACATTGTCGACAGGAGTATTATCAAAGGTGTCACAGAAGAACAGTAGGCTAAGAGCCTGTCTCTGTTCCTTTAAGCTCAGAATAGCCTTCCCAATAGCCGCATGAGCAACCTCCAACTGATCAATGGAAGCTGAAGTAGCATGGACCGCCAACTTGTGAAGATATTTTTCAACCAGGTCGGGTGAATTGGATAGATCCTTTGGAGTTTTGACAGAGGAGGAAGGAGGGGTTTCAGTCAGCTCTTTGAGTTTGAGATGCTGGGAGCATCTGACAAGGGTACTCTTGACTTTGACCTTTTTTTTGGCATTAAAAATAGGATGAGGTTTATCTTTTTTATCCTTTCTTTTATGTTTAGAAACTTGGGGGCTTGGTGTAGAGGAAGAGGTCTCCTCATCGGATTCAGGGGCAGAAATGTTGCCTTTGGGGAACTTGAGCAGGAGGTATCTATATAGAACATTAAAGAGCCCTTGATGGTAGGGTAAACCTTCCTCTCTTTTGGTTCGGGTGGAAACAATGGTATAATCGATGGACCAAAAAATAGTAGCAGGTATATTCATCATCTTAGCATCACAAAAATGATTAATATAGGCAAGATGAAAACAAGTCAATTGGGACTCAGGATTATCACAAGAAAGATACTGCATTATGGGTTTCAATAATTCTTGCCAAGGAGAGGAGAAGTGACTATGATACAAACCTTTGCGGTACATTTTACTAACCATTGGATTATTTTCAAAAAAACACTAGCTTGACATCCCAATTGTGTTTATTCCTCCAAATTACTTTACCTTTCGTAGGCTGCCCTGTCAAGTCTGCCAGTGTCTCAATGGAGATTTGGAATTCAACCCCATGAATGGTAACCATACCTCTTACCTAGGTCTCCACAAAAGCATTCATGACAGCCTCATCCGTGCCAGCAAACAACTTGAAAAAATCAATAAGGGTGGTCTTGTCCTTCCAGACATCTCTAACCAGAGGATCAAGTTCAAGACTTGTCGACTCGATAAAGATAGTTTTAGGTTCTTTCATAGTATCTGAAGGAAAACAGTGGAAGGGATAATGATAGAAAAATCTTAGGCTGAGCAGGATAAACATGGGGGAAAGGAATAGGTGAATAGGAGAAGCATGCATCAGAATATAAAGGGAGGGGGAAACACTTCCACCATTTAGAAATCCACTAGACAGCCAGAGAGTAAAAATCGAAAAGGAGAAGGGCCTTGTGGAGGAATGGGGTTGGCTGGAGCGCAAAATGGAATGGTTTCTAAGGCTTTGAATGTCATGCCACCAAATGAAATGGGTCCAGATCAGAAGGGGAGGATGAACATTAAAAATGCTCAGAAAAGGAGACCAATGAAGGGTCCAGACATGAGACACATGAACTGATGGGAATTTCACCATATGAATTCTCGAAATGAAGCAATTGATAGGAAAAAGGAAAAAGGTTCTCGAAAAAGCAAGATTACGTGAATCAAAAAGCACAGGGGAGAACTGAAAAATAATTATAATGAAGTGTGCCTTGGGATGCCAAAAAGAAACATTGTCAAAGAAACCAGCATTGCCGAAGATGAAGGCAACGATAATTTTTCTTATGGGGTATGATGGGTTAAAATGCCAATTTTCAAGGAAGAACAATAGTCTTGGAGGGAGCCCATCCCAACAAATAGAAATTTGAACCCAATGAATCATGTGAAAAGGGAAATATCAGGGTCTGAAAGAGAGCAAATTATTGTTTGTCACCATGATCAACATTTTTTTGATCAATTTTAGCAAGATTATCCACCTTGGGAGGCAGCGAATCAGTCCATGTCATCATTCCTCGGGTAGTGGTACCAATATTGGCCAGACTATCAGCAACAACATTAGCCTCTCTGTAGACGTGTTGAACAATGGAATTAAGTTGTTGACTAATGATTTGTTTGCTTTCCTCGATGATGGATCTTATCCTCCAACTGTTGGGTCTTGAGGTTTTTAGATAATTGATTATATTTAGTGAATCCCCTTCGATGATGATATTACCTGGAATGTCCTTAATGAATTGGAGACCTCTCCAGGAAGCTCTAGCCTCAGCTGCATGATTGGACATGATACCTAATGGTTCAGAGTAAGCAAAAATAGACTTGCCAAGATGGTCACAAAGAATACCTCCAGCACCAGCTATTCTAGGATTTCCTTTGGCGGCTCCATAAAAATTAAACTTAACCCATCCAGGTGGGGGGGATGCCATTTGATGTTGGTCCTCTGGCTAGAAGGATTGACTGGTTTTAAATTATCCAGAGATATGTTACAAGAATTAAGTATGGATTTTTCAAAATGGGAACAAGACAGAGAATCAAAAGGGACTATGAGAACATTTTCCTTTGCAAGGAGGATGATTTTATGGGCAACATAATCAACATCTAAGGCCTTTTTGTCAAAAATTCTTCTATTACGTTCAAGCCAGATTTTCCAAAGGAAATGTTGAAGATAAAATTTCCAGAGTTCTTTGAGCACAGGGTTTTTGAAAGGATTGGGCCATTGGATGAACAACTCAACAATGGAAGGGGGCTGAACCCAAACCAACTGGAAATGACATAGAAGTTTACATAGCACCTTTCTTGAAAAGGAACAAAACAAGAAAAGGTGAGAAGTAGACTCCCAATCTGAGAAGCAAAGATAACATCTGTTGGGAAGAGTCATACCTCTTTTGATTAGATTTTCAATGGTCATAATGCGGTCTTGAATGCACATCCAGGAGAAGGAAGCAATTTTGGGAATTAGGTACTTAGTCCAAATGAGCTTAAAAGGAATGGGATTTTCAAGATTGTTAAGTGAAAGCAAGTAGGCAGATTTAACAGAGAATTCTCCAGACTCATTGGGTTCCCAAATTGGTAAGTCTTTAGTGCCAATAGTTGGGATTCTGATAGAAGCCAGAAAAGCTTGCAAACAAGATATTTCATCATCAAATCCTGGGATATCAAGTCTTTTCCAACTCAACCTACCATTAGAAAGAGATATAAAATCAGCCACAAAGGGTCCCACTTCTTGCTTGGTTATGTCGATAATCCTTTGGAGCATATGATTTTGGCTGAGAGGATTATCACCAATCCATTTATCTTCCCAAAAGGAAATAGATTTGTCGTTTCCAAGATGCCATCTGAGTCCTTTTTTTAGTAAGGAGCGAGCTTCGCATAAGGATTTCCAGAAGATAGACCCGTAGGAAGGAGGTTGGCCATGTAAGAAATTAGAAACCTGAAGATACTTCCTTCTGATGATATTAACCCATTCGACCTTATCATTAGAGATGAGTCTCCAGGCTTGTTTGGCAAGAAGGGAAAGGTTGAGGAGAGAAATCCTTCTCAAACCTAGGCCTCCCTGATCTTTTGGTTTGCACACTTTGTCCCAAGCCACTAAATGGAATTTGTGTTTATTTTTAGTCCCTATCCAAAGGAAATGCTTTTGAATTTTTTCCATATTTTGGTAGACACTCACAGGAGCTTTGAACAAAGAGAGGAAGTAAACAGTAATGCTTTGAAGGTATGCCATGGTGAGGGTGATTTTCCTCGCTTGGGATAGAAGATTGCCCCTCCAGGTAGAAAGTTTTTTGTGAAGTCTTTCAATGACATTATCCCATAAGCTTTCTTTGGCACTTCCAATGAATAAAGGTAGGCCTAGATAAGTAGAATGCAGATTAGCAATGGAGCATTCCAGAATATTAGCAATCAAATTTTGCCTTCTTAAAGGAGTATTGAGGAAATACAATTTACTTTTTTGAAAGTTGATCCTTTGGCCAGCTGCCTCCTCGTAGAGATGCAAAATTCTTTTAATGATTTTGGCTTCATTGACAGAAGCAAAGGTGGACAATAAAGTATCATCAACAAATTGTTGATGGGTGATTGGGTTACATTGGGAAGTAACCTGAAGTCTAGAGATAAGGCCTGCTTCCTTTACTGCTAAAATGGATCTTCCAAGAGCCTCTGCTATAGTGATAAAAAGGAGAGGTGACAAAGGATCACCTTGTCTTAACCCTCTACTACTCTGGAAATAACTAGCAGGGGAGCCATTGATAAGAATAGAGAACCAAGCTGAAGAAATACATCCTTTGATTAGGGAAATCCATTCAGAGTGAAAGCCAAATTTGTGAAGGACACCAAGGAGAAAATCCCAACTCAATCTGTCGTAAGCTTTGTTCATATCGAGTTTGAGGAGGAAGGCTGCTTTTTTACTGACAGAAATAGAATGAATAGCTTCATGAATAGAAATGATGCCATCCAAGATAGATCTCCCCCTGACCGAGCTTCCTTGGCACTGATTGATGATTAGTGGTATTACCTCTCTCATACGTATGGTGATGGCCTTTGTTAGGATTTTGTAAATGACATTACAAAGGTTGATTGGTCTAAAATCATTGAAATTGGAGGCATTTGGAATTTTGGGAATGAGAGCAATGAAGGTAGAATTGAATCCCCTTGGTATGACTTTAGAACCTTGAATCTCCCTAATTGCTTTACACACATCAGTGCCCACAATGTCCCAAAAATCTTGGAAGAATCTAGGAGAAAATCCATCAGGTCCAAAAGTTTTATTCGATTGCATAGAAAATAGGGCCTCTTTAATTTCCTCATCAGAAAGGACAACAATGAGTTTGTTATTCATATCATCAGAAATAAGGTGAGGGATGAATTGAAGGAAGAAGTTCTTGCTAGCAGAAGAATCAGACCTACATTCTTTTTGAAGTAATTGCATAAAATTATTAGTCCCTTCAACCCTGATTTCTTTTATGTCAGTAATTGTCCTACCATCGTGGCAACAAATTTCTCTTATCCTATTATTGCTTCGGTGTCTCAAGGTGGAAACATGGAAAAATTTAGTATTGGAATCCCCTTTTTTGAGCCAAATGTCACGAGATTTATGTCTCCAAAAAATTTCTTCACATTGAAGGATGTTGTGATATTGGGCTAATATATTTCTTTCTTCATTCCTCACTTCATCCGGGCAGACTCCATGATCTTGGCATTCTTTTTCAATTATGGCTAATATGTTCATAATTTCCTGTTTGTTCTGAAAAATATTCCCAAAAACTTCTCTATTCCATATTTTGATATTTTCCTTGGTGTGTTTGAGTTTTTGAGCTAGAACAAAGGAAGGAGTTCCTTGGAAATCATATTACCACCATTGATTAATCCTTTCTCTGAAATCAGGATGTAGCATCCACATGGCTTCAAATCGGAAGGGGGTTTTGAAGATTTTTGGATTGTTTGTGTCAAGGAAAATAGGGTTGTGGTCAGAACCAATTTTGAGAAGGGATTGCAAATTAGCATCCCTCCAAATGTGGATAGCTTCTTGAGAAAATAAAATCCTGTCAAGTTTTACTTGGATTAATTGAGATCCAGATCTTTGATTTGACCAAGTGAATTGGTTTCCTTTCAAATTGACATCCATTAGGTTCTGTTGACTTATGAATTCTTGAAAATCCTCCATACTTTTAGAATAGGATCCTACTCCTCCCAATTTATCAGAAGGGAATAAAGGAGTATTAAAATCTCCAACCAAAATCCAAGGAATATTAGGAAAAGCACTTCTGACTGAAGATAAGTTGTCCCACAAATGGGACCTACCAGAAATGGAATTGGGTGCATATATGTTGGTGAGGACCCAGGGTGAATTGTTGTCCTTATCAAAGAAAAGAATGCTCATCATCTCATCAGAGGAATGGATGAGATTTCCTTCCAGAATATTTGGGTTCCATAAACAAAATAGACCTCTTGAGGTGCCTTTATCCTTGCAAACAGAATATTCACAATTCTTCCAGATGTATTGGGGAATATTTCTATCAAGTGGTTCACTGATTTTGGTTTCTTGAATAGCAAAAATAGTAGGTCTAATTTATTTCCTTAATGATTTAGCTAACCTTTGTTTGGCTGAACCATTAAGGCCTCTCACATTCCATGAGAGGATCTTCATTTAGGCACTTTTGAAGTTTTTTTGCCTCCCTTTCTAGAAGGTTGGGGAGGTTTGGTGCACTTTGAGAACATGAGTATCATTATTATGTGAGATTTGTTGTTGAGCACTGTTGAGAAAATTTTGAGTTGGTGTTTACATTCTTAGACTAGGTCTTGAAAGAAAGAGTTTTTCTTGAAGATATTGGTTGAGTAGAGTTGATTAAGCCTAGTCAAGTGGATGTATGAAGTGATTGATCAAGTTACATAAAAAAAACTATACTATATTTTGATTTGAGTTGAGATTGAGTTTTGAGAATAAAACATATCGAGTCTCTAACAATTCTCTTTATGATTCTATGAGATTGATTTGAGAAAGTGATTGAGTTTTGATAATAGAATATATTAAGTCTCTAACAATTCTCTTTATGCTTCTATGAGATTTATTTGAGTTAAGAAAATGATTGAGCATTGAGTATAGAACATATTGAGTCTCTAACAATTCTCTTTATGTTTCTATGATATTGGACAAGTTCTGTGTGATCTTGTTGAGAATATTTGGACAAGTTCTGTGTCAGCTTGTTGAGCAGATTTGGAAAAGTTTTGTGTGAGATTGTTGAGTAGATTTGAGCAGGTTCTGTGTGGACCCATTGAGCAGGTTTGAGCAGGTTTTGTGTGGACTTGTTGAGAAGATTTGGAAAGGTTCTATGTGGACCTGTTGAGCAGATTTGAACAAGTTCTAGAGAGGACTTGTAGAGCAGATTTGAGCAGGTTCTAGAGAGGACTTATGGATAGATTGGTGTGAGCTTTTGAGGAAGCTTGCAAAGCAAATTTGAGATAAGTCTTTGAGAAGACTTGAGAGTAGATTTGATTGATTTTTTCAGACCTTGAGTTAAGGTTTGGGGTAGATCTAGAAGATTTTAGTCAAGCCTTGAGTTAAGTCTTGAGGACAGAGATTGAGCAGATTTGTGCTAGACTGATTGGACTATGTTTAGTGCATATTTGAGAGCAGATTTTGGTGTAGATTTGAGGACAGGTTTGTTCCAGACCAAAGAGAGATATTGATCAGATTTGTGCTAGACCAAATAGACTATGTTTAGTGCATATTTGAGTGGACTTGTGCTAGACCGACTTGAATTTTGTTAGTGCAAGAGTTGAGTAGAGTTATGCTAGACCGACTGGACTGTGTTTAGTACAACATTGAGACAGAGCTTTGGAGGTGACAAAATAGAGAGGACAAAGTATCCAGTGGATGGAGATCCATAATCCAAGACATTGAGGATAGGTCTTCTGAGTTAGGACAAGAGTCTTCAAGTGGAGATAGATCCACCAGTCAGTGCAGTGGAGGCAGTGTCTTCTAGAGGATCACCAGCTAGAGTAGAGGAGAAAGAGTTCTCCTATGGATAGAGATCCACAAACCATATTTAAGGGATCATAATCTCCTTTGGATAGAGGTCCATAAACATTGTAATTGGGAAGGATTACCAAGAGATCATTTGAGAAATATTTAGAAGAAATATTTTCTCCATGGAGGTAGCCATATTTGGGTGAACCACATTAAATTTGTGTCTCTATTATGTATGGTGTTTTGTGCATTGCTTTGATTACTACTATTGATACTGCTATCTATACACTGCATAATATTTATTTGAAAATAAAAGTAAAAAGTGCTCTTATACTATTCACCTCCCCCTCTTAGTATAAGCTTGTGTTCTTCAGTAGAATAATTTGAATTCAATCTCCAATTCCACTTGATCCAATTTTGAATCTCCAAAAACCTTGACTATAATCTATGGAACTTACATATCAACCCTCTACTTTTAAGAACCATTATATCATGCTCAATCATCTCATCCTTGATACTTAATTTTGGTGTAACATTTTCTACCTAGATCGAATTTGCCATGTATTCACTCTTCTACTTATCTCCAACTTGGGCCTCCATACTTCCAACTAGGGCATTCTAGCTAGGGTATCTTGACTTCCCATTAGGAATTTCAAATATGAATTTTCTTCTAATAGCTAATGGGGCTCGCTCTTGGCTTGCACTCCCTCTTAGTTCGCACTCCCTTTCTGCTTGCACCCTTTTCTACTCCTGGCTTACACTCTCTTGTCTCACACTTTCTCCAAGATTTCATTCCCTCTTGAATCATAATTGCTCATATCTTCTTCTTGGTATTCTTTCACTTCAGTAATTTTTTGGAAACAATGTTCCACACACTTATGGTAAGGGTTTGGAGCATTGATGCACTTCAGATGAACCTACAACTCTTTTGCCATGATTGAATCCTGGCTCAAACTTCCTCTTGGTTTGCATTTCCATTTGGCTTGCACTCGCTCTTGGATTGCACTCTCTCCTACCTCGAACTCATTTCTAGCTTGCACTCCCTCTTGGCTCATAATTTCCCTTGTATCTTCTTTTTATCGATGTTCCTTGGCTTCAACATTTTTTTGGAAATAATATTCCACATATTCATGGTAAGTGTTTGAAGCATTGATGCACTCTGGAAGAACCCATCACTCTTTTGTCATAAATAAATATTGGCTTACACTTCCTCTTGGTTCACACTTCCTCGCTAATCCCATTCACTCTTGGCTTGTAAAATCACTTCCATCTCATGCTCGTAACCACTATTGCACTTACTCTATCTCATGTTCACACTCACTTTTGGTTGCAATCACTCACACTTGCTTTCAGCTACACTTACTCACACTTGCTTTTGGTTGCACTCATTATCAACTAATGCTTGTACTCACTACTACACTTACTCCCACATCACACTTGCACTTGTTGTAATTACTTCCAACTCATGATTGCACTCACTATTGCACTTACTCCCAGCTCACACTCACACTCGAAACTACACTATGCTGGGATGTTATTATTAGATCCTAAATGAACAATTTAGAGATGATTCATTTTTAAACAACTAATGACAAAAGACACATTGTTTCTACAGTAATGAATTGTCTTAATATTCATGATAAGGCCTTTAACTCGTACATTTAATGAAGCAAAACATAGTTTTAAAGGTACAATTCATTCGCTATACCTTTAATCCTTGTTCAACATGCTTAAAAATGCACTCAACTTATTAGGCATCCATTATTTCTTTTAGTATTATTTATCAAAATTACAATGAAGAGTAATCTAGAAATTTGAAAATAAAATCTATTAGATCACCAAAAAAATCTCTTTAATAGGAAAATTTCAGTTTTGCTCTAAATTCCTAGTCACTATACATGTTTGCTACTCATTTTATTAGGATACTTCAAAAGCTAAATATGATAAAGCTATTGATATTCTTAGAGATTTCCTTTGGTCCAATTCTTCTATGAATCAAAATTATCATAAATTTTCCTTAGGACCTCTGTTGACTTCCTCAAGCCCATCCAAAGTGATGGGAATTATTGATATCTATATGAAAGGTTTGTATTTATGTCAAATGGATTGTTCATTCCTTTTTTTAGTAAAGAATATTGAAAGTTTTTATTTTTTGAAAGTGTAATTTGACTTATGGCCAGGGCTAACATTGTATAATAATTAAAACAAAAACATTGTATAATACAATATTGAATTGGCCTACTAGCAAACAATGTACAAATATATTAAATATATTGTATTTTTTTACTGTGTAATACTTTAGAACCATGGTTAATCTTATGGTTAATCCAACCTTATAACTTGTAATTAACCTAAATCACTCTTGTTATGTAAACTTAGGTAAAATTAATATATCTAATTGGGGTTTTAGTATTGGTAGAATATCCCCTACTACTCCATCCATCGTATCAAAGTATTGTGATTTTTATTTATGGATATTATAGTGAGCACTTATGGTGCCTATGGGTACCCACTATATCTTTCATTCTTTGATCATTTTTTATAATTTTTGTATAATATTTGAATGAATGGATTATTTATGTGATTCTGGAAATAACTTGTAATTTCAACATGGTATTAGAGTGGGTATGGAGTGGCATGTCTTGGTCATATAGAAAATTTTCTTAAAGCCTCTGATATTTCTTCAAGTTTCTAGGATGAATTACTTTTCAAAGCTTCATAAGCATTTCCAGCATAAGAGGTGGAGAGAAGATTTGATCCCATGATTTTTCATTTGTTTTCCAAATTTTTTTAGATATTTTATACCTACTTTATTATTATTGAGGTATTTTTTTATCTTCTATTTGTAAATTCAAATTTGATTTGGTATAGTAATGTTTCTTCTATATCCCTACAGAGTCACCACAATGCTTTTGTTGGAAAGACAAAGGGGTAAAATATTTTAAATATCAAATTTAAAAAAGGTGCCCTATTTCTTATGTGTTCACTTATTTTTGCATGCACTCCCCTGGTAGCCTTGCTTATCATTCTTTTAAGGATCATCATCCTTCTTCATGAAATCAAGGGATTTTTTTATAATGTCGAAGCAATGCCAAGATGGTTAACTAGAGAAATAGATGGATAGTCACATCAGGAGATTATGGGAATCTATGTTGTACTACTTTTTATTTTTAAATAGAGTTTGAAACAAGTTGATAAAACTTTGAGTTTGTATTATAATGATTGGATGGCTAGTTGGATAGTTAAGTGGGAGTTTAGGCATTGGTTGTGATATGTTCGAGGTTCAAATCACAATTTTTCTTGGTGTAACAAGAATTGGAGAGTAAAAGGTATTTTTAAATAATGTGTCATATGATTTATATCTATAATATATGCTATTCAAATGGTTATAGTGGCTTGGATTAGATGTTTGTGAACTCCTTGATTTAATTTTGAATCACAACAAATAATTTTTTTGGCATTTGTGAGATCATATGTCTTCATGCCATAAAAGAGATGTTTTTATCAAAGCATTATTTTACACTTTCAATGAAATCATGGATATATTTATTAGCACAAGGTGCCTAATCCATGGAAAATACAGGTTCAAATTTCCCTTTTGGCCTTCTCAAACAATAATAATGGATGATGGCATGATGCATTTTCTCAGCCAATATGGTGACTGATTTGGTAGCCAATGTGGCATCTCTAAGCATCATCAAGAAACCTTTTTTAAATATTTATACCCCTTTGACCAATTAAAGTTATACAAGTGTTATATTTGTAGCATACCCAATAATATAGTGGTGACCAAGTGGTATAGAATTAGTGGCTATCATTAGAAAATTGGTGGATGACAATTGGTAGGTTGCGATTGGATGGTGCTTTCTTAAGGTTTTGAGAGTTATCTTTTCATTTTTTTAGGACTATTAGGGAAAATATTTTAGAGGCCATAACTTTTGCATACAAAATTATTTTAATATCAACATAACTTTTTAATCTCTTCACATTGGTGACATCAATTCAATGTGTAGACACCCAAAATATGTCATTTTTGTAATACCTTAAAATCAATTTGATTAATTTCCCAATTTTCTCTCAAAATATTCAAATTTCCCAATTTCCCCTCTAATTTCCCTAAATTATCCTAAAGTTATAAAAATATCCAATTTCCTATTTAATTTCCCTAAAAACCCTAAACCCTTCAAATTCCCTAAATCATCCTCTAAAATCCCTAAGCCCCAATTATTCCCTAATCCCTAATCTATTTTTTCTTAATAAAAATCTTTATCATCTCCCAAATCCCCTTAAAATCCCATAATCGTAATTAAATTCTAACCCCCTAATTATATACCTCATTAAGCCCTAATCATATCCTACAACCCTAACCAAATACCAATGAAAATCCCAAAATAAATTTTTAGATCCCACCCAAATCTCCAAAATATCCTCTTTATTCTCCATGTTTCTCTTTCCTTCCCCTAATCCCCATAAAAATTAGTATAAATCCATTTAGCCCCCTATTTCCCTAATTAATTCCTAACCCCTTCTTTAAACCCCATGCAAAATCGCAATAAAAGTACACATTAAATTGATTAAATCTAACCAAATCCCAAAATAGCCCTCCACAATCCCTATGTAATCCCATAGAAATTTCCATCCTTTTAATTCCCACATCCTCCTATTATTTTCCCTCCATTTTTAAATGAATTAAAATTCACTTAAAATCTAAGTCAAACCTCCCATGAATAATATCAATAAACCCACTTGTCCTCCCATCTTCCACTTGGCATATTTTGGGAATTTAATATTCTTTTTTCGTCCCCAAGGCCCATTTTTGAAACTTGGGTGTGTGAGGATTATCTCCAACCAAGGTCATTTATGATGAAAGGTGCACAATATTCCACCTAGAACTTTCCCATATTTTCTTATTCCTTTGCCCTTGCCACATGGGTGCCACATGGTTCCAAGTCATTGCCTTGTAATCCTACACCTCCTCCTTGAAAATATCTATAAATACCCCTCCTCCTTTAATTTACAAAATTCCATGATTTTTATGCCTACATGCTACCAACATTTTATCTACCCTTAGTATCCATATTTTGAATGCTTGATCCTATAAGTGTGAGCACCCCTTTGAGAGCTTAGACCCTTCCTAACCATGGAGATCTTTAAAGGCATTCACTAACACTTTGTCTTGCAGTTGTTCACCGACCAGATGACTAACCAACACTAGATTTTTAATAGACACTAAAAATCATTTTATGAGGGTCCACCAAAAATTTTATATCCATATCTGTCATCAAGAGTCAATCGACAACCCCTTGATGACTATACAGTTTTGATCAGCAACCCCTTGCTAACTGTGAAGAACATGGACTTATACTGAGAGGGGGGGGTGAACAGTATAAGACTTAACCAATTAATAATTTTAACTTTAGATAGCAAGTGGCATCAACACAACATTAATCAAGACAGAAAGCATCACACATTGAAGACCCATTTTTAACGTGGTTCACCCAAAATGGTTGGGCTACGTCCACAAAAACTTTTCTCTAAAAGTTATCTCAAAGTTCTTTGGGAATCCTTCCCAATTACAATGTTTATGAGCCTCGGCCCAAAGGAGATACCTTCCCTCTTCCTCTCTTGGAAATGATCCCTCAGAAGATCAACTGCCTCTACCTCTTGCCAGCACGTGGAACTCCTTTCCACCGAAGACCTCCTGTCCTCAATGCTTAGCCTAAGAGACCTCTGCCTTCTATGATCACGTCCACAACAGCTCAACAACCTGTACCAAACATAGTCAGTCGGTCTAGTACAAGTCTTCCTCTGTCTGTCAGATCTGTCCAACTCTTGAACAAATCAATCCTCTGCATACAAGCCTTCTCAAAGACTTGCCAAATCTGTCCTCAAGTTCTTCTCATAGAACCAATGCACCTCTGTCCTCAAGTTCTCTGATAGAACTATCAAACTCAGCTCACAAGTCCTCTACTAGGACCTGTCCAAATCTGCTCACAAGTCCCCAACTTCAACCAGTCGAACCTGTCCAAAACTGCTCACAAGTCCCCACTGGAACCTGTCCAAAAACTGCTCACAAGTCCCCACCGGAACCTGTCCAAAAACTCAGCAAGCTCACCAAGAAAAACTTTCTTAGTAGGAAATCACAAAGTGAATTGTTAGAGACCCAATGTGATTTGTCAAACTCATAGAAGCATAAAGAGAATTGTTAGAGACTCAATATGTTCTATACTCAAATCCCAATCTCAAAACTCAACTCAAATCAACTCAGCTCAATCTCAATCTCAAATCTGAAAACTCAACTCAATATCTGAAATGGATAGGATAGAATGTTTTCTTTCAAGAACATGAAACCCCAACAATTGCCAACTATGCAAAGAATCACATAACAATGATACTCATGTTCTTTTCACCATCAATTAGGGTTTCAACAACAATGCTCATCAAACAAGGTTTAGTCAACCAACACCATTCAACTCAACATCAACCTTGAAGCATTCAACCAATCATCACAAGAAAAGGAAACAAGTAGAAATCCTTTTCCCTCCAAAGATATTTGAACAAAATAGCCACCAACACAATATCACCAAATGCAAAGAATAACTTGCTCAAATCAACTCAATGGAGTAAGCCCAATATCATGAATCAAGTAAAGCAATAACTTGATCAAACAACCTCTATGGAAGCAACTCAACCATCAAACTCAAAACAGCCAACCAAGGGTTCCACCAACTCAATGCAAGTAGCTAGACTCACAAATATAAACCCTAGTGCACAAAGCTTCCACTATCTCAAACCAAAAATTATGCATTCACCAAAAACTCTCCTTAAGGATAACAATGCATAAGTAGTCTTCAACAAACCAGAAAATAGGATTTACACCTAGCCAAAGGATACCTAGTAGAATACCTTTTCACTCCAACCTTATTTCAGAAAACATACACCAATCATACTCATAAGAAGAATGTGCCCATACCTTATTGGAGTAGAAGATAATTGAACCTTCAAGCTGTCACCACACACAACTCTCAAACTTCCAACCAAGTTAGGGTTAGAATAAAAAGAAATGAGCAATAATATAAACTTCCTTTATTACACCTTTTAGCTCCACTTCTTTAAACACAACCACCATAACATGCCAATAAATCAACAATCACAGACTCACACCTTATACCTCCATTTTTAATTTTAGCATAGCAAAGAATAATCTTAAAAATACATCCAAAGAAATATGCCCTTATTTCTCCTAAGCTTTTATTCAATGCTAATCACAAAAGCCAAAACTCATAAAATTTAATCACACCTTATAAATCGCTGTCCAAGAAACTCCGAATTTCATGGCATAAAGACGTTTTAATAAAAACGTGTGTTACTCTAGCAAAGCACCCCCGCGAGACTCGAAACGGTGACCTCCGCCAATGCAAGCGCCCAACAAGCAGCCTTCGCCGCCACTAGCCCACGCGGGCTACGAAGTTCACAAGTGAACTTCCCTCCACTTCACCCTCGAAAAAACTCTCGAAGACTTTTCAACCGCACGTGCTTCTAAGTCTTCCTTCGATCGCAGCGAATACAGAGCACAAACACCGCAAATTGCATTCGAGGAATTTCGAATTAATTAGCCTTCCAACCTTAGGAGTTGGAGAATAAATAGTCTCTTCGAAGACACCTTGACGTCGACGGAAATAAAGACCATTTCGAAATTAATCAAAAGTCTTTTCAAAAAGGGTTTAAAAACCCTTAAATAATTTTAATAAATTAAGAATAAAAAAAGGTTTAAAAACCTTTAAGTATTTTTAATAAATTAAAAATAATTTCTCCCTTAATTAATTAAATAATTAATTAATTAAAACCTTGAAGGGTTTTAAATAATAATTAAATAAATAATAAAGAGAACCTCCATTGGTTTTAATAAAAACCCTATCCAACTTGGTTTTAATAAAAACCGGTTTGGTTTTAATGAAAAACCCTTGCCAATGGAATCTCTCCGGATTCTCTTAAAAATATTCTCTTGGAATCTTCCACCTTTGAAGCCAACACATCCTCTTAACATTAATGCCATTTCCTTTTGACATCAATGACAACTCATAGACAAGAAGCTAGGATCTCAAACCCAAAATTGCCAACAATCTCCCCCTTTGTCATTGATGGCAAACCATGCTTCTCAACAACACAGAAACTCAACATAAATAGCTCCCCTTGTCTTGAGGCTCTCCCCCTTACTCAAATCTCTCCCCCTTTGTCATCAATGGCAAAGGGTCACCTTTGGGGCTCGGGACTAAGAATGAGCCTCTTAGCTTAGTCCCTCCCCCACCTCCTGATGAGGTGATTAATTCTGGGGTGGGAGTACAACTCCCAATTTCTCCCTTAGATACTCAAACGTATCTCTTGGAAGAGGTTTGGTGAAGATATCCGCAATCTGCTCTTTAGTAGACACATACTCTACCTTGACCTGCTTGTCTTGCACTTTCTCCCTTAGAAAGTGATACTTGATGGAAATATGCTTTGTCCTTGAGTGCATTACCGGATTTTTGGAAATACTTATGGCACTTGTATTATCACAAAGTATGGAGATGGGTTGTTCATGCTTGACTTTGAAATCCTCCAAGGTGGTTTTCATCCATAAAACCTCGTGTACACCCAACCACCGTCTGCTATGTATTCAGCCTCTCGTTGTAGATAAGGAAACCGAAGGTTGTTTCTTACTTAGCCAAGAAACCAAACTCTTTCCCGGAAAGAATGCTCCACCACTAGTGCTTTTCCTGTCATCAATACCGCCTGCCCAATCTGCATCTGTATAAGTTGTGAGGGTGAAATCATCACCTTTGGGATACCAAAGCCCAAAGTCCATAGTGCCCTTCAGATATCTGAATATCCTCTTAACTGCTATAACATGAGAATATTTTGGAGCTGCCTGAAATCTTGCTACTAACCCAACTCCCTGCATGATATCTCGGTCTCGGTAGCTGTAATATATAATAAACTGCCAATCATAGATCTCGTACAACCTCTGATCTGCCACTGGAGATTCATCATCTTTACTCATCTTGCACCCTGTAATCATTGGAGTACACACTGGTTTGTTGTCCATCATCCCAAATTTCTTCAACATTTCTTTGATATACTTTCCTTGAGAGAGAAATATACCATCTTTTGATTGAGCAATCTGAAGACCTAAAAAGAATGACAACTCTCCAATCATAGACATCTCAAATTCCTTCTGCATGGTGTTAGCAAAAACTTTGCACATCCGAGTATTATTTCCCCCAAAAATAATATCATCAACATAGACAACCATAATCAACATATCATCATTTTCATTCTTAATATACAAATTGCTATCTGCCACACCTTTCCTGAAGCCTTGCTCATGAAGATACCTGTCAAGTCTTGAGTACCAAGCCCTAGGTGCTTGCTTTAACCCATACAAGGCCTTTTTCAGTTTACACACATAGTCTGACTGTTCTGAGAGAGACACTCCTTCTGGCTGTTCTATGTAGACTTCTTCTACCAACACCCCATTTAGAAAAGCTGACTTTACATCCATTTGATATACCTTGAATGATTTGAAGCTTGAAAGGGCCAAAAATATTCTGATAGCTTCAAGACGAGCAACAGGAGCAAACGTCTCTTCGAAATCAACACCTTCTACTTGAGCATAACCTTTGCAGACTAACCTAGCTTTGTTTCTGACAATCTTTCCATCCTCATTGAGTTTATTTCTGAATATCCATTTTGTGCCAATGACATTCTTGTCCTTAGGTCTTGGAACCAATTCCCAAGTTTCACTTTTCTCTATTTGATTTAGCTCTTCATCCATTGCTTTTACCCAAAACTTATCCGCACATGCTTCACTGAAATATTTTGGCTCAATCTCGAGATAATAATGAAACATTTGTAGAATCATGTGAAGGAATGACTCTTCTTCTTGTTTGCTCTGCTATTTGGATCACCAATGATCAAATATTTGGGATGATGTTTCTGAACATATCGTGAAGGAGTTTTGGGAAGCAGTTGTTGTCTTTCCTCTTCTTCATCTGAAACCTCTCTGAATTCTTCTTGACAAATTTCATCACCGAGTTCCTTGACTGGTTCTCTTATCCCTGTCTTTTCATCAACTGTTACATTTATGCTCTCTACAACTGTATGAGTTCTTTTGTTGAAGCATCTGTAGGCCTTGCTTCTGCTGGAATATCCAAGAAAGATTCCCTCATCACACCTAGGATCAAACTTACCCAAATTCTGATCTTCCCTTCTGATGAAGCACTTACTCCCAAACACTTTGAAGTATTTTACTGTAGTTGGTCTTCCTTTCCACAACTCATAAGGAGTTTTATGATGATTGACTCTAAGTTGGGCCCTGGTGATAATGTAGACTGTCGTACTGATCGCCTCTTTCCAAAAACCATCTGAAATTTTTGACTCATTTAACATAGCTCTAGCCATATTTTCAATAGTTCTATTTTTCCTTTCAACTACTCCATTTTGTTGAGGAGTTCTTGCTGCCGAATATTCTCTTTTGATTCCTTGTTGCTCACAGTATTCCACAAATTCATTTGAAGTGAACTCTCCTCCTCTATCTGATCTTAAGCATTTGATTCTCTTGTCAGTCTCATTTTCAATCATTTCTTTGAAAGCTTTAAATTTTTCAAAAGCTTCAGATTTTTCTTTGAGAAAAGTAACCCAAGTCATTCTAGAATAATCATCTATAAACAACATGAAGTAGCTTTCTCCCTGAATGCTCTGAGTTCTGGTAGGGCCACATAAATCAGTATGAATAAGATCCAATGGTTTTGAAGAAGTATACCCTTTTGATTTGAAACTGGTTCTGGTCTGTTTTCCATGTTGACAAGGACCGCAAATGATGTTATGGGGCCTTTTTATTTTGGGCAAGTCTCTAACCGCTTCCTTGTTACTAATATTGACAAGATTATCAAAGCTCAAATGCCCCAATATTTTATGCCATAACCAACTCTCATCTTCTTGAGTTAGAAAACACTTTTCCTTTTTTATCTCACTTAGCATGTAAAGATTGTTTGGAGTCCTTGTAGCACTAGCAATGAGTTTTCCATTTTTTTCTTTACTTATCTCACATCTATCTGAAAAGAAAGATACTATGTGCCCTTGATCACAAAGTTGACTCACACTTAGAAGATTATGTCTTAGGCCTTCTACATAAAGCACATTTTCTATTTTGGATTTCCCATCCAAACTAAGAGTCCCTTTACCACAGATTTTAGCTGACTTGTTATCTCCAAAACTGACTGTTCCTCTGTTTGTTTCTTTTAAGACCAAAAACTTTTCCTTTTCACCAGTCATATGTTTTGAACAACCACTATCAAGATACCATTTTTCTACTTTGTCTTGAGCATGAAAAGCAGTTTGAACTATCATTGACTTAGATTTGATCTCATTTCTCTTTTTAGTGAACTCAAGGCTAGATCTATCCAAACAGCACATCCTTGCTATATGCCCAAAATTCTTGCACTTGTAACACATGACATTTTTATTCATAAGAGGTGCAAAAGAGTTAACATTTTCCTTACTATGGCTATTCAAAGACTTATTGCAATGCATAGCTTTGTGACCAAATTTCTTGCAGGAAAAACAATAGCCATGGAAAGTATTATGTAACCTGTTTTGATGCCTTGGATGATTGTTCTTCTTGTGACCAACTGGAATCCACCGCTCTTCAGGATGAAGATTGATCTTGCTCGAAGACCCTATTTCATGAATGGTGATACAATCCTTCTTTTGCTTTTCACACGGAGTATTCTGTCTGAGAGCCAACTGTTCCAACTTCACTCTAAGAGACATAACCTCTTCTTCTAGTTTCTCGCAATCAACTTCCTTTCCTTTGAGAGCCTCTGTCATAACCTGTTCAACCTTCTTCCCTTCTTCAGCTAGAATTTTGAAGTCTATAACACTTTGAGACAATTCTGATCTTGCTATCTCTTCTTCCCGACATTGATGCTTGAGAACAGAATTCTCTTCCCTAAATTTCTCAAGCTTTCTTAAAGCCAAGAAGAATTCACCTTTGAGATCGAACTCAACCTCTTCATCTCTTTCTGAATCTGTATGTTCCTCTGATAGATCCTTCTCCAAGCTGTTAGGCTCTTTCTGGAGAGACCGGCTCTGATACCAATTGAAGAACATGGACTTATACTGAGAGGGGGGGTGAACAATATAAGACTTAACCAATTAATAATTTTAACTTTAGATAGCAGTGGCATCAACACAACATTAATCAAGATAGAAAGCATCACACATTGAAGACCCATTTTTAACGTGGTTCACCCAAAATGGTTGGGCTACATCCACAAAAACTTTTCTCTAAAAGTTATCTCAAAGTTCTTTGGGAATCCTTCCCAATTACAATGTTTATGAGCCTCGGCCCAAAGGAGATACCTTCCAAAGAATACCTTCCCTCTGCTCTAGGAAATGATCCCTCAGAAGATCAACTGCCTCTACCTCTTGCCAGCACGTGGAACTCCTTTCCATCGAAGACCTCCTGTCCTCAATGCTTAGCCTAAGAGACCTCTGCCTTCTATGATCACGTCCACAATAGCTCAACAACTTGTACCAAACATAGTCAATCGGTCTAGTACAAGTCTTCCTCTGTCTGTCAGATCTGTCCAACTCTTGAACAAATCAATCCTCTGCATACAAGCCTTCTCAAAGACTTGCCAAATCTATCCTCAGGTTCTTCTCATAGAACCAATGCACCTCTGTCCTCAAGTTCTCTGATAGAACTATCAAACTCAGCTCACAAGTCCTCTGCTAGGACCTGTCCAAATCTCTCAAAGTCCCCAAAACTGTAAACTCACAAGTCCCCACGGAACTGTCCAAAACGCTCACAAGTCCCCACCGGAACCTGTCCAAAACCGCTCACAAGTCCCCACTGGAACCTGTCCAAAAACTCAGCAAGCTCACCAAGAAAAACTTTCTTAGTAGGAAATCACAAAGTGAATTGTTAGAGACCCAATGTGATTTTTCAAACTCATAGAAGCATAAAGAGAATTGTTAGAGACTCAATATGTTCTATACTCAAATCCCAATCTCAAAACTCAACTCAAATCAACTCAGCTCAATCTCAATCTCAAATCTGAAAACTCAACTCAATATCTGAAATGGATAGGATAGAATGTTTTCTTTCAAGAACATGAAACCCCAACAATTGCCAACTATGCAAAGAATCACATAACAATGATACTCATGTTCTTTTCACCATCAATTAGGGTTTCAACAACAATGCTCATCAAACAAGGTTTAGTCAACCAACACCATTCAACTCAACATCAACCTTGAAGCATTCAACCAATCATCACAAGAAAAGGAAACAAGTAGAAATCCTTTTCCCTCCAAAGATATTTGAACAAAACAACCACCAACACAATATCACCAAATGCAAAGAATAACTTGCTCAAATCAACTCAATGGAGTAAGCCCAATATCATGAATCAAGTAAAGCAATAACTTGATCAAACAACCTCTATGGAAGCAACTCAACCATCAAACTCAAAACAGCCAACCAAGGGTTCCACCAACTCAATGCAAGTAGCTAGACTCACAAATATAAACCCTAGTGCACAAAGCTTCCACTATCTCAAACCAAAAATTATGCATTCACCAAAAACTCTCCTTAAGGATAACAATGCATAAGTAGTCTTCAACAAACCAGAAAATAGGATTTACACCTAGCCAAAGGATACCTAGTAGAATACCTTTTCACTCCAACCTTATTTCAGAAAACATACACCAATCATACTCATAAGAAGAATGTGCCCATACCTTATTGGAGTAGAAGATAATTGAACCTTCAAGCTGTCACCACACACAACTCTCAAACTTCCAACCAAGTTAGGGTTAGAATAAAAAGAAATGAGCAATAATATAAACTTCCTTTATTACACCTTTTAGCTCCACTTCTTTAAACACAACCACCATAACATGCCAATAAATCAACAATCACAGACTCACACCTTATACCTCCATTTTTAATTTTAGCATAGCAAAGAATAATCTTAAAAATACATCCAAAGAAATATGCCCTTATTTCTCCTAAGCTTTTATTCAATGCTAATCACAAAAGCCAAAACTCATAAAATTTAATCACACCTTATAAATCGCTGTCCAAGAAACTCCGAATTTCGTGGCATAAAGACGTTTTAATAAAAACGTGTGTTACTCTAGCAAAGCACCCCCGCGAGACTCGAAACGATGACCTCCGCCAATGCAACGCCCAACAAGCAGCCTTCGCTGCCACTAGCCCATGCGGGCTACGAAGTTCACAAGTGAACTTCCCTCCACTTCACCCTCAAAAAAACTCCCAAAGACTTTTCAACCGCACGTGCTTCTAAGTCTTCCTTCGATCACAGCGAATACAGAGCACAAACACCGCAAATTGCATTCGAGGAATTTCGAATTAATTAGCCTTCCAACCTTAGGAGTTGGAGAATAAATAGTCTCTTCGAAGACACCTTGACGTCGGCGAAAATAAAGACCATTTCGAAATTAATCAAAAGTCTTTTCAAAAAGGGTTTAAAAACCCTTAAATAATTTTAATAAATTAAGAATAAAAAAAGGTTTAAAAACCTTTAAGTATTTTTAATAAATTAAAAATAATTTCTCCCTTAATTAATTAAATAATTAATTAATTAAAACCTTGAAGGGTTTTAAATAATAATTAAATAAATAATAAAGAGAACCTCCATTGGTTTTAATAAAAACCACTATCCAACTTGGTTTTAATAAAAACCGGTTTGGTTTTAATGAAAAACCCTTGCCAATGGAATCTCTCCGGATTCTCTTAAAAATATTCTCTTGGAATCTTCCACCTTTGAAGCCAACACATCCTCTTAACATTAATGCCATTTCCTTTTGACATCAATGACAACTCATAGACAAGAAGCTAGGATCTCAAACCCAAAATTGCCAACAAACTGCACAAAGTTAATCGACACCCCCCCTAATGACTGGACCTTGATAGTACGTAGAGGCTCCAAATTAGCTACAAAAGGGTAAGGAAGGTAAATAAAGTCTTTTGTTAAAATTATGTAACCATTTTATGTGATTTTTTAACACTTATTAGGGTTTGTAACATTTGTTAAGCATTTCACTAGATTTTGGGCCTTACCTTGGAAGGCCTTGTTAGTACTACTGACTCTCTTTTTATGGGTTGTGTGTAGGATTTTCTAAAGAATAGTCAACTTAGGATGGTTAGTTTCCTCAACCATTGAATCCCCATACACATTGGAGTGTAGCATAGGAAAGCTAGAGCACCATTTATTTCATATTTGTAAAGGGCTTCCTCACTTTTGGAACCCCCTTGTAAGCCCTTGGAAGATCTTTTATAAAAGAAAGGACATCATTGTAATAACATATTTGTGTTCATGTTTTAATGATATGATGTTCTAATTCATTTTTACATATTTGGTGATCATGATGGGATATGATTACCCTTGACACATTTGACATTCTATGTTGTTTCATAAGTAATAGATATACTTAGCACTTATTCTTAGCATATTATGTTTGGTGTGTTTTCTTAGGGGTTTTTATTTTATTTTTGCTTGAATTGTTTGTTTTCCCTAACTTTATACTCTCTATTTGTGTTACAAATTTTTAGCATAATTAGGGGGATTTCACATCATCCAAACCAAGATTCATCCATCCACTTTTGATCACTCCCAGTCGATTGGTAGTCATCCTTACCGATTACTGCCAATCATCAACCCCCTACTGACTAAGAATATTGAGGGTATCTGAGGTTCAGAAGCAAACAACTTCCCTACTCTCCATAATAATCATAGGCTTACAGGTCAGGGTTTATATCACCCATATCTTTGTCCTATGCTAAGGGTTTATATCACCCATTGTTTTTTTATGTATTAAAGGGTTTATATCACCCATTGTACTATCCTAGGCTAAGGGTTTATATCACCCATTGCACTATCATAGGCCAAGGTTTTATATCACCCATATCTTTGTCATAGGTTAGAGGGTTTATATCTATAGACACCTAAAACATGTCATGTCGAGGGTGACTACTCATATGGACATGCTACAAAACCATATGGAGGATCTTGGATAGACTCCAAGATAGAGCAGTGGTTCTAACCACTCAATTTAGGCATTTTGGCCTAAGCAGTCTGAACCGCAGCCCAGACCTACGGTCTCCAGTCTAAACCATGGTTGACACCTATGGTCTGTAGTCTGGACCACAACTGTGACCTGCGGTCTTAACTAAAGTTCAGTTAGGCCTTCCATCCGAGCCAAATCGGTTGGAATGGCCAAAATATCTAGAAGGAGGCAGTTGAAGGATGAAATATTCCAGAGGCTTCCATCCCAACTATCCTAACCACCCTTCTTGGTCTTGGCTTCTCCATGAAGCCACCCCTAGCCCTAGGGGCATGCTATAAATACCCCCTCCAAATGGGGAGAAAAAGAGAGAGAGTTAATTGATCAAGAGAGCAGCGAAGCCCTATCAAATTGCATACTGAATCTATGCATTTGAGAGCCCCTTTGCTATTCACCTAAAGACCAATTAGCCATGGATGCCCTAGGTGCCTAGGAGATTCAAGAAACACAAATCCGGGAAAACGAAGGCCCTTCACAGCGATTTGACCACCAAATCTATCAGAGGACAACAAAGGCGACCCTTGAACATCAATTTGGATAAGGAGGTCAAGCCCACTACCCCTAATTCTGAGGGTAAACCTATCAGAGGTCAAACCATGGCTGTCAGCCATGGTTCATAGTGCAGACCGCCCACCATAGCTATGGTTTGCAATAGGTGATTGATCACCTTACTTGCTTTGCTTTTGACCGCATAGATTAGTTATATTAGTCTTTTCATAGGTTTAATTGCATTTTAGAGAAACTCTGACCGTAGGAATTAGTCATTTCATGCATTGTATTAAGTAGGATTATATTGGATCTTTTATGCACTTTATTGCTCCTAACTTGATATTTGATCCATGCATCATTTGCTTATTCATGTCCTTCATGTTGTAGTATAATTCTTGATCAAATTAGAATAGTTTAAAGTCTTTCTTTATGTTTTCTTGTTTTACTAGTTTAATGGCATTTACATACATATTTCCTTAAAGGGCCTCATCACGAGAGGCTATCAATATTTTTAATCGTGTGTTGTTGTTTCTTGTTCGTAGGGAGACAGGTGCAAGAGGAGCTTATGTCATAATCCTTCCACATCACGAAGAAGGGGGTCAGCTCCACCCCAAGGCAGTTTGTGACTAATCAATAGAGCACTATAAGTGCGCCTACCCTATTGAGGGCATTGGCAATTGTAATATCAGTATCATCTTTCAAGTGACCCTAAGAGGGCATTTTTGTAATCAAAGCTCATTCAAATATTAATACAAGAAACCTTACGTTGTTTTTGTTCAATTTATGTACTTGTGTGAATATTTATGCTTTCATGATGGTATAGATCAATACAGTAGCTAGGTGCACGCTCCGTGATTAGGTCAGATGGCGATCACGGTGGAACTCCACAATTTTAGCCCTGAGTTTTGACTTTTCTTGGCTTTTTCTTATCTCAGGTGCTAACCATAGCTTTCAGCTACGGTTATTTTTTGGCCCATGGCTGTAACCTACGGTCACTACTGCAGCCCGTAGATCGGACCTACGGTTAATAGAGGAAAAGGCAGACAACAGGAAACTCAGTGGGCAACAGAGCAGGAGCTAAGGTAGGCCCCAATTTCACTATCTATTTTGAATTTTTTGCTCTGTGTTTTTCTAGAAAGCATTGAACTATTGCAAACTAGGAACTTAAATAAAAAAAGTCAATGAACAAGTCTTAGTTTGTTTCCATTTTCCTTTCATTAGAAAGGCGTTGTTGGGAATAACGGACCTCTGAGTGCAGTCCGCCCCTAAATACAATGACCTTGATAGAGATTGTGTGTCGTTTGCATGCTTGAGGCCCAATTAGTGGCCATGTCATTGTAATTGCATCGTCAAAATATCATATAGGACATTAGCATGCATTCTTTCTGAATTTGAAACGTTCCTTTCTTTTCATGCATATCATGTAGGAATGATCATTATGCTCTTTTATGCATTTGTCATTTTTGCAAAGTAAAAGGAACCACACACACCACCTGGCACTTAAACGCTAGTGAGTTGGGCTTCATCTCCAACCACTAGTAGGGTTCAATGACGGTGGGCGTAATTTCCATCCGTTGGCCCAAATCCCACGTACCTTGTGTTACTAGACCATACCGGGTCCAAGATCCTTTCGTACCCTAAAAAATTTGCATATACTCCTCTTCGGAGGGTATGACGCTGATTGGGGGAAAATGGGTGAGGAACTGGGAGGACCTGTGCCCCCTGACCATGTGTGGGCTTCACTTCCACACATTATAGGTTGGTTTACATGACTTGGGTTTCATCGCCAAGTTGTCGAGCTATGGGTATACAGGTGAAAGCCAATTTAACTGAGTATAAAATCCAACAATCTTTCAAAACACGTGAGAGTTTCTAACACTGATACAACACATCTGAAAACAACATCAAACAGTTTAGGGCTCACAATAAAAATTTAAAAGGAGATAATCATCATTTGTATACCTTGTTTGCATAATAAAACACATCTAGATGTTAGGTACACAAATGGTGAACACACGGGGTGATCGACAAAGGTCTAGGACCGATGCCCATGATCAACCCCCAACTGGTTCACAACAGCATGTGTCGAGTCCTCATACACATGAGCGAACCGAACGACGTTCGACGAGCATTAGAGGTGACAACTCGACATGGGGAGATCCCGTTGAGCGGACCCCCGATAGAGGAGCTTCATTACACTCCTCTAGGCATAGGACTGAGCATGGAGCTTCTCAGCATGAGGATGCTCTACTCCAAAGCCATTACCGAGACCGCACTGCACGTGCATCCACGGGATCGACCGAGGAATATGTTGTGCAGGGGACCAAGTTGGTTCCCATACGTACTAGGTCCACAGGAGGTTCTAACCCTCCATAGTCAGAGTATAGATGGACCAGAGATCCACCCATTCAGGGGCAAGAGGATAGGCTCACTTTCGAGCATAGGTCCACCCATACTCCCATGCGTGGCCCACCATGCAAGATCACCATTGATATATCAAAGGTGGGAGCTAATGGAACACCACCGCATGAGCGGTGGAGGTCTAGATAGTTAGATGGTCTAGGTAGTGTTCTTGAGCAGCTAGGCTGCAAGCCTACAGCTCCACCCACTCGTGCTCTGAGTGAGCATAGCGATAGTTGTATCAAGATCACTAGAGAGCATGGAGAGGCTTCTAAGCACCCTCATGTCACACGTCCGCCATCAGCACATTTGTTCGATGGGTACAGAACCCATAAGGTAGCTCACACAGAGCATACACACCAGAGGCCTCCCACGGCCGACCAGATCGATAGATCACATAGACTGGTGTCTGAGCAAAGATGTCAACTCCTCCAAGATCAATTGGAGGATGCTCGCCTAGAGAGGCAACATATTGAAGATGAAAATATTCAAGCGCAAAGGCTCCTACGACAGAGATTATATGAGCAACGCATGCACGAGGAGCGTATTCTAGCTCAGAAGGAGCACATAGAGCAGGAGGATCGGCTAGCCAGGGCTGGCCTATACCCTCCCGAGGAGCATAGAGAGCGTGTGCATAGGAGGGTTGTGTCCCTAGCCGATATGCACGAGGAGCACAGAGATGCTCGTACTCATGTCAGTGCCCAACAGAGGGAGCGACTATCATCACTCAATGATCTTAGACAGAGGCAGCATGAACATGTAGATGTAGATGGATACGATCAGGAGTATCCTGAGAGTTATCGAGTTGAGGAGGAGGAAGAGCCACGTCCTCCACCTCCCCCAAAGAAGACATTACCTCCTAGACCACCTCCATGTCAGCTTAGGGAGGAGGACTTTTTGTCTTCTGAGGCGTACAAGGTTTTGGCCGATAAGGTCAAAGCAATAGAGAGGCAAGGCACGGCTATGCAAAAGCTGACACTGAGGAAGATACACAATGAACCTCTAGACCCCTCGGTGCCTACGCCTCCATATCCTGAGCATTTTGATATGCCCAGGTTAGAAAAATTCAAGGGTGATGAGGATGCCCAAGAGCATGTTACGAGTTTTTTGGATGCTTGTTTCCAGATAAAGAGTCATGATGCCTTGTTGTTGCGCACCTTCATTACGACACTCTTCGGCCCAGCCTGAGAGTGGTTCAACCAGCTGAAGAAACATAGTATTACTAGTTTCGAGCAGTTAGCTGATGCATTTCTTGAACGCTATTCATTTGGCATCAAGAAACAGGCCAACCTTTTTGATTTGGCTGTGCTAGCTCAGCGCGACGATGAGCCCATCGAGCAATATGGAAAGAGATGGCATAGAATAATGGCAAAGCTACCATTCCCTATTCCTGCAACTGAACTGACCCGAATGTTTACAAAGAGTTGTGCCAAGCACATCTCGCTACTATTGCAGCTACAGTAGTACGCTACATTCGAGGAAGCTGTGGTGCAAGCCAAGGTGATCGAGGACATCAAGTTGCAAGAAGGCAACTTGAAGCTCAAGACCAGGAAAGAAGGGTTTAAAAAGAGTACTACGAAGCAACAGGGCAAGCAGGCCCACGTGAATCAAGTAGTACTAAATCTTGGAGGAGAGGACAAGGGACAACAAAAGCCTAATTATCAGGCCCAACCTCCTCCTACGCATTATGAGACACGCAAAAACAACTATAAGGGCAAAAATAGAGAAGAGCGCCCACCTCGCCAGTTCACACCTCTGACGGAATCGATGACTTTGATTTTCCATCAACTATGCGAGGCCAAGGCCATACGATTGCCCGAGGTCAAATTAATAGATCCGAATGTGCCAAAGTCAAAGTGGCATCAAGACGATCTATTCTGCATATTCCATAGAGCGAAAGGCCACGACATCGAGACATGTTGGTCCTTCAAACACATTGTGCAGAACATGATAGAAAAAGGAGAGCTTGTAGTACCAGGCAATCCATAGGCGCTCGACAATAGAAACATGGGGATTTTCAAGAATCCACTACCTAATCATGAGGCACCTCGTAACAACGTCGGCCAGGTCAATCAAGTGAGAATCGAACCACCTACCCAGGGGTTCGTAGGCATGGTCAATGTTGTTACTAGACATGGGAGGTACGATCAACCGAATCAACCTCGTGCTCCCATTAGAATACAAGCTACGCCGGATCAACGACCAGCTCAGAACATTCTAGGCCCACCAACTAGACCGGTGGTGACCATAAGGAGCAGGTTAGTTCAGAACCTACAGACAACTCCTACGAAGTTGTCAATATATGAGCTTATTCAGTAGTCCCCTAGACACAGGGAGACTCTTATGGACATTCTGAGGTCCATTGAGGTACAGTCCCAAGATGCGCATGCATTTACAAATTTTGTGGGACATGTACAACAATGTCAGGAACCCATGATACAATTTTATGATCATGAAGTGAAGATGGTTCCTACTATTATGACTGACCCACCACTGCATATTATCACGTGTGTTAACCACATGCCTTTCAAAAGGGTCTTGATCGACACTGGGTCCTCGATCAATATAATTACGACCAAGGCATTGAGCCATCTCAAGTTACCCAAATCACACATTGTGCCTACCACCTTTACGTTGAGAGCGTTTAATGATGCACTATGCTCGATGGTTGGTACAATTGTTCTACCTATTCAGGTGGGACTCAAGACCATCTCTGTGATGTGTCACGTGATAGAGGGTGCCATGCAGTACAACATTCTACTCGAAAGGCCTTGGATTCATGAAATGCGTTGCATCCCCTCTATCTTGCATCAATGCGTGAAGTACATTCATGAGGGACAGGTTCACGTAGTGTCCTCGAATGAAGAACCATTCAAGTTCATGAACCTAGCAGATTTGCCTAGGGGTTTTGTACTCCCATCGATGCACTTGGATATCCGGCCTGCTTCGCCAGTTAAGATTCCAAGAGGTAAACCAGCAACCCATGCTCAACCATCGACATCTATGTCATGCAGATCTGAGCATACGACTGCAACTTCTCTAAAATTGATTGCATCGGCAATGCATCGACAAGACGAGAAGCTAAAGGTGAAATTGGGTGAGAAAGTAGAAGATCATATGCCCAGACCAGTCACCAATGAGACTCCCACTCCCATGGATGTGGAAGAACCTCAAGACAAAGCCGAGGAGGCACCTCAACCTACTTCACCTGCATCTTCAGCAGGGTCATCTGCACCATAGGTGACCATTCATCTGGCTAGCATAGGGTTGGGTGAGTATCTTGTGCAAAATGTTACTTTCGGACCTATCCTAAAGACTGCACAAGAGATGGGCCGACCACACGCCCATCAATTTTTGATTGGATCTGTAGTGTCGTTGGGTGAGCCACCCAACCAAACAAACTTCATCTACGTAGGGCTAGATCAAGCACCCACCAGAATGTCCATAGATGAGGATGATGATGAGCCATTCACTATGAATGTGCACTATCTATCCAACCCAAAATATGCCATGCACATTTTTGAGTCGTATCATTGGCATGGACACGACCTTGGTATTTTTGAACAAGGACGTAGGACTCCGCTCGAACCTCATTATCAGTTAGCTACTGATAGGTTCGGGTTAGGGTTACAGGTATAGGATCATGATGATTTGCTTATCGCATCCTTAGATCGCATGTACCTGAGTCTAGGGGATGATGTGGATTTTAATCCATATCACCCTAATCCTTCCAGATTATTGGAGGACTCGCCAGATGGTATCATTTGTTACCATAGGGCCACCCGATTCATATCATGATGGGCCCTTAGAGGACAACCCTAGAGGCAACCTGGGTAACCAAATCCGTAATGCTACCGATGACACTGGTATGCAGGGGCATAACCCCACTACTGTAGGCGATCTCGAGTTAGGAGATCTTTGTGATGATGATGGAGAGGAGTCCACCTCCAAAATGAGTGGACCTAGTTATGATGCAGATGATGAGTCCTCAAATGATGATCAATCTGAAGAGGAAATCGAGCCGACCTTTCTAGGTCTGACGTTTATACGCCATCTGCTGCCTATGGAACAAGTGGAAGAGACGAATGAGCGCTTCATAGTCGATAGTGATTATAAAGATGAAATAGAGGAGGCCTATTTAAGGCCTCACCCAGCTAATCTCCCACTATTCATAGACACAATAGAGTGGTCCATCCATGGTAGTGACCATAGTGATGTAGATGAGAGGACCGATTCCAGGCTTGTGTATCCACAATATCTATTGCCTAGGGAATCGAAGCATGTTATGGAGGAAGTCCCTCCCAACACTGAGCACTCTGAGGAAGAAGCAACACTAGTTTACGTGGTAGTATCATATATACGATCATTCTATCAGATTTATCTGGATAGTGATGATAGTGACCGTAGAATCAGATACATGGGGCCACATCTAGCAGATCGCCCCTTAGAAGAGGGGGGAAGTGATGGATTGTATTTGTACAGTGATGATGAGGATTCATTGGAGATGGCCTATTTGGGACCTCATCACCTACGTAATAGGCCTCCACCTCGAGGTCCCCCACCTATTACAGCTGTAGGTTTGCGTCGGGAGATTAATCTCCATCGTAGCCTGAGGGAAAGAAGAGAGCTCGAAGAGAGGTATCAGGAACTCTTTCCCCATCCGCCTACGTACGTGGAGCTCCTTGAGCCGAGAGATCCCATTTTGTAGCTAGTGCATTAGGAGGATCCAGTTATACGGGCATCCCATAGAGAGGATCCATTTGTGCCCATACCATCCGAGCTAGATCTTGGGTACAGAAGCTACGCTTCAGATATAGAGTTTTGTCCATGTGGTTCTGGAGATCAATTCCATTCCATCAGTATGGTCTCTATTGATTTGACCACTCCACTCCACAATCTAGTAGATCCATCCAAACCACTGCATCTGAACATGGATGCTATCGATTGGGATCACGCTGACTCACCGGTCCAGCCTAAAGATTTCTTCCCTAATGAAGAAATGCTGCAACCATTTCATTTTGTGCTAGGCTATGCTTATGATGTTTATCATGTTGAGGGTGCTTCCCATGAGGAACATGTGAACCCGATTGATGACATCCATCTGATTCCTATGCCTCACCAGCTTGAGGAGGGATCACATATGTCAGTAGAGAAAACCTTCGATGTGGATATCGGTAAAGATCCCACCAATCCAAAGAAGGTTAGATTTGGAGAGAGTCTCACTCCGGATGAGCGTGATAGCATCATCCCTCTACTGAAAGAGAGACCTGATCTCTTTGCTTGGACTTACAAAGACATGTCGGGTCTAGATCCAAAATTGGTTACTCATAACCTTTCGCTAGATCTATCGAAGAAGCCAGTCAAGAAAAAACTCAGAAAAATGCATCCAATAGTAGCCTTAATGGTGAAATACGAGTTGCAAAAGTTGTTGGACGTAGAGTTTGTCATCTCCATCGACTATCCAGAATGGGTGTCCAATATGGTGCCCGTAGGAAAGCCAGATGGAAGGGTCCGTATTTGTATGGATTTTAGAGATCTCAATAAGGCAACACCCAAAGATTCATTTTCATTGCCAAATATCGATGCTCTGGTAGACGCTACTACAGGTCACGAAATGCTCTCCCTTATGGATGGTTTTTTTGGATACAATCAGATTCGGATTAAACCCGAAGATCAGCATAAAACCATGTTTATAATGCCATGGGGGACATTTTGCTACAAAGTTATGCCATTCGGTCTTAAAAATGTTGGTGCCACATATCAGCGGGCAATGACATATATCTTTCATGACTACATGCATAAAATCTTAGAAGATTATATCGATGACTTACTAGCTAAGTCATTGCTATGAGCAGAGCATGCGAAGGTCTTAAGGAAGGTCTTCGATCGCCTGATAGAGCATAATGTCAGGTTGAATCCTAAGAAGTGCGTATTTGGCGTAACTTCGGGTAAACTCTTGGGATTCATCATTTCTAAATGAGGCATCGAAGTAGACCCAACAAAGGTCAAGGCTATTCTAGAGATGCGTCCTCCCACTAATATCAAAGAACTAAGAAGCCTTCAGGGCAAAGTAGCATCCATAAAGTGATTCATCGCTCAATTATCGGATAAATGTCGACCCATGAATCGACTGCTACACAAGGGGGTCCCATTTGATTGGGATGAGGACTGCCAAGCAGCCTTTGCTGAGATTAAGCAATACCTAGCAACACCGCCAGTACTAGCTCCACCAAGGCTAGATGTGCCTTTTCTGCTATATATATCGGCAACCAACTTTGCATTAGGGACCATGTTAGCCCAAAAGAACGTGCAAGGCAAAGAGCAAGCCGTATATTACATCGATCGCACCTTGGTGAGTTATGAGTCAGGATATGCATATGTTGAGAAGCTTTGTTTAGCAGTGGTGTTCGCTACCAAGAAATTATGGCATTACATGCTAAGTCATACGACATATGTTATATCAAAATAGAATCCTTTGCAGTATATGATGAGCAAGACATATCATAACACACGTACTGCAAAGTGGATCATGCTATTGATAGAATTCGATTTGCAATTCATCAGCCAAAATTCCATCAAGGGACAAGTCATAGCTGATCAACTGGTTGAGGCACCACTATCCAACAGTAGGCCTCTAACCATTGAGCTTCCAGATGATGCGGTCTTCATAATATCTGAAGCTCCCGAACCCGAAGAACCAGAGAATAATGTTGATATGACATTGTTCTTCGACGGTTCGAAGTGTGAGCAAGGGGGTGGTGCAGGAATAGTGTTTTTCATGCCACAAGGAGCTCCAATGCCCTTGTCGTTCAAGTTAGACTTTTCATGCACCAACAATAATGTTGAGTACGAAGCCCTACTTTTGGGCCTCCACGCAGCCATCGCCATGGGTATTAAAATATTGAACATTTTTGGTGATTCTCTGCTCATAGTTAACCAAGTTAAGGGGCTCTTTCAGTGTCGATGTCCCATATTGAAAGCCTACAAAGATCTTGTTGCCACTTATCTGGCTAAATTTGAATGGTATGACATCGAGGCAATCCCTCATTCGTCAAATAGGTTCACAGACACCATGGCATATTTGGGGTCCTTGATCCCTCAGAATCCGTCCACCGATTTTACTACCATCCATGTTAGAACGCTCTCGCACCTAGCAATGGAGCGTGCAGCCTTTGATAACAAAGAGTTAGTCAACATGATTGTCGTGGAACCAACAACTTATTGGTTTCGTAGAGCGGAAGACTTTCTTAAGCAGGAACCCTGGGAGTCATTGACTTCTCAGAGTCCTACGGGGAGTGGTACTACCATTCACCATAAGGTTGTTTCCCAGTCTACATTTACAAAGTTAAATACTGATGGGGGAGCCAAAATCGCTCAGCCCAAATACTCACAAATCTCATTCATTAACTTGGAAAAATTTACAAAAATGGCAGACTCTACCAAATAAACTTCTTTTACAGAAAGATAGTTTATTATGTTTTACATTACATTACATTATTCCAATTCTAGAAGAAAAATAGCCTAACAGGTCCAATATGGCCCTCTTGCCTTCATGGCTGCAACTCCGTCTCCATAGTTTCTCGACTGCAACTCTGTCTATGCTATTTTCCCGACCCTTGTGCATGCCTTCGCTTCCCCTTTTAAACTCTCTAGCATGACTCTCCATTTTCCTTTTTTGACCCTTCATTTCATTTCTCGTGCCTCTTCGTTGTTCTGGCTTTCGAAACATTTTGACTCTTGGTCTTCGTTCGCTTTTACTGCACCTTGGCGCCACGTGCTTGTCCAGTGCTACCACTGTAGACTTTGTCCACCTGTCACCCAATGATGGTGTTCGGTATACCCCCTGCTCGATAATTTCCTCTATAACGGCCCCTATAACCGCCTGTCGTTTCTTTTCTTTCCTTCTGTTTGGTCGCAAAAACGTGACATGTCATGATATCGCGACACTTTTGGCTTCCCTGCCTTCCTGTCCTCTTCAAGTCGTGAGAATGCGACATGTCATGATATGGCGACACCTTTGGCTTCTTCGCCTTCCTTTCCTCTTCGAGTCATGAAAATGCGACATGTCGCGATGTCGTGACACTTTCGGCTCTTCTGTCTTCCTGTCTTGTTTGAGTCATGAAAATGCGACATGTCGTGATATCGCGACACTTTCAACTCCTCTGCCTTCCTGCTTTCCTCGAGTCACAAAAATGTGACATGTGATATCGTGACATTTTTCTCTCCTGCGCCTTCCTTTGCCTTTTGGTCGCGAAAATGCGACATGTCGCGATATCGCAACATTTTCCTCTCCTGGGCCTTCCTTCACATTTTGGTCGAGAAAATGTGACATGTCGTGATATCGTGACATTTTCCTCTCCTATGCCTTCCTTCGCGTTTTGGTCACGAAAATGTGACATGTCACGATATCGCAAATTTTTTCTCCTTTGCGCTTTCCTTCGTCCTTTGGTCATGATAATGCGACATGTCGTGATATTGCGACATCTTTCCTTTCTTGTTCCTCTTTCTCCTTTTCGGTCATGAAATCATGACATGTCGCGATATCACAACATCTTTCCTTTCTGCCTCCTCCTCACCTCTCGGGTCGCAAAATCGTGACATGTCACGATATCGTGACAACTTTGCTCTCTGCCTTCTTTCTCTGTTTCGAGTCACAAAAATGTGACATGTCGCAATATCGCAACAGTTTCCTTCCTTGCCTCTTTCTGCTCCGTCGATCGCGATTTCGTGACATGTCGCAAAATCACGATATTTTCCTCTCTGGCCCTTCTGGTCTTCTTTCGGTCATGATTTCGCGACATGTCATGAAATCGTGACATTTTTGCTTTGCGTCTTCTCTTTCCTCCCTGAGTCACGAAAATGTGACATGTCACGATATCACGACATTTTTGCTTCGTGCTTTCTCTCTCCTTCCTGAGTCGCGAAAATGCGACATGTCATGATATCGTGACACTTCTCTCTCTTGCGCCCTCTCTCGGATTTTGGTCATGATTCTGCGACATGTCGCGATATCGCGACACTTTTCTCTCTTAAGCCTTCTCTCATCTTTTGGTCACGATTTTGTGACATGTCGCGATATTGCGACACTTTTTCTACTTGAGCCTTCTCTTGACTTTTGGTCGCGATTCTGCGACATGTCGCGATATCGCGACACTTTTCTCTCTTGAGCCTTCTCTCGGCTTTTGGTCACGATTCTGCGACATGTCGCGATATCGTGACACTTTTCTCTCTTGAGCCTTCTCTCGGCTTTTGGTCGCAATTCTGTGACATGTCGCGATATCGCGACACTTTTTCTCCTTGAGCCTTCTCTCGGCTTTTGGTCGTGATTCTGTGACATGTCACGATATCGTGACACTTTTTCTACTTGAGCCTTCTCTCAGCTTTTGGTCGTGATCCTGTGACATGTCGCAATATCGCGACACTTTTCTTCTTTGCCAACATGTCACGATATCGCGACACTTTTTCTACTTTGTTGTATTTTGCCTTTCGTTGGATGCTCCTGCATCAGACAACCGGGGTGGATGGAGAAGTGACCTTCACTTCTGTACTGTTCTATCCCCTTATTTTTAACTGGGCCTGTACAAGCTCTCCAAGCTTTAGCAAAATCTACATCTATAGGGTACAAACCCTTAAGTTCTTCAGATCCCACAACTTCCACTCTCATTGTTGTCAGCAAACTCTTTTTATCCATCTCCTTCAATGGCTTCAACTTGTGATGCACTCCACATTTCATCAGAGAGTAAGTATTTGCATACCCATCATGCATCGCACTTCTGTCAAATTGCCATGGCCTCCCCAAAAACAAATGGCAAGCATCCATAGGCAAAACATCACACAAAACCTCATCTTGATAAGTTCCAATATGAAATTTAACTAAACACTACTCACTGACTAATGCTCTATGATATTTCTGCAACCACGCAATCCGATATGGATGCGGGTGCGCCCTCTTCTCCAATTTCAACTTAGCAACCATTTCTCCTGAAACCAAATTATCTGTGCTACCATTATCTATGATAACATTATAGACCTTCCCTGAACATTTACACCTTGTGCAAAACAGGCTCTTCCTCTGGTCTGGTCCTTTCTCCTCATTCAACAAGGTTATCCTTGTGACCATAGCTTCTCCTTTCTCTCTTCTCACTAATCTTAACCACAGATCCTGGTGCAAACTTCCTCAATTTCAAGGATCTTCTCACACACTCAGAACTCCTGCTCTTCCACAGATCCTGGTGCAAACTGCCTCACTTTCGGTGATCTATTTACACACTCAGAACTCCCGCTCTTCCACAAATCTTGGTGCAAACTGCCTCACTTTCGGTGATCTGTTTACACACTCAAGAACTCTCACTCTGATACCACTTGATGGGGGAGCCAAAATTGCTCAGCCCAAATACTCACAAATCTCATTCATTAACTTGGAAAAATTTACAAAAATGGCAGACTCTGCCAAATAAACTTCTTTTACAGAAAGATAGTTTATTATGTTTTACATTACATTACATTATTCCATTCTGGAAGAAAAAAAACTCACACAGGTCCAGAATGGCCCTCTTGCCTTCAACCCAAATACTCATAAATCTCATTCATTAACTTGGAAAAATTTACAAAAATGGCAGACTCTGCCAAATAAACTTCTTTTACAGAAAGATAGTTTATTATGTTTTACATTACATTACATTATTCCAATTCTGGAAGAAAAATAGTCTAACAGGTCCAATATGGCTCTCTTGCCTTCACGACTGCAACTCCGTCTCCGTAATTTCTCGACTGCAACTCTGTCTGCACTATTTTTTGACCCTTGTGCATGCCTTTGCTTCCCCTTTTAAACTCTTTGGCGTGACTCTCCATTTTCCTTTTCTAACCCTTCATTTCATTTCTCGTGCCTCTTTGTTGTTCTGGCTTTCGAAACGTTTCGAATCTTGGTCTTCGTCCGCTTTTACTGCACCTTGGCACCACGTGCTTGTCTAGTGCTGCCACTATAGACTTTGTCCGCCTGTCACCCAATGATGGCGTTCGATATACCCCCTGCTCGATAATTTCCTCTGTAACGGCCCCTGTAACCGCCTACCATTTCTTTTCTTTCCTTCTGTTTGGTCACGAAAATGCGACATGTCGTGATATCATGACACTTTTGGCTTCCCTGCCTTCCTGCCCTCTTCAAGTCACAAAAATGTGACATGTCGCGATATCGCGACACCTTTGGCTTCTCCGCCTTCTTGTCCTCTTCGAGTCACAAAAATGCGACATGTCGCGATGTCGTGACACTTTCGGCTCTTCTGTCTTCCTGTCCTGTTCGAGTCGCAAAAATGCGACATGTCGCGATATCGTGACACTTTCGACTCCCCTGCCTTCCTGCTTTCCTCAAGTCATGAAAATGCGACATGTCGCGATATTGTGACATTTTTCTCTCCTGCACCTTCCTTCGCCTTTTGGTCATGAAAATGTGACATGTCGCGATATGGTGACATTTTCCTCTCCTGCGCCTTCCTTCGCCTTTTGGTAGCGAAAATGCGACATGTCACGATATCATGACATTTTCCTCTCCTGCGCCTTCCTTCGTCCTTTGGTCGTGATAATGCAACATGTCGCGATATCGCGACATTTTATCTCCTTTGCGCTTTCCTTCGTCCTTTGGTCGTGATAATGCGACATGTCGCGATATCGCGACATCTTTCCTTTCCGGTTCCTCTTTCTCCTTTTCGGTCGCAAAATCACGACATGTCGCGATATCGTGACATCTTTCCTTTCTGCCTCCTCCTCGCCTCTCGGGTCGCAAAATCGCGACATGTCGCGATATCGCGACAACTTTGCTCTCTGCCTTCTTTCTCTGTTTTGGGTCACGAAAACGTGACATGTCGCGATATCGCGACATTTTCCTTCCTTGCCTTCTTTCTGCTCCGTCGATCGCGATTTCGTGACATGTTACGAAATCATGACATTTTCCTCTCTGGCCCTTCTGGTCTTCGATGTCACGAAATTGTGACATTTTTGCTACGCGTCTTCTCTTTCCTCTCTGAGTCGTGAAAATGTGACATGTCACGATATCATGACATTTTTGCTCTGTGCTTTCTCTCTCCTTCCTGATTCATGAAAATGCGACATGTCACGATATCACGACACTTCTCTCTCTTGCACCCTCTCTCAGCTTTTGATCATGATTTTGCGACATGTCACGATATCGCGACACTTTTCTCTCTTAAGCCTTCTCTCGGCTTTTGGTCGTGATTCTACGACATGTCGTGATATCGTGACACTTTTTCTACTTGAGCCTTCTCTTGGATTTTTGTCGTGATTCTATGACATGTCACGATATCGCGACACTTTTCTCTCTTGAGCCTTCTCTCGGATTTTGGTCACGATTCTGTGACATGTCACGATATCGTGACACTTTTCTCTCTTGAGCATTCTCTCGGCTTTTGGTCATGATTCTGTGACATGTCGTGATATCATGACACTTTTTCTCCTTGAGCCTTCTCTCGGCTTTTGGTCATGATTCTGCGACATGTCGCGATTCTCCGACATGTCGCAATATCTCGACACTTTTTCTCCTTGAGCCTTCTCTCGGCTTTTGGTCACGATCCTGTGACATGTCATGATATCGTGACACTTTTCTTCTTTGCCGACATGTCATGATATCGCGACACTTTTTCTACTTTGTTGTATTTTGCCTTTCGTTGGATGCTCCTGCATCAAATACGCAGGGGGAGCAAGTCATCTTAGCAGTCGAGACTGAGGCTTGTCAAAGTTGGATGTTGCAAATCCAAGACTTCCTAAAACATGGTATGATCCCAGAGGGATTGTTGCATGCCACAAGATGCACATTCAAATAGAAAGTGACTAAGTATGTCTTGATAGGAGACATTTTGTACCGACACAACTACGAAGGAGTTCTCCTTCGATGTCTTGAGCCCCAAGAGTCATCTTGGGCAATTTTAGAAGCTCACAATGGTACGTGTGGTGGCCATTTTAATGGCATGTCTATATTCAAATGCATTCTTCACATGGGTTATTATTGGTCCACTATGGAGAAGGATTACAATGTGTATGTCCAAAAATGCGTTAAATATCAGCATCATGCTAATCTTACACACTTGCCATCACAAGCCTTACAACCAATTAGGCGGCTTGGTCATTTGCTCAGTGGGAACTAGATCTTATTGGCAAGATTTCTCCTCCATCCTCAGGCTGACATACATTCATTATCACGGCAACTGAGTATTTTACAAAGTGGGTGGAAGCCATTCCCCTTACAACGACCACTAGAGCTCGCATCGCAGAATTTATTCTTGAGCATATCATATGTCATTTTGGGATACCATCCAAAATAATTTTGGATAATGAAACTTCTTTTAAGAATAAAACTGTGTGGGCTTTAACGTCTAAATACCGCATTAAACATAGTTTTGCAACTCCATACTATCCACAAGCAAACGGGCAAGTTGAGGCCTCAAACAAGACTGTGGTAGCCATCTTGAAAAATATAGTGCAAGAACACCACAAGGATTGGTATATATAGTTGTCCCTTGCATTATGGGCTTCCGAGACTAGAATTCAGACGCCCATTGGGGCAACACCGTTTTCACTAGTATATGGTGTTGAGGCAATTATGCCCTTAGAGTTAGAAATTCCAACACTGCGCGTCACATTGAAAGAGTTCATCGATGATGACACCACGCGGTAAGCTCACCTCGATCAATTGACATTGCTTGATGAACATCATGTGAATGCCCTTGAGCATCTTCACATTTATCAAGAGTGATTAAAATGAGCTTACAATTTCAAAGTCCAACAGAAGACGTTGAAGTTGGGGATCTTGTGCTGAAATAGAACCAACAGAACCCAAATTTACCGCCTGATATGCGAGACAAATTTGCGGTTAATTGGCTAGGGCCTTACATCATATCTAAAAATATTGGTCCAAGTACCTATCGCTTAACGTTGCTAGAGGGTTTGGAAGAGCTTGAGCCTCTCAATATCATCCATATTAATGCGTTTTATGCTTGAGAGTGTAGTAAAGTCCCCAATGTTAGCGTATAACCATAGTGTTATTACATTATTATGGCATATCTCTATTGTTGCAATGCCTACCCAAAGTAAGCTAGTTAGCTTCGGTAGTTACGGGCTAATCTAAGCTTTCATTATGTATTTAATCACTTCTTGAATAATACATTACTACCATTTTCTCTTTCATGGTATCAGAGCCTCAATAACAATGTTGTGATACAAAGAGGGTCATGATCACTTCCCTTCAGGTGTTACAACGAAAAGTTACGTTTGTAGAGTTGGTTAATATGCTTCAAGAAGAGGAGGCACACCAACTACAGCAAGATGATTCTTCTAACACTGCCCTCTACACCAACAGAAAGGGGCCAAACAAGAAGAAGGGTAATTTTCCGAAAGGAGGTGGTTCTCAAAAGGATTCAAAAGGGAAACAACCTCAACAACCAAAAATATATTGCAAGATCTATGACAAAGAGGGTCATGATACAAAAAGATGTTGGCATAAGAATAAACAACCTAAACAAAAAATCCAGAACAAACCACACAACAAGAACAAGCAACCCAAGGTGAATGTTGTTGTTGAAGAATTTGACTCAGATTCTGAGTGGGCACACAAGGTGCTCATGACTACCACAACCTCCAAGAAGATGGATCTTGTATGGTATGTCGATTATGGTGCTAGTAAGCATATGACTGGCGATAAAATGTGGTTTGAGTCTTTTGAGGCCAAAGAGGGCAAACCTATCACTATTTTTGATGATAAAACCTACAAGGTTTAGAGAGAAGGTACTATTTCAGTTACTCTTTCTGATGGCAAGTGTCATATTGAAAAAGTCCTCTATGTTCCAGGATTAGCGAACAATTTTTTTTCAGTCACACAAATTCTGGACAAAGATATGGTTGTGAAATTTAGTGTTGAGGGAGGCAAGAAGTGTTGTTCTATTACCAGGAGGGGTAAGAATATTGCAACCGCTTCATTTAAGCATGGCTTATTTACCTTAGATGCTATCTCTACTCCACATGTCACCATGACAATCTCTACAAAGGAGGCAACTTCCCTATGGCATAAGAGATATGGGCATCTTAGTTCTGGTTACTTACTTGAGCTAAGTAAGTATGAGATGGTAAAGGGTCTTCCTTCCCTTTCTACTACACTACCAGTGTGCTCTGACTGTTTGGCAGGAAATTAGCATAGAGTACCTTTTGAGAAAAGCTCTACAAGAGCAAAGAAACCTCTAGAGTTGATTCACATCGATCTGTGTGATCCTTTCACACCCATCAGTTATGGGGGGAAGAGGTATTTTCAATTATTTATAGATGATTACTCACAAAAAATGTGGGTGTTCTTTCTTACTCTGAAATCTGAGGCATTTGGTTTCTTTCAGCAATTCAAGAAATTTGTTGAGAAGGAGTCAGGGGCTTCTATAAAGACTCTCCACTCAGATTGAGGGGGGGAGTTTACCTCTAAAGAATTTTCTGCATTCTTTGCTGCACATGGGATCACGAGACAGTTAACTACTACTTATACTCCTTTAAAAAATGGAGTTGTTGAAAGGAGGAATCATTCCATCATGGAAATGGTTCGTTGCATGCTCACAGGAGCTAGTCTTGGGCAACAATATTTGGCAAAAGTTGTCACCATAGTAGTAGATCTATTGAATAGGGCACCCACAAAGGCCCTACAAGGAATGACTCCACAGGAAGCATGGAGTGGTAGGAAACCCTCCATTTCTCATCTATGATTTTTTGGGTGTAAAGCTTTCATGCACATACCAAAAGATAAAAGGAAGAAGCTAGATGAGAAGACATTGAAGTGTATTCTTCTTGGCTATGATCAGCCTCTAAGGGTTATCGTTTGATTGATCCCTTGACAAAGAAGATTCATGTTAGTAGAGATGTTGTTTTTGATGAGGCTTTCACATCACAAAGCACATCAGATGTATACCTAGATCTTGTGGAATCTAAAGTTGAGAAGTCTCCTTCATCATCAAATATTGGAGGTTCTTCTCCATATTCTTCAAAATCATAGAATAAGAATCCAAAATGGTATACAAGTACAATCAAAGACTCCAAGCTATCTAATCCACCTAATTTGACTTTGAATAGACCTCGTACTCAAAAAATGGCTTAACAGGAGAGAGCAACAGCAGAGACTACTGGGGTTGATGATCTTTGTCAATATTTTGAGGAAATTTTTGTTGATCTAGAGAGACCATCAGAGGATATGGATATAGATGAATATAGGATGTTTATGTCTTCAATGAATGAACATGAACCTATTTCGGTGCAAGATGCCCTTAGTGAGCCACAATGGAATGTTGCTATGGATGTTGAGTATCAGTCTCTGATGAAAAACAAAACTTGGAAGCTTGTCAATCTGCCATACAGAAAGAAGCCCATAGGCTGCATATGGGTGTACAAAGTCAAGTATAATGTATATGGGACAATTGATAAGCATAAGGCCCATCTTGTTGCAAAGGGCTATGCTCAAAAGGAAGGCATTGACTATGAGGAAACTTTTGCACCTACTGCTCGGATGACTGTTGGGACTAAAATGAAGTGAACAATATGAGATATATAATTGATACAAATGGGTTACAATATATAGGCATAAGCCTATATGAAATACATGACACTTGTCAAGAGAAACTGACAAGTTTCAAGGTGAAGGCATAGTGCACTTTAATTCTAACATTCCCCCTTAAAGTGCACTATCCTAACTAAAGAAAAAAACAAGTCAACATTAGGTAACATTCCCCCTTAATGTTGACTTCTCTAAAAGCAACCTATCATCCTATTTTATTTTTGATTTTGTCTAGGCTCATGCTCTTTGCTCTTGGCTCTCCAACTGTGAATAATGCTAGATTCACTGTGTATACATCTCGGTCTGTTGCCTCAGGGTCAGCCACTTCCACGGGTCTGTTGCCACTGGGTCAGCCATCTAAGTGCCTTAGGGTCATCATGGGTGCCTCAAGGTCAGGCACTTCTAGGTCTATTGCCTCTGTAGGTCATCCTCAGAGGATGTTGCCTTTCATAGGTCACTGACTAGATCCACCATGAATATCAAATCCCTCCTCATGGTGAAATCAATCTAGAATGTGTCGGTCTCTGCCAAAAATACACCTTAATACAAAGGAAAAACGAGCCATATAAGAGTGTCGGTCTCTACTAAAAATGCACTCAATACAATAAAATGAGCCATAGATCCAAATATGGAGGAGAAGAAGAAAGAAGAATAGAAGAGAATCTTTTGAAGTGTCTTCGTCTATAGTCTTCAAAAGTAGATCCATAAAAACCTCAGATAGAGTCTAGGGTGTCTATGCCTGTAGTCCCTAGAATAAGTGTCCTTATGGTATTCACCTCATCTTACCAAAATACATGAGTAACTAGCTACTGCATCTGCCAAGTAGAAAGAGGAGAATACTAGATACTAGGTTCACTTACAAGTGCCTTGGGAGTGTCGGGTTCAACCGAGAGTGCACTCCAAGGTAGAAAAACTTTGAGGCTAAAAAACTCAATTGAAATAGCCTCATAATTACAAATGGACACCACCAATGTGTCCGTCTCGAAAAAATCTTTCCAACAACTATAAACATGGCTATAGTTGGATCTCAATAAGTCCATCCATGGACAGAAACTACAGTAACCTCACTAAGCAGCAAATACCCCTTGCAAAGGAAATTACATAAAACCATGTGGGTAACAATATTAAAGTAGCATCCCCAAACAGTATTAAAAATGGTCCCTCCCACTTTATTTAAAAAAGAAGCCCCCTTGCTTTGTAATTAAATATTATTAAAGCCCTTATAATTTTGTCTTAAAGCAAAGCCTCATAAAAAAATATGAACCTCCACTCGGTATTCGAACACGAAGTGCAGCCATATGAAGACATCAGCTTTCAAATAGTTATCAAATCATGAGACTCAACTGTTCCCGATCGAGATGCTCAACACGTGGACCCCGTCGTCCAACACATCATCGCTGGTCGCCATCATGTCCGCATCCAAACACATATTCTCTCTGGCCAAGTCACCACCCGGGAGTGGCCAACACACCTCATAGATTGTTAGTCTGGCCATCGGTGCCCCGTCGATGGCCCTACCAGTAGTGAAACCTCACAGTGCCGCTGTGTTGCTCACCCATCGCCCCTTCGCTGTCAAAGTCATATGGGTAGCAAGAAGGCCACCAGGTTTGGCTATTGCATAGCCCACTAGGTTTGCGGCAAAAAAAATCATTTCGATGGGTGCGTAAATTGTAGTAAACCAGGCCATCTCGGCAATCAGGCCAAAATACATGCTAGCCTCAGATATTGTGCAGTCAACAAGTTGTTCAGGTGGGCTCCATCACATCATCGATGGATAAACATCAAACAACATCACTGCACTTTTATCTTTAGCAGATTCTTCAACTCCCACTCCATCGTTGCATAGAAAGCCGAAGTTCAAGCCTTGGAAATCGTCGGCTCAAGACTCGAACATCACATTAATCTGAAGCCTACAATTGCATTAAAATGTAGAAAATACTTCTCACTAGCATCGAGCCGCTTCAAGATTCAAAATCGCCATGGCCTTGAAAGCAGGCAGTCTTAATTTTCCTTAAAAGTCACCCAAACTCCGTCAAATTTGTCTTCTCAAGCTGGACAGACGTAATCCTCCGCAAAAGCACTGAAAGAAGGCACAGGTCATACCAGGAGCATCAAAAGCCCTTAATTTTTTTGGTTAAACATAAAGGTGCTCCAACAACAAGAGATCAGTAGAAGCTTCTGCACAAATACTTCTTCAAAAAACAAACGTAGAAAGCACAGAAAAATCAAAATGACTTAATTTTTCAAGAAAAATTTTAAATTTTTGAGAAAAATTCCAACGCCATCAAATTCCAGAACAAAAAACACCCAACAAATTTTAGGCTCTAGCTTCATGTTCATAATCTGTGTCTTGATCACGTCCACAGGGTTTGAAGCCACCATGATGACAAAGCTGATGACAAAGCTGGCAGTTACATGGGTTCCAATGTCGTCATGCATCACACCATGCGAAAGGATGCTCTCCTTCAACTGGTCATAGGAGGCTAGCTATGACACTGTGACAAGCATGGCCCTTTTTATCGTCAAAGGGCCTCCAGTCCAGAGCGAAGTGACGCCCTCTTGCTTCACCATGCGTGCAATCGCATCCGCCATGCTACTGTAGTTTCATCTCTCCATCACTAGAAGACGTCCATCCGCCTGCATTCTCACCATCGCCACATCCGCAGGGTTACCGATGGCAGCACCCACACCTCCGGCTACCAAACCTGCAATGATTTTCTTTACAAGAGGAAGATTCCCTGGTTTTGAACCAGGATCTCGCCATTTGTCCTTGAAAATCTCATAAATCTAATGAAGTTTTTGTAGTCTTTTAGTTTCCAAATGGCTACAATACAGTCCATGTGGTGAGCGGCTGAATAAGTACCCAACACTAGTAACACTGCCAATCTGGAAAATCTGATGATAAAAAGACATATCATAGCTAGCTCCAGTTTAGTTGGATATGATTGCATCAGCGAATCAGCAAAAATTTCCATCACAATAGGCTTAGCTCCACCACAAAAAAAAAAAAAAAAATGATTGCACTCCCAAAGTTTGGGAAACATATCTCCATCCTTCCAGATTTATCGTCGAATCAACATCGTCAATGGTCTTTCCGACGGAATTCAACGCCATCATAACAACTCAACAAAAAAACTCCCACTTCCACATGGACAATGTTAATCAAAATATTTCAATCTCATACTCCTCGATGCTGTGATCCGCTGCCATTCGATGATGACTTCATTTTTCGACGGTAGCTTTTGCTCGAGCTTCCAGATTTTGGCATGATTCAGGGTATTGACAAGCATGAAAAAAAAAAATAGATCTACATCACCAGAACTGCAGTTTACTTCAGCAATCGAACATGTCTATGCTAATAATTTATCGCCAAAAGTGAAGAAATTTTCGTCCATCTCCCGAAGAGAGAGGATACTACGTATGGTGTTACTGCATTGCGTAGATCTTCTATCGATTCACCGCCTCTTCACCTCTATGGACAGAGTTCTCTTTGCAAACAGAGTTAGGCGAGCAAGATACAAAGAAGTGACCCAATATAATTTTTCTCCTCCATCGTAAACTCCAGCAACTGAGGATTCAAAATGACAGAGGAATAATGAGACTAAAAAATAGAGAAATTGTTTTCTCCTCAACATCTCATGGCTCCAAGCAATGAAGCTTCAGGGGCAGCCATGAATTTTTTCAAGCTGTCTGGTTTCTGATCCATTTTAAAAAAATGGAGAGCATACTCCCTAGGCTTGAAAAAAAATGGGGGAAAATGATGAGGGGGGAATTTCCTGAGGGAAATCCCCCCTCAAGCTCACAAGGCCAGAGAAAGCCTGGAGCTCTGATACCAAATTTTGGGACTAAAATGAAGTGAACAAGATGAGATATATAATTGATACAAATGGGTTACAATATATAGGCATAAGCCTATATGAAACACATGACACTTGTCAAGATAAACTGACAAGTGTCAAGGTGAAGGCATAGTGCACTTTAATTCTAACAATGACCACCATTCAAGTTATTTGTGTTATGGCTGCACAGTATGGGTGGAAAGCTCACCAAATGGATGTCAAGAGTGCTTTTCTAAATGGTGATATCCAAGAGGAAGTCTACATGACTCAACCTGAAGGATTTGAAGTGGAAGGCCAAGAGCAGAAAGTTTGCAAGTTGGTTAAATCCTTGTATGGTTTGAAACAAGCTCCTCGATCTTGGTATATAAAAATGGATAATCACCTTCTGCAACATGGATTTAAGAGATGTCTATCAGATGCAAACCTCTATTTCAAGAAAAAATGTTCTACGATAGTGTTTCTTGTACTTTATGTTGATGATCTGCTCATTACAGGGAGTTCAAAAACTATGATCTCTGCTGTCAAAAGTGACTTGTGTAAATATTTTGAGATGAGAGATCTCGAACTTCTCCATTATTGTCTTGGTTTGGAAGTAAGCCAAAAGGAGCACTACATCAAGGTGTCTCAGAAAAAATACGCCAAGACATTGTTATAAAAATATCTCATGACTGATTGCAAGCCAATGGCAACTCCGATGGAATTAGGGCTTCAGTTATCGTGATATGATAATTCACCTCAGGTAGATGGTACTCTTTATCACAAGTTGATTGGGAGTCTCATATATCTGGCAAAAACTAGGCCAGATATTGTGTTTGCTATTAACTATCTTTCGAGGTTCATGCAGGAACCTAAGACTACTCACTGGAAAACAATAAAACGTGTTCTTCACTATGTTCGTGGTACTATGGAATATGGCCTAGAATACAAGAGGAATGGTAAATTCTTCTTGCACGGATACATATAATTTGACTATACAGGGTCGTTTGATGATCGCAAGTCAACTTCAGGATATGTTTTTCATCTTGGATCTGGTCCTATCTCATGGCACAACAAGAAGCAACAGGTGGTTGCTATCTCATCTATAGAGGTAGAGTATCGCACCGCACGTGAAGCTGTGTGTGAAGTGATATGGTTGCATCATATTTTGACAAGTATGGGTCTTCCATCCAAATCTCCAATTCACTTATGTTGCAAAAACCTGGGTGTTCTGAACCTTATCAAGAATCTAGTACATCATGAAAGAATCAAAAGCACTATAAAAATCCCTTGCTCATAGAAAGCAATAACACGTGGACTAATAGTGATTTTTATCACTACATATGAGCAAGTAAGAAGGATGAGAACTTGAATCCCTATATTGTCCACCTTTTGAAAGCCATAGAGTGATCCTTGATCGCAACAATGGGTTGGAAGAGTCTCGCTTGCAATCAGAGGGGTATTTCTATTGGGTGATCCCCAAACATAGCAATGGGTTGAAAGAGTCCCGCCTACATTTGCAGGGGTAGCCCTGATCAATTTACAAGATGAGCTAGCTCTAGGTACTTAGGATTGTCTAGTATAAGTCTAATCAAAGCTGAAACAAGGATGGTACGATCGTATGAGGAACCCTATCTCACATATGGGTTGAAAGAGTCTCGACTGACATACGGGGTATGCTTATGATCTATCTGAAAATAATCACATGCACACACAGGGATAATGAATAGTTGGGCCTGTCATGACAAAAGCCTTGTCCAATATAAGCCTTGTACGGTTAGTATGTGATCTTTGGAGAAGTCTACTAGGGTGTTTGAGTTTCAGGGAAAACCCCAAAAAGTTCTCCAATAGTAACAAGATACCAAATATCATTAAACATAAAAAATATGAGTCATTCATTCATCAAAATGCATTTTACAAAGCACAATCAAACATATAGGATAGATACCGCATGAATATCAGAAATGATGTTTAGACGGCCACTGACTATATAGTGCAGTAAAGAAGAAATATAAAAAATGACATATTTATTCATTAGCATTATACCAATCCATTTCACTGCATTTCATACATGGGTGATTAATTGAATAAGTTTTTTTAATGAGAATTATCAATTATTTTGCATGATTGTTATGCATTCTATGGCATCATATTTTAAAAATGGATATACACAGTTTACATTCATTCCTTATGTTTTAAGTGATTAAAGCATACAGGTTCATTTCCATTAGATTATGATTATGTACATAATGCATTACCATACATTGCATAGCATACCATAAACTGCATAAAATAAATGCATGCCCACAAAGCAAAAATAAATATGCATTTAAAAATAAACATCGCATCCATATGCATATATTATATCTCACACATCTAATCATCTAGATCACTGCATATCATCATCATAAAGTAAAATAGCTATCTAGTGCATGTCATCCATACATCGCATCATATAAACATAGCATTTTCATAAGCCTTGCATCCATGTGCATCAAATAAACATAAAATCAAAAACAAATAAATAAACATGTACACATAATGAGCCATAAAAGATCATATCATATATGTGTCCAAAAGAGTACATAGGGAGTAAAAAATGCTCGTAGGCTACAACTGTGTAGGTCCTCAACCTTACACACAAAATGATATATCAAAAATGTAGTAGGCAACTGCTATAACCGAGATCTAGTCTGCTCCCCCTGTACTAGAGCTCTCGTCACCTCCCTCAGTGCTATGCTCTAGAGCCTGCTCTCCTGGCTAACCTGGCACCTGTGATGGATCCTGCCTACCTCCAAAGCCTAAAGCACCCAGCACACAAGAAATTGGTAACTACAACAGGATAGTCCTCTGATTGGAGGCTCCTGATGTTTGCCTTGGATCTCTATTCCTGGTCTACAATCTCGTTGTGTGTGTGTTAAATGACATGTTTGTCCTCTTAGTCCTATGAGTCCTGTGACTCGAGCTCGTTGTAGACTACCCTGAGGTCCTAGACCTAGTACACTATGACTCTAAGGAGAAAGGATCCTCTGAAACCTATAGCCCATGCATCTCAATGTACCCGACTAGTTGATCGATGTGAGAAATTCAGGCTACGTGCATCTCATTGGTCCTCATGACCATACCACACAGTCACTCTACCTCAGTATTCGAATCCTATGCAGCTACTGTACCTATTGTTGGTGTTGCAGGAGGCCCCATAGTCACTTGAGGAGGTGGCATAGCCCCTCTCAATGCTCGAGCAAGATATCGCTCTGCCTCTGCTGTAGTCCGCTACAACTATGCTAACTCCAAGGTAGTCTGTAGTCTCTACAAGTGGGCCTCTACATATGTGGCCTGAGTTGTGAGTCCCTAAACCTGGCCCTACACCTCAGTCAAGAATCGCTCCCTATCATCCACCTTCACCTCTAGAGTGGTGATGGTAGTGTCTCTCTCAAGCTTCTGTGTGTGAAACCACCTGAGCTGACTCTGCAAGTCAGCCACCTAAGCTAGCAATCATCCCTCTATGCTGTCAGGAGAGACTTCACCCTCCTCTAGAGTATTCTCCTCAGGTTCAATCTCTAGAATATCCTTGACGGTGGCCTCTGCGCCCCAACCTCCCTCTGTACGCTAGCACACCCTACACCCATCAGGATCTGCCTCTACCTTTGCCTGAGCTGGCTCTCGACCTAGAGGCCCTATCCCATACCATATGAAAAAGGACCACCATCCATCATAGTCTAGCGTGGTCCCTTCTGTCTCAACCCCTAACTCCTAGAAGTCATTGAGTGCATCTCCTAGTGGTGGAGGAACTATCAATGGGAGGTCCCTCTCTAGAGCCAGGCGTATGTACCTCAGTGGCATCTCTGGTATGTCCTACACCATGCCAAACTATCGTAGGACATGAGAAAAGAACTGATACTCTCTGACCTCTAGCTTATGCCATATAAGCCATCTATCTTGGTGGGCTCATCGTAGCCACTTGTTTGCCTCAGGCCATGTAGGGCAATCCATGTAGGGGCACCAAACATTGTCCCCCAACCCAAGTGATGCAAACCTAATAATGTAGTGCTCAGTATTCCCAGCATGAGCCTTGCTATAGATACCCTCCTCAGCATGAGGCCAAAATATAGCATAACACTGATGGTTGGCATCTATGGAAGTGATGCGTAATGGTAGCTCTGTAGGATGCTCGATCTAGATGTGTTGCCACCCCCAGATATATAATAATAGATTGTAGCTAATGCCCTTACGACTACGCTCTATGATCTGGTACAACTCTTTGTAGAGCTGACATAATAGGGTGCTCCCCCAAGCTAATCGTAGTGGCTCCTTTGTAGAGCTCTGAAGCACCCTCCAAGTAGTGGCTAACATGTTCCAAGGAATCCTCATGCCTGAGGAGTTTGGAAGGACAATCTACATAATGAGATGCATGAAGAGGGCCTCTCGTATATAAAATACATCATCACGGTACCAATCACCAATGTGCACCCCTCCATGGTTAGCATCATCCTGTGCATCGACATTCTGGTCATCGAAGATGGCAGCAAAGACAACACCCTTTATCGTGGAGGCAGAGGAGACGATAGCCTCGCCATCGATAGGGATCCTAAAGATCTTGTAGACATCCTCCAGAGTGATAGTCATATCATTAGGAGGAATGTGGAAGGTGTTGGTCCGCGCATTCCACCACCGAGCCAATGCAGTAAGATAGGCTTGATCTACCCTAATGGTGGGTAGATCCATGATGAAACCAAACCCGAAAACTCAGAATTAAGCTCGGTCATCATCAAACAAAGCCTCACGGAGAGTCTTCATAAGGTCAGGCTCCTGCACTCTAGAAGTTATCTTTTAAAAACAAAAAGCATAATGTAAGCTAAATATAACTAAGCAGAGCTAAAGAAAACTAAAAATTTTAATTAGACAACCTAAAAAAAAAAGCAATAGCAAACCATGGCTGAAACCTGCGGTCCCCAATTTGCAAATTGGGAACCGCAGTTGAAACCTGCGGTCCCAAATTTACCAACTGGGAACCATAGGTACCAGCTACCGTTTAGGAGCAGCACCCATTTCGGGTACCCTCCTAGACCACTAAGGCATGAAATTAAATCCTACAACTAGCCTAAACTAGTGGGGTTCATTATCGGTAGTTTAGTGAGGTTCATTTTTTTGCATTACTTAATGTAGTTCATTTTACTGGTATTGAGTGCATGGTCTCAGTTTCGAGTTACCTTGCCCACACCCTGGCCTCGACTAGTAGATGGTTGATCAGGATCCACCATCGAGGTAGATGAGTGTAATTGCGATAGAGTTTGGTAGTGTTCCGGATCGAGGAATGTTCTCTCTCTCAGAGCTCCCAAATTTCTAGTAGTTGCAAGAAAAATAATGAAAATTTCAAATGGGAATTCAATTTATAGGTCCTCTTAGTCTCCGTGGACCGCAGATGACACCTGCGGTTCCAAAATTAGGGTTTTTCACTCGTAGATCTGACCCGCGGTTCCTAAAATTTGGAAATGCAAATCGTAGATCATACCCGTGGTCTGTAGCTAGCAATAAATGCACTCAAAACCCATAGTGAGAAGGTCTAAAAAGACAAATTACTGACTTCCACTGGACAAAAATTCAAAATCAATGATCAACATTGCAAATTTGGTGATGTTAAAAGCATCGGGATCAATCAAATAAATGGAAAATTAAACAAAAAAAATTAAATAATGAAAAACTAAATGCACCTCTTATTCAGTGATTTATCCTATAAAATTAGTTGTTGCAGCGACTTGCGATCCATACAATCCGAAAAGATGAGTAAATCACCATAAGGACATTTGGGGTAAACTTGTCATTTCTTTTATGACATATTTCAGCAAATCATCGATAATATGATTCAACACAAGTCTAATTGCATTTGTATTATTTTGATTCCCTAAGACGGCTATCGTAGCTTGACTGCTCCATGGGATAGAGATGTGCAAATACTACTAAGAGTTGCAATCATAAGCTGAACCAGTCCTAGCCAAGGCATTAAAAGGCTCGAATTTAAAGTTGTTTAGGATCATTCATTATGGTCAAGCAATTTTGTCGCTTCATACATTGTCATTACCCTCATCGACTCATCGCTTAAGGGGGTAGTCATAATTTTATGTCATAATCAAAATCAACAGAAGATCTCGAAGATCGTAGATCCCTTGATCTTGTCAAAATTACACTCATTCTTATGAATCATTGCTAATAGCTATCATAAGCTTCCCCCTTTGCTTGGTGCAAATAGCAAATATGAAATTTTGTTTGTAGCTCTCATCCTTCGATTATATAGGCCTAACTCCTATTGTAGCACCAAAGCTACCCGAACGTCTAATGGCGAGTGTAGACTTTTCAAATGTAAGCCTTTCCAAGTTGGAAGCAATGATTCTAGGATGCACGTCCTTTTACTGGACCTGGGGCATCTAATGTTGATCAAACTAATGATCATCATAGAACCTTTGACATCATTTTAGGATGTATATTTTTGTTGGGCGTTGTTCGATCTCACAACACATCTCAAAAGGAGCATCTGTAGATACCTAAAACGTGTCATGTCGAGGGCGACTACTCATATGGACATGCTACAAAACCATATGGAGGATCTTGGACAGACTCCAAGATAGAGCAGTGGTTCTAACCACTCAATTTAGGCATTTTGGCCTAAGCAATCTGAATCGTAGCCCAGACCTATGGTCTATAGTCTAAATCACGATTGACACTTGTGGTTTGTAGTCTGGACCGCAACTGTGACTTGCGGTCTTAACTGAAGTTCAGATAGGCCTTCCATCCGAGCCAAATCTGTTGGAACAACTAAAAGATCTAGAAGGAGGCAGTTGAAGGATGAAATATTCTAGAGGCTTCCATCCCAACTGTCCTAACCACCCTTCTTGGTCTTGGCTTCTCCATGAAGCCACCCCTAGCCCTAGGGGGCATGCTATAAATACCCCCTCCAAATGGGGAGAATATATAGACGATTTGCATAGCGAAGTGCTAGCAAATTATCGAAGGGAGTGCTAATTGATCAAAAGAGTAGCGAAGCCCTATCAAATTCCATACTAAATTTGTACATTTGAGAGCCCCTTTGCTATTCACCTAAAATACCAATTAGCCATGGATGCCCTAGGTGCCTAGGAGATTCAAGAAACACAAATCCGGGCAAACGAAGGCCCTTCACAGTGATTTGACCGCAAAATATGTTAGAGGACAAAAAAGGCGACCCTTGAACATCAATTTGGATAAGGAGGTCAAGCCCACTACCCCTAATTCTGAGGGTAAACCTATCAGAGGTCAAACCGTGGCTGTCAATCACGGTTCACAATACAGACCGCCCATCATAGCTACGGTTTGCAATAGGTTATTGATCACCTTACTTGCTTTGCTTTTGACTGCATAGATTAGTTATATTAGTCTTTTCATAGATTTAATTGCATTTTAGAGAAACTCTGACCATAGGAATTGGTCATTTCATGCATTGTGTTAAGTAGGATTATATTGTATCTTTTATGCACTTTATTGCTCCTAACTTGATATTTGATTCATGCATCATTTGCTTATTCATGTCCTTCATGTTGTAGTATAATTCTTGATCAAATTAGAATAGTTTAAAGTCTTTCTTTATTTTTCTTGTTTTACTAGTTTAATGGCATTTAGATACATATTTTCTTAAAGGGACTCATCACGAGAGGCTATCAATATTTTTAATCGTGTGTTGTTTCTTGTTCACAAGGAGACAGGTGCAAGAGGAGCTTATGTCATAATCCTTCCACATCGCGAAGAAGGGGGTCAGCTCCACCCCAAGGCAGTTTGTGAGTAATCAATAGAGCACTATAAGTGCGCCTACCCTATTGAGGGCATTGGCAATTGTAATATCAGTATCATCACTCAAGTGACCCTAAGAGGGCATTTTTGTAATCAAAGCTCATTCAAATATTAATACAAGAAACCTTACATTGTTTTTGTTCAATTTATGTACTTGTGTGAATATTTATGCTTTCATGATGATATAGATCAATACAGTAGCTAGGTGCACGCTCTGTGGTTAGGTCAATATCACACCGTGCTTGGTCCTAGGATAATGGTTTATTTCACCCTTTGTTTTTCATAGTATAGGGGTTTATATTATCCATTTATTTTCCATAGAACAAGGGTTTATATCACCTATTTCTTTATAGTTTAGACATTTTTCTTTTGTACTTTTCCTTAGTATAGGATATTTTCATTTACTAGAATTACTTGCCATAGTTACCTTTCTTTCTATATCTTTAGAGTAGGTACCTTTAGTTTTCTTTGCCTACTACCTTTTCTTTTTTTTAGTTCTCTTAGCTTAGCTACCTTTAATATTTTAGTATAGTTGCATTATTTACTTTCATAGTATAGTTTGTATATTCATGTTCTTAGTTTAGATATTTTCTCTTGTATGGTTATTTTAATTAAATAGAATAGTTGTTTTTATTTGGCTTGTTTAGTTGTTATTATGTGTCTAGCATAGTTGTTGTTTCCTTTCATAAGAGTAGGTGTTTTTTATTAGAATAGTTGTTGCCTTTTATTTTCATAGTTTAGTTTATCTTGTTTTTAAAATAGTTGCTTGTATTTCATAGATTAGTTACTTTTATTTTGTTATAATAGTTGCTTTCATTTAGGTTGGCTTAGTTGCACTTCATTAGTATAGGTGTTTCTCCCATATTCCTAGAATAGATCATTTCCTTGGCATAATTAGTGTCGTTTAGAATAGGTGTTTGTTTTCAAGTGTCCTCATTGTTTCCATAGGTTAGGTTTGACACTCTCATTATCCTTTCCATTGTTATATTTTCCATAGCATAAATTTCTCTTCATTATTGCTCTCATCCTCTAGGTCAGTCTAGGACCATCAGGCTAGATATAGTCACCATCACCACTTCATTCAGCATCCCCCCAAAACTACTCATATTATGTTCTTCTCTAGAATTTACCTTCAGGTTATAGTATTAGTCACCAACTACGACTAGGTAGTTGTCACACCCCTGTTGATTGGCTCTGTAGACTGATTTTCTATAGATTATTAGGTTTAGGGGTATTTTGAAGTCTTCCCCTTTCATCTCCTACATTTTTTCATGTCTCAATTTTTTCTTCTTGCTAGAATCACCTTCAAAGTTAGGTTGTCATAGTCACCACTCATTTTCCTCTTTAGGATTGCTTTTTAGCTCCCTTAAGAATAAGCCTCCCCATTTCATCATAGCATAGGTATTTCCATCCTCCATAGATTCTAGAATAAATATCGTCATTCTTCCTCTTTTAGCTAGCATCCTTCATCATCATATTTTATTAGGGTTAGTCACATTTTGGTTGTAATCACATCATAAGTATAGTGTTTGCTTACATTGTATTCAGCATTTGTTTTTTTAATTTTGCATTATACATAGGCATCAAAACCAAAAAAAACAATAAAAAAAATCACACACACTTGCACTTTCATATCCTACAAATTTTAAGAGGATAACCAATTGGTGAGTTGGACTTCATCCCCAACCATTGATTGTCCTTAGACATCCTAGTTAGTATGCATAGTTTCCTAGATTTCATCACTAGAAAACTGGTTACCTTGGGATTAGCTCCAGGTAATATTTAGGTTAGACAAACTTTGACCATAGTGCTTAATAATTAGTAGAATCGTAGCTATCATTTTTGTCTAAGCTTGACCAAGGTTGAAGCAAAATCCTGATTGAAAAAGTAGGACTTAGACAGTGTGACCTCTCTTGGGAGGTTCATTTTGTTCCCGTAGGATACCCAAAGCTAATGCCCTATCCTAGGAAGCCTATTTAAGTTGTTTGTGTACCACTTCTCATGAGAGGGGTGGGCATAAACACACCCTCATAGATATCATTCCGTCCACTCCCTTTGTATATTTAGGCTTATGAATACATCAAAACATACCTAAACAAAAAAAAAAATCCATTAAACCTCCATTCACCTTAGCTAAGGCACCTTAAAAAACAAAAACAAAATAACAAAACCAAACAAAAACATCAAAATCATTATTATTTTTTTGATTGATTGCTTGAATTTTTGTTTTTGTAGAAAGTATATCTCTCTCACAACAACCTTCTAAACTATCACCAAAACTCCCAAAACTTCTTCCAAATCCATCCTTTCCCATCCTATCATGTTCCTACTAGCTTATGGCATCCACTAGAAGCCTAAATCAAAGTCAAAATACACCCTCCCATGAACCATGTCAGGTTGATTCCTCATCCCTTGGTAACTCCTCCAATACATTTGAGGGGGATGCCTCTATCCCACCTACTCCTCTTACCACTATCCATACTAATCCATGCCCCATAATAAGCTCTGCCTTTGCCCATCACATCTTGGTCCATGTCTAATACCTCCACCCATCCACTCCAATTTAACCATAAGATCTCATACAGGGATCGTGTCATACCCATTGCACCAATCAACCTTATGTTTTCCTCCTCTTTTCCACCATCCTTTATTCCACATCTTTTTCTGACTTCATCTCCCTCACCTATTTTTCCAACTTCACTTCTTCCACCTCTTTCCCCAAAACCATCTATTTTCCCTTTATTTTTGATACCCTCCCTTCCACCATTTTATCCAACACCTTGACCTTTATCTTATGTAGCTCCCTCAGTTCAACACCCTCTTTGCCACTCACCCTATCCACTTCCCTCACTCCCACCATCACCACACTCCTATCCCCACCAACCTAATTTCAATCATATCAACATCCAAAATCAATTTATCCCAATCACTCCAACCCCCTCTTTCGTTGACTTGCAACAAATCTTAGATCATGTTGTGAACGTTGAGCTATAGTTAAGTTGTCAAAAGTATTCCACATCACCCTCTAAATCTTCTTCAACCCAATATTCTTCTACTCTATCTTCTTCTTTTAATCATTCCTATTATCCTCAACCTCCTCATTGCCCACTTTGTCCATCGACTCCCCTATTAGAGCCATTGTCCAGTATCTTTCAAAGATTATATGATACAAAAGTGATTGCTCTACCTGACATTTGCCTAAATAATATCAATAAGCCCAAACCTAAATGGTATAAATATGATCATTTTTACATCTATCATCACCTAAAAGTTCACAACATTGAGGACTACCAAAAATTCTAGTATCTCATCCAAGATCTCCCTGATCATGGGGAATTAACCATCTCATCTCCATAAGCCTTTTCCTTTAGTGATTCCTTTCTTTTTCACTTTCATCCTATTAGTAAATTTACCTCTTTCTATCATCTATATATCTCACACATAACCACCAATCGGCTACATCCACCCCACTCAGACCCCATCCCAAATCACCTTATCACTTGAGTGGGATAACATTACCTAATTAATGCAGTCACAAATCTTGATCAATACCCAACACCCATTTTGGAAGATGCAAATATTGTAGAATATTAACCGAGACTATCCTTTACCCCTTTACCTTCTTAATCCTAGTTGTATTCAATCTCATAATTTGGGTTTATATCACCCATTTTAGCCTAGATCATTTGGTTTTATATCACCCATCTTACCCTATATCATTTGGTTTTATATCACCCATGTTAGCCTAGATCGTTTGGATTTATATCACCCATATTTCAATAGATTATTTGGATTTATATCACCCATATTACAATAGATCATTTGGGGTTGTATCACCCATGTTACCCTAGATAATTTGGGTTTATATCACCCATCTTAGACTAGATTATTTGGGTTTATATCACCCATGTTACCTTAGATTATTTAGATTTATATCACCCATGTTAGCCTAGATCATTTGGGTTTATATCACCCATGTTAGCCTAGATCATTTGGATTTATATCACCCATGTTAGCCTAGATAATTTGGGTTTATATCACCCATATTACCCTAGATCATTTGGTTTTATATCACCCATGTTAGCCTAGATCATTTGGGTTTATATCACCTATATTACCCTAGATAATTTGGATTTATATCACCCATGTTAGCCTAGATCATTTGGTTTTATATCACCCATTTTACAATAGATCATTTGGGTTTATATCACCCATATTATAATAGATAATTTGGATTTATATCACCCATGTTAGCCTAGATCATTTGGTTTTATATCACCCATTTTACAATAGATCATTTGGGTTTATATCACCCATATTATAATAGATAATTTTGATTTATATCACCCATGTTACCCTAGATAATTTGGGTTTATATTACCCATATTAGCCTAGATAATTTGGGTTTATATCACCCATATTACCCTAGATCATTTGGGTTTATATCACCCATGTTAGACTAGATAATTTGGGTTTATATCACCCATGTTAGCCTAGATAATTTGGGGGTTTATATCACCCATGTTAGCCTACATAATTTGGGTTTATATCACCCATGTTAGCCTACATCATTTGGGTGTATATCACCCATGTTAGCCTAGATCATTTTGGTTTATATCACCCATGTTATCCTAGATCATTAGGGTTTATATCACTCATACTAGCATAGATCCTTGGGTTTTATATCACCCATGTTAGCATTGATTACCATGGAGGATTTATACCTTAGCTTTGCATAGCATAGCTATCCAAATGCACTCAATAATTTATCACCTACAAGGTTCAAAGATATGTGTCCCTTCCATTACTAGGTCATCTTACATTGATCATAGTTTGAGATAATCCTGCATCTCCTTCTTCCACCCTATCTTGCTCCTTCCTCCTCACCTCTCTAATTTCCTTCCCCTATATTTCATCTTTAGGTTCTATGCTATTATTGTATGGTCATGCTTTAAGCAGCTACGTAACTAAGGTTGGCTTATTTTTCTCCTTTATTTTTATTTATCTCCTCTTATCCTTCTATTTCCCCATTTCCTCTCCTCTTCTTTCCCCTTTATCTTTTCCTTCATCAACCTCCCTCATTTTTATCATTTCCCTCCCCCCTATCCAACTCATCACTCATCTGGGAGTTCATCCTCTTTCAAAGCTATCATATAGTCTAGGGGGAGTCGTCCACACCTCAAATATGATTTTGTGACAAGGGGAAGTCCATCCTTTAACTCACACTCCTCTCACCCCCCTCATTTTTCATCCTTGTTTTTTAAGTTTTTTCCAAGCATGCTCCATTGATGGTCATTTAGTTTTGTTGATCTGCTTCAATAAGCATGGTTCATTGCATTAATTAAGGGCATCAATACAATAACTCATCCCTATCACTCATGTTGGAATATATTACATTATTTGGTACATTCTAATGTACCATCTTGGGTACATCTTTAGATTATGAGATTTTCTTAGATTAGGGTTTGAATATTTACTTTATGCAATATAATAAATGCACAAGTATTATTATAATGTGCAATGATGTAAATGTGCATGTTGTCCATGTGTACATGAGTCCTTAGAATAGAAATATGAAGTGTCATAGGAATATGGAAGGCCAAGAGTCATATCTCATTATATATAGGTCTTTTATACAGTGAAAAGAGAGAGTGAGAGAGAGCATAGTGAAGGTAGATAGGCTAGATACAATGTAGAGCATGTAAGAAATATGGAATGTATGAGATCTCCATTTTATATCATTGTACTATTTTTAGGAGCCTTCATTAATGACAATTTTATGAATAGTTACAAAAGCTTTTTACAAGTTTTACATGCTTAGTATATTGCCATTATCATATATTTAATATTGCAATGCTCATTTTATATCTTATGGTTGATATCTCATTAAGTATATGGCATCAAAAGCTAACAGTGGTATCAGAGTATAAGGGAGATAGGATATAGGGAGATCCACAAGAGAGATTGAGAGGAGATAGGGAGATTTTATTTTCAAAATTTTTAAAGTTATTTTTTGGCTAGAGTCTTTCCATAGGGTTGCAGGAAAACTCATGAAGACTAGGACTCAACATAGATCTCATTCCACTAGATTGAAGGATAACTAGTGAAGTTTATTGATTTTAAGAGATCTAGAGATTTGCATGTATTTACTTGTTGTTGTCTAAGTTTTTTGTTGCAGAAAATTAGTTCTCAGAAGTTGAGAAGCTTCCTACAACGGATAGAGAAGAATTTCATCTTCGATTGCCTGAAAGTCTATGTGCTTTCCTCATGCAGGGATTAGTTCTTTGTTGTAGAAAAAGTAGACATTGAAGATTGAGGAGAACCAAGAAGAAAGTCTCCATAGAAGCTTGAAGATTGAAGATTTCAGATTGAAGAATTGAGAAGAGGTCAAGAGAAGCCCTATTGAATATTGGAGAAAGAAGATATATCATTGAAGAAATTCCAAATTTGGAAGATAGAAGATTAGAGAAAGAAGATAGAGAAGGACTCAAGAAAAGGTCCAATAGAAGAATTTTTGAATTTGAAGACCCAAGAAAAAAGGTCTCAAGCAAATTTGGAAGGAGAAAGAAAGAGAAGGCTAGAAAAACCCAATTGAAGAAGTTAAATAAGTGGCCATTGGAGAAGATTTTAAGAAAGCTCAAGGTAGAATATTGCAAGTAGGAGAAGCTGCTGAAAAGAAGAATTTGGTACAATTATCTCCATTCGACAACAAGCCCAAAAGGAATAAGGATTTGGTAAGAAATTTGCCAAACTTTGGAAAGTATTTTTGGAGACCTCAAGACGTTTAGATTCTTGAGGAAGAGGCTAGAAAATAGGTCAAATTTGAAGTCAAAATTTGACAAGAGCTGAGAAGAAAGAAGATAAAAGAGGCCACCATATTTGAAAGGGTTGAAGACAACCATAAAGGATTTAAAGGCTTATTTATAGAGAAGAAGATTATTGGTTTTGTAGCAGAATATGAAGATGACATATAGCTGCAAATAGAAGAATATTTGGGTAGTTTTTGAAGTGCCCTTGAATAGCCGATTGAAGGAAGGCTTGATAGCAAAAGAAGACAACAATTTGGAGGAGCTGAATGCTCTTTTTGGAGGAGGTTTTGGGCACAGGGCTGGCCTGGGCATCATTAGAAGAAGAAAATATAGCTACGGTTTGGAGAATTTAGGGGCAGATTTACTAGTAGCATTGGAAAAAATTTGGCCAACATTATAGCTGCAAATTTCAGAAGTTGAAGGCAGCATATTGGACAACATTATAGCTGCAAAATTATACACTCTTGGACAACACAGTTGAAGGAGAAATAGGCAGCAATTAGAGTTGTAATATTGACAAGTTAAAGGTAGCAAAGCACAAGGAATTGAAGCTACAATATTGATAAGTTTAAGGTAGTAGAAAAGAGAGCTGCAAATTTCATAAATTTGGGGCAGCAAATAGGTGAAAGAAATTACCAAGAAGACTAGCTACAAAAGGAGGTCAAAAGTTGTGTAAAAGTGGTGCTATGAAATTTCATTCTTCAAGTATTAAAACTAGTTCATTTTAAGGTTTTTGAAAGCACCATATTAGATTTTTTTGAGTAAAAGCTAGTTTAAGTTGAGTATCTCCAAGCCAAGGAAGGAGACATTATTATATTGAAATATGCAAAAACATAACAACAAATATTGAAGTTAAAAACTTGCTTGAAAGGGAGAGATAAGTAGAAATAGTATATGTTGTTTTTATATTTGAAATGCAGATTTTTTCTAAGTCCTATTGAGTAAAAAGAAGAGATTCAATAGAGAACAAAGGCAAGGCATATTTGAGGTGTCTAAAGACACCAAAAAACATGGACCAAGAATTACAAAACTTAGGTGAAGACAAGTCATCAAAGGCGTAGAGAACCACCATAGTAAAGAAGCACCACCATACAAAAGGAGGAGTTATCATAGTAAAGAAAAGCCACAACATTAGAAAAAGAAAGTAATGTAAAAAAGGAAGAAGGAAAGCATTATAGAAGGCTGCGTTATGAAGAGAAGTTGAGATGTTGAGAAGCTTGAGTGTCGAAAGCCAAACAACCACTAAATCTGAAAGCAAGCACTGTTACAATGGATATTGAAACTACAACCAAAGAGGTGAGAAGAATCACCAAGATATAACCGCCACAGGAGGAGAGTGTTGGTGTAGAAGAACTTTGATGAACGTTAGAAAGCTAAACAACATAGAGAAGTTTTGAATATTTGAAATCCAAGCAACAAGAGAATCAAATTAGGGTGAATTAGGAGTATCAAGCATTGAAGAAGCCATCTTCATAGAGGATGCTATATTTTTTATTGGAGGAGAGGAACGTTCTATTTACAATGTTTGGGTTGTCATAATATATTCAAGACCATGAAATATAATACTTTTGTCAGGCATTAAGCAAGGTACAGTTGGGTAGAGTGCCATAAGAAATGATCAAAGGAGTGCAAGAGATATTTGGTGCCACTTGGCACTTGAAACTCATAATGCCAGTCATGATTGGAGTAAGGTGCAACATCTAAAGAGTACCTATTAATGCATGGATCAGGAATAGTTTGAGTACAACACAACAAGCTCATTGATTCTTAATTGAGCACTTTGAAGAATCTTAGAAGAACGCAGAGGGTAGTCAAACTCCACAAGACCAAATTTAATAAACAAGGAGGAGCATTAATTGCAGAGAGTGAAGACTGTTGTAAAGCACAAGTTTTAGAGTTGAAGCAAGTTGAAGATTAGTGTGCCATATCCAAGGAGGTATGAAATATTTAATCTAATTTAAATCTTTGCAAATATTAAAGGAGGTATAAGGCATATCTTTGAGGATAAAATTAATTAAGCTTTTATACTTAAGGTTATTTGAATAATAGGAGAAATAAGGTGATAAATTATAACCTTAGATGAAGTATTGAATGCCTTAGAAGATATTTGAAGTAAGAAGCATTGAAATTACTTTATTCAATTTTGAAATTCATATTGCATTGAAATATTTGCAAATAGATTAACTTGGAGGTATAAGGATTTCTACACAAAACTTGAAACATTAAATTTGCAAATACCTTTGTTTTCTAAATTTCCAATTAGGGAGTTATAAGAAATTCAACACCAATTTAAGTGCTTGAAATTTAGAAACCATACTATTGAGAATTGAAAATTGAAGCACAACATAAAGTGGTTGAAAATTTGGAAAATTACTTTTGATATTAGTCTCTTATTCAAATTAAAGGGACATAAGGAATCCAACTTAAAGGTCTTGAAAATAGAACCTTATCAAAAATTGAAATTGCATCAAAATTATCTTTAACCTTCCATTTATAAATAGAGAGAAATAACGTGCTAGTCTTGAATTTGAATATTAGGGAGACAAAAGGGATTCAACTCAAAAGAAAATTTAGAAAGCTAAGTATTTTATCAAAGCTATTCAAAATACTAGGGAGCAAAAAGGAATTCTACCTAGAAATTTAGAAAATTAAATATTTGTCAAAACCATTTGTTGATCATTAGAAATTACATAGTATACTCAAAAATTGAAGAATTGAAAACTAGTATACTCAAATTTAACTTAAAATTTAGAAAATGAAAAGATAGGGAGATATAAGGCTTACAACATAATTACTTAAAATATTGAAAATTGAAAAGAGTTCTTAGACTATCATATAAATACTGAGGAATAAATAATTCTATTTCAAAGGTCAAAAGAAATATGGATGAAATAGTGAAGAATGCATTTAATGATGAACTATTTCATGAACTGAATTTTTATTCACAAAATTTAATAGATACCTTCGATGGATACAAACATTTGTCTACCAGTTTAAAAGAAAGATTTTCTTTATTTCTCAAGGAAGAAAAAGAAGAAAATTTTATGACATTAATTAGTTTTCTTCATGAAGTACTTTTCAAGGCTTGGTGGGATACTCAAAATATAGTTATACTTCAAAAAAATGTTTGATGATATATCTATCACTAATTACTTTTGAATTCTTTCAAAGGATGAAACAAAAGGAAGATGAACATATTAGCAATGGAGTACTAAATCCTGATCAATACTATTGTGATGATCTCACCATGTTGAAGATATATCACTAGTAAAGATACATAAATGAAGAAGAATAAAAAGAAGAAACATGAAGAGGAAGCATGAAAAAAAGAAAAAAATGAAGATGAAAGAAAATAATTTCAAGCTGAATCCATATATCAATTTCTAGGAGAGATATCAAAGTGAATTGAAGGAACAAGACAAAGATCCATATTGAAGACTAAAGTATTCAATAACCAAATAACGTTAATATAGGGGGGTGTTGGAATATATTATATTATTTGGTACATGCTGATGTACCATCTTGGGTACATTTTTAGATTATGAGAGTTTCTCAGATTAGGGTTTAAGTATTTACTTTATGCAATGTAATAAATGCATGAGTATTATTAGAATGTGCAATGATGTAAATGTGCATGTTGTCCATGTGTACATGAGTCCTTAAAATAGAAATATGAAGTGTCATAGGAATATGAAAGACCAAGAGTCATATCTCATTATATATAGGCCTTTTATAGAGTGTGAGAGAGAGAGAGAGCATAGTGAAGGTAGATATGCTAGATACAATGTAGAGCATGTAAGAAATATGGAGTGTATGAGACCTCCATTTTATATCATTGTACTATTTTTGTGAGCCTTCATTAATGGCAGTTTTATGAGTAGTTACAAAAGTTTCTTATGAGTTTTACATGCTTAGTATATTGTCATTATCATATATTTAATATTGCATGCTCATTTTATATCTTGTGGTTGATAAATATAGCATGCTCTTTTTATATATTGTGGTTGATTTCTCGTTAAGTATCTAGCATCAAAAGCTAACAACTCCCCATGTTCCCCTACATCCATAACCCATTTTGATAATCATATGTTTTGTGTATTTCTATCCTTCTCACCATAATCTTAGTCTCCCATCATTGTGTCTACCCACACGACAACTTGTTTCTTCCTTGCCTTAGAATAGGAGACTCTTTAGGTTCTTTTAGTTATTCAATCATACCTAGTGGCTTGATCAATTTTCCTTGATTGTCATTTAGTATTTAAGTGCTATAGGCATTTCTTGGTCACCTCGAGTCCTCTTGCAGACCGTGCACATATATCACACATTAATCACATTTTGAGTTTAGGGAATATGAAGCTATGCGTAGCTCTAGCTATAAGAAAATGATTTATCCTGCTCATCCTATCATGTGCATAATCTAAACCTAAGGATCCATACAAAAAAAATATCAATATTAATAATCATGGATCATTGGAAATTTTAGACGTCTCCATCAAGGCTATAGATGCCTAGCTTGTAGTGTAGTAATATTAAAGGATTATGGGGTTATCTCCACCAGGGCTATAGATGCTTGACTCGTAGTGGAGTACACCCTCTATGTGGTAACATGTCTATCATATTACTGACCTTCTTTTTTATAGACCTCTGACCACTCATAGATGAGCTAGCTTATAATGGATTGAGCTACAATTAGTCAGTCCAACCTTGCTCAAAATAAGAAATGAACATCACTACACACACTTTGGTCCTCGAGAGACTTGACTCCCTAGGATGGTCTTAGTATCTTCGAGCACTTGAATGAATAGTATATGATATTTGTTAATATCACTAGGACGTTTGATTTTCTTAAAAGTGCTTATAAATTCTCATTTCTTAGGGCATGTGGGAGGACTAGTATTGTCGTTACCTTCCAGTCAATTGTGTCCCCATTCCCCATTTGTGTCATTGTCACCTCCCTTGGTATCATTCACCCATTCCCCTAGTGTGTTCAATACATTTCCTTTTAGTTCAACTATCATATTATTCTAATTGTATCAACCCCCTTGATTAACCAACTAAACCATGCCTAGTAATCCACATGCAAGTCTTTCTCGAATAACTATCCAACATGCATTCACACATATTTGTATCATATTATATTTATCATATTCACTATCCTTTGTATCTATCCCTAACTATATAAATCATATCACATAGTCCCCATACCCATAGGCTATAATCGATCTGGCCTATAGACCTATCCTACTCATACATCCAAAACTATGGCTCATATGTCAAATGAGCATCCCTATTGTTATCCTCCAATTGTCTCACCATTTCCATTTTATCCACCATATCTATAAACACTCACAATTAACCCACTTTCCATCCATTACCACTAATTCACCTTTGTACATCTAACCTCTAACCACCCAAGCCAAATTCACCTTTTGATGACCTAACATTGAGAATTTTCCCTCCCAAAAGTAAGGTCATATTTGAGCCACATTTTTACTTATCAAATCTTCTCCAAAGTTCCCAAAACAACCAATATTAGATCGAGCTCAATAGGAGCTTTCAAACGATTATAAATTTATCCAATTCTAACATTTTTTGGTCCCCTAAACTATAAAAAACTACACCTAGGTCATTCTGGTAGTCATCGTCAAGGGTGATTGATCAATCATCAGGTGTGGTTTCCAATCATCAATGATGGTTTCCATTGCTACCTAGATACCCATCAATAGCTCCCCACTAACCAATTTTGCATCCTTAAATCCTCAAAATCCTACCCTCCATATCATTCATCACATTTTCCTATCGTGCAATGGCATTTTGTCAAACATTTTTTATATCATCAATCCTCCATCAATTCGGGGTACCCACGATATATCACCTTTACCCTTATTCATAATAGGTCTAGGTGTGCATGAATCCTTACCATCTAACCATCGCTTAATCAATCAATCATCAACCAATCATCAACCAATCATCAATCACTCATCCAATCACTAACCATATTTTTTTGCTGGGTCAAAAGTAGAATTATCCAATCCATCAATCAATCCATCAATCATAGCATAGATTTCATTTCATATCATTTCTTGTTTTACTAGCATAAGCTTTAGAATAGAATCAACCATCAACAACCCCCTTTTGGCTAAGGCAAAAGCATAGCCCAATTTCGCTCAAACAAAAGTAAAACCCTATTCAACCAAGTAAAAAACTAAAAAATCTAAAACATCCCCCCTTTCAGCTAGGGCAAAAAATCAAAACCAATTCCTTTTAGCTAGGAAAAAAATTTAAACCACCATCAACTATCACCAACCCCATTTTTCTCAGGCAAAAGCGAAGCCTCATTCTACTTGGACAAAAGTAAAACTAATTATGTTTAATTTCTAGTTTGCTTAGATTAAGTTTACTTTCTTGTTTTCTTAGATTAGGTTTACTTTTCTATGTTCTTAGCGTAACTTCACTTGCCTATATTTCCTTGCTTTCCTAGGATAGATTTACTTTTATGGTCTTTCATGTCTACCTAGCCTAGGTTTTTGAGTGAACCTCATACCTAGTAATCTACTCTAAACACCTGGTGGTTGCAACAACTGGTTATCCATACAATCTGGTAGAATGAGTAGATTAACATAAGGACACTCATAGTCATCCAAAAAAAAACCATTATGCACCACCCCACATTTCACTTTTGACCATTTCCTTTTCATCCTTCTCTCACCCATTTTCCATTTTTGTTAAGTTTTTTGTTGTTTTCTACTTCTTCCTCCATCAACTCATCACTTGTGGGGATAGAAAATATCCAAAAAATTCTATCCCAAATCAGTCAAATACTCAAACACCCAATCCTAGAGTCATAGGTGTTCAAGAAGATTTTTCCAAGGCTATCATTAACCCCTTATGTTGGGACAGATAGTAGAACTTCTATCCTTCAATCAAAATTCTAATTAAATCAATTTGGTATATGCTATGCCTATGTTTATACAATTTCTACATGATTATTCTGCATCGAGGTGGCAACACGTAAGCCCACTTACAACCGATGGTAGTATCATGAGGACACCTACCATATGGTTGGTTAGCATACCACATCAAAGTGAGCTCATTAATTTGTTGAAGGTAAAGATTCAAGGGTATTGTTCCTAATTAGGTCATCGTACATCGCTCTTGATTTGGGATAATCTTATGTCACCCTCCTCAAGTCAGAAAACCATCTTCATCACTAGCCAAAAATTGTCATCCAATCATCATTACCCATCATCAATCCAAAAAGTATCATTTATTTTTGCACCGCATTATTTTCACACACAACACGGTACAAAAAGGGGCATTTAGACAATATCCATAAAATTTTATCCTGAATTAGTTCAATACTCAGACACCTAATCCTGGAGTTGCAGGTGTCCAAGAATATTTACCCAAGGCTATCATTAACCCCTTCTATTGGATAAAATAGTAGAACTTCTCTCCTTTAATCAAAAATCTAATTCAATCAATTTGGTATGTGTCATGCCTATGTATATATGGTTTCTACATGCCTATGCTACATTGAGGTGGAAACATGTAAGCCCACTTATAATTGATGACAACATCGTGAGAACACCTACCATATGGCTGGTCAACATACCACATAAAAGTGAGCTCATCAATCTGTAGAAGATAAAGATTCAAGGTTATTTGTCCTAATTAGGTCATCCTACATTTCTCTTGATTTGGGGTAATCTTATGTCACCCTCCTCAAGCTAGAAAGCCATCTTCATCACTGGACAACCATCGTCATCCATTCATCATTACCCATCATAAATCCAAATAGTATCATTTATTTTTGCACCGCATTGTGTTCACACATAATACAATACAAAAAGAGGTATTTGTAGACACCCAAAATGTGTCATTTTTGTAATGCCTTAAATTTTTTTGATTAATTTTGATTGATTTACTAGTTTTCTCTCAAAACCTTTAAATTCCCCATTTTCTCCTCTAATTTTCCTAAATTTTCTTAAAGTTCTTAAAATCCCCAATTTCCTATTTATTTCCCCTAAAAATCCTAAACCCTTCAAATTCCATATATCATCCTCTTAAACCCCTAAGCCCCAATTATTCCGTAATCCCTAATCTATTTTTCTTAATAAAAATATTAATCATCTCCTAAATCACCCTTAAATCCCATAATCCTAATTTACTCCTAACTCCCTAATTAGATCCCTCATTAAGCCTTAATCATCCCCTACAACCCTAACCAAATTCCAAAATGAATTTTTAAATCCCACCCAAATCCCCAAAATATCCTCTTCATTCTTCATGTTTCTCTTTCCTCCCCCTAATCCCCCTCAAAATTTGCATAACCCCTTTTAGCCCCCTATTTCTCTAATTAAACCCCTAATTAAGTTATAAACCCTTCTTTAAACCCCATGCAAAATCCTAAGAAATGTGCACATTAAATTGATTAAATCTAATCAAATCCTAAAACAACCCTCCACAATCCCTATGTAATCCCATGGAAATTCCCATCCATTTAATTCCCACATCCTCCTACCCTTTTTCCTCCATTTCTAAATGAATTAAAAATTCACTTAAAATCCAAGTCAAACCTCCCATGAATAATCTCATTAAATCCACCTATCCTCCCATCTTCCTCATTAAACCCACCTATCCTCCCATATTCCATTTGGCAACTTTTGGTATTTGAAAATTCCTTTTCCATCCTCCTAGGACTCCTCTCCCAAGGCCCATTTATGACACTTGGGTGGGTGAGGATTCTCTCCACCCAAAGGCTATTTATGATGGAACGTGCACAATATTCCACCTAGAAATTTTCCAAAATTTCTTATTCCTTTGCCCTTGCCACATGGTGCTAGTTCATTGCCTTGTCATCCTACCCCCCTTGAAAATCTCTATAAATACCCCTACTTCTTCCTTCATTTGCAACATTCCATTATTTCTATGGCTACATGCTACCAAAAATTGTTTTGCCCTTAGTATCCCTATTTTGAGTGCTTGATCCTCTTATTATGAGCATCCCCCTTGAGAGCTTAGACCCTTACTAACAATGGAGATCTTTGGAGGCATTCACTAACACTTCATCCTGTAATTGTTCATCAACCAAGTGACTAACCAACACCAGATTGTCAACAAAGGCTACAAATTCTTTCAAGAGGGTCCACCAAAAATTTTAGAGCGACATCTATCACCAAGAGTTAATCGATAATCCCCTAATGACTGCATAGATCTAATCGACAACCCCTTGCCAACTACACAAAGTAAATTGGAACCCGCCTGACAATTGGATCTTGATAGTAGGTAAAGGCTCCAAATCAACTGCAAAAGGGTAAGGAAGGTAAAGCAAGTATTTTGGTAAATATTTGTAACCATTTTATGTAATTTTGTAATACTTATTAGAGTTTTTGTAACCTTTTCTAAGCATTTCACTAGATTTTGGGTCTTACCTTGGAATGCCCTATTAGTACTACTAACTCTCTTATTGTGGGTTGTGTGTAGGTTGTTCTAAAGAGTAGTTAGCTTAGGATGGTTAGTTTCCTCAACCATTGAAACCCCATCCACATTATTTCATGTTTGTAAAGGGCTTCCCCACATTTGGAACCCCTTTGTAAGCCCTTGGAGAGACTTTTGTAAAATAAAGGACATCATTGTAATAACATATTTTCTTTCATGTTTTAATGATATGATGCTCTAATTCCTTTTTACACAAGTACTTATTACAATGTTAGGGACCAAATTGTGTGGGATAGTCCTTAAAGCTTATTACCATATTTTGAAAGGGTAAATCTATAATATGTTAAATGCAATCATAGTCTTTATTCAATATTTATGGGAGATACAATTAGATTTGTGATAGTTGTAGCAGTTTCCAATTATTTGAAGGCATATAGGAAAAGGATTCAGGATAGAATCTAGTCAATCCATCTTCCTCCTTTGGGCTATTGATTCATCTTATTCATAAAGATATAATATTTTATGATTTTTTTTTCTTCTATTTTTTGTCTAGGTGCTCTTGGAATTTTGTAATGGCTCTTATCATAAACAGGTCCATACAAATCCTATTTTGGTGATAAAAATTAGGTGGTCTATGGGCATGTTGAAGTTCCCAAACAAGATGATGCATGTTGTAAAAGGAAAATATATGCTTCCAAGGCTTGCCTTATGTGGTTGTATAACATTGGAGCAACTTTTTAGAGGGGGTACTCTTGGACTATATTTTTTATATGAAGTTATAGTTGAGGTGTTATTTGAATATATGTGAGAGTATCTGATATTAGTAGTGATTAATATGGTCCAACCTAAGGAGATTCTTGTATAGAGGTACTTTTGTGTCACTAAATTTCTAGATGATGAGGGGGATCTAAATGAGTCTTCCTCAAGTGTGAAGGCCGTTAGAGAATCTATTATGGGGGGGAAGATATTATTGTCACCAATTTCTTCTCTCCTTGGCCCTTTAGTTTAGATTATAAGATGGTGTTGAAAGTGTAATTTGATTTATGGCCAAGGTCGACATTGTATGATGTAATCTTGTATAGGCCTACAAGCAATCATTGTACAAATATATTTAATTTATTGTATTATTTTATTATGTAATCCTTATGGGTTATGGTTAACCTTGTTGTGGTTAAACCCACCTTATAACTTGTAATTAACATAAAGCCCTCTTGTTATGTTGGTTTAGACTAACTTAATTTATGTAATTAGGATTTTGGTATTGGTATAAATTCCCTCACCACTCCAACTATTGTATCGAAGTTTTATGATTCTTATCTACAAATATTATAGTAATTATTTATTGTGCCTATGAATGATCACTATATCTTTCTCTTTTTTACCCCTTTCTATGTTTTTTGTACAATATTTGTGGATGGATTGCTTCTATATATTTTTGGAAATATATATGAATTCCAACATGGTATCAAAGTATGAAGCATCATCACTTGGTCACATAGAAAGTTTACTTGAAGCGTTGATATTTCTTTTGGTTTTTAGGACAAATTAATCTTCAAATATTCATAACCATTTCCAACATAAGAGGTGGAGAGGAAATATTTTTGCACAATTTCTCAAAAAAATTCTAAAAATATTTGGAGATTTTATGCCTACTTTGTTGTTATCCAAGTATTTTTATTTCGTACATGTAAATTTAAATTTAATTTAGCACGCTAATATCTCTCCTAGATCCCTAGAGAGTTGCCATGACACTTTGGTTGGAAAGAAAAAGGAGAGAAATATTTTTAATTTCTTTTTTGAAAAATGTGACCTATTTTTCATGTGCACCCTTGTTTTTGCATGTGCTCCCTTGGCAACCTTGCTTGTCACTATTTTAGATGTCAATGTACTTCTTAACTAAGTCAAGGTCTTTTTTCAACAACATCAAAGTGATGCCAATACAACCAACTAGAGGAATGCAAGGGAATTCACATCACAAAATCACATGATTGAATCCATGTTACATTATTATTATTTTTGACTGGGTGGGTGGGATTAACACACCCCAAAGTTACATATCCACATGCATGTGATGGGGAGGGATTTGAACCCGGACCTCCCTTTTCCTAGGAGTTTTACACAACCCACTTTCTCCAACTCCCCCACATCACCAGATATTATTTTTTTCTTTTAAAGGTAAGGAATGTTAGAAATGATTTGATCAAACTTTGAATTTGTCTTGACATGATCATATGGCTAGTTGGATAGCTAGGTGGGAGTTTGGGCATTGATTGTGGGAGGTTTGAATCATAATTTTGCTTGGCCCAACAAGTGTTAGAAATTGTAAGAGGTATTCTTCACAAAAGTACCATATGATTTGGACCTAGAAGGTGCACTACTTGGATGATTACAATGGCTTGGCTAAGACATTTGCGAGCTCTTCAACCCTAGTTTGAATCACAAGCATTAATTTTAGTATTTGTGAGTTCATGCCTCAATGCTAAAAAATAGATGGTTTTTAATAGAATATTGCTTTACTCTCAACAAGGTGGGCACCTTGGCTAGTACAGGGTTTCCAACCCCATGTTTAAATTCCCCTTCTAGCCCTCTCAAATAATAAGAATAGATGATGCATTTTCTAAGCAAAATGTGGTCGACATGACATCACTAGATATTAAGCCATTTTATTCAATCATGTTTTCTCTTCCAAGTATTCTTATACGTGTTTTTATGAATATAGACTTCAAATCTTCCCCACCAACATATTTTTTCATTTTATATCTTTTATTACTATTGTTCATGATTCTTTTTATTTTCACAATTTAGAAAATACAGTTACACTTTTCATTTTATAGGTTGTTTTAAAGCTATGGACCTAAATCTCTAGGTTAAAACCCATATCTTTTAACATATATTATAATAATCAATATATAAGATTGCTTGACATATATAATAAAAAATATCAAATATCATTATTTCAATGGTTAGATTCCTCAACTTTCATGGAGGAAATTTAGGTTTGAATCTTGCTAATAATTGGAATACTATTAAATGGTAGTTAGATGGTAGTGATGTAATATAGGTGTGTGACCAGTTTCAATCCAATATAACCCATTAAAAAAGAAACCCATATAATACAAGATACTTACTTTAAGTAATACATGTATATGTATAATTAGAATACTATTTTGATGATAATGATATAATATGGGTATGACCCTTTTCCATCTCATATAACCCATTAAAAAGAAACCATATAATACAAAATACTGCCTTAAAAAATGTTGAAAAGTAAAAGAAACTCGCATAATTTCATAAACAATAGCAATATATTTGTGAAACTTATAAAACATTTTATTTAAAAAATACTTTCATAAATACATTCAACAAAAAAAAATTAAGATTGAACTGTCACAAGATATAAATGACGCAGATCAGCCGATTATAAAATTTCCTTTTGATAGTAATATAAGCAAGTAAAAGCTATATTATTGTTTTTAGGCCGCAGGCTTGGTACAACATTTCTACAATGGTATAACTTAAATGTAATAGGTATTCCTCGGCGTCCTTATTTTCAGTAGAAAGCTTGAAAGCGTTCTTCGATTGAGCTGCCTGCATTCGTGAACAACCCAAACAGGTCATCAGTTATCATTGTTTTTAGTTCTTCCAGTGACCCAATAGTAATGAAAAGAAAATTTAGATAACTGTTGACATCCATGAATATTAAAACTCATATTTTTGTGTTTTGTATCCATTTACTATGTAGAATTATGTTCTCAAAAGGAAAACTATAAGAGAGCAAGGTAAAGGCAAACAACTATAACAGTATTATCTACTTAGTATCACTGAAAAGACTGTAACATGCAAACATATACAAAAAGGAATGCTCTACTTCTAGGATCTCCTCCTCTGCAATACTAGTATTGGATAGCAGAGATTACCTTCCTGAGGCTGAGGCAGTGTGTCTAAAACATTCCTCTCATCAATCTTGCGTTTATTACCATCCATGCCCACAAAGAGTTCCATCCTCTTCTTCCTTTCTGCTTCTTCCAGTATTCTCCTTTTTGCCCTAATTGCAGACTTGATCCCATATTTCTCTCCAACAAGAAGATCAAGGTGATATATGTCCACCATTGTCCTCACCACCTCGTCCAGCTCATGTTCAGTCATATTGACAAAAGTGTTCACAGTGAAACCCATCTCAGCCATCTTGGTCAGTGTTGTGTGTTTCACACCATAGTTCCTGAACAGTTCCTCCAGACAGCTCAGTTCCTTCCTGCTTGACATTATAGCAGCAGCTACTGTATTTGAAACACCAAACTCAAATTCTCCTCCTCCAAATAGTGTTGGGGCTGCTGATGGTCTTTGATCCCACTTGAAGAAAGCTGCAGCAAAGTGATCAGGGTCCATGGCTGATACAACTAAAACCAACCTTGATCTCTGCACATATAGGACATTTAACAGACCTTAAATTATTGTTACTGCATATACTAATACTAATACTGGACAACAGTAATCAGACTGATCACCCCAAATTTCCTTACCAGCACAAAGTGCTCTTACATTACTTTTCTCTGTCCCTTATATTAGGTTTCCGTTGAGTGGTCTGTCCATTAAATCATCTGGTTGGGGGTTTTCCAGGAGTTGGTATTTTAAACTTTTGAGAGGCCACATTTTACTGTACTTCACTTTGTTGCAGACATTTTACTGTACTTCACTTTTGTTGCAGGTTTCAGATGCTTTCTTTAATGTCTGCACACAAAGGACTAGACCTACATTTGCAGGCTGCATCCTATAGAGAGAAGAATTTGTGTACTGTGGCGCGTGGGATACCATTGAAGGGGAGTCCGTGCAATCTTTAACGGCCTCAAGTTCATCCACATACATACCCCTTATGTACACGTGAAGGGGTCACTTTCTTCACGTCTCTAGATTCTCTCCCCACTTAAAATTGTTTTACTTGTATGTGCCCATAATTTTCATAACTTCGAATCCTCTCAATACTCCATAATATTTTTTAACAATATTTTATATTCATTGAATGTTATCTATATTTAAAAATTTGAGTTGTAGAAACCTTAAAACCTCTTTAACCTTCGTGATTGCTTTGTATTATAATGTTTTTTTATTTGCTTATGTGATGTTGTTCTTATACAAACTGTTTATTTTCAATAACATATTTTTATATTAAAATTTCTTTTTACTTTAATACTTCTCTTTGTTTCCTTAAACATCTTCATTTCAATTTTCACCTAAATTTGAGCATGTCTAACAATTTTAGATTAACAAACTTAAATATAATAAAATTTAAAACTAAATTTCTTAAAAAAATTTCAAACCCTTAATTTAAAAAAACAAATACAAAAGCGCCGAAATCACAAAGACAAAAAATAGTTTCTAAAATTATCTTAGAAAATTATGAGAAATAATCAGCCTTTATGGCTCTACATGTCTGAAGAAGAATGTGCATGCCTGGTCACATCAGGTACGCCATATCCATAAAAAAAAGTCAAATGTAGCAGTAAGATTTCATCCTCTCTGTAACAGCTGTATTAATATGCCTGCAGCAGATTGGTACACAATCAGTTATTAATAATAATTAGAAGATCTTGGATACTGCCAAAAGAATTTAAGTTGGAATTTTGGGTATGTTTAATTTGGGTAAAGGTAATAATCTGACCCTTTAAGCATGTTTAATTTGGGTAAAGATAATAGTCTGTCTTGAGTAGGTTGAGCCACCTTAACGAGGATGGCATAACCTTGAACCACCATGAATCTTTCAATCCATGTAGTAAGAAAAACAAAAGTTATAAAGACAGCTTGACCTATATTTTGATCTATCGGATCTAACTTTCAGTGACCAATTGTTAAGAATAAAAAAATGTTATCCATTCATTAAACAATATTTTTTAATTTCAAGTTTTAATCTCGTCAATCCGACAACAATATAAGGTATCCAATAAGTTTAAGTTTAGTAATCTCCTACTTAACATAGGAACAATGGAGTAGGTAACAATCTTCGTAATCCCCTACTTAACATAGGAACAATGGAATAGGTAAGCTTAGGGAAGTACTTTACTACTTGCTCTTTCTGCTGGATGTGGCCGCCCAAATTAGCTGTCCATTAACACTGCACTGATCTCGCAATTAATATGAAGAACGTGACCTGAACTGCTGTTGTTTTGAGTACTACAACATAAAACTTGCAGGGAGTTTTACAGGCTTTATGTTCATTTAAAGGCTGATTTGGGCAGGACCTGTTGTTGCGGACAAATCCGTTTTGTCCTTTTTGTCTCTCTTTTAATGGGATATGAATTATCTTCTACAGAAAGTAGTTTGTTCATTAAGCTTTCATTAACTTTCATAAGGCTGTATGAAAGGAAGTAAAGCATCCATGTTACAACTGACAAGTGACGTAAATGTATTGACTGAAAAATTAGAAGGTTCGTTGAATCTCCTTTTATGGCCAGCCATCACTTATAAAGAATGCTATTTAGACAACCCAATTTCAGTAAACTAGGCTTGATCACAGGGTTTTCACAGAAGAATGAATACAGGTATTTTATTATAATTCTTTATTTTATTAAATAGTACCTTGCACTTTGATGTAGAAGAAAATTTGGTTACCTTTTAAAAAAAATAATAATTTCACGACAAATAAAAATAATATTTAAGCCATTTTATGTGTAATAATGGTTTACTGCATGTTTTAGTTAGAGTAAGGTCATCCAATCATTCAATGTATTAGTTGAATAAATTCCCTTGTTTATGTTTTACGTTCAATTTTTACTTTTGAAAGCAAATTAGAACCACAATTCTTATTTTTCATTGTTTATTCTAAATCCATTGAACAAAAATATTGGATATGTTGAAATTATGGACCACATAATATTGAAGCCTAAGACCTCCTAGTAATTCAAATGTGAGAATTAAGAGTGGGATAGAACTCATTGAAAATATGAGAAGAATGGTTTAAGATTGTAACCTTAGTTTAAAAGTTACTTTATTTTAATTTCAAATGTTTTTAGTCAATGAGTTTTGTTTATTTATTTATTCAATAAGTTATTTGTCTTGATATTTTTTACTTATTTTTCAATTGGTTTATCATTTTTTATATATTAATATTATATATTATATGATATTATTATTTATATCATTTTAATTAATCTATATTTTTTTGGGTTAAGCTATTGTGAGAAACCTCCATGACAGATGAGGGTTGAGCAGTCTCCTCCCAACCATGATCCTTTATAAAGCCTAGAGCTATACTTATCAATAGAGAATTTAACACAAAGCCACCACAACCACCCCTCACACTCGCCCACGCCACGGTTTGAATCTTGAACCTCGCAAAAAAGAGCCAAAGCTCGAACCATTGCGTTGCACCCTCAAGTGCTAAAACCTTATGTTAAAGAAAATGGCCAAGACTTTCCATTCCACGGGGCCTGTCCCATCCGGGTATATACCTCTCAGGCTAGTCGGGGTGGGGGGTTTTGTATCCGGCATAGGCCGTCAGGCTTGAACCCTAAACCTCCTTTCGAGGATTGAAGGAACTTGCCAGAAAGGTACCTAGTGCAAATAATAATATAGATTTAATTAATCTATATTATTATTATATTGGTTGAATCCAGGTCTCATAACAAATAATGCAAGTGGTCTCCTTGTCGACCACAGGCATGCAGATAATCTATCATTTTTTTTGGAATATCAAAGAATTTTAGTTTACAGTGAAAGCAAGACAACTTAATTGAAGGTTAAAGACCAACTACTCACACATTAAAACTCAATGTCAATCTAACCAATTTCAAGCATTTAAACTTAATCCAATATACTATTATTTTAATTAATACATTATTTTTTAAAATTAATTAACACATTATTAGTAATTTTTAATTTATATATTAAAATTATTTATGGTATTTTTCTATGCATAGAGGAATCCTTAATTACCTTTTCTTTTTAAAAGTGGCTTGGGGTTGGTGCAACTGTCATCAATCTGGTGCACACTCAATGGACTCAGGTCAAACTACTACCTTTGCTCGAAATAGGCATGCCCTCAAGGTTTGAAACTAGGTCTCCTTTTGGTAAGTGCACAACTTCTTACCAATCCATTAGTGCACAACTTCTTACTAATCCATTAACCCTTAAGAACAAAATTATTTAAGAATATTATTATTATTATTTTTTGATTTACATGGTGGAATCAGTAGCTACCACGTCTCCGATCAAACCGTCGGTGTCCAGAAGAATCCGATCAAACCGCCAGCGTCCAGTTTCCTAGCAAACCGCTCCTATAACCACCAAGCCGCAATCATTTGAACCTTTTACGCCGCTGAAAGCACCAGGACAGGGACAGGCGTTCAGTCCGGAGAGCCCGAGGTTTGAACCTTGGACCTCCGCCCCCCTAAGGGTTTGGAGAACCAATTGATCCACACCTCGGACCCAAACATGAAATTATATTATTTAAGAATATTATTATAAATGACTTTTTACATAAATATATAAAAATGAATTAAAAATATGAACAATTAAATTAAATTATCAACTTCATAGTAGGTTAAATACAAGTGGAAAAAAAGGTTATAACTAATAATTAAGGAAAATGTATTTTTTCACTTTTAAAAATATTAAAGTTTAAATTAATTACCCCATAAATGATAATGAATATAATTCTAATGTCTTAAGCATCATACAAAATAAATTATATTCTACTAAAAACAATTTCCCATTGTACTTCGTCCAAAAAGCTGCTTCCTATAAAATTTGTTGATCATGTGATCCTTAACTGCACTTGAATATTCCTAAGCATCTTTTCTTGGTCAATTTTTACTTCTTTAACATGGGTTATAACACTTTCTATGATATTTAATATACTCTTTCCAAATTTTACTTTTTATATATTTGTATTTAACAATATTTTATATTAATTGTATAATAATGTATTATGAGTCCTAATTTTGAAGGGTAAAATTTTAAGTTATTTTTTAAAGGAAAAAGTTGAATTACTTTACTTAGAAGTTGAATGGTAAAAAAATAAAATTTATATTTTTTATTAAAAACAAATTTTATTTTACCTTTCTCTAATGACATACTTGAAAGGTTACTAAATCAATAATTTTGATCTTTGGTAGGATTCTGTTATGTAAAGAATTGAATTTAGATTACACTCATACAATTAAATTCCATTCACTATACTTTAGAATACCTTAAATTGAAATGTTAAGATTTATTCGTTGAATTAGGACCCTAACTTATAGTATGAAACTTCGTAGTAGTTACCACTTGCCCAAGATTTATTGAACTAAAATATTAAAGTTCAAAGAATTAGAACTCTCACTTATGATATATAATTATTTACTCTAAAACTTATCATTCTTTATTTATAAAATATTATTATTTTATATTATATTTTATTATTTTAATAAACATACATCCATTTAAATAACACATAGGAGATAGGGACCTATTCTTGAATGGAAACTAGTAATTGTTACTGTGTATGATATATTAAATCTCAATTCTTAGAATATTTTTTTATGATATTTTAAAACTTTTTTCAATGAGTTTACACACATGTTTTTACGAGGGTTTTTGGTCCTAGTCCCCTCAATATGTTTTCACAATTGTTGAATGAAAAAATATTCAATCTTGAGTGAAAACTAGTAATTGTTACTGCCCATGATATATTAAATCTCAATTCTTAGAATATTTTTTCAGGATTGTTTAAAAAAAATTCAATGAGTTTACACACATGTTTTTATGAGGGGTCTTGGTCCTAGTCCCTTCAATTCAATATTTTGATTGTTTAAAACTTTTTTTCAATGAGTTTACACACATGTTTTTATGAGGGTCTTGGTCCTGGTCCTCTTAATATTTTTTCATGATTGTTTAAAAGTTTTTTTCAATGAGTTTACACATGTTTTTACGAGGGGTCTTGGTCTTGATTTCCTCATATTAAATGGGGTTTGAACCTTGGACCTATTAAAAAAATCCAAATCCCTTAAGCCACTACAGTAGGCTTGCAATTATCATGATTTTTTAAAACTTAAGTTAAAGAAATTTTCATTTATGGTGTGAAATTCTTGGCTTCGCATCATTCTGGGCTCCCCATCTCTTGCATGAAGCCTCTTAGAAAAATCTTAAGGTTCGCCCATAAGATTGAAATCTTGATTCATGGTATAAAAATTCTCACTCTCCACTTTTTATCCCAAATCCATTAGACAAATAAATACAAAATTAAGAAAAGTGTCCATGTTGAGACACTCCATTGGTGTGTCGTTGGACTATTATCCACACTATCCAAGTTAAAATCATAGGGAGGGAGGCCTCCATTGTACCCTCAAGAAGGGTGGCCCTAGTTGTACTTTGTATTATACTTTAACAAAAAAAAAAATCAATGACAATTTATAATCAAGAAGAACTAATTTTTTTTTGGGGGGGGGGATGGGGGGAATTTATGAGAATGTCCTATGACCAACGCTTAGGACTAAGCATTCCCATTCCATCCATTATCCCTCATAATGCTGAGAGCTAGTCAATAGGGGATTAAATCACACCCACACACACATTGTGGTTTGAACCTTGGACCTCTTGAAGAAGAACCAAAGTCCAAACTGTTGTCCCCCGAATAATAAGAACTAGTTATTAATTATACTTTTCTAACTTAAATTATGAAAAATATTAAAGTATAAATTATAACATAGAAAATATACTATTATAGTATCGATGAGAGGGTGCGGGAGGTTGAGGAGGGAAAATATGAGAAAGAGTGGATGGATCTTCTTCTTTGATGGGAGAGAATACCCCCTACAACAATGCTTTGGGTATGTTTTTATCTTTGATATTCCAGTGGGTTTAGAACCCACAGGGATTGGGGTGGTTCTTTCCCCTATTCTTGTGGACCTTGGGAATGTTTTTATGGTTGTATTATATTTAGAGTTTGGCCAGGGTAGGATTGGCCTTTGTTGGTTTGTGATATTGGATCCTGGAGTTGTGGATCCAAAGAAGGACCTATAGGTTTTCACTTTTTTATGTAGGAAAACCCTTGAAATTGCTTGATTTGATGTGAGAGGGAATCTAGCTATTGGAGGTTTTATTGCTAGCCTCATATCTCATCTGGTTGAGAATATGGATCTCGATATTGATGTAGAGAGGTTCGTGCAAACATACAGTTTGGAGTCATTAAGCTTTAGATGGGATCCGGTCCCCCTTGAGAAAATATATTTTATTATGGATGTAAATTGAATTTCAGCAATATGTGTCCTGTCAGCTGGATCTAGAGGTATTATGACTGTGAACATGGACCTCATGGTTGGGGGTTATGTTAGGTTTGTGTAAGCGATGCTTCCTAAGGTTGGTTTGTTGAGTGGGAGAAAGATCCAATTGTTAAAGGAGGAGGTCAAAGATTTGGATTTTGCGGGATTCAAAATGGATCTAGTCATTCAAGAGAAAATGGATTTTATTATTGACACAAATTGGAATCCAGTGATGAGCATTCTCTCTAATGGTCCTAGATGTATTATGCTAGAGAACATGGATCTAGGGTTAAGGGGTCTTGTTAGGTTCTTGCAAGTGATGCTTCGAGAGGATGTTTTATTGAATGGGAGAAAGATTCAAATGTTAAAGGTGATCCTTGGATTGAGGGTTTTGAGAAAGACTTGGAAGTTTTTATTGAGACTTGGTAATATACGACGCATGAGTTCCAGTGAATTTCCTATAGTTTTGCAGGTTTTTTCTTTCAAAATTCTTAGTGTAGATTTGTTGAGTGTTTTTTTCAAGTTTAAATCCAATCTGGGAGAGGCCTTTGGGAGAGGTTTTCATGGTTTTTCAATTAGGGCCTCTTCTCTCAGATGTTGGTGGTTTTCTTTTGGCTCCTTCTAGCTATCCTAATTTAGTCCCAAGAATGCATTTCCATGGGTCCTACTATTTTCTTGTTTTATTTTCGATTAGGCTCATGTTTTAAGTTTAGATCTTGTCTAGGGAAGGTCTCTATGGGTCCCTATTTTGGGGCTTTAATTTTTCAAGTTCTCATTGTTTTCATTTGGTGCCTCTTCGACCCTATTTCAAATTTGAAATTTGAATTTTCCCTATGGGAGGTAAATGTTAGTCTGCTCCATTTTATTTTGGGCAGGAACCATTTCTCAGGTTTTGGTTTCCCACGTTCCAACCCCAAATTTGATTTTTTACCATACTTTTGTCAACAATAGGAACCACATTTCCTAGTTCTCTAGGTTCTTTGAGATCTCTTGGATCTCTAGCTTCTCTTGGTTCCTGATGTGGTTTGGTGTTGGGTTTCTTGGTCCCTTAGGAGGGCCTTCTCTTTTTATGTTTTAGTTTGATCTCTCTTTAGAAGCTGAGACTTCTAGTTTGTAAAATGTTTGAGGACCCTTTCAAAACCTCTTCTTTACCTAATAAAAAAAATCTTAATCTACTCAAACCCATTTTTCTTTGTATTTTAATCCATCAAGCAACAAAAGAGATAAACAAATCCTATGAAATTGCTCCATACATGCTTCCTACTTATATTTGACTTTATGTTTCATATTTATTAGTATTTATTCTTGGTTAGCTTTTTTACTCTTTTAAATAAAAATCATAGATTTTGTTTTTTAACTAAATTTATTTTGTAATTATTATTTTTTTTTTTATATTTAATTTATTATAAATTAATTTTTATAAAATTTTAATTAATTATATACTATTGAGATGGGCCTCGCTTAATTACATTATACATATATTTTTTCAATTGGTTATATGAGTTTAAAACGAGCCCCACCCACATTATATCATCACCACATAATGGTATTACAACAAATCTTGGATATTATCCATGTATTGCTTGGCAAGATTTGAACCTTGGTCTCCTCCATAAATGTTGAGAAATCTAACCGGTTGAGCTAATGCCACTTGATAATTACATTATACTTATTACATAATAACTACATAACAATATTACAATAACTTGATCTCATAAAAACCCATGCTTAGATATTATTAATTTAGTGTAAATTTTATTTATGATACATGTGAAAGGGTATGAGGTTGAGGTGTATGTCAAAAACATTTTTAATTATCAAAATATATTTAGCATACTATCAATGCATCCTATGCATCATTCAATACTTATTAGGGATTGTGTACCACCTAAGTATCCTATAAGGGTGCACTTACCTTGTGTGAATCCAAAATTATAGGTACATGCACCCAATAGCATTGGGATGAACCAAAGTTGTATGATTGAAAGGTACACAAGCTCAGGGAGGATTCACCCTGCAAACCTATTGTATAGCATGTATGTTTTTGGGATATAAAAAACTCTCTATTTGTAGTTTGTACTTTAACATACCCTATACTCATTTTAAAATTATTAGTAACATATCCTAATACACCTTTCGAACCCCTATTTTTATCAATATTATATGTATTGATTTTTTTTATGAAATGTGTTTATCCCTTTTAGTTTTATCCTTTGCTTACTAACTAAGATATACCATGTATACATTTTTTTATTATTATTCATTTATTTATTTAATTGGTTAAATGAGATTGTAGTGAGCCCTACATTTATTTTTATTTCACTCCTATTAGGTTGGAATTTTATTGGGATAGAATCAAATGGAAAATTAGAGGAAATTGTCTTAGAATGGAAAGATTCTTGCCTTGATTGTTAACTTCTTTATAGAAGTAGGAATAGTATCTAAATTCCACTACAAGGATTTAGGGAAAACTATAACTATTGTAAATATGTATGGTCCATATAGAGATAGGTAGGTTTTTTGGGAGGAATTTTTTGGCCAAGATCTTCTAAAAAGGGAGAATTTAGTGGTTAGAGAGGATTTAAACTTTGTTACAAAAAGAAATCAAATATGGGGAGAACAAGTCAAAATTGATTCATTAGTTGATTTTTTCCTTCACAAAATTCATAGTGTTAAATTTTGTGATATAGAACCAACAAAGCTTTCTCCTGCATGGAGGACCAACCAATTGGGAAGCTATGGGATATCTAAAAGATTGGATAGATTTCTAGTTTTAGAAAATCTCTTAAATTTCTCTAATAAGATGAGAACTTGGATAGATCAAGGGGGAAGATCAAAATATTATCCAATTCTTTTACAACTAGAAAAGGAAGAGGATAAACCACCAAGACCTTTCAAATTCAATCCCATTTAGCTAAGAGATGAAGAATTTCAAAATATAGTAAGAATATAATGGAGGCATTATGACCCAACCTCAGAAGAGAAAACCATATTTCATTCTACTAGTAATCTTAGTTAATAAAATGAATCACTTTAGGTTGGGCCAAAGAAAAATATTGGGAACTAGAGGCAAGACTTACTAAAATTGAATCTACTCTAAATACCAAAGGTAACAAAGCTTTTTCAGAAATTGAAATCATGCAAATCAAATAACTAGAAAAAAGAAGAGAGAATTTCTAGAATGGGAGGGGAGAATGAAAAGTAGGGCTTTATGGCTAGAACAAGGGGATGAAAATACAATTTTTTTTAAATTATACAAAACAAAGGAAATATAGAAACACAATTTGGGAAATGAAAGAGGAGAATGAAAACATTTTGAGAAGATTCCAAGAATTGACACCATTAGCAGTAAATTACTTCAAAGACTTGTATAAAGATCCAAATAGGGCAAATTAGTAGAGATAATCAAAGTAGTTCTAAATTTTACCAAGATGGTCAATGAGGAACAAAAAGAAGCTTTTTTCTTAGAAATCACCAAGGAGGAGTTACAATTAACAGTTAAATCATTTCAAAAAGGAAAAAGTCCAAGTCTATATGGATCAACAATTGATATTTATTTGGATTTTTATGGACTTTTGGAGGAGGATATTTTGAAAGTGGTAGAAGAATCAAGGATTAAGGTACAATTGCTAGGATCCATAAACTCCTCCTTGGATTTGATACCAAAAAAATACAAATCATAATTTTTTGGGGATTATAGATCTATCTCTTTATGTAATTGAAGCGACTGAAAGACAACCATTTGATAAAAATAAATAAAAGAATTTTTAGAATGCTGCTTTATTAATTTGGAATGTAGGGTTACAAAATAAGTCTCTCTTTTAGTGGAGATCTTTATTCCCTATTTCATCATAAATTTAAAGCATCTAATGGTGTTCTTTGGATCTCCTTGATGAAGGTGGGCTTCTGTGTGCATGTGCCACCGATAGTCTGTTGGTGTGTGTCCTTCTGTACCTATTATGGGCCTGCAAAAGGTTGTTAGTACGTTTGGGAGCTTGCCTTGATCAATCCCCATAGACTCAAAACTAAAGTAAAACATGATTTAGACTAATGAGAATGATATACAAAGTATATAAAACTAATTTATACCCAATCTAGTGTTGTTGACCTTCTGTATGGCCAGTTCACAGGGCGACCTACGAACTAGATCCTAAATTCATAGGTTGGGAGGCAAAATGGACTATGGTTGACTTCTGATGAAGTTTTTCTATCTGGATGGGGTCCATGAGTTGTTTGATTTATCAGAATCAAAGTGGCAAAAAACAATTATGGAGTGATTTCAGCAAAGTCTAGATAAATGTGAGACAGGTAAAATGAGGGAAAAGACCCTCTATTTATATGAAAAACCAAGGTTAGGGGGATAGTTAAGTATACCAAACTCTAGAGTCAATTCCTAGCATGGTTAGGTTAGGATTTGTGAGGTAGAAAGCTTAGTCATCTTATCACATGCCTTGAAGAAAATATCTCATCCTCACACATGTGTGAGCAAGGATTAGGGTTAACTAGGGTTAGCTAACTCCTAGGTTAGGTGGGGGTTGAATTAGTATTTCTAGGAAATATCCTAACTTAGGATGCACACATGTGTGAGGACATGTTTAGGACTAATTTGATCATTAACTCTAATTAACCCTTTTTAATGATAAAGTGTAACTTAAGTGAAAGTCAATGACAAATTAGAATTGTAATTAGTCTAATTAGAATTTTTAGTAGGGAATGGTCCCATGGGGGTCCTAATTAGGTGTAGGAAAGGTCTTAGGTTGCCATAGGGAGCTAATATATGGCCTCCTAGTGGATAGAAAATGTTTTGGGTGCATTTTACCTAGTTTTGTAGGTTTTGAGCCTACGGATAACTACGACGGCCTATGATGGCCTATCGTAGCCTACAATGGCCTACGATGGTCTATGATGGCCTATGATTGTCTATGCAAACCTACAAGTATCTATGCAGGTTTACAAGAATATAGGAATGAGCATGTGCAACTTTTAGGTATCTACATTTATCCCTTTTTTGTACTATGTTGTGTGAAATGCAGTTTAGTACAAAAATATGATGAATGAAGGTGGTGAGGTGTTTGTGAACTTGAATAGAAAGTGAAAGAGAAGAATGAGATTCAATCAAAGGTATGTAGTTGCTCGAAGCATGACCATACAACATTGATAGAGAACCAAACAAAGGTGGAGAGGAGAAGGGGAAGAGAAGAATGGAATCCAATCAATGGTATGTAGCCGCTCGAAGCATGACCATACAATATTGATATAAAATCCAAAATAGGAATATGATCCAATCAAATATATTTAGCTACTTGAAGTGTGACCATACAACATTGATTGAACACTAGAAGGGGAAGATATAAAAAGGGGAATATGAAGAGTGGAATCCAATTAAAGGTATGTAGTCGCTTGAAGCATGACCATACAACATTGATATAAAATCCAAATAAGGAATAGGATCCAATCAAAGGTATGTAGCCACTCGAAGTGTGACCATACAACATTGATATAAATCTAAGAGGAAGAAGAGAGGATGAAGAAGGAGTGGGTGGATGAATGTGAATGAATGATTATGGATGACACATGATGATTTACCAATTTAGTACAATATTTGCAATATTGTACTGGTTGTTTGTAAGGGTAACTTAAGACTGCTTTGATTTTACGACCAATGCAAGATGGTCCAATTACGAATAGAACTACCTATTCAAATTTTTGCTTCTGATTGATTGATGAGTGCATGATGACATATGTTAAACCATTTGAGCTGAGTGGAATGGATAAATCAAGTGTAACATTTAGTATGTGGTAGTGTCAATATACATGAATGAAAGTGAGATGTCTTCGATATTGTGCATGGCTTTCATGATCTAACAAATATCTATTGTGGGATGAGGTTTTATCTTGAGATAATCTTCAACAAAAAAAATTATAGATAGATGCGATATCTATGATTAGATGTTTGATTGTTTGGTTGTATGCAAAGCGTATTTATGTATGAATACCCCCTGAAACGAGGAATCATCAATGATACAAATGAAATGTGGTGATGTGGTGATGAGTCGATTGATAGAAGAAAATGATGACAAAATGTAGAAAATTTTGGGTAGGTAGTGATGGAAGAAGAAAAAGAAGTTGCAGGAAGAAAAAAATGTGGAAATGGTGTTTTAAGGATTGGTTTGTTGGATGGGTTACGAACTGGACTGTTGTTCGTAGTGTGACCTATGAACTAGACTGTAGTTCGTAGGGTGACCTGCAAACTGGACTGTAGTTTGCAGGGTGGCTTGTGAGTTAGGGTTTTAGGGTATATAAAGCAATTTGGAGGTATGTAAAGCTTCATTTGTGTTGTGAGAGTTTGCAAGGAGGAAGGAGTGAGGACTAGTTTGTGAAGCGGAGTGCTTGTGGGAGTTTGAGTTGTTGCAGAGATGGTGAGAGAGCAGACAACACAGACGACCGATGCAAAAACCTACTAGTAAGTATTCGATACTCCAACTGGATTTGATTTCAAAATGCGTGAATATTTAAGAAATATGGGAATGTGAGTTTGTGTGTGAATATGTGCTTACATGTGACATTCATTTGAAATATGTGTACAAAGTGTGAAAATGACCAAATGGGTATCCAAATATGTCACCCATTTTTTGTGTTGACCAAGAAATGGGTATGTTTAACTATGTGATTGGTGTAAGAGTTGACCTTGATTCTCATGTTGAAAATTATACTATTTTTAAAATGTGATTGAATTTTCATCATAAAATGGTGAAATGGGTGTCCAACATTTGTTATGTTTTTACAGGTCGAATGAATATGTGCCATAGGATGAATGTTGGTGAGTTTTTACTGTGTTGAATGTGGGGAAAGGTATATTGTTTTGAAAAACCATTTGAACTTCATTGTAAAAGGTCAAAATGGGTATTTAAAAACATGATTTGTTTGGCATTTTGAATTATTTTTGTATGTTTTGGAATTGTGTGCCACGAGATGTATGTGCCCAAGTGTGAATGTGTTGTTGGGTGAAAAGATATGCATTGTTTTTTAAATTTATTGGAAATTTCACCATGAAAGGGTGAAATGGGTATCAAAAAATGTGACTTGTTTGTTGACGTGTGATGTGGTTATGTATGTTAGAACTGTTTACCTTGAAATACGTGTTTTTGGGGTTGCATGATGTTTTTTGTGTCAAAATCACTATTTTTTATATGATAAGACCAATTTGTCAAGAAAGGGGCTAATGGGTGCCCAAAAATGGCCTCCCAACTGAGTTCGTAGGGTGGCCTACGAACTGGGTTTTAGTTCACATGGTGACCTGCAAACTGTGTTGGAGTTTACATGGTGACCTATGAATTGAACAAAAGGGGTTGATTTTATTGTTTTTATGCATGAGGTATGTTGTATGGATGTTGTATGCTATGATTATTTGTATGAAATGATGGAAAATGAATATGTACGTATGTGAAACTGATCAAAATTTTGTGATGTTTGTGGATGGAATAGATGAAGATGATTGAGCCACGATATCATGTACGGTATTTGAGAGATACCCTAGGCGAGGTCGTGGATGAGTTAGATGTGGAATGGCTAGAGAAGGTGTGGATGAAGGAAGTATGGGATTGTGTGAGTATTCATGCCAATAGGGCATATATTTTAGTGTTGAAAATTTTGAGTAGATGAGTTGTCATTGACGTCAAGAGTGAGTGGTCATTAATGTCAAGCTTTCACCACCAGTCAGTGGCAGTTTTAGTAGGTAGCATCAGTTTCAGGTTCTCCAATAAGTGCAAAAGGATAGTCCGTTTTCGGTTGATCAAGACCCGATTCCAGGGAGTCAGTTGTGGTCCAAAGTGCAAAGGAGAAGCCTAAGTTAATAATATTATAATATTATAAAGGGAAGTTTAAATTAATTATAAATTAATTTTCATATTAATTATAAGTTAATTTATATTAATTTTAATAACCCTAAGGTGGGTTATTAAGTCGAAATATGAAAATTAGAATGCGACATCAAGCACTGATGTGGAGAGAAAATTAACCAAGTGTGTATAAAAGGGGGACTATCCCACCTTAGCCAAAGTCTCTTATGCTTTCAAATTTAATTTAATGTTATGCGAGCTTGTGCGAATCGTGCTGTGCACAAGAGGATTTCATTTTTATTAAAGTACTTAGATGAGGCAAAAGTATTTCACCCACCAAGGAGGGAGCCTTGGTCACCAAGCACTGGTAGCGCAGTTGGCAACCGCAGTATGAGCAAGACGTGAGAGAAGCGATTGGCTCAAGTTCGAATCGACGAGAGTATTATATTTTTTTGTGTTGAAATTGATGGTGGACAAAGATTGAAAAGGAAGGAAGTATTCCTTCCTTCATGTGGGCATCTATAGCCCACGCAGTGGGCACCAAAATGCTAAGGCACTTGGCTCTTGGGGAGACTGCGATTCGAATCACGCCAAAACCCTTTTGGGGAGAAGTCAAAGGTATGCATTAGTTGAACGCCAAAATTTTTAGAGGAATTAGTTGAGCTATTAAAAATTATTTTTTTCATAATTTATTTGGCTTGTAAGGTTTTAAGGGGAGTTATAAGGTTGATGCAAAATAAATTTTTGGTCTTATTTGCTTTAGTATTTGAAAAGAGCAATAAGGTGTGTTAGGAATATTGTTTGAGTTTTTTGTGGTATTGGATATTATTTTAAGTTGGAGATTATAAGGTGTATCCAAATAATTATTTTTCATGTATGATTTGATGAATGTTAATTGCAAGAAGGAGCAATAAGGTGTATTTGAGCTTTGATTATTTTTGTGTCTAAAAAATATTTGATAAAGTGTTAAGAGTGATATTTTGTCATCTAACCATTGAAATTGGAAAGAAGGAAATTGTGATTGAGACAGGTTTTCTAAGGCCACTTCTACATCAAAAAAAAAGGTATGGGCACATCTTACTAGTGAGTGATTATTTAATGTTGTGAATGCAAAGTTGGAGTAAAAAGGATTGTTTGGTAAGAATTGTTGAGTGTGTTTTGAATTAATGCTTCAAGGTTTTCTCGAATAAAGAGTTGTTGATAAATCCTTGTTTGATAAGCCTTGTTGTTGAAGTGATTAGTTGAGTGAACTTGAACTAGGGTTTGAAAATATCATGAGTATCATTGCTATGTGAAGATTGTTTGATAAGCATTGTTGTTTAAGTAAGTAAATGAGTGAAGAACTTGAACTAGAGTTTGCAAAATCATGAGTATCATTTTTATGTGAGATTTATTAATAAGCATTGTTGGAAACATTTGAATAAGTGTTCTTATGCTTGGACTAGGGTTTGTAAGCAAGGATTAATTCATTGAGTGATTGTTTGAGTAGAGTTGGTTGAGCCTAGTCAAGTGGATGTGTTGAAGTGATAGTTTAAGTTTTGTAAAGCAAATTGTTCTATGTTCTAAATTTATTTGAGAAAGATGTTGAGTATTTGTGAATGTGAAACATATTGAGTCTCTAAAAATTCTATATATGTTTCTATGATAAAACAGAAATTGAAAGTGATTGATAGTTTATGAATGTGAAACATATTGAGCCTCTAACAATTCTCTATATGTTTCAATGATAAAAAATATTGAAAGTGATTGAGAGTTTGTGAGTGTGAAGCATATTGAGTCTCTAAAAATTTTCTATATATTTTTGGGGTAAAAAGAGTGATTGAAAGTGATTGAGCATTGTAGTGAATGTGAAACATATTGAGTCTCTAAAAATTCTATTTATGTTTCTATGAGATTGGACAAGTTCTAGTGTGGACTTGTTGAGTAGATTTGAGGTAAGTCTTAGAGAAGACTTGTGGACAAATTTGTGTGAGCTTTTGTGGAAGCTTACAATACAGTTTGAGAACAGAGATTGAGAGCATATTTGTATAAGTTCTAGTGAGGACTTATTGAGCAGATTTGGACAAGTTCTAGTGAGGACTTATTGAGCAAATTTGGACAAGTTCTAGTGAGGACTTGTTGAGCAGATTTGGACAAGTTCTAGAGAGAAATTATAAACAAATTAGTGTGAGCTTTTATGGAAGATTACAAGGCATATTTGAGATAAGTATTTGAGAAGACTTGAGTGCAAATTTGACTGATTGATTTATTCAGACCTTGGGTTAAGTTTTGGGGCAAATCGAGCAAAGTTGATTTGAGATTAAGTCAAGCTTTGTGTTAAGACTTGAGGATAGAGATTGAGGATAAATTTGTGCTGGACCGAAGGACTATGTTTAGTGTAGATAAGAGGACAAATATTGAGGACAGATTTGTGCTAGACCGAAGGACTGTGTTTAGTACATATTTGAGGATAGAGTTTGGTACAAATTTAAGGATAGGTTTGTGCCAGATCAAAGACAAATATTGAGCAGATTTGTGCTAGACTAAAGGACTATGTTTAGTGCATATTTGAGATAGATCTTTGGAGGTGATAGAGTATAGAGTACGACAATCTCTAGTGGATAGAGATCCATTAGTTAGGGTAATGAAGACAGGTGTCTTCAGTGGATAGAGATCCATTAGCCAGAGTAGTGGGGGCAACAGTTCTTCTAGAAGATCACCAATCAAGGCTAAGGAGAAAGAGTTCTCCTGTAGATAGAGATCCATGAACTTGATTAGATTATTAGTGTATTATTTGGATAGAGGTCCATAAATATTGTAATAGGGAAAGGATTCCCAAGAGATTGATTGAGAAAATTTTAGCGAAATATTTTCTCCGTGGAGTAGCCCACATTGGGTGAACCATGTTAAATTGGTCTCTCTATTATGTATGGTGATTTGTGCATTGCTTTGATTACTGTTATTGATATTTCTATATTTACATTGCATAATATTGATTGGGAAAAAAATAAAAAGTGGTCTTATATTGTTCACCCTCCCTCTCAGTATAAGCTTGTGTTCTTCAATTGGTATCGAATCAGGTTCCTTCAAAATATTTTAACAACTTGAAGAAAAAGCTTTCAAGAACACAATGGATTTTAAGAATGGGTCCTTAGATAATTCAACACCAATATTTTATGGAAGTGATTATATATTTTAGAGTATAAGAATGAATATTCACCTGATTGCACTTGGCAATGGAATTTGGGAAGCAGTTGAAAATGGATACATACCACCAGTTGATCCACCTAAAGATAGGGAATGTAAGCTTATACAACATTATAATTCAAAAGCAATGAATGCAATTTTGAGAGGTTTGCATAGAAAAAAATTCATAAAATTTATGCATTGTAAAGATGCAAAAGAAATTTGGGATAAGTTACAAAGCATATATGAAGGAGATAAAAGTGTCAAAAGGTAAAGATATGAAATATCAAGGGACAATTTAAATATTTAAAGAAGAAGGATGAGTAAAACATTAGTACTTATCGACTTCAGGTAGATGAGGTTGTTAACACCATGCAAGGACTTGGACTTGATATTGAAGAACCTGATGTTTGTGATAATATGTTAAAATCTCTTCCAAAAAGGTTTAGTGAAAATATTTCTACTATAGAGGAATCAAAATATGGTGATATTTTGACAAGAGATATGTTACTTGGTATTCTTACAACTTTTGAGTTAAGAACAAAAGAGAAACCTAATCTCTAGAAGGAAGCAACCTTTAAAGCTACTAAGAAGACAAAGAGCAAAAAAATAGATTCAAGCAATGAGTCATCCAGTGATGAAGAAGCTACTTATGGTAGAAGTAATAAGGATTCAAGAATATTTAGAAATGCAAAATATGTTAGATGTTTTAATTGTCGAAAGTATGGTCACTATGAAACTAATTTTTAAGAAGCTAAAAATAACAATGATGAAGAAAAACAGGATCACAGGAATAGGGAATAAAAAAGAAGCAGGTACCAAAAGAAAGATAAATATGGACAAGGCAAACAAGGAAATAAGTTCTTTCAAATATAAAAGAGGAGCTACTATGCAGACAATGCAAGTAAGTAATCAAGTGATAGTGATAATAGTTTCTCAGACAATGATAAAGATGAAGTTATATTTCTGATTGAAGAAAAATAAGAAGTTAAGAAAAGGTCACCAATAATTCTCAAGTGTTTTAGATGTGGTAATTTTGAACATATTGAAGATAGTTGTACAAGGAATGGTTTTAGTTTCAGTTATGATGAATATTAAGATACACTTGAAGGACCAGAGAGAATATTCTAATGGCACTAGAAGAAGGAGGAGGTTATCCTACAGAAGACAAGTAAAAAAATAATGAAGATGTTCTCAAAGGCAAAAAAATAGAGGAAGAATCAGAAAAAAGAGAAATTGATCTTGAGGGAGAGCTTATTTATGCTCTTAAAACTTTAAAGGTAAGAAAGAAAAACTCCCAACTTGAGTTTCAGTTTCAATAATATGATGAAGATAGATGAAATATTATAGAGGATCTAAACAAGTTAATGGCTAAGACAAATAAGTTCAAGGATAAGTTAGAAGCAAAGGTCTTAGAATATGAAAAGTTAGAACAAGAAGTAGTCCTACTAAGGGAAGAAGTGGAGAAATCTAAGGATAAGCTACATAATTTTGGAAGAAGCTCAAAGAATTTAGATAAGATCATCAAGGCACAAAAGCCTACATCAAGCAAGACAAGTCTTGGTTGAGAACAAGCTCAAAATAAACAAGACGAGTCAACCTCAAGATCTAAAGAAGAAGAAACTTCATAAGAAGATATTATGATAGAAAGTGAGACTTTTGAGGAAGAGTTGGATAATAGAAAGTTCAAAAATAAAATGAACAATGCACAAAGAAGAAACATATGGAATAGGAACCAGTACAAAGAAAAAGAGAGTAAGAGACTAATGAGGTCAAGGCAAGAAAAATTCAATGGACGATGTTTCTCATGTCACAGATTTGGGCACATGGCTTCACAGTGCAGGAAACATGAAAGAAAAAAGAATGGGAACCTCAGGAACAAACAACTTTTCCATGGGTATTTCTACTCATGTAATCAGTTTGGTCACAAGGCAATGAATTGTAAGGTTCATGACAGGAATAGATATGGCTTCACCAAGATAAATCCCAAGATATTTGCACCTCCAAGGAATAATAACATTAAGTGCTATAAGTGTAATAATTATGGACATATAGCAAAGTGATGTAGAGCAGACATTCCAGGAACGGGAACAGGAACAAAAATATGAACATGAACAGGAATAGGAATATGGATAGGAATGATGAGCACCAGAAATGCTCATTTTATATACATTGTTAAGGGGCATCATCATTGGTTTAATTAGCATTAGAAATGTATTTTTACTTAACTTATGCATATAATTGATAGAAAATCCGGTATTATGCTTAACGGGTGTTTTTAGTGGAAACTGTGTATAAATGTAGGTTTTGGTACTAATATGGTGTTTTCCCAATCTACTTCCCAAATGGACCTGGCATGCTTCTATTTAATTGCATCTAAGGTATATGGAGTAGATGCCTTACTATGGAACCTTACTCCCATACATGGGGAGGCGCCTTACTCTAGTGCCTTACTCCCATACATGGGGAGGCGCCTTACTCTGGCACCTTACTCCCATACATGGGGAGGCACCTTACTCAAGTAGGTGCCTTACTCCCACACATTGGAAACACCCGCATTGGAGATGCCACATGACCAAGTCAACATTGACCAGGTTGACCAAGGGGCTAAGGAGGAGGTTGCACATGAAGACAAAGGAGAACTATTTTAATCATGCATTTATTAAATAGAATAAAATATTTTTTATTATTATCAACCGATTGGTCGGTTGACCTTGTAAGACTCTTAAAGCATTATTTTTAGGATGCAATAGTTTAGGATTTTTTTGTTACGTACACCTAAGGATTTTTATATATTTATCCTTCTGTTGAATGGGCATGCTTTAAAATAGGGAAATAAAATATGTGTAGAACCAATTGTAACTAATCACGTCATGTGATTAAATTAGATTAATTTGTTATTGTAACAATATTTGGCTACACTTTATATAAATACGCAGGCCAGATGAACAGGAGATCAATGATTAATTTTACACAGAGATTATTTCATTTTATTATTTTTCTAAATTATTAAGAGTGCAACTCCTCTTATTCGAGCAAGCTCTACGTAGCTAGCCAGGCGGACTATCTATGGGAGCTTGGGCCCACTCCCTGTAGTAGTCCTCCCCTATTTTATTTCTGTATTTATTTTTTATAGCTTAGATTTATTGTTTTATTTACTGCTTTAATTAATTTAGTTGTGTGTGTTTATTTTCTTGCATTTTATTTCCGTACATTTACTTTCAGCACTTTAATTTAGTTGTAATTTATTTATTTAATTTTCTACACTTAGTTTATTTAGTTTGGTTGAAATTCAAATGCATGAACATCCCCCACAAAACTAAATAAGGTACAAATGAATTCATTCCCAAACACTATAGGCATATACTGTGTGTGACACTCGTAAGTTTACGGACTTACCAAATTGATAATTTATGGAAGAGAAATGATTATTTTTTGAGACAAAATTTTTGGTCACCATTTTGGTACCATTGTCGGGGAGTGTCAAAACTGTAGTGTTATGATTTACAAGTTGGATAAAATGTCCATTTAAAATCACCTGTAGATATTTTACCCGAGAAGTATGAGTCCACCAAGGACCTTTTTATAAGGCCAAAAATAGTTGTTGGCACAATCAGAGCCAAATCCCACAGGAAATAATTAAATTTATCAGCTTCTTAGGTAAATACGAGAATGAACCTGATGTACCATAATTAAGTGTAGAAATAGGAATAAATTATGTTGTTGAAATTTTTTAGAAAATCAGGCGATGAAGGATTTCCATCATATTCTAATTGATTTCAAGAAATCAAAAGAAATAACACAACCCATGTCTGATTGAAATTTTTTGGGGATGTGTTTTTATATAGAAACCATTGGAAAATTATGCCTTTAGAAGCTTAGTTTTAACAATTAATTTTTTTTTCAGGCTTAACGCTTTGCAACATATTGGCAATGTATTTTAATGATGTAGGGAAAATGATAGAGCTAAATTTAAAAGAACATGTTGTTATGGAGTATGCTCTTCACTTGCGCTTAAGGCGACCTTGTGAATCAGAAACTAGCATGTGTTTTTAAAAGGTTGCTACGCCCTATTTTCTTCAAAGTGCTAGCCACAGGTAGTCATTTGTCAGCTTACACATTTTATCGTAACGTTGAAAGAGTTTGGTTGTGAGGCCATGAAGGAAAATACTCTCCTCATGCTACAACATATCAGACTAGTTGACAAAGAAGAAGATGATTTTCAGAAGACTAGCTCATATGTAGGCATGGGGGAGACCACATATTCATAAATATCACCAACAATACAATGAACGCTATTTACAGTGTTCATGAAAAAAAATTATCTTCTGCTAAAAATGCTCCAAAGTTAGAGAAAATAAAAAAAATAGAGTTTTTTTGCTACCCATTGGAAGAGAGTATCCTCTTTCCCAAGGACCAGCTTGGTCTAAAATGGAAATGAGAAATCTCCAACCGGTAGCTAAAAATAATACAATGGAGGATCTTAGAAGAAATCAAATGTCTGCATGAAGTCCACATGGTGCCTGAGCACGATAAATCACATGAACGAAGCTTGTAGTGGCCGAAAATAACATCACATAAATCTCAGTATTGCGTCTCATGAAAATGTCACACTTGAACACCCAATATATGTCATGGATGATGATGGATAAAATTATTTTTATCCCCACTCTTGGAAATAGAGGATCGCAATGCAGTTCCAATTATTCATGCAAAGGACACAATTCAGAGTGGAAATCATTTTATTTGGAGCAAATGTGTGCCAGGACAGTATAAAGTTTAATCAAATTGAAAAAGGGTGACACAACACATGGTGAGAAATTAACAACACACAAAAATTAATCCCTACAAATAAATTCAGAGAGCAATACGTCAAAGCGGTATTAAAATATTTATATATGTGTCATTGATGATAAGCTGAGTATTTCAAATGCACAGTGCCAAAATTATATATTTTTTCGATAGCATTTTTTTTAAATGTGGAAAATAAATTACAGAGAAGAGATGAAATTTCACTTCGGTGGAGGAGAATGCCACATTTTTACCAGCTCAGAGTATTGCAGTTGATATTCTTCTAATGTGGATGATGAAAAAAAGAAAAAAAAAGGATGAGACAAGATCTGTTCTGGTCATGGCAGAATAGAAAGAGAAAAAAATTAGTTACTTAGAATTATATTAATGCATTTAGTTTAGTTTTTTTTTTATGTTTTTTAGGACAGCATGAAGTGCAAAGATGTCATACCAATAGTTTGTAGAAAATACTGTAATCTACAAGCAGGCACCTTACTACGACACCTTACTCTGGTGGCATGACATCTTACTCTGGTGGCACGACGGTGGTGCGACGCCTTACTCTGGTGGTGCAACGGTGGCACAGTGTCTTACTAAAGTAGGCACCTTAATATGGTGGCACGAAGATGGTGCGGTGCCTTACTCTGGTGGCGCAGTGGTGGCACGGTGCCTTACTGAAGTAGGCACCTTACTAAAGTAGGCACCTTACTCTGGTGGTGCGACGATGGTGCAGTGCCTTACTCTGGTGGCGTGGCAATATCGTGGTGCCTTACTGAAGTAGGTGCCTTACTAAAGTAGGTGCCTTACTGAAGTATGCACCTTACTCTGGTGGTGCAGTAGTGGTGTGACGCCTTAATTTGGTGGCACGATGATGGTGCGGTACTTTACTAAAGCAGACACCTTACTGAAGTAGACGCCTTACTCAGGTAGGCATTTTATTGAGGTAGGTACCTTACTGAAGTAGGTGCCTTACTTAGGTAGGCGCCAAGCAGGTGCCTTACTCAAGTAGGTGCCAAGCAGGTGCCTTACTCAATAAGGCACCAAGCTCCTCAAGAGACGCCTCAATGTCCATCAACGGAGGCACTTGATCACAAAAAAAAAAAAAAAAAAATAAGAGGACAAACACCTTGATGTCATGCATCAAGAGTGCCTTGACTATTATTATTAGAAAACAAAATGCGTCAAGGGTGCCTTGACTATTATTATTTAAAAAAAATGTGTCAAGGGTGCCTTGACTATTATTATTTAAAAAAAATGTGTCAAGGGTGCCTTGACTATTATTATTAAAAAAAAAAGGAAAAAAAGAAAAAAGTCACACATCATCTATCTTGCTCAACATAAAATTTCTTTTTCTGCTTTTGTGTGTTGCATGGAAAGTGCCCGCATGCAAGTTGTAGGTATCCTGAGAGCCAGGGCCTAACAAGCATGGATTGCATTGAATTGCATTTTAGTTTTTCTCAACTTACTTTGTAGGTGAAATGGCCTGATTGTACGAAAAATAGGCATCTTGGAGACAACCTAAATTAGCTCAACATCCATAAACCTGCACATTTTTTAGCAGGTAAAAACATGACTATTTCCATCCGGAGGAGATAGTCACCATTTGGTCATGGACGTGGGTGTTAATTTCCTAAAAAGGGAAGAGGTACCCACCTTTGTGCTTGGATGAAGCAGATGCTGATGCAGCATGATAAAAGTTTTGGAGAGCCTGATCAACTCTGCAACAGTAGATAAATCAGTGATTGTTGACTTCTCAACAGTAAGAAGGCACCTTGATTCTCATCATTAGAAATGCATAACTTCTATGAGAAGCCATAAAAAAAGAGAGAGAATCGGATGGCTAGGAAAGAGAAGAGTACTAAAAAATATTTGTAGCTCTTCCTGGAGAAGAGAACTACAGATCCACTTTATCCCAACATTGCTCAACTTCTTCTCCCTATATTGGGGGTTCATGTTGCTCAGTGTGGGACCTGATGTTCAGAGGGCTGCAGACCTGTTGCATAGAGGGACTTGTTATTGGTGACGAGGGCGTCACCAATTTAAGTGGGGGAGGATTTGGGTGAACCTATTACTGGTGATGAGGGCGTCACCAATTTAAAGTGGGGGAGGATTTGGGTGAACCAGAATCTCCCATAAATAAAAATATTTTGTTGATAGACTCCTAATTGAAATGCAAATCAGTATGAGAACACCAACATAAGAGGGCTCAGGTTGAATATTAAAAAAAGAATATATATATATATATATATATATATATATATATATTTGGTAAACTATGACTGCAATGCTAGATTTTTTAAAAAATTCCACACTTACAGAGGAATGCCTCAACGGGTAAAATTAAATATAGTGTAGATGTATGTGCAACAAAGTTTCCCTACCATCACAGTTTTTAGAATACGCACTATTGGCCATGTTTTGGTCTTCACTTTTAGAGTAGCAATGCTCCAAGGAATAACAAAAGAGATGTTTAGCAATGTGGCGGACATACCCTTCTACTTGGTGAACGCCTTGAAAGATGAGGCCTCGTGATACTAAGGAGTAGTAGCCTCTATCCTAGCCCATCATGGGTTGATTACGACCCTAATTTGTTATGTATAAGGGCACAGGGAGGCTCAAGCACAAAAAGGAGTGACCATTTGGGCGCACAAACATTGTCTATAGGGGAGGAAGAATAGGAGGCCAATATTCAAACAACGGCCGAGGAAGAAGAAGAATGCAACCAAAAAAATAATAATAATATATATAAATACAAATTCTCGAGGAGCACCAAAGCCACAATAATATTTTCTGAAACACCTTGGTTACGGGCAACATGAAAATGTTTTTACACCACCAACATGCTACAGATAGGAATCTGCAAAAATCACCCAGGTATGTATTGAGTTTTCTGTTAATTATGTGTACGGTTATTTTAAAAATATAATTTCTATGCTAAAATCAGTAGATGCCCTTTAAAAATTCTCTCTATCAAACTTTCCTAGTTGAGTTCAGTCACATGACATGCCTCGGATAAAAAAAATTCATTACTCCGGAATAATTTAAAAATAAAGAAAAAATAGAAAAAAAGAAGAGCTATGGCATTCACATGAATAAATTTGTCTTTGTTTTACTGTTTCATCGTGAGAAATCTATAATTGGGAGTGCCAAGGAAAACGATAGACTTAAAAAAAAAAAACTAGTGACTGACTTTAACGCCTGGACTTCAGCGGATGTGCAATCTGGTCTTGGTGTTGGATAGTGTGATCATGATTTCACTATTATTTTTTTCTGTAGCGTGATGGTCAGCTGTGATGTATTTTTTATGGTGCAACAATGCTCAAGGGAAGAAAAACAACAATGTTTAATGAAAAAAATAGCAGCACTTAAAAAAATATATATAACAGTGCTCAATAAAAAAACAGCAGTGCTTGATAAGAATGCTCCATGAAAGAAAAATCAACAGAACTCAATGGAGGAAAAATTTCAATGCCCAATGAGAAAAAATAGGAGTAGCCACTCTCAAAGGAAGAGAAAAATAGAGCACTGCTCAATGAAAAAAATATATATTATTATTTCAACAGCTATTTTTCGGGGGCTATTGTCACGAGGACGTGACAATCTTTAGGTATGGGGGGATGATGAGCATGAGAAATGCTCATTTTATATACACTATTAAGGGGCATCATCATTGGTTTAATTAGCATTAGAAATTTATTTTTACTTAACTTATGCATATAATTGATAGAAAATTAGGTATTATGCATAACAATTTTTTTTAGTGGAAACTATGTATAAATATAGGTTTTGGTACTAATCCGGTGTTTTCCCAATCTACTTCCCAAATGGACCTGGCATGCTTCTACTTAATTGCGTCTAAGGTATATGGATTAGGCACCTTACTCTGGCACCTTACTCCCATACATGGGGAGGTGCCTTACTCCGATGCCTTACTCCCATACATGGGGAGGCACCTTACTCAAGTAGGCGCCTTACTCCCACACATTGGAAACACCCGCATTGGAGATGCCACATGACCAAGTCAACATTGACCAGGTTGACCAAGGGGCTAAGGAGGAGGTTGCACATGAAGACAAAGGAGAACTATTTTAATCATTTTTTATTATTATCAACCGATTGGTCGGTTGACCTTGTAAGACTCTTAAAGCATTATTTTTAGGATGCAATAGTTTAGGATTTTTTTGTTACGTACACCTAAGGATTTTCATATATTTATCCTTTTGGTGAATGAACATGCTTTAAATAGGGAAATAAAATATGTGTAGAACCAATTGTAACTAATCACATCATGTGATTAAATTAGATTAATTTATTATTGTAACAATATATGGTTGCACTTTATATAAAGACACAGTCCAGATGAACAGGAGATCAATGATTAATTTTACACAGAGATTATTTTATTGTATTATTTTTCTAAATTATTAAGAGTACAACTCCTTTTATTTGAGCAAGCTCTACGTAGCTATCCGGGCGGACTATCTATGGGAGCTTGGGCCCACTCCCTGTAGTAGTCCTCCCCTGTTTTATTTTTGTATTTATTTTTTGTAGGTTAGATTGATTGATTTATTTCTTGCTTTAATTAATTTAGCTGTGTGTTTATTTTCTTGCATTTTATTTTCGTACATTTACTTTCAGCACTTTAATTTAGCTTGTAATTTATTTATTTAATTTTCTCGCACTTAGTTTATTTAGTTTGGCTAAAATTCAAATGCATGAACATCCCCAACCAAACTAAATAAGGTACAAACAAATTCATTCCCCAACACTACAAACATATATTGTGCATGACACTCATAAGTTTACGGACTTATCGGATTGATAATTTATGGAAGAGAAATGATTGTTTTTCGAGACATAATTTCTGCTCACCAAGGAATAGGAACATGGACATGAATCGGGAAATTCAAAGAAATAAGAAGGATTAGATAAGAAGGAAATAAGACAAAGGTAAATATCAGTGCTTATTGGGAGTAAAAATACTCCCACCCCATAATTAACCACCTCAAGAGGAGGTGGTGGAGGGGCTAAGCTAAGAGACTCATTCTTAGCCCCGAGCCCCAAAGGTGACCCTTTTCCATTGATGTCAAAAGGGGAGATATTTGAGTAAGGGGGAGAGATTTGATTTAAGAAGAGAGCACAACTAGAAAAAGGTCAAGTTTTGGTAAAAAGAATTTGGGTTGCCATTAATGACAAAGGGGGATATTGTTGGATATTTTGAGTAGATGAGTTGTCATTGATGTCAAGAGTGAGTGGTCATTGATGTCAAAATTTCAGCACCAATCAATGGTAGTTTCAATGGGCAACATCAATTTCAGGTTCTCCAATAAGTGCAAAAGGATAGTCCATTTTTAGTTGATCAAGACCCCGTTCCAGGAAGTTAGATGTGGTCCAAAGTGCAAAGGAGAAGCCCAAGTGAATAATATTATAATATTTCTTTATAATATTATAAAGGGAATTTTAAATTAATTATAAATTAATTAATATAATTTTTATTTTAAATTAATTTATTAATTAATTTAATTAACTTATAAGTTATTTAAATTAATTATTAATTAATTTTAATATTAATTATAAGTTAATTTATGTCAATTTTAATAACCCTAAGGTGGGTTATTAAGTCAAAATTTGAAAATTAGAATTCGACATCAAGCATTGACATGGGGAGCAAATTAACCAAGTGTGTATAAAAGGGGGACTACCCCACCCTAGCCAAAGTCTATTATGCCTTCAAATTTAATTTAATGCTATGTGAGCTTGTGTGAATCGTGTTGTCCACAAGAGGATTTTTTTTTTATTAAAGTGCTTAGAGGAGGTAGAAGGATTTCACCCACCAAGGAGGGAGCCTTGGTCACCAAGCGTTGGTAGCGCAGTTGGCAACCGCGACGTGAGAAAGACGTGAGGGCAGCGATTGGCGCAGGTTCGAATCCATGGGAGGATTATTTTTGTTTTGTGTTAAAATCGATGACAAACAAAGGTTGAAAAGGAAGGAAGTTTTCCTTCCTTCACGTGGGCATTTATAGCCCATGTGGTGGGCACCAAAGTGCTAAGGCACTTGGATCTTGGGGAGACGGCGGTTTGAATCACACCGAAACCCTTTTGGGGAGAAGTCAAAGGTATGGATTAGTTGAACGTCAAAATTTTTGGAGGAATTAGTTGAGCTATTAAAAATTAATTTTTGCATAATTTATTTGGCTTGTAAGGTTTTAAGGGGAGTTATATGGTTGATGCAAAATAAATTTTTGGTGTTATTTTCTTTAGTATTTAAAAAGACAATAAGGTGTGTTAGGAAGATTGTTTGAGTTTTTTTGTGGTGTTGGATATTATAAGGTGTATCCAAATAATTATTGTTCTTGATTTGATGAATGTTAATTGCAAGAAGGAGCAATAAGGTGTATTTGAGCTTTGATTATTTTTATGTCTAAGGAATATTTGAGAAAGTGTTAAGAGTGATATTTTGTCATCTAAACATTGAAATTGGAAAGAAGGAAATCGTGATTGAGACAAGTTTTCTAAGGCCACTTCTACATCAAACAAAAATTTATGGGCACATATTCGTAGTGCGTGATGTGAATGCAAATTTGGAGTGAAAAGGATTGTTAGGTAAGAATTGTTGAGTGTGTTTTGAATTAATGCTTCAAGGTTTTCTGGAATAAAGAGTGTTGATAAAAACTTGTTTGATAAGCATTGTTGTTGAAATGATTATTTGAGTGAACTTGAACTAGGATTTGCAAATATCATGAGTATCATTGTTATGTTAAGATTGTTTGATAAGCATTATTGTTGAAGTAAGTAAGTGAGTGAAGAACTTGAACTAGAGTTTGCAAATTCATGAGTATCATTGTTATGTGAGATTGATTGATAAACATTGTTGGAAATATTTGAGGGAGTATTCTTATGCTTGTACTAGGGTTTGTAAGAAAAGATTAATTCATTGAGTGATTGGTTGAGTAGAGTTGGTTGAGCCTAGTCAAGTGGATGTGTTGAAGTGATAGTTCAAGTTCTGTGAAGAAAATTGTTCTATACTCTAAATTGATTTGATAAAGAGGTTGAGTGTTTGTGAATGTGAAACATATTGAGTCTCTAACAATTCTCTATATGTTTCTATGATAAAAGAGAAATTGAAAGTGATTGATAGTTGATGAATGTGAAACATATTGAGCCTCCAAAAATTCTCTATATATTTTTGTGATAAAAGAAAGATTGAAAGTGATTGAGAGTTTGTGAGTGTGAAGAATATTAACTCTCTAAAAATTCTCTATATTTTTCTATGGTAAAAAGAGTGTGAAACAACCAGAAGTTGACATTTGATCTAACAACAAGTAATAACACAAGTCATTCAGAAATATATGCTTTATTCATGATAAATTTGATATTGGTTATAAATAGGGTGAATTCCCCTTTTTCCTTTCATGAATACAATATAGGCCTGATGCCTCCTTCTGATGTCCCTCAGTGTAGGTGGGCTTATTTGTATGCGGGCCACCGCTGGGTTGCTATTTATTGGTGTTCTCTCCTTCAAATCTGTTGAATAACCTAAAAGAAACTTGCAAGAAAGGGTCAATACGTTGGGGGGCTTGCCTTAGTCAGGCCCCATATTTATAAAGATGAAATGACTGTAAAACCATAACAGAAACTGAAATAAAATATGCAGAAGGTAATAATATGCTAAAATAGAGCTTACCTCCCAAATTTGGGGTGATTTGGGGCCTGTAGACCCAATTCATGACCCGGGTTGCTAATTGAGGCCGGATTCATAGGGCAGGTTGTGAATTGAGCTGTGATGCTCCTCTGGTAAGATATCTTTGGTAGATCGATCCTAAGGTAGTTGGGGTGCCTTTGTATGCTATCAAAATCCATCTGTGCTCTCCGTAAACTGACTGTCTAATGTTCACTTTCCATTTTTATAGAGTAACTGTACTTTGTTGAATTTGGGAATCAGACTTAATTAGGGGTTTGGGACCCATTATTTATAGGCAAATGCAAGGTGCAGGGGGGGTTAGATAGACTAAACCTAGGTTTGATTCTGACTAGGGTTAGGTTAAGAAATGCTATGTGGCAACATCACATTCCTTATGAGAAATATCTCATCCTCACACATGTGTGAGGATGGATTAGGGCTAATCCTGATTAGGAGGTGCTTAAGCCAATTTAAACATGATTAAAGAAATATCTCAAAAAACCCTAATCTCACACATGTGGGAGGATTTGATTAAGGCTAATCAAGATTAAGGGTTCTTTTAATCAAATTTACCCTAAAAAGTGACTTAAGTGAAGTCAACATTAAATTAGAATTTGGTAATTGACTTATTAATTATTTTGGCCAACTAATACCCCGTGGGGGCCTTAATTGCATGTAAATAGACCGTTGAATGATATTTTGATGTGCTGGATGTAATTTTGGAGGCTTGTGAGGGTTTAGGACCTGAAATCTAGTGTAGTATATGGAATTCTACATGATGCTATGAAAATCTATGGTGATCTATGCATGACTATGCATAACTACAACCGTCTATGTATGACTACGCATGACTACAGTAATATACGCATGTCTAGGATGATCTACAATAGTCTACGCTGGTCTACGATAGCCTAGGGGTGCCTAGGATGGCCTATGTAAACCTACAAGTATCTAGAAGGATCTACAAGTACGTAGGTATAGCAATGTGCAACTTTTGGGTGTCTACATTTGCCCCTTTTTGTACTATACTATGTAGAACATAGTTTAATACAAAAATATGAAGGGTTTGTGCAGAAGGAAAAGGGATAGAAGGGGAATGGAATCCAATCAAAGGGTATGTAGCTGCTCGAAGCGTGACCATACAAATCAATTGGGTATCCAAGGAAAAGAAGAGAAAGAATGGAATCTAATCGAAGGTATGTAGCCACTCGAAGCGTGACCATACAACATCAACTTGATATCCACAGGGGAAGAAGAGAGGAAGGAAAGAAGGAAAAGAGGAAAGAGATAAAAAACAATGCTGGTAAGGGAAAATGAATGATTATGAATGCAATGATGTGATTTTGTTGAGTCTGTATGACATTTACAATGCCATACCAGTTGCTTGAGAATGACAACTTTTGATTGCTTTGCTTTTGTGACCAGATCAGCGTGGTCCAAAAGTATGATTAGGACAAAAGCCTAACTAAATATTTGTTGTTGATTGATTGATGAGAACATGGTGACAAGTGTCAAACCATTTGAGTTAGTTAACATTTGAATTATTCAAACATGTCATTCATTGTGCTCCATGAATTCCAAAGTGAAGTTTTCCAAATGTTGCATTGAATTAGTCGCTCGTGTCATTCATTGTGCTCCATGAATGCCAAGATGACCTTTCCATTGTCACGCATAACTCTCTTGATGTAACCCATGTCTGATTGTGATTGAGATTATTTCGTATGATAATCTTCAGCAAAAATTTTCATAGACAAATGCGCTAACCGTGCTTTTGGATTTTTGATGTTGTGATTGCATGTAAAGCTGACTTTGGATATGAATACCCCCTCAAATGAGGAATCAACAATGAGGTGAATGGAATGCAATGAGTTGATGATGCAACGATTGATAAGATACCAATGCATGATGTATATGATTAACAAAAATTGAATTAGAAGAGTTTTTTGGGAAGTTCCTAGAGTTGTAGAAGAAGTTTGCATGATTTCCTAGGGTTTTGGGAGCAATTTGATTGATTTTGGAAGGTCTGAGCTGAATTTGCCACCCGAGGGGTGATTTTGACCTAAATCGCCACCCAGGGGGCAAATTAGGGTTTTGAATTGTTTGACACATGTGTAGTATTTTGGTAGTTTGGGGAACCAAACGATGTCAAAATTGGACAAATCTTATACTGTTGGAAAGCTCTTTCTAAGCCCGATACAATGGTGAAAGTTTTAGGAAATGTGGAGATGATTTGATAGGTGAAAATTTAGACCAAAGATGACCCTACTTTTAGAAGTAATGAATGCACAATTTCAAGCCTTGTGAAGGGTGTGCATGGAAGCAAAATCTTTGTGAGGACAAAGAGGTGAAAAATTGTTGCGCTATGCTAGGCAATGCTAGGCTATGCTATGCTAGGCTATGCTATTTTTGCTGAGGTTTTGGGACAAACCTATCCAAAGTTTTACTGAGGTTTTTGGAGAAACCTATCCAAAGTTTTGTTGAGGTTTTTGGGGAAACCTATCCAAAGTTTTACTAAGGTTTTTGGAGAAACCTATCCAAATTTTTGCTGAGGTTTTTGGGGAAACCTATCCAAAGTTTTACTGAGGTTTTTGGGGAAACCTATCCAAAGTTTTACTGAGGTTTTTGGAAAACCTATCCAAAGTTTTGCTGAGGTTTTTGGGGAAACCTATCCAAAGTTTTATTGAGGTTTTTGGGGAACCTAATTTGCTAAGAGCTTTTAAAAAGAATGTTCCCAAAATTTTTGCTAAGGATTTTGGAGAAAACCTAGTGTTTAAAAAAAATGATTGTGATAAAGGTAAGGCAAAAGGGGGAAACCTTTTGGACCTAGTGATTGATTTGATTTGATGAAGGTGAGGTAAAGGATGCAATCTTTTGAACCTGGTGATTTGATTTGGTTTTGATGAGGGTGAGGTAAAGGATGCCCTAGTTTTGAATGATGGATAACACATATACATACCTTTTGGTTTTGGTTGTTACATATACATGTGTTATGATTATGATTTGAATTTGATTTGTTTATGTTTACATAGATAGTATAACATAGTTTGTAGATTTGTATGATGACTAAATGTACAAATGTGGTAGGATTTAGATCTATGATTATGCTGTATTATGGATATGTTGTAGGATGGTACGCATGGTTTGATTTTGAATGCAATGCGATGTAATGCATTGTGAAATGTAATTTGTATGAATGCATGTAGGATGAATACAATGATGTAATGCGATGTGAAATGCATTTGTGAAATATCATTTGTATGAATGCATGTAGGATGAATGTGGTGATGTAATGTGTACTAAATGTATATGACATAGATGCATGGATGCATGTATGGACGTACTGAAATGTGCCAAGGAAGCACTTGTATCATGACATTGACCTGTATGGATGTGATCCATTCCATGATTTCAGGGATGGTGGATAATGTAAGGCATGTGTAATGATTTTGACTAACATAGTTATGACAATCAAATCTCAAACCCTTAGCTATACAAGTTTTGTGGCAACTTATAACATGATCAGGCTGGTTCAAAATATGTCTTGGACCTATGTGTGTGAATGTGTAAGGTTCATTTATCCATTTTGAGGGAGGTAGGATTAACCCGTTGTAGATGCTACCGGACTAGCTAGCTCATCCATCCACAATAGTGATCTCTACAAAAGCGAGATGCTAATGTAAGAGATGTGTTGTCACCTGTAAGATTATTCCACTGGTAGGAAGGTTTTTGGAATTATCCCATAGTGTTATGTTGAACCTAAGGACCAAAGGCAATAAGCATAACATGTGTGATATCAAGAGGTATTTCCTTTTGTTTTCTACCCCTATTCTAGTGTTAACCTATCTGATTGTGGTAGTGCTCTTTTCGTTTCTTTTCTTTTATTTTTCTTTTTTCTCTTTTTGTATGGGCGATGAAGTTTGTTTTCTACCCAATTATTTAATTTTGCTTATGCTTGATCCCTTTGTTTATCCCCAGGTCGTATGTTGACCATGCAGGCGATAGGATGAGCAGGGGATACCATTCGCTAGATGGTGATATCTACTCAAGATGTCCTCTTTCCTAGGCTCAAAATTGTTAATGTGTAACCTATTGTGAGCGATCCATGAGAGAAGTTGAACCAACCTAAAGGACCATAAGAAGAATGTACAAGACTTAGTAGCTATGGGTGACACTTGATTGCCTAAACTATAGAGTAGTCAAAATTAAACACGACACCTATGTATACCCTGATCCTAAAAAGGGGGAATGGACATCCAAGTGGTGATGCTAACAAGTGCATGTATTATTCCTGCTGAGGCATATTTTGGGGGAGAATGTACAAACATGAATTAAAATTTTAACTATAAAGCATATGAATATGTGCAATGGATGTAACTATAAGTGATGCAAGTGGAGGAATGCGATATTTACAAGAAGAAAGTTATGTTGTGTAGAAGGAGAATTTTAGAAGAACCTATTTACAGATGAGTGAAGTGTGTAATGATGACAAAAAGCACGATGCTATGATCATGGTTGCCCCAACGTGTGGGATGTGTGTGTGTAGTAGATGTATAAGCTATGAGCTATATAAGTGTATGTAATAGTCACCAAAGAAGAAGGAAGATGTGAGAGTGGAATGTACAGATGGAAGAAGTGAGAAGAAATAGACTTTGGTAACCAACAAGAAGAGGGGATTACCAAAGTCTAAAATATGATAGAAGAGGAGAGTAAATTAACATAGGTATGCGATTGTTCAAATGGGGGCCATGTAGCTACATGAAAAAATTAGAAGAAATATGGATGAGGAAGTGGAAGAAGGATATAAGAAGGCCTACTAGTGGGCAAAACTGTGTGAGTCAGGACGTGTATGAGAAGGTGATGTGATGGTGTGGTTACCATGTAGCATGTTGTTTACCAGGTTTTTGAATCTTCTACACTCTTCAATATCATGGTTTGGTCGGTGGTGGTAGATGCAGTATTTGCTCACATGATATTTATATGGTTTAAGGCACGAGGTATCGATAGGCCAAATCTTTGGTAGAGTCAAATGGCCTTGGTACATTATGTGGTAAAATATTTTTGATAATGGGGTTAGTGGGAATGTCATGGGATAAATATGGGGCTCTGCTAGAGGTGATGAAGTTTGGTCTACTTGCATGTGCATGGGTCAAGGGTCTGATGTAGGTTGGGCACATGATCGAAGGATGGATCTATGTGAAGGTGAAGGTGTACAGGTTGTGGGAGACTGGCATGGGTGAACATAGCAGTAATAGTGGCTCATTTGCAACTCTAGATATTTGATACGGGAGATGATATGTTGTATCTCATGGTGTGGTGGCGATGGTATTGGGGAAGGGAGGGTCGAGATTCCAATGTGAATGGAATGGCCCGATGCATGGTAGAAAATGGGTGCGACTGGGATGATGATTTAGCAGAGTGGAACGACTGTGGTGATTACAAGCATTGTTGGAATGGTATGCATTGTAGTATAGATGGTGGTATTTTGAGTACCGATGGCATAGGTGATGGCCCTAAGTGGTGACATGAACGGTAAGAGGGGATGTTTGTACGACCAGCTTGAGTAACTTGGGTCACGTGGGCGTAGGTAGACTCGTCATTGGGAAGGGGAGCGGGTAGAAATGCAGGGTGAGGGTTATTAGGTGTATACTCCCTATTAGGTGGGTGGTAGGATCATATGGAATGATGGGAGTGATTTATAGGTTAATAGTGACATCTGAGATCATCAAATGGATGAGACGATGATCCCTATGCTTGAGGTTGGGCAGATTCCTCTTTGTCATCGAAAGAGGACATGGTGATATGGCTATCACCAAAGTGTGGCAAATAGGATGAACCTCACTGGAAAGGGGAATGGTGTCAAGGTGAGGTGTGATGACCTGAACGGGATGAATACGAGGAGCACTTGGTATGAAGGGTGGTTGGTGGTTGGGCGATATCGGTCGGTGTAATGGGTTTTTGTTGTGGCTATAGATGGTCCTACATGGTGGTAGGTGAGGCCACTGACAAGATCTCCTACTGATGATGTGAGTCCTGCAAAAGGAAAAATAAATACCTGTTGGCATTTTTGCCACATTGTTTTGATTGTTGATTATTCATGCATAAATTGTTGAAGTTCTCACTCCTCTGTGTTTCTCTACGAGTTTTGGTGCCAAAATAGCTAAGTCCGAAGAATGTCGCGATATCGCGACCAAAAACAAGCATGGAGAGCACGGGTTCAAAACCGTCGCGATATCGCGACATGTCGCGTTATCGCGGGTCTTTTGAGGAGAGAGAAGCCAAAGTCGAAGAATGTCGCGATATCGCGACGTGTTCCAAAATCACGGTCAAAGTGGTCAACGGAGGCAGAGCAGTAAAATTGTCGCGATATCGCGACATGTCGCGTTTTCGCGACTTGCGATGGCCATGGAGCAGAATGATAGAAAAGGTCACGAAATCGTGACATAATTGAGCAAAGGGCAATGACAATGAACCACGTCACGATATCACGACAGAAAAGTGAACAAGGGGCAAAATGTAAAACATCGCGATATCGCGACATGTCGCGTTATCGCGGTCAAGTTGAAGAAAAAGCATAAGGCATGAAAGGCGTCGCGATTTCACGACATTTTTGAAGATGAGACCAAGCAAGAGGAAGACGTCGCGATTTCACGACAGAAAGCGGCAACAATAGAGAAAGCAAGGAAACGTCACGATTTCATGACATATTGTGGAGAAAAGGCTAAATAGAGAAGAATGTCACGATTTCGCGACATGTCTTGTTTTCGCGATGTGAAAGCATGGAAAGAGCAAAATGGTACGAAATGTCACGATTTCGCGACATGTTCCGTTTTCGCTGCTTGCAAGAGGATGAAGGCCAAGGAAGAGAAAACTGTCACGATTTCGCGACATGTTGCAGTTTCGTGGGTATAAAGAAGAGAAGGACACAAAAAGTAGAAAACGTCACGATTTCACGACATATCAGGAAGACAAAGCCGAAGAGAGAAAGATGTAGCGAAATCGTGACTTGTCACGTTTTCACGGTTTGAAACAGCGAAAGGACAACATGGGGAAAGAACGTCGTGAAATCGTGACAGGTCATAGTTTCACGAGAACAGAGCAAAGAAGGAGCAGAATAGTATGGAACGTCGCGATTTCGTGACGCGTCGCATTTTCGCGACCTAAGGTGACGAAGGAGAACAAAGAGCCGAATACGTCACGATTTCGTGACATGTTTGGTTTTCGCGACCCAAAATAGCAAAAGCGTACGGAGGAGAAAAACGTCACGATTTCGCGACATGTCACGTTTTCGCGACCCGTCACGGTTTCACGCCAGAAAGCAGTTCAACGACCCGATGAAGTATTGCGATTTCCAAGGATTAAAAGCTCTCCAGAATTTAATGTTTTGCTGCTTTCCAATGCGTGCAAGATAGAAGAACGTGCTCAGGCCTGTAGCTTTCGAAGCCACCAGAATTGAAGATGCCTCCATTATTCAAAGCTTCTGTTCATGATTTTCTAACGGTCCAAGCATGCTCCGAGAATGACCATTTAATGAAGATGACCGGTTCCTTGTTTCATTCAATTTTTGGTTTCTCCGAGGCTGGTTTAAGGGGATCATTTCCTTATTTTTGTTGCACATTTTGTAGATCTCGAGGAAGTCCGTTTCATGTTTTAAATGCTACAAAGAGGCAAGACCTCTATAAATATCAATGTATATCTCGAGAAGAGGCATCGAGAGTTTGAGAGACATGTTGCATGAAAAACATTTCAAGTTCTCTGCATGAATAAAAGATATTTGGCCTCTGGTTTTGCAAGCAACTTTCTATGTGTTTTTCCTTCTATCTTATGCATTCCTCATTTATGCTCGTATTTCTTATCTGCCGCTTAGATTTGAATTCTACATCTGAGTTTAAATATTGCTAGTGAGGAAGTGAGTTCTAGAATGCAATTCTGAAGGTTATCTATGCAAGGTCGTAAGTGGATTACGTTGTATTCTTTTATTATATGTTGTTCATGTGCTTGAGGTTATCTTTTGCTAATCTTTCCCCGATCATATAAATTTGGCCTGTGGCTACATTTCCCATCTCTTTCCGTAATTTCCCATTTCTTTCTGCATATTTCCAATTCCTTTCCCGCAACTTTAGTCTTCATCAAGCTTAGATTTAGTAAGGGAACCAGCCCTCTCTGGAGATTGGTCTGGGAGACATTTCTTTCTCCCAGCCCTTTCAATGTTGGCTCGGGTCTAGGGCGCATTTATTTTAAAATCCTTTCCTGTGGCGGATTCGTGACCAACAGTTTTTGGCACGCCCGGTGGGACAGAACTGTTTCTGTCTCGAGAGAGATCCCATAGTATTGAGGGTTTAATGTTCGCCTTCATGCCGTATAGTTAGAACATTTGGTGACTCTGCAGTACCCAAAAATCTCTGAACGTGGATACAGTGAAAGTTGTACTTCATGATCACGAGATCGAAGTCCAAAAAAGTTGAAAATCTTGTTGAGTTTTTTGAACTTGATAGCACAAAAAGAGGTGAACACTCTAGGTTGGTTTCCCCATCGCTTGCATCATCTGCCATATCCACACAAATCCCTGGTATTGTTACTAGTTTTCCATCTTCTCAGTCACATCCACTAGTCCCAATGGCCCAGTATCCTCAACCCAGGCAGTTTTCAGCATGGAATAGTTCAGGAGCCTTGAATTTGTAGGCTCAAAATCCAGTTCCTCAGGCTGCTTTGAAAGCCTTGCCAACCTATGATGGTACTGGTAAGACTGCATATGAACATATTCATGATATAGCTTCTTTGGCAGCCATTCATGATATAACAGATGAAGATGTGATGGTGAAGTTATTAGTACTATCCTTGAGAGGAAAATTGTTGTACTGGTACCGATCTCTGCAACCAGGCACTATTGCATCATGGGATCAGCTAGGAGAACTGTTAGTTAAGAATTTTCATGAACAAGCTGATCCATTTTCATTGTTGCATCAGTTTAACGCAATTCAGAGGCACCCGTAGGAGGCGATAGCAGATTTCAATGTTCGATTTACCAGAAGCTGGCAGCGAGTGCCTGAAGGTCTTCGCCCTACCCATGAGCAAGCTACGTTCTACTATCTTCGAGCGTTCAACATAGACATTGGCTTGGCGATCAGGCAGTCCAATGTGATGACCTTCCCGAAACTATTCGAACAAGCACAAAAGGCGGAGGCAGACTTGATTGCAATCGGTAGGCTTCCTCCAAAGGTAGCAATGCCCATTTTACCTGATATTCCACAACATTTATATCCTAGTTCATTTTTGCAATCTATGTCTTCCATGTATCCTGTTCCATCATGGAGCTCCAGTGCACCTCAGATTGCACCCATCCCAGTTCCTCAGCTCCCTACTCCAGCAAATCCCCAGTTGCCTGCACCCAACATTCTGCCATTCCCCGCTTCCACTTCATTCCCAGCATTACCGGCGCCGCCAGCACCTTTGCCCTTACCAGCACCTCCTGCGCCTATAAATCCTGATCCTTATACAACACTCTTGCAAGAGGTAAAATCTACCAATTCTGCAATAAGAGCAATGGGCAATAAGATCACACTTATTGAAAGGAAGCAAGTTGAGCGAGATTTCCAGCCCAGGAGATTTCAACCTCCGTCGATCACTAGAGAACAAGCTGCTTCAACAAGCAAAGCACCCGAGAAGAACCTGACTGTTTTGGCAAATGAAGATGCAGTCCTTGCAGAAAGAACATATTGGTGTTCAACATGTAATGATCCACATGGCGAAGACACTTGCATGGTTCATTTGAATTATGTGCAGACATTGGCCGCTAGTTCTTCGGGAGGGCAAGTCAACATGATCTCTGAGATAGGTCATAGCTTAATGGTTCCATCGGAAGAACAAGTTTTAGTTCTCACAAGGACTGGAAAGAAGCCTGTCACAGTAGATCCTGCTGAGCTAGAGCCATTAAAAGTGCCAGCTGATTTGAGAAAACAAGTGAAAACTCCTGTGCCAGTATCAAAGCTAGATGCGCCTATTTTACCAAAAGATCCTGTTCCACACAGAGTACAAGAAAAAGCTGCAGCTACACAGGCAAGATCGAAAGCAGAGGAACAAGCAAGAGAAAAGCTGAAGTACCCATCATTGACTAAAAGGTTGAGAGTAGAAGCCACTCAGCAGTATCGAAGCAGATATGATTCCCCCATTGAAAAGAAGGAATCTACTGTGGCTGCATACAACATTGTCAAAGAATTGAAGAAGATCCCAGCTAAGGTTAGTCTTTATGATGCATTACAATTGCCTGGACAGGTAGATTTATTGCAAGAATCCTTGAAATCTGTGAAGGATAGTGAGAAGAGCCCTACTCAGACAATTTATGCTCAAGCGTTAACCACCTCAATCACTGGTAAGAATAGACCACCCCCGTTTTATCTGTCACTTCGAATGGAGGGTTGGATCGTGCATAACTGCATGATTGATTCCGGTGCCGCTACAACTGTCATGCCAAAGGCAGTTTGCAAAGTTATGGGTATGGAATACACACGAAGTAGCCCTGGAGTCTTGCAGTTGGATGGGACTCCTATGAAAATAGTAGGTGTAATCAAGGATGTCCCGATTATTTTACATAGTATGCCTCAGATTACAGTCATTCAAGAGATAGTTGTGGTTGATCTAGAACCGTATTTCAGTATGTGCTTATCAAGAGAGTTCACTGCCAAACTGGGAGGTGGCTACCTTTCTCTGGATTATTCTCACCTAGAAATTCCTTTCAAAGGGAGAAGAATTCGGATTTATAATGAAAAGCCTTCCTCTTTTCATATAGAGAAGCTGGAAGAAGCAGAAAAGTTCACACAGCCTGTCAGCTTGCTAACTGAAGAACCAGAAGATCCTGTTTTGATGGATGAACCTTGCTTAGAGGATGTGTTCTCAATGCTTGACTTTAATGCCATGCTGGAGACTGAGATTGGCTGTTGTTCCATTACAAAGCCTGAGAAGGTTGAACTGAAGATGCAAGATGATCAGAATTCTATGCCTGATCAATTCAGGACTCTGTACTTTGATGTTGCGAGCTTCACAGATAATGTAGCAAAAAAATTGGAGAGTGAACAATTGCAGATGTTTGGTGGTTCCGAATTGATTGTGAATCAAATTCTGAACAAATGCAGGCTAGAATCAGTAAGAATGGCATATACGTCCTCTGTTCCAGAAGCTGCTATCATTAATGGAAGGACATTGGAGCATGAAGAGTCTGGAGATCAGCTGAAATACAATCAGATTTGGTCCGGTCACTGCAGGTTCACCGGATAATCACCTAAAACTGGGTTTGTGGTGGCGGCATGCCAATCATGTCGCAAACTTTTGTATATAGTAAAAAAAAAAAAAAAAAAAAGAAAAAAAAAAGTATTGTGGAGTTCCTTCTATAAATATCCAACTTCGGCTCTTTTTGCATGCGAGCCCGTAGGTACGTTTATTTCTTTCTTTTTTCTTCTTCCTTCCCAACAGATAGTGGCTTTCATTAATTTCTTCCTTCCACTTCCTTATTTTCATTCCCTTCTTCACTCATTTCTTTCTTCTACTATCCGTAATTAAGCCACTACTATTGTTTCTTTTCCCCTCTCTGATATTCCCGTTTCTTCTTTTCCTTTTCTTCTAATCCTTGTTTTCTTTTCAGCATTTATCCGTAGTTTCCACCATTTTCACCATCCCATCTACTTTCATTTCATTATTCACTTTTTCTCCATCCCCGTAGCTGGTGACACAGTAGCTCCCTCTTCAGTTGTTGTATCTACCGCTTTCACTCCTTCCATTCCCACCATTCCATCATTTACTATTTCCATTCCATAGTCCTCACTCCTCATTCCGTTCATTTTCGTTTTGCAACCCCGGTGCTTTCATAACTGTCATGGAAATCCTTTTACAGCACCTGGTGAGCTAGGCCAAATACAGATTTATTTGAGTTTTCTATAAGTCAGCAAGAGTTGTTGCAGCAGTCTGCAGAGATGTTCCCCATCAGTCAGCATTCACTTTCCTGCTTCTCAGTTTTCTTGACTCTGTTGCCCAATGGATTCAGGCCTGGGATTCGTGCATACAACAGAACTATATACCCCATGAGCCACCAAGAATGTTGGCATTTTTGCCACATTGTTTTGATTGTTGATTATTCATGCATAAATTGTTGAAGTTCTCACTCCTCTGTGTTTTCTCTACGAGTTTTGGTGCCAAAATAGCTAAGTCCGAAGACTGTCACGATATCGCGACCAAAAATAGCATGGAGAGCACGGGTTCAAAACCGTCGCGATATCGCGACATGTCGCGTTATCATGGGTCTTTTGAGGAGAGAGAAGCCAAAGTCGGAGAATGTCGCGATATCGCGACGTGTTCCAAAATCATGGTCAAAGTGGTCAACGGAGGCAGAGCAGTAAAATTGTCGCGATATCGCGACATGTCGCGTTTTCGTGACTTGCGATGGCCATGGAGCAGAGTGATAGAAAAGGTCACGAAATCGTGACATAATTGAGCAAAGGGCAATGACAATGAACTACGTCGCGATATCGCGACAGAAAAGTGAACAAGGGGCAAAATGTAAAAACGTCGCGATATCGCGACATGTCGCGTTATCGCGGTCAAGTTGAAGAAAAAGCATAAGGCATGAAAGACGTCGCGATTTCGCGACATTTTTGAAGATGAGACCAAGCAAGAGGAAGACGTCGCGATTTCACGACAAAAAGCGGCAACACTAGAGAAAGCAAGGAAACGTCGCGATTTCGTGACATATTGTGGAGAAAAGGCTAAATAGAGAAGGATGTCGCGATTTCGTGACATGTCTTGTTTTCGCGATGTGAAAGCATGGAAAGAACAAAATGGTACGGAATGTCACGATTTCGTGACATGTTCCATTTTTGCTGCTTGCAAGAGGATGAAGGCCAAGGAAGAGAAAACTGTCATGATTTCGTGACATGTTGCGTTTCGCACGTATAAAGAAGAGAAGGCCAGAAAGTAGAAAATGTCACGATTTCGTGACATATCAGGAAGACAAAGCCGAAGAGAGAAAGATGTAGCGAAATCGTGACTTGTCGCGTTTTCGCGGTTTGAAACAGCGCAAGGACAACATGGGGAAAGAACGTCGCGAAATCACGACAGGTCATAGTTTCATGAGAACAGAGCAAAGAAGGAGCAGAATAGTACGAAACGTCACGATTTCGTGACGCGTCGCGTTTTCGCGACCTAAGGTGACGAAGGAGAACAAAGAGCCGAATACGTCACGATTTCGTGACATGTTTGGTTTTCGCGACCCAAAATAGCAAAAGCGTACGGAGGAGAAAAACGTCACGATTTCGTGACATGTCGCGTTTTCGTGACCCGTCACGGTTTCGCGCCAGAAAGCAGTTCAACGGCCCGATGAAGTATTGCGATTTCCAAGGATTAAAAGCTCTCCAGAATTTAATGTTTTGCTGCTTTCCAATGCGTGCAAGATAGAAGAACGTGCTCAGGCCTGTAGCTTTCGAAGCCACCAGAATTGAAGATGCCTCCATTATTCAAAGCTTCTGTTCATGATTTTCTAACGGTCCGAGCATGCTCCGAGAACGACCATTTAATGAAGACGACCGGTTCCTTGTTTCATTCAATTTCTGGCTTCTCCGAGGCTGGTTTAAGGGGATCATTTCCTTATTTTTGTTGCACATTTTGTAGATCTCGAGGAAGTCCGTTTCATGTTTTAAATGCTACAAAGAGGCAAGACCTCTATAAATATCAATGTATATCTCAAGAAGAGGCATCGAGAGTTTGAGAGACTTTTGCATGAAAACATTTCAAGTTCTTTGCATGAATGAAAGATATTTGGCCTCTGGTTTTGCAAGCAACTTTCTATGTGTTTTTCCTTCTATCTTATGCATTCCTCATTTATGCTCGTATTTCTTATCTGCTGCTTAGATTTGAATTCTGCATCTGAGTTTGAATATTGCTAGTGAGGAAGTGAGTTCTGGAATGCGATCCTGGAGGTTATCTATGCAAGGTTGTAAGTGGATTATGTTGCTATCTTTTATTATATGTTGTTAGTGTGCTTGAGGTTAAATTCTTGTCGATAATCTTTCCCCGATCATATAAATTTGGCCTGTGGCTACATTTCCCATCTCTTTCCGTAATTTCCCATTTCTTTCTGCATATTTCCAATTCCTTTCCTGCAACTCTAGTCTTCATCAAGCTTAGATTTAGTAAGGGAACCAGCCCTCTCTGGAGATTGGTCTGGGAGACATTTCTTTCTCCCAGCCTTTCAATGTTGGTCGGGTCTAGGGCGCATTTATTTTAAAATCCTTTCCTGTGGCAGATTCGTGACCAACAATACCCCAAGCATAAAAATGGTAGAGAGGTAAAACGTACATGTATATAGAAATAATTAAGAAAAAATATATAGATTCACATGGTGATGTGTTTGGTGATTTACTATTAATACTATGTGACACTCGTGATGGTGACTATGTTTATGCATCATGCATTGAATGCACGAAGGTGCAAGATGTTGATGGGTTCAGGATCATTAAGGCCTTCAAGATTGGCCAAATGATATGCTCTTGAACCATATTTGTGTGTGATGATAAATGGGCCCAACCAGTTTGGGGTGAATTTTTCACGTTGCTGGTGAGGTTGACTTGTGATTTGTTGGTTCTCTTTGAGAACTAAGTCACCAATATTAAACTCACACTGATGTACCTTACTATTGTAGGTATGGCGAAGGCGATCTTGATATACTTGTGTGTGCTCGATGGCATGGATGCGATGTTCATTGAGGAGTGTTAGTTGATCTAGACGAGATTGGAGAGCAGTGTCATAGTTAATAAAATATTTCATAGATATCCGTAAGGAGGGTATCTCAAGCTCAAGGGGTATGATAGATTCTACTTCATAGACAAGTGAAAAAGGTTTTGCCCTAGTAGGAGTATGGATGCTCGTACGATATGCCCACAAGGATAGGGGCATTTGATTATGCCAGTCCCGATGAGATTCCACTATAGTTTTACGAAGAATAGAACAAATGGTTTTGTTAGTGGCTTCTACCTAGCCATTTCCTTGAGGGTAATATGGGGTCAAAAAGCTATGGTGTATGTGAAATCTATCACACAGGGCTTGGACAGTCTTATTTTTAAAATATTTCCCATTATCTAAAATAATTTGGGAGGGAATTCCAAAGTGGCATATTATATTCTCCATGATGAATGCTGCAATTTTGGCTCCTATAGTTTGGACTAGTGGGATGTCTTCAACCCACTTGGTAAAATATTTTGTTGTTGTGATGATAAATTTATGATTGCTAGAGGAAGTAGGTGTAATTTTTCCAATTATATCCAGGCCCCATTGGGAGAAGTGCCACATGGACTGGATTGGTTGAAGTGCTTGGGATGGTAAATGTGTTAGGTTGGCGTGTTGTTGGCATTTGATGCAACGTTTTACATATTCACAGTAGTATTTCTCCATTTTAGGCCAGTAGTAGCCCACATGGATAATGCATTTAGTGATTGCCATACCACTTAAATGGCTATCACAAGTACCATCATGGGTTTCTTGTACAACCCATTGTGATTCTTATGGTTCTAGGCAACGTAAGAGTATTCCTTCATAGTTGTGGTGGTAAAGGATGTCCCCCAACAAGGTGTAGTGGATCACTCTTTGTTTAAAGGTTCAACATTGGGTGTGGGGAAAATCACATGGTAGGAAACCTAGTTTGATGTACTCTTTGATCTGTGAGAACCATGGGTCGTGAGGTTCGATGTTTACCACATACACACCACCATCGTCTATGGGAGGTGTGGGTGATATAGCATATTGCGTAAGTGTATGAATGGATACAAATGTTGTGTTGGACATTGGGTTTTGCAAGATGAGGGACCCTAAGGAGGCCATAGTGTCTGCAAAATGGTTTGATGAGCATGGTGCAGCTTCGAGGTAATACCATTCAAATTGGGATAGGATTTGTTGGGTGATCTTCTTGTATTGCTAGAGAACTGGGCAATTGCATAGCCAAAGTTCCTACACTTGATTGACTATCAGGAGTGAATCACCTATGATGTGGAGGCATTTGATGTGCATAGAGTGTGCTTGTTTTAGTCCTAGGATTAGGGCTTCATACTTTGCATTGTTATTAGTACAAGGGAAATAAAATTTGAATGAAAATGGGAGTGGTTATCCTTCAGGTGTAAAGAAGACAATTCCTGCACCCCCAATGTGGAGACACCTGGAACCATTAAAGAATATGGTAAGGTCAGCCATGAATTCTGGTTTGACATATTCCTCATCTTTGGTTATGTGAAAGATGGAATCATTGAGGAGTTGAATGAGTAGGGGTTGATTATCAGTCAATGGTGCTTCAGCCAGTTGGTCAATGATGACTTGCCCTTTGATAGACTTTTGAGATATGAATTCTAGGTTGAGCTCGATTAGGAGCATGATCCATTTGGATGTGCATGAATTGTGATAACTCTTTTTCATCATATACCAAAGGGGATTATCTTGGGTGATGACAAAAATTGTGTGGTCTAACATGTAGTGGCGTATGTGAATGCTATGCATGTGCTAGGTTGTGAGTGTGCTATAACTATGCTAGGCTAGGCTAGGCTATTTTGTTGAGGTTTTGGGACAAACCTATCCAAAGTTTTATTGATGTTTTTGGAGAAACCTAGGTTTCTAAGGGATTCTAGAAAGAATGTTCCAAAATTTTAGTTGAGGATTTTGGAAAAACCTAGGTTGCTAAGGGATTCTAAAAATAATGTTCCAAAATTTTAGCTGAGGATTTTGGAAAAACCTAGGTTACTAAGGGATTCTAAAAAGAATGTTCCAAAATTTTAGCTGAGGATTTTGGAAAAACATGAGTTGCTAAGGGATTCTAGAAATAATGTTCCAAAATTTTAGCTGAGGATTTTGGAAAAACCTGGGTTACTAAGGGATTCTAAATGTTCCAAAATTTTAGCTGAGGATTTTGGAAAAACTTGAGTTGCTAAGGGATTCTAAAAAGAATGTTCCAAAATTTTAGCTGAGGATTTTGAAAAAACCTGAGTTGCTAAGGGATTCTAAAAAGAATGTTCCAAAATTTTAGCTGAGGATTTTGGAGAAACCTAGGTTGCTAAGGGATTCTAAAAAGAATGTTCCAAAATTTTAGCTGAGGATTTTGGAGAAACCTAGGTTGCTAATGGATTCTAAAAAGAATGTTCCAAAATTTTAGCTGAGGATTTTTGAAAAACCTAGCATTTGGAAAAACAACTATGATGAAGGTAAGGCAAGGGGTGTAACCTTTTGAAACTTTTGACCCTTTTGTGTGACAAGGTTTGAAACTAGAATGGTACCATTATTGATAAGGTCCTCAACTAAATCACAAAAGGTGTGACAAGAATGTACATCATGACCTAGTTGGTGATGATAAAAACAAAAGGTATGTTTGATGTGCCCATGAGGGTTGGGTCAATTTGGATTGATGGGTGGAATGTCTAGTAATGTAACATGGCTAGCCTCAAATAGCCTCTGGAATAAAGTAGGAAGAGGCTCAAAAGTGGAGTCCAATTGCGATGTCGATGTGGAGGATGGGGACCACGAGCTCGTTGTGGTTTGGATGGAAGGGGTGCATTAGTATGATATAATTGTTGTGTTATATGAGGCATATTAGTATGAACTGGATCATTGTAGAATGTATCATAGGTTGGCATTTGTTGTCCGTAGCTTGCGATGCACATGTTTAGCATTTTGACTTCATCTCGTAAGAGTTGAAATTCGGGTGTCATAGAAGTCGAGGGTTGGGCTATGGTAGGTTGTCCCTGTGGATGTGGTGGATATTGGTATTGTTGTTCTTCACAATACTATGGGGAATACTATTGCACCTGATCATGATAAGGTGGGTATTGGGTGATATGTGTTGTCATGTCTATGGGTACACTAGGTTGTGGGGTAGGTATCTATTGAGGATAATAATATTGTGACTAGGCAACATGTGGTTGTGGCACGGGTACTTGTTGGTTTGGAGTCTATTGTACTGGTTGGACCATGGGTGGTGATGACCAAATTGGAGGAGGCATAAATAAGCTAGGTGTAGCTAGTGGTAGTGTAGGTGTCGGTGCTACTGGTGCTAGGGGTGGTCGAGATGAGGTATCAAAAGATGGGATCTGTCTCTGCCTTGGAGGGTAGGAAGTAGGGAAACTAAACTATGTGGAATAATTTGGTTGAGTGGGTGGATAAGCTACTAGTGTTGATCCATGGGTGGGATGGATATGGGTAGTGGGATCCTAAAAAGGAATAGGTGGTGGTATCCTAAAGGTCATCATAGGCAAAGGTGGCTCCAAGGGTTGGGCGTCATACCCTCTGAATACCTGGGAGATAGGCGAGAAAGCTACCAAAAAGGTGGGATAAGTTGTAGAGGTAGGAGCTTGGGTTGAGGGGAAAGTGTAGGTGTACACTCCTGCTTGGGTTTGCACATCTTGCTCCTAAAGAGGCTGTTGGGAGGCACCCTCAGATATGGTAAAGAATGGCTCTTGGGAAGATGATGGTTGGTAAAAGTGAGGAGTGTGGGTGTGAGGTTTGAGGAAATGCTTGCGGTTCCTGCTGGGTAGGGATCTATTTTGCAGTTTGGAAGGATGGATTCTATATTCCTACAGTGGAGGAGGATGGGTCATACACCATTCCTATGGTAGGGGTGAATGATGTGACCTCAGGACGGGTATGATTTAGAAGGGAGGAATCATTCTCAAATAGGTATTGAGATAGATTCTGGAAGAAGGGATGTGCAAAGGTGGGTGAAGTAGGCATGACCTCCTCATCTATGGTAAAGGATGGGGGAGATTGTCCTAGTGCTATGTAGATCACATGGTCATAGAACGTGGTCGAAGGATTAGGTGAGGATGGGGCTGAAAAGAGCGGGTAATATTCTATGAGTGAAGTAGCGAGGATTTCACTCAAAGTTGATGTCTCCTCATGAGGCATCATGTGTGTGAATTGTACATTGGATTCTATGCATGAATCAGATGTGTCTATAATACTCTCCTTCATGATCGAAGGAGTAAGAGTGGACTGACTAGAGGAAGGGGGAGGCCATTCCTCCATAGAGCATGATTGCTCATGCGCTCTACTACGAGTGACCATAGGCATAGTAGCATGTGTAAAAGGGGTTTTTAAGAATAAACCCTATGTGATGTAGACTCAAATGTGTCTAATGTGAGTGTGAATTAAGTGACATGTTGTGTGTAGCAAAACAATATATAGTGCAATGTGTTGAGATCGGTCTGTGATCATGCAAACAACGGTAGACCGGAATCAATTCTAAATGCTGAGAAAATAAAAGTGTTCTATTCATTTTGTGTGTTGTAATGTTGATACTCCCTATGTAGAATCATGGGTAATGGAGTGAATACTCTAGCAAATCAGGAATTTATTCAATAACAAACCTCCTACAACACCCAAATATGCACAGGATAGAATGGTACCGCAATGTGCGAATGGTGACCTATATGGAAGGTGCAGTAAAATGATATCCTAAAGGGGTGGAACTCACTATGCTGAAGCGAGTTCACAATATCCTCTCACGAGAAGAGGTGGAAATTTCTGAGACCTACTATAGGCATACCCATGCTTTCGCTTCACCCTTGGGTGGGCTTAGTCAAGAATGATAGTTACCAATTCCACAAATTATACAAGCCTTGTGGATGAAGGTGCTAATCCTATCCCACTCTGCAGGTAACCGCTGGTGATGAAATCTAGGGCCCAATCGCAAAATTGGGGGATTTTCTGATGATGAAATCTAGAAAACCACTCATGTGGGGCTACTAGGTGTCTAGGGGGTGAGCTTGATGGAGAGTGAAACTCGATCCACACCAGTCTCGAGCGATGGATTGGGGATGAAGTCCAATCTCACCACTTGTTTAAGGTACCACGTGAGTGTGTGTGGGTTTGTGTTTTACTAACAGTGTTTGCAAGGTAAGAAACTAACTAGTTGCCTTTTCAAAATAAAACTAATCCTAATGCCTTTTAGAAAGCAAATGATTAGATAGCTTACAATATTTGTAAATAAATGGTCTAGCCTAAATGCCTTTGTGAAGCAAACTAATCTACTTTGCAAAACATAGAAACATGAAATCCAAATGTGTGTGGAGTAAAGGGGATTATGAAACCCTAAATTGAACTTTTAGAATGCAAAATTCTTTTAGAAATGTAAGAGGGGATTAGAAACCCTGATTTTACTTTAGAATGTAAAGTTCCTTTTAGCAATGGAAGCTATGAACGAAGGAAGAACAACTTAGGCTTATGCTATATGCAAAAATAAAAGACAAATGCAAATTTATTTGAGAAATAAATTTTGTACACTTGCTAGAAAGTTGTAGGTCCTAAAAATTTTAGAAACCCTAATTCTTCAACCACTTTGCAATGAACCCAAAACTAGGCCTAGTAATGGTCATTCAACTAGTCAATGTATTTCTACTTCCAAAACTTGCAATAGAGGTAACAAAAATGAAAATACCTGCATTCTGATGCTAAGGGGGGTTTTCTTGGCCCCTGAAGAGATCACCCCAGCTAATTTGGGGGTTTTTGAGGCTTCTATGCTCAAATCACCACCTGAGGGGCGAATTTGACCCAAATCACGACCCAGGGGTGAATCAGGTTTAGAGGCTTCAAATAAGAAATATGATGGCCTAGGATGGTTCCTAGGGCTTTGGAGGTCTCTATGAACAACATATTTGGTACCTAAAATACACAAAAATAGAGGATAATGTCATATTTACAAAGAAAATGAATCTAGCACTATCCGTTGTGGGGGTCCCATCGGGCGTGCCAGAATGAAATGACCAGAAGTTGACATTTGATCTAACAACAAGTAATAACACAAGTCATTCAAAAATATAATGCTTTATTCATGATAAATTTGATATGGGTTACAAATAGGGTGAATTCCCCTTTTTCCTTTCATGAATACACTATAGGCCTGATGCCTTCTTTCGATGTCCCTCAGTGTAGGTGGGCTTCTTTGTATGTGGGCCACCACTGGGTTGTTGTTTTTTGGTGTTCTTCTCCTTCAAATCTGCTGAATAACCTGAAAGAAACTTGCAATAAAGGGTCAATACGTTGGGGGGCTTGCCTTAGTCAGGCCCCATATTTATAAAGATGAAATGACTATAAAACCATAACAAAAACTGAAATAAAATATGTAGAAGGTAATAATATAGCAAAAATAGACTTACCTCCCAAATTTGGGGTGATTTGGGGCCTGTAGACCCAATTCACGACCCGAGTTGCGAATTTAGGTTGGATTTGTAGGGCAGGTTGCGAATTGAGCTATGATGCTCCTCTGGTAAGATCTCTTCAATAGGTAGGTCCTAAGGCAGTTGGGGTGCCTCTGTATGCTGTTAGAATCCATTTGTGCTCTCCGTAAAGTGACTGATCTAATATTGGCTTTCTATTTTTGTAGAGTAACTATGCTTTGTTGAATTTGGGAATCATACTTAATTAGGGGTTTGGGACCCATTATTTATAGGCAAATGCAAGGTGCATGGGGGGTTAGATAGACTAAACCTAGGTTTGATTCTGACTAGGGTTAGGTTAAGAAATGCAATGTGGCAACATCACATTCCTTATGAGAAATATCTCATCCTCACACATGTGTGAGGATGGATTAGGGCTAATCCTAATTAGGAGGTGTTTAATCCAATTTAAACATGATTAAAGAAATATCTCAACAAACCCTAATCTCACACATGTGGGAGGATTTGATTAAGGCTAATCAATATTAAGGGTTCTTTTAATCAAATTTACCCTAAAAAGTGACTTAAGTGAAGTCAACATTAAATTAGAATTTGGTAATTGACTTATTAATTATTTTGGCCAACTAATACCCCATGGGGGCCTTAATTGCATGTGAATAGACCGTCGAATGATATTTCAATGTGTCGGATGTAATTTGGAAGGCTTATGAGGGTTTAGGACCTAAAAGCTAGTGAAGTAGTATATGGGAGTCTACACGATGCTATGATAATCTATGGTGATCTATGCATGACTACGCATGACTATGGCCATCTACGTATGACTACGCATGACTACAACAATCTACGCATGTCTAGGATGATCTACAATAGTCTACACTGGTCTACAATAGCCTAGGGGTACCTAGGATGGCCTATGTAAACCTACAAGTGTCCAAAAGGATCTACAAGTATGTAGGTATAATAGTGTGCAACTTTTGGGTGTCTACATAATGATTGAAAGTGATTGAGAATTGTGGTGAATGTGAAGCATATTGAGTCTCTAACAATTCTCTTTATGTTTCTATGATATTGGACAAGTTCTAGTGTGGACTTGTTGAGTATATTTGAGGTAAGTCTTAGAGAAGACTTGTGGACAAATTTGTGTGAGCATTTGTGGAAGCTTACAATACAGTTTGAGAACAAAGATTTAGAGTAGATTTGTATAAGTTCTAGTGAGAGCTTATTGAGTAGATTTGGACAAGTTCTAGTGGGGACTTATTGAGAATATTTGGACAAGTTCTAGTGAGGACTTGTTGAGTAGTTTTGGACAAGTTCTAGAGAGGACTTGTAGACAGATTAGTTTGAGCTTTTGTGGAAGCTTACAAGGTAGATTTGAGATAAGTCTTTGAGAAGACTTGAGTGCAGAGTTGATTGATTGATTTTTTTAGACCTTGGATTAAGGTTTGGGGCAGATATAGCAGAGTTGATTTGATATTAAGTCAAGCTTTGTTTTAAGGATTGAAGATAGATATTGAGGATAGATTTATCCTAGATTAAAGGTTAGAGATTGAGGATAGATTTGTGCTAGACTGAAGGACTATGTTTAGTATAGATTTGAGGATAAATTTTGATGTAGATTTGAGGATAGGTTTGTGCCAAACCAGAGATAAATATTGAGCAAATTTGTGCTAGACCAAAGAAATGTGTTTAGTGCAGATTTGAGATAGAGCTTTGAAGGTGATAGAGTATAGAGGATGATAGTATCTAGTGGATAGAGATCCATTAGCTAGGGCAGTTAGGACATGTGTCTTCAGTGGATAGAGATCCATTAGCCATAGGAGTAGGGCAGTAGTTCTTCTATAAGATCACCAGTCAGATCTAAAGAGTTCTCCTATGGTCTGTGGATAGAGATCCATGAAATTGATTAGGGGATTAGTGTCTCCTTTGGATAGAGGTCCATAAAAATTATAATAGAGAGGATTCCCAAGAGATTGATTGAGAAAATTTTAATGAAATATTTTCTCCTTGGAGTAGCCCACATTGGGTGAACCACGTTAAAATGGTGTCTCTATTGTGTGTGGTTATTTGTGCATAGCTTTGATTACTACTATTGATATTGCTATCTATGCATTGCATAATATTGATTGGAAAATGAAAGTAAACAGTGATCTTCTACTGTTCATCCCCCTCTCAGTATAATCTTGTGTTCTTCATTTAGCATTATGTGAAAGGTGGGATCCAGACTGGAATACTTTTCACTTCTCTATAGGCGATATGACCATTACACTGGAATACATATACAGGATATATAAAATGCTGATAGAATACATTCCAGTGAGGGTAACAATGGATGAGAGGTAGCAGGAGGTGTTGCAGCGCACATTTGGTGTGAAGTGGGGTGATGTAGACATGAGGAAGGGGTGGATTATGAGTATTATTGGTACAAGAAGATGTTGTTTGATTACCAATGTGCGATGATGCTTATGATATCTACATATGCTCTACCAAATACCTCAAGAGTGAAATTATCCTAGAATATGATGGATGTAGTATGTGATATGGTAGAGCATGATGTTGTGTTTGCATGGGCACCTGTGCTTTTGGCATAGGTATATAGAGAGTTGCAGTATGCAGTGTGAGTGGTGTGGATGGGTTTGAGTTGGACCCCATTGCTACAAGTTTAGGAATGGGAGCACATAGCAATAGAGTGATTGACGTTGTTTCCATATGATACACATGCGAAGATGGTTGACATAATACCCTATTATTTGATGTGGAGAATAGATGAGGAGAAGGGGATGAAGAGGCCATATGAGAGATATTATTTATTTTAGAGGATACAGTTTGGCTCGTTGGAGCCTAAACATATTCAATGGAGGCCCTAAAAGGGTGAGGTGGCATGGGAGAAGGATGGGAAGTAGCTAGGAGCAATTCACCAAGGGCAATGGGTGGTAGGGTGGTATACATGGTAGGAAAAGTTATTTTCCTTTAGTAAGATCATGCATCAGTTTGTATTATAGTACGAGATACCGGATGCAGCTTTTGTGATTTATAGAAGATGGGGTGATCGAGGAGAGCAACCTATAGTACCAACCTAGAGTGGTGATAGGGATATACAATGGTGATTCCATGATGTCGATGATGTGGGACTACACTTGACTATGATGCATGGTGGGCGATGTAGAGTTGGGAGCTAGGCATTGGGGTGATTGATCGTTGGGTGTAGCCAACAAGTGAATTGAGGCCCAAGTTAGGGGAAGGATCAAAGGATGAGGCAGAGGAGCCTTTTTGATGATAGAGGTGATGTTAAGATGATAGGTTTGGTATCCCTATTGGGAGATCATCGAATCAATTGGCTAGTGGTAGAGATTATTCCTTGGATGATACAGTACCTACAAAGGAGGAGGATGATGATATGGAAGATGATGATACTGGAGATATGGGAGACATACCTTTCAATGTGTAGTAGAGTATGAATGATGATAAGGAGTTTTTGGTGTTACGAGAGAGATTACGACATCTGTAGGGGTACTTACATGAGAGTAATATGGATTGGGCCTTATATTTGGGGAAATGGAGAGAGAAGCACCAAGAGCTAAAGGATAGGTTAGTGGTAGTCGAGCACGTGAGTGGCACAAAGAGGAGGAAGTTGGATATGCAGTGTGTGGAGCTACATGGGAAGCTCAAGGTATAGGAGGTGAGGCATGTTGAGGTTGTAGAGGGTTTGCATTGCTTGGTTATAGATGTTCTGGTTGTTGGAGATAAATTAAAGGTGAAAGTTGTTAGGGTGTAGTAGGTGGAGGCGAATAGCAAAGCCAAGCAAGTTGCTCATGTGGTAGAGGTGGAAGAGTTACATGTTGAAATATAAAGGTAGCGGTAGGCATGGGATGAGGCTGAGTAGGTGATGATTGCAATTGAGAAGTTCATGGTAGAGGCAGTAGGTGGGGGGTGATGTAGTTGCTTTATGAGCAGAGGTGGATTGTTTGTAGTGAACAAATAAGGATGTGTCAAGGATATTTATAAAAGAGGGGATGATGAGGATGTGGTGTGAGCTTACCCTAATATCATGTGGGCATCCACTTATAGACTATGGTGGGTCATGGTCGAGATCGATATTACAATCATAAACATAGACATAGTCACATCAGAGTTGATGGAGTACGTAATTGATACTGTCAAGGGAGCTAAGGATGGTAGTACCAGAGGTGTCTCAAGTATAGGGGGTTGCCCTAGATGTAGATAGGGAACCTATGTATATGGTAGTATAAGTGGTCGTATTTCTAGAGTCGAGTGGGGTGACAAAGGCATGAAATATGGAGCAAGCGATGATGACTCGAGAGGGGAGTGGTAACACTCCTAGTGAGTAGCAGGATTGAGATGTGTTGTGGATGTATTCCATTTTTGTAGCCTGAGGGTAGTTTTGATCATAATATATATATATATATATATATATATATATATATATATATATATATATATATATATATATATACACTTTTTGGTATGGTTTTATATACACGTATCATGATTTGATGTGAATGAATGTGTGATGTTTGATTTTATGTATGCATTAATGTAGAATATTGATAGGTAAATGTATGATGGATGAACACATATGTGCATGTGATAACATGTAGGAGAATGATAATGTGGTAGTGTAGATGCAATGTAAAATGATGTAATATTAAATGAATGAATGTAGGATAGATGCAATGATGCATGATGTAATGTAAATGAATGAATGTAGGATAGATGCAATGATGCATGTATGTGTATGCTGAAATGCATAGAGAAAACACTCGTATCATAGCATAACCGGTGGCAATGTGATCCATTCCATACTCTCAAGAATGTAGGGTGTTATAGGTATTATGCACTAATGTGGACAATCATAGTTATGGTAATGAAACCTCATGAGGAACTGAGCAAGTTTTATCTACAAATCATAACTAACCTGACTGGGTCAAAGTCTATCAGGGGCCAATGTGTGCAATAAGTGATGTTTATTTATCCATTTTGAGTTAGGTAGAATGAACCTGATGTAAACATAACCAAAGTAGCTAGCTCATCCAAAAACACACAGTGATATGTACAAAATAAGGTCACTAATGTGACAAATGTGTCACCACTTGTAAGACTATTCCATTGGTAGGCAGGTGCTTAGGGCCTATAGCTGGCAATGAAAATCATCCCATGATGTTATGTTAAACCTAAGGACCAAAGGAGATGAAGCATAACAATTGTGTTTCTTTGGAGGCTTTTCCTTTTGTTTTCTACCCCTCATTTTGTTGATTCTCCTTTTTTGGTACTATTTTTTTTAATTGTGTGTGGGCGTTGGCTTTTATTTTTTTTCCATTTTTCTAATTTTTGCTTATGCTTATCCATTTGTTTATCCTTAGGTCGTATGTTTATCATGCAAATTATAGGATGAGAAGGAGAAACCATTCTCTAGATGGCGATATCTACACAAGGTGTTATATTTCCTAGACTCAAAATTTGTTTTAAAAATATGACTCGTGTGAATGGTCCTTAAAAGAAGTTGAACCAACCCAGAGATATTGTAAGGAGAGTAAGAACTTTGTCAGCTAGAGGTGATGTTTGATTGAATTAACTAGTGAGTGGTAAAAATGACATAATATACCATATACACCATAATCCTAAGAAGGGGAGTGGACATCCCAGTGGTAATGCTAACAAGTGTGTATATTATTCCTATCATGGGTGCATTTCTATAGGGAGAATGTACAAGCATAAATTTAAAGTTGAAAGAAGAGTGATGCATATAGACAATGGATGTAGTGTGAAAGATATGACACAGAAATAAAGCATCTATAAGAGGAATATTGTGAGACTTAACTAGGTGATATTAGAAACCATGTCAAAATAAATGAGTTGTGTGAAGAAACGATGAGAAGAGGAAGTCGTGGTAATAATTTCTTGAGCATGTGGGGGATGTAGAGAACATGAGAGAAGTATGTAACTAGAATAATACATGTGATAGTGAAAACAAGGAAAATTAGGAGTAAGAACAAATTTAGATGAAAACAAGAAATGAAGAAGTGTAACAAAAAAAAATGAGCGGAGCAACGAAGAAAAGAAGATGAGAAGAAGAGGAAGAAAAAAGGTAAAATCAGCATAGGTATGTAGCTGCTCGAAGCATGACCATACAACAATGCAAAATAGAAAGAGGAAAGAATGGAAGAAGAAAGAGGAGGATAAAGAAAACTAAGAATGTGTGAAGTGATGGGGATCGAGTCATGAATGACTAGGTGAAGTGACAATGCGACTAGAATTTTGATAATTCGTGTAGTTGGATAACTATTGGAAATAATGAAGTTTGGATGTGAATGATTTGCTTGATGGTATAGGGTAAGGTACAAGGTGGCATGGAGGGCTCTAAATTTTAGTAGGAGAGAGAGCATGTTCAAGCTGTGGGAGGGATTCATAGAAAAACATGTCTTGGACAAGGGTTTCAAAAGTGTGGCACACATCTATGTCATACCTCGGTTGACGATGATAAATGTAAAATTGTTTCTCTCTATAGTTTCATGGCTTAGGGTGCAGTGGGTCGATGGTATGGATCTCAGGTAGAACCAAAAGATCTTGGTGGAGTAATTGGTGAAATATCTGGGAGAGTGGTGTTGAATGAACATACATGGGATATATGTATGGCTCGGGTGGTGAGGAGCTTGAGTAAGGTGGGGTAGGAATGAGTGGATAGATTGGGGACTTAGGTTCTATTGAAGGTCAGATCCAAGAGCAAGGAATGGGACTGGAAGAAGGTTAAGGGACTCAAGCTACAACAGGATGGTAGGGAGAGGAATGGCAATGAAAATTACTCAAGTGTGACTCGAGGTTGTCAAGGCGAGAGAGGATGTGTTGGATATCAATGGGAGGAGGTGATGGAATCAAGGTAGGTGGGGATCAGGATTCCAATGTGTAAATGGGGTTGGGGTATGAGCACGCAGAAGAGAATGAATGAGAATAAGAGGGAAATTGAAACTACTATGCTAGTGGTATAGTAGGTTGAAACGGAATGTCTTGGAGTGGAGATGGGATTTTTAAAGTATAGATGGCATTAGAGATGGCTACAGATAGCAACATGTACACTATGGGAGAAAAAATGCAGAGGTGACCTAGACAACATGTTGATGAAGGGATTGGTCGTAAGGTGACATCCTGCTCAGCAAGGGTGGAGGTAGTCTTGAAGAGTGTGCATGAAGAGCTGTGGTTACCCTATTAGGAGGATAGTATCCTAGTGAAGGTTTTTGAGCTAGGGAAGGTGGTAGATATGGCTCTCTTGTATCAACCAAGTGAGGGGAGGATCATCCTCATGTGTGAGAGTCTAGTGGATGAGAATGTTCCCCCTTATCTACAAAGGAGGATAAGAATATTTTACTATCGTTGAAGCGAGGGGAATAAGAATAATTCCTACGGTCAGGTGAGTGATGCTGGGGTGAAGTATGGTGGTTGAAATGTGATGATGGGGATGCCTAATGTATGTGGATAGGCCCAGGAGATATGGCAAGGTCGATAGGGTGATTGGTATGGAAGGTCGTGTCTAAAGGTCCTGCATGATGGGCGAGTGGTATGCTAGAGGTGTAAATTTGGAATAACGTATCTCGATGAAAGATGTCATAGCTGGAAATCAGAGACCTACAAAACCAAAAGATACCAACAACATAAAAAAGATCTAAAAATCAAAAGTATTTCTATTGTGTAACAAAAAGTAAAAATTATATGTTTAGTGTGGTGTGGGATGTGAATCTATGAGTGAAGTGATATGTACAATATTATGATGATAGTATGTGTAATATGTGGTGATGTGTACTTAGATAGGCTAGGCGTTAAATTTGATTAAGTGAATTATGTTGATGGTTTCAGGGTTGATGAGTCATTTAAGATTTTTCAATCGATATGCACCAAGACCAAATTTGTGTGTGATGATGTATGGACCTAGCCAGTTGGGAGTAAACTTGTCTTGTTGTTGGTGGGGTTGACTTGTGATCTATTGATTCTCTTTGAGAACTAGGTCACCGATATAAAACTCATGATGGTGTATATTACTGTTGTAGGCATGACAAAGATGATTTTGATAGACATGAGTGTGTTCTATGACATGGATGTGATTCTCATTCAAGAGCATTAATTGGTCGAGGTAGGCTTGATGAGTAGTGTCATAATAAATGAAGTCTTTAATGGATATGCATAAAGATAGTATTTCAAGTTCGAGGGGCATGATGGCTTTGGCACCTTAAACCAAAGAAAAGGGATTTGCCCTAGTGGGGGTGTGGATACTCATATAAAAGGTCCATAGGGCTAATAGCATTTTATTTTTTCTATCATAATGTAATTCTATGATCGTTTTATGTAGAATAGAGTAGATGATTTTATTGGTAGCCTCAGCCTAGTCGTTACCTTATGGGTAGTATGGGGTAGAGAAGCTATGGCAAATGTTAAATTTAGCACATAGGATGTAGACAGTTTTGTTTTTTAAAGGAGTGATGTTATCAGAGATGATTTGTGAAAGGATTCCAAAGTGACATATAATATGGTCAGTGATGAATATCACAATTTTGGCCCCCATAGTTTGAACAAGTGGAATGGCTTCGACCCACTTTGTGAAGTATTATGTGGTAGTGATAATGAATTTATGGTTACCTGATGAGGCAAGCGAGATCTATTTGATAAGATCTAAACCCCATTGGAAAAAAGACCACATTGATTGGATAGGTTGGAGTGCTTGTGAGGGTAAGTGTGTGAGGTTAGCATGTTGCTGACACTTGATACATTGCTTTACATACTCACAATAGTCATGTTCCATTTTGGGCCAATAGTAGCCCATGCATAAAATATATTTTGTGATAGCCATGCCACTGAAGTGACCACTGCAAGTGCCATTGTGGGTTTCTTGGAACACTCATTGGGCTTTGTGTGGTTCTAGGAAATGCAAAAGAATAGCATCATGACTGTGGTGATATAGAATATACCCCAACAGTGTGTAGTGGATTACCTATTATTTGAATGCTTGGCGATGAGCATGTGGTAATTCATAAGGCAGAAAGCCTAATTTGATATAATCCTTAATTTTTGAAAACCAAGGATCGTGAGGCTCAATATGGATGACGTGGATGTCATCATCATTTATGGGGTGAAGATGAAATAGAGGATTATGTTAGAGTATGACTGGACATGTGCATTGTCTCGAAGAGGGGGTTTTGTGGTATTAACAATTCCAAGGAAGCCATTGTGTTGGCAAAGAAATTTAATGAGCATGGAGTGACTTTGATATCATACCATTCGAGTTGGGCAAGGAGTTGTTAGGTAATCTATTTGTATTTCTAGAGGACTGGGCAACAACATTGCAAAATCTCCTAGACTTGATTTATGACAAGGATGGAGTCACCAATGATGTGAAGATGTCTAATGTGCATATAATTCACCTAGTTTAAGCCAAGAATGAGAGCTTCATATTTCACATTATTTCTTGTGTAAGGAAATCTTAATTTAAATGAAAATAGGAGATGTTCTCCATTGGATGCAAAGAATACAATTCTTGCACCCCCAACATGAGGGCAATGGGATCCATCAAAGAAAAGTGTTAATTCATTTGGTATTTCTAGTTTGACATACTCCTCAACTTCTATGACATGGAATATGGAATCATTAGGGAGCTGAATAAGGAGTGGTTGATTATCGGGTAATGGAGCCTCGATGAGTTGGTCGACAATGACCTATCCTTTGATGGACTTCTGAGAAATGAACTCAAGGTCAAATTCAGTGAGGAGCATAATCCATTTGGCATTGTGAGAGTGAAGAACACAAGATTATACTGAGAGGGGGGTGAACAGTATAAGACTTAAGCAATTAATAATTTTAAATTTAGATAGCAGAGGCATCAACACAACATTAATCAAGACAAAAAGCATTACACATTGAAGACCCATTTTAACGTGGTTCACCCAAAAATTTTCACTAAATTTTATCAATCCAAATTCTGGGAATACCTTTCCTGATTACAATGTTTATGGGCACCAACCCAAAGGAGACACCAATCCCATAATCTTGAGTTCGTGGGCACCAACCCATAGGAGACACCGATCCCCTAGCTCTGCTCTGGCTGGTGATCCTCTAGAAAACCTCTGCCTCCGCTGCCCTTAGCAAATGGAACTCTATCCACAGAAGACACCTATCCTCCCTGCTCTGGTTGGAGACCTCTGTCCTCAACTCTATCACCTCCAAAGCTGGTCCTCGAATTTGCACTAAACACAGTCCTTCGGTCTAGCACAAATGTCCTCGTTCATCTTTGCCTGTTGCACTCACTCTACACGCTTCGGCATCATCTCCCCACTTCTGTGCTCTCTATGCTCTTTTGGCTGCATCTCGCACACTTTGACGCACATTCGATGATTTATCTATTCATTCAACTCTCCAAATAGCCCTCCTTTTATACTAACACTTTCAAGATCAAACCTTGATCTTAGTCGGCTGCACAACCCTAAACTACGTTGGCTAAACTCGCGCCCGCAAACCCTAATCATCGTCGGCTCACATTTAACTTTGTTGGCCTCAACTACATCTGAAACTCTTTTATAGTTTTTTCCACAAAACTACAACATGTCACGATATCGTGACAACTTTGCATCCGTACACTTTCTTTTGGCTTTTGTCACGATATCGCGACACTTCTCCCTTTGTCGACCTCCTTTCTATTTTTGTTGCGAAATCGCGACACTTCTATCTTCAAAGCCTTCCTCTCTAATTTTGTTGTGAAATCATGACACTTATCCTATAGAAGGCCTGCATTCTGTTTCTATTGTGAAATCGTGACACTTTCTCCCCGCCGGCGCTGCCATCTCATCGTCCGAAATCATGACACTTTCTCTTCCTAGCACTCTTGTCTGCTTGCATTAGCGAAAATGAAACATGTCATGAAATCGTGAAAATTTTGCCTTTGAGCTCTTCCTCCTTGAATTTGTCATGAAATTGTGACACTTCTAGATTTCATACATTTTCTTTACAGCCTGTCACGAAATCGCGATGCTTTCAACTTCCGTACGACTTCTCTGCAACCTGTCGCGAAATCGTGACACTTCTCATTTCGGAATCTTCCCTTTTCGCATGTCACGAAATCGTGACATTTCTTGCATGTCTTTTTCCAATCGTGACACTTTATCTTGCTTCCACTTTGTCTTCTGACTTGTGAAATCGCGACACTTTTTCTCCTTAGCGCTTTTCTTTTCTTCGGGTCACGAAAACTCGACATGTCACGATATCGTGACACTTTTTCTCTTGGACTCTCTCTCCTGCATTATGTCATGAAATCGTGACATTTTTTCTTTCGGAATCTCTCTCCTACAACATGTCACGAAATCATGACACTTTTCCGTCCGTTCAACCTTCCTTGCAATATGTCGTGAAATCGTGACATTTCTGACTCCAAACATTCTCTCTCCTCTTTGAGTCACAAAACTGCGACATGTCACGATATCATGACACTTTTCTAAAAATATTTCTCTCACCTGCTTAAGTCATGAAAATGTGACATGTCATGATATCGCGACACTTTTCTAAAAAGCTTTCTCTCTCCTACTCAAGTCACGAAAATGCGACATGTCGCGATATCACGACATTTTTCCAACTTACTTTCTTTCGAACTTGTCATGCCGAACCTTCATCAAAACAAATTATTTTACATCAAATAAAATTCCTTCAATAGCTTCTTGACATCAATGACAACTTATTCACTTGAGCAAATGCAATGTACCCAAGGTACCCAAAATTGCCAACAATCTCCCCCTTTGTCATTGATGGCAAACCTTTACTTGAAAACACGTCTCAAGAGCCAAAACTGAAACCAATTGTGCTAAAACGGAAAGTGCCATAATCGAGAATCTTCCTTTGAAGTTTTACTCCCCCTGACTTGAAGCTTTCCTCTTCACTTGAAGCTCTCCCCCTTACTCATATCTCTCCCCCTTTGTCATCAATGGCAAAGGGTCACCTTTGGGGCTCGGGACTAAGAATGAGCCTCTTAGCTTAGTCCCTCCCCCACCTCCGGATGAGGTGATTAATTCTGGGGTGGGAGTGCAACTCCCAATTTCTCCCTTAGATACTCAAACGTATCTCTTGGAAGAGGTTTAGTGAAGATGTCTGCAATCTGCTCTTTAGTAGACACATACTCTAGCTTGACCTACTTGTCTTGCACTTTCTCCCTTAGAAAGTGATACTTGATGGAAATATGCTTTGTCCTTGAGTGCATTACCGGATTTTTGGAAATACTTATGGCACTTGTATTATCACAAAATATGGAGATGGGTTGTTCATGCTTGACTTTGAAATCCTCCAAGGTGGTTTTCATCCATAAAACCTGTGTACACCCGACCACTATGCTATGTATTCAGCCTCTGCTATAGATAAGGAAACTGAAGGTTGTTTCTTACTTAACCAAGAAACCAAAATCTTTCCCAGAAAGAATGCTCCACCACTAGTGCTTTTTCTGTCATTAATACTGCCTGCCCAATATGCATCTGTATAAGCTGTGAGGGTGAAATAATCACCTTTGGGATACCAAAGCCCAAAGTCCATAGTGCCCTTCAGATATCTGAATATCCTTTTAACTGCTATAACATGAGAATCTTTTGGAGCTACCTGAAATCTTGCTACTAACCCAACTGCCTGCATGATATCTGGTCTGGTAGTCGTAACATATAATAAGCTGCCAATCATTGATCTGTACAATCTCTGATCTACCACTGGAGATTCATCATCTTTACTCATCTTGCACCCTGTAATCATTGGAGTACATACTAGTTTGCTATCCATCATCCCAAACTTTTTCAACATTTCTTTGATATACTTTCCTTGAGAGAGAAATACACCGTCTTTTGATTGAGCAATCTGAAGACCTAAAAAGAATGACAGCTCTCCAATCATAGACATCTCAAATTCCTTCTGCATGGTGTTAGCAAAAACTTTGCACATCTGAGTATTATTTCCCCCAAAAATAATATCATCAACATAGACAACCATAATCAACATATCATCATCTTCATTCTTAATATACAAATTTCTATCCGCCATGCCTTTCCTGAAGCCTTGCTCATGAAGATAACTGTCAAGTCTTGAGTACCACGCCCTTGGTGCTTGCTTTAACCCATATAAGGCCTTTTTTAGTTTACACACATAGTATGACTATTCTTGAGAGACACTCCTTCTGGATGTTCTATGTAGACTTCTTCTACCAACACCCCATTTAGAAAAGTTGACTTTACATCCATTTGATATACCTTGAATGATTTGAAGCTTGAAAGGGCCAAAAACATTCTGATAGCTTCAAGACGAGCAATAGGAGCGAACGTCTCTTTGAAATCAACACCTTCTACTTGAGCATAACCTTTACAGACTAACCTAGCTTTGTTTCTAACAATATTTCCATCCTCATTGAGTTTATTTTTGAATATCCATTTTGTGCCAATGACATTCTTGTCCTTAGGTCTTGGAACCAAATCCCAAGTTTCACTTTTCTCTATTTGATTTAACTCTTCATCCATTGCTTTTACCCAAAATTTATCTGCACATGCTTCATTGAAATCTTTTGGCTCAATCTGAGATAATAATGAAACATTTGTAGAATCGTGTGAAGGAATGACTCTTCTTCTTGTTTGCTTGTTGTTTGGATCACCAATGATCAAATATTTGGGATGATGTTTCTAAACATATCGTGAAGGAGTTTTGGGAAGTAGTTGTTGTCTTTCCTCTTCTTCATCTGAAACCTCTCTGAATTCTTCTTGAAAATTTTCATCACTGAGTTCCTTGACTGGTTCTCTTATCCCTGTCTTTTCATCAATTGTCACATTTATGCTCTCTATGACTGTATGCATTCTTTTGTTGAAGCATCTGTAGGCATTGCTTCTGCTGGAATATCCAAGAAATATTCCCTCATCACACCTAGGATCAAACTTACCCAGATTCTGATCTTCCCTTCTGATGAAGCACTTACTCCCAAACACTTTGAAGTATTTTACTATAGTTGGTCTTCCTTTCCACAACTCATAAGGAGTTTTATGATGATTGACTCTAAGTTGGGCCCTGGTGATAATGTAGACTACTGTACTGATTGCCTCTTTCCAAAATCCATCTGAGAGTTTTGACTCATTTAACATAGCTCTAGCCATATTTTCAATAGTTCTTTTTTCCTTTCAACTACTCCATTTTGTTGAGGAGTTCTTGTTCTGTGAATATTCTCTTTTGATTCCTTGTTGCTCACGGTATTCCACAAATTCATTTGAAGTGAACTCTCCTCCTCTTGTCTGATCTTAAGCATTTGATTCTCATGTCAGTCTCATTTTCAATCATTTCTTTGAAAGCTTTAAATTTTTCAAAAGCTTTAGATTTTTCTTTGAGAAAAGTAACCCACGTCATTCTAGAATAATCATCTATAAACAACATGAAGTAGATTTCTCCCTGAATGCTATGAGTTCTGGTGGGGCCACATAAATCAGTATGAATAAGATCCAATGGTTTTGAAGAAGTATACCCTTTTGATTTGAAACTGGTTCTGGTCTGTTTTCCATGTTGACAGGGACCGCAAATGATATTATGGGGCCTTTTTATTTTGGGCAAGTCTCTAAGCAGCTTCCTTGTTACTAATATTGACAAGATTATCAAAGCTCAAATGCCCCAATATTTTATGCCATAGCCAACTCTCATCTTCTTGAGTTAGAAAACACTTTTCCCTTTTTATCTCACTCGGCATGTAAAGATTGTTTGGAGTCCTTGTAGCACTCGCAATGAGTTTTCCATTTTTTTCTTTACTTATCTCACATCTATATGAAAAGAAAGATACTATGTGCCCTTGATCACAAAGTTGACTCACACTTAGAAGATTATGTCTTAGGCCTTCTACATAAAGCACATTTTTTGTTTTTTTATTTCCCATCCAAACTAAGAGTCCCTTTACCACAGATTTTAGCTGACCTATTATCTCCAAAACTGACTGTTCCTCTGTTTGTTTTTTTTAAGACCAAAAACTTTTCCTTTTCACCAGTCATATGTTTTGAACAACAACTATCAAGATACCATTTTTCTACTTTGTCTTGAGCATGAAAAGTAGTTTGAACTATCATTGACTTAGATTTGATCTCATTTTTCTTTTTAGTGAACTCAAGGCTAGATCTATCCAAACTGCACATCCTTGCTATATGCCCAAAATTCTTGCACTTGTAACACATGAAATTTTTATTCATAAGAGGTGCAAAAGAGTAAACATTTTCCTTACTATGGCTATTCAAGGATTTATTGCAATGCATAGCTTTGTGACCAAAATTCTTGCAGGAAAAATAATAGCCATGGAAAGTATTATGTAACTTGTTTTGATGCCTTGGATGATTGTTCTTCTTGTGACCAACTGGAATCCACCGCTCTTCAGGATGAAGATTGGTCTTGCTCGAAGACCCTATTTCATGAATAGTGATACCATCCTTCTTTTGCTTTTCATATGGAGTATTCTGTCTAAGAGCCAATTTTTCCAACTTCACTCTAAGAGACATAACCTCTTCTTCTAATTTCTCGCAATCAGCTTCCTTTCCTTTTAAATCCTCTGTCAGAACCTGTTCAACCTTCTTTCCTTCTTCAGCTAGAATTTTGAAGTCTATAACTCTTTGAGACAATTTTGATCTTGCAATCTCTTCTTCCTGACATTGATTCTTGAGAACAAAAATTTCTTCCTTGAATTTCTCAACATTTTTTAAAGCAAGAAGAATTCACCTTTGAGATCAAACTCGACCTCTTCATCTCTTTCTGAATCTGTATGTTCCTCTGATAGATCCTTCTCCAAGCTGTTAGGCTCTTTCTGGAGAAACCCGCTCTGATACCAATTGAAGAACACAAGCTTATACTGAGAGGGGGGTGAACAATATAAGACTTAAGCAATTAATAATTTTAACTTTAGATAGCAGAGGCATCAAAACAACATTAATCAAGACAGAAAGCATCACACATTGAAGACCCATTTTAATGTGGTTCACCCAAAATGGTTGGGCTACATCCACGGATAAAATCTTTCACTAAATTTTATCAATCCAAATTCTGGGAATACCTTTCCCGATTACAATGTTTATGGGCACCAACCCAAAGGAGACACCAATCCCCTAATCTCGAGTTCATGGGCACCAACCCACAGGAGACACAATCCCCTAGCTCTGCTCTGGCTGGTGATCCTCTAGAAAACCTTTGCCTCCGCTGCCCTTAGCAAATGGAACTCTATCCATAGAAGACACCTGTCCTCCCTGCTCTGGCTAGAGACCTATGTCCTCAACTCTATCACCTCCAAATTTGGTCCTCGAATTTGCACTAAACATAGTCCTTCGGTCTAGAACAAATGTCCTCGTTTGTCTTTGCCTGTTGCGCTCACTCTACACACTTCGGCATCATCTCCCCACTTCTGTGCTCTTTGTGCTCTTTCAGCTGCATCTCGCACACTTTGATGCACATTCGATGATTTATGTATTCATTCAACTCTCCAAACATCCCTCCTTTTATACTAAAACTTTCAAGATCAAACCTTGATCTTAGTCGGTTGCACAACCCTAAACTACATCGACTGCAAATCCTAAACTACGTCAACTGCAAACCCTAATCATCGTTGACTCACATTTAAATTTGTCAGCCTTAATTGCCTCTGAAACTCTTCTATAGTTTTTTTCATGAAACTACATGTCACGATATCGTGACACCTTTGCATCTGTACACTTTATTTTGGCTTTTGTCGCGATATCGTGACACTTCTCCCTTTGTCGACCTCCTTTCTGTTTTTATTGCGAAATTGCAACACTTCTGTCTTCAAAGCCTTCCTCTCTACTTTTGTCATGAAATCGTGACACTTCTCCTATAGAAGGCTCTTCTATTTTGTCATGAAATCGTGACACTTTCTCCAACCGAACACCGCCATCTCAATCTGTCACGAAATCGTGACACTTTCTCTTCCTAGCACTCTTGCCTGCTTGCATTAGCGAAAATAGAACATGTCATGAAATCGTGACACTTTCACCTTTGAGCTCTTCCTCCTTGAATTTGTCATAAAATCATGACACTTCTAGCTTCTCTTTTCTTTTCTTTTCCTCTGACTTCTCCACTGTCACGAAATCGTGACACTTCTCATTCCGGACTCTTCCCTTTGTTGCATGTCACAAAATCATGACAATTCTTACTTTGAAATTTTTTCTTCTCAGCATGTCATGAAATCGTGACACTTTATCTTGCTTCCACTTTGTCTTCTGACTTGTCGCGAAATCACAACACTTTTTCTCCTTAGCGCTTTTCTTTTCTTCGGGTCATGAAAACCCGACATGTCGCGATATCGCGACACTTTTTCTCTCGGACTCTCTCTCCTGCATTATGTCATGAAATCACGACATTTTTTCTTTCGGACTCTCTCTCCTGCAACATGTCACAAAATCGTGACACTTTTCCGTCCGTTCAACCTTCCTTGCAATATGTCGCGAAATCGTTACATTTCTGACTCCGAACATTCTCTCTCCTCTTTGAGTCGTGAAACTGCGACATGTCGCGATATCGTGACACTTTTCCAAAAATATTTCTCTCACCTACTTAAGTCATGAAAATGCGACATGTTGCAATATCACGACACTTTTCTAAAAAGCTTTCTCTCTCCTGCTCAAGTCACGAAAATGTGACATGTCGCGATATCGCGACATTTTTCCAACTTACTTTCTTTCGAACCTGTCATGCCGAAACTTCATCAAAACAAATTATTTTACATCAAATCAAATTCCTTCAACAACTTCTTGACATCAATGACAACTTATTCACTTGAGCAAATGCAATGTACCCAAGGTACCCAAAATTGCCAACAGAGAGTTATGATAACTCTTGTTCATCATATATCAAAGTGGATTATCATGAGTGATGACAAATATGGTGTGATTAAGCATATAGTGGTGTAGTTTTTGTGTCGTAAAGACTACAACCAGGCATAGCTTTTCCATGTATGTGTATCGGGTTTCGTAGTTGACTAGCGTACGACTGATGTAATATATGGCTTGCTCTTGATTGAGCATATTCTTTTGAGCTAGCAATGTGCCAAGTGCAAAATCTATAGCAAAAATGTACAAGATGAATGGTAGTTATGGGTGTGGGGGAGACAATATTGGTGATGAAGTGAGGTAGGCTTTTATTGAATCAAAGGCTTGTTGATAGTTTGTATCCCATTTGAAGGTGACTCCTTTTTGTAGAAGATGATTGAATGGCTTGCACTTATCCGATAACTGGGCAATAAAATGATGAATAGATTGAATTTTGCCCTGCAAGCTACGTAGTTGTTTGAGATTGGTGGGTGGAGGCATCTCGATGATGGCTTTGAATTTGTTGGGGTCTACTTCAATGCCTCATTGAGAAACAATGAACCCTAGGATTTTACTAGAAGTAACACCAAAGACACATTTCTTTGGGTTGAGATGAACATTGTGCTCTAGAAGGCGATCGAAGATCTTGCATAGATCAGCAAGGTGTTGTGAACATTCTTTGGATTTGGTGATGAGATCATCAATGTAATATTCCATGATTTTATGCATGTAGTCATGAAATATATAGGTCATTGCATGCTGGTACGTTGCCCCAATATTTTTAAGGCCAAAAGGCATGACCTTATAACAAAAATTCCCCTAAGGGGTTGTGAAAGATGTTTTGTGTTGATCGATGGGGTTGATCTTAATCTGATTGTAACCAAAAAAATCCATCCATGAGGGAGATCATTTCATGGCCTATGATAGCATCAACTAGTGAGTCGATGTTTGGGAGAGGGAAGTTGTCCTTGGGACAAGCTTTGTTCAAGTCACAAAAATTGGTGCATACGCAAACTTCATCGGAGGGTTTAGGTATCGACACCATATTGGAAACCCATTCTGGGTAATCAATAGGTTGGATGAAATTTACATCAAGGAGATTTTGGAGCTCAGATTTTACCAGCAATGCAATCGTAGGATGCATACATCACAATTTTTGTCTGACGGGTTTGGCATCACTATCGAGAGTGAGATTGTGAACCATGAGAGAGGGATCGAGTCCAAGCATATCCATGTAGGACCAAGTGAAGACTCTGATGTATTCCTTAAGGAAAGTGGTAAATAGGATGTACTCCTCTGATGAGAGGTTAGTGATGAGTTTAATAATATGTGGATTATTGGGGTCATCACCAATATCGACATCGATGGTGTCTTCCACAAGCATGTGGGAATCATCTCGAAGTTGTTCTAGGATTGGAATAAGATGGAGGTCATCGATAGCCTTGGGTAACTCAAATTCATCATCTAAGTAAATGTTAGTGTGATGAACCCATGGGATGTGAGGTGGGGTAGATGGTGAAGGAGCATTCATAGTACGCAAGATGAGGGGTGATAGCAAAAAGTCTTGTGGTGAAGGTATTGGTGAAATATGAGTGAAGTCGATGAAATTAGGGTTTGGTGTGTCATCATGAATCATATGAGATGTGTATCAAAGTGGTGAGAATAGATCCACATCGACCATGTTGATGAAAGTAGTAGAGGTCATAGAAGATGATGAGTCTGATGATGAAGATTCAGAAGCATTTGAACATCATGGTAGGTTTAATGGTGGATGTAAAACCATGGGTGGAGAGCGAGGTCGAGTTGTGGATTGATGAAGCTATCGGTAAGTAGGCAATGGTATGTCCAGATGTATAGGTGATGGAGGAGGAGGTGAAGTGTTGCACTCTAGATGAGGAGCTATGAGGGATAAGGTAAAAAATTGGTCAACTAGCATGTCAATACAATAAGTAGATGTGGTGTCAGTAAAAGACGTGTCTTGGAAGAAGCTGCATGGAATGGTGATGGTAGAATGAGGAGATGGACTCTCATCTAGGATATCCATGTCGATGTATTCTTCTAATGAGTGTGTAGGAATTGGTGTGGGATGTAGGGAGAGATCTTGGAGTTCATCCTCGAGTGTATGAACTATTGTAGGGTGATAACCTAGGCTAAATTTGTCTATGGGTGATTGAACATGGGGGTTGATAGGCATGTGTAACCCTTGCTCATAGTATCCTAGTCCAAATCCATACCAATGAAAATATTGAAGGTAGTATAGGGTAAATTGAGGGTTGGACATGTGGTCTAGAGTGCCACAAAAACTAGATTGTGGTGGTGGAGGTACAACGGTCAAGAGCGATGAGTCTAGGCCTGCATAAATAAAGTTGGTATGATTTTTGAGAGGACCTAGTCACACAATGGTACTGATGGTTAGTACTAAAGCTGAAGGATGACTGAAATCATGTGTAGATTGGATTTTTAGGGGTCACACATGAGCATCCTGAATGTTATAATCATCGAGCCCAAAATTTGTCATGAAAATTGACACTCGAGGTATCGTACATGTTGGGGATTGAGGTGGTGAATCAGAATCAGAGGAAGATGATGCCATCTAGGAATCATGAATTATGGGAGGAGAAGAATGGAGTAATTGAGCATCTAAGTGGGAGGCTCATTATTCCCAATCATGGCATTCAACCATGGTGGAAGGAATGGGATGGTTCACATGTGGGAACTATGTGGTGGGGGGAGGAGGTGTAGGCATCGAGCTACGAGAAGATGTGAAAGACCATGGTCATGGATGAAAAGGAAGTGGGGGTGTTTGAGGAGTGGGAAGGAGAGGAGGTTCTATAGAGGAAGATGCATGAGATGTAATAGGAGGCCATGATGAGGGTGGTGAAAAAGGTGGAGGTGCAGGAGGTAGATTTATGGAAGAGGATGGTTGAGAAGGAGGGGGAGGCCATGAGGAAGGTGGTGAGAAAGGTATGGTAGTAGAATGAAGTGTCATGCTAGATGATGAGAGGGGTGTGGGCATAGATGGAGGGGAATGTGTACGTGTCCTTGATGATTGTTGTGGGGATGAGGTCGGTATTGAAGAAGATGTAGATGCTCCTACTGAATGATGAGAAGGAATGGGAAGAACCTGAGTAGAGGATGATGAGGGTCCTAGTGGAAGGTCTACAATGTTGTAGAATTTGAAGGGGTCCCCATCGGTAGGAACACAATGAACAAGTCCTTCATAGACATACTTGAGATAATGATGCAAGGTAGAGGGAACACATTGCATGTCTCTAATCCATGGATGTTCGAGCAAGATATTGTATTGCATCTCACCTTGAATGATATGGAATAAAATGGAGATGGTTCGAACACCTACGTGGATAGGTAGGACAATGGAGCCTACAATGGGTCACATGGAACCATCGAATGCTTGAAGGTCGAGCGATGGGGTGGCAAAGTGAGTGGGTGGAATGTGAAGGTGATGTAGGGTGGTAGTAGAAATGATACTGATGGATGAACTGGTATCAACAAGGACACGCTTGTAGGTGATGTCATTGATGGTTGCTTGTATGTGGAGAGGAGGGTCAGCTCCTTCACCTATGAGCTCTGTAATCTCATGGTCATGGAAACTAATAGAAGGTTGAAGGTAATATGGGATGTTCCCTATGAAATTCACAAATGCATTTGTGTCATGGGTTTCAAGATCAATGGATCGAAGGATGTCATTCAATGCCTCATGATGGGGTTGAGACTACTATAAAAGGTCAAAAATAGATAGCCTAGTAGGGGTATTATGTAACTGATGTGTAAGGCTACTATGGATAGTGATGATGTTGTGAGGTAACTATGGTGAAACATTCGAGGCTATCGAGGGTTGCGATAATGTAAAAGGTACTAGAGGGGATACTACAGGTGCATCCTGGCATGGTGGATAGCGTTGAGTGTGAGTTGTAAGGTTGATCATGCCAACTACACCACGTGAAGGAGGGTCATGTTGAATATTGTTAACCTATTGGGGTTGCCCTTGGGAATTTGACTGGGCTCCTTGGGGATTGGTCCCCCTATGTTTAGGTAATGGGTTTTGATAGATACCCAAATTTTGGTTTTGTGGTGCGAGGGGGTTTACGACTTGGATGGTACCCCGATCAATGAGGTCTTGGACAAGACCATGAAAGGAATGACAAGATTCTATATCATGGCCATGCTATCGATGGTATGCGTAGAAGGCTTGCTCAATATACCCTCGAGGCTTGGGTTGGTTTGGATCTATAGGTTGAATTTTTGGTAGGGTAATATGACCTGCATCATATAATATTTGGAATAGAGTTGGCAAGGGCTTAAAGAGTGGGGTCAAATTGCACTATGGAAGTTATGGATGAAGGCTATGAGTCTGTTGTGGTCTAGGTGGAAGGGGTGCATTAGTTTGGAATAACTACTACTATGGAGGAGGTCGTGCGATGGATGAAGAAGCTAGAGAAGCTACTGCCACCTGATTAGTTTGTGGTGGTCTAGGGAAGGGTTGATTTGGTGCATTTTGGTTGAAGCAAAATTTGGAGTTGTATGATGGTTTCTTCCTAAGCTTAATCTTTCTAGATTAGACTTTGATGTCCTCGATGACCTTGGCTTGAGTGATAGCTTCCTCAAACGTGCAGCTTTGATGAAGTTGTAAGGAAGTGGAGATATGTTTGTGATAACTCTTGGAGAAGAGTGTAACTAGTTCAACCGATGGGAGGCTATGAGCTAGGTCATGAATGATTGATCTCCATCGAGAGATAAACTCTATAATGGGCTCATCGTCAGCCTATCATAAGGCGTAGACATCAGAGAAGTTGGTTTTCTTCTTGATATTAATAGAGAAATGTTCTAAGAATGAATTGGCCAACTACTCAAAGGTGAACAGGCTATGGCATGGAAGCATGTTGTACCAATCAAGGGCTTGTCCCCCAAGCGAGAGGGAGAAGGTACATAACATGAGGGGATTGCTACTATGAAGTTGATAGCAAGTAGAGTGGTAATTTCTGACGTGTTCATGAGGATCCTCTTTACCTTTGTACTTATCAAACTTTGGGATCTCAAAGTGATAAGGGTAAGGAGGGATAGGAACTGAAGGGTGGATTGGCTCATTGCAGAGTTCATCGTATGTGGGTTTTTATGGCCCATAACCAGTTGTACAAAGATTTAGCATCTTAACTTCTTCTTGCAAAAGTTGAAGTTTGGGTGCTAGAGGTGTAAAGGATTGTGCTGAGGTAGTTGGAGCCTAAGAATGGGGTGGGTATTGGAGTTGTTGTTCTTCCCAATGTGGAGAGGGAATGTATTGCAATGGTGCTTGTGGATGTGATTGTTGAATGGCATAGGATGTCGAAGCTGATGGGACACTCTATTGTGGAGCAGGCATCTACTAGGGGTAGTAATATTGTGGTTGTAGGGTTTGTGGTTGTTGCATTAAGATCTACTAGAGAGGGGCCTATTGTAATGGTTGGGTCATAGGGGATGATGACCAAGAAGGAGGTGGAGTGAAAAATGTAGGTCCAATAGATGGTGGTGGAGGTAGTGGTGTCTAGATAGATGGTGCAAGTGGTGGGTGAGATGAGGTGTCAAAATATGGTACCTACATCTGACTAGAAGAGTGATAAGTGGAGAAGGTAGGTAGAGTAGAATAGCATGGAGGATTAGTGGGAGAGGATGAGTGTCATGGATCATAGGTAGGAAGGGGACTAGAATATGGAGCCCAAAATGGAGGAGGTGGAGGGAGTCAAAAAATGGGAGTAGATGAAGATGGTGGTGGAATAGAAGATGGGATACCATACATTCTAGGAGGGTAGGATTTAGGTGGAGGAAGTGATGATGAGGGAGTGTAGACCTCAAAAATGGAAGTTTGAGAAGATGGCATGGTGAAAGTGTTCACACATGATTGAGGAGATGGGGTTGGTTGATGTTGTTGATATTGGAATTGTTGTGAGGGAGGGGGTGGTTGTGACACCACATTAAAATATGGGAAGAAGGATTGTTGGGAGAGTGGTGGTTGTGATGCTTGAGAAGTGAACTGGTATGATGATGTGGGTGGTGCATATTATTGTGAGGGGATTTGAGATGAGGGTGTCTGAGTACTCAAAGTGGAAGATGAGGGATCTGAGATCATCCCTATGGTAGGGGTGAATGATGCAACCTTGGGGTGAGTATGGTTGAGCAAGGAGGAGTCATTCTCAAAGAGGGACTGAGATAAGCTCTGAAAGAAGGGATGTGCAAAGGTAGGTGAGGTAGGTGGAGTCTCCTCATCGATAGTGAAGAAAGGAGGTGGGTGTCCTAGAGTAGTATAGATTATGTGGTCATAGAATGTGGAAGGGGGATTAGGTGAAGGTGAGTGGGAAATAAGTGGATGATCTTCATCAGATGAGGTGGTGAGGGTATCACCTAGGGTAGAAGTCTCATCGTGAGATATAGTGTGTATGTGAAGTGAATCAGGACCTATAAGGAGGTCTGTAGTGAATGTGGATTTACCCTTTGTGAATGAAGAGGGAGGGATGGACTGACTGGAAGTGGCATAAGAAGCCTCCTCCTCAAGATGTGCTTGCTCGCATGCTTGACTATGGGTGACAATAGGCATGGTGCTATGTATTGTGAATTGGTGCTCAAAACTACTCAAAAATAGAAATCTGAGGTTTTGGGTGTGCTTTGTGTGAGGTTTTTGAGTAACCCTATGAAATTTGTGAAGTTTTTGTGTATCGAAATAGAGTTCGTAGGGTGTTATGTGAACTAGGATCTGGTTCATAGGTTGACCTATGAACTGGGTCTAGACTATGAATTTTGATAGGAAACTATTAGTGATTGATTGTGTGTCTAAAGTGGATTTTTTGGAAGAAAATATGTTGAAACTAGTTTTATGAGGGTAGAAAATAAGGTGTAACTAGAATTAGTGCTAATAAACAAGAAATAAATGTTTTTTTGTTTTGTGTGTTTTGATGTTTGAAATATACCTCTAGAAAGTATCATGGGAAGTGGGGTGAAACTCTAGAAATAATAGGAATGTCATTGACATAGAACCTCCTACAACACCCAAGGGTGCATAGAATAGAATAGTGTCTCAATAGGCAAATGGTAACCTAATGTAAAGGTGTAGTAAAATGATAACCAAATAAGGGGGAACTCAAAATGCTCTAATGAGTCCAAAAGCCTCTCACGAGAAGAGGTGGCACTGTCTAAGACCTACTATCGACATACCCATGCTTTCACTTCACCCTCGGGTGGGCTTAGTCAAGAATGATAGTTACCTATTCACTAATTATATGAGCCTTGTGAACAAAGGTGTCTAACCCTATCCTACTCTGAAGGTCCCTTTCGATGATGAATTCCAAAAAACTAGTCTCAAGAGTAGGGGATTTTCTGGTGATGAAGTCTAGAAAATCGCTCTTGGGGGCTACTATGGTGTCTAGGGGGTGAGTTGGTGGAAGGAGATGAATTCCAATATCACCAGTCTTGAGCGATGGATTGGGGATGAAGTCCAATATCACCACTATGTATGCCATGTGTGTGTGTGATGGTGTGTTTATTACCATTGGGGGTGAAAGCAAAACAACTAACTAGATGCCTTTTCAAAATGAAACTAATCCTAGATGCATTTTCAAAATGAAACTAGATCTAGATGTATTTTAGAATGAAACTAGTCCTATGTGCCTTTTTGGAAAACAAAAAGAGATCTATTCTATGAAATGTGCAAGCAAGCAGAGAGGAAGCATGTGAACAAAGGAAATAGAAACCCTAATCTAGAAGCATGAAATAAATTGAAATTGATTTGTGCAAAAAGAGATGTAAATCCTATGCTAAAATATGTGAAAAGGAATTGAAACCCTAATCTAGAAGCATGAAATAAATTGAAATTGATTTGTGTAAAAAGAGATTGAAATCTTATGCTAAAATATGTGAAAAGGAATTGAAACCCTAATCTAGAAGCATGAAAGAAATTGAAATTGATTTTGTAAAAAGAGATGTAAATGTTATGCTAAAATATGTGAAAAGGAATTGAAACCCTAATCTAGAAGCATGAAAGAAATTGAAATTGATTTGTGCAAAAAGAGATTGAAATTCTAATTGAATGATTTGAAAAGAAATTGAACTGATTAACCTAAATGTGATTTTTGAAAAGCAATTTGAAAACCTAACCTAATGACGTGGAAAGAGATTTGAAATTTTATTTATAAATTTTGATAGAAATTGGAAAGATACCCTAAGGATTTTGGAAAGAAAAGTGAAACCTAATTTAGTGACTTGAAAAGCAATTTGACAAATTAATCCTAAATGCGATTTTGGGAAATAAATTTGACAAAGAATTTTGAAATGAAAAGAAAGGAATGCAAAAACCTAATCTAAATGCAAATTTGAAAAGAGATTTGGGAAGAAATTTGACATGACATGAAAGGAATTTGACAACTTAACCTAAATGTAATTTTGAAAGGAAATTTGAAAATGGAATGGAAATAAAATGAAAGGATTGCAAAACCCTAATCTAATTGCTTTAGAATTGACTAAAAATTTTAATTGATTTGTTTTAAATAGAAATTTCACACAATGACCTGATGCATTTGAAGTGGAAATTGTTGCGTAAAAAGATGATGAAAAAGTGGAGTTATGAGAAAAATACCTGACTTCTGTTGTATCAGATAAACTTCCCACTATGTCTGTTGTTGACTCCTACAATTTTAAGTGATTTTGATGTTGTTTGGTGGGGTTCGTAGGGTGGCCTATGAACTGGATGTTGGTTCATAGGTCAGGGGGTGAACTGAGTGTAGAGGTTTGAAACTCTGAATCTGAGGGCCTAAACTATGTTTTAGGGTTTTTGGGTTCTATTATGTGTTTAGAGTACCTATAACATCAAAAGAAAATTAAAATTGAGTTAGATTAGTTTGAGCACTATTCTAAAACAACCATAGTGGGGGTCCCATCGAGCATGCTAGAATGAAGTGATTGAAAGACAACCATTTGATAAAAATAAATAAAATATTGTTCATAATGCTACTTTATTCATTTTGAATGTAGGGTTACAAAATAAGTCTCTCTTTTAGTGGAGATATTTATTCCCTATTTCCATCATAAATTTGAAGCATTTGATGGTGTTTTTTGGAGCTCCTCAATGAAGGTGGGCTTCTATGTGTATGTGCCATCGGTAGTCTGCTGGTGTATGTCCTTTTGTACCTATTTTGGGCCTACAAAAGGTTGTTAGTGTGTTTGGGAGCTTGCCTTGGTCAAGCCCCTTAGTTATGAAGACAAATCGACTCAAAACTAAAGTAAAACATGATATAAACTAATGAAAATGTTATAGAAAGTATATAAAACTGATTTATACCTGATCTGGTGTTGTAGACCTTTTGTATAATTGGTTCATAGGGTGGCCTATGAATTGGATCTCGGGTTCATAGGTTGGGGGAAAACTGGACTGTAGTTGACTTTTGATGAAGATTTTCTATCCGGATGGGATCTAGGAGTTGTTTGATGTTGTTTGTCAGAAGCAAAGTGGTAGAAGGTAATTCTGGAGTGATTTCAGTAGAGTCTGGATAGGTTGACTAAAAATGTGAGAGAGGTAAAATGAGGGAAAAGACCCTCTATTTATAGGAAAAACCAAGGTCAGGGGGGTAGTTAAGTATACCAAACCCTAGAGTCAATTCCTAGTATGGTTAGGTTAGGGTTTGGGAGGTGGAAAGCTTAGTCATCCTCTCACATGCCCTGAAGGAAATATCTCATCCTCACACATGTGTGAGCAAGGATTAGGGTTAACTAGGGTTAGCTAACTCCTAGGTTAGATGGGGGTTGAATTAGGGTTTCTAGGAAATATCCTAACCAACTTAGGGTGCACACATGTGTGAGGACATGTTTAGGACTAATTTGATCATTAATCCTAATTAAACCCTCTTTAATGATAAAGTGTAACTTAAGTGAAAGTCAATCACAAATTAGAATTCTAATTAGTCTAATTAGGGTTTTTAGTAGGGAATGGTCCCATGGGGGCCCTAATTAGGTGTAGGAAAGGGCTTAGGTTACCTTAGGGAGCTAATAGGTGGCCTCCTAGTGGATAGGAAGTGTTTTGGGTGCATTTTACCTAGTTTTGTAGGTTTTGAGCCTATGGATAACTATGGTGGCCTACGATGGCCTATGGTGGCCTACGATGGCCTATGGCGGCCTATGATGGCCTACGATGGCCTATGATGGCCTATGAATGCCTATGCAAACCTACAAGTGTCTATGCAGGTTTACAAGAATCTAGGAATGAGCATGTGCGACTTTTAGGTGTCTACAGTAATACCCTCTATAAATCATCTCAAAGAATATAGCTAATAGTTTCAAAGGGATCTTCTTAGAAATTTTTTCAAAAGAATAGTTTAGATTTTTAAGTAAAAGGCATATCCATGAAGTAATAGGAGTAGCCTAATAAGGGCTACATTCAATAAATACAAGGAAGCAACAAGCAATGGTAATAAAATTAGATCTAGCAAAATCTTTTGATAAAGTAAATTGGCTATATATTAGGTTGAGCCTAATTCAACTTGGATTTAGCATTCCCTTTGTGAATTGGGTGATGGGATGCATCAATTCAGCCTCTTTTGCTATGCTTATCAATGGTTCAACTTCTCATTTTTTCAAGGCTTCTAGAGGTCTACAACAAGGGTGTCCTCTTTCTCCTCTATTTTTTATTTTGGTAGTAGAATATATGAGTACATTGATCAGGGAACATAAAAGATAAGAAATGATCAAGGGTATCAAAATTGGTAACTCTTTGAAGGTAACCCATTTGCTCTTTTTGGATTATGTTTTATTTTTTAGAAATGGAACATTGAAGGAAACCTTAAAGGATAAAGAAGCGTTGGACCTATATTTTATGGCTATAGGAATAGAAATAAATATACAAAAAATAGAAATAGGTTTTAGCTAGGGCAAATAGAAGCAGTAATGAGAATTTTTGGTTTCAAGCAAGTAGACTTTGATAAAGGGATAAAATATTTATGCTTCCATATAAAACCTAATAATTTTGGGTACCAGGATTGTATTTGGTTATACACCAAAATATAGAAGAAGATCAACACTTGGTGCACTAGGTGGCTATCATTAGGGAGTCACCTTATATTGGTGAAATCAATTGTGGAGGCCACCCTAGTCTATTGGAACTCCTTGGATTACATTCCCATCACAATAGTATAGAAAATAATGAAGAAGTGTTTCCAATTTATTTGGTCAGGGAACAAACAAAAGGATGCAATGACACTAGTTAAATGGAACAAAATATTTAAACCAAAATTAGATGAAGCATGAGACCTCAAGAATATGCATAATTTTAGAAAAGCTTTAGAAATAATTTTTTAATGGAGAATGATAACAAAAAATGGATTATGGTGGAGGTAATTCAAGAGAAATATTTAGGTGCTTTATCCTTTACAGATTGGATTAGACTACAGAATAAATCAGTTTGAAAAGCTATAATTATTTGGAAAGCAATAATGAGATCTTTTTTGTTAGTTAGGAATTTCTTGGCTTGTAAAATAAGGACTAGAAAGGAAGTAAGGATAGACAAAGATCCTTAGCTAGGAAGCAAATAATATTTTTAGCTTCCTAAAAACATAATAAATCATCTCCATAGACAAAGAAATATGGTATTGGCATAAGTGGTATCAACAGAGAGTACTAATTTATGGAAACAATGATGGCTCATAGTAGAAGAACTAAGTTTAAAATAAAATGATGCACATATTTGGCATGACTATATAAAGGAACTAGAAAGATCAAATATAAGACTAAATCAACAAAGAGACTATCTAATATGGTCCAAGAATCTAACAAGTGGGTAGTACATAGTTAGAGAAGGGTATAAGATAAGCTTTGATAACAACAATGAGGGAAAGCTTTGGTGGTGGAATAGAATATGGAACGTAAAAGCTCCTCTAAAACTAGAATATTTTCTTGGTTAGCTTTAGCCAAAAATTCACTAACATGGGATGTTATTCAAAGGAGTTCTTGACAAGGACCAATTCAGTGTGTCATGAGTAGAAAGGAAGAAGAAATAATGGACTATAATTTGGTTCATTGCCCTTTCATAAGATAAGTATGGAATTCAATTATGCCTTTGACTTAAGGGAAAGGAAAATGGTCTGCTAGGAATATTTCAGATAACATGCAACAATGGTTCAAATAAAGAGCATTAAAGGAGTATATATGTGTCCTTTTAATAGTGAGATGGGACTTATGGATGGCTAGAAAATCCAGGTTGTTTGGAGGTAGAGAAATTCTAGTTATTCAAGTACAAATATAGATTAAATCCATTTTTAAAAGATAAAATATCCCCAAAACCAAAACTAAGTAGACATATAGGAACACTAACAATGAATCTTATGAATCCATAGGCCTTCTTTGATGGAGCTTGCCAGGGTAACCTGGGTAGGTGTGGGGCAAGGGGAGCATTTTATTTAAATAAAAATCATAATATCACAAGGTATTTTTAGGTGAAGGAACAAATAATATGGAAGAATGGAAATCATTGATCCTCTTGATGATAATAGAAGTGGAGTAAGGAATTATAACTTTACATATTTATGGAGATTCAAAATTAGTAATAAGTTGGGTTTCAAATCATGTTGAGATGAATAACTTGCTCCTTAGTCCTTTCTATGAGCAAGTGAAATTATTAGGACCTTCTATAACAAAAATTTCATGCGAGCACATCTATAGGGAACTAAATATAGAAGCATATGCTATTTCAAAATATGATTTGAACCTTCTAGGAGGCACTTGATAGAGGGAAGAAGTGGTTAGAGGACTTAGGGTTTACTCACAGTCCTCTCACTAATGATCATATCAAAGATCTATTACTAGAAAAATAAAAAAAGGTTTTGAAAGAGACCCTTGCCTTTATTTTTTTAGAAATATGGGCTTCAAAATAATATTTATCTTCAAAATTGAAATCTGAGTTGTTTTAGTACTAAGGTAAGAGTCATTCAAGAACTGTGATTGATCAAGAAGTTATTCCCGCTTTCCACATGTTAGTCCTGTTATTAGAATTTTATTTCTAGATTGTAAGTTGACTATAATATATTACAACAAGGAGGCCAATACTCCTCTCAGTTCAAAAATTCTTGAGGGTACTTCATACCTGTAGCATTGTAATTTTTTTCAAACTTAGAAATAAAAATTACAAATTTTTTCGAGGAATTTTTTTAATATAAGAACTTGGAAATTATGAATGTATTCCTTGGAAAAAATTGAGCATGGATCTCTTTAAAACGCAAGGAAATTAATTAATTAACATCCATGTACACTACTTTTATATACAATATTTAAAATACTAAAAAGTGTAAAATATTAACTCAATGAACCCATTTACAATGGCATGGGCTCAAGTTGTTAAATTTTCAAAGTGGCAATATGGCATTGCACTAATACCATTATGTGGTTGGTTAAAATACAACAATAGCATGATCATGATGTAATACACATGGGACTCATACAATCCCATATAAATAATTAAATAAAATATTGATTCAATGCCACATTTTAGTATATTAAGATATTTATTTGATAAAATTTGAATATTACTATTTTAAAGCATAATCCTAATAAATTTGAATGATAATAATTTAGTATTTATAAAAACTATGGACGTGTATCATAATAGTCACAACTATTTATTATAAAGGTCTTTATTATATGTAATGTTACCTCTAATACTTACATTCATTAATAGATTAAAATTGACTCCTTTTTTCTGTATTACCTTGTGAAAAAATAATAGGATTTTTCTTTATTTTAAAATCATCAATATGCACTCACATGATATGGTATTTTTTTAACGAACCCTCCATGCATATGGTGTGGGTGTGAGTATGGAGTACCACATTTAGAACTATAAAGTTGGGGTATGAGGGTATGAAAGTACAAGGGTACATAGAGTGAAAGAGTATGAGGAGGTTGAGTTGCATGTTAAAATCACCTATGCATTGTCAAAATGTAGTCCTACTTCATTAATACAGCCAATGCATCATTTGTTATGTCAATAATATATTGTAATAATTTTAAACACAATTTTATTTGCACATCTTGATCTCAAATTTGTACACATATAAATACATACAATGGTATATCTCTTGGATGTCTCAAGAGACTCTTGGTGGTTCATATTCATCTCTAAATGTTCAACTTCTATCAATATTTCTTCAGGTGTAACAATAATAATATCTAACATAAAATAATTATAAAATAATGTAATAAGTATCTAACATCCCCTCATTACATTATTTGGTATAGCAAATATTTTAAGGTGTCGATCATGACCAAAAATACATATTTTACAAAAAAATACTACCTCCCCTTAATTTTTACTTCCTTTGGGTTTGGCTTTGGATTTGGTATAGGCTTCAAATATTGCTCTAACACTTTCAACCATGTATTTAGAATCTTCCATGTGATTTTTCATTGTAATATTTGTCACTACATGATTTTTTAGCATAACATAGGTCATATCTATAAATTTCATTACAAAATTCATGCATCTCTTATTTTAAGCCTTCTAAAGAATCCTAATATTTCATTGCTCCATGTTAAAACTATCATTGTGTCTCTCTCACCCACCAAATTATATTATCCTTGCTCTCTTCTGAGGATAAAACCTTCTCTTGTAAAATCCATTCGATATTTCTTTCACTCTACCACATTCTATCACATTCTTCCATCCACAATCAACATGTATTTTATTGGCCATTTTATCTTTGTACCAATAATTTCTATGAGAGTGACTAATTTCACCACAAATATCTTAGGGATGATCCCAACATCTAACTGTCACATGTTTGGGTCATCCATAATGACTACAACAAACTATTCTATGAGTTTCATCTGTTGCTAAGGTTTCTCTTTTCATAAACATGGTCTCACCACTTTTTGGTTGACCATCATAATGTTGGAATATATTACATTATTTGGTACATGCTAATGTACCACCTTCGGTAAATCCTTAGATTAGTAAGAGTGTTCTAGATTAGAATTTATGTTTACTTTATGCAAAGTAATAAGTGCACAAGTATTATTAAAGTGTGCAAAGTATTTTGGTATTGTAAATGTATATAGTTGTCCATGTGCACATGTATCCTTAGAATAGGAAGTGGAAGAGTCTCTAGAAGTGTGAAGGCCAAGAGTGATCCATATGAAAAGTCACATTACATTATTTATGTAGTACATGTGTATATGAAAGTGGCATGACATGACATGTCAATATATGACTTGACACTTGATACTTTCAAAGCTATTGTACCACTTCCATGAGCATTTGTTAATGACAATTTTATGAGTGATTATTGAATTTATTTCTAAATTTTATACTTCTATAATATTACCATTATCATATATATCATATTGCAACTTTATTATTGATCTTTTGGTGAATTTTATCTTAAGTATTAAGCTTCAAAATCTAACAGTGGTATGAGAGCCACATCAAGGTTTTGACTTGCATAGGTTTTAAAGTTGCAAAGGAGATTTTGACTGGTAAAGGAGAAACTAGTGAAGTTAAGAAAATCACCTCTGAAAAGAAAACCAGAGAAGTTTTAATATTTACCTATTCCAAAAATAAATTCATAATAGAAGGAAATTTTAGGTCTTGAAGACAAACCTTGACATTGAGGAGATTGAGAGACCCAAGAAGGAGGTCTTATTGGAGAAGTTGGTAGATTTAATAAGACTTTAGATTGTATATTGGCTAGAGTCTTTTCATAGGGTTGAGGGAGAACTCATTAAGACTAAGACTCAACACATAATTCTTTCCACTAGTTTTAAGAACAACTAGTGAAGTTTATTTATTTTAGAATTTTAGAGATTTTTATTGTTATTGTCTAAGTTTATTGTTGTAGAGAAGTAGATATTAAATATAAGGATATTGAGGAGACTCAAGGAGGATATATCATTGAAGACTAATATATTGAAGGCTATAGATTGGATAAGTTGAAGAGACCTGAAAGAGGTCAAATTGAAGAACTTCTAGATTTGGAATATTGAAGATTGCAGATTGAAGACTGCAGATAGAAGATTGAGGAGACCCGTGTAGGAGGTTTCTATTAAAGATAGAATATTGGAAGTAGAGGAATAAGAAAATATCCTATTGTAGAATTTAGAAGCAGCAAATTTTTGAGATCTAGGAAAGATATCTCATTGCAAAATTTCCATAGTTGGAATATTGAAGAGACCAAGGAAAAGTCTCATTGAAGTTTTGAGGAGAAGAGCTGAGGAATTGCATAATTATAAGACCTAAGGAGAAGAGGTCTTAAGAGGATTTTGAGGAGAAGGATAAGTAGGGTTATGCGTAAGGGGTTGACCCCAAAATGTATTTATAAAATGAGGTGAATTAGTTTTGAAATACAAAATTATTTATAATTTCAAGGTGAAAAGGTCCCCTATTATTAGGGGTAATATTAGAGATTTAAACTTAAAATGGTCCAATTATTATAAAATTGGGGTGAATCTACCCAAAAAAAAATTCACCCAAAATTTTTGGGCTAATGGGCCTCAGTCAAGGGTCCCCAATATTAGCCAATTCCAAATTTAAAAAATTCAAATATTTGTTAATTAATGATGATTATCCACTACGCATAACCTTTAGGAGAAAGATAGAGAAATAATTATTACAATAATTGAAGGAGTTGCAAAGAAATCTTGAGGAATTAGATTGCAAGCAAGGAGAAGTTTCTAATAAGATGAATTGGGAAAATTGTTGCCATATGACAACAAGCTCAAGAGAAAGAAGATTTTGTCAAGAAGTTTGCCAAATTTTGGAGAAGGTTTTTGAAGACCTCAAGACATTCAAATTATTGAGGAAGAAGACAATGGAGGAGATTGATTTTGAAGTTAAAATTCAATAAGAATATTGAGGGAATATAGAATATTGAAGAGCCCATAATTTTGGGAAATTTAAGGACATCCATAGTATTTTTGAAGGCTGATTTGATAGGAGAAGTTTACATATTTTTGAAGAAAATTTTGAAGGGTTGAAGGATACTAAATTGAAGAAGGTATTGAGCTATAGATTTAAAAAATTTTGGGCAAGTTTTGGAGTGCCCTTAAATAGGATATTGAAGAAGGTTAAAACATCAAAATAAGACAAAATTTTGGATAAAGAAATAGAAGATTTGATTGAAGAATTGTAAAATTTTTGACAACATTTGGGAAACATTAATAGCTGCAAGTTACAGAGTTTGAAGACATAGGTTTCAGAGGATATATGGAGCCACAAAATCAGGTTTTGTGGATAGCATTAGAAGAAGATAAAGAGTTATAATTTTGTATAACTTTGGGGTAGATTTGGGAAGAGTTATTGTAGACATGAAAAATTGACCCATTAAGATGAGCCGTTTTCCTTAGTTTTCCTCTCAAAAAAATAAGGTCATATTTGAGCTTTATTTTACCCAACCAAATCCCCTTCAATTTTCCCAAAACCTATACAATTGGATCAATATCAAAAATAGCTTTCCAATAGTGTATGATATGATCCATTTTGACATTGTTTAGCCCCTCAAAGTGCCAAAAAATTGCACACATCTCTTTTATTTTTGCAATTTCACTTTGATTCAAGCAATTTCACTGTGTTTCGAGTGATTTTGCTATGTTTCAAGCAATTTGCAACCACTGTGAATTTGCTCAAATTAATGTAATTGGGAGAAAAATTGCTAAATCTTGCAATTTGCCTAAATTTAGCAACCTGCCAAGATTCTATTCCAACAAAATTTGTTTCTCGATATTTGTGCTACATTGGCTCCTAGAAATGGCCTAAAAATATGCATAGATTAGCAATTTTCCTAGTCTGGGTTAACAACTGAATGACAACCTAAAATTACCCAACTACCCTGCTCCTCTTACACTGATTTTTTTTTATAAAATGATCTCTCTAGTTCTTTAGAGACCCCTGATATTAGAAATGGAATTGAGCATTATTTTTTATGTTTTTATTTGAAAAAGTATTTTGTGAAGTCTAATTTTTCATTGCATTTAGAGTTACAGAGTAGGTTCCCTAGAAAATACCTTTGGGCTCTACTGACCTACTTTGTCTTGCCACTATCACCTTGTGACATTTAATATCGAGCATTGTAAGCTAGTATTTTTTGATTTATTTCTCTGCATTATTTTTTAGTAGCATTTTTCCACAAACCCGTAGATGTTAATAAAAATTAAGAAAATTTTTAGAGAGCGAATTTACTCTGTTTTGAGAAAATTTGTGCAAGCATAAGTTTAGGGTAAGTTTTTATCCTTAGATATATTATTTCACTTTGTAAATTATATCTAGATCATCTTAGCATCATCATTTCATTTCCTAAACTTGCATTTAACATTTAGTACATTTTTTCTCTTAGAAAATAAAGGTCATCTTTGATCCAACTTTTCCCTAATCAAATCATATTTTTTTCTCTCAAAACATTGTACCATTGGATCAAGCTCTCCTTTTCTATATTGTTTTATCCTCCAAAATACCACAAAACTACATAGGGGTCTAGCTATCATGAATTTACGGGTAAGTAGCGAATTTGCTCTGCTTTGAGTAAATTTTCTCTTATTTAAGCGAATTTCTCTGCTTTGAGCAAATTTTCACAGACATGAGTATGGGGGAAAATTTTGCCTTTAGATCCATTATTTTACTTTGCACATCAGATCTATATTGTCTTGCATTGCATATCATATCATGTATTGGACTATTTTGTTATCTTGTCACAACTTTTGTTGTTCATATATAGATCTTATAATTTCCATTATTTCATGCATGATTGTTTAAAAGACCAAGGGGATCTAACTGCTATGCCATAAAGATAAAATATATAGTGGCTTAAGCAGATCCCCAAACACTAATTGCAAATTTTAGTGTTTATTTGATAAGTTGTAGGTCTATTGCAAGTTCACTCTCAAGACAAAAAATTTACTTGCAAATCTAACAATCAATAAATTCGCTCAGTAGGTAGTGAATCTGCTTCATTCAACCATATAGATCAGGTAAGTATATGATTTGATCTATTTTCACTTCTATTTCCATTTTCCTATTTATTTCATATTTCCTATTTCTTAAAAAAATCATAATATAACATATATATATATATATATATATATATATATATATATATATGTGCATATGGTAGCATGGAATTATCATTTTGCATTCATAGCTATTATATTTTGAGGATATATGTAGTGGGAGAGATATAACATAGGTTCTAATAATATGAAAACAAGTGAGTCTACAATATGACTGAAATATACTATAAATAAAAAGTGGTAAAAATACAATACATTATGGAGGATATGGTCACTCCATTAATATAAGATAGAGATCTACAGTGTGCTCCATACAAGATCTCTACCACAATCTACTCTACTACTAAAATTCTCTTGATATCTATGTGATGCTCCTCTATCTATCACTATGAGGCCCTTTATATAGGAAAATAGATTACTTGGCCAACACTCTACCTAGTTGTACAAGTGGACACCTTGCACATTACAACATGCACATTGACATTTGTGCATTTATTAAATTGATAAATTGCTTGAATTAAGTAGCTAACTTCCCCCTAAAGTAATCTCTACTTTAACTATGTACCAAATGTGGTACATTTACATAACCCAAATGATGTAATACAATCCAACTCTAACATTAGATCTATTGCATTTTAATTTTATTATGAAAAGGTTCTAGTTCATCATGTGTTGCCTTCATGAAAGCTAAATTGCATGTAGTATAGGCATAGTTGCATTTTTCCTAAACCTTAGGTGTATGTTAAGTAAATAACTCATCAAAAACTTTCATATTGCATAGGCATGGAAACTACCACAAAGTGCTTCCTATTGAACCCACCACAATTCATTGAAAACCACCAAAGAGGGTACGACATAAGTACCTCTCATTTGAGGTGTAGATCCCCTATTTTCCCATCCCTCTTCTAGGAATGGATCCATTAGCATGAAGGAAGGGGTGCAAAAATTTTGAGTCTACAATTCTTAAGCAACAAAGTAGTAGAAAGTTGAGCAGAAATTAGAGATGCAAATTTGGTAAGTTTGTGAAGGAGAACAAAGGTACAAAACTTACAAAATCAATATTACAATAAGGGGTGAATTAAATCACCAAAGAAACTAGAAAAAAGGAGACTAGAAAGGTATGCAATATTGGTGCAACATAAGTTCATTATTTGAGCATTTAAATCTGTTTTACATTAAGTATTTGAGAGCACCGTATTAACCTTATTGAAATCTTAAGGTAAAAGTTAAAAATAAGTCTTCAAGAAAAAGGTGTTAATAGCATTTACATCTTAAATTTGCAAGATTGAAACAACAAGAATCCAAGTAAGAGTTATTTGGAAAGGAGAAATAAGAAGAGTATAACCTTATTATTAAATGTTGTTTTATAGTTCATAAGAATGTAGGTTTATTAAAGTGAAAGAAAATATAATAAAATCATTTGTTTGAGTAAGTTAAATATCGAACAAGGGTTAAAAACAAGGAAAAATTTCTCTGTGTCTAAATACATTAGATAGTCATAATCCAAAGGATAAGTAAGAGCATCTGATTGGTATACAAAATCACCAAGAAAAGCCACTACTTTTCAAAGGTGAGCTACCACTACACAAAGAAGTGCCATCGTAGAAGAGCTACCACCACTCCAAGGAGATCCACCACTAAGAAGTGCCACGATAATATTAGAAGGGAGAGCTACTGCCATACAAAGGAGTACCACCATCAAAAGTGTTGAGCAAGCCATAGATTTTTTCCCATGAAGTCCAAGTGAATACAATTCTATGTAATAATGCAATAGAATATGTAGAATATAGAAGTATTAGTGTTCAGGGCAAGTTACAAGTGTTTGTGGACATATTGCATGCAAAATACACATGTAAGAAGAGACAAGGACAAGATTCAAATATTAAATAGGCACCAAGATGAGGTATTAAAATTTTCATGAAGTAACACCCAACAAGCCATAATACCATTTGCTTAGGCATAAAAATGTTTCAAGAGGACAAGGAAGATGAATTTAGAGTAGTGGAAGAGATTAAGTGTCATGTGGCATGCATAAGGTGGAATATCAAGAGTTTCTAGTGCCTATTCCAAGGAGAGAACATTTTTAAAAGGCTAAAGATAGATGATTCAATGACATATTTTGTAGAGATGCATAGGAAACAAAAGGAGGCATAAGTGGAGCCATTAATTGAATGTTAAGTGGGAGTAAGAAGTGAAGCACCATTTGACATTGCAAGGAAGAGATTTCAAGCCACATAGGGAGTCAAATAGTCAAATGTTGAATACATTGTAGAGCATTGTGAGATTTCAATTTTCCTAGTCTGGGTTAACAACTGAATGACAACCTAAAATTACCCAACTACCCTGCTCCTCTTACACTAATTTTTTTTTATAAAATGATCTCTCTAGTTCTTTAGAGACCCCTGATATTAGAAATGGAACTGAGCATTATTTTTTATGTTTTTATTTGAAAATGTATTTTGTGAAGTCTAATTTTTCATTGCAGGTAGAGTTATAGAGTAGGTTCCCTAGAAAATACCTTTGGGCTCTACTGACCTACTTTGTCTTGCCACTATTACCTTGTGACATTTAATATCGAGCATTGTAAGCTAGTATTTTTTGATTTATTTCTCTGCATTATTTTTTAGTAGCATTTTTCCACAAACCCATAGATGTTAATAAAAATTAAGAAAATTTCTGGGTAAGCTATGACAGAGAGCGAATTTACTCTGTTTTGAGAAAATTTGTGCAAGCATAAGTTTAGGGTAATTTTTTATCCTTAGATCTATTATTTCACTTTGTACATTAGATCTAGATCATCTTAGCATCATCATTTCATTTCCTAAACTTGCATTTAACATTTAGTACATTTTTTCTCTTAGAAAATAAAGGTCATCTTTGATCCAACTTTTCCCTAATCAAATCATATTTTTTTCTCTCAAAACATTGTACCATTGGATCAAGCTCTCCTTTTCTGTATTGTTTTATCCTCCAAAATACCACAAAACTACATAGGGGTCTAGCTACTGCGAATTTACGGGTAAGTAGCGAATTTGCTCTGTTTTGAGTAAATTTTCTCTTATTTAAGCGAATTTCTCTGTTTTGAGCAAATTTTCACAGACATAAGTATGGGGGAAAATTTTGCCTTTAGATCCATTATTTTACTTTGCATATCAGATCTATATTGTCTTGCATTGCATATCATATCATCTATCACACTATTTTGTTATCTTGTCACAACTTTTGTTGTTCATAGATAGATCTTATAATTTCCATTATTTCATGCATGGTTGTTTAAAATACCAAGGGGATCTAATCTGCTATGCCATCAAGATAAAATATATAGTGGCTTAAGCAGATCCCCAAACACTAATTGCAAATTTTAGTGTTTATTTGATAAGTTGTAGGTCTATTGCAAGTTCACTCTCAAGACAAAAAATTTACTTGCAAATCTAACAATCGATAAATTTACTCAGCAGGTAGTGAATCTGCTTCATTCAACCATACAGATCAGGTAAGTATATGATTTGATCTATTTTCACTCTATTTCCATTTTCCTATTTATTTCCTATTTTCTATTTCTTAAAAAAATCATAATATAACAAAAATACAAATATATATATATATGTGCATATGGTAGCATGGAATTATCATTTTGCATTCATAGCTATTATATTTTGAGGATATATGTAGTGGGAGAGATATAACATAGGTTCTAATAATATGAAAACAAGTGAGTCTACAATATGACTGAAATATACTATAAATAAAAAGTGGTAAAAATATAATACATTATGGAGGATATGGTCACTCCATTAATATAAGATAGAGATCTACAGTGTGCTCCATACAAGAGCTCTACCACAATCTACTCTACTACTACAATTCTCTTGATATCTATGTGATGCTCCTCTATCTATCACTATGAGGCCCTTTATATAGGAAAATAGATTACTTGGCCAACACTCTACCTAGTTGTACAAGTGGACACCTTGCACATTACAACATGCACATTGACATTTGTGCATTTATTAAATTGATAAATTGCTTGAAGTAAGTAGCTAACTTCCCCCTAAAGTAATATCTACTTTAACTATGTACCAAATGTGGTACATTTACATAACCCAAATGATGTAATACAATCCAACTCTAACATTAGATCTATTGCATTTTAATTTTATTATGAAAAGGTTCTAGTTCATCATGTGTTGCCTTCATGAAAGCTAAATTGCATGTAGTATAGGCATAGTTGCATTTTTCCTAAACCTTAGGTGTATGTTAAGTAAATAACTCATCAAAAACTTTCATATTGCATAGGCATGGAAACTACCACAAAGTGTTTCCTATTGAACCCACCACAATTCATCGAAAACCACCAAAGAGGGTACGACATAAGTACCTCTCATTTGAGGTGTAGATCCCCTATTTTCCCATCCCTCTTCTAGGAATGGATCCATTAGCATGAAGGAAGGGGTGCAAAAATTTTGAGTCTACAGTTATTAAGCAACAAAGTAGTAGAAAGTTGAGCAGCAATTAGAGATGCAAATTTGATAAGTTTGTGAAGGAGAACAAAGGTACAAAAAAAATTTGAAACCTTAAAAAAAAATAGTGCTATTTGAAGATTTAATGAAGTATTGAAATTTAGTTTGAATGAGTTAAACAAATAAGTTTAAAAATTTTGTAATTTGATTATTTAAATTTACAAAATATTTTTGAAATATTTGCAATTTGAATAGAATGGAGTAATAAGGTTTTTGACATCAAATTAAGTTTATAAAATTTGTAAATATTATTTTATGGAATTTCTAAATTTCTAAGTTTGGAGTTATAAGGTATTCAACACCAACATTAGATTAAGAAATTTAGAAGAAATTATATTCTTGAGATTAGAAGTCATAAGGTAGAAGCTAAAAGGATGTCTACTCCAAAGAGTTCATTGAATAATGAAATGGAAAGAGAAATTAAAAAAGGAAGAGTGAAAGTTATAAAGTATGGAATTAAAAACTTGATTGAAAAGTCTGAAGGAAAATTAGACTTAATCTCAAGTTTTATTTATAAGGAAGCATTAGAAGAAATTTTTGAAACATTAGAGTATTACCTACATTCAAGAATTTTTAAAGAAATTTACAATGATAAAGATAGATTATGATTCCTTTAAACATTGCTAGTATAACATATATGGGACTACTTGCACTCAAACATTACAAAGAGAAATATTTGAAACAAAAGTAGTTGATTGAATCTCTTAAGAAGAAAACAAAAGTGGATGAATATTTCTTAGAAAAATTATTTCATTCTTCATGTAATGTTAATGATTCAACTTCATCAAATTTAGGATCCTATCATGATGCTATAAGTGAATGCTCAAAAGGTTCTATTCAAAAAAGGATTCATGATATGAAAGACAAAGGTTGCAAGAAGTGATTGACAATGTGACATCATCTAAATATTTATAGATTGACATTAATGATGAAGACAAGCAAGAAGAGAATAAACCTGATCAAGAAGGCATACAATGCAAAGTGAGTTAAAATATGAAGACCATATTAAAGACTAAAGTCTTCAATAACCAAATAATGTAATACAAGGGGGTGTTGGAATATATTACATTATTTGGTACATGCTAATGTACCACCTTGGGTACATCCTTAGATTATGAAGAGTGTTCTATATTATAAATTATGATTTACTTTATGCAAAGTATAAGTGCACAAGTTTAATTAAAGTGTGCAAAGTATTTTGGCATTGTAAATGTGCATATTTGTCCATGTGCACATGTGTCCTTAGAATAGGAAGTGGAAGTCTCTAGAAGAGTGAAGGCCAAGAGTGCTCCATATGAAGAGTCACATTACATTATATATGTAGTGTATGTGTATATGTAAAGTGATGTGACATGGTGTGACATGATGTGACATGACAGGATATGAATTGACACTTACTTGATACTTTCAAAGCTATTATACCATTTTTATAAGCATTTGTTAATGGCAAGTTTATGAGTGATTGTTGAAGTTATTTTTGAGTTTTATACTTCTATAATATTTCCATTATCATATATCATATTGCAATTTTATTATTGATCTTTTGGTGAATTTTTCTCAAGTATTAAGCTTCAAAAGATTACATTTGGCTTTATGTGCTTTCTTATAACTTGATAATTTGTTCTCAAGTCTATGCCATTATATACTATTTTTCATTAATTTTGAGCCAATACCTTTAGTGTGCTTTTCAAAGCACCCAATTTCTTCATCATCACTATGACCTTTATCACAACCAACACCAACAATGTTCAAACACCCAAACTCTTCATAATCACTATGGTATTTAACAACATGGCCTTTGTCACGACCAACATAATCAAAAATATTGAGCATGAGATCATGATGCTCATCTTCAACACAAACACCACTATCATCAACAATGTTCAAATCACTAGTATCACAAGTAAAATTTATCCTTTGGATAAGGTTGCTTCTATTACAGAAAATATTTGTGATCATGGGCTTGTTAACAATGTTCAAATTATTAGTATCACAAGCAAAATTTTTCCTTTGAATAAGATTGCTTATGTCATAACAAATATTTTTCATCAAGGGCTTGACCTTGAGTGTTTCATTTATTTCCTCTTGCCTTTTACACTTCACCTCAATGATGTCAAGAGTGATTAATCCCACATACATTCTATTCATACCACCAATAGATATTGTAATACCATATTTAAAATGATCTTCACAAACATTAGCTTCTTTGAGAATTATGTTTAGGCAACCATTAAGTGTTAAGAATTCTTCACCTTCACTAGATTCTTGGAAATAAAGATCATTATCTAGTGTTACAAATTTATGAACTTCCACTTACTTTTTGGCTTGTTTCCTCTTTGCCTTTCCCATTTAATCAAGTGATGTGGATTTTTTTTCTTATAGTATTTGGATTTTTTTTCTTTAACACAATAGTGAGGGTTTCTTATATCTCCTGAATGCTTCCTTTTTAGATATATCTTTGGTTTGATATATTAAAATTTTCTATATACCTACTCTTCCTATATACTTGTTGATACATGGAATAAGCTAATCCTCTTGATATACATGGTCATACATGAGAGACATTAAGGTACATGAAAGAGAATGATACATGTTCCAAATGTAGTATAGAAAGAATTTGCCCTATCAATGACACTTGCTTAAAGAGAAATCCTTGTACATGGGTGTAACTTCCCTATATACTTGGAATTTCTCAAATTTAGGATTTACGTCTAGCGACAGTAATGAATAGAGTTGAAAATAAAGTGAAGAATCACACAAAATGATGTCCTTATTTGTTCCCAATGATTTATAGGGTCAATGCCTAGACATCATTATGGCAACTTTATTAGGTTATAGACATAGTATATTATTGTGACAAATTTATCTATAAACACAAGCTAAAGGTGCCATATATGTTTAACACTGTGAATGTGCTTAAGCACATATATAATACTTTTCAACCATAGACCAACCTTAAAATAACTTTGACAAATTAAAAACTATTTTGATTCCCAAAAATACAAGTTTTGACCACACAATCACATACCTCTCATATTACATTTTGACTATTTTCATACTTAGACAGTATATACTAAGATATAATAACTTTATATTTACAACATCATTGGACAACATATACTACTCTCATAACTTGAGTCTTGATTTTATGTTTATAAAAAATCATACACTCCAATAATTGATTGGTCACACCTTACAACTCACCTTGACTTGGACTCTAAAAACATAACCATATATTTTTACCTATCAACACTATTAACTCAAAAAAATATGTTGACTCTTAATAACTCTCACTCATATGACTCCATGGTTTTGGTATGCCCTCTTGAGATTTCTTTTTTTTCCTTTTTATTTTTCTTTCTCTATTTTTAAATTTTATTTATTTATTTAACTTTGTACACACATACACGCCGAGGAAGGTAGAATTGCCATTGGTACCTCTTATAGGCCATAAGCATTCTATGCTCAAGTTTAGATGGGTAAAGAAAAATAGAGTTGAGAAATATGTATATTTAAATAAAATATATTGCATTGATACCTTTATGCTATGGTAGTGTCTCTTTGTGTGTTTAGATTCAATAGGTCCAATTTTGACAAATATTGCTTTCAACTATCATGCAAAATTTCCTTCTACGTCCAAGTGATTTGTGCCATGAATTTTAATTTTTTAATGTATTCAATTGGATTTTGTGAACATTACATTTTATGGGACAATTATTGTTCCACCTACCAACTATTGTATTTCTCTTGGACAGTGAATCAACTACATAACATTAGTATAGGATTTTTTTTTTTGGCTTAAGGCTTCAAGGATAACTATATATATACAACAATATTTGAAGGGATTTCTAATTGGTTTGTTGCATAAGATGATTAAAAAGGACAAATATGGATGGTTTTTTTAGAGTAGACCTAATGTGCAATGTAGATGGGATGAAAAAAAGTATTGACTAGAATTGAACAATGGTTGTGTGATCACTCACTTTTGTAGAAGCATAAACACCTTTAGGAAAATAACGTTTCGATTATGAGATCTTCAAATGAATAATTTATAAGCATATGTATAAAGTATTTGAATCAAGATAGTTGCACAAATGGTAGAAATCTATAGAGAGGGATTTATGAAACTTCAAGGATAGATGATTGAAACATATAGAAAAATTCAATAGGTACAAATACAAATGCAAAATAAAGAAGATTATCATATTCTATTCAAGGTTGCTTGACTATGACAATAATAGTAGTAGAGTGGTTGTCCCTCTTAGCCACTACATATTTGATCCATTACATGTCCACTCTTAACTTCTGCATATTTTCTTCAATATGCATCTGCCATGTTTGAATATTGAATGCACTTGAAACTCTAAATCTCACAAACTTGGGCACAAAAATGTTTAATGCACTCAATTATTTTCCACTACAAGAAAAAACTAGATTAGAGATTCCAATATGGCCCATTTATATAGGGGAAGTAAAGGTGGAACAAACATTTTACAATGCTTTATTGGTTTTCATTGGTCTCAAAATCCTCAACCGCTCACAAAATATCTCGAATACGAATGTCAAAATTTTAAACATTGAATTTCATTACGCATCTTTATCTTAGATCTATACATATAAATACATACAATGGTATATCTCTTAGATGTTTCAAGAGTCTCTTGGTGCTTCACCTTCATCTCTAAATATTTAGTTTCTCTCAACCTATCATAAGGTATAACAATAATAATATTTAACATCAAATAATTACTTAATAATGTAATAAGTATCTAACATATATAATACATGTATCTAGTGTAATTATGTACCTCTAATACTAGCAAAAAAAATGAGTATGTATACCTATATAATAATCAAATGCAAGTTAATATTCATTTGAGGTAATGGTTGACCTTGTATTGTAATAATTGTATATTTCCCTATAGGCCCATGAACACCTTGTAAGGTGACTTGTTTATAATATAATATTTTATCCAATGGTTAGTTTTTAATGTTACCTTTGATAACTTGTATTATGGTGGTATTTATACTCCATATTGTCTAACCATTGGTTCATTAGTTTATAATATTCTTTCATCATTAATGAGATTATTGGTATCTAAGGGTACCTTATATATATATATATACATTATGGATTGAGTAATGGAAATACGCTTTTGCTCTAATACCATGTTGGAGTTTATGATATATTCAAGAATGAAGAAAATCAACACATTACTCAATAGAGTAAAAGTGTGTATGTGTGTGTATATATATGTGTATATATACACACATATATGTGTTTGTATTGAGTAATGGAAATACACTTTTACTCTAATATCATAAAATTCAAGAATGAAGAAAATCAAAACATTACTCAATAGAGTAAAAGTGTGTATGTGTGTGTGTATATATATGTGTATATATATATACACATATATATACACACACACATACACACTTTTACTCTATTGAGTAATGTTTTGATTTTCTTCATTCTTGAATATATCATAAACTCCAACATGGTATTAGAGTAAAAGTGTATTTCCATTACTCAATCCATAATTTTAGTCATTTGATCTCTTAAATTTATTCTAAAAAATATAGTTTTTTAAAACTAGATCTATAAGAGTTGGTGCAGTTAACAATGTTTTTTTAGGGTTTTCTAGAATCCATAGTTGAATCTCAGATTATGATGATCTCATTACATTGCCTCAATGAGCTTTTATAATCATTGGATTAGGATAAATATTTAGACATGTTTCAACATATCCCTTTCTTTTGGATATTCAATCCATCATTTATTATTATATTGTGATGGTTTGTTCCTCTAAAGTTATGTTTGTTGAGTAAGTAGATATGGTGAAATATTTTAGATTTATTTTTTAAATATTTTCAATAAATATTAAATGGTTTTTTAAGACTTACAAAAAATCTATTTTTTTTTTTTATTCTTTGATGCCAAAACATAAAAATGAGAGAGCGACTTGCTTGGAATTTTAAAAAATGATAAATACATTGAATGTGATCGTACACCATTTCAAGAAACATTTTGGATAGATTTTAGAGAATAGTAAAGACCTTTGATTTTGAAGATAAGAGAAATGTCATAAATAGGTTCTAACAGATCTCATAAAATTTGGTATGGGATCAATTGATGTATGTTGCTCTAAAAATATAGTTCTACAAGATCAATCCTAACAAATATGGATACACTACCAACATTTTTGGATTATATAAAAAATTTCATGGGGTCACAGTTCAACTATCAATTTTCTTCATCTAACAACCCATTTCAACCATCCATATAGTGTGTACTTTCCTCCTTTTGGGTTAAACTTTAAAATTTTTATTTTTTTAGTACTTCATGAAATATTTCATTCATTGGTTTGAAAATAAATGGTTGTTGAAGGAGAAAAGCATTGTTTTTTGGTGTTTGCAAGGATTAAAACTATCATAGGTACCTTGGAATTTTATTATCACTACCATGCTTGGTGATTGGTTGGATGACTTTGTGATATGCACTCACGGTGGGTTGGTTGGGTGTTTGACTCCCTTTCCTCACTAGCACATATGGTTTGCTTTCTCCTTATAAAGTAAAACTTGAAGTGGAATCATGGTAGAATGGTTGGATCAATGTCTATTGGATGTGTGGATCCTCAAGGTTTTAGGTTTAAAACCCATAATAATTGTTATCCTTGTATTTATTAGCATTGTATATTATAATTACCATAATAGTGGAAGGCTTGGTAGATGGCTTACATTTTATAATACTTTGGAAGGCCTTTTTCCCAAGTTTTAAAATGATGGGTCCCCATTAGATTCCCCTTATTTAACTTGGATTTTGAGTATGTTGTTCTTGGTGACATACTTTTGGTTCTAGTTGGGTCTATATTTATTTTGGCTAGTCTATTATGCATGAGGCTTTGACATACAAGAGGTCAATATTTTAAAACTCTTTCTTATCACCTTGGTTTGGTTTTGACGCTTAAATATTTATTACCTTAGATGTTCTATGTTGTCCAATGTGGATGGATTGATAGAAAATGTGGCACCTAGTTGGCCACTGAAGACCTTTTTCTCACTATTAAAATTTTATCTTGTCCAATCCTAATACATCATATGTTGTAACTCAGATTGCTTATCACCTAGTTGATAAACAAAAAAATAGAAAAGTTATATGCCACTTGATAGAATTTTATTCATCCCTCCATTAGGGTTTTCTATTCCATGTGGTAGCTCGATAGTCCTTGGAAGAATTTTACAAAAAGGTATTTAAAAAAAATAAATATACTATTTTTTTAATTTTAAATCTAATATTTTTATAGATCAAATTTTATTATTTTTTAATGGATTATATGTGATTGAAACATTCTCACTCATATTACATCATGACTAAAATAATAGTACAACAAAAATTTGATAATTATGCATGTATCACTTCATAATATTTGAACCTATATCTCCTAACTAGAAGGCGATGGGAGGTAGACATCGAAGAATCCTCTAAGGTAGTTTTGTGTGCTGCATCCTTGATGGTGGGAGTTTAGGCAAGCTTTTTCAGTTTGAAATTTAAATTTGAAGCATGGCTTGGTATTTTTTATTTTGAAAGATTGTGCCTTTATTGCTATCTTTATTTCTTTGACCTCATTGTCTGGCTTCTCTTTTTCATTTTGGATGATCTCCTTTTAGGTTCCTATATTTTTTGTTTCTTCGATGGAGATCCTTTGCTTTCTTTTATTTTGTCAGGCTGCTCTTTTCAGCTCCTTCTTGTAAAAGGTTCAGGATTCCTTTCAAAAGCCCTTTTCTATCCAATCAAAAAAAAATTGAACCTATGTCTCCTCCTTGAAAGTTGAAAAAAATTAACCAATTGAGTTTATGCTATTTGATATTATAAATTAATCTCTTACAACATAATATATGTAATATTTTTTGAAGGTAAAACTTTAATTTTTCATTTAAATGAAAAGTTCTTCACAAGTGAAGGGTAAAATACAAAACAAGACAAAACTTGAGTTTTTATGGAAGACACATTTTTATATGTTACCCTTTTACAAATGAAAAAATAACATTTGTAGAGCTATAAAGGTTTTATTCCTTTTTATATTAATGACAACATGGGCTACGAGATATTTAAAGGTGTTTCAAATTTAAAAAAAATAATCTTTTAAAATAAATGAAGTTGTTTATATATATATAAACAATTGAGACATAAAGCATGAGTAAAGTATTTATAAATCCAAGATGAAATCTCAATCACTCAATAAGAAAAAAAAAGTCAAATGCATACCATGTTTTATAGGAGGTGCAATTCATTATATGATGATACATTTATATCGATGAATCAATGTATTTTAGATTCATGGGAATGTAGGTTTGACTATGAAGTGTCTAATATAGACCTCATTTGACATACATGTGGGAGGGTATGAGGTTAGGTGTATATCAAAAGTATCCATATCTATAAAAATATAATTGATGTACCATCTATGAATCCTATGTCTCATGCAATGTTTATTAAGGAACATACACCATCGAAGCACCCTATATGGTTACACTTCTCTTGTGTAAATCCAAAAGTATAATTATATGCACCCAAATAGCATTAGTATGAACCAAAATTTTATGGGTGCAAATATGCACAGGGTCATGGAAGATTCATCCTATAAACCTATTGCATATCATGTATGTTCGTGGCATATAAAAACTCTTTATTTTTAGTTTGTACTTTACAATACCCTTTTTTATTTAAATTGTTAGTAACATCTTCTAGTACAACCTTTTAACCCATACTTTTATTGATATTATATGTATTAGTTAAATGTATGTGATGTGTCATGCCATTTTATTTCTATTATTTTCTTATTGATTAAAACATATGCCATGAACATTTCTATTTAAAAACAAAAAATAGATAAATCGGATTGACATGAGCCCCACCCATATTACATCATAACCACATATTTATATTATAATATCATGAGAATTATGTAAGTATCCCTTGAAATATTTGAACTTGGTTCTTCTTGAAAGTCGAGGAATTTAACCAATTAATATCATGCCATTTTATCTGTGTATACTTATTTTTATTAATAATCTATGTGTGGCTTCTATTGGGGGCCACTCCCATTACAAAAACAAAATATTACATTGCTTTCATTATATTTCTAGATATTCTCCATATTCCTCAAACTTCTAAGTTTCCATAATCAACTTTTTTTTTAAGGAACTAACAACAAGAACAACCCTTACATGACACATAACTCCAACAGATAGAAGGAAAACAAATATAACAATCATCCATAAAAGAGAAAATCAGCTTGATTATTTTTCTTCTGTAGTGAAGGTTCTTTTTCGTTTAGAGTGTTAAGATCTGAGAATGCATTTTTGCACTTAAGCTCCTAAGGTAATATCTAGTTGTAACACATTTTGTAGGAATTTCATTTTCAAAAAACTGATCGTCATTGATTATTTCATAATTAGCTCTAAGAATACCATCTAAGGTTCTAATATTTTTCATTGAACCGTCTATATGGTCTTTAATAACCATTTGGATTTTATCAATGATCTAATTCAAATTCTCCTTTTGGGATTGAGTCTTCTATTGCTCGCATGATTCTTGCTAGACAATTGGTGCATCTAGAGGATGTGTTTCATCTTTTAACTGAGATATTTAAAGGTTTTGAATCATTCACATGTAGGGCCTTCTCCTCCACCAAGGAGGAATTAGAGCATGATCGGATGACCAAGCATCTCTTCTTTAGGTGGCCATATTGCTGACAACCATAACATCTTAGGGAGAAGTTTTCATATTCAATATTTTGGATTCATTCCCCTTTGCTTGAGGAGATAGTAATGGATTGAGGCCCAAGAATTGAAACATCCATCCAAACAACAAATCTTGATTTATTCATATTAATTTTATTGGAAAAAGTTTCCTCTGTTTGGGCATCCATATACTGGAATGCACCAATAGCATTACCGATTTTGGTGAAAATATTCTCTCCCCAAAACTCCACAAGGAGAGCATAAAGATTCACCTAGACTAGGAAGCCATTAACTTATTTTGTAAAGGGGTTGAAACTAGGAGTCCAAGGTCTTATATAGACACCCCTTTGTAAAAAAAATAAATTATATCTATAATCCATTACTCTATCTCTATTCGCTAAATTAGAAAAAAAAAAGTAGAAAAAAATTTATTAGGTAGAAGAGCTACTTGGAATTTTGTACTAGTCCACCATTCTTTAATGTATCCTTTGATCTCCTCCAAGCCTGGTATTTTGCCCTTGAGTTTGCAGATTATTGTTCAGGCTTCATGACTAATCAGATAGAGGACAAAAATTCATCCACGTATGAAACCAAATATCCTTGAGAGATATTTCTTCTTACCAAAGAGGCTTTCTCACAGAATGAAGAGATGTTCTACGAACAACCCTCTTCCTTCAATTATTGACTACACCTAGGGTTTGCATCTATTTCATTAAGAATGTAGTCAAATTTATCACTTTATTCCATCGCATGAATGCACCTCATATGTGTGTTGAGCAAGGTGCAACGACAGTATTGTCATTGTTGTCAACACAGTCAGAAAGATCGGTTGATGCAGTGGACAGGAGTTCAGAGGTTAATCAGAGTATGTACAGTGAAGTTAAAAGCTCATGAGGATGTTTTTGATGTTTGGGTGAAGTTGTTACAAGTTGTCCAAGAAGACCGAAGTGGCCCATATGCAAAAGAGAAGCGAAAAAGCAAAGAGGAAAAAGTGTCGCGATATCGCGACATGTTGCATTTTCGCGGCCAAAAGAGAAGAGAAAATGCAAGGAGAAAAAGTGTCGCGATATCGCGACATGTTGCATTTTCACGGCCAAAAGAGAAGAGAAAATGCAAGGAGAAAAAGTGTCGCGATATCGCGACATGTTGCATTTTCACGGCCAGAAGAGAAGAGAAAATGCAAGGAGAAAAAGTGTCACGATATCGCGACATGTTGCATTTTCGCGGCCAAAGAGAAGAGAAAATGCAAGGAGAAAAAGTGTCACGATATCGTGACATGTTGTATTTTCAGGGCCAAAGCTAAGAGAAAGAGCAAGGAGAAAAAGTGTCATGATATCGCGACATGTATATTTTGCGGGCCAAAGCTAAGAGAAAGAGCAAGGAGAAAAAGTGTCACGATATCGCGACATGTTGTATTTTCATGGGCCAAAGCTAAGAGAAAGAGCAAGGAGAAAAAGTGTCGCGATATCGCGACATGTTGTATTTTCACGGGCCAAAGCAAGGAGAAAGAGCAAGGAGAAAAAGTGTCGCGATATCGCGACATGTCGCTATTTTGTGACCTTAAAGAGAAAGAGAGAGAAAGAAAAAGTGTCGCGATATCGCGACATGTCGCATTTTGTGACTCAAAAGGGAGGAGAGAGAAATAAAAGTGTCATGATATCGTGACATGTCACATTTTGTGACTCAAAAAGGCAAGAGAAGAGAAACAAAAGTGTCACGATATCGCGACATGTCGCATTTTGTGACTCAAGAAGGGCAGGAGAGAGTAACAAAAGTGTCATGATATCGTGACATGTCACATTTTTGTGACTCAAAAAGGCCAGAGGCAGAGTAACAAAAGTGTCGTGATATCATGACATGTCGCATTTTCATGACTCAAAAAGGCAGGTAGGCAGAGAAACAAAAGTGTCACGATATCACGACATGAATACCAGGATGGTGAAACTGAAGACTGCATAGTGACGTGGACCCATAAGGAATATTTAATGATTTGAAATCATTTAAGATGGTCGTTACATGTGGAAAGAAATGGATGCATGCCCATGTGGAGAAAATGAAATAGTGGAAGGAGAAAATAGAAAATAAACAATCAGTGGAAGGAGAAAATGAATAGTCGTTAAAATAGAAAATGAATAGACATGCAAAGAGAAAAAGAATAGACATGCAAAGAGAAAATGAACAGTCATGCAAGGAGAAGACGAATAGTCATGACCGAGAAGACGAACAGTCATGGTAGGAGAATATGGTGTTAATTCTTTGCATGTAACGTGTTTGATGAAATGCCTACTCTATATATACAAAAGGAGTTACATAAAGAAGGCGTTACAATTGACAAGTGGCGTATGAGAATATGAAAGGAGTTACAACTGGAGTTACAAAGAGAAAGGATGGTTATAAAAGGAGTGTTGCTTGGAGAATTTTATGTGGGATTTTATCTTGCGAAGTGCGCGAGAGGAGCGGGAGAGGTGAGCGAGAAGGGTGTGTGTTGTGTGAGAGATGTTGAGTAAGCAATAGACCAGTCAGGGTCTTGTAAAAGTGAAGGCATTTTTATGTCAATCTTCTAGTTTCAAAATTGAAGTCCAAGTTGGTGCTTGGCATCAGGGGTTGGTGCTCCTTCCAGTTGGTGTTGGTAAATCAGGGTTGGTGCTCCTTTTTTGTGGGATAAATCAGGGGTTGGTGCTCTTTTTGTTGGTGGGTAAATTAGGGGTTGGTGCTCCTTTCTGTTGTTGTGATAAATTAGAGGGTTGGTGCTCCTTCCGGTTGGTGTTGTGTAAATCAGAGGGTTGGTGCTCCTTTCGTTGGTGTAGATAAATCGGGTTGGTGTCTTAGGGGTTGGTGCTCCTTTCTGTTGGTGCAGATAAATCAGGGGTTGGTGCTCCTTTCTGTTGGTGCAGATAAATCAGGGGTTGGTGCTCCTTCCAGTGGGTGCTGGTAAATTGATTGTAAAGTTGTTGCTTTGCAAAGGCTGGATTTGGATGGGAGTCCAAACAGTCAATTTTTGAGGAGTAGCCAAATCGGTGAACCTCGGTACATCTTGTGTTGTGTGATGCTCTCTTGTTATATTTGCTTTATTTGGTTTTAAGTTTTCATTGTTTTGGCTTTAAGAGTTGAAGATTTAAGTTTTAAAGAGCTACACTGATTCACCCCCCTCTCGGTGTCATTGTGAGACTAACAATTGGTATCAGAGCCAAGTTTCCCTTGTCAAGCTAAATCAGCTAGGGTTGATCTTGGATTAGTATGCAATGGGTAAGAAGAATAGATCCTCCTCCAATAAGGCATCTCGGTCAGTTTCAGTTCCTGTGGAAGAGAAAATTGAACTAGAAAAGATAGGAGTGAATTCTGAAGTATGTGATGAAAACCTTGAGCTTGAAGTAGATCTAGAAGGTGAGTTGATCGCTGCACTTGAAGAGTTGAATATAGAAAGGAAAAAGAACAGAATACTGTCCAAGAAGTTGGAAGAATATGGGGATAAGATTGAAGATCTCTTCTTACAAATTCATAAAGCCAAGAAAATAGAAGAAGCCTTGAAGTCACACCTGGATGATAAAGTCGATGTATGTAGCAAACGTGAAGAGGAATCTAACAAAGTTTTTAGTGATCTAAAGCTGCAAGTAGAAGAGTCCAAAAGGATTGAAGAAACTCTCTGGTCACAGATCAATGAGAAAGAGATTGTTTGCTGCAAACAAGAAGAGGAGATTGTTTTATTGAGGAAACAACTAGAAGAGGCCAATACAAATCTCAAATTTGAGAAGAGCACAGAGTTGCTAGATAAAATGATAAGGCAACAAAGAAGCCCCATGTGTAAGCTTGGTCTTGGATGTGAAGTTGAACAACCTTCATCTTCTAAATCTGCAGAGAAGAAGAAGTCCACTGCTGAAGGATCAAAGCAAGAAAAGCTTGAAGCTGAATCTTCAAAAGGAAGAAAATCTCAAAGGAGATCTACAACAAAGCAACCACAACAAAAGAGGTTCTATCACTCTCACTTTATTCATAATAATGCTTTTAATGGCTATTGTTTTAGATGCAACCATTATGGTCACAAGGCAATTTATTGTGGATTGAATAATAGATCAAAGAGTTATGCTGGTAGAAATACATCTGTTATTCCGGTTGAACACCATGTGCAATGTTTTAAATGTAATGGTCATGGGCACATAGCAAGGTTTTGTCCAAGAACTTTTGTATCTAATCTAAGGCAAGACAATAGATTTCATCAAACACAAAGAATGCAACACAGACAGGGAAGAAATCATGTGCATCAAAGAAAGGAAAATAATCATCCATCAAGGATGCACAAGAGACAACCACCCAAGAGAAATGTTCAAGTTCACGAAAAGGTTCAAAATAGGGATGCAGTTGAAAAACTCAAGCCCAAGTTCAAGAAAGTTTGGAGAAAGAAAGAAGAGAGGAAATCGTGTCTCCTTGGACTGAAGGAGACTACTCCTCTATTGCACTAAGCAGCTCCAGGTAGCACATCCTCAGGGGGAGCAATCTTAAAGTTTTATTTTAATGCTCCTATGTTGTTTGGTTATCTGAGGATGAAAGGCAAGTAGTCAGGGGGAGTTGTCGTATAGTTGTCAAAATGTGTTTCAGTTCATGTAGATGTTTGTGGAGATAGTGTCAAACTGATGTGCTTCAGCAGAACAACATGGTGAACAGCTAGGTTTTCGATGCAGCAGCTGATAGGCGTTATCTGAGATAGAACATGCAGCACAAGTCGACGTGTCATGGAAGCATAAGTTGGCAGGTGCTGGTTTTGAAGCTTGTAACATTCCCAATCTGCAGATAAAATAGAATTCATGTTGTGAGTACGTCTCAATTCATCTACCAATATCGAGGGAGGACTATGGTAAAGCTCTTCATGATCGTTATGAAAATTACTACCAACGTGTAGGTGGAAGGCGTGAGGTTCTTAACCAAAAATACAACACATCGTTTGGTATAAGAGAGCATCAATTTTCTCTAAAGAAGTAGTCGTTATCAAAGAGATGCCAAAGTCAAAGCAAACAGTGGCACTAGCACCCAGTTGGTCAAGAGTGCCAAGTGGCACATGCAAGGCAGAGACGTTGAGAGAATAGCGCCCAGGTGGTGAAGCGCCAAGGAGGACAAGATGCCTATGCACCTAAGAAAGTCTTGCATTATTTGAGAAATGCGAGATATTGCCCGAGGAATCCCTTGATCGCAACGAGGAGAAATGCTCCCTGGAATCGCGTGAAGAATGTTCGCCTAAGACATTGAGTAGCCCTGACATATGCCCTAGCAAGAAGCAGAATACCGAGTGTTGATGACTACGCGCAGATTGAGGTTCCAACGCTAGATGTAACGGTCCACTGTCAATACCTGCGTAGGCGATGAAAACATTCATGGCAGCCATTAGAAACCAGAGACATTGAGCTGCACAACGGATGCGAGGCAAAGTCGTCAGTCACGGAGGAGGTGGCAGTCAAAAGGCTGAAGAAATTACGTGCAGGCTGCCTGGAGAGTCGGTCACTTTTGATTTGGGAGTAACTTTTGCACAGCTGAGAGTTGAGTGTTGATCATACTATACTAAATAAGTAAAAGCAAGGTACAACAAGAATTATAATATGATGAGCAGAGATTAGAGTTCTTATCCAAGAAGACTTTATGACAGAAAGAGTACCAGTGGAGGTGCATTCTATCTTGGAGACAGGTTGGTCACGTGGAACAGTAAGAAACAAGAGTCAGTCTCCTTATCCACAGCAGAGGCAGAATATATTGCAGCGACAACGTGTTGTACGCAGGAGAAAGTTGCGGAAGGTGAGGTTAAGTTGGATTTTGTTCCAACAACAGAGCAAGTAGCGGATATCTTCACAAAACCGTTGCCCAAGGAAGTCTTTGAGTACCTTCACAATAAATTGGGAGTGGTCACGCTTCCCAAGAATTGACTAGCTATCGGGACCACATTCTCAGGGGGAGCATTTATGTATTTGTTTATCTTTTTGCTCATGTTTGTGATTTTTGCTAAGTGTAATAATTTTTGTCTAAGAATGTTGTGCATGGACTCAGGGGGAGTTTACAGCAGCCCTTTTGGTATTGTTGTCAAAGGGGGAGAAGAGTTACAGGAAATTGCTCAAGAGTTACAGGAAATTGCACGTGTGTTGCCAACAATTCCAAAGGGGGAGATTGTTGAGCAAGGTGCAGCGACAGTATTGTCATTGTTGTCAACACAGTCAGAAAGATCGGTTGATGCAGTGGACAGGAGTTCAGAGGTTACTCAGAGTATGTACAGTGATGTTAAAAGCTTATGAGGATGTTTTTGATGTTTGGGTGAAGTTGTTACAGGTTGTCCAAGAAGACCGAAGTGGCCCATATGCAAAAGAGAAGCGAAAAAGCAAAGAGGAAAAAGTGTCACGATATCACGACATGTTGCATTTTCGTGGCCAAAAGAGAAGAGAAAATGCAAGGAGAAAAAGTGTCACGATATCGTGACATGTTGCATTTTCGTGGCCAGAAGAGAAGAGAAAATGCAAGGAGAAAAAGTGTCACGATATCGCGACATGTTGCATTTTCACGGCCAAAGAGAAGAGAAAATGCAAGGAGAAAAAGTGTCGCGATATCGCGACATGTTGTATTTTCGTGGCCAAAGAGAAGAGAAAATGCAAGGAGAAAAAGTGTCGTGATATCGTGACATGTTGTATTTTCGGGCCAAAGCTAAGAGAAAGAGCAAGGAGAAAAAGTGTCGCGATATCGCGACATGTTGTATTTTCTGGGCCAAAGCTAAGAGAAAGAGCAAGGAGAAAAAGTGTCGCGATATCACGACATGTTGTATTTTCATGGGCCAAAGCTAAGAGAAAGAGCAAGGAGAAAAAGTGTCACGATATCGCGACATGTATTTTCGTGGGCCAAAGCAAAGAGAAAGAGAAAGGAGAAAAAGTGTCGCGATATCGCGACATGTATTTTTGGGTGCTGAAGAAAAAAAAAGGACAAGGAGAAAAAGTGTCACGATATCGCGACATGTCACATTTTCGTGACTCAAAAAGGGAAGGAAGAGAAAGAAAAGTGTCACGATATCGCGACATGTCGCATTTTCATGACTCAAAAAGGCAGGCAGGAAGAGAAAGAAAAGTGTCACGATATCGTGACATGTCACATTTTGTGACTCAAAAAGGGTAGGCGAGTAGAGTAACAAAAGTGTCACGATATCATGACATGTCGCATTTTGTGACTCAAGAAGGGCAGGGAGGTAGAGTAACAAAAGTGTCACGATATCATGACATGTCGCATTTTCGTGACTCGAAAAGGCAGAGAGAGAAACAAAAGTGTCACGATATCGCGACATGAATACCAGGATGGTGAAACTAAAGACTGCATAGTGACGTGGACCCATAAGGAATATTTAATGATTTGAAATCATTTAAGATGGTCGTTACACATGGAAAGAAATGGATGCATGCCCATGTGGAGAAAATGAACAGTCATGGAAGGAGAAAATGAACAGTCGTGGAAGGAGAAAATGAACAGTCATTAAAATAGAAAATGAACAGACATGCAAAGAGAAAAAGAATAGACATGCAAAGAGAAAATGAACAGTCATGCAAGGAGAAGACGAACAGTCATGACCGAGAAGACGAACAGTCATGGTAGGAGAATATGGTGTTAATTCTTTGCATGTAACGTGTTTGACGAAATGCCTACTCTATATATACAAAAGGAGTTACATAAAGAAGGCGTTACAATTGACAAGTGGCGTATGAGAATATGAAAGGAGTTACAACTGGAGTTACAAAGAGAAAGGATGGTTATAAAAGGAGTGTTGCTTGGAGAATTTTATGTGGGATTTTATCTTGTGAAGTGCGCGAGAGGAGCGCGAGAGGCGAGCGAGAAGGGTGTGTGTTGCATGAGCGATGTTGAGTAAGCAATAGACCAGTCAGGGTCTTGTAAAAGTGAAGGCATTTTTATGTCAATCTTCTAGTTTCAGAATTGAAGTCCAAGTTGGTGCTTGGCATCAAGGGTTGGTGCTCCTTCCAGTTGGTGCTGGTAAATCAGGGGTTGGTGCTCCTTTCTGTTGGTGCAGATAAATCAGGGTTTAGTGCTCCTTTCTGTTGGTGCTGGATAAATCAGGGGTTGGTGCTCCTTCCGGTTGGTGCTGGTAAATCGTGGGGTTGGTGCTCCTTCCGTTGGTGTTGGATAAATCAGGGGTTGGTGCTCCTTTCGTTGGTGCAGATAAATTAGGGGTTGGTGCTCCTTTCTGTTGGTGCCAGATAAATCAGGGTTGGTGCTCCTTTCGTTGGTGCGGATAAATCAGGGGTTGGTGCTCCTTTCTATTGGTGCGGATAAATCGGGGGTTGGTGCTCCTTCCAGTGGGTGCTTGGTAAATTGATTGTAAAGTTGTTGCTTTGCAAAGGCTGGATTTGGATGGGAGTCCAAACAGTCAATTTTTGAGGAGTAGCCAAATCGGTGAACCTCGGTACATCTTGTGTTGTGTGATGCTCTCTTGTTATATTTGCTTTATTTGGTTTTAAGTTTTCATTGTTTTGGCTTTAAGAGTTGAAGATTTAAGTTTTAAAGAGCTACACCGATTCACCCCCCCTCTCAGTGTCATTGTGAGACTAACAATGTGTATACTCATTTTTTCATTCAATATTTAAAATATTAAAAAGTGAAAAATATTGAATCAATGAACCTATTTTCAGTGACATGGGCTCAAGTGGATACAAATTTAAAATTTCAAGGAAATTAAAATCTTTCCAAGTGGTACATGCACAAGTGCAAATGTGGTAATGTATTAATTCCATTATATGGTTGGTTAAAATTCAACTGTAACATGGACTTAATGTAATACATGTGGAACTTTTTCAATCCCATACAATGAATTATATAAAATATTAAATCAATGTCAATTTTAGTATAGCAAAATAATTTTATTTTGATAACATATTTAATATTATTATTTTTAAGCATAATCTCAATAAAATTAAAATATAATAATTTAATATTTATAAAAAATTATGCATGTGTATCATACTAATCACAACTACATCTGATAAAGTCTTTTTTTTTAATATATTATGTTACCTCCAATAGTTACATTCATTTATACATTAAAATTGAATCCTTTTCTCCTTAATACCTTGTAAAAAATAGAGGTATTTTTATTTTTTTTAAAACCCTCATCTTGCACTCACATGATAAGGTGCTTCATTTCTAATGAACCCTCCATATGTATGGTTTTGGTATTAAATATGGAGTACCAATTTTAGACCTATAAATTTGGGGTGTGAAGGTATGAAAATACAAGAAAATATAGGGTGCAAGAGTATGAGGAGGTTGAGTTGCTTGTTAAAAGGACCCATGTACTATCAAAATGTACTACTCCTACCTCATTAATGTAACCATTGTATCAATAATTGTGTCAATAATATGTAATTCAAGTATCTAGTGCAATTGTGTACCTATAATATGAGCCCAAAATGATGAGTGTGTGTACCTAGACAATGTTGAAATGGGAGTTAATCTTCACTTGAGGTCATGGTTGACCTTGTATTATGATAATTGTATATTGCTCTATGATTCCATAAGCACCTTGTAATGTGACTTATTTTTTTGCTGGAGAACGAGTTGTACTCAGGTCCCCCATCCTTAAAAAAACATTTTTGTCTTCTTTAGATCTTGAGAGTTTACAAAAAAAATCAATCACCATTTCAATTGAGTTGCTATTGCTAGAAACCTACATCATTTCACATAAAATGTCTGAATTCTTGATTTTCATTTTTTGTATATTTTTTAATTTTCTATGTGAATACAAATGTTCCAAAATTTAGCATCCTTTGACATTTTCCTACAACAACCTTTACAATACCAAAAATTCACCTCTACTATCTATGCATTGCATCTTAGTTGCTTTGTAATGTGACTCATTTAAACTATTTTATTTTATCCAATGCTTAGTTCTTAACCTCACCTTTGATAACTTGTATTATGGTGGTATTTATATTCCATATTTTCCAACCATTGGTTCATCAATTGATAATGATTATTTCTATATTAGTGATATTATTGGTGCTTGAGGAAACTTTTGAACTGGGAAATTGTCTTAAGTTCTAATTTAATGATGACCCAATATGAGCTTCAAAAAATTTGGAAAGAAGTGCCAATGCCTCCTCCCAATATCTTATTTGAGGTTGACTCCCCACTATCCCCATAGAATACTCCTACATAACCTACACTAATTGCTTGAAAAATAAAGTGTGGAAAATAAACATGCTTCAGTCAACACCTAAGAATTTTAATAACATCAATGTTCTTCCATTCATTAAGTATGAAACTGCTAAGTGAATGAAAATATGGATAAAAGGAAAATTCCTTAATAACTACACATTTAGTAAACCAAGAGGGTGGTGCCACTAATGGAATACCTACGGATTGCTAATTTTTTAACAATTGCATGCTATTAAAGTATAATATGGATTTCAAAAGTGTAGCTCTAAAGAGTTGTTCTACTAGGATTTGGATCTACTGCCATTCATAAATTTGGATGCTTTGGTATTGAATATTGTTACTGCTACCAATTAAACAATTGATCTCCTTATAATGGCCTTGCCATCCATAGATGTAATGGCTATTACAGATAGTGGTCTTCATGGCGTCGAAGCAAGCTCAAAATTTTATTCTAAAAGTAGTGGATGAGGTAATGAGTCTTCTCTAGATGTTGTACTCTCTCTTGATGCTATTTCTCCAGTTGTAAAATGGTATGAGAATCACTGTCTTATTGCTTATTTTGTTGGTCAAATCCCTCCACAAGAATTTATTTATAACTAGATTAAAATTCACTAGGAAGCTCATGGTATTGTGGTTGTGGGTATCCGCAATCTTACCAAAGGTTTTTTTGCTTTCCTTTAAAGAAACCTCATAAGTGCAAATTGTGGTTGCTAAGTCCAGTTGTTGGTTTGTTTTCAATACTTTGATGGTCCTTTCTCCTTGGAATCCTTTCCGAGTTTTGAAACAAGTTGCCTTGAAAGTCCTAGTTTGGCTTGAACTCCCTGGTCTTCCATTGCCCTTATGGGCGTTTATTGCTGATATTATCAAACCCATTGGTTGGGTGATCTGTCAAGAAGAAGAACATTTTTTCTTGGCATGACCTAATAAGAGAATCTATGTTGAGGTTGACCTCACACAAGATCTCAAAGAATTTGTGGATATTCAGGTTGGTATAGAGTGTTTTATGCAAAAAATTGTTTACTTTAACTTACATAATACTTTCTTTCGGTGTCAATCTACTTTGCATCATATCAAGGACTATTCGTTGGTTGCTCAAAAACCTCTGGTGGTTGCCCCTGCTCCTCCTACTATGCCTATGCCTACCAAACCCTCTGTTGAGGGTGATTGGATCATGATCTCTAATAAGAGGAGGGTGACCAACCCTAAATCGATGCTTTCTAGCAGAGATAGGGTTATACAACCACCATCTCAGCCTCCTATTATTCTCATGCATCTTGTCTTAGCTCCTCAGGCTCCTCCTATTGAGAAACCTCTAGAGCATAAATCTACCTCAGAGGAAGAGAAATCACAGATAGTACCTCCACCCTCTAGGCATTCATGTAGTCCATCTTGGGATGGCTTACCATCATCGAGGGGAGGTCAAGAGGCTAAGCATCATCCTTCGACTATTGGTGATCTATTTCACCCTTATCAAACCTCTCTATTTAATAGTTTCTCAATGCTAGTTGATAATGCGGGTAGTCCTTTGGGAGATGGCTCCTTGGATATTCTTCCTCCATGAATTTCCTTTCGTGGAATGTTCAAGGACTTATAGAGTCCTCAAGAATTTTTTTTTTAAATCTGCTCTGCAAAGTATTGGCCATGTTGATATTATTTGCTTACAAGAAGTTAAAATATCTAGTTTTTTGTTAGATGTTTCTCTCAATTGTATTGCAGGATCATTTGTGCACTTCACTACTCACCATGAAGATGGTCAAGGTGGTGCTTCTATCTCAATCTCCTCCAAATTTGAGGATTATCTACTAGGGTTTGGCAAGAATCCCTCTCATCATGTGATTTGGATTCTGTTGAATATTAATGGGAACACCCTAGGCATTGCCAACATTTATGTGCCTAATGATGGGTCTAGTCATTTTTCCCTTTGGTGGTACTTGGATGATCACTTGCCAATGGTGTATTGGCTTATTTGTGGTAACTTTAATATGGTTGAGCATGCTGAAGACAAATTTGGTCGTCTCCTAATGCGTTGGTGCACTGATGAGTATGAGGCTTGGTTTTTTATTAAGGATAGATGGGGATTTTTTTATCCCCTTTTTTGTTGGTGCAAATGCATACCTCCACCTTGGTTCACGTGGTCCAATTTTTGTGTTGGTAATTATAGAGTCTATAAGTACCTTGATCGAGTTATGATGCCAAAGCAATAAGTTTTTGCCTTCTCTACCACCAATAATAATATTATGATAATTTCGGATCAATTTCTTCTATTAGATCATTTCCTGATTTCCTTCCAGATTGAGTGGAGTGGCCATCAATTCAATTTTCCATGCAATCAATTTTATTTAAATACTTCTTTATTACAACACCCTAGCACGATTTTCATGATTGAGAAAATCTAGAATTTATCACCTCAACCTCCTCATTCTATCAGTTGGATTTCTTGGTGGAATGAGGCAATTGTCTATACTACCTCTTTCATGTAGTATTTTGGAAAATAAGTGGTGCATGTCAAAAAGCGTGCTCATTTGGTTTTCACGAAGGAGTATAAAAAAAATTATCCTTTCTAGAAAATGATTCGTATGATCTACAGTTGGAAGCTAGGGTTGCTAGTTTTTACCACTAGCTTATGCTCTATGAATGGCATAAAGCTAAGGGGCCTTAGCTTCGGGCTCATCTGCATTGGATGAGGGTGGGTGATCATCCGTCAAAATCCTTTTTCAAATATCTTTGTTCCAGGTAGGCCATAATATAGATAAAGGTTATTCAAGTCTCTCATGATAGGTTGACTTCTCTTCCTAATATCGTGTCGACCTTTGTGGATCATTATAAGCTTATCTTTAAAGTGCAACAAGATTCTCTGGAATATCGAATGGCACTCCAATAGTATCTTGATGTTGTTCTTGCTAAGTTGTCTACTTATAATAGGCATCTGTGTGAGGCTCCTCTTTCACTTTCTAAGCTTCATAATGCTCTTATGACTATGTTGGATGATAAGTCCCTTGGTCTTGATGGATTTCCCTATGATTTTTATAAAGCCACTTGGAAGTTTATTGGGCCTGATCTGCTCAATGTCTATAATGAAGCATTAGCCAATAAATCTTTGGGTAGTATTATCAATCGTGGAAATATTAAGTTCATTCCCAAAGTGGGAAATCCTGAGCTTATCACTAGTTGGAGACCTATTAATCTACTTAATGTTTCTTTTAAGATCTTTGCCAAGGCTTTAGCTCTCTATATTTAAAATAATCTTCCTGTAATTATCAAACTAGAGTAGACAAGTTTCATTAAAGGGTATTATATCTTAGATAATCTTATTGTTATCTAGGAAGGTTTAGAATGGGTACGTGTCTTTAGCAAAAAGCTACTTTTTCTTAAGCTCAACTTTGAGAAAGTGTATGATCGTATTGAGTGGCCTTTTATTCTTACCATGCTCAAAGCTCTTAGGTTTGGGCCCTTTTTTATTAAGGCCATCAATATGTTGTTTGTTGATGCTTTGGCCTATCTTACTATTAATGGGCATAATTTAGAGGATTTTAGTTTATTTCATTCTATTCACTAGGGCTATCCTTTGGACCCTTCACTTTACATCCTTGCGGATGAAGCTTTTGGTTATCTTCTTTCAAGTAAAGCATCTAAGGGGTTGATCAAAAGTATTCTTTTTCTTGATATGTCCACTCAACTTATTAATGGGTATTTTGTGGATGATTCTTTTCTCACTATTAGTGAGGATGAGGTTTCTGTTTCAACTACTTTGGCTTGTCTGGACACTTTCTATAAGACCTTTGGTTCCAACATCCAATGGTCTAAGTCTCTTTTTTTTCGCCTTGCTTCTTTTGCTTTGCCTGCTTGGCTTAGATATTTCTCATGGCATTGGATTCAAAGGGGTGAGTGTTTTAAGTTCTTAGGAATTCCTTTTGATTTTGACTACTCACCCTCTAAACTATGGCAATATGTTATTGAAAATTTTGAAAAGAATATTTCTTTTTGGGTCGTGCATCCCCTTTCTCTTGTTGGTAAATTTTAGGTTTGCACTAAGATTCTTGCTACCACCCATGTTTACTATTCCTCTTATTGGACCCCTTCTAATAATTATTATAATAAGTTGGCCAGAATCCTTAGGGATTTTATTTGGGCCAAGGGGAAGAATTTTCATCGTTTTCATCGAGTTGCTTGGGATATTTGTTGCACGCCTACTGATAAGGGCGGGATGGGTATCATTGACATCTACAAGCAAAGCATTTCTTTGTGTGCTAAGTGGGTGGTTAAAGCTATTGAAGGCCCTAAAACTTGGAAGATTTTAATTCACCATTGTATCTCTTTAGGATTATATTATGGGCATAAATCTTGGAGTAATATTTGCCTTCACACTCTTATCATTACTTCTACCTCGGTTAAGATTCAAGGTTCCTTTATTGTTAAAAGTATTTGGTGGGCTTTTGAGGTGGTGAAACCTCATCTTTGTTGGATTGGTGATGATTTTCATAATGGTTTTTCATTAAATTCTTAGAATATCTGGTGGTCTCCTATTTTTTCTAACTCTTTAGTTCTTCTTGCTAATATGCCAAGGGTTAAATATTTGAGGCTATTTCATAAAGGCATTTGATTTATTAAAGATTTAGTGTATTCTTAGGATTGGATTCCTTGGCCTGACCTCAAGCATAAATTTAATATTCAAAAATTGAATCTTCCTTCTATTATTAAGATCTAGGAGCTTATGCCTGATGTCATGTTGCATAAGCTCGGTCTTCAGCCCTTGAGTGCCTAGTGGAGGGATTGGTGTTGGAATGTAGATACTCCTTTCAAGAACTACTATTATTCCTTGATTTATCAGATTCTTAGTCCTTTTTCCTCTGGTATTGACAATATTAATGAGATATGGTAGACTCACTCTACCTCCTATACTTGGATTTCTCATTTGAATCATATCTGGCATTCTAATATTGAACCTAAGATCACATTTTTTCTCTGGTCTCTTATTTATCAAGGTCTTCCTATGGGAGAGGCTCAGTAGGGTTGGTCTTCCTAATACTAAGTGTCTTGCTTATGGTCGTTTTGAAATATTTAAGCATCTATTTTGGTTTTGACCTTGTGCTTAGTCTACCTAGGCTTGGATTCACTCATTGTTTAAACCTTTTCATCCCAAGTTCTTTATATGAAAAATGATTTTTTTGGTGATAATAGTTGTTGGCCTACTTATATTGTTGCTCTATGGAATTTATTTCATGTGATTATTTTTTTTAGGTATGGAAAGCTAGGAATTATTATATCTATTCTGGATATTTAATTTCTTTATAATTTTTTTGTAAATGAAAATATTACGATACTTTCTACTATTATCATTTAGATCCATTCGTAGGTTTCCAAAATGGTGCATGAGTTTGTGCATTTGATGAATCTTATCGAGTATTAGCACGAGGCTCTATGCACTATGAGTAGGGTTCCACATAACCTTCCTCTACCTCAAGGCCCCTCAGTTTATTTGAGTCCTCAATGTAGTAGGTTGAGGGAGCGATATTCTTCATCCTTAGGCAATTCTGCCAGTGCTCACATTAGGGCTCAATCTCCTCCCAAATCTCATAGCAAGAATACTTTATGTTTATTCTTTCTGTAGTGTGGTTGGCATCCTATGCCTCACTTAGTTGATCATGGTATTGGTTGGATCCTTGGTCCATCTCTTCAATTGATTACTTATCCTCCTACTCCTGCTCATTCTGCTCCATTACCACCTTCAACTTTGATTGGCCCTTGGATGGGGTATTATGGTTCCTTTAATGAACATGGTTTCTCATAATAAATCTTGGTCTATTGATATACCTATAGACAATCCTCATGGTTTGGGCTTTTTTAGGCCAAAGAATGATCCTCCTTCGAAATTAGTTCCTTGTGCTTAGTTATGTTGTTTGTTTACCCTTTTAAGGGCTGGTTTTGTATTTGGCCTTCAACCTTGTATTCTAGTTTCTATGGCTATTCTCAAACTTTAGTTTTGATTCATTTTAGGGTTTGATCATGTGGGTGGCCTTGGGCCTTGAGTTTTAATTTATCCAGCTCCTTTTTTATTGTAGCCTCTTTTATTTAATATAATCATTGGTTTCAATTAAAAAAGTGTAGCTCTAAATTCTCATGGTCAAAAGATATTTACAATGAAGCTCATAGCTCCTATTTATAGTTGGAGTTTATCCCTGAGTTACCTAATATGAGAAACTATTATTCCTAGAAAAATTAAATATTAAAGGGTATCTCTAACAAAATGATGCACCTATAAATATTACATACCTTCAAACATGTCCCTAATAGGCTTAGAAGACTTCCAAAATTAGTCAATGTGTCATTAAAATATAAAAAGTATCTTTCCAAATATTTTCCTCATAATTTTCACTTCTCCTTTTACCCTTGTGTAGGCCTATAAGTGATTCACTCCATAAAGTGAATGAATTGCTTAACCTTTCTAGCAATTTGCTAGCAAATCATTCCTACAATATAATTAGTTCAATTCACAAGTGGATCACTTTGGAGCCAATCAACATGTATGAGTGAATAAACACTTGAGTGAATTGGCCCACCTTGGAGATAGCCAAATTCTGGTAATTTTACAAACTTGTGTTTTTTTGAAATGGGGTTTGCAAAATCTATTTTTTGTGGATAATTTCTTGTATTTAGAAGGTAGTAGTCTAGCTACTATATATGATGGCATCTTTAGGTACAAGCTTAATTGGTGAGAGATCCCAAAAATTACATTTATCCTTGGGAATAGAATATTCAAAATTATAATCTCTACTACAGGGTCACCTCTCTTTAGCTCTAGGATAATAGGTTCAAAACTACCTACTAGTTAGTGTGAAAGAGTACATCTTGAGCATCAATGATTTAACATTTGATATAAATTCCTCATGTTGATACTATGGGAGGCTCTTCCCTTGATGCTATTTAATTTCTTAACTTTACTAATTGGATTTCTTGTTCAAGTATTTCATTTGAAACACTAGGTAACATTATATATGGACATATCCACTTTGGCTTTCTCTTCATCAATGGCATTGACAATGTCTACAAAGTTATCCTTGATAGGAGAGTACCTAAAAGTTGTCTTTGATAATTGTATTATGAAATTTTATAATCATTGGATTAGGACAAATATTTGTACATGTTTCAACATATCCCTTTCTTATGGATATTCAATCCATCATTTATTATTATACTGTGAGGGCTTGTTCCTCTAAAGTTATGGTTGTTGAGGAAGTAGCTATGATGAAAGATGATGGATTCCTTTTTTTAAGATTTTCAATAAAAATTAAATGGTTATTTAAGACTTACAAAAAATCTATATCCTTTTTTTGTAAGATTATTTGATGCCAAATCATAAAATATGAGAGAGTGACTTGCTTGGATTTTTGAAAAATGATAAAGACATTGAATGTTATCATACACCATTTTAAGAAAAAAATTTAGATAGAATTTAGAGTATAGTAAAGACCTTTTATTTTGAATACAATAGAAAGATCATCAATAGGTTCTAAGTGAAATATAGTACCATTCATGGGATAAGAAAAATAGCTACCTATCTTTTGGATGTCAATATTATAGTTTAGGATTTTTCAAAACCTATGTAAAAATAGTAAGTTGGATGGCATTAATGGTGTATATGGGGAGCCTTTTTAAGGGGGTTTCCCTAATTCATAGCCTCATAGGGTCATTCTGGGAGATAGTATATTTCGTCACCAAAATAGTTAGAAACTATCTTAAAAATTATACCTTAATTTAAATCTAAAGTGGTGAGAAGTATGGGTGGGAATTAGAATTTCTACAACTATGATAGCCTCTACCTTTTCTCTCATTCCATGATAGATTTTGATGGTAATTATCAATTCAGGTGACTGAATTTATGCAACCATGAAACATAACATCACATGAAAAAGATTCATTTTGCTTTTGTTATTTTACCAACTCTGTATAGTCCTTTAGAGCATTAGATTTTTAAAATATAAATTTGACCCTGGTTGTACTCCCCAAGATTACAAGAAAACACCCTATTTTTAGAATCATGGCTTCTTTGTTAGTCAATGTAGCCCATTTATCTAAAAGCACTTGAGAAATATCAGAAGTAATAGATGAATAGTTCTCTATTTGTTGACTATTATTTTCTTCTAGGATTTCATATTTAAATAGGAGTGATCCGTCACAAAAGGTATCCCATGAGATTTCTCCAATCCTCATGAATGTTTCTTTATTGAAAATGAAGTGCATTTCATATCCTAGTTCACTATTTTTTCTTCATTTCATCCAAGCCTCCAATATCAAATTTAAGAAAATTACCTTATGTTATGGTTGAGAAAATATTTCACTTACCTTTGATGATTCATTAGAATTCCATATGACGACATCTCTAAAAGGAATATTCCACTTGGTCACCTTAGATGTCCAAGGTGTCTTAGGAACTTGCTAATTTTATTTTAAAATTTCCTCTTCAAATAAGTAAAATGCCTCCATGAAAGGATATTCACATGTAAATTCTTTATATTGTGTAGTGTTTCCTTCTTCTTCATATATTGGCCCAATTCCTCTTTTTGTTACCGTTATGTACTCCAATTTATCATTTGATGGAGGTAATGATATTTGGTGATTTGATTGTATATTTTCCTTTGTTATATCCATAGGCAAGACATTATCAAAGAGGTATCCAAATACTTTATCTTTTGACTCAATTTTTGCTCTCATCATGGACTCTTATCCTTCCAAGGGAAAGATGAACACTTCACATTCTTTCATAAACTATGACTCTATATCTAAGAAATAATCATTTGATTCACAATATTATTCATCCTTTTTTTCTTTGCTTTTAGACTCTTTATCTTCAATATCAAGGATTTCCTCAGACCATAGTAGGCATACCCCTTGATGGAAGGGTGGGGATTTCTTCATCAGAAGTGTTTATCTATTACTCGAAACTTCCATTATCACCATAGGTTATTTTCCCATTTGAAGGGGTATAATTCCTTGGGAGTAGACTAAGGACACTATAGAGAACTGTTTACTATTACACTATAGATACAAAGGAAATAACTATTCATTTTAGGTGCTTTAGGCATTGCATAAACTTATGCCACATTGAATTAGATTGTAATCATTGTATTTACCATTAGTTGGTTTTATCATGAATTAACTAACCATTATTGAATTGGTAGAAATAGGCTAGTTTTCTACTATATGTTGGTTTGAAATTGTTGATTCATTACCTTATTATAGCAATTTTTCATGGTATAACTTGTTATATTATGGATTATTTTATAGGTAGAGCGCTAAAAACATGAATTTACATTACTCATGCCATTGTGCACTTGATTAATCATTGACGTATTTTCTTGTTGTATCATTTAACTCAAACAAACTCATTATAGGCCAAAACTTATATAGTAGTAGGGATTAAAATGACTTGTTATTGAGTCACTAGCATTTGAGGATCCTATTGTTCTTGAGGAAATTATTGATACTATGGGGTCACCTATTATTGATGGGTATGATCCAAATAAGTTAGATAGTTTTTGTGCACTGACATCACCATATTTTGCTATTGAGGTGCTTACCCATACTACATATACCCATACAACATTTGGTATATAGCTTGTCCTATTAAAGCATATGCTAGTTTCTATTGAGGATAATGTAAACACTTTTATTTTGAGCAACCTAGTAATTTAGTGTCACCACCTATTATTGCATGAACTATTGCATTGGTTAATGGATTTGCATATTTGGTTATAAGTTCTATAGAAACTACTATTGACCTTGGAGAATATACATGTATTGGGGTACTTGATAAATTTAATCCTATGATATTTGTGATATCTAAGGATTCCCCTATGGTTGAGTTACCGTAACATTTCCCAAAGCCTAAATTTATAAAAAAATATGACGGAAGATTTTATTATTTTTAGTATGTTTTAATGAATAAAAAAAATTGTTAAGTGAATTGCTCACTTTATTTTGTTGAAGTTGATAACGAACACCATACAATAAAAAATTAGCCTAGTTCCTCCCATGTATGCACCTATGCAAATAGAGTTTCAAGGTCAAATGTTAAAATTTATAAAATTTGGTTTGTTGAGTGATTCCATTATAAACTAGAGTGAAGCATTACAAACTTAAATGATTTGCTATCCAGTTAAAGCAAATCTCTCCTAGGGAAGCAGCGTAGAAAATTTAAAACTTTTGACCTATAGAGTAAATTGCCAGTGAACTAGAGTGAATATCTAATAGATTTGAGCTAATCACATGATAAAATAAACTCTCAAAACTTTGATAAGTTGAGGGCTAAGTGAATCGCTCAAAGTGAATTACTTTGACTTTGGGGAAAATCACTCTTCTTGGAGGATTTTAAGAAAAACTTATTTTTTTAAGTGAATCACTCCATATAACCTAAGAAAATCACTCCTTAGATTCTACTTGAAGAGAAATTAGTGATGTAAAGTGAATTATTAGTTTATTAGATCAAATCACTAGATGGCTTTGGAATGACTTGTCCAAGCAGTTGGCATTAAATAGAGAAGTCCCTCCTATTTTAGAGTGAATCACTTCTTGAACGAGGTCTTGAAAAATTCTCACAGTCATTGTGATTGCTTTATGCTCATGAAAGATAAAACAAATTGGAGTCAAAATCAATAAATATGTTGATCTTGTATTTATTTCCATACTTGCCTCACAAAATTTCTATATTTCTAAATTTTGTAATGAAGTCACCATTTATAAAGCACCTAAAAAAATTGAACACAATTAATAAAATATATGAATTCTAAGGTCAATTTGAGATAGGGCTTGATAAATCAAGTCTTTGGCCTTGGGGAATCATTCTCGATTCAAATTATTAAAACTCAAAATATTTTAATTGAATCACTTGCAAAATGGGGTGAATTGCTCTCAATAATAGACTTTAGAATGTTTTCCAAGTGATTGGAGCAATTAGAGTGAATCATTTTGAGTTCAAATTGAATTACTACCTATGTTAGACTTTGCAAAAATTCCTTCAATTTAGATTCAATTGCTCCATCTATGATGAATGAAAATTTTGCATAAAAATTTACTAATTTAGCCAATTTTGGAAAAAATGATGGATAATGAGGGTGAGTCCCACCAGGCATGTCAAACATTGTGTTGAACTAGGGAATTCTCTTGATTTCTTATTTAATGATTCATCCCAATTCTAGTTTTCACAATGTTGGAAGGAAGGGCCAATGGCTCTTACCAACCTTTGGATTGAGGTTGGCTCCTCACCATCCCCATAGAATACATCTATTCTAATCTATACTATTTGCATGAAAAGTAAAGTGTAGGAAATAAACATGCATAAAAGGTTAAGGGTACAAGGAATTTAAATTAAATACGAGTTTTAACCATAGCAGAGAAGTGTGAATGATCAATTAACACTTGAAAATTTAAATAACATCAATGATATCCCATTATTTAAGTATGAAATTGCTAGGTGAATGACAATATGGAGAAAAGAGAAATACCCCAATGATTACACACTTAGAAAACTAGGAGATTGTACCATTCATGGAATGCCTAAGGACTTACCAGTTTCTCAACAATCTCATGAGATCAAAGCACAACATGGATTTTGGAGAGTGTAGCAATGAATTATTATGGCCAAAATATGTTTAAAATGGAGCCCATGGATCCTATATAGTTGGATTTTATCCCTAAGTTACCTAGGGTGAGAAACTATTACTCCTAGTAAAAGTAAATATTTGGGGGTATTTCTAACAAAATGATGCATCTCCAAATGTTACATGCCTTTAAATTTATCTTTAATAAGGTTATAAGGTTGCAAGATGAGTTATTGCACGGCTAAAGGATAAAAAGTTGCTTTCTAAGGATTCTCCTTGGGATCCATGCTTCTCTTTTTACTTCTCTATAGGCCTACTAGTGATTCACTCTAAAAAGTGAGAAAATTGCTCGACTTTGCTAGTGATTCACTAGCAAGCTAATTGGTTCACTTTGCAAGTGGATCACTTTGGATCCAATAGACACTTATGAGAAAATAAACACTTTAGAGAACTGATACTTGAGAAAATTGACCCACCTTGGAGACAACCAAATTTGTTAATTTTATAAACTTATTTTATTTTTCAATGTTGTTCCTAGGTCTATAAAATTCATTTTTATATGGCTAATTCCTTGGAATTAAAATGTAGCAGCCTAGCTACTACATGGATATTTCATATCTATATTCTTCTTTTGTAGTTTACTTTTACTTTGTTAAGTAATGTGTTAATTTGATTCATTCTTAGGTATACTAAAAATTCCAAAAGAGTATTAGAGCAGGTGTGAATATATGTCACTCACTATATAATTCTTGTATTTGATCTCCTAAATTGATTCTAAAAAATGTATTTTTTAGAAGCAGTTCAAGAAGAGTTATTGTAATTAAAATTATATTTTTTAGGGTTTTCTAAAATCCATTGTTCAAGCTTAGATATTTTTGGTCTCATTGTGTTGCCTCAATGCAATTTACAATCATTGTATTAGGATAAATATTCACTAATAGGTTTCATCATATACTTTTTTTTTGGATATTTAGTCCATCATTTAGTATTCTATTATTGTGTATTGTCCTATGAAGTTGTGTTTATTGAAGAAGCAACTATGCTATTCAATTATTTTAAAAAAAATTACAAACATTAAATGGTTTTTATGACTTTTACAAAATATTTATATATTCAATTTTTTTGGACTCTTTGATGTCAAATAACAACAAATGAGAGGGTGATTTACTTGGCTTTTAGAAAAATGAAGAAATTGAATCCAATCATGGTCCATTGCAAAAAAGTATTGGATTTTTTTAGAGTATATTAAATACTTTTGAGCCCTAGTGATTAGAGAAATGTCATAACCGGTTCTAATGAATTTCACTATATTTTAGGAGGGAATCAATTGTTGCGTGTTACACTAAAAAAATAGTTTCATAAGAAAAATCCTAATATATATATATGAATCACCTATTTTTCGATTATTTATAAACTATTCATGGGATCATTCACCATATTTTTAAAATTTTTCATCTAGTGGCTCGCTTATGCATCCAAATAGTGTGTACTTCCCTCCATTTTGGTTTAGCTTTAAATTTTTCAAAATTTTAAATATTCCGTGAAATATTTCACTCTGTTTTTAAAATGAATGGATGTTGGAGGAGAAAATTTGTGTTTTTATTGGCTATAAGGATGGAGACTATCATAGGTACCTTGGCATCTTAGAATCACTATCAATATTTATCTATTGGTTGGAGGACTTTGTGATATGTATTCATAGTGGGTTGGTTGGGAGTTTAAATCCCTCTTCTCACTAGAACACATGCTTTACTTTCTATTTATGCATCACAACTAGGACTTATAGTGGAATCATAGTAGAATGGTTGGCTAAATATCTATTGGGTGTGTTTCTCCTTGAGGTTCTAGATTTAAAAATAGTGAATCATTTTAATCCTCATATTGGTTGATATTATACATTTTAATTACCATAATAGTGAAATGCATGGTGGATAGTTTACATTTTTTAATAATTTGGAAGGCATATCATCTAAGTTCAAATATTATGGTATCCCATTTTATTTCTTTCACTAAACTTGGATTGTGAGTATATTGTTCTTGATGGAATATCCTTTTAATTTTAGTTGGGCCTATGCCACTCTTGGATATTTTATTGTGCGTGATATTTTGGAATACAAAAGGTCAATATTTCAAGTCTCTTCCCTCTAACATTGGTTTTGTTTTGACTCTTGCTTATCTAATATTTTTTATGCTAGCCAATATGGATGGGTTGATGGCATATGTGGCACCTAGTTGGCCACTAAAAATATTTCTTCCACTATTTAAATGGTGTCTTGTCCAATCTTAATATAACACACATTACAACAAATAAATATCAAAGTTATATTCCACTTGGTAGAATTTTATTTTTCCTTCCACTAGGGTATCCTATTATGTGTTGTAGCTATGTAGTACTTGGAGGTGTTTTTCAAAAAAAATATTTTTTTATTTTTGTGTCTTTTCTAGTTATAAAAGGGGTATAGATGGGAAGGTTATAATTCACTTTTGTGGAAGTGTTTTTCACTTTTTCAAATTACATATTTTTTTAAACTCTTTGTGGTGGTGTTGGTAGATTTATCCTATTTTTCTATAAGAATAATGAAATTATGTAGGAACCTCATGGACAATATGTTGTAAAAATTGATGGTCAATGAGCAAAATTACTATCCACAGAAAAACAATATGATATTTTTTTCTTTACAATAACAGATTATAGGGCTTCGTTGTTAAGACATTGGTATTTATAAATTTAAAAGAAAATAAGGAACTCATCTAATATTATAAATAAAAAACATACAAAGTGGTTGACTTATATATAGGCAAGGATCTGAAAAACCATATCACCAATAATTTTGATCCTTCATTACTTTTAGAAGCCTGTAATAAATTTTTTAACAAATTTAATGCCACACAACTCAATTATTTCAAATTAGATATTGCTACTTTATAAACAACTAGCTTTGTTATTATTGAAGTGCACACAAGTTATTTCAAGATATTTTAAGAGGATATTCATACTATAGGGAGACCAAAAAAAGTATCAAAAATCACCTCAATATGGTACTAAACAATGTTTTAGAAGATTATAATTAGGTAATTGTATTCTTAATATAACTAGGGTTTTTTTTCTATCACAATTTGTTCCTTTATTATATATGGAATTTATTTATCTTATTCATCACCAAGCATAATATAAGCATTTTAAGGGAAGTGTTTCCTCTATTTAGATCCATTTAAAATAATCTACAAAACCAAAATTTTAAATAGCAAAAAAGAAGAATCTAAACTAAGAGGGAAAAATTATTAAAGAAATTATCTAAAAAAATTACTTGTGGTTTTTACGAGAAAGAAGGCCATAAGGTTGGGTGTTTTCTTATTTATATCAAGAATATTGAGGAGGTGAGGCTTATATTATTTTTCACAAGGCTATAATAAGAACATGATTGAGACCTTATAGGATAAGAAATTTATCCTATAAGTAGTCTCAAAATAGTCTCACAATATTTTGTTATTTTATTCCCAAAGGTTAGTCTCATAACCTTCACTTAAAGGTAACTTGTATTTAATTATAAATGACCCACCATACCAACCATTTTATTATTGGTTGGAGTATTTTGTTCATTTATAGTGAGATTATTTAGTGTCCATAGACACCCCCATATATTTTTTATTTGTTACTTTACATTATTTCTTTTTTAGTAATACTGGGCAACGTGTTGAATCCATTTGTTTCTAGAAATTGCTATGAAATTTAACACTTAGAATTAGAAAGAAAAAGAGTAATATATAATACTCAAAGCAACAAAAAATAAATTCTATTAAAAAAGCAATTTTTTTGTCAATTTTGACTCTACTATCTCCACAAAGTGCAAATGGTTTTTAATAGATAGTAAAATAAAGGAAGGATCATGCAAAATGGATAAATACTTACCTTGGTGTATTCCTTAGATTTTTGATCCACGGAATTTCTAATTTCTTACCTCATGTGAAGGAATGTGAATTACATCTATAAAAGGCAAAAAAGTGATATAAAATGGAAAAAATATAATGCGTGGATGAGTCCAAAGTGAGTCAAAACTCTAGAACCACTACCCCTACAATATTTCTACAAAATTTGATTAAAAATTATGTCAAAATTTTGATTTTACAATTAATAATTTGAAATTAAAAATAAGGGGTAAATTAGAAAAATTTACTTTATTTCCATGCTCACATCTAGGTTTATTAAGCACAGTGTACAAATCCTATAGCCTAGTTTTTTGTGCAATAAGAGGCAATAGCTAATGGATGAGGAGATAGTGAGGACCAAGTAGGCTCCATGCCTAATTTTTTTTTGGACTAAATTAAACTTTCACTTAAAATAATATAAAAATCCACATAGTTAGGCTAGATAGGCTAGGATAGGAAGGGAAAAAAATTAATGTAGGGACCATCATGTCATGTAGGCAGTGAGGTTTTGATTGAACAACAACAAATAAGCTATATTTTCATCTCTTTCAAGCTCATGAATAATCACTGATTTTTGGAGATACCATGCACTTTTGGATGATAATGTTCCATCATATAAAAATATGGATAGTAGTGCTCCTTTAGAATAAAAATTGGTGATGGTGGACCATTAGTAGAAAAAATAGGATATAACAGACCATCAAACAAAAAGTGGGTGGTAGTGACCCAATTGTAGGAAAAAAATAGTGATAAAAACCCAAGTATAGGACAAATAGACAATAACAACTCAACTTTAGAAAAAAAGAAAAATAATGGCTCAAAGATAAGGAAACTGGGTGATAGTAGCCCAATGAGTGGGTTTTTTGGTGATATTGGACTAATGATTTTTTTAGTGTTGATATTAGTAGTTTTTAGATTGTATTTGTAGGGTGAATCTAAGTGCAAGTGGGGGAGAATCTAGGGCCAAGGATGTGGTCATAGTCATAGTGATGTAAAGGTAAGTAAAAGTGATTTCCCCCATGATGATAGATTATGGAGACAATAAGATCCACAATGGTTTTTCTTATGGTTATAGTAGGATTTGATGGTAAATGATAAAGCCCTATTGATAGATATAAGACTAGGTATGATTGGTTATAAGTTAATATTGTATTGGAACACCTATTTTTATAAATTATTATGAATACCCACAATAGATGATGTAAGAGATAACAATCATATTGTAAGATGTATATTTTGTAGGGACTCCCTATTTTAGGCTTGACTCTAATGATGGAACTAGACAGGATCACTAGGCTTATATTATTAGAGTGTGTTATAGGGTAGTAATACCTTGATCTACAGAGTACTATGCAATGCCTTAGAGGATGATATGTAGAGAAGATACTTGGTATATGTCAAATTCATTTTTTTCTCTTGTTCTTCTTTATACACTGTCATAAAGGGTCAAACAAGATCCTCACCTTATTTACCTACCCCTTGTATATGGATTTAGAGAGGGAATATAAAGGGCCTAAGAGGAGCTCTACCTAGGTAAATGTGTTCTTAGACTTTCGTTACCATGATATGTATAGGATCAAGGACAACACATGAGGATTATTGGACCCATAAAATTTCTTAAGGCCTTAAATTATTAGCACTTTATTATGTACAAACCACCAAGACTCCCCATGAGGTACATCTATGGAATATCTCTATTCAAAAATGGAAGAATATATGTGGTGTGTCTTGTCGACATATCCCCCTCTATCATGAACCCCTCAATAGATTATCGTCTAGTTTCCCTATTATATTTTTACTAACACTAAACTCTAGGATTAATGAAATATAGAGATCATTTATTTGATAGTTTTTCTTTGAGACCATACAAAATATGTGGTATGTCCTCATAGAGTTGAGCATATATTGAGATAATTTGGATACCCCCATCAATAGTGAGCTTTAAATATGAAAAAGTATAGACAATACCAACAAAGGGAGATAATAACAAATATAATGAGGGGTATCCATATCGTCAATGCCACTCTTGAGATATTGAGGATGATGGATCCCCCATTATAGAGGGTATGAGGGATGGGATGACCATTGATAGAATTCCCATTATGTAAAACACTTGATATCATAATGTTAATGGATGTAGAGAAATAATATCCCCTTATCAACCTATATGAGAGGTTAGATAGAGATCATGTTATGACACTCTATAAGAGAATAGGGGTCAACATAAAGGAGGATCGTATGGAGTAGGTAGTGTGGCTAAGTAGGAGAATTTTGTGAAGATAAAGGAAATTTCCAAGGATATAACATATGAGGAAAAATAGGATGATGATGATGAGGATATAGAGTTTGAGATCATTGACATGGTCAATATTGTAGTCAAAATAATAAACCTGGTGACCATGTATGTAGACTTAGGGGACAAACATCAAGATGATACCATAAATACCGTGGAGGAGGAGACTAGGCCAAAGGGGAAATCACACATCACAAGGATAAACATAGGCATACACTTTATATTTAGTCCTTTAATTATCCATAAAACTGATATTATCATGAATAAATTTTTGTAGATTAATATATTTGATTATTATGATTATGTTTTCCACTTTTTTATCTAGTTTATGATTCCAAAGATAACATAGGTTTACATGATCTAATTAGATATCTATCTAAATTGACCCTAGGACTAGTTCTTAATTTTTAGGAGTATCAATATACCCTCAACCTCCATAATTGATCCTATAGAGAATTCTACAAATATCTATAGGTAGATATGGCATCTTGGTACCTTTTCACTTGAGAGAGACAGAGATAACTAAAACTTTGGAAAGAGATGAGAGACATAGATGATCAAGTGTATACCAGGAAGTAGGCATGATAGCAACAACTGGTGTAATATTAGTTGGAATTAGTGATAATTGAAAGGGAGCTATAAATATTATAACTAGAACTAGGACCCTCAGAGTGATGCATGAGCACCCAATACTCAATTAAAAGCATATAGAGACTGATTTGAGATTTTTTATTTTTACCTACCATGGAACATAGAGAGAGAGAGATAATTTTATTGGATCTTACATTCTTTTGTATGTGTATATGATTATTTATACTTTGATATTATTATATGAATGCATGTTTTTTGTTTACTTCCTTTGCATTGTATTTTATACATGTCTACTTAATGGTATATGCATAATACTATAAAGCATACCAACATGTGTAATCAATTTTCATGGATTTTTATGTGAAATAAATAATAAGTATTACTTTTAATTAAATTTTTTCTAAAATATATTCATAGCCTACAATAAGGAAAAATAAAACATGTTGCTCCTAAAATATGAAAAGACAAGTCATGCCCATCAAATAGGCATTGGATCATACTAGGAGAATGAGGTTTGTATAATAAAACACAAGACATGCTCACCATGATAATAAAATTAAATACACACTAAAATATACCCAAATCATGAAGTTCTTGTACAATAAAACAAGGTATACCTCCAATAAAGTGGACAAAATCATGTACCATAATGCACATGGAACATGAAGTTTCCATAGGATAGAACACGAGATACCCCCACTATAGAGGATATTTCTATAAAATAATATAGCATATTCTAAAGATATTCAATGTGATTATAATCAAATATATCAAAATGATATTCATAAAATGGCACATTGATCCTAAAATATAAAAGAACAATATAAGCAAATTACACATTATAATATGCCTAGAGCATGAAGGTATAAGAAATATGAAGGCACATCCCATTATAGTGGACAAACTCATGTACTACAACATACATAGAATATGAAGTTTCCATAATAGGGAACATGACTTACCATGCTATTTATGGAATATTCCATCAAGGAAAATAAGTTATGCTTCAAAGATATTTGGAATAACAATATTTTTTAGTATTTATGGTAAGGTGGGGTTTTGAAAGGGTTTCCATTTCCCTTAGTATAAAAGGTCACATCAACTAGTCACATCGAGCTATACAACTCTTTTGGTGTTGTTGGGATTTTAATATATCTATTGGTTGTGTCACCCATATGTCTCAACCATTGAATTAAGGTCTCATTTGTAATTTGGAAGAATAATATTTGATAAAAGTCCAATTTTATTTTTGCGAGTTTTAATTGTTTGGTTGAAACATGAGACTTATGGAAATATTTTGGGATGTGACCTTCTTTTTTGTGTTGCATAATATAAGGAAGAATATACACGTGTGATTTGAGGAGGTGTGGTTTATGGAAATTATATTAAGTAGTACTGACACATAAGATAAATTGAATAAGCTATAAGACTTTTGATGCCCCTTGCTCATTAATAAAAAAAAGCATTATAGGAAAAGCAAAAAACTACAAAATAATTAATATAATCACTAGCAAAAATGGAAAAAAAACACTAGCAACAAATATAAAAAATAATCATAAGATCGAATGAAGCAAATTATAATAATTTTAGTGAAATAATCATTTTTGGAAAATGAAATTACATGTTTTACAACTATTATCACTTAAAGAGACCATACCAACAATAGAGGAAATTTTTAGAAAACAACTCAATAGACTTAAAAAAGGCATGCCATAGGTTAAAAAATATATCACACACTTATAAACAAAGGTGTAAAACAAGAAACATAAATCAAAAAGAAAAAAAATAAGGGTAAGAAAATCAATAAGCAAACAATAAATCAAGGACAAATAAGAAACAACTTACAAAAGCGATTTACATACATAAGAGTTGGTAGATTCCTCTAACTCAACATTGTCCATGGTTTATAATTTCATTGCCATGGACCCATAGATTTACTTGATGGTGTATGGGATAAGCTACTTCTAGATCAACTTTTCCTTACAATTTCATGCATATTATTAAGCTTGAGGAGAAAGTCACCAAATTTAAAATCATAATGATAAATTTTTTTATTATACTACTTAGCATCATGGTTATTACAAATTTAGTTGAGCTCAAGGGCAAGGAGATGTTCACATCAAGTGCAATGAACCTTATGATACTCTTAATGGTATTAATCATTAATTAAGATGTTCTTTAAAGATGTGCAAAGAAGGAAATTCAACTTTAAGAATTAACATAGTTTTAATAACATACACCAAAGAAAATTGAATTTCCCCTATGGACATGTCAAACTACAACACACACACAATATTTCCATGATACCTCCTCTACTATAATTGTTTGTATAGAAAAATAATATTGGTGATGGTATATTACCTAATAATTCTCATGCATAAGAAAACATTAACACATCATGAGAAATAGGAAGTTTATGGAAGCACAAGAAAATTTATTATAGATACAAATTACAATAGTAAATATATGCTCACCAAATTATCTCATGAGTGAATGTATTCCTCCTATTGAGCCTTCATATCCTATGAAATTTCCCAACAATAATGCTCCACACCATCATTCTGACAATCTTGGACACATGTTGGATAAGGAAACACTCTTTCTTAGCTAGTTTGGCTTGCTAACTCTCACTCACATCCTAGAATATCTATTACTTTCTTAAGCTCACACTTTCTAAACTAAACTTGACTTACCTTGACTTTCCTCCATTAGGGTTCCCTCCTCTATTTATAGACTTATAGGAGCTAGATATTACATGCATGGAGAACTCTAGGTGGACATATATCAACACTTTCTAGAGATCTCCTTTTTGGACTCTTTCAATAATATCAAGATATTTGAGATATCTTTCTTGGACTTTTCCTAAGATAATTTATGATTACATGAGATAGTCCAAATATCATATGCTTCTATGGATTTCCTTTTGGAATTTTCCTATAATTACATAATACTTCCAAAAGTACTTTTGATTATCTTGGATTTCTAGAGATTTTATTATTTACAACATGTCTTCTAGGACAAAGACACTTGATATTGACCATGACACTTTTACTTTTACTGTTTGTTGCTACTATTCACTATTACTATTCATCATGATCTATCCCTATCACAAAATTATTTGTATACTCCTTCCATACAAACATTTCATTTTTTAATGGTTGCCCCAACCTTCTCAGTGAAGCTACTCTATCACAAGCATATAAAACAAGCTACCAAACCATAATATTCTCTAACAATCCATCCCATTATATATTCTACATGCTACTACACATGCAAATAACTTGAATTTTTTGGGTGTTAACATATATTTGAATAATGGTATGGTATACCCACAATTTGGGACTTGGGCATACAATTGTAAATACCAATCTCTTTTTAATTATTTAATAGTTTTCTTTAAAATGTTAACCAAAATTTTATTACTTGTTTTTGCTTGATCATTCCCTTGTGGTCAATAGGATATAAAAATATGATTTCTCAATTAATCCCCTCATTTCTTTGTTCTCAATAGATGCATTATTTGAGATTATTATTAAAGGAATGTGTGGACACAAAATCCTAGCCACTCATTATCCACTCATCATCATCAAATCATAGCCATTCATCATTAATTATATATATATATATATATATATTTTTTATATTTATATTTATCTATATTTAATTTATATATATGAATAAATTTGAGCCACCCATCACGTCTTAATGTTGGCCACTCATTCAAAAATCTGTGTCACTTATCAAATCGTAATCACAACCCTTCATCATGCTTTAATCTCGATCACTCATTGATGTCATTGAAATCATAACATGAATCAAGGGTAATTATAAAATATCATTCACTTATCATGAATGAAGAGGTCAATCATCCATCAACTTGTGAGCCTTAGCATTCTGTTACCACATTCCCTCCTTGAATTCACATGAACCCTAGTCACCGCCATATCCATTGTTTGACCATCGCAACATCTATGAACCAGATCCAAATTTCATAGAGCATCCCTCCATAGCCCATAAATGCTCTAGGGCATTCCTCAAAAGCTTTAGAGCAATTTTAAAATGTTGCAAGGTATCCAAAACCATACTTCAATGCTCCAAAGCATCCGCCAAACACTGCGCTGCATCCATCGAGCCCTTTGAATGCTTTGGAGCATTTGCGCATCATCATATCGAACTAGCAGAAGTGTAGATACCATGACCTCAGGTATTAACAAGGTTGTTATTTATTCTTAAATTACATTTTCCTGCATTAAGTTTATATTTCATCAATATGACACTTAGGATTTTGTAGATCTATTTCATAGAAGGCCTCATATAGTGGAGCCCTCGCATATACTACTGATCCATTTTGTTTTGTGATTTGTATGCAGGTGTAGGAGATATTTCTATTGATGGTTGTTACATCTTGGAGTGGCCTCGTAGTGGATACACAAGCCCACTCATCCTTGTTTGAAGCGAAGAAGATCTAAAGACACCTCCATTATTTTATCGAGGGTTTTACCCCTCCTATTGTAAATTATTGTATCAAAACAAGTTGTATTTATCAATGTTGTAATAGTGGAGATCCAGGCTCCTTAAAATCAATATAATAGTATTCTTTCATTGTGTAATATTGCTTGTTTTTTATCTATTATTATTATATTCATGTTGATCATTTTTGCTTTAGAAAATGATGATCATGGTGGGACCCACAAAGGGTTTCATAGTCTGATTTGCCTTCTCAATATTGAGTTTTTTATCTACGTTTTTTCTATTTTTACTACATATTTTAGAAATTTGATTGTGCAAAAATAATGAGATCCAGAACTAGGGTTTCTAAGAGTTGTGGGATTCAATCTGTGGTTGTGCATATGTCATACAACATTCAAGGGATGCCACACAACATCCAAGTGGATGCCATAGAGTATATGGGAGATTCTACAAAGTATCTGGGAGATTCTGCAAAGTATTTGGAAGATTTTGCACCACATCTATGGAGTTGGGGAAAGAATATGTAGGCTTCCTAGTAGGTTGTGTTCAACCCCAATTACAATTTTTTATTTTTAAAAGAGAAAAAGAAAAAATAAATTTTTATTTTTCTATTTAAAAAGCAATACATCATGCATTGTTAGGCATTCTAGGCATTTTATTTACAAAAAAGAAGAAGTGCATTTTAGAGTAGTTTTTCATTCATTTACAGAAAATTCATATAGAATGCACCTAGGATAGATTTGCACTTACATTCAGTTGCATTTAGGTTTTCAAATATATCTTAGCCTATTTATGTTGGAAATATGAGCAAGTTTTGTTGTCATTGATGTCAAGAAGATGATGACCAAGTTTTATCATCATCCATGTATTCATGTCGGGAGGTTGATGTCCAAGTTTCATTATCATTAATGTCTTCTAGTGGTTTTTCCAAAAAGGCAAAGAAGCGGGTTTAAATGGAAAAACAATATTATAATACTTAATATTATAATATCTTAGGATACAAGTTGGTTTTAAGAAAAACGAGGGTCAAGGAGTTATCACTTTTTAAATATTCCTACAAACCCATGTGGCCGATTTTGAGGACTAAGGTTTAAATTATATAAATTTAAATATTTTAACCATAATGTTAAAATTTAAATTTAAATAATAAAGGTGTCAAAATTTAAAATATAAAATTCAAAAGTATTTTGAATTCCTAAATTTTTCGACGTTGTGAAGTGCTTTGCAAATAATATAAAAGGGATAAAGTTTTGATGAAATAAATTATTTATGCAATTAATGCTAAGTAATTCGATTGCCAAGGAAGAATTAATATTCGCATGTGTTAAAAATGTGGTTGGGCACATAGTAGGGACAAATCAAAGTGGAGCGCATAAATAATCTCGAAGCACCTAGTAGTGTAGGTGGCAGTAGAGAGCTGCATTAATGCATTTGTGGAATGTGAGATCACGGGTTAGATCCACACGGTCGCCCTTTTGCTGAAAGAGAGTGTTTCATTTTGCACCGAGGGAAAAGAAACAAGTTTTATAACGAACAAGGCACACTTTTGATTTCTGTGAGGGTACGTAGCCCAAGCGATGGATGTGCAAGGTGCTAAGGTGCTTGAAGAGGCAAGGTGGGGTGTTCGAATCTTGCCAAATGCAATTTTATTGAGATGGCATTCAAACAAGGTATGCACTTTATGGTTTAATTTTTAAAGGTTTTAAATGTGCAAAAATTACATTAAGGTATTGCATGAAGTTTTAAAGGAGGTTTGAAAGTTTTTTAAGAGGGAGATATAAGTTTTATAAAATTAAAATATTTGATTTTGATTTTGATGGTTAGAATTTAGGAGTGATAAGGTATTCAAAGGAAATTATATTTTATTTTGAAATAGAGTTTTATTGTGTTAATTTTTTGAGAGGAGTAATAAGGTGCATGAAGGAAATCAATTGTGGAAGTGAGTTATATAATATTTGCTGGTAATTTTTTAAGTGTGGAGATTATAAGCTGTATTTGAGATTTAACATTTTTGTATGGTGAAATATTTTGAGGGAAATATTTGAATGAAAATTTTGAGAAGGTTTTGCTATCTAACCTTTGAGATTGGCAAAGAGGTTGATTGTGATTGAGACGGGATTTGAGGTTAAATATTCATAAAACAAAAGGTATAGGCACATCTTCCTTGTGAGTGAAATATTTTTGGGTTGAATGTTATGAAATGCAAAGTTAGAGTGAAAAGGTTTGTTTGATAAGCATTGTTGAGTAAACTTTCATGTGCATGATTAGGGTTTGTAAAATATCATGAGTATCATTGTTATGTGAATTTGGAATCATTTTAAGTCAAGGTTGAGTTTCATAATGAGAGTTATTGGAAGCATTGTGAAACACTTGGTTAGGATTTTTAAGCAAGTTGTGTTTCATTGAGTGGGTGGCTGAGTGAAATTGGATGAGCATTATTGATTGAAAGTATTGGAGTTATAGTTAAAGTTATGTGAAAAAAATTGTTATTTATTATAAATTTATTTGAAAAAGAGTTTGAAAGTGATAGAGTGATTTGTCAGGTGTGAAACATATTGATTCTCTAACCATTCTCTATATGTTTTTGTGGTTAAACAAAATTTTGAGTGAAATATTTTTGTGTGATTGAAGAGGTTTTTTGAAAGAGATTAAGTTGAGTTTTGTGAGTGTGAAATATATTAAGTCTCTAACCATTATCTATATGTGAGTGAAACTTATTTGAGTGATTGAAGAAGGTTTCTAAAAGAGATTGAGTTGAGTTGTGTATGCAAGTTTTGCAATTTATTTGAATAAGCTTTTGTGAAAGCTAGGGAGCATATTTGAGTAAGTCCTAGAGTGGACTTAAGTACAGAGTTGAGTAAGCTTTTGTGAAAGCTTAAGGAAAAATTTGTGTGAGCTTTTGTGGAAGATTACAATCATATTGGACAAGTTTTAGAGAGAACTTGTTGAACAGATTTGAGGCAAGTCTTGGTGAAGACTTGAGAGCATTTTGAGCAAGTTCTAGAGAGGACTTGTGGACAGATTTGAGGTAAGTCTTTGAGAAGACTTGTGAGTAGAATTGATTTATTGATTTGTTCAAACCTTGAGTTAAGGTTTGGGGTAGATCTAGCAGAGTTGATTTGTGATTGGATCAAGATTTGTGTTAAGGCTTGAGGACATATTTGAGATTGATATTGAGAAGATTTGTGCTATATTGAAGGATTGTATTTAGTATAGATTTGAGATAGAGATTGAGCATATTTGCGCTAGACCAAAGGACTATGTTGTATATTTGAGATAGATATTGAGCAGATTTGTGCTAGATCAAAGGACTATGTTTAGTACAAATTTGAGATATAGATTGAGTAGTTTTTTGCTAGATCGAAGGACTATGTTTAGTGCAAATTTGAGACAGAGATTGAGCATATTTGTGCTAGACTAAAGGATTGTGTTTAGTGTAGGTTTGAGATAGAAATTGATCATATTTGTGCTAGACCGAAGGAATATGTTTAGTTTAGATTTGAGATAGAGGTTAAGCAGAGCTAAGAGCAAGATTTGGAGGTGACAAAGTAGAGGATAATTGTCTCCAGTGGATAGATATCCATTAGCTAGGGTAGTGAGGATAGAGGTCTTCTGAGTTAGGACAGATTATTTTGTAGAGAGATATCCACAAGCCAATGCAGTGGAGGTAGTAGTATTCTAAAGGATCACTAGCCAGAGTAAAGGAGAAGGAGTTCTCCTATGGATAGAGATCCAAAAACAATAAAAGAAGAAAAAATTATCTTATGGATAAGTTTCCATCAATTTTATTAGGGTATTGGTGTCTCCTTTGGATAGAGGTCCATAAACATTGTAAAAGGGAAGGATTCCCAAGATATTTGTTGAGAAAATTTTAGTGAAATATTTTCTCTATGGACGTAGTCCACATTGGGTGAACCACATTAAATTGGTGTCTCTATTGTGTGTTATAATTTGTGCATTGCTTTGATTACTGCTTTTGATATTGCCATTGATATTTTGGATAATATTGTTTGAGAAAATAAAAGCAAAAAGTGTTCTTATATTGTTCACCCTCTTCTCAGTATAAGCTTATGTTCTTCAATTGGTATCAGAGTAGGTTCATTCAGAAGATTTTAACAACTTGAAGGAAAAGCTCACAAGAACATAGATGGATTCTCAGAATGGATCTTTAGAGAATTTGGCACCATTGTTTGATGGGAACAATTATGCACTTTGGAGTATGAGAATGAAGATTCACCTAATGACACTAGGGAATGAAATATGGCAAGTAGTTGAGGATGGATACATACCGCTAGCTACTCCACCTATAGATAAAGATGGTAAGCTCCTACAACTAAATAATTCAAAGGCAATGAATGGAATTTTTAAAGGGTTTACATGAAACAGAGTTTATAAAGGTTATGCATTGCACATAAGCAAAGGAAATTTGGGATAATTTGAAAGGTATATATGAGGGAGACAAAAAGGTCAAAAGGGTAAAGTTGTAAAATTACAAGAGAATATTTGAAGACCTAAAGATGAAGGATGAGGAAAAAATTGTTGCATACCTACTTTGTGTGGATGAGGTTGTTAACTCCATGTAAGAACTTGGGCTTAAGGTTGAATAAACAGATGTTTGTGATAATATTTTAAGGTCGCTCCCAAAAATGTATAGTGAAAATATTTTAGCTATAGAAGAGTCAAAAGATATTGAAATTTTTACAAGGGATGAATTACATGGAATTCTCACAGCTTTTGATATGAGAATAAAATGGGAACCTATTCCCCAGAAAGAAGTATCTTTTAAATTTACTAAGAAGACAAAGGGTAAGAAGTCAGATTCAAACAATGAATTATCTAGTGATGAAGAAGCAAATTATGGTAGAAGGAACAAGGACTCAAGAAAGAATAAAAGTACAAAATCAGTTAAATGTTTTAATTATGGTAAATATGGTCACTATGAAATTGATTTTCCAGAAGCTAGAAATAGTAGTGATGATGAGAAACAGGATCATAAGAAAAGGGAAACAGGAAAACATAGGTACCAAAAGAAAAGTAGGGATGGACAAAGCAAGCAAGGAAATAAGTTTTTCCAAAGGCATAAGAAGATTTTTTATGTAAACAAGGTGGGTAAGAGTTCTAGTGATAGTGATGGAAGGTCTTTAGATGATGAAGAAGAATAAATTCTATTTCTGGTAGAAGAAAAATATGATGTTAGAAAAAGGGCATCAATGATTCTCAAGTGTTTTATGTGTGGTAACTTTGGTAATATTGAAGATAGTTGTACAAGGAATGGATTCAGTTTTAGTGATGATGAATATGAATATTCTCTTGAAGAACCATAAGAAGAAAGTCTTCTTATGGCAATAGAAGAAGAAGGAAGTGCTTCTAGTGGAAATGAATAAAAAAAAGGAGAAGTTGATCTTGAGGGTGAGCTTATTTCTGCTCTTGATGCATTAAGAGAGGTAAGAAAGCAGAATTCAAAACTCAATATTCAATTTCAAGAATGTGATAAATATAAAGGAAGGCTTATACAAGAACTCAATGACTTGAAATATAAATTTGAAAAGAGAAAAGGAGTTGAAGAGGACATGATTGAACAGTTAAAGATAAAAGAACAAGAATGTGATGTTCTAAGGAAAGGACTTGAAAATTTTAATAACAAGAGATATTAGTTTAGGAAAATTTCAAAATATTTGGATGACATTAACAAATCACATATATCTCCATTTATAAGGATAGGACTTGGTTTTGAACATGAACATAAAGAACAAGGAGCTAAGTCAATCTCAAGCTCCATAGAAGATGAAGCTTTAGAAGAAGAGAGTGTAAGAGAGAGTGAGACTTCTGAGGAAGATTTAAACAATAGAAAGTTCAACAAGGAAATGAAAAATGCACAAAAGAGGAACAAATGGAATAGGAAACAACACATGGTAGAAAATACTAAGAGACCAATGGGGTCAAGGCAAGGTTTCTTTAATGGATGTTGCTTCTCATGTCACATGTTTGGGCACAAGGCTACACAATGTAGGACACATGAAATACAAGAATATGGATATTTTATAAATAGGTATCTATTCCAAGGGTATTGCTACTCTTGTATTCAATTTGGTCATAAGGCAGTAAATTGTAGGGTTCTTGACAAGAATGGATATGGCTTCACCAGGATAAACTTCAAGACGATTGCACCTTAAAGGAATCACAATATTAAGTGTTATAAGTGCAATAATATTGGGCATATATCCAAGTGGTGTAGAGTATAATTTCTAGATACAAGTAGGAACATGAACATTCAAAGGAATTATAAGGATCAGTTAAGGCAGAAGTTGGAAAAAATTAAAGATCAGTGTATGTTGGAAGTAGAGATACTCCCACCCTAAAATTAACCACCTCAAGAGAGGATGTGGGAGAGGGGCTAAGCTAAGATTCTCATTCTTAGCCCCAAGCCCCAAAGGTTACCCTTTGCCATTGATGTCAAAGGGAGAGATATTTGAGTTAGAGGGAGAGCATTCAGTCAGGGGGAGCAGTTTCTTAGGGGGAGTAGAACTGAAAATGCTAAAGGAAAAATGGGTTGCCATCAATGACAAAGGGGGAGATTTTTGGAAATATGAGAGTTTTTTTTCATTGATTTTGAGAAGATGATGACCAAGTTTTATTGGAATTCATGTATTCATATCGAGAGGTTGATGTCCGAGTTTTGTTATCATTAATGTCCTCCAGTGGCTTTTCCAAAAAGGCAAAGAAGCAGGTTTAAATGGAAAAACAATATTATAATATTTAATATTATAATATTTTAGGATACATGTTGGTTTTAAGAAAAATGAGGGTCAAGAAATTATCACTTTTTAAATTTTCCTAAAAACCCATGTGGCAGATTTTGAGGACTAAGGTTTAAATTATTTAAATTTAAATATATATATTTTTTTTTTGGTAATTATTATAATAGATTAACAGTGGGTTTTTATAGAGGATCCCAAAACCTTATATACAAAATCAGCCTTACTAAATAGTGCTTCATGCCTCTTGGATGGAAGAATAAACCTGTATGCAGAAAAAAAAACAAAAAGCTGATAATTGCCCGAGGGCTACAAGTAAGGCATTTTTGCCCGATTATCCTGGAAACCATGGCCATTATAACTGGGAAAACAAAAACTAGCCGGAGAAGCTGGACCATCGAAAAGCAGAAGAAGACAACCAAGAAAACTACAAAAAAATCTCCCATACCTGGGAAATGAATTTCCACATTTTTGCTTTCTCGGAGGCAGAATTCGAAGCATACATGTTGACTGAAACAAACCGTTGAAAATCCTGCTGGAAAATTTTGCCCTGGCCCAAATGGCCACTCGTTTAGTCTTCTCACATCCAGGATTTCATCCGTACGGTTTGAGGTTCTTCTTACTTCCCTTTCCCTGCTGGAAGGGAGGTTTTGGGATAAGCGCGTCACCCATCAGAGAATCGGAGTCATCCTGAAACAACAACCGTTGGGTTCCATTTGCAACATCAGCCGTAGTTTCTTTGTCTCTCTTTTCCTTGTTGGGGGGACGGCCCTGCTTCCTTTCACTACCAAAATCCACCCCTCGCTTTTGACTCCTTGTAATTCGAGGGCTAATATTACCAGGCTGGTAACCTCTTCTTCCCAACAGGTAGTCTTCCAATATCTTTTGTGCCTCGGGAGAGTTTCGGTCATAAATTTTGGGTGAATCTGCCTGTGTGGTGATAAGGGGGGCCTGTTCCTTTTCCTCATGTGGTCTTAGTTGGGGGCGCCCACCACACTGCTCGGAGTCCGGATGGGTGGTGATTTCCTCTTCTGGTAAGGAGGATTCGAGATGGTCCCTGGATGGACTTGGAGATTCATGGCCTTTCGCAAAAGGGTGCTTCATCTGACCTTCACCGTGCTCCAGAGGGTTGTAGGGATCCCGCTCCTTCCTCGGCTTTTGGAGAGGACAATTGGACTGAAGATGCCCTTGAGAACTACACTGAGGGCAGAAAGCTGGCCTGTTCTCATAAACAATAGCTTGCTTGTGTAGAAAAGTACCCCTAGACCGCAGAGTAATGGAGGATGGGAGGTCCATCTCCAAGTCCGCCAAAACACAGAACCGGGCTTGGACAAATCTAGTTCGAGCTCTGGTGGGAGGGTCTAAAGTGATCATCTCCCCGATGGACCGAGCAATACCTCTGATTACATTTTCATGCCAGCAGAAAAGGGGAAGACTCGAGAGCATAACCCATATTGGAGCAATGTTGATATTCTGGGTATCGGGGTTAAAGTCCAAACCCCACTTCCTTAGAAAGAGACTCCTACGGCCCAAGAACCAAGGCCCTCCAGCCAATATTTTACAGTAGTCCTCCTTGTTGCTCAGCCTAATCGCGAAAAAACCTCGGGTTAGGGCAGCCAGCTCTAAGTGACCAGAGGTCCGCCATTTTCTAGACGCCCACTTGCGAATGGTCTCCATGTCGGGACGACCACCAATAAACTTACCGATGAGGGTAAATTTTTTGAAATCCACAAAGCTTGAGAGAATTTCCGTCGAGATGTCCAACTCGTCCCCGGATGGAAATAACTCCTTGGAGAAGAGCCCGCTTAAGGTTTCAGAGGCCACTGCCAAAGCATATGACTTCCGAGGTCCATCTCCCCGTTTGTCTGGCGGATCCTTGCCGCGACTTGGCAAGGACTCCTCGGCGTCCCCAGACTCTGTTTGCCCTCCCTCCACCCTGCCGAGCCCCTGGTTTGACCTGTCGACGCTCCCATGCTCTCCCAGAACAGCCTTCCCGCCCACTGTCATCCCCACCCTCCCAAGAAACCCTAATTTCATCTCTCGATCATGTTAATCATTTTCACCACACAAGCGATACCCATCAAATTTAAATATTTTAACCATAACGTTAAAATTTAAATTTAAATAATAAAGGCGTCAAAATTTAAAATATAAAATTCAAAATAATTTTGAATTCCTAAATCCACTGACTTAGTGAAGCGCATTTCAAATAATATAAAAGGGAAAATTTTTTATGAAATAAATTATCCATGCGATTAATGCCCAAGTGACATAAGTAATTTGAGCATCGAGGAAGAAGTAATATTCACATGTGTTAAAAATGTGATTAGGCAGATAGAAGGAATAAATCAAAGTGGAGTGCATAAATAATCTCAAAGTTTCTAGTAGCACAGGTGGTAGCTGAGGGCTGCATTAAGGCATTCGTGGAACGCGATATCATGGGTTTGATCCACACGGTCGCCCTTTTGCTGAAGGAGAGTGTTTCATTTTGCACCAAGGGAAAAGAAACAAGGTTTATAACGAAAAAGGCACACTTTTGATTTTTGTGAGGGCACATAGCCCAAGCGGTGGATGTGCTAGGTGCTAAGGCACTTGGAGAGGCAAGGTGGGGTGTTCGAATCTTGTCGAATGCAATTTTGTTGAGGTGGCATTAAAACAAGGTATGCGCTTTATGGTTTAATTTTTAAAGGGTTTAAATGTGCAAAAAGTGTATTAAGGTATTGCATGAAGTTTTAAAGGAAGTTTGAAATTTTGTTAAGAGGGAGATATAAGTTTTATAAAATTAAAATATTTAATTTTGATTTTGATGGTTAGAATTTAGTAGGAGTGATAATGTATTCAAAGGACATTATATTTTATTTTGAAATAAAGCTTTATTGTGTTAATTATTTGAGAGGAATAATAAGGTGCATGAAGGAAATAAATTGTGGAAGTGAGTTATTTTGAAGTGTGGATATTATAAAGTGTAATTGAAATTTAATATTTTTGTATGGTAAAATATTTTGAGGGAAATATTTGAATGAAAATTTTGAGAAGGTTTTTGCTATCTAACCTTTGAGATTAACAAAGAGGTTGATTATAATTGAGACAGGATTTGATGTCAAATCTCCATCAAACAAAAGGTATGGGCACATATTTCTTGTGAGTGAAATATTGTTGGATTGAATGTTATGAAATGCAAAGTTGGAGTGAAAAGGTTTGTTTGATAAGCATTATTGAGTAAACTTTCATGTGCATGATTAGAGTTTGTAAAATATCATGAGTATCATTGTTATGTGAATTTCAAATCATCTTGAGTCAAGGTTGAGTTCCATAGTGAGAGTTATTGGAAGCAATGTGAAACACTTGGTTAGGATTTGTAAGCAAGTTGTGTTTCATTGAGTGGATGGCTAAGTGAAATTGTATGAGCATTATTGATTGAAAGTATTGGAGAGATAGTTCAAGTTTTATGAAATAAATTGTTCTTTATTATAAATTGATTTGAAAAAGAGTTTGAAAGTGATAGAGTGATTTGTGAGTGTGAAACATATTGATTCTCTAACCATTCTCTATATGTTTCTATGGTTAAACAAAATTTTGGGTGAAATTTTTTTGTGTGATTGAAGAGGTTTTTTGAAAGAGATTAAGTTGAGTTTTATCATATTGAGTCTCTAACAATTCTCTATATGTTTCTGAGGTTAAACAATATTCTAAGTGAAACTTGTTTGAGTGATAGAATATTTTTTTGAAAGAGATTGAGTTGAGTTGTGTATGCAAGTTTTGCAATTGATTTGAATAAGATTTTGTGAAAACTAGTGAGAAGATTTGAGTAAGTCCTAGAGTGGACTTAAGGATAGAGTTGAGTAAGCTTTTGTGAAATTTTAAGAATAGATTTGTGTGAACTTTTTTGGAAGCTTACAATTAGATTGGACAAGTTATAGAGATAACTTGTTTAGCAGATTTGAGGTAATTCTTGGTGAAGACTTGAGAGCAGTTTGAGCAAGTTCTAGAGAGGACTTGTGGACAGATTTGAGGTAAGTCTTTGAGAAGACTTGTGAGTAGAATTTATTGATTGATTTGTTCAAACCTTGAGATTAGGTTTGGGGAAAATCTAGCAGAGTTGATTTGTGATTGGACCAAGCTTTATGTTAAGGCTTGAGGACATATTTGAGATAGAGATTGAGCAGATTTGTACTAGACTGAAGGATTGTGTTTAGTATAGATTTGAGATAGATATTGAGTAGATTTGTGCTAGATCAAAGGACTGTGTTTAGTGTAGATTTGAGATAGAGATTAAGTAGATTTGTGCTAGATCGAAGGACTATGTTTAGTGTAGATTTGAGATAGATATTGAGCAGATTTGTGCTAGACCGAAGGACTATTTTTAGTGCATATTTGAAATAGATATTGAGTAGATTTATTCTAGACCAAAGGACTATATTTAGTGTATATTTGAGATAGATATTGAGCAGATTTATGCTAGATCGAAGGATTGCATTTAGTGCAGATTTGGGATAGAGGTTGAGCAGAGCTAAGAGTAAGATTTAGAGGTGACAAAGCAGAGGACAGTAGTCTCCAGTGGATAGAGATCCATTAGCCAAGGTAGTGAGGACAAAGGTCTTCTAAGTGAGGATAGAGTCTTCTGTAGAGAGAGATCCACAAGCCAGTGCGGTGGAGGTAGTATTCTTATCGAGGATCACCAGCCAAAGCAAAGGAGAAGGAGTTCTCTTATGGATAGAGATCCATGAACTAGCAAAATGGAAAGAGTTCTCCTATGTATAGGTTTACACAAAATTGATTAGGGGATTGGTGTCTCTTTTGGGTAGAGGTCCATAAACATTGTAAAAGGGAAGGATTCCTAAGAGATTTTTTGAGAAAATTTTAGTGAAATATTTTCTCTATGGACGTAGCCCACATTGGTTGAACCATGTTAAATTGGTGTCTCTATTGTGTGTGATGATTTGTACATTGCTTTGATTACTGCTATTGATATATTTTATAATATTGTTTGAGAAAATAAAAGTAAAAAGTGGTATTATACTTTTCATCCCCCCCTCTCAGTATAAGCTTGTGTTCTTTAGTTTTTGCATTTATATGTCAAAATTTTTTTGATATTTATTTGAAAATCACCCATTGCATTTGGCTTAGGTATCTCTGTTATTTCATGGTATTATATTTGTTGATCTATTTTACTTATGTATTTCCACTTATGTTTTAGGCAACAAGATTGAATCACATGCTAGTTGCATCTTAGAATAGTTTTTTTTAATGTTTAGAAAAATAAGCACCATAGAAAACAAAGCCCCTAAAAAAAAATCACACACATTGCACATTCCAATTTTAACATCAAAAAGTTGAAGTTCATCACCAACCATTGATTGAGACAAAAAATAATGGGCTTCATCTCCATCGGTTGGCTCACCCCCTAGTCATCGTAGTAGCCTTTTTCAAGTGATTTTCTAGATTTCATCATTTAAATGTCCCCTACTATTGGGTGTGCCTAGAGTAGGAAGGATTAGTAATTCCCTTTTACCACAGGGTAAATAATCACTTGAATGCAACTATTATTTTTGTCCAAGCATGCCTGAGTGTGAAGCAAAAATCTATGGGTTAATTCTTAGGTATTAACCAAGTAGAAGGACTTAGACAACACAGCCTCCTTCGGAGAGTAATTTTGATTCCTTAGGTTTTACCTTGAGCAAATCAACCCTTAGGAAGCTATTTTTAAGTCATTTGTAATTCATTATTTGCTAGAAGGGTGGGTTCAAACATACCCTTTTAGTTGCATTTCATCATTCCCCTCACATAGTTGTTTTAGGCTTAGAGAATATTAACATAAAAACATTAAAAAAATACAAAAAAATAAAAAACTATTGCAAAGACTTAGGATGCATTGTTTTTTTTATTTGTATATTTTTCACTATAATTATACTTTTCACACACGCATCCCCCATATTTGTTACCCCAACCTTCTTATAGCTTATGATATTGACCCACAATCAAGTCAATGCCATGAGTCAGGTACCTACTAGACAACTAAATTCATCCATGTAGTGCTCCACTCCTTCCCCAATAACTTTTGTGGCTAACCTAGCCAGCGTGGCACAAACAATCTATTTTGGCTTATCTACTAAACCTTCTCACATAGTATTCACTTCAAATGCATATGTGATAGAAAGGGCTATCCACACTTCCATTCTATAAATCGATCCATCCACACCCACTAACCACTGCATTACTTACATAGATTCTAACAAACTCATAATCTATCTAAGACCAACCAATCTGGTTCTAGAACCACTTAACATCCCACCCAGACATGTTCCTTCTAATTAGCAAGAACTTGCTCACTCATATCCCAACAGTTTTAACCAAGTTGCCACCAATTCTCTTTTTGAGGCCACATCCACCCTCCCATACCAAATTCTTCCACAATAATTTAGTTAAAGCACCTCCATTCTGCCTACCTATACCACTATCTACTCTAACCCACTCTACAAAGCATAAGTTAATGCTACTTCGTATATTCCATTCACCATTCAATTTACTATCCCTCATTCATTTGTGATTCCTTTTGCAATATACCCTCCATTGACCTTAACCATAAATTGCCAACACTCACACCATACCTACATTCACTTCCAAAATAACCACACAATATGCATCTAAATTTTCCATACAACAAGCATGGAAACATCTCAATCAACTACTTATGGGACACCAAGATGCTCATTCTTACCCACAACAACAATTTTAAGTGGCATATTTCAAACCTCAATCTATTTTTAATAAAAATACCTTTTTTCACACCTGATCCATCTTGGGTATCACAATATTCTAAGATTACTAACCCACGCCTCCATTCAACCATAATAATACCACTTCCATAATCCAACACGTTAAAATTTCCCAAACTTCATCTCCACTTCATCAACACCTGTAATTCCATAACCAAGTCCAAAACAACATCCAAAATCACCAGATACCCATCAATCCATTGGTCAATCAGAACCACAGATCATATCAACAATTCATAACCCAACACACACCACCCCCATACACCCATCAAATAAACTAGGGCTTCCAAACACAAATAGAACATCCTAAGATCCAATATTTGCAAAAAGAAATTGATAGCCTAATCATGCACATGTCAGGTATGATGTACTAGAAATCTACATTGAGACAGTTGAGCAATCAACCCATTCATACTTTAGTACCAACATTGCCTTATTTAGTAGACTTTACATTACCAAAGTTTGACAAATTCAAAGGGTTTGAGGACCCTAGGGAGCATATTAATGCATTTTTAGAATCCAATAGAATGATGCCTTAATACTCTTAAATTTTCCTTAAACATTAGGGGGGGTGCCTTAGAATGGTACAACCATATGCCACATCACAATATTTATACATTCAAACAATTGGTGGAAAAATTCTTAGAAAGGTTATCTGTTAATGTTAGAAAGAAAACTACCTTGACTAACTTGTATAATCTTAGATAATTTGAAGAAGAGTCGGTCTATGACTTTAAGAACCATTGGAGGGTAGTTATTACCAAATTGCCATTCATCCTTCCAATGGAATAATTAACACAAATATTTTCAAGGAGTTGTTTAAAACCTATCTCCTTGTTATTACAATTACAACAATATAGAACATTCAATGAAGCTCTTTCCCAAGCCCTAATTATCAAATAAATAAAGATCCAAGAGGGTGTTATTAAACCCAAAAATAAAGAATGGCAAAACAAGGGCCAACATAAAGGAAACTATAATGGCCAATTTAAATTTGTATCTTTCAATCAAGTGGTCTTAAGTCAATCACAAATGACTCAATAACCCCAAGGTCATCACACACCACAACCATCATTGCAACAACAACTACAACAAGTGTCATGTCAAGCGGTTCCACCCCCACAAAAATTACATAACATAGAGCCAACTATGGAAAATTATCAACACCGACAATCTATTTAGTAGACTCACAATTACACACCCCTATTTTAATCATATGCCTCTATATTTCATAGGTTGTATGATACAAATGCAATCACCTTGCTTGAAGTTAAACCTGAAGATACGAATAAACACGATAAGGACCATAGGGATCATTTTTTTATCCTTTCCATTGATAGAAATGTCATGACATTAATAATTTATATTCATTCAAAGACATTATGCAAGACCTGATAGACTTAGGGACCATTAAGTTGGATAGCCCCTCACATAAAAATTAAAACCTTAGCATTTATCATATGCCACTTCCTCATCAGGAGGAAACATAATAGACAATAGGGGTATCATATACTATGACTTCCCCTAACCAAGTCAATCATGTGCAATAATGCTAAGGTTTTTTGGGTGCTATCCACATAGTAACCTAAGTTCAATGAAGCACAAATCACCAAAATGAAAAACCTCAAGCATTTCAACCTCCCATGAAACCACTAGGAAATGTGTCACCACAACTTGCTAATTCATCTCCACCCATTTATTTTTCTACCAATCCATCTCAACCAATTCACCTTACAAGTCATCCATTCCAACCTATTCATCTCTCAAACCATCCACAAATACCTATCATCATGCTAAGCAGTCGGTTGATAACTATTCTTAAAATGGCTTCAGCCAAATTATTGACCTATGAGCTTATACATCAATCTCCTCTGCATCATGAGGCATTAATGGAGATCTTGAAATATATTTAACTTCAATCTCAAGACTCTAATACCTTTAACAGTTTTGTGGGGAGCATTTGAACATGTACAAAGACTTCTATCATGTTTTATGATTTTGAGATCAAATCAATATAAACAGAATCATCGGATCCTCCATTACACATCATGGCTCAAGTTGATAGGAATTCCTTCAAATGAGTACTAATTAATACCAGCTCATCCATCAACATCATTACCAGCTCAACTCTTCAACATATCAAACTTCCACTTTCACGCATCACTAAATCCATATTCACCTTGCAAGCATTCAATGATGCTCTATGTTCTACAATTGGCATTGTGGTCTTACCCATAGAAATGGGGGTTAAGATTTTGCACACTATATTCCATATCTTGGAGGGTTCCATGGCCTAAAATTTACTCCTTATATGCCCTTGGATAAGGGATATGAAATGTGTTTCCTCAATACTACACCAAAGTTTGAAATATGTAAATGAGGGATAGATTTATTGTATATCAACAAACATTAAATCATTCAAAAACTACTTTATCTCCAACCCATATGAGTCCACACTTCCATCCAATTATATTTCCTTAGTCCCATAAACCACACCATCCACCTTATAGCACAATACTTCCTCATCCAAAGCTCCTATTCTTGAAGAGTTCCCCATCACTAATCCACATCAAGCCTCCACTTCCACACCTCAACCTTCATCACAACCAACAACATGTACATGTGGTCAGATATAATAAAAACCCTCCACATCTTCCACATCATCCACATCACCAATTTCCATACATATGTCATCAACCATACAACCAACTCCACAAGCACCTATCACCATTTCATCCACACCAAAATCATCAATCATCCATCAAATTCCTTATCCAAATCCATATTCACCTATACAAATTGACATATCACAAGTTAATTTAATATATGGTGAGATGCAATTCCAACTCCCATCATCTAAACCACAAGTCGCCCTAGAGTCCCACTTCTCCATATCCACTTCATCCACATCATCACCCATACAAGTTGTAGTCCACCTCACTATTCCTAGCATTGGCAAGTATGTGGTTCAAGATGTCACAATAATACTGCTCAACATCCAAACTATTATGTATTATGGTCACCCACATGACCCACCCTTATCCATAGGAGTAGTTTATAATATGGGTTCATCAACTAAAATAATCAATTTTGTATATGGGGGTCGATTCATCATCCGATCCACTTCCCCTAGATGAACCCAAGCAACCATCCTCTACCAACCTTGAACGCATGACCACTATTGATTTCCTATAATGATATTTTCATTGGGTTAATTAGTAAGGATATGGTTTAGGATGACATGAACAGGGTATGCATGAGATCGTTGAACCTTCATATCGAAAAGCAATGACTGTTCAGGTCTGGGATACAATCCACAATATGTTAATTCCTCTAGATCACGAAGAAGAAATATATCACAATGATGACTTTGAGGATGAATTATATGAAGAATACAACATCATATCGATAGCTTCAAATGAAGATGAAGAGGAATCAACCCTAGTCGTACCATTCACTGAACAGGATGAGTATTATCTTAGAATATTTTCTATTCATGAACCCATATTTTTTTTACTCCTCCCAAGGGAGTGAGTTGAGCCAATAGGTGAACCACCACCACCACCTCATCCCTTTCAATGAAACATCATGTAACATATGTACATAATAAAAAATAAAAAACACAAAAAAATTATAAAATATTTGCATTGCATTTGCATGGCCTTGTTAGTTGCATTTACATGTGTTTCTTGTTACTATCTAGGTTCTTAGGGTTCCTTCATCAATTCCAAGAGATGAGACAAACCACCCTTCACATTTACAAACACCATTTCCCACTAAGTTAACATAATTCCTGTTGAATTATTCACACCACTCTATAATCCATACGATTTGGCAAAACCAATTCCAATTGACATTGGCTTCATTGATATGGAATGGATTTCATTGCCACCATACTTTTTTGAATTTATCCTTTTTGAGGAACTATTAAGAGCTTCCACCACTTACATTTCTCCATCACCTTTGCCTTCACCCTTGGCTCCTACTATTTTCTAGGTAGAAATGGAAGAGACTGTGCCAGAAGAGTTTGGTATCATTGACAATATTCATATGATCCCAACAGCCCATCAACTTGAGGAAGGTTCACACATGGCTATTGAAGATACTATAGATGTGAACCATAGTATATATGCGGACAATCCACAAATTTTTAAACTTGGAAAAATTTTATCTGTTGATGAATAAGTACAATTGATAGATCTCCTCAAGAGAAAGAATGACATATTTGCATGGTCCTATAAAGACATGCCTAGACTTGACCCTAACTTGGTTGTCCATAATCTCATATTGCATCCTGATGCTAAGACGATAAAAAAACTAATAAATTTACATCCTACCATTGCTCTCATGGTCAAAGAAGAACATTAAAAGTTGTTAGATTTGGGTTTCATTCAACCCATTAACTATCTTGAGTGGCTATCAAATATGGTATCCATTCATAAGGCTAATAGGGTGATTCACATTTGCACTGACTTTCGAGATCTTAACAAAGTGTGTACTAAGGATGAATTTCCTCTACCAAACATCAATATTCTTGTTGAAACTTGTGAGGGCCATGAAATGCTTTCTTTAATGGATGGTTTTTTAATATATAACCAGATTCTGATCAATCCTAAGGACCAACACAAAATAGTATTAACAACACCTTGGAGGACTTTTTATTACAAGGTAATGCTATTTGGACTTAAAAATGTAGGTTCCACTTATCAACATGCCATGACATACATCTTCCATGATTACATTCATAAGATCATTGAAGACTATGTGGATGATCTATTGGCCAAATCTAAAACCTGAAAAGAGCACATTGGTATCTTGGAAAAAAAATTGATCAACTTCTAGAGCATAATGTAAGGTTGAACCCCAAGAAGTGTGTCTTTGGTGTCACCTTAGTCAAACTACTAGGATTCATTTTCTCCAAGAGAGGCATTGAAGTGGACCTAAACAAGGTCAAAACCATTATGGAGATGCCTCCCCTAAAAAACTTGAAAGAGTTGCATAGTTTACAAGGAAATATCCAATCGATATGTCATTTCATCATGCAAATTTCTGAAAAATGTAGGTCTTTCAATCATCTACTATAAAAGGGGTGACATTTTCATGGACAAAAGAACGTCAAAAATATTTTGATGATATCAAGCAATACTTGGCTTCCCCACTAGTTTTAACTCCACCTCGCTTGCGGGTCCCCTTCCATATTTATGTTTCAGCAAGGAAATTTGCATTAGGGACAATGCTTGCATAGAAAAACAAAAAAAACCAAGAGAAATTAGTATATTACATTAGTCAAACATTGATAATCTATGAAACCAGATATGCTTATATGGAAAATTGTGCCTAGCAATGGTTTTAACCACTATGAAACTAAGACATTACATGGTAAGTCACATCATTTATGTCATAGCTCATGAAAACCCTCTACATTACATGATGAATCACACTTAAAAAAACACTCGTACCACAAAATGGATAATGTTTCTAACAAAATTTGATCTTGAGTTCATTAGTCAAAAATCCATTAAAGGTAAAGTAATAGCCAATCAGCTTGTAGAAGCTCCACTTCCTAATGATCAACCTTTGAATGTTGATCTCCTAGATGATTTGGTATTTATCATAAATGAACAGGAGTAAGAGGTCATTCCTAAATAGGATGTGGATATCACTATTTTCTTTGACAATTCTAAGCAGGGTTATGAATAAGAGGTTGGACTCAAAATGTACTTGTAAAAAAATGATGAATCCTAATCAAAATCAAGGTGAATCATGAAGAATCCTAAGAAAATCAAATCAAGCATCTTCATACCAAAATTTGGGGTATTTGAAGCCCTAAAATGTAAGTTCATATTTGGGGCCACCTTTGACCTATTAAATCATCTTATAACTTCATAAAAATACCACCATTAGATCAATATTGAAAAAATATTTCCAACGAGTATAAATATGCCTATGTTTGTATATATATTGTGGCGAATTGACCCTAAGAAAAAAATGGTCCTAAAAATTTTAGGTGAATGGGCTGACGTTGAGGGTCCTCATATTCACCAATTTCAAATTTTGAAAATTTTGATAATCGCCCAATTTGTGAATATTCACCACTGTGCATAACCCTGATTCTAAGTGCAAAAAAGGACAAGGTGTAGTAATCATGTTTCATAAACCCAATGGGGTATATTCTGTTATCATTCAAAATTGATTTTCCATGCACAAATAATAATGCAGAGTATGAAGCCTTAATATTTGGACTCCAAGTAGCCATAGCTATGGGCATAAAGCATATCAAGATATTTAGTGATTTTCAACTTGTCATTCATTAAGTAAATAGATTGTACCAATGCAAAAAACCAGTCTTAAAACTTTACCATGAAGTAGCAATGAAATTGCTTGTAAAATTTGACTAGTATGAAATTGATAGTTTGCCTCGTTCAACTAATATATTTGTAGATGTGATGGCCTCTCTAGGATCATTGATTCCAAAGAAATTTGTAGGAGAGGTACAACCATTAATTATCATAATAATATTTAAATCTACAATTTCTTGTGCTAAATATAAAGATGAGAAGGATATTTTCTTTATTCATGATGAACCATATGAAACTTATTAATCAAGTAAAATACTTTCTCAATTTTGGAACACTCCCATTAGACATTTCACAAACTACCAAATGAACTTTCAAGAAAAAGGTAGCTCATTTCACTCTATTGGGGATGTGTTGTATATATGTGGTTATGATGGAGTCCTCCTCTATTATCTCAAGCCTACAGAGGCACAAAGAGCAATATTTGAAGCTCATGATGGTACTTGTGGTGGTCACTTTAGTGGAATGACCATCGCAAAGTGTATTTTATGCATGTGTTATTATTGGCCCACAATAAAACATACCTACTTTACTTATGTCAAGAAATGTCAACAATGTTAGTAACATGCTAATTTAACTCATGTTTCATCACAAGCATTACAACTTATTCATATTATTTGGCCCTTTTCACAATGGGGTTTGGACTTGATTGGTAAAATCTCACCTCATTCCTTGGGACAACACAAATTCATCATCACTTCCACTGATACTTCATGAAGTGGGTCAAGGTAATTCCTCTAACCAATATGATAGGACCTCGAATTGTGGAGTTTATACTTCAACATATCATCTGTCGCTTTGGTATCCCCTCAAAAATAATCTCTAACAATGGCAAGTCTTTCAAAAACAAGGATGTTTGAGCACTTTGTGAGAAATATAATATCCAACATAGTTTCTCAACTCCTTATTACCCACAGATAAATGGACAAGCTGAGGCAACCAATAAGACCTTGATCACTATTCTCAAGAAATTAGTCAAAGAAAATCATTGAGATTAGAATACTTATATCCCCTTGGCATTATGAAATTATCAAATGAGCATTCACACAACTATTGGGAAAACACCATTCTTATTGGTCTATGGTTCTGAAACCATAATGCCTCTTGATCTTGAGATCACTTCACTACATATTTCATTATAGGAATTCATAGATGATGATACTTCTAGACAAACAAATCTCAACCAACTCACACTCCTCGATGAAAGGTGAATCAATGCCTTGGAGCATTTACAATTATATCAGGATCACTTAAAGCATGCTTACAATGCCAAAATCTATCTACATGAATTCCAAGTAGGATATTTTATCCTTAAAAGAATCATTAAAACACCAATTTATTATTGTATTTTCATGATAAATTCACGATAAATTTATTAGGTCCATACATTTTTACATAAAAGGTGGGTCAAGAAACTTATAGGCTTGCTAGTACAAAGGGAGTAGAAGAGCTTGAGCCATTGAACATCATCCGCTTGAGATAATTGTATGCTTAATGTGATTTATATATACATATACATGGCTAAAAACACAATAGCATTTCACATTGTCTTTCATACATCCATTCTGCATAATCATATCCATTATCATTTCAACACATTCCATCCACTATATTAGGGGTCATTTGCTCAGTTTGGATAATTGTTGATCCAATAAGTCTTGTTGCCTTAATCAGGGACACCCTCAAGCCAACATCCATATCATTGCACCATTTCACAAGTCAAGTCATCATTTGTAAACCAAATTTCCATCATCTCTAGGTGTTTTTGGTCACTCAGCCACTCCTCATGTTTCAAGAAACCTTCAATGCATGTAAAGTTTTCTCTAGGACCATAGCACATTATCACTAAGAAAATATTGAGTTATGGAATTTGACTCTAACATTATTGAACCAAATACATCTAACACTTATTAAAAACATCTTGTGTCAAAGAGAGATAACACCATAATTGGGTTGAATTTTGAAGCAAAAACGTTATATTTTCTTGTCCCATTATGCACATGCTCCAAACTCAATAACAATAGTTTTCACCACTAACTTAAAAATAAAAGAATCAGTAGTAAGGATAGCACTACATTTCCATACAGATGGTTAGGTAGTCTTATTCCTCAAAGATCTAACTCTTTTACAAATCACACACCACAGACCCTCAAGTAGTAAGGATAACACTACATTTCCATCCAGATGGTTAGGTAGTCTGATTCCCCAAAGCTTTGAGATAAAATCATTGGACAATGGAGAAAATATCACCAAGGCTATAGATGCTTGACTTCTAGTGGAGTATGCTCATGCATTACAATACGTCTTTCTTGAAGAGACCTCTGATCACACATAAGGACAAGCTAGCTTCCTGGTCTCTTCCATGATAGGTTTCATATCAATTTTCTCAAGATGAATAATGTTGGCAATTTTGGGTACCTTGAGTACATTGCCTTTGCTCAAGTATAGTTGTTGTCATTGATGTCAAAGGAGCTCTTGGTAGTTGTTGTCTTTGATGTCAAGGAGCTCTTGAAGCAATTTGATTTGTTGTCTAAGTATGTGTTTTGATGAAGGTTTCAGATGGTCAGTAAGTCTCCAAGAAAATCAGAGTAGCCTAGTTGCAAAAGATCAAGAAAAATATAAGTTAGAAAAAGTTTGCAGGCAGCTGGAAAAACTGTCACGATTTCGCGACATGTTTTAGGAGAGAGAAATTTTTGGCAAAACTGTCGTGATTTCGCGACATGTTGGAAGGTAGAGGCAAAGCTGGAAAAACTATCACGATTTCGCGACATGTTTCAGGAGAGAGAAAGTTCGGGCAAATCTATCGCGATTTCGCGACATGCTGGAAGGCAGAGGCAAAGCAGGCAAAAGTGTCACGATTTCGCGACAAGTTTCAATGAAGTTGTACGGATTCAGAAAGTGTCACAATTTCATGAAAAGTTGAGTTGGCAGTGTTGAGTTGCAGGAAGTGTCACGATTTCATGACAAGTTTCAATGAAGTTGTACGGATGCAGAAAGTGTCACGATTTCATGACAAGTTGAGTTGGCAGTGTTGAGTTGCAAAAAGTGTCACGATTTCATGACGGGTTTCAAAGAAGTTGTACGGATGTAGAAAGTGTCATGATTTCGTGACAGGTTGAGTTGGCAGCTTGCAGATGGTGAAAGCGTCATGATTTTGCGACATGTTCTAGTTTCACGAGCAGTTGGCAGAAAAGAGCTTAAGGCAGTGAAAGCATCGCGATTTCATGACATGTTCCATTTTTTCTAGTGCAAACCGAGAAAAGGTTGAAGAAGCAAGAAGTGTCACGATTTCATGACAAAGTTGCAGATGATGTCAACAAGAGGCAAAGGTGTTGCGATTTCAAGACAGAAGCTGAGAAGAAGGCTTTGGAGTCTAAAACGTCATGATTTCATGACAAAGTTGTTGATGACGTCAGCAAAAGTAGATGTGTCACGATTTCATGACAAGAGCAGAGAGTAAGGCCTTGCAGACTAAAGCATCATGATTTCGTGACAAGAATCATGATGACGTCAGCAAAGTCAGAAGGCATAGCGATTTCATGACAACAAACCAAAGAAGGCACACAACAGGTAGTAGTGTCACGATTTCACGACAGCAAGCAATACAAGGTGTACGGCAGACAAAGGCGTAGCGATATCGCAACATGTTTGAGTTTCGTGCTAGAAAAGCTATAGAACAACAGAGGCGGTTGAAGCCGACAGAGTTAACCTTTATCGACGAAGTGTAAGGTTGCGCAGCGACGATTGTTTTAAGGATTTACAGCCGACTAAGATCAAGAATTTAATCATGAATTATTACTATAAAATGAGGATTAATTTCGAGTTTCAAGCATCGAATGCGTGTGTTGAGTTTGTGCAAGTGAAGTCTACTGTGCACAAAGAGCAGTCGTATCAAATCGATCGAAGTGTGCATTCGAAGTGTGACTTTCGTAGAAGCAGAGTGTAGGAAGAAGTTCGATCGAGGAGAAGTAGACTATGCGAAGAGGGTGCTATTGTGGCTGCACATAGGCGCATAAGTTGTTGTGCGATCAAGTGCTGCAGTATTTACATAGACTGTGTAAAGAAAGCAGAGTGTGCGAAGACTATGCTGCGGTGGATGCACAACGAAGTAGAAGCTAAGTTGAGAAGTTAGTGCTATTGCATTTTGCAAAGATTGCACTACTATGTTTGCGCAGAAGTTTAGAAGGTAGTGTTGCTGTAATTTGAGAAGACTGTGCTGCTGTAGTTGCACAGATAGTGAAAAGTTGTTTTCAACCAAGTGCAGAAAAGAATAGAGGAAGAGGACAATTGTGCCAGACCGAAGGACTGTGTTTGGTGCATATAAGAGGACCAGCTTTGCAGTGACAGAATTGAGGACAGAGATCTCCAACCAGAGCAGGGAAGATAGGTGTCTTTTGTGGATAGAGTTCCACTTGCTAATGGCAAAGGAGATAGAGGTCTTCTAGAGGATCACCAGCAAAGCAGAATTAGGGGAAGGTGTCTCCTTTGAGCTAAGGCTCATAAACATTGTAATTAGGAAGGATTCCCAGAGGACTTTGATACAACTTTTAGAAGAAAATTTTTATTCGTGGAGTAGCCCACCTTGGGTGAACCACGTAAATTGTTGTGTCTCTTTGTGGATTGCATTTTGTGCATTGTTTTACTGTTGTTATTACTGCTATCTTATTTTGCATGTTAATGGTTTGAAAGTTGTATTGATAGATAAAGTTAAAAGTGGTCTTATACTGTTCACCCCCCCTCTCAGTATAAGCTTGTGTTCTTAAAATAAATGAACTCACTTGCACACACATTGGTTCTTGATTACCTTGATTCATTACCATTCTCATAATTTGGTGAATCAACATTCACTGCACACACATTTGGTCTTAGGGAATTTAGATAAAACTTAGTGAGATTGTTAGAAATCACTAGGATGTTTGAGTCTATAAAATAACTCTAGATCAATCATACATAAGCCAAAACAACATCCATATCATTATCACATCATTAAATGAGTTCTTCACTTCACATTCCACCATTTTGGTACCCTGATTAAGCAACAAAGATAAAAATGGTCAAGCAAACTCTATACTATTACAAGTAATCATTATAGCATTAGTTCATTATTATACATTGGCATTGCCTTCCATCACATCATATACATATGCATCCACACCAAATAAAGGTCATGTATATATATATATATATATCACATGTATAATGAATTGGTTTAGCAGACTCAATGATTCTGCTAAACCAATTCCTAATAAAGAATGAAATCTTGCCAGAGTTACTGCCAAAATCATGGTTAAGAAGCACAGGGTACTTCAAAGAGCCTGGCTATTGTTTAACAAGATTGGAGGTGTGATTAGGGATGTTTTCGATGTAAATAAATAAATGATTCAAGTTGGATTCAAAGGCCTATGGATGGAGGATCACAACTTGCTATCCATGGAAGAGATCCATAAAAGCATTGATGAATATTTAAAGAATGAATCTGGAATTGATTCTCTTGAAGAGCCACTACCCCAAGAGCAAGTTGTCCAATTAATTGTTAATTTTACCATATTAAGAGATATCATGGAAGATCTAGTGAACATAGGGAATGTTGCTAATTATGAAGACATTGGAGAATTACAATATGTTTATAAGCAAATCAAAGAGACATAAAACCCCTATGAAGCAGCCTGGAAATAGGCTTTACAATCTCTAAAATTGATGATTCAGTTGTTTGGTGATTATTCTGGAGGAAGGCATCATAAAACACCTTCTCCAAAAGAATAAGAAGAAGAAGAAGAAGAGAATGAAGAAGAGGCTGAAAAATGGGCCCATGAATAAGAAGAGCAGGATGGAGCAGTTACAGGCCCGGAAGGGGCTCACACTTAGTTTTTTTTTTTGTACATATGCATGAGTTTTGCATTTTTGTTTTTTGCTCTAATAATTGTTAGAAATAAACAATAAAGGCATGAAGCCTACAGAGGCATAGAGAGCAGAAAATTTTGTGTGAAGACATTTTGCAATAAGGCCTTATAAGAGGAGTAGAGTTATGCCTGATTTTTGAAGATAATGACAATAGGCTTGTATTTTTGGTATAGTCTCATTATAAGTGGATGAGCCATGATGTTTTTGGTATGATTTCTATATGAACCTTTACCCTCTAAGCAGATTGTTGGATTTTCAAAGGGTAGTGTTTATATGGAAGTTATTCTTTAAAGCATATTTTTGAAGATGAGTATTTTTTGACTCCCAAGGCCCAATGGATAAGACTCTGAGTTCGATGGCTTTGCAAGCAAATCCACCCGGGAGGCGCAAGAATGTATGCCCAAAATGGCCACATACTTGAGAAAATTTTGAAAATTTTGTCTAAGTCATGAAGTTCTCATTCCGCACACTTTGTAGTGTATTTTGGAGTGGATCCGCAACAAAGGCCACGAGTCCACCCAACACTTGGTAAATTTTTGCACTTGGAGCGATTCCGCAAGATTTCCTTTATTCTTGGCTCTAGACTGGCGATGCATCCCGAATCCGCAAAACTTTTTGGAGAAGGATGACGTCAGTAGAAAATAAGTGCGGATTGGCGACCGCTTGATATTTTGAATACCTTACGAGTGGCTAAGTGTTGGAAGGCCCGATTCTGGAGAATGCACAGAATATTTTTCCCAAAATGGTGACAAGGCGGAATGCTATGAACATAGTAGATGCGGATCCATGACAAAGGATATTTTGACTAACTCTTTTCTGGAATGGTGACAAGCAGCGATGTACTCTAAGGTCAGTGCGGAATGGAGGAAGAGTCACTTTACATTGCAATAGGTCCGGAATGGTGTTCACAGGCCAATGCACTTGCTTAGGTCCAGAATGGAATCCACAAAAGTTTTGAAGGAGAGATGACATCATCAACTTTTTTGTGCGGATTGGCGAATGCTTCATGGCCAATAAAGAAACATAAAGGACAAGGAGCGGATTCGATCTCGCTTAACTTCCAAAGCATTTAAGGTCGGATTGGCGTTCCATAGTTTCTAAGGCAGGAAGGATGACATCATCAGTTTTTAAGAGCGGAATGGCGCTGAGTTCTCCCCACCATTATACCAAGCTTATATCAGATTAGATCATAGCCATACGATGGGGAGATCGACGATGGAGATTTTGCTAAGGAATCTAAAGTATATAAAGGCATTTCTTCACCAGAGTTGTAATAGTCAGTTGGAGGAGGAAGCTGAAGCATCGAGGGTTTCAAGAAGATAGAACCAGAATATGGTTATAGATCGACGATGGTAGAAGGCTTCCAAGAAGGATCGACGATGTATACGCAATCTCCAATGGCCAAAACTCTAGTTAGCATCAAACGACCAACAAGTTGCAGAGGCTTCGAGCTGCCATGGTGGTCCACTTGCAGTGGGTTTCCTAGAGGATGTACCAGTAAGAGAATGCCAGCAAGAACTCTCTATTGAGCTATCAAATTTTAATCTTTGTAATGTTCCTTGTTATTTTTAATTTTGCAAAACTATAAGTAGAGGTCGAACCCTCATTTTTAAAGGGTTGGCTCTAGTGTGTTTGCCTATGCTACTATAAATATTCCCAAGGACTAATGAAAGGAGCATTACATTGATATTCACCTCAAAGCTTGTATCTTCATATTTGATATCAGAGGTTCGAATTCTTTAGTTGCATTTCTGTGAATACTTAAATGGTTAGTTTGTGCCAAATTAATGGATTACTAGTTGTTAGGGTAATTGAAATCTGCTTCTGGATTTGATATTTATTGTTAGGGAGTACATTTCTATAAAATATAGATAGTGGTGAATTCTGTTATTTGGATTATCATTGTTTGGATATTGAAATTGTTGTCTACAATATTTCTCTATTGTTCGTTAATGAATGAAAATACATTTAACTTGAGATAATGTTGATCTGAGTAATGTGTCTTTAAGTTAGTTTTTTGGAGCTTTTTGTTGTAGTGCAATGTTGTTAGCCTATCCATCCACTATTGTTCACATCTCTCTAACCCTAACCTTTTCTTACCCTAATATCCAAACCCTAAGTGAGCATAATTGTGTCAACATCTTGTTTAAGTTGACAAGGAACCAACCTACTCTGGAGGTTGGATCGAAAACTCTATTTTGGTCCATCCAATGTTGAGTGTTGAGCTGTAGCTATCGGGTGCAAGCCTGGATAGAAAGTAGGAAGATAGACAACCATAGTATTGAGTAAAACTTGATGCAATTCAGTGCCCAATAGTTTTTGGCATGCTCGATGGGACCAGTTCACAAGGAACACGAAAACCCATCATATGAGTTATTGTTTATCTCAACCCAGAGGAATCAAGATTTGGTGAATTGTCTTGACCTTGTAAGCGGAGAAGAGCAAGTTCACCTGGCGACTCCCTGGTCCTTAAACCCAGAAAAATAATTATCCCTGTAGACCAGTGTCCTTTCATGTATACCAGGTCCTTCAAAAGGAATAACCCTAACTCCTATTTTTATTGTGAATTACCTTATAGAGGGTCTACTATTACTCAAAGTTTGAATCAATATTTCCTCTCAGAAGAAGAGCTTCCTGAGGAAAATCCTGTAGTTAACCCAATAGTCCCTCCAATAAGACCTACATCTAGAAATATGGCACAAAATGTGGCTCCTAATCAGCCATTACAAAAGTACCCCAGCTGGAATACAATTGGTCCCTTGAGATTAGCCCAAATGAATGCCATCCCCCAGGTTGTATCCAAAGCTATCCCCACTTATGATGGATCTGGGAAGACAACTTATGAGCATTGTCAGGATATTTTGAATCTAGCAGCAATTCACAACATAAAAGAGGAGGATATTATTGTAAGAATTCTAGCCCTATCCTTCAGAGGAAAGATATTACATTGGTTTAGAACTCTGGAAGATAACACTATCACTTCATGGCAAGCATTAGCTGAGCCATTTATAGAAGAATTTAATGAATCTACTGATCCTTTCTCCCTGCTTAACCAGTTTACATCCATGCAAAAATCTCAGCAAGAAACTATCTCAGATTTTAATTTGAGATTTAGTAGAACATGGAAGAGAATACCTCCCACAACTAGACCAGCTACATGTTTGGCCTATATGTATTATATTAGAGCCCTTGGATCAGATCTAGGCCTACAAACACAACAATATAGAGTAGAAACCTTCCCCCAAGTTTATAATGCAACAGTTCATGCTGAAAATATCCTAATTAATGTGGGAAGACTACCCCCCAAAACTGTGTTGCCTTACAACTCAGAAACCACTAATAGCCAAATTCAATCCACAAACCCCTCTTACATGGATCCTCTTTCTTTATCATCTCCATCTCCATAAATGAATGTAATCCCTCAACCAAAGCCATTATCCTCTATGACTCCTTTTCCTCCCCTTCCTTCTCAACCATCTCAGGAGTTTTTTGCTATTCTTGATATACAAAATACTCTAAAAACTCTGAGTAATAGAATGAATTCGATGGAAAAGAGAGACCAAGAAATGTCACAATAGAGGAGGTTTCCATATGTGAACAAATATCAGAGACCTGGTCCTAGTAATAGTACTGGAGTCAGAGTGAATGTAGCATATGAGGAGCCAGAATGTTCTTCAGATACTACTCTTGCAAATATTTGGTGTTTAGTATGTAATGATCCCCATGACTCACAGTCTTGTGTTATGTACCAACACCATGTTCAACAAGCTATGGATCAAGCTGAAAGGAATCAAAAGGGGAGAGTAAATATGTTATGGTAGTCTGATCAAATCATGGTTGGGAAAGAGTTAGATGAAGAAAGCCCAATTGCTGTTATGACAAGGTCTGGAAAGAAAGCCTTACAAGTAGATCCCCAAAATATGGGGCAATTCCAAGTCCCTTCTCAAAAAATAATTGATCCCCTTCCTCAAAGTAGTGATACTTTCCCCATCCCTCAAGCTAAGGGTAAAGAGAAGACAGATAGTCTTCCTAAGAGGTTGGATAAGGAAACTAAAAGAGACCAAATAAAATCTAAATATGAGGCTCAAGAAAGGCTTAGATTCCCCTCTATTACCAAAAGGTAGAGAATAGAAGCCACTCAACAGTATAAAAGGAGATATGGTGAGCCAGAAAGAAGGCTTGAAAGACCTTCCCTAACTAAATCTGAGTATAATATTATTGAAGAGATGAAAAAGATTCCATCAAAAGCTAGCTTGTATGACACTCTGTTCATTCCTGGTCAGATTGATCTACTTAAGGCTTCCCTCAACAAGTATCCACAAGATAAGTAGTCTACTACAATCCTTAGTATGCCATCAGAAAAGAAAGAAATGTCACCTACTATTTTAAATAATAAGCCCCCTCCTTTCTATATATCCCTGAGGATGGAAGGTTGGGTAGTCCAAAATTGTATGATAGATTCAGGAGCATCAACTACAGTTATGCCTAAAGCAGTCTATGAAGAGATGGGTATGGAGTATACCCGATCTTGTCTTGGAGTATTACAATTAGATGGGACACCTGTTAAGATAGTTGGAGTCATAAAAGATGTTTTAATGAGGCTACATAGAGCCCCTGAGGTGACAATAGTACAAGAAATAGTTGTGGTTGACCTAGAACCCTACTTTGGATTATGCCTTTCAAGGGAGTTTACTACAAAACTAGGTGGATGTATGTACATGGATTATTCTAGTATGGTAATTCCTTTCAAAGGAAAGAGAATAAGGATAACACCTAAAAAACTAGTAGCTTATCATATTGAAAATATTGAGGAAGACATGTGCAATATTAATCCCCTTGAAGAATTTGAGCTAGTGGAAAACATTGAGGAGTTGGATATTGAGGATGAGTTGCCTTTCAGAGAAGATTACAGTCAATTTGGAACTGGTATGGGAACATATAGTATCTCAACTGAATTAGAGAAGAAAATCCTTACTATATCCAATCAATATCTGAGAGAGAAAGAAACATGGATCATGCACTTTGATGGTGCTAAATGCAGAAATGGTGTAGGAGTTGGTGTAGTTTTACAGTCCCAATCAGAAGGGACAAAGAATTTTGCCTATAGATTAACATGGTCATGTACTAATAATGTTGTAGAATATGAGGCCTTGTGTCTTGGATTGATACAAGCAGAAAGCATGGGCATTAATATTTTGAATATATATGGTGATTCTGAGTTAATAGTCCATCAGGTAAGAAATAGGTGTAGTAGTAAGCACCATTACCTAAAAGCTTATAGAAATAGGGTATGGGATCTGATGGAATCCTTTGATGCCCTAAATTTAAATTTTGTTCCTAGAGAAAAGAATACTCTAGCAGATTCCTTAGAAACAAAGGGAGCTAACTTCAACCCTTCTGTAGACTATAGGATCAAGAAGGCCAAGGGAATCAAAATGATTTTTAGACCTGTAGTACTAGACAAGCAGATTTTCTGGTAGGTTTTTGAAAGTGATGAACAGATAATTGACTTTCTGGTAAGAGAAGCATGTCTCTCTACTATCCAAGAAGAAAATCTAGAAGAAATTGATCAACAAGATGTTATTCAACTAAGGAACAATCATATCCCTAGAGGATTGGTCACCCTAGAGAGCTTATTTGATAATGAGGATAGGAAAAAGACCAAAGCCATGAAAGTCGGTGAAAAATCTATAAAGAAGTTGAAGTCGGTATTGAAAAGAAGCTCAATGTTGGGATTAAATGTTCACTAGAGGAAGCTGAAGATATCAAAGCCTTATGCTTAAAATACCAAGATATTGTGGCTTGGTCATATGAAGACCTCAAGGTGTATGACAAGAAGGTTATCCAACATACTATTGAGCTAGAGCCTGATGCAAAGCCTTTTAGGTAGAAGCAAAGGCCCGTGAATCCAAGGATCGAGGCCATCATGAGAGAGGAGCTCTTAAAGTTATTAAAGGCTAAGATCATATACCCAATAAAACATTCTACCTGGGTAGCTAACTTGGTACCCGTAAGAAAAAAGAATGGTGATATACGCTTGTGTGTAGATTTCAGAAATCTTAACCAAGCATCCCTCAAAGATCACTATCCCCTCCCATAGATTGATCAGATCTTATAGATAGTGGTAGGGGTAGAGAGGTTCTCATTACTGGATGGTTACTCTGGATACAATCATATTTGGGTGAAATATGAAGATCAGTATAAGACAACATTCACCACAAAATGGGGCACATTTGCCTACCAGAGAATGCCTTTTGGGCTATCCAATGCGGGAGCCACATTTCAGAGAGCCATGGATTATGCCTTTGGTGCACTAATCAACAAAGTCATTCTAATTTATTTGGATGATATGACTATGTTTTCCCATGATAAGCAAGATCACCTATCACACCTGGAGCAAGTTTTTCAAAAGTGCAGAGAATTTGGTATTTCACTCAATCCTAAGAAGTCATTCTTTGTAGTTCATGAAGGAAAGTTGCTAGGTCATGTGGTCTCAAAAGAAGGTATGGCCATAGATCCAGATAGAATCAGATCCATTCTTGCTCTCCCTTTACCTACAAATAAGAAGACCTTACAATATTTTCTGGGCCAAATCAATTTTGTCAGGAAATTCATTTCTGATTTTGCATAGAAAGTAAGGCCTATATCTGAGCTACTCAAGAAGAATGTTGAGTTTAAGTGGACTGAAGTTAGAAAATAAGCTTTTGAGATTATCAAGCAGTCCATTGCAACCGCCCTAGTGCTGGTAAATCTATATTTTAGTAAATATTTTATCCTTTATGCATATGGAGCTGAAGAAAGTTATGCCTCAGTGCTTACTCAAAAGGATGATCAAGGTGAAGAGCATCCTGTATTCTTTTGGAGCTAGACACTCCATGATTACCAGGTCAAATATAACTTTATTGAAAGACAAGTATTTGTTATGATGAAATCACTGAAGAAGTTCAGGCAGTACTTGGTACAGAGTAAGACCCTGGTATATGTGGTTCATCCAGATGTAAGAAGTTTTATCCTTCAGGGTGAACTAGGAGATAAAAGGGCTGGTTGGATTACTAAAATCCAAGAGTATGATGTAGAGATACATCCCACCAAGTTGGTAAGAGGTAGAGCCCTATGCCAAGGTCTAACAGAGGCTACAACATTAGCAGAAATGATAGCTTGCCAAACAATAGATGAAGATCAGGTGGAAGAAGCACAAACTAGTAGACTCTGATTGGGTTGACCAGATGATCAGGTATTTCCAAACTGGAGTATGCCCTCCAAATATAAATGCTTCCCAAAGGAGGAGATATAGGCTTCATGCTTTAAAATATGTATTACTACCAGAAGGCCTGTACAAAAGAAATTTGGATGGAGTTCTTCTAAAGTGCTTAAAATATGATCAACAAAAGAAGGTCATTGAAGAGTTCCATGGAGGACCAACTAGTGGACATAGCTCAGGAAGAGTTACAACTTTGAAAATCATAAGAGTAGGCTATTATTGGCCTACTATATTTATTGATGCTTTCAGGATCACTAGGGCCTGTGACAAATGTCAGAGATATGTTGGAAGGACAAGGAATGCTTCATTCCCCCTCAAGCCCATACAAGTTGAAGAACCTTTTCAACAATGGGGATTGGACTTCATAGGGGTCATCAATCCCAATTCCTTAGTAGAGCATAAGTTTATCCTAACTACCATATATTATCTTACCAGATGGGTAGAGGCTATTCCTACTAAGAAATCAGATCAAGATGTTGTGATCAATTTTATGGAAAATTTGATTTCAAGGTTTGGGGTTCCAGAAGCCTTGGTGAGTGATAATGGCCCAACTTTCATAGGAGCCAAGTATATTGAGTTTTCCAGCAAGTATGGCATCACTCTTAAGAATACTTCAAATTATTATCCATAGGGTAATGGACTTGCAGAATCTACCAACAAAAACTTGTTAAGGATTTTGAGGAAATCACTTGAAGGAAATAAAAGAAGTTGGCATCTATTGCTGGACCAAGCTCTGTGGGTAGATAGGATTACTATAAATAAGTCCATTAAGACTTCCCCTTATGCACTAGTATATGGCAAAGAGGTAGTGTTACCCATCCATTTGGAGATTCCAACACTTAAGCTTGTCAATACAGAGGAGGAATCAGAAGAAGATCCAGTAAAAACTAGGCTGACTCACTTACTACAATTAGAAGAGAATAGAGCTCAGGCATATGATAATTTTCAAAAGCATTCCTCAGATATCAAGGCATGGTTTGATAAGAAAGCCAGATTCAGAAAATTCCAAGTTGGAGACTCAGTTCTCAAGTGGAATGTTGATAGAGCAAAGCTAGGCAAGCATGAAAAGTTTGATTCTTTTTGGGATGGTCCTTTCAAAATAGTAGAGGCCAAGGAGTCCAATGTGTTTCAGCTAGAAGATCCAGAGGGGAACATACAACCGATTCCAGTGAATGGTTTTCATCTCAAGCTCTACTATGTGTAAAATATGAGCTCATTGTAACATATGTATATACATTGTATTATTATTTCCCCTTATTTCTGCACTTTGTATTTTAGTTTTTCGCACTTTGTAATCAGCTTTTTGAAAAAGAGAAAAAATTTTTGAAAAAATGACTAAGTGTTGACAAAGTATCCAACAATGTTCCATTTCACACTCGAATGTATGTAAATTCTTTCAGAATGGTGAGCATTTTTGAATCTGCATCAAAATACACTAAGATCCCCATGGAATGGTGTAAATGTTCTTATCCCGTGCATGATGAAGAGAGCCAAGTATCAAAAGAAGCAAAGGCATCTCCAATCTAGGGACCTTTCAAAGCTAAAGTATGATGGAGTGGAACCAAGGTGATAATTCATGCATGGAATTTTCTAAGTGTCAGCAGAATCAAAAATGTCTTCAACCCAGGTTTCAAAAAACTAAGGGGAAGCCAAGTAGTGATTTCATGACCATGCCACATGGAGATAAAAGAAAGATCCCACATTCAATGCTAATGAACTCTCACTCGAACCAAAGAGTAGCCGAAGAGGCGTAGTGAGGTGGCAGCATAGTTTGAATTTTTGGCCAATGAAAATTTAGAATGCCACCATTGAGCCACCAAGAGGAATGAGTGGAAGTTGGAAAGTGTGCCAGTGGGTAGATTGCATATAACTACATTAATGGTGGAAGATACATGTGCTCCAAGAAATAAAAGAACCAAAAAGGCACACACGAAGTTCATTTGGTAGCTAATTGCATCCACAAAGTAGTAAAGGGTGAAATGATACTCTAAGTTTTTTTGAATTATAGAGAGAACAAAGTCTTATTGCTATCAAAATGGCTTCAGAGGATGTCCAAGAGTTTGAAACTCTAGAGAAAAGGGTGGTGGCACTACATCGATAGAGCAGAAGTTATGGTGGATACTGAAATGGTCCTCATTGAGAGAACAAGGCTTAGAAGGAGCGTTAATGATAGATACAAGAAGAAAGTTGCTCTATCTATGGAAGGTAGATGTGTTGTCCTTTCTTATATCTCTTTTTACATCTGTGATTATGTTCATCCCTATCCAGAGTTAATAGCTGCAATAGTTAAATTTTATGACCCATTGGCCAAAGTAGTAAAAACCTCTGAGGGTGAAACCCTTTTTAGTATCACCACCTCTTTCTATCATAATATTTTTGCCCTAGGGTCTGAACCATCAGTGAGGCCAAAAACATTTAAGGTGACTGACCAGGCTAGGTTTTACTCCTTGGAGAAGTGAGCCAATGATGGAGAGTCATTTAAGAGATGGGTTTATAAACAACTTGATACAAAGCCCAGGAAGAAATTACCTGAGGTCCCAATCTCTATTGATAAATTTACAAACCCTGTACTATTTTCTATGTTGGCCTGTATGGAGGGTTTAGACTCTAATAGAATGGTATACGACTAGAAAATTGCCATGGCCTATTGTATTTCTAATGAAATAATGTATGAGAAAGGCATAGAGGAAAGAGGAACTAGGGTGATTTATTTTGATTGGCCAACTTTTCTTGCATAGAGGATACATGAACAGTTGGTAAGTATGAAAAGGGGCTCTGATGCTCCTAGTTTTAGGCATTGCTCAAGTCTGGTATGGATGTTTTATGCTACCATTAAAGATAGAATGCCTTGGATTCTGGTCAAGGACAAAACCAATGATGGGGAACCCTTATCGGTTTATTACTGGACAAGTCACTTGAGAAGCAGTGAGTCTTATTATAGATTCAACTTGGAATTTCTTGGACCTACCTTGAAAATAATGTATGGAGAGTGCCCTAGATTGCCACCCCTAGCTAAGAAAATTTTGAGAGCAGAGGGTGCTGAGGAAGGAGATTGGTATTTTTTGACCGAGGGCACAATTATTAGATTGTATGGTTTCATGGGAAAACCTTTTCTCCTACCCCATTTTGTTACAGAAAGGCTTTTTGCCTTAGAATATTTGAGGTAGGTAGAATATATTGATTTGAATTATGGTTCTGGGAGAAAGAGAAAATATTTTCTTACACACCACACTATGGAGGACATTACCATCACTAAGAAGGGGCAGAGTCAGCAAATCGACCAATACCTTGATAGGTTAGGTCTATTTTATATCCCCCAAAGATGGAGTTATGACCCTGATGGTATCTTCACTACAAGAAATGTAGCCCTAAATGGAGAAAAGGCTTATAAGTTTGAAAAGAGGCCTAGGGCTCATTTTGAACAAGGAAGAAATAATGATGAGACCACTCTTTTGGAGTGGAATGTTTCAAATATGGGTCAACTACCTCCATGGTTGGATTTCTATGAGCATATTGTTGATTATGACCCTGACAAGAAGAAGAGTCATCAACTTATAGAAGCCACCATTAGTGACATTGAAGGAAAAACCTCAAAGAAAAAGGACCCTCAACCTGAGGAGGATGCTGTTGAAGAAGTTGAGGAAGAAGAATAATGGAATGTAGTAAAGATATCATATTGGTGGAGAATGAGGATTGAGATTGGAAAAACTAAGTCCAGGTTTGGAATGAAGATTGATAAGGAATTTTCAAAGAGATATAATGAAAATATCAGAACCTGGAGGTAAAAGGACATCAGGGACATAGTGTTGATAGTTCAAAAGTCCCAAACTAGTTCTGAATCTCTCTCTCCACCCATAGATCAAGAAGCTCTATTAGAAGAGTAGGAAACTCCTTTGACAGTAGTTGAAGTTTCAAAAACTTTTCATCCTACCACTGAACAAGTGGAGAAGTTTCCTAAGGGAGCTCAGCTTCTGAGCAAAATGCAATATTCTAGTGAAAAAGTTATCAGTACTCTAGTTATTGAAGTAGTATCTAGGCCTAAATGCTTAGCTCTAGGGGTCAGCCTCTAGACATAAATATTGACTGGAAGAAGAAGGATGAGAGTTTCAGGTTCACCCCCTTTCTTTTACCCCTGCAACATCAGTAGAATTACATCCTATTTCTGAGCAAGTCTTGCTTTCTGGAGTAGTACAAGGAGATATATCAGAAGAAGATTCTGAGAGTGAGATGGCTTCCTTTCAATTAATCCATAGAAGAACTAAAAGAGCCCCAGAGAGAAGGGAAAAGGAAGTTTCAAAGAAGTAGATATTGGATATGGAGGAGATTGCAAAAGAGGTAGCTATTTCTGCTATAGAAGAATTGACTCACCAAGAGCAGCAACAAGAAATAGAAGTAGAGCAAGAGCACCCTACATCTGTAGGTGAAGGTATGATTTCTAATCCCTCTTCTCCTCTACATCCTCCTGAATCCCCAAAGAAGTCTCCCTCCCTTTCTGGTCAAGAAAATGTGACAAAGGTACCTTCTCCCTCTCATAGTCCACCCCATGTTTCATTGGTTGTCACTGAAGAACAAGTCACTTTTGTTCCCCCACAGTCACCCCAAATCCCACTTCCAGCATCTGAGGTTCCCACTTCATCATCTCCCATAATTTCATCTTCATCATTACCACCACCACCATCTATGGGACATAATGTTCCAAGTACCACCATTCATCCAATTGTTAGTCTTGTGTCGGTTTCTATGAGTTTACCAATAGCAACAACAATAGTAGTCATAGAGTCCACTATCATTATAGAGACTATTGTGAGTACTCCCACACCCCCATTGTCAATAGTTCAGTCTACCCTATCATTTTTGGTATCTTCATCTCCCCTGGCTGCTAGTTTTTCAAGTCCTATCACTTTGCCAAAAGAGTAGGCAACCACACAGAGAGCAAATGATTTTTGGGTAGAGAAGCTTTCTAAGCCTTCCAGTAGGATGGCTGTCACAAGAAGAAGTATGTATGTTGATCCAGTGGCTAGGAAAAGAGTATCTAGATCTATGACTCCACTTGTAAATAAGCCTAAAAATGAAATGACTATCCAAGATTATCGAGTGGAGGAGGTCATAGAAGATATTGATAAGCTTCCTGAAGAGGATGAACTGATTATAGCCAGAGCCCATTTAGACACCTTCTATGTGAAAAATGATATATTTAGAGAGAAGGTGAGAAATCTTGAGAAATGAATTGAAAAGCTTCAGAAGACTCTGAGCAATCAAAAGGAAGTTGAAAAGGCTCTGAAAAAAGAGGTCAAGGGCTGGCAAGAAAAATTTCAAGAGGCCAATAAACTCAAGGATCAACTAGGAGAGCAAAAGAAGTTGAATGAAGAACAAGTGAAAGAAATTTAGAGTTTAAAGCAGCAACTTCAAATAGAGAAGGCTAAGGCCTCTAGATTTTCTAAAACTGAACTAAAGAGGATTAGAAAAGAGATGCTCTCCAAAGTCCAAGAGAAATGTTCAGGGCTTCAATTCATGATTGATTATCTTGATGAGGCCAGCCACCTACTTCCCAATGTTCAGAGAGACCTAGATCAGATCACCGGAGAGTTGCAGCCTATGGTGATTCCAACAGAACAAATGTACAGGTTGGTTGATAGCAGACTCAGTGATTCTGCTAAACCAATTCCTAATAAAGAATGGAATCTCACCAGAGTTGCTACCAAAATCATGGTTAAGAAGCACAGGGCACTTCAAAGAGCCTGGTTGTTGTTTGACAAGATTGAAGGTGTGATTAGGGATGTTGTTGATGTAAATAAAGAAATGATTCAAGTTGGCTTCAAAGGCCTATGGATGGAGGATCACAACTTGCTATCCATGGAAGAGATCCAGAAAAGCATTGATGAAGATTTGAAGAATGAATCTGGAATTGATTCTCTTGAAGAGCCACTACCCCAAGAGCAAGTTGTCCAATTAATTGTTAATTTTACTAGATTAAGAGATCTCATGGAAGATCTAGTGAATAGAGGGAATGCTTCTAATTATGAGGACATTGGAGAATTACAATATGTTTATAAGCAGCTCAAAGAGACATCAAACCCCTCTGAAGTAGCTTGGAAATAGGCTTTACAATCTTTAAAATTGATGATTCAGCTATTTGGTGATTCTTCTGGAGGAAGGAATCAGAAACCACCTTCTCCAGAAGAAGAAGAAGAAGAAGAAGAGAGAGGAGAGGCAGGAAGAGGCCCATGAAGAAGAAGAGTAGGATGGAGCGGTTACAGGCCCGAAGGGGCTCACACTTAGTTTGTTTTTGTTTTTGTACATATGCATGAGTTTTGCATTTTTGTTTTTTGCTCTGACAATTGTCAGAAATAAACAATAAAGGCATGAAGCCTACAGAGGCATAGAGAGCAAAATTTTGTGTGAAGACATTTTGCAATAAGGCCTTATAAGAGGAGTAGAGTTATACCTAATTTTTGAAGATAATGGCAACAAGCCTGTATTTTTGGTATAGTCTCATTATAAGTGGATGAGCCATGATGTTTTTGGCATGATTTCTATATGAACCTTTACCCTCTAAGCAAATTGTTGGATTTTCAGAGGGTAGTGTTTATATGGAAGTTATTCTTTAAAGCATATTTTTGAAGATGAGTATTTTTTGACTCCCAAGGCCCAATGGATAAGACTCTGAGTTCGATGGCTTTGCAAGCAAATCCACCCAGGAGGCACCAGAATGTATGCCCAAAATGGCCACATACTTGAGAAAATTTTGAAAATTTTGTCTAAGTCATGAAGTTCTCATTCCGCACACTTTGCAGTGTATTTTGGAGCGGATCCACAACAAAGGCCATGAGTCCACTCAACACTTGGTAAATTTTTGCACTTGGAGCGATTCCACAAGATTTCCTTTGTTCTTGGCTCTGGACTGGTGATGCATCCCGAATCCATAAAATTTTTGGAGAAGGATGATGTCAGCAGAAAATAAGTGTGGATTGGTGACCGCTTGATATTTTGAATACCTTACGAGTGGCTAAGTGTTGGAAGGCCCGATTTCGGAGAATGCATAGAATATTTTTCAGAATGGTGACAAGGTGGAATGCTATGAACATAGTAGATGCGGATCCATGATGAAGGATATTTTGACTAACTCTTTTCGAAATGATAAAAAGCAATGATGTACTCTAAGGTCAGTGGAATTGGAGGAAGAGTCACTTTGCATTGCAATAAGTCTAGAATGGTGTTCATAGGCCAAGGTACTTGCTTTGATCTGGAATGGAATCTATAAAAGTTTTGAAGGAGAGATGATATCATCAATTTTTTGTGGATTGGTGAATTTTTCATGAAGAAAAGGATAGGAGGATTTCTTAACTTGATTGGTGTATAGTTTTAGGGAGGATGATGTCATCAGTTTTTAAGAGTAGAATGGTACTTGTGTTCTCCCTTCCATTATACCAAGCTTATATCAGATTAGATCGTAGCCATATGATGGGGAGATCGATGGTGGAGATTTTGCTAAGGAATCTAAAGTATATAAAAGCATTTCTTCACCAGAGTTGTAATAGTCAGTTGGAGGAGGAAGCTGAAGCATCGAGGGTTTCAAGAAGATAGAACCAGATATGGTTATATATCGACGATGGTAGAAGGCTTCCAAGAAGGATCGATGATGTATACACAATCTCCAATGGCTAGAACTCTAGTTAGCGTCAAATGACTAGCAAGTTGTAGAGGCTTCGAGCTACCATGGCGGTCCACTTGCAATGGGTTTCCCAGAGGATGTACTAGTAAGAGAATGCCAACAAGAACTCTCTATTGAGCTGTCAAATTTTAATCTTTGTAATGTTCCTTGTTATTTTTAATTTTGCAAAACTATAAGTAGAGGTCGAACCCTCATTTTTAAAGGGTCGGCTCTAGTGTGTTTGCCTGTGCTACTATAAATATTCCCAAGGACTAATGAAAGGAGCATTACATTGATCTTCACCTCAAAGCTTGTGTCTTCATATTTGATATCAGAGGTTCGAATTCTTTAGTTGCATTTTTGTGAATACTTAAATGGTTAGTTTGTGCCAAATTAATGGATTACTAGTTGTTAGGGTAATTGAAATCTGCTTTTGGATTTGATCTTTATTGTTAGGGAGTACATTTCTATAAAATCTAGATAGTGGTGAATTTTGTTATTTGGATTATCATTGTTTGGATATTGAAATTGTTGTCTGCAATATTTCTCTATTGTTCGTTAATGAATGAAAATACATTTAACTTGAGATAATGTTGATCTGAGTAATGTGTCTTTAAGTCAATTTTTTGGAGCTTTTTGTTGTAGTGCAATGTTGTTAGCCTATCCATCCACTATTGTTCACATCTCTCTAACCCTAACCTTTTCTTACCCTAATCTCCAAACCCTAAGTGAGCATAATTGTGTCAACATCTTGTTTAAGTTGACAAGGAACCAACCTACTCTGGAGGTTGGATCGAAAACTCTATTTTGGTCCATCCAATGTTGAGTGTTGAGTTGTAGCTATCGGGTGCAAGCCTGGACAGAAAGTAGGAAGATAGACAACCATAGTATTGAGTAAAACTTGATGCAATTCAGTGCCCAAAAGGCACTAACATATTAGCCAACAAGAACATGACTAAGTTTGGCATACCTTCAACTGCCCCTCCACATACATCTCTAAGTACCTGATCACACAACCTCTAATGTTCACATCCCTCCACCCATCACCAAAAATTTGACTCATCACATACCCCTTATTTTTTCCAACTTGGACATGCAATCCCTCCACAGGTACTTGAAAGATATGATACACATCCTCAAATATCACTTTCACCTCCCCTATCACGAGCTAGAAGGTCCCCCTATCTGGATCCCATCGCTCTAATAAGGAAGATAGGTACCCCTCATTGGCCCTCACCACCTCTATCCATACACACTCAACCAATTCCACCTACTCCAACCAATCCCAGTCATCCTTTTGCAATGCCTTTCTTACCCCTGGTATGATGGGTGAGAATCGATGTTGAGCCTCCAATATCCTCAACTACAACACAACACAAAATCAAATGCACATCAACATCACATCCATTGCATAATAATAAAAACAACATTATAAAACAAAACAAGAGAGTTAGGAGAACTTACCTCTACCACCTACACATCATCTCCTGCCACTACATCTGCTCCCTCCATCACCATCACCACACTCTTTCACTCTCCTTTACTCATATGTCACTTCTCAAATTCTCAAACGTAAGAATGAAATGAAATTTTTTACTTGTAGCATTTTTATAGCTTATTTTTGTGCACCCAAATGCTCTATGGCATCTTCCTGATGCATTCAAATGCAATCCTACATCTACAAAATATTATATGCCAACTTGCATCTGTGTAGATATGAATGCCAACCAATGTTTATGCTCAAAATATTGTAAAAGGTGTCAAAAGGGCCTCAAAACATAGCAAAACCCTACAAAATAACCATAAAATCCATCCATACATTCATTGCATCATCACATTACATTTTGTGATAGCATGGATTGATTTGGGTGTTCAATTTTTGATTGCAACCAAAAGTCATGAAAATGCTTAAAAAGCTTCAAAAAACATCAAAATGGTTCAAAATTTAACAAAACCACCACTTTCACTATTCCAAGCATTCATCACATCATTAAATCACATTTTGTGGTAACATGGATTGATTTGGGCGTTTAAATTTTGATTGCGACCAAAAGTCATAAAAACGCTTAAAAAGCTTCAAAATGCCTTAAAACAGTCCAAAATTTCACAAAACTACCATAGTCACTATTCCAAGAATTCATCGCATCATTACATAAATTTTTGTGATAACATAGATTGATTTGGGTATTTAATTCTTGGTTGCAACCAAAATTGCTTCAAATGTCTCAAAATAGTTTCAAATTTTACAAAATGATCAAATTCACTCATCAATGCATTTTCATATTCATTCAAATTCATACATCTTAATTCAACATTGCCAAATTTACTCATCAATGTATTTCCATTCAAAATTATCAAATCCACTTATATTATCAAGTGAACCTTGTATTTAGTAGTTTACTCTATTCCCCTGGTGATTACAATTATTGGTTATCCATGCAATTCGGTAGGATGGGTAGATCACCATAAGGATGCTTGCTCATATCATCATCCAACATCCTCTTGTTTGAAAATAAAATCATTTTGGTCCCTTAATTTTTGAGTGTGCCTACACTCAAGAAAATTTGCCCAAGGATGTCATTGATGCCCTCTCTATGGGGTTACAAACACGGATAACTTTTACTACAACATTTCTTTTTACCTTCAAGAACTATAGACAATCACTAGGGATAATAAGCCCCTAGGATGATTGGTTCCTTTACTTTATCATTTTGCATCTTCATCATTTTGCATTTCAATGACACCAAAAGGCATATTTTTCAATAGCACTGAATCACCCCAAACTTAGGGCAATCAAATTTGATTTTGATTTCCCACATCGGGATACATCATATACATTCGTTGCATCATCCAATAAAAAATCCTTTTTTCTATTGGAATAAAATTAGAATCAATCATTGCATCATTCACATTCATTGCATCATACACATTTCTCTCAATTGGCTCATGAGATGCATTCTTCACTCATTCAACAATTGAGGGGGTAAGATGCAACCATAATTTTTGTTTTTAGAGTATTCTTGTGCACTGAGGAAAGAATCCATTCCACAAAACTAGGTGTCTCTTGTTTTTGCACCACATTGTGTTTCACACAATGTGATACAAAAGGGGCATCTGTAGACACCAAATCCTAGCCACTCATTATCCACTTATCATCATCAAATCATAGCCATTCATCATTAATTATATATATAAATATTTTATATTTATATTTATATATTTAGAGTATATATATATATGAATAAATCTCAACTGCCCATCACATCTTAATCTTGGCCACTCATTCAACATGATGTGTGTCACTTATCAAATCACAATCACAACCCTTCATCTTGCTTTAATATCGATCACTCGTTGATATCGTCAAAACCCTAGCATGAATCAAGGGTAATCATAAAATATCATTCACTTGTCATGAATGAAGAGGTCGATCATATTCATCTCATGATCCCTAGCATTCTATTACCATATGCCCTCCTTGCATTATTAGGAACATCAATCACTACCATATCCATCATTTGATCACTGTGACATCTGCAAACCAGATCTAGATTCTATAGAGCATCCCCCCATAGTCCATAAATGCTCCAAGGTATTTCTTTAATGCTTCATAGTATTTCTAAAATGTTGTAGTGCATCCATAGCCATCCTTGAATTCTCCAGAGAATCCACTAAACACTGCGTTGCATCCACTAATCCCTCGAATACTTCCAGGTATTCACGCATCATCAGATCAAACCAGTAGAAGCATAGATCCTACAATTTTAGGTATTGAAAATGTTGTTATTTACTCTTAACTTATATTTTCTTGCATTTAGTTTACATTTCATCAATACGCCACTTAGTTTTTTGTAGATTTGTTTCTTAGAGGGCCTCACACAATGGAGCCCTCGCATATACTACTGATATGTTTTATGTTGTGATTTGTATGTAGGTGTAGGAGATATTTCTATTTGTAGACACCTAAAATGCGTCATGTCGAGGTGACTACTCATATGGGACATGCTAGAAGACCATATGGAAGACCTTGGACAGATTCCAAGGTATAGCAGTGGTTTTAACCACTCAATTAGGTAGTTTGGCCTAATCAATGTTAACCACGGTTGACACCCATGGTTAGCAGTGCTGACCGCGCCTCAGAGCCATGGCTAGCATCAAAAATTAGTTGGCCTTTGACCAATTCAAATTTGGTTCCAATGGCCAATTGGTTGCAGATCTGAGCGGTTTGAGGGTGGAATGATCTAGAAGCTTCCTTCCAACTACTCCAACTACCCATTCTTGATCTTGGCTTCCCCATGAAGCTAGGACATAGCCCTCCAAGGTGCTATAAGACCCCCATCCAAAATGGGAGAAATAGAGAGATGCATAGGAATTTGAGCAGTGAAGCCCTATCGAATTCAACACTCACCTAATTGCATTGTGACATTGCTTTCTTACCCCTAATTGAGAGATTGAAATGGCAATTCTAGCCATGGAGGTCCTAGGAGGTTAGGAGAGCCAAGAAATGCAATTACACCAATTCCATACGCAATCAGAGCAATTCAACCACCAAATCTATCAAAGGACACAGAGGCGACCCTTGACCATCAATTTGGCAAGAGGATTCAGAGATTTAGCCCTTGAATTGGAGGACAAGCACACTTCAAGCTCTGCCATGGTTGTCAACCATGGCTAACAGTGCTCACCACGCCATAGAGCCACGGTTAGGGTATCATCCCTAATTTCCTTGTTTTCTCACCGTAGGATTTGTTAATGGCATTAGATTAAGCATAATTTAGGTTTAATTGCATTATTAGAGACTTTTGACCGGTAGAATTAGCTTGTTTAGTTGTCTTGCTTTCAATATTGTAATTAGGATACTAATGGATATTTTTCATGCTTCCATGCTTTCAAATTGATAATTAGGCCATTAGATAGATGCATATGCTTTTCCTTTACATGTTTCATAGCATATTTTCATGTTTCTCATAGGTTTATTAGCTTTCTTGCACTTTCTTGATTATATGCTAGTAATGTCATCTTTTCATACAATTTTCTCAAAAAGCCTCATCAAGAGAGGCATCCTTTATTACTGATGCTTCTTGTTGTTTATTGCACGTAGGATCAATAGGGTTTTGACATGCAAGGCAACAAATACCTCTAATCATGGAGAAGAAGGTCATCGACACCTTGGAGCAGTTCGTGTCATCTTGAAAGGCATTTTGAATGCACCTACCCTTGAGAGGGATTTGACACTATTGTAATTGTTGTATCAAATGGGTATCCCTAAGAGGGATGGATTTGTAACTTGACTTGATTTGAAATTAATAAAAGATCTTTGTATTTTGTTTCTTTTCATTCTTGTCAATTTGTGCATGCCTATTTGTATCATTTTCAACAATTTCAATATTAGGTGTAAGCCTTTTTGGATGTTATAGAAGGTGATCATGATGGGAATTCCACATTAAATGCCATAGATTACTAACTTTTTAGGTTTTGTGATGATAGGTGCTAATCATGGTTGACAACCATGGTCAAACATTGTTGTCATGGCATAGACTCATGGGCAATAGTCTCAACCATACCATAGAGCCATGGTCAGCATCTGACAGGTCGTACAATAGGGAGAAAAAGCTTAATCGGATGAGGATCTGAGGTAGGATCCATTTTTCTCTGATTTTTCTTGTTCTCTGTCTGTGTTTTTCTAGAAAGTTAAAATTGCTAGCATAATTAGGGAATGCAACCAAAAGATAAAATGCATTGAGTCCCTAGGTCTTTTCTTAGGTTCTACTAGTCACTGCTAGGAACAATGGACCTCTGAGTGTAGTCCACCCTAGTCTCCAGTGGTCTAGGCCCTTCTTGTATGTTGGTTTGCTTGCATGAGGCCCATCTAGTGGCCACTTCATCATAGTCATTAGTGTGCATTTTTTGAAAGACATATAGTTAATCATGCATACTTCTGAAAGTTAAACATTCTTTTTAATTTGCATAGCATGTAGAAGAGTCATGGATGTTGTTTTATGCATTTACTTTCATGCAAAATAAAAGGAACCCCACACACCATGACACATTTAAATGCTAGTGAGTTGGAAGTCACATCCAACCACTAGTAGGGTTTCAATGATGGTGGTAGTGATTTCCATCCATTGGCCCAACTCCCTCGATCCTTTTGTTACTAGACCAATACTGGATCCAAGAACCATCCGTAGCCCAAGAAAATTTGCATGTACTTCTCTTTAGAGGGTATAATATTGGTGAGATTGGGTGAGGATCGGTAGGACCTATGCTCCCTTCTTGGGTGTGGGTTTCATCTCCACATTTTGGGGGGATTACGTGACTTGGAGTTCATAGCCAGGTTGTCGAGCTGTGAGTATATAGGTGAAAGCCCTTTAAAAATTGAGTATATCATCAACATATTGAAAACATGATGAGAGTTACTTACTGATACAACAAATTGCAAAACACATCAAATAGTTTAGGGCTCATATTAAAACTTTAAAAGATATAATCATCATTGTATTCTTTGTGTGCTAATAAAATTTAAATCTAGACATAGGATACACATCATGGTGGTTACATGAAGAGGTTGATCTAGGCATAGACTCAAGATCGAGGCCGAAGCTCCACCCAATACATAACAAGTTGCGTAGAACCCTCAATCATAGAATCCTCCCGAATATCGTTCGATGAGTATTAGAGGGGATAATTCTATGCATGGGGATCCTATTGAGAATACCTCTGATTAGAGGAGCTACTAGACACTCCTCTAGACATAGATCAGAGCATGGAGCTTCCCAACATGGGGGTTCCGAACATGTCAGCATTTACCATGATCGCACTCCATGTGCATCCATGGGATCTATTGAAGAGTTTGTCATTGAGGGATCCAGATTGGTACCCCTTCATCCTGTGTCTAGGGGAGGCTTGAGGCCCCCACATTCTGAGTATAGATGAGTTCAGGATCTACCCATTCAAGGGCAAGTAGATAGGGCCACTTTCGAGCATAGGCCCATGTAGACTCCCAATAGAAGTGAGCCTTGTAGGATCACCATAGACATATCTAAAGTGGGAGTTAATGGTATGCCACCTCATGAGCCATGGCATAGTAGATAGTTAGATGGTCTAGATAGAGTTTTAGGATAGTTAGGCTACAAGCCTACCCCTATGCCTTCTCATCCTACGAGCGTGCATAGCGGTAGTACCATTAGGACTATCAGAGAACCTGGAGAGTGCTCCAAGCATTCTCGAGATATGCATGCTCCTGCATCTCATGTAGGCATAGAGTATGAGCAATAGCTAGATGTGAATGCCATCTTCATAGACAAGGGCAAGAGCATGGCAAATCAGTCCATTGGGGGACACACCCATAAGTCCGCTCGAACAGAGCACACACACCAGAGGCCTCACATGGCTGATCACATAGATAGATCTCATAGGTTGGTGTCTGAGCAGAGATGTCAGATCCTCCAAGACCAATTGGAGGATGTTCACGTAGAGCGAGAATACCTCAAAAATGAGAACACTCAGAGGCAAAGGTTCATAAGATAACATTTATATGAACAATGCATGCACGAACAATGCATCCTTGATCAGAAGGAGTATGTTGAGAGGGAGGATCAATTGGCTAGTGTTGGTTTACATCCCCCTAGTGAGCATAGGGAGCACATTGATAGATGAGCTACTTCATAGCCTGATTTGCACCCTGAGCACATAGACACTCGTACTCACCTTATGACCCAACATAGAGATCGGTGCCCTACGTCCGAACATCATGGGCATAGGTAGTATGAAGAAGAAGTGGGAGAGGAATTAGATCAAGAATATCCTAAAATATCCCAAGTTGAAGAGGAGGATGAGCCTAATCCTTCACTTTGATCGAAGAGGAATCTACCTCCAAAGGTGCCTCCAAGGCAATCCAGAGAAGAGGAGTTCTTATCTTCGTAGGCTTATAAGGCCTTGGCAGAAAATGTCAAAGCTATTGAGAAGCAAGGGATGACTTATCAAAATCCTACCTTGAATAAGATTCATAATGAACCTTTATGCCCATTAGTGCCTATTTTGGCCTATCCTGAGCATTTTGAGATGCCTAGGCTAGAAAATTTTAAAGGAGAGGAGGATGCTCAGGAGCATGTGACGAGTTTTCTAGACATGTGCTTTCAGATCGAAAGCAATGATGCCTTGCTCCTATGCACCTTCATTACAACCCTCTCAGGCCCAGCCCAGGAGTGGTTCAATCAACTCAAGAGGCACAACATCACCAATTTTGAGCAATTGGTTGATGCATTTCTTGAATGCTTCTCCTTCGACATCAAGAAAAAGGTAAACCTATCCGATCTGGCTACTTTAATGCAACATGATGATGAGCCAGTTATGGATTATGGGAAATGATGGAGGAAGATGATGGCCAAGCTACCATTCTCCATCCCTACTTCTGAATTAACTCGAATGTTTATGAAAATTTGTGCCAAGCACATTTCATTATTATTACAGTTGCAATAATATCAGACCTTTGAGGAGGCTTTGGCACAAGCCAAAGTGATTGAGGATATCAAGTTATAGGAGGGTAACTTGAAGCTCAAAAACAAGAAGGAATGGAACAAGAAAAGCACTAAGAAACAATAGGCCAAGCTGACCCATGTTAATCAGGTGGTGTTAAACCTTCAAAAAGGGGATAAGGGGTAACAACAATGAAATTATCAAGCCCAACCTCCTCCTGCATAGTATGAGCAGTGCAACAACAATCAAAAGGGTAAGAATAAGGAACAACACCCACCTCACCAGTTCACACCTTTTTCGAAATCGATGACCTCGATATTCCATCAACTATGTGAGGCCAAGGCCATACACTTACCCGAGATCAAATTATTGGACCCTAATCAACCCAAACCAAAGGGGTATAGGGATGAGTTGTACTATATTTTTCATAGAGCAAAGGGACACGACATCGAAGTATGTTGGAGTTTCAAAAATTTAGTACAGAACATGATAGAAAAAGGTGAGCTAACTATGGATAACCCTCAGGCACCAGATAATCAGAATATGGGGATTTACAAAAATCCTCTGCCTAACCATGAGGCACCAAGGAACAATATTGGCCAAGTCAATCAAGTACGCATCGAACCACCAACCCATGGGTTCATCGGAATGGTCAATGTTGTCACAAGACATGCGAGGTATGAAAGACCAAATCAACCTCCAACTCCCATTAGAGTCCAAGTTGCACCTCCTCCAAGGCCAGCCCAAAATGTGCCAGGCCCACCAACTAGACCGGTGGTGACAATCAGGAGTAGGTTAGTTCAAAACCTATAGATGACTCCAATGAAGTTGTCAATTTATGAGCTGATTCAGTAGTCTCCCAAGCATAGGGAGATGCTTATGGATATTCTAAGGTCCATAGAAGTGCAGTCCCAAGATCCCAAAGCATTCACACACTTCGTGGGACATGTACAATAGTGTCAGGAACCGGTCATACAATTTCATGATCATGAAGTCAAGATGGTTTCCACTGTCACAATGGACCCACCACTCCATATCATTGCATGTGTGAATCACATACCTTTCAAGCGGGTTTTTATTGATACAGGATCATCAATCAATATTATCACGACCAAGGCATTGACATATTTGAAGTTTTCGAAGTCACATATTGTACCTTCCACTTTCACCTTGAGAGCATTCAATGATGCATTATGCTCGATGGTAGGTACCATAGTTCTTCCGATTCAGGTTGGACTAAAGACCATCCCTATGATGTGTCATGTGATTGAAGGTGCTATGCAATATAACATCCTTTTAGGGAGGCCTTGGATATGAGAAATGCATTGTGTCCCTTCCATTCTTCATCAATGTATTAAATACGTGCATGAGGGATAGGTTCACATGGTGCCTTCAGATGAAGAACCATTCAAGTACGTGAATCTAGTAGATTTTTTGAGGGATTTTGTGCTCCCCTCAATGCACCTAGACATACGACCTATGATCGCCAATCAAAGAGCTAGGAGGTAAAATGAAAGAAGTGTGTGCAAAACCTACAATATCCGCATCTCAATGATCGGAGCACATGATAACTACTTCTACTAGACCATCTACATCCATGATGCATCGAGATGATGAGAAGCTAAAAGCAAATATGGGTAAAAAAGAGATAAAGCAAGCACCCAAACCAGTTGTTATTGAGGTTCCTACTCCCATGGAAGTAGAGAATGCTCAAGTAGAAGTCGAAGAGGCACCTCAGCCTGCTTCACCTGCATCTTCAATAGGGTCATCTGCATCATAGGTGACCATTCATTTGGTTAATCCTGAATTGGGGGAATATATTATGTAGAATGTGATATTTACATCGATCATCGAGATTACACAAGATATGGGCTGACCACATGCCCATCGCCTTCCCATAGGGATGGTGGTACCATTAGGGGTACCTCCTAACCAAACTAATTTTATCTATGGAGGGCTCGACCAGCTTGCATCTCGCACCCCCATGGATGAAGATGATGATGAACCATTCACTATGAATGTTCATTATCTTTCTAACCTAGAGTATGCCTTATGATATTTTGAGCGTTACCATTGGCATGGTTAAGGACTCAGATTATTCGAGCAAGGGCTAGGAGGTCGTATGAACCACAATATCAGTTGCCTACTGATAGGTTCAGGTTAGGATATTATATTGGAGGATAGGATGAACTCCTCATGGCATCTTTAGACCACTTGTACCTCAGTCTAGGGGTGAAGTCAATTTCAATCCTTATCACCCTAATCCCTCCACCTTTCGAAGGGATAATCGGTTAGTGTCTTATGTCACTATAGAACCACCTGAGACATATCATGAAGACATCTTGGTGGATACCGGTCCAGAGCATATACCAAGAGACAACTTGGGTGAACAAATCCATGAGGTAGCCAATGACACAGGCATGCAAGTTCAGAATGCTAGCTTAGTGATAGATTCCGAGTCAGAGGATCATTCTGATGAGGATACAACAGAGTCCATATTTGAGATAGGTGGACCGAGTTGCATATATGAGAGTGGTGATGATGATGAGTCCTCAAATAGTGAGCAATATGAGGATGAGACTGAGTTGGCCTATCTAGGCCCTCTTAATTTACATCATCTATTACCTTCGGAGATAGTCATCGAGGATGATCAATCCTCCATGAGTGATAGCAGTTATCAAGAGTGGGCTTACATGGGACCCCATCTTCCTAATCTCCCTAATTCTAGTAGGTAGTGGTGAAGGTGTCTATTATGATAGTGATGACGAAGATGAAATAGAGAGAGCCTATTTGGGACCTCCCTACTTGCATCATCGTAATGCACCTTACACTACAGAGGATTTATATAGAGATATCAATATTCATCCTCACCTCAGAGGAAGACCACCTAATTTGGATAGGATTTATCATATGGTCTTCCCTGATCCACCAACATTCAGAGAGCTCCTTGAGCCTAGTGATCCTATTTTCGAGTCTATCCATAGACCGGATCCAGAGATCCCCATACCCCTAGAACCACATCTCGAGGATGGAAGTTATACAAATGTAGAGTCACATGCACGTGGTCCTGGAGACATGATCCATTCCATCAATATGATCTCCATTTATTTGACCACTCCACTCCACAATCTAGCCGATCCATCCAAACCATTGTATCTTAATGTAGATGCTATTGATTGGGATCATATTGACTCACCACTAGAGCTTAAAGATTTCTTCCCTAATGAAGAAATGTTGCAACCTTTTCATTTTGCATCAGGCTATGCACATGATGTTTATCATGCTGAGGATGCTTCCAATGTGGAACCCATAAACCCAATATATGACATCCATTTGATCCCTACGCCTCACCAGCTTGAGGAGGGATCCCATATGTCAGTAGAGGAAACCTTTGAAGTGGATATCAGTGATGATCCCACCAATCCAAGGAAGGTTAAATTTGGAGAGACTTTATCTCTTGATGAGCATGCCAACCTCATCCCTCTACTGAAAGAGAGACCTGATCTCTTTGCTTGGACTTATAAGGACATGCCGGGTCTAGATCCAAAATTGGTTACTCATAACCTTTCACTAGATCTATCGAAGAAACCAATCAAGCAAAAACTTAGGAAGATGCATCCAATAGTAGCCTTAATGGTTAAAGATGAATTGCAAAAGCTATTGGATGTAGAGTTTATCATTTCCATCGACTATCTAGAATGGGTATCAAACATGGTGCCTATAGGAAAACTTGATGGAAGGATCCGTATTTGTATGGATTTTAGAGACCTCAATAAGGCAACACCAAAAGATTCATTTCCATTTTCAAACATAGATGCTCTCGTAGATACAACTATGGGTCATGAAATGCTCTCCTTAATGGATGGTTTTTTTGGTTACAACCAAATTCAGATTAAGCCCGAAGACCAACATAAAACCATGTTCATAATGCCATGGGGGACATTTTGCTATAAGGTTATGCCATTCGGTCTTAAAAATGTTGGTGCTACATATCAATGGGCTATGACATATATCTTTCATGACTACATGCATAAGATCTTAGAAGATTATATCGATGACTTATTGGCAAAGTCATTGCTACATTTAGAGCATGCAGAGGTCTTGAGGAAGGTCTTCGATCACCTGATAGAGCATAATGTTAGGTTGAATCCTAAGAAGTGTGTATTTGGTGTAACTTTAGGAAAGCTCTTAGGATTCATCATTTCAAAGTGAGGGATCAAAGTTGATCTAACAAAGGTCAAGGCTATTTTAGAAATGCATCCCCCCATGAATATCAAGGAATTAAGAAGCCTTCAGGGCAAAGTAGCATCCATAAAGTGATTTATCATACAGTTATCAGATAAATGTCGACCCATGAATTGACTGCTACACAAGGGGGTCCCATTCAATTGGGATGAGGACTGTCAAGTAGCCTTTGCTGAGATTAAGCACTACCTGGCGATGCCACTAGTGCTAGCTCCACCAAGACCAGATGTACCATTCTTGCTATATATATCGACAATCGACTTTGCATTGGGAACCATGTTAGCCCAAAAGAATGTGCAAGATAAAGAGCAAGCCATATATTACATTAGCCAAACCTTGGTGAGTTACGAGCTAGGATATGCATACGTGGAGAAGTTATGTTTAGCAGTAGTGTTCACTACAAAGAAATTGTGACATTATATGTTAAGTCATACGATGTATGTCATATCAAAACAAAATCCTTTGTAGTATATGATGAGCAAGACGTATCATAATACATGTACTACAAAGTGGATCATGCTATTGATAGAATTTAATTTGGAATTCATTAGCCAAAATTCCATCAAGGGATAAGTCATAGCTGATCAACTGGCTGAGGTGCCTCTCGAGAATAGTAGGCCCCTCACCATAGAGCTTCTTGATGATGCAGTCTTTGCCTTATCAGAAGCACCCAAACCCAAAGAACCAGATAACAAAGCTGATATGACCTTGTTCTTCGATGGTTCGAAGTGTGAGCAAGGGGGTGGTGCAGGAATAGTGTTGTTCATGCCGCAAGGTGCTCCTATGCCCTTGTCATTCAAGTTGGACTTTCCTTGCACTAACAATAATGTTGAATATGAAGCCCTAATCTTGGGCCTCCAAATAACTATCGCCATGAAGATTAAAAGGTTAAATATCTTTGGTGATTCCCTTCTCATTGTCAACCAAGTGAAGGGACTTTTTCAATGTAGGTGTCCTATCTTGAAGGTCTACAAAGATCTTGTTGATACTTATCTAGCTCAGTTGGAGTGGTATGACATCGAGGCAATCCCTCATTCATCAAATAGATTTGTAGATACTATGGCATCTTTGGGATCCTTAATCCCTCAGAATCCTTCTACTGATTTTACTACCATCCATGTAAAAATGTTGTCACACTCTATTATGCAACATGAAGCTTTGGATAACAAAGATTCAATCAACATGATTCATGTAGAACCAAATCATGAATGGTTCTATAGAGCTAGAGACTTTCTCAAGAGAGCACCTTGGGGGTCATTGATCTCGTAGGGTCCTATGGGGAATGGTACTACCATTCACCATAAGGTTGTTTCCCAGTCTGCATTTGCAAATGTTAAACCGTAGGGGGAACATGTTGTCTTGTCAGTTGAGGCTGAGAGTTATCAAAACTAGATGTCATAGATACATGACTTCCTAAAGCTTGGTATAATCTCTTAGGTATTTTCACGTGCCTCAAGCACACATTTAAATATAAAGTGACAAAGTCTGTCTTGTTAGGAGATATTTTGTATCGTCGAAGCTATGATGGAGTTCTCCTTCATTGTCTTGAGCCCCAAGAATCATCTTGGGCAATTTTGCAAGCTCACGATGGTACGTGTGATGGCCATTTTAGCGGCATGGCTATCATCAAGCGCATCCTTCGCATGGGTTATTATTGGCCCACTATGGAGAAGGATTACAATGTGTATGTCAGGAAATGCATTAAATGCTAGCATCATGCTAATCTTGTGCACTTGCCATCACAGGCCTTACAACCCATTCAAGTGGCTTGGCCATTTGCTCAGTGGGGTTTAGATCTCATCGGTAAGATCTCTCCTCCATCATCGGGCCGACATACATTCATTATTATGGCTACTGAGTATTTTACTAAGTGGGTGGAAGCCATTCCCTTAACAATGACAACTGGAGCATGTATTGTTGAGTTCATACTCACCAATATCATAAGTCATTTTGGGATACCATCCAAGATAATTTTGGATAATGGAACATCATTCAAAAATAAAATTGTGAGAGCTTTGACATCTAAGTATAGGATCAAACACAGTTTTGTGACTCCATATTATCCATAAGCAAATGGGTAAGCTGAGGCTTCAAATAAGATAATGGTATCCATCTTGAAAAATATGGTACAAGAACACCACAAATATTGGCACATCCAGTTGCCCCTTGCATTATGGGCTTATAGGACTAGCATTCGGACACCCATTGGGGCAACTCCATTTTCACTAGTATATGGCACTGAGGCCATTATGCCCTTAGAGTTGGAGATTCCAACATTGTGCATCACATTGAAAGAGTTCATCGATGATGACATCGCACGACAAGCTCACCTAGATCAATTGATGCTACTTGATGAACATCATGTGAATGCCCTTGAGCATCTTCACATTTATCAGGAGCACTTAAAATGAGCTTACAATGACAAAGTCCATCTGAGAGACTTTGAGGTTGGTGATCTTGTGCTGAAAGAGAACCAATAGAACTCAAATCTACCACCAAAAATGTGAGATAAATTTATGGCTAATTGGTTAGGTCCTTATATCATCTCTGAGAAGATTGGACCTAGGACATATCACTTGACATCGTTGGAAGGATTTGAAGAGCCTGAACCTCTCAACATCCTTCATATTAAAGCGTTCTATGCCTAAAACCATCAAAATGCTCCAAAGGCATCTGTAAGCCCTTTGGTCATCCAAAAAAGGCTCCAAAGGCATCTGTAAGCCCTTTGGTCAAAAAAAAAAAAAATTAAAAAGCAATAAAATCTAAAAAAATTGGAAAAATATCAAAATTCAAAAATATTTGCATCATTGCATTTCATTTGCATCATGCATTTCATTTTCCACATGCATTTCATTTTTGCATTGCATTAGGCATATCCATCCATCGCACTTGCATTAGAATAAATTGTGTTTACAATCTTACAAATGACACCACGTTTGTGTTTCAATCATGCATCTATGCACTATCTTTTTCATCCATTCACCCTTGTGAGTAATTGTGTTTTTCAACACAACCCTTCTTGTTGCTATGAAGAATATACTAGGGTTTTTTGGTCATTCAACCATACCTAGTGGTCTTCTCAAGAGTTTGGTAGAAAGCTTGCTTTGCTTTTGTAGATGAGGTCTAGTTTGGATAGCCCTTAGCATATCAAAATCCTATCACTAATCAACAAATTAAACAATCCTAATAAGGACTAGGGGAATATGAAAGCTATAAAGTGGGACCAGGTATCCTGAGGTGAAAATTTTATTCTTGCTTATCCCCCTATGTGGACGATTCGAGAAATGTTGATAATTGGCAAAAGGACAAGTTTCCCCTACCCATATAAATCCCTTGCTTACAAATGAAGGAGAAATATCCCAAATGAATCAAAAAAAATAAATAAATATCAAATCAAGATCAAGTTTACAAATGAAATCAAAGTATCAAATCCCTTGCTCAAAAAAAAAAAAAAAAAAAGTACAAAATAAATAGTGATTTTTATCACTATAGTACAAAATAAATAGTGATTTTTATCACTTTATATGAGCAAGTATCCCAAAAAATTGAAGAAAATAAGGGGGTGAACTTGAATCCCTGGAATTGTTAGCACTATTGTACCTTACGCATGATGATATGTCTGATACATTAGCATTTTTCTTTTGTGCAGACCAATGTTTGAATGTGGAAGAGCTAGCTTCAGGTGTCCTGTATCACCTAGTGGTCTAGTCCAACTGAAATCTAAACCTAGGATTGGATAGACATTTGAGGATCCCCAATCTTAGCAATGGGCTGAAAGAATCCCGCCTGACATCGGGGTATGCTTATGCCTTATCTAATATACTCATTTGCACACACATGGATAATGAATAGTTAGGGTCTATCCTAGCGAAAGCCTTATGTTTCAGAAGTCTAGTATGGTTAGTATACAACTTTTGATAAGTCAACTAAGGTGTTTGAGTCTCATGGAAAACCTCAAAAATTCCCAAATAGCAACAACCAATTTTCAATGCAATCATCAAATATCAAATTTCTTTTATGAGAGTTTGTTTATTAGAATTATTTATAATATAGGTTAGATACCGGATGGATGTCAAAAATGATATTTAAATGGCCACTGACTATGTTATCAATATTCTTTTAATTTACAAAATCTTATGAATAGAAAACATATATAATTGCATCTCACATATGGGTGTACAATTTATCAATTTTTATAAAAATATATAGCAATTACAATCCATGATTGTTATACATTCGGTGGTGTCATCCATTAGATTGTTAAAACTCATATTGCATTCATACATTATGTTTTAAGTGATTAAAGCATACATGTCCATTTCAGAAAAAACATTATCAAAGAAACAAAGAAATATATGCAATACATACATGGCATAGATTATGTCATAACAGTATAAATTAAATGCATACAAGTACAATAAATCAAACATGCATTTAAACATCATATATCGCATTCATATACATTCATCATAAGTAGTCCACCTACACATGTATATCATTGCATCTAAAATCATACATCCATCATCTATCTAGTGCATGTCATCCATACATCACATCATATAGCATAAAATAAACATCACATCTAAGCATTGCATCCATATGCATCTCATAAAACCATAAAAACAATAAAAATAATAAACTGCACATATAATGAGTCTCAATGTCAGATCATATATATATATGTGTGTGTGTGTGTATCAAAAATAAATAATCAACAGTACATCGACATATGTCAAAAATACCCATAGGCTACATCTGTGTAGGTCCTCGACCTTACACACAAAAATGGTACAATAGCATCTGTAAGATCTGTACTAAGTAGCACCTGCACCCCCAATCTGAGAGGCTCCACCGTCACCTCCACCATCCCTGTGAGTCCTCCTAGAGCTGGCACTAGAGGTCCTCTCTGACCTGTGTGATCTGTGTAGCATGAGTGGAGTGTAGTATTCCAGGGAGGGATGAGATGAGAGATATTTAATATAACTTCCAATAAATTACACTTAATCTGGCCAATTCCATACAATTCACAACTGTACAATGTCTAAAACGTACAACTAGAGACTGTACGATCTCAAATCGTATAGTTGTATGGTTATAACTGACGATTGTACTATTTATCCAAGAATATTGGAATTGCACAAATATTACTCATTTGGCCAATATTCACTTGGAAATCACTTGATTTACCCTTAAAATTCTTCAAAGTATGGTTTTAGGCCAAATATTCATCATATGTACGAAATTGCAAACTCTTGTACGGTTTGGTCATGTCGATGTACGGTTTGCTAAAAACTCTTATTTTACCCAATATCTTGACTTATAAAAATACCCATTTGCCTCTTATTGCCAAAAACATCATTCCTAATAATGGGTAACAACCATTAATATAAGTTTCTATTTATTTCTCTATTTCTCATAATAGTACATTGGATGGTTGTACGGTTTCTGGGTATGCAACTCCACAATAGATATGGACTCCACAACACCTGCAATATCAATAACAATTCCCCAAAAATACATTTATTGAGATTTCTCTCAGATCCACACACATGCATAACCAGATTTGACTGAAATAAAGATTTATATTATTCTAAAGTTGTACACAGGGAGTGTACGACATTACATAACAGTTTAAATTACTCCATGCTTCCCAATCCATGAACTGTACATGAATGGGCAACCATGAAAAATAGCAATCTACCAACAATACAAAACTACAACCAACCAACAACGAACAACCCAAAGCTATCCATGCCATTCCAAAGCGGTTCCTGAGACAGTTCATTATTTACAACGACCCATACATTAATAAATTTAATTAATCTTTACTAAGGTTTTAATTTGATTTTCATCAAATTACATTTCATTTGCATGTCTTCACATTTCATTTCATTTCACATGCATTTTAATTTTATTTTAATAATTTATTTTCCAATTGTACTATCTCACTAGATAGTACATTCTTCTTTCCAATTGTACTATCTCACTAGATAGTACATTCTTCTTGCCAATTGTACTATCTCACTAGATAGTACATTCTTCTTCAAGATTGTGCAAATCCCAATTTTATGCTTGCTTCTTATGTGGATTTTCCTGCCTACATCTATCCCCTCCTCTAAATTGGTTGACATCCTTGACGACACATGCTCTAGACATTGGGGATAGAAGCACTACACCCTATACTTCAAGCACTTGTCATGCTCCTTTCGCTTCCTTCTATTCCAAAGATCCTCAATAATTGGTATCACTTCCAACTTCTTCTCACATATTATATTCAGATTGCTCCTTGGAAGTGCTAAAATCAATTGCAACAACATCATCAACTTGACCATCTTGATAAGCATGAAAAATATCACCTTGATGATGAACATGATCCAATTGAGCAACCTCATCACTATGTTGGATGACACCCGTCATCGCTTTTGATGTGGGTCAAGGTGGCGAGAGCCCCCTTGCAGGGTCAAGGGATAGCGTCCCTTACAGGGTCGAGGGACATTGTCCCTCATGTGATCCCTGTCACGAGATAGGGTGGGGTCGAGGAGCAGTGCCCTCACGGGCTTTGGGGCAGCGCCCTGAAACCTCAACAACAAAATTAATACACTCATCATCGTCCAAGCCAAATTTTTCTCTTTAATGGCACTTTGGGATCCATTGCTCAACCCGCTTAAATAGCTCACCGTCGACTCCATTTTGCTTCTCTCAGGTTCAAGACGACTCAATATTAGCCTCGAATTACCCTATCTTAACCACTGCTAGATCTTCTTCTTGTATGGTTTTTCTCTATACACTTTCAAATGGTACGGTTCTATTTTGTATGATTTCTTCTTATATGAATTGCTCCTATATTATTTTACCCTATACGGACTGCACCTATACGATTTCACCTTGTACAAAATGTACCTGTATGATTTCATCCTATATGAATTGTACTTGTACGATTTCACCTTGTACAATTCATCTTGTATGGACCATACTTGTACAAACTATACCTGTACGATTTTACCCTGTACGGACTGCACTTGGATGGAATATACCTATATGATTTTACCACTTGCAATTATACATTCTCTATCACTTGTACGATTTCATTCACTAACTGTACGATTTCAACCAACCTTTGATCAGTTACTTCTTGCAGAGTCTTACAATCCTGTTCTTCTTTGGTCAAGTTTACTTGTATGACACTTTGCTCCATTTGAGCAACATATTTTAATTTTACAACTGATTGTTCTATGTGAACAACATCCTCCATGTTTACAATTGACTGTTCCTCTTGAACAACTACCTCCAATTGTACAATTGGTTGTTCCACTTGAACAATATCTCCCAATTGCACATTAGCTATACTTTCATTATCTACACTTAAATAACAACACTTCTTAGTGCCCTCCATTGGTACATCAAACTTCTCCATTTGAGTAACAATTTGTTGTACATACTCATCTTCGATATTGTTCTCTCCTTTGTTCTCTCGTATGGCAGTATGTTGTTCTTCCTTGTCAACAAAAATTACTTCCTCCTCCATTGAAATAAATTTTACTTCCTCACTTCTAAGCATGTTTCTCAAGTTCACCTCCACCTCCCTTATTTCCTCGCAAGGGTTATAAGTTGTCTCTGATGCTTAAATTGCTATATGCATCCCTAGTTCATCCTGATTTGTAGTACTATCACAATCATGTGCCAATTGTCCCCACAATTGGCATTGTCAAAATTGTACAATGGGTCTACCTTCACTGTCATACTATATTCTGCTACTTTTATCTCTGGTATGATTGTCACAACCTACTTCACCACTCACATTATTCCTTTGTACAAGCTTGCTTTAGGCTGCATCTACTTGTGGTGATGATATTGCACTCTCTATTATAATAAATATTAACTTCATCATTCTTTTTTTTGGAGTCATTTTCTTCCTTGACATCTTGACTCCCACAATTGGAAAAGGGACTACTCTCCTTCCCAAAATCAGCATTCTCATTGTCTGACTCATATTCAATGTTAGGATCATTTTCTACCTCTGAGCTACTCTCATCATCATTACCAAAATGCCACTTCATTGGTGTTGCTTTTGCCTCACTTTCCCAAATCAAGGCATAATCTATAGCTTCTTGGTATGTTCCTGGAGGGAAAATCTTCATCTTTGTTTGATACATAGGAAGAAGTTCATTTATAAACCACATCCTCTTCAATGCCTCGAATTGGTATTGTTCAAAATGATCAAACAACCCACTTAGCTTTCGATTATAAGAACAAATAGACTCATGCTCACCCTGTTTCATTCTATAAATTTCAATAAGGATCTCATCCTCATTATCATATAACCAAAATTCTTTTACAAATGTATCTCGTAATTCTACCTATGTCTAGTGCTTATATTTTTGTAATTTCATATACCAGTATATTGCATATCCCCAAAATTTTATAGGAAGCAACCACCTCCATTCTGCCTCATTGGTTTGTCCAACCGCTTTCCACATCAAGCAACAAACTTTCCAATGCCGAACTGGATCTTCTATTGATTCTCCATAAAATAATGGAAATTTACATGATATGCTCAAATTATCCTTCAATTTGATAGGTTGGCTTTCCGTAGCCTTACATACATCACCTTGTAATTTCCCATACTCCCTTTCTTCTTGTTAGATAACATTCCACCCTACAATTTCTTCAATGTCAGACTCCCATCCCGCTCATCATCGAACACACCCATCTACAGTTTTTCTAGTGTCAAACTCTCATCTCGCACACTATTGGACTTGTCATATTCCATTGGCACCGATGTCAGACTCTCATCCTGCTCACCATCGTGCATCACTATTGGCAATTGTTGTGGTATCAAAAAATCTTTCCCAACCTTCAATTTCTTACCAAAATTTCTAATTAACTTTGGTCGAACTTGACTTGTACACTTTATCAGCCCATTTGTACGGTTACATGTACTTGTACTATTTGACTGGCAATTGTATGATTTACCTTGCAACTGTACTATTTCATTGGCAATTGGACAATTAACTTCCTCACTGTATGGTTTACCTTGCAACTGTACTATTTCATTGGCAATTGTACAATTAACTTTCTCACTATACGGTTTACCATGCAACTAAACTATTTCATTGACAATTGTACAATAAACTTCCTCACTGTATAGTTTACCTTGCAATTGTACTACTTTCCCTCTTGCTTTATGGCTTTCTCTAGCAATCATATACTTATTCCTTTGGTTGTACGGTTTCTCCCAACTATCATACAATTCTTACCAATAACCACATACTTTTTGCTTTTTCGTATGTGATTGTGTAATTCTTTCCTCCATTCGCATGGTTTTCTTCAAATGATACACATCAATTGAACAACCTTGTAATGCTTGTAAATTACAATCCTTTGTACAATTATCAACTTTAAAACTGTACAAACCCTCTCCAATACAACCATCCACTCCATTTTTCTCATCATTCATACACCTTTGACTATGCAATTTATCATCCACATCAAAAAATCATCTTCCACATCTATGGGTTCAACTGGATGCCATGGTCTTTATTGTACATATTCCAAAGCATTTTGCTTCTCACAAATCCATGTCATCAAGCGTGCCCCCAATTCATAGAGATAAAGTCTCCAAGATGTAGAAATGAAATGCAACATACTTTCCTACATATTTTACAAATTAACTGTCATCTACTTCTCTGCAATCTTGTCTTTGCAACTTGTATCTATCATCTACCCAATGTTCTTCTATACTACTTACTCTTACAAACCCTTCATAATTCTTAACAATGATAAAACTAGTTCAGATCCACATAGCAATGGGCACAAAATGTAGCAAGCTTTAGCGCAACCTTCCAAATGGTAATGGGTCCATCCAACTATGAAAACGGCGTCAAATGTAGCACGAGTGGAGTGCAATATTCTCGAGAGGGATGGGATGAGATATATTTAATATAAATTTCAATAAATTACACTTAATCTGGCCAATTACATACAATTCACAACTGTACAATGCCTAAAACGTACAACTAGAGACTGTACAATCTCAAATCATACAGTAGTACGGTCATAACTGATGATTGTACTATTTCTCCAAGAATATTGGAATTGCTCAAATCTTACTCATTTGGCCAATATTCACTTGGAAATCACTTGATTTACCCTTAAAATGCTTCAAAGTATAGTTTTAGGCCAAATATTCATCAGATGTATGGAATTGCAAACCCTTGTATGTTTTGGTCACGTTGTTGTATTGTTTTCTAAAAAATCTTATTTTACCCAATCTCCTGACTTATAAAAATACCCATTTACCTCTTATTGCCAAAAACATCATTCCTAACAATGGGTAATAGCCATCTAGCCAGCTAGACCAACTGATGGTTGAGCCAATGTGAAGGTGTTGTGAGGATGAGGTTTCAAGGTTCGAAACCCATCACAGACTATTTAAATGTCCGAGGTGTAGACCAATTGGTTCATCCAAAACCCATAAGGGGGTGGAGGTCCAAGGTTCAAATCTCGGGCCTCACTAGACTAAATGCTTGTCCCTTTCTTGGTGCTTTCAGCAGCGTAAAAGGTTTAAAATGATTGTGGCATGGTGGTTATAGGGGCGGACTACGCGAAGATCTGTGTGGTGGCTTCTAGGGCGAAAAACACAGAATACTGTGGTGGCCATAAAAAGTTGGACAGGCTGCCCAGATTCATGGTGGCTACCGATTCCACTATGTAAATTCAAAAAAAAAAACAATGGGTAACAACCATTAATATAAGTTTCTATTTATTTCTCTATTTCTCATAATAGTACATTGGATGGTTGTACGATTTCTGGGTATGCAACTCCACAATAGATCTGGACTCCACAACACTTGCAATATCAATAAAATTTCCCCAGTAATACATTTATTGAGATTTCTCTCAGATCCACACACATGCATAACCATATTTGACTGAAACAAAGATTTATATTATTCTGAAGTTGTACACAGGGAGTGTACAATATTACATAACAGTTTAAATTACTCCATGCTTCCCAATCCATGAACTATACATGAATGGGCAGCCATGAACAATAGCAATTACCAAAAATCCAAAACTACAACCAAACAACAATGAACAACCCAAAAATTTGAATGGGGGGGCTTATAATGGTTGTACAGGTCGTTCCAAAGCGGTTCTTAAGACAATTCATTATTTACAACGACCCATACATTAATAATTTTAATTAATATTTACTAATTTTTTAATTTTATTTTCATCAAATTACATTTCATTTGCATGTCTTCACATTTCATTTCATTTCACATGCATTATACTTTTATTTTAATAATTTATTTTCCAATTGTACTATCTCACTAGATAGTACATTCTTCTTTCCAATTGTACTATCTCACTAGATAGTACATTCTTCTTGCCAATTGTACTATCTCACTAGATAGTACATTCTTCCTCAAGATTGTGCAAATCCTAATTTTATGCTTGTTTCTTATGTGGATTTTCCTGCCTACAATCTATGATTGGAGCTAGTCGATGACTGGCCTGTCTCTCGAGTATGAGTCCTCTGAGACCGTAAAGCCATGGGCATCTTCAGAATCTCACCCTCGAGTAGCCCAATCGATCATATTAAGGTAGAGATGTAGGCAACACTCTGTACTCCATCATCGATGTGCGACTACACCAAGGCCCAGAGTCTCCTAATATCTACCCCCTGATCTAGCCCTAATAATCCTTGTGTTGCTTGAGTTGTTGGAGTAGCTGGAGGTGCTAGAGTAACCTGTAAAGAGGAGGGGTCCTCCCTCCTAGCATGTAGTGCATCATATGGTACCCTGAGTGTCTAGTTGAGACTGGAAAAGGATGCGCTGGCCTGTAACCCATTGTATCTTTGTATCTACTATGTTAATATTAGCATACATAGCGGTATTCTCCTCCTTATAGTTGCACCACTGAGATTACCCTACTATAATTCAAGATAGTAGATCCCCCACCTTTGCTTGTAAGGTGGCAATGGTGGTATCCCGATGTAAGAGATACGTCTATAGAGAGCCTACCTAAGTCTATAGGCTAGCAACCTAGGCCCTGAGCTGTCCAATCTCACTGGCAAGTGGTGCCTTGTCCTCCTCAAGAGCATCATCCTATTCCTTAGCCATATGTGCATCCTTTTTAGATCCCTCATCCCATCCACCCTTAGTCCTCTAACAAACTCGATGATCATGAAGATCGATCTCTACACCCTCTACGTACTTTGTAGCATCATCAGCTACCCTACCCAAAGGGCCCTCAAAGCCCCACCATACCCTAAGGGTCCACCAAGTATCATAGTTATGAGTGGTCCCTGCATCTGTCATGCCTAAATTCTAAAAGTCCTCATCCTCATTGCCTAGTGGAATCACCCTGGGCCATGCCAAGTCCCTCTCTAAAGTGAGGCGACGATAGATAGTAGGTAGCTCTAGAATATCCTGCCTAATCCTAAACTATCAGGTGATGTGAGAGAAGTAAAATAACTCCCATACCTTAGACTTGTGTGTGAGGAGCCATCTATCTCTGCATGCCTGACGTAGCCAGTCATCAGCATCCGTCCATGGAGGGTAGCCTAGGTATGGGTACCAGTCAATTTGATCCACTTGCAATGTTGTGACCCGTCCGATGTAGTGTGCCAGGTCCCCTGCATAAGACTTGCTTCGAAAGCCCTCCTGATCACAAGGCTAGCATACCACATAGTAATGGTGCACCTCTTCAATGGTGCCAATCTCACAAGGTAGGCCAGTGGGACACTCGATTTTTATGTGTTGCCATCCCCAGATCTGAATTAATAAGCTATAGTCGATGCCAACTTGGCTCCTCTAGGTAATATGGTATAGCTCATTATAGAGCTACTCTAATAAGGCACTCCCCCAGGACAAGATCAGAGGATGATTAGTAGGACTCACTAGGACCTCCATCATCCTATCTAGGAGGATCCATGGGAACCTCACTTCAGATATGTCAGGCAAGACGATCTGCACAATCAAGTGCATGAATATGACCGCTCGCTCAGTGAAAACCCATTGTTTGTACCAGTGCTCAATGTGGATCTCTTCGTGGTCTGAGTGTCATTGAGCTACCTCATTGTGGTAGCCAAAAATATGATTAAATACTGCATCCTTCGCATCGGTCAGTGAATATGTGATGGACTCACCATCTAGCAAGAGTCGAAAGATGAGGTAAAGATCCTCCAAAGTGATGGTCATCTCACTTATCAATAGGTGAAAGGTGTTTTTCCATGCATCCCAGCGTCAGGCCAATGCAGTCATATAGGATTGATCGGCCTTGATGATGGGGAGGTGTAATACATAGCCAAATCCTATAGCCCCAAACCACACTTGATCTTCCTGAGAAAGGGCACTGTGCAGGTTTTGAAGGATCTCTAATTCCCTTACATTAGTAGTCAGGGTCAGATAGAAAGCAGAATAATAAGGTAAAAATAAATAAAAATCAACCATAAACATAAAAAACAAGCTTGAAAACGTCAAAAAAATAAAAAAAATTCAAAACACCAAAAATAATGGAAAACGCACTTTAAAAAAATCAATTAAATCCTTATAAAATTCCAAAAAAATAAAATAAATTAAATTGTTTTGGTAAAGTCACAAACCGCAGCTCAGGCCGGTGGTCAAGGAGGTGGTCAAATTTTTTATTGTTGTATTTTGAACCCCATCGCATATGACATCCATGGCCCCCAATTTACCAATTGGGGATTGTTCCTGCTAGCCGCGGCTAGGCGAAATGACCTTTTCAGGGTCATTCCTCATCCCTACATCGCCAAAAGCATAAAAAAAAAACAAAATAAATTTTTTCAAAGAAATTAAACCCTCCCCTTAAGCTAACCTAAGCTAAACCTAACTAGGGTGAGGTTCATTATCAATAGTTTAATGAGGTTAATTAAACCCATTAATTAAGAAGTTAATTTTAAAATCAGTAAAATAAAATGGTCGAGGGTTTTGTGTGCTTCTACCTTAGTCACACCAACTCCTCCAGGTTGGGCTGCCATCAGTCCAGGTGGTAGTGAGGTTGAGTTTTCAGTAATACTTCATGTCAGAATTTTTGAGTCACCTCTCAAAGCACTCAAGTTTGCAAAGCTATCAAGTTGAAAATGATGTCAAAAATTATAGGAAAATTTTTAAATATTTCCTATTTTGCTCTTGACCGTGGCTGACACCTGTTGGCATAGAATCAGGGTTTTTCGACCACGGGTGGCAACCGCGGCTAGGAAATTTTGAAATTCTAGCTACTTTTGACAAACGTGGATAGCAACCTGTAATAAATGCTCAAAAATACCACCGTGAGGAATTGAAAAATGCCAAATTAAAAATACGCACCTAACCAAAATTGTAAAAAAAATTCACAAAATAATAAAAAATCAAATAATTCAAAGTCAAATGTGCCTTGTATCTAGTTATTTACCCTATACACTTGGCGGTTGCAGTGACTTGTGCTCCATGCAATCCAAAAATATGAGTAAATTACCATAAGGACATTTGGGGTAAATTCATCATCACCGAATTGCTATGCTTCATTTCAATCCCTAAGAAGGCCTAGACAACCAGACTGCTCCATGGGAACGATATATTCATGTTATTTCTCCTATGATATTTTCAGCAGATCATCGGTAATATGATTCAACACAAGCCTAATTGGAATTGTTCTCATTTTGATTTCCTAAGAAGGCCTTCGTGGTTGGACCGCTCCATGGGATAAAAATAGGTAATTACTATTAATAGTTGCAATCATAGCTGATTAGGCCTAATCAAGTATCAAATGCTAAATCTTATTTTGTTTAAAGTCATTCATAGTGGTCAAGTGACTTATCAATTCATTTAATTGTCATTACCCTCATCAACTCGTTTCTTGAGGGGGTAGTCATAATATCATAATCATAATCAAAATCAACAGAAGATCCCTTTATTATAGATCCCTAGATCTTGTCAAAATTACGTTTGTCTTACAAATCATTTCCAAAGACTATCATAAGCTTACCCTTTTGTTGGGGCAAAAAGAAAATATGACAGTTTAGTTTGTAGCTCTTTTCCTTTCGGTTATATAGGCTCGAACTCTTATTGTAGCACCAAAGCTACCTGAATGTCTGACGATGAGTGCAAGCTCTTTCAAATTTATGCCTTCCATCTAGTTGGAAGCAATGATTCTAGGATGCACGTCCTTTTGTAGGACCTGGGGCATCTAATGTTGATCAGACTAATGATCATCATCTAACCTACGACATCATTTTAGGAGGTCTATTTTTGCTCAGCGTTGTTCAATCTCACAACGCATCTCAAAAGGGGCATTTGTAGACACCTAAAACATGTCATGTCAAGGTGACTACTCATATGGGACATGCTAGAATACCATATGGAAGACCTTGGATAAATACCAAGGTATAGCAATGGTTTTAACCACTCAATTAGGCAGTTTGGCCTAATAAGTGTTAACCATGGTTGACACTCATGGTTAGCAATGTTGACCGTGCCTTAGAGCTGTGGCTAGCATAAAAAATTAGTTGGCCTTTGAACGATTCAAACTTGGTTCGAACAACCAATTGGTTGCATAATAGAGCGGTTTGGGGGTGGAATGATCAAGAAGCTTCCTTCCAACTGCTCTAATTGCGCATTCTTGATCTTGGCTTCTCCATGAAGCTAGTACATAGCCCTCCAAGGTGCTATAATATCCCCATACAAATTGGGGAGAAAGAGAAAGAAGCTTGCATTTGAATGCAACAAAGCCCTGCCAAATCTGAGATCCACCTAATTGCATTGATACATTGCTTTCTTGTTCCTAATTGAGATATTGAAATGGCAATTCTAGCCATGGAGGTCCTAGGAGGTTAGGAGAGCCAAGAAACACAATTACACCAATTCCAAGTGCAATCAGAGCAATTCAACCACCAAATCCATCGAAGGACACAAAGGCGATCCTTGACCATCAATTTGGTAAGAGGATTCAGATATTTAGCCCTTGAATTGGATAACAAGTATATTTCAAGCTCCACCATGGCTAACTGTGCTCACCATGACACAGAGCTATGGTTAGGGTATCATCCCTGATTTCCTTGCTTTCTAATCATAGGATTTGTTAATGGCATTAAATTAAGCATAATTTAGGTTTAGTTACATTATTAGAGATTTTTACAAGTAGAAATAGCTTGTTTAGTTGTCTTGCTTTCAATATATTAACTAGGATACTAATGAATATTTTTCATGCTTCCATGCTTTCAAATTCATAATTAGGCCATTAGAAAGATGCATATGCTTTTATTTTACATGTTTCATAGCATATTTTTATATTTTGTATTGGTTTACTGGCTTTCTTGCATTTTCTTGATTATATGCTAGTAACATCATATTTTCATGCAATTTCCTCAAAAAGCCTCATCAAGAGAGGCATCCTTTATTACTAATGCTTCTTTTTTTTTATTGCACGTAGGATCAACATGGTTTTGACATGCAAGGCAACAAATGCCTCTAATCGTGGAGAAGGTCATCAACACCTTGGAGCAGTTCATGTCATTTTGAAAGGTATTTGGAATGCCCCTACCCTTGAGAGGGATTTCAAACTATTGTAATTGTTGTATAAAATGGGTATCCTTAAGAGGCACATATTTGTAACTTGACTTGATTCAAAATTAATAAAATATATTTGTATTTTGTTTCTTTTCATTCTTGTTAATTTGTGTATGCCTATTTGCATTGTTTTCAACAATTTCAATATCAGGTGCAAGACTTTTTGGATGTTACACTATTGATGGTTGTTGTAGCTTGGAGTGACCCTGTAGTGGATACACAAGCCCACTCACCCTTGTTTTGAGGGAAGAATATCCGAAGACACCTCCATTATTTTATCGAGGTTTTTACCCCTACTATTGTAAATCATTGTATCAAAAAGTTAATTTAAACTAAAATAATATTGTGACCCATAATTTTGGGGTATATCAATATTGTAATAGTGGAGATTTAGGCTCCCTAAAAAATTATATTGTGACCCCTGATTTTGGGGCATATCAATATTGTAGTAGTGGAGATCCAGGCTCCCTAAAATCAATATAATAGCATTCTTTCATTGTGTAATACTACTTGTTTTTTATATGTTATTATTATCTTGGTGTTGATCAATTTTACCTTATAGAAGGACAAAGCGATATACAATTTGATTTAAACTAAATGTAAAGACAAGTTTAATTGTTTGACTAGTCAAAGACATGACCTCCACCCACTTGGTGAAGTATTCTATAGTTGTGGTGATATAGTTGGTGGATACGGGAGAAATGGAACCCATAAGATCAAGAACCTAGGTGGAGAAAGGCCAAGGATACTTAATTAAATGAAGGATCTAAGTAGAGGCATGAATTTCATCTTTGTGGAATTGACATTTATTGCATTCCTTGATAAATTATTTACACTTGTTTCCATTATGGCATAAAAGTATCATGTTCACAAGACCTTATAGGTCAGGAAGTGACTATTAAAGTTCTAACTATGGTCCCATTTATGTATTTAAAATATGGAACTAGGGACTTTTGACTTTATGAGAGAGTGTAGGAGAATATGATTAGGGTTCCTAAAGTACAATACACCTCACAATAACATATATCTAAATGCTCTCCTATATAGTTTGGACCTATGCTTAGCATTGGTATCCAATGAATATGTATGATTGTCTATATAATGGAGAATTTCTAGGTACTAGGTATCATAAAGGGGAATCTAACAAACTATTATACTAATATAATATGTTTTTTGTACGCAACAAAACCTTAGTAATAGAAATAATAGGTTTATCATGATTTTTTACATTAAAACTTGTCTTGCCAATGCTTTCATGTGGTGTAGATTTGTTAGTTTAAGCAACCAAGAAGTTATTTATATAAAATGCTAAATGTACCAAAGGCATTGATAAGGTTCTTATCAATTTGATGATAAGGAATCAAATGTGGTGTTGTTATTATATATTATCTTGTAATTTTTTGGACTAAAATTTAGGAATCACTTAGAACTTTGATGTGGTGTACATTCATGTTTTGTGTTGTTAGGAGTCCTAAGATCAAGGAATCATAATTTTTTATATTTTTAGTGATATCAAAACATTTAAGTTAGATGGCATAGGAGTAGTAATAATAGAAGGTTCCTTAGGGAATATTCTAGCTCTTATCCCATGCTCATTTTTAACCCTATTAAAATGAAGGATATAGGTGTTAGAGTTGATTCCATATTTAGTATTTTTTCAATTGGTTTTATGGGATTGAAATAGGTCCGACCTAATTACATCATCACCATGTAGTGGTATTACAATATCTTGGATATTATCCATGTATCACTTGGTAAAATTTGAACCTAGTCCTCCTCGAATGTTGAGGAATCTAACCAATTTATCTAATGCTATTTGATGCCCTCTTTAAGTTTATATTTAAGTAGTGTTTTTTTTTTGTTTGGCCTTCAACTCATACCTAGTATTAAGAGCTTGATTTGGTTCAAGGATGTTTTTCTCCTATTTGATAAGGCTATTAAATAAAGCTATATGAAATGGATGAGAGAAAGGTTACAAAATCACACAAAGCACAAGATATGGTATTTATATATTTATCCATAAAATCTTCTCTTAAAGGTTGTTGGGATGTGTTAGGTGCTATGACAAGCTAATCAATGATCACCAATGTCTTAATTACCTTTAACGTTGTGATATAGAGATTGAATTCTTACATCATTGTTATCCATTTATTGTATTGGGTGTTACTAGAGATTTAAGGCTTTTATATAAGGTATCTTATAGGATATATTTGAATGAATATGTAAGTGATTTGTCACAATACATAATGCATTAAATTTTCACATGCAAATTAAATGGACAAACAATATTTTTACATATGAGTGTATTTGGTTTGTATTAAAAGAATTATTTGACTTATGTAGTGCATGTTATACTCATTATAATCATATTGTTGTGTGAGTATGACTCCCAAGGAAACCTAAGTAGTTGAAGTGTATATGATAAATAATTTATCAAGATTTGGTAGATGCAAAGTTGGGTCTTTAAGATAATTTATTTAAATCCATGAATATTTTTACAACCCTTGTTCCACTTAAAGTATATATCTTTATTCAGTAATTAAGATGGTAAGCCATGAAAACTAACTCAAGTATGAATCTTCAAATTACCCCAAGCTTCCCCATAAATTAATTTATTTCTTTGATAATGTATGGATGATACATAGCATTAATGGACTTAATATTGTCATGATCCATATTTGTTTCTTATTGAGATAACATAAACCCTATGTCACGACCCATTCCCCTTGAACCTTGTCAAAAGGATATTAATTGATCATGGGGATCAATTAATGCCCAACAAAAAGGGGTCATAGACCCTAAAGAATTCTACAAAATTCCAATTAAGGGATTTTGAAGGGTTTTAGAAGAAAAGTAATTATTGTGAAACTTAATTAATCATGATTGATTAGGTAAATTGCATTTAATTTTGAATGCAATTAAATGTCCAATTCTTATTGGACCAAATTAGGCACTAGTATTATTTAATGTTTAAGGTTTATCTTATTCATCTCATGGCCTAATTTGGTTGGTGGAGAGAAAAGAGAGATTCTCTCCTCTACTTTTTTAATAGGGATGAATTTGTAGTATGCAAACCATATGGGGCACAAAACAAAACAAGCCCACCTACCTTATCTCTAGTGTGGACCCTCTTCTACTTTTGGGACTTTCTCTCCACATGGATTGAAATGTCCTATTTGAATGAAGGCATATTTTAATGTTAAAAAAACAAACCACTATTTGGTTGGTGGGGAAAGGAATCCCTATTAAAAAGGAGACTAAGGAAAAGAGGAAGGGGGAACCAATTTTGGGAGGAGCAGAAGAAGGAGGCTATGCAGTAGAGGACAACAATGGAGATCTGTTTTGATGATGAGGAGGACTTGCTGAAATAAGGTTGGAGTGCCACACCTCTTGTCATGCATTATTTGAACCTTACGCGTATTACTTTGCAATTATCATCACCTGCATTCTTATATGATTTTCTAGATTGAGAATAACATGTATGGATGAGATCTATTTAGTACCCCTTTCATTAAATAGGTTGGCTTTACCTTATGGAACCTTACTAATTTATAACCTAATAAATATGATTAGTATGGATTATTGGTTATACATTATATAATAAATGTGATCGATATATCATTCCTCTTTTGAGTCTAACTGGTCAGAATTTATTATACCAGTCACTAAAGCAGTTATCCTATTAGTTTATTTCATTTTCGATATGGTTACTTTTTTTAATTTATTAGAATGATCGACTAGTTTTATATTAATACCAATTTGTTTGGTTTTAAGTTATTATCATGATCACCCACTGAAATAATTTAGTTTTATTTTTTTCCATGGCCAAAATTTGGTATAACAAATTTTAAAGGACCAAAGGATGGACCCTATGCATTGGAACCTAACCAATTGCGGAATCACCACTAGCCAAGTTGTTAAAACCACCGAACGATAGTTAATTCTCTTAGGAGAGACAGAGCCATCTCAAACAGTGAACATACCCATTGTAGAAGGTGTGTGGGATATGTCATCATGTGGTACTAGCCATTATATGATCTTAGAATTTTGGGCATCTGAGAGAAGCATTTTCAACATTGGCCTAAAATCTGTAATAATGTGAACCACATATGCTCCACGGTTTATGATACGATCAAGACTCGATTGAGGGCATCTAACAAATGTTTAAAGGATGAATGAGTCGATGTCAAATATTTTTACATCTGAGTCGTTTTAAGTACATTTTTTATGTTATGAGTAATGGAAATGGACAAAAACTGAATCCTATATTCAATTTAATCTGATGTGAATCTAAACATCCATCCTGTGGAAATAATTTGTTCGCTTCTGACGAAAATTGACTTCTATTTGGTTCGATGGTAGTCCTCTGAACCTGTAATGAGAATGATAGAACCAAGTTATATCAAAATCTTAATAAAATTATATGATTATGGAAGAAGGAATCTCACATAATGCAGACATATCTCCTCCATTCTCTAACCTGACCTTGTATTGTGTCGTACGAATGATTCCTGCTCATTGTGTCATGATGACCCTGTGCGGTCATGGCATATGGAACCTATGATATGTTCAGATGAAGGTCTAAGTAGAGGCTCTCACTAGAGGGATAGATTGGAATGCATCTAATCCTTAGAAGAGTACTACTTCCCAAATATTAAACAATCATTGAATGGAGGATGTTCGACGCCTTATCGAGGGATCGAGGGATGCATGGACTGTGTAGAATATTGGTAATTATCCAAACCATGCTCGATTGATTGAAACATGTTTACATGTGCTTTTGTCATCTTCAATGAATCACTTAACCCCTCATCCACAAAAAGGAAGTTGGATAATCGATTCGGGTTGTTGACTCTTTCTATGTTTGGCATTTCAATCGATAAGGATACGAAACATATTAACCATTGAAAACCCTCCTAAGCCTAATCTTGGATAAGCCAAATAATTCTCACCTTTGAGAAATATGCTTTTAAAGTATCAGTAGGTCAGGAAATCAATATTTACCCTAGTAGGGAGAGAAGAATTAATGAAGGCACCTATAAAAATGATATAATTTGATAAGTTAACCTTTTGGGTAAATTCGAAGATGAAAATGATGAAAGTTGTCAGTTAGAGATGCATGACTTGATATATGACTCAAATATTGGTCGAAATTTTAACTGTAAAGTAGTACAATGTTTTGTAATGTAAACACTTTAAATTTTTTAATTAATTTATGGATCCCTATGCTAATATATAATATCATAGATATAATAACATAGATACAAATGGCCAAACAATCGGGATAGGATACTATAGTCTTTCAATCTAAGGAAATGAGTTAACCAATAATCATTAAGGATATTAGTTGACCAATAATCAAGGATATTTAAGTAATCCTAATGAAATCATCTATCATTAATAGAACTCTCTTTGGGATTTACCAAAGAAATTGTAGATCTAAAGTGTAATCTTGGATATAAAGTTACATGTTAGTTAATGAAGAAAAGCCCCTTGGACTAGGGAATTGATTAATCTGTGTAATAAACTATTCAAGGGAGGGTTTAAAGTTAGTAGGATTAATTGGAGGAATTGGATAGCAGTTAAATGCATCCAAAAGATCAATTTAGTGGTAAAATCTTTAAATGATATTGAAAATTATGGATCCAATTTTGGTAAGAAAGTGGTATCAAATAATGGAGAATTTTGTAGTCTATTATTTAGATGTGGGAACATTGAATACTATTTTGGAATAATGATTGTCATCAATAGATTAACTGGTGGCAATTCAATTACTATATGGAAGTAATTTTTGGTAGAACAATTTATGGTAATTCTAGTCCAAATTTGTAGACATAGACTAGGTTGGTTTAATTATAGTGAAAGAGATATAGTTTGCATTTAAAAATGAATTATGTAGAGAACATAATTGTTTGAATAATGAAGAAGTGCCTTTGGTTTATTAAATAAATAGAGATTGTGTTTCATGAATTAAAGGTATGGGACTTTAATTCATTAAATGATGGATTAATGATGTATCAATCTGAGAGAATGAATGTGGAATTCATTCTCAAGGGAATTTATGGGGTTCCCTCTTTGATAATCAAAGATATTTCTCCTTAATATGTATCCGAGGATCATTCATAAACATGGAGGTATAAAAATTTGTAAGATTCTTATGTATTATAACGATGGTTTAGAGAAATAAAATCGGTGTTTCCTTACATCTTGATTTTATAAGAGATTATTTGATCTCTATAATTGTATAATTAATTTAGAAAAGGATCTGTGTGATACCTTTATATATTGTTATTATGAGACTCTAAGTTTATGAAATGTAAGGAAAAGACATATTTTGGAGGCTAGGTTTATTTCCCGTGAGGGTTCCCAGGGTAAATAGTGTGTTATTCTAATTTGTGGTTTGCTTTGTCATTTTCTATGAATGTTGTATTTATTTTTAATGATAGATTATGAATGTGTCATTTACTTTCTAATATGTTATTGATAAAATGGATTATGAATGTTGTAAATTAATTAGTATTCATGGTTGTTGAATGTTAGTTACTTTTCAAGGAGAAGTTGTTTTAAATATATAAATTGATATGTAGTATTAAATAATATGATGCAATGGTTTAGATGCTTTGTTTATTGGTTGTATATGGTTAAGTATTAGAATGGTAATTAAAATAATTATGTTGTGCTAATAAAGACTTATGGATACTAAAACTTTTAATGAAATGTAAAATGGTAATTAATTTAATTTAAATCGATTTGGATCTCGGAGTGGGTTGAAGCCCATAGATGGCAATTTAGGCTTGATTTGTAGCTCAAGCAAAGCCTTACATTCTAAGTAGGTGCTTGAATGTACATGTGGAGTAGGTGCTCCCATGATGATGATAAAAATACCTTCTAGTAATGAGATTCAATTAATTCAGATATATAACCAAAGGGATGCCTTAAATAAGAAAGATGATCAAATAAATATTATGAGGGATAAGGGAAGATAATCATGCTTAAGATGATTATTCCAAGGCTTGTGTAAGTTTGATCACATGTAGTGATTCTTTTATCTTAGTGGCCCCATCATGGAGATGAGGGTAGGAACTAAGATTGATGATTAACCATTGGTGTGGTTACTTCATCTATGATGGTTAACCATTGGTGTGGTTCTCCATATTCAAGGCATGTATTCATACCATCGGTGTGGTATGAAGGTTTGTAGAAGTTGGTCACTTCTACTCAAGAGTGACTTTGACCAAGTCTTAATATCTATTGATAATTTTTACTTTGTTTACTTATAGTCCACTTGTAATAAGTCTATCTTAGATCATGATTGTGTCCCATACTCTTTGAAAGAAAAATATATATGAACAAAAAAATATATGAAGTGGATGAGTAGTAACAATTGGGGTTGTTACAATTGGTATCAGAGCCCAGGCTAACTAATAGATTCTAGTTAGATCTAGGTTAGCAAAAGATATGGGCAAGAAGAACCATAGGTTGGTTCAAATCTATTGATTGCTCACTTGAGCTATGGTTGTTAAAATATTATTAACAACATGTTAATTATTAAAATTCTAGGCTAAATGGCTATAATAATACCTAGAAATGAGATATTGCATGATAGCTATCAACAAAAGATATTTTTTATTATTATTGATGTTATAATGCACTCATGGGTTCTAATCAAATATTAAGATGTAGGAAATGGTGGAACCATTATTGAACATGGAAGTCGTACAACAACACCAAAAATTGAAACCCCAGTTTGGAGAAGGAGCAAGGACACATTTAAGCATGGAAATCATCCAAATCTCACTAGATATTTTGGGAACTCCACCTAATAGCTTCGGCATCCCAAGTATCACCACCACATGAAGCTTCGTCAACCTCCCCAAGTATTTCAATTTCATAGGAAAGTATACCACCTAACCACTCAGGTGGTGGTCAAATGTAATAAAGTGTACTACACTATTTAAACTGGGGACTAACCACTATACCATGTATGTGGTATTATTATAAATTTATAATAGTTGGTTGAAATGTAGAAAATCCTATGTATATATAAAGAGAAGTAGATATTCTAGAAATAGGATATTTACAGATCCAACAAAGGTATAGATGTTGGAAATATCAAGTAAACAGGATTGATTATGATCAGATAATAGGCAAAAGAACACCTTATATTAATGATGAAAGATATTAAGCAGTATCTGAATACATGCGTGGCCATTGGCCAGAGCTAGAATTTGAATATATCAACCATGATGAAAGAATACAAGGGTATGGAAAACCACCATATCTTCAATTAGAATATGAGTTATCAAAATCCTCAACTAGATAAAAGTCATGCTCTAAATAGATAAGTGGAGGTGGAACATTGTAGCGAATTTTAATGTATCTTTCAAATACATAATATGGCCAAGGAGTGCCATGATGTCCATATATGAGAAGATCCATTTTGTCATACATCGAGTCTGAGAAATTTTATTCTAAATTTCCCATGGCAAGTGAGTTTGCACATATCTTTGATAAATAAGACTCTGATATAGCTCACTATTAAAAGTAGCTTTCCCAGTGGGAATATATTTCTTGACAACATCTAGATAACATTGAGGTAGAAACTCAAATAAAATATTTAAAGGATCTCTTATAGGAGATAACCAAGAATCTCCAAAATGGACATGGAAAGTCTAGTTTGGCCAACTAAAGAATCTATCAAACCATTCAAAATGACTTAAAGGACTTTCATTAGCAAAATAATTCTATGAATTATTTCTTAGCCAAACATTACAGTGTGAATATCGAATAGAAGTCTCACAATAGATTTGATCCATGAATATAAGAGCATTACGGGCTTCAATAGCTTGATCTTGGAGAGAATTTTGTAAATTTTATTTTCATCGAAAAATATTTTGGGGAATCTAGACAAAGGAGTTATAAATTCCATATTGATCCTCCTCATAGTGAAACATGTTGACTACTTTCTAAACTGATTATCTATCGAAAGAATCTTCCTTTCTTTTCGCTAATATGCTTGGTGTCAACAAGCAATAATGGGTAGATTTAAAAATGGTACATAAGGATAAGATACTTGAATAAGTGTGTACGAAACCAACTAATGGAACCATTGAAGGGACATTGATGGGACTTTATGTAAAGTTAATGGTTGTGATGCAGGGACATGCATTACCTCAAGAATTGAAGAGGTATAATGAGCCTTTGATTAGTCAAAAAAAATATTTGGTAAGACAATCAAGCCGAACAAGATATGCATCATGGAAGTTAAATGATCCATCTCAGGATCATCAAGATGTGATCGATTAAACGAATGGATAGGATTGATATATCAAAAATTGAACTAGATAATCACTTTAATTGATGGAGTAATTCTAGCTCGATGATATAGAGAAAATAGGTTAAATGCACACAACTTGTAGAATTCTTAATTCAACACCAGAGAAAGGATTAAAATTTCCAACTACTCATGATACCTAATATGGTTATATTTATGTCATGTTTTTCTTGGATGATACTGGTTATGAGTGGAGTAAACCCCATTGTGTGCTTTATGATTCTTTTGCTTCTGATTGTTGATCTATTGGTACATATACCCTAAGAAGAGAAAATGACCTCTAGTGGTGCCGAAGCTAATCAGGATGAAACTGCAGTCATGGAAGAAGCTAGTAGAGCAACTAAGACTACAGATAATACAAAGGAGTCTCCTAGACAACACATACAAAGGAAACATGCCCAAGGAGATTTATGGGCACAAGAAAGGATGAGGCTAGAGGTTGAAAGAGATGTTGTCATAGCAGAGCGAGATAGGCTCATATTAGAGATAGTACAAATAAATAATTGGAGAGCAACAACAATGGTAGCCTTATATACATAAAATCCACAACTATGCCAAGCAAGGGAAGAATACAGTGTTGCCTTCTTGGTATCCTATTTTGATACATTAGTGAACCATGGTTTGCTCACCCCACCACAACCAATTGTTAGTACACGACATGGGAAAGGGAGAACCACATGTGGAGCTTATACAACTACCTAGATTAAAGGTCAAACAACCACTGGAAAAATTTCTCCACCACCTTCTCCAGCTGAAAGTATAGGTACAACACAGAGTGGTGAAAGGACCGATGAACAACAACCTTAAGATCCATTCATTGGGCATAAAGCCACCACTTTGTAAGCTATACGGATGTATAGTAGGTATGCCAAAGATTTTTGCAAGAATGTAATTAATAAATATTTAGATTATATACTTTTGTTTGTATAATCATAAAATGGATAAGTGAACTCAATAAAAACTAAATGATTTTTTAGGATGGATTGGTTGCCATTCTTGGAGAAGGTATGGGACTTATCCATGATTTTATGATGATGAAAACCAAGGGACATCTAGGTGGATGCACTAGTATTGGAAAATAGGTTTGCCAAAATGAATCTTAGGATATGTAAACATCCTAAATTGAGATAAATGAGATTATGTTTTTGTCTTTGATGACACCTATTTCTATCTGGTTAACTCATGGTAAGAGTTAACAAACCATAGTGTGATACTCCTTGGTGGGAGTTTTGATAAAATTAATGAGACTTATTGTGTCTAACATATTATAGAAATATAATTTCATGACATCTCTATGAAACCATTTTGCAAATTCTATTATTGCAGTTCTCTAGTTTAGTTGATTGTGCAGTAATAGATGATTTAAAGTTATAAATTTTGTGATGATATTTGTGTATTGATGATGTTTTCAATACTTGTTGCTATGTAAAATGGATGTTTTATTGCTTTAAGGACATGGTATTGCTGATATTTCACATTTTTGCAAGACTAGGTACTCTTGTGGATGGAAGATGTTGCTTACCATCAAGGATGATATGTAGGAAATAAATAAAAGTTGATGTCTCAAATTATTTTGTAAAGGATAAATACTAGTTTAGTAAGTTTATGCACTCGCTAAGTTAGAACAATAAAAAACACAAAGGACTATGTTTAATCCAAGGGGGTGTATGTCATGACCTATTCCCCTAGAACCTTTTAGACTTACAATGGCACTGAGAGGGGGGGGTGAATCAGTGTAGCTATTTAAACTTAAATCTGCAACTCTTAAATTTGAAATAATGAAAGCTTAAAACCAGATAAAGCAAATATAACAAGAGAGCATTCCACAACACACAATTTAACGAGGTTCGCCAGTTTTGGATACTCCTCAAAAATAGACTGCTTGGACTCCCATCCAAATCCAGCCTTTGCAAAGCACCAACTTTACAATCAATTTACCAGCACCCATTGGAAGGAGCACCAACCCCTAATTTATCTACACCAACAGAAAGGAGCACCAACCCTTGATTTACCAGCACCGATTGGAAGGAGCACCAACCCCTAATTTATCTGCACCAATAGAAAGGAGCACCAACCCCTGATTCCAAGCACCAACTCAAAATTCTATTTTGAATCTTTTTGACATAAAAATGCCTTCGCTTTTACAAGACCCTCTCTGGTCTATTGCTCATTCAATCTCTGTTTCAATTCATGAAACACACCCACTCCAACTATTTTGCTTACCACACTCAATCTCTTCCTGCACGGAGCTCAACCTCACTACATGTAAATTTCCTTTTATAACGATGTTCTATTTCTATTCTTGACTTCCATATTCGTGCATGTAGCCTATTAAAATTCCCTTCTGCCACTTATCAACTGTAACTGATTCTTTATGTAACTCCTTTTGTATATATAGAGTGGGCATTTTGTCAAACACGTTACATGCAATATATACCTCTACCATGACTGTTCGTCTTCTTGGTCATAACTATTCGTATTCTTTTTTGTGCATGCATGCATTTTTCAATTCTATTTTTGCGATTGTTCAATTTCTTGTCCTTCGACTGTTCTTTAAAAAGTTGCATGATTTCTATCTGTAACTGTCGCACTAACTTCAGTTAACTCTACTTATTTTTACTGCTTGATTTTCCTCTGCAACTGCCCCTGTAACTGTCATTCTACTTTCAGTTGACTGTCAGTAAGCATGATGTAGCAACCCATCGCAAAATCGTGACACTTATGTTTCTTTGCACTCTTCTCACCTTCTACCCATGAAAACAAGACATGTCACGAAATCATGACACTTACACCTCCTCGCTACTCTTCTTGGCTTCAACCAGTGAAAACGGAACATGTCGTGAAATCATGACATCTTTCTCTTTCGTACACTATTCTTCGCAAACCCCAGCGAAAACCTGACATGTCACAAAATCACGACACATTCGCTGCCTTGTGCCTTCTTCTGCATTTTTCCCACAAAAATGGAACATGTCACGAAATCATGACTCAATTGCCTCCGTATAGTCTCTCTCCTCTTCGGGTCATGAAAACCTGACATGTCATGAAATCATGACACATGCGCTGCCTTGCACTCTATCTCTTCTTTGGGTCACGAAAACCTGACATGTCACGAAATCGTGACACTTTTTCTCCTTCGCGCTTCTTCTTCGAACCTGTCATGAAATCGAAACACTTTTTCTCCTTGAGCTCTTCTTTGTGAACCTGTTATGAAATCGTGACACTTTTTCTCCTTGAGCTCTTCTCTGTGAACCTATCGTGAAATCGTGACACTTTTTCTCCTTGAGCTCTTCTCTGTGAACCTATCATGAAATCGTGACACTTTTTCTCCTTGAGCTCTTCTTTGTGAACCTGTCACAAAATCACGACACTTTTTCTCCTTGAGCTCTTCTCTGTGAACCTCTCACGAAATCGCAACACTTTTTCTCCTTCTACTCTTCTTCTTCAAACCTGTCACGAAATCGTGACAGTTTTCTTTTCCTGCGCCTTCTCTCCAAACATGTCACAAAATCGTGATAGTTTTCTTTTGCTTGCGCCTTCTTTCCAAACATGTCATAAAATCACGACAGTTTTCTTACTTGCCTTCTTTGCTTCCAACATGTCACAAAATCACGACAGTTTTTCCACTTGGCTTCTTTGCCTCCAACATGTCATGAAATCACGACAGTTTTCCTTGCGCCTTCTCTCTCCTCGGTCATGTCATGAAATCATGACAATTTTCCTTGCACCTTCTCTCTCCTCGGCCATGTCGTGAAATCACGATAATTTTTCTTGTGCCTTCTCTCTCCTCGACCATGTCACGAAATTGTGACAATTTTGTTTGCGCCTTCTCTCTCCTCAGCCATGTTGCAAAATCATGATAATTTTGCTTACGCCTTCTCTCTCCTCGTCCATGTCGTGAAATCGTGACAATTTTGCTTGTGCCTTCTCTCTCCTCGTCCATGTCGTGAAATCGTGACAATTTTGCTTGTGCCTTCTCTCTCCTCGGCCATGTCATGAAATCATGACAATTTTGCTTACGCCTTCTCTCTCCTCGTCCATGTGAAATCATGACAATTTTGCTTGCGCCTTCTCTCTCCTCGGCCATGTCACGAAATCGTGACAGAAAACATGTCACGATATCGCGACAGTTTTCTTACTTGTCTTTTTCTTTGATTTTATGAATCTGAGCCACTTCTGTCTTCTTGGAAATTCACTGTACATGTTCTGACTGACCTCTGAACTTCTATCCACTGCATCAACTACATCAACTAATCTCTTTGTCTGTGTTGACAACAATGACAATACTTTGGCTGCACCTTGCACATCAATCTCCCCCTTTGGAATTGTTGGCAACACTCATGCAATCTCCTACACTCATGCAATCTCCTGTAATTCTTCTCCCCCTTTGACAATAATACCAAAGGGCTACTGCAGACTCCCCCTGAGTCCATGCACAACATTCTTAGGCAAAAAATTATTACAGTTAGCAAAAAGCATAAACATGAGCAATATGATAAACAGATGCATAAATGCTCCCCCTAAGAATTTGATCCCGATAGCTAGTCAATTCTTAGACTATTCTTGGGAATATATGACCACTTCATTTCACTATTTGACAACACCATGATAAGCATAATAGTCATTACTCAGATCTATCTTCAACTATGTTGGCTATTGGATCTCTATCCATTGAGACTCTGTTCTCTGTACTCTGTCAATAGGCTCACACAGAACCTGCTTAACAAGCTTACATAGAGCTTGTCCAAATCAGCTCACAAGTCCTCACTAGAACCTATCCAATTCAGCTCACAAGTCTTCACTAGAACTTGTCCAAATCAGCTCACAAGTTCATCAAGAAAAACTTGCCTCTAGCATTGGAACCTCAATCAACGCGTAGTCATCAACTCTCAGTATTCTTCTTCCTCAGGAAATATCTCGCATTCCTCAAATAATGCAAGACTTTCTTAGGTGCATAGGCATCTCGACCTTCTTGGAACTTCACCACCTAGGTTCTATTCTCTCAATGTCTCTACCTTGCATGTGCCACTTGGCACTCTTGACGAACTGGGTGCTAGTGCCACTGTTTTCTTTGACTCTGGCATCTCTTTGCTGCATGTTCTATCTCAAATAATGCCTATCAGCTACTACATCAAAACACAAGTATGCAGCTAGGGCACGCACACATTCTTTCATCAAACCAAAAATTTAAACTATTATGATCCGTAATTTTGAATAGTGGCAGAAGAATCATCAACAGAGCAACAATGACATAAGAAATACTACCAATGGTGACAACTCTCCATTTAATCACCACACTTCACGACACTTCAACAAACCACTTCATAAACTGAAAAACACACTTTAACAACAATACGACAATTTCTTGACCACTTGCCTTTCATCCTCAAAAAACCATATAAATACATAGGAGCATTAAAATAAGACTTTAATATTGCTCCCCTTGAGGATGTGCCAACTGGAGTTGCTTAGAGCAATGGAGGAGTAATCTCCTTCTGTCCAAGGAGACATGATTTCCTCTCTTCTTTCTTTCTCAAATTTTTCTTGAACTTAGGCTGAGAATTTTCACCTGCATCCACATTTTAAACCTTTTCGTGAACCTGAACATTTCTCTTGGGTGGTTGTCTCTTGTGCATTCTTGATGGATAATTATTTTCCTATCTGTGTTGCACTCTTTGTGTCTAATGGAATCTGTGGTCTTGCCTTAGATTAGATGCAGAGGTGCTTGGAAAAAACCTTGCTATGTGCCCATGACCATTACATTTAAAACATTGCACATGGTGTTCACTCAGAAGAGCAGACGTATTTCTACCAACATAACTCCTTGATTTATTATTTAATCCATAGTAAATTGCCTGGTCACCATAATGGCTGCATCTAAAACAATAACCGTTAAAAGCATTATTATGAGAAGAGTGAGAATGAGAGAACCTCTTTTGTCGTGTTTGCTTTGCTGTAGATCTTCTCTGATATTTTCTTCCTTTTGAATATTCTGCTTTAGACTTTTCTTTCTTCTTTCCTTCATCAGTGAACTTCTTCTTCTCTGCATTTTTAGAAGATGATGGTTGTTCAGCTTCATATCCAAGACCAAGATTAGTTGTGGAGCTTCTTTGTTGCTTTATCATTTTATCTAGCAACTCTGTGCTCTTCTCATGTTTGAGATTTACATTGGCCTCTACTAGTTGTTTCTTAAATGAAACAATCTCTTCTTCTTGTTGGCAGCAAACAGTCTCTTTCTTATTGATTTGAGACCTAAGAATATCTTCAATCCTTTTGTATTGTTCTACTTGTAGCTTTAGATCAATAATAACTTTGTTAGATTCTTCTTCACTTGTGCTGCATACATAATTCTCATCATCCAAGTGTGTCTTCAAGGCTTCTTCTGATTTCTTGGCGTTTTGAACCTGTAAGAAGAGATCTTCAATATCATCTCCATATTCTTCCAATTTATTAGTCTTTTATTCTTTTTCTTTTCTTTCCTCAATTATTCAAGTGCGGCAATCAACTCACATCTTAGATTTACTTTAGCCTCAGCCTCAAGGTTTCCATCACTTTCCTATTCTTCTTTTGTATTTTCTTCTTCGAATTCCATGAACAGAGTTTCACTTGTTTCTTCTTTAGAATCCTCATCGAATTTGTCTTCAGAGGAGCTAACATTCTTGGACATGAAACTTTTCTTCTTGAAGTGGTTGTTTCTGAACTTCATATTTTTCTTCTAGTCACTTCTTTCTCGGTGTGATTCTTCATCACTTTCATTCTCCATATTTCGTGGACATTTAGCTGCAACATGCCCAACGCCTCCACAGCTGAAACATTTAAATGGTAGATTTCCTCTGTATTTTCCTTGTCCCCTTTTTAGTTTTTGAACAAATTTTGCTTCCATCTCATCGGATGTCTCTTCATCTTTGGATTCTTATTTTGCTTTCATATGTTTATGGGCTTTAAACGTAGCTTCTCTATCTGTGGGATCATACTTTCCTATTCTCATCTCATACGCAGTCAATGAACCATGCATCTCATCCATACTAAACGTATTTAGATCTTTGGCTTCTTTTATAGCTGATACTTTATAATCAAATCTTTTGAGAAGAGATCTTAATACCTTTTTTACGATTGCAAGGTCTTTGATTTTCTTGCCGAGTCCTCTAATGGCATTAATGACTCCATTTACTCTCAGCATATATGCCGCTATGTTCTCATCGTCATTCATCTTTAACGCTTCGTACTGAGTTCGATGAGTTTACAACTTGGCCTCCTTGATCTTATCGTCTCCTTCATGAATGCTCTTCAATTTGTCCCAAATTTCTTTTGTAGTTTTACAGCTCATGATCTTTACCAGTTCACTGTTTGCTACACCGCACATTATAGCATTCTTTGCCTTTGAGTCATTCTCAAATAGTTTCTTACCGGAAGCATCGGTTGGAGGAGTGGTGGGTATTGTGTATCCACTTTCTACTGAGTCCCATATGTCATATCCCAACACACACAGATATGTCTGCATCCTAATTTTCTAGAATGCATAATTAGTCCTGTCAAACAATGGAGATTTGTTTGACAAAAATCCTTCACCAACTGCCATTGTGGCACTTCCCAGATCACCTTAGCTGATTGAGCTTGTTCAAGAACCTAGCTCTGATACCAATTGTTAGACTTACAATGGCACTGAGAGGGGGGGTGAATCAGTGTAGCTATTTAAACTTAAATTTGCAACTCTTAAATCTAAAATAATGAAAGCTTAAAACCAAATAAAGCAAATATAACAAGAGAGCATTCCACAACACATAATTTAACGAGGTTCACCAGTTTTGGCTACTCCTCAAAAATAGACTGCTTGGACTCCCATCCAAATTTAGCCTTTGCAAAGCACCAACTTTACAATCAATTTACCAGCACCCACTCGAAGGAGCACCAACCCCTAATTTATCTACACCAATAAAAAGGAGCACCAACCCCTGATTTACTAGCACCGACTGGAAGGAGCACCAACCCCTAATTTATCTACACCAACAGAAAGGAGCACCAACCCCTGATTCCAAGCACCAACTCAAAATTCTATTTTGAATCTTTTTGACATAAAAATGCCTTCGCTTTTACAAGACCCTCTCTGGTCTATTGCTCATTCAATCTCTGTTTCAATTCATGAAACACACCCACTCCAACTGTTCTGCTTATCGCACTTAATCTCTTCCCGCACGGAGCTCAACCTCACTACTTCATGCAAATCTCCTTTTATAACAATGTTCTGTTTCTATTCTTGACTTCCATATTCGCGCATGCAGCCTACTAAATTCCCTTCTGCCACTTATCAACTGTAACTGATTCTTTATGTAACTCCTTTTGTATATATAGAGTGGGCATTTTGTCGAACACGTTACATGCAATATATACCTCTACCATGACTGTTCATCTTCTTGGTTATAACTGTTCGTATTATTTTTTGTGCATGCATGCATTTTTCAATTCTATTTCTGCGACTGTTCAATTTCTTGTCCTTCGACTGTTCTTTAAAAAGCTGCATGATTTATATCTGTAACTACCGCACTAACTTCAGTTAACTCTACTTATTTTTATTGCCTGATTTTCCTCTGCAACTGCCCCTATAACTGTCGTTCTACTTTCAGTTGACTGTCACATAAGCGTGTTGTAGCAACCCATCGTGAAATCATGACACTTCTATTTCTTTGCACTCTTCTCACATTCTACCCATGAAAACAAGACATGTCATGAAATCGTGACACTTATGCCTCCTCGCTACTCTTCTTGGCTTCAACCAGCGAAAATAGAACATGTCACAAAATCGTGACATCTTTCTCTTTCGTACACTATTCTCCACAAACCCCAGTGAAAACCTGACATGTCACAAAATCATGACACATTCACTGCCTTGTGCCTTCTTCTGCCTTTTGCCTGCGAAAACGAAACATGTCACGAAATCACGACTCAATTGCCTCCGTACAGTCTCTCTCCTCTTTGGGTCACGAAAACCTGACATGTCACGAAATCGTGACACATGCGCTGCCTTGCACTCTATCTCTTCTTTGGGTCATGAAAACCCGACATGTCATGAAATCATGACACTTTTTCTCCTTAGCGCTTCTTCTTCGAACCTGTCGCGAAATCATGACACTTTTTCTCCTTGAGCTCTTCTCTGTGAACCTGTTGTGAAATCATGACACTTTTTCTCCTTGAGCTCTTCTCTGTGAACCTGTCGCGAAATTGTGACACTTTTTCTCCTTGAGCTCTTCTCTGTGAACCTGTCACGAAATCGTGACACTTTTTCTCCTTGAGCTCTTCTCTGTGAACCTGTCGTGAAATCGTGACACTTTTTCTCCTTGAGCTCTTCTCTGTGAACCTGTCGTGAAATCACGACACTTTTTCTCCTTGAGCTCTTCTTCTTCGAACCTGTCGCAAAATTGTGACAGTTTTATTTTTTTGCGCCTTCTCTCCAAACATGTCACGAAATCGCGACAGTTTTCTTTGCTTGCACCTTCTTTCCAAACATGTCACGAAATCACGACAGTTTTCTTACTTGCCTTCTTTGCTTCCAACATGTCGCGAAATCACGACAATTTTTCCACTTGGCTTCTTTGCCTCCAACATGTCATGAAATTGTGACAGTTTTCCTTGCGCCTTCTCTCTCCTCGACCATGTCACAAAATTGTGACAATTTTGCTTGTGCCTTCTCTCTCCTCGGCCATGTCATGAAATCACGATAATTTTGCTTGCGCCTTCTCTCTCCTCGGCCATGTCGTGAAATCACAACAATTTTGCTTGTGCCTTCTCTCTCCTCGGCCATGTCACAAAATCGTGACAATTTTTCTTGTGCCTTCTCTCTCCTCGTCCATGTCGCGAAATCACGAAAATTTTGCTTGTGCCTTCTCTCTCCTCATCCATGTCGTGAAATCATGACAATTTTTCTTGTGCCTTCTCTCTCCTCGGCCATGTCGCAAAATCATGACAATTTTGCTTGTGCCTTCTCTCTCCTCGTCCATGTCATGAAATCACAACAATTTTTCTTGTGCCTTCTCTCTCCTCGGCCATGTCGCGATATTGCGAAAGTTTTCTTACTTGTCTTTTTCTTTGATTTTTTGAATCTGGGCCACTTCTGTCTTCTTGAAAATTCACTGTACATGTTCTGACTGACCTCTGAACTCCTGTCCACTGCATCAACTGATCTCTCTGTCTATGTTGACAACAATGACAATACTTTGGCTGCACCTTGCACATCAGAACCTTGTCAAAAGGATATTAATTTATCATGGGGATAAATTAATGCCCATAAAAAAGGGGTCATAGACCCTAAAGAATTCTAAAAAATTCCAATTAAGGTATTTTGAAGGGTTTTAGAAGAAAATTAATTATTGTGAAACTTAATTAATCATGATTGATTAGGTAAATTACATTTAATTTTGAATGCAATTAAATGTCCAATTCTTATTGGACCAAATTAGGTACTAGTATTATTTAATGTTTAAGGACTATCTTATTCATCTCATGGCCTAATTTGGTTGATGGAGAGAAAAGAGAGATTCTTTAATCTATTTTTTTTAATAGGGATGAATTTGTAATGTGCGGACCATATGGGGCACAAAACAAAACAAGACCACCTACCTTATCTCTAGTATGGACCCTCTTCTACTTTTGTGACTTTCTCTCCACATGGATTGAAATGTCCTATTTGAATGAAGGCATATTTTAATGTTAAAAAAATAAACCACTATTTTGTTGGTGGGGGAAAGGAATCCCTATTAAAAAGGAGACTTAGGAAAAGAGGAAGGGGGAACCAGTTTTGGGAGGAGTAGAGGAAGGAGGGTTTGCACTGTAGGACAACAACGTAGATATTTTTTGATGATGATGAGAAGGACTTTCTAAAATAAAGTTGGAGTACCACACCTCTTGTCATGCATTATTTGAATCTTATGCATATTACTTTGCAATTATCATCACCTACATTCTTATATGATTTTCTAGACTAAGAATAAGATGTATGGATGAGATTTTTTTAGTACCCCTTTCATTAAATAGGTTGGCTTTACCTTCTGGAACCTTACTAATTTATAACCTAATAAATATGATTAGTATGGACTGTTGGTTATACATTATATAATCAACATGATCAATATGTCATTCCTCTTTTGAGTCTAACTGGTCAAAATCAATTATACTGGTCACTAAAGTAGCGATATGATTAGTTTATTTTATTTTTGATATGGTTAATTTTGCTAATTTATTAGAATGATCGACTAGTTTCATATTAATACCAATTTGGTTGGTTTTAAGTTATTATCATGATCTCCCACTGAAATTGTTTATATTTCTTTTTTACCATGGCCAAAATTTGGTATAATATATTTTAAATGACCAAAGGATGGTTCCTGTGCATTGGACCCTAACCAATTGCTAAATCACCACTATCCAAGTTGTCAAAACCATCGAACGATGGTTATTTCTCTTAGGAGAGAGAGATCCATGTTAAATGGTGAACATACCCACTACAAAAGTCATGTGGGATATGTCATTATGCGGTACTAGCTATTATATGATCTTAGAATTTTGGCTTTGGAGAGAAGCATTTTCAATATTGGCCTAAAATATGTAAGAATACAAATTGTAAATGCTCCACGGTTTATGATATGATCGAGGCTCAATTGATGGCATCTTGTTAGCATAGTATGTTATTCCATTATTTTATACATGTTCTAATTTTATTATGCACTCTACAAGTTGGTGGGGTAGTTTTTCTAACTACATGGTAGTTGGTTACCTACCATACCTACCTGCAAGTCCATTTTGTTGTGGAGTATGAGTTGTAGTCATTTTTCTCTTAATCCCATGTTATTTCAGTAATTATGAAGATTCCTTGGAAGTATATTCCCCCCCTTGATCTGAGCAAAGGGTTTTGATGGAACATCTTGACTCCTTCTCAACAAGCTTCTTGAACTATTGAAAGTATATAAATACCTCGGACTTCAATTGAAGAAAAAAACCCACATCTTCCATGAGTAATCATCAAAAAATAATTTAAAATACTTTTTTCCACCATAGCTAGTTGGAATAGGACTGCACAGATCGGTGTGTACCAACTCCAAAGGTTTCTTAGCTCATGAAGAGCTAATATCAAATGGTACCTGGTGTTGCTTCCCTGCTAAGCAATTCGAGCAAACTAGAGATATTGATGAAAGGTTGGGAAGTCATCTCACCATCTCATATTTGATCAACTTGAGCAAATATCCTAAACTTAGATGCCCATATCTCTTGTGCCATAGAGAATTAGCCTCCTTGGTAGTTGCTACCAGGGCAACAAGAGGTGTTAAAACGACATCTAAAATGAACAAGCCATGCTTGTATGATCCTTTTGCTACATGTTTTCCTATTTTGGTTATAAAACATCTCTTCTTGCCTTTATCAACACTGAATATAACATCCATATCTCTATCCAAAATTTGAGGTACTGACAACAGATTGTTATCCAATCTAGGAACATAGAGCACCTTCTCTATCTGACATTTTCCATCTAGAAGAGTGACAAAAAATATTACCTTCACCCTGAACTTGGTAGGTCTGATTGTCTGCAATTATTATTGGCTTACCTTCCTCTTCCTCAAATGTCTCAAACCATGATCTATCACCATTCATGTTCTTACTAGCACCTAAATCAATATACCACACTGCATCATTCTTCTGAGATGAAGTATGAGTCATGAGCACATTGTGTGCTCGCTTAGAATCTAAGTTCAAGTCTAATTTGATAGAATTTGAGTCTAAGTTTGATTCGGCATAAGCAACATTCCATTTGGGTGGCTTATGCTTCTTCTGTGGTTTGTATTTCCCTTAACCCTTCTTCTTGTGATCTTGGTCATTCGGTTTTTTATTTTTAAACCAACACCTGTTGGTGTCATGGTTATTCATATCACAAATATTACAATATTGTTTGAATTTATGCTGATGTTGTTTCCCTTTTCATTTTGATTAAACCCTCCTTTTTGAAACTGACCTTATTTCTTGCCCCCTTGTTTGGTGTAGATGGTATTATCTGCTACTTCATCCTTCTAAAATTGATTGTATTCCTTAGTTTGAAGCAAATTTACCAATTCCAAAAAAGAAATTGTTAGTCTTACAATGACACTGAGAGGGGGGGTGAATCAGTGTAGCTCTTTTAAAACTTAAATCTTCAACTCTTAAAACCAAAACAATGAAAACTTAAAACCAAATAAAGCAAGTATAACAAGAGAACATCACACAACACAAGATGTACCGAGGTTCATCGATTTGGCTACTCCTCAAAATGACTGTTTGGACTCCCATCCAAATCCAGCCCTTGCAAAGCACCAACTTTACAATCAATTTACCAGCACCCACTGGAAGGAGCATCAACCCCCGATTTACCAGCACCAACTGGAAGGAGCACCAACCCCTGATGCCAAGCACCAACTTGGACTTCAATTTTGAAACTAGAAGATTGACATAAAAATACCTTCACTTTTACAAGACCCTGACTGGTCTATTGCTTACCCAACATCTACCACAATTCACAAAACACACACACTCCATGCTCTTCACAAAATAAAATCCCCATTGAAATTCTCCAAGCAACACTCCTTTTATAACTATCCTTTCTCTTTGTAACTCTAGTTGTAACTCCTTCTTTCATATTCTCATATGCCACTTGTCAATTGTAACACCTTCTTTTGTATATATTGAGAAGGCATTTCGTCAAACACGTCACATGCAAAGAATTGACACCATATTCTCCTACCATGATTGTTCGTTTTCTCCTTCATGACTATTCACTTTCTCCTTCGATGATTGTTTGTTTTCTCCTTCGATGACTGTTCATTTTCTCCTTCATGATACTTTTCTCCTTGCTCTTTCTCTTTGCTTTGGCCCATGAAAATACATGTCACGATATCGCGACACTTTTTCTCCTTGCTCTTTCTCTTTGCTTTGGCCCGCAAAAATACAACATGTCGCGATATCGCGACACTTTTTCTCCTTGCTCTTTCTCTTTGCTTTGGCCCACGAAAATACAACATGTCGCGATATCGCGACACTTTTTCTCCTTGCTCTTTCTCTTTGCTTTGGCCCGCGAAAATACAACATGTCGCGATATCGCGACACTTTTTTCTCCTTGCTCTTTCTCTTCGCTTTGGCCGCAAAAATGCAACATGTCGTGATATCGCGACACTTTTTTTCTTTGCGGTGTTTTGCTTTTTCTTTGATCTTTAGCATATGGGCCACTTCGGTCTTCTTGGAAAATATGCAAAAAGGTGGGTAAACATCCTCATAAGCATTTAACATCACTGTACATACTCTGAGTAACCTCTGAACTCCTGTCCACTGCATCAACCGATCTATATTATTGTGTTGACAACAATGACAATACTGTCGCTGCACCTTGCTCAACAATCTCCCCCTTTGGAATTGTTGGCAACACACGTGCAATTTCCTGTAACTCTTCTCCCCCTTTGACAACAATATCAAAGGGCTGCTGCAAACTCCCCCTGAGTCCATGCACAACATTCTCAGGCAAAAATTATTACACTTAGCAAAAATCACAAACATGAGCAAAAAGATAAACAAATACACAAATGCTCCCCCTAAGAATGTGGTCCCGATAGCTAGTCAATTCTTGGGAAGCGTGACCACTCCCAATTTATTGCGAAGGTACTCAAAGACTTCCTTGGGCAATGGTTTTGTGAAGATATCCACTACTTGCTCTGTTGTTGGAACAAAATCCAACTTAACCTCACCTTTCGCAACTTTCTCCTTCAAAAAGTGATACCGGATAGCAATATGTTTTGTGCGAGAATGCATAACCGGATTCTTTGAGATGTTAATGGCACTGGTGTTATCACACTTAACTGAAATTGGCTCACTGAAGTTAATACCAAGATCTTTCAGGGTTTGTTTCATCCATAATACCTACGTACAACATGTTGTCGTTGCAATATATTCTACCTCTATTGTGGATAAGGAGACTGACTCTTGTTTCTTACTGTGCCACGCGACCAACTTGTCTCCAAGATAGAATGCACCTCCATTGGTACTCTTTCTATCATCTACACATCCTGCCCAATCTGCATCTGAATACGCAATAAGGGTGAAGTCCTTACCTTTCGGATACCATAACCCATACTCCATAGTACCCTTGAGGTACCGAAGAATCCTCTTCACTGCTTGTCACATGAGTCTCCTTGGGACTAGTCTGAAATCGTGCTACCATGCATACTGCCTGCAAAATATCTGGTCCGGTAGCTGTCAAGTACGATAAGCTCCCAATCATAGATCTGTACATGGTTTGATCAACATGTGGAGATTTGTCATCCTTGCTCAACTTGCAACCTGTCGTCATGGGAGTGCTAACTGGCTTACAATCCTCCATTGTGAACTTTTTTAGTATCTCTTTCACATATTTAATTTGAGAAATAAATATGCCCTTCTCATTTTGATTAACTTGCAACCCAAGGAAATATGAAAGTTCACCAATCATTGACATTTCAAATTCTTTTTGCATCTTATTTGCTAAATCTTTACACGACTCATCTTTGCTGCTGCCAAATATGATATCATCTACGTATACAACAAGAACAATAATATGGCCATTTTCTGTTTTGACATACAAATTACTATCCACCATACCTTTCTTGAACCCTTGTTGAGTAAGATAGTTGTCTAGCCTTGCATACCATGCTCGGGGTGCTTGTTTTAAGCCATATAATGCTTTCTTCAACTTGCAAACCAAGTTGGGATCATCACCAAGTTGGAAACCATCTGGCTGCTCAATATAAACCTCTTCTTCGAGTTTCCCATTCAAAAATGCTGATTTCACATCCATTTGATAAACTTTGAAATTCTTGTAAACCGCTAAAGCCAGAAACATTCTAATTGCCTCTAGTCTAGCCACAGGTGCAAAGGTTTCCTCAAAGTCAATACCTTCAACTTGTGCATAGCCTTTACATACCAATCTTGCTTTATTCCTGACTACCTGTCCGTCTTCATTCAATTTGTTTCGAAAGATCCATTTAGTACCGATTATATTTTTATTTGCAGGTCTTGGTACTAACTCCCAAGTTTTGTTTTTCTCGATCTGATCTAATTCTTCATTTATTGCCTTCATCCAACTTTCATCTTTGCTTGCGTCAACAACATTTTTGGGCTCAATGCTGGATAATAGAGAGTAGTTGCTTACTACTCTTCTTCTTGTCTAAACACCAACTATGGGGTCTCCAATTATTTGCTCTCTAGGATGATCTTTCTACCAGCTGCCTGTTTTGAATTTCTTATTTTCTTCCACTTCTGAATCACTTGTTTGAATCATCTGAGTCAATTTTTTGTTTCTTTTCCGTTTCCTTTTCCTCATCTCCTTCAATAACCTCTTCATAAATTGGGTAGTTCTCTTCATAGCTAATTACTCGTTCCCTACCTTCATCAACTTTAACATCGGCACTATCCACAATTTTCCTTAGCTTCTTGTTGTAGCATTTGTAAGCTTTGCTTTTTGACGAATAGCCAAGAAAAATACCTTCATCCGCTCTATCTTCAAACTTACCAAGGTTTTCTTTGGTTCTTTTGATGTAACACTTGCTGCCAAAAACTTTAAAGTATCTTACTGTTGCCTTTTTACCGAACCACAACTCATAAGGAGTTTTGCTTTCATGCGTCCTCAACATGCACCTATTTTGGATGTATACCGCAGTATGGACTGCCTCTTTCCAAAATTATGTCTGCTACTTTGCTCTCAGTCAACATAGTCCATGCCATTTCCTGCACTGTCCTGTTCTTTCTTTCTACCACACCATTCTGCTGAGGTGTCCTGGCTGCTGAAAACTGTCTTCTAATACCATATTTTTCACAGTACTCTGTAAAATCCTCTGAAATGAACTCTCCTCCTCTATCTGATCTTAAACATTTAATCTTTTTTCTGTTTGATTCTCAACTTGGTTTTTGAAAACCTTGAACATCTCAAAAGCTTCTGATTTATGCTTCAAAAATAGTACCCATGTCATCCTGGAATAGTCATCTATACACAACATAAAATATTTGTCACCATTTATGCTTTGCGTTCTCATGGGTCCACATAAATCGGTATGTATTAGTTCCAAAGGTTTGCTTGTGTAGTACTCTTTTGTTTTAAATGAGACTCTAGTTTGCTTCCCCTTTTGGCATGAAGCACAAATGCTATTTGATGGTTTTCCAATGGTGGGAATATCTCTCACTGCCCTTTTTGAGCTGATTTTTACTAGATTGTCAAAACTGATATGACCGAGCCTCTTGTGCCACAACCAATTTTCTTCTTCCTGTCCAATCAAGCAAGCTCCTTCTGAAGTCTCCGAGAGAGTGTACAGGTTGCCAGATGTCCTCGATCCAGTTGCTATCAACTTTCCACTATTTGCTTTTCTGACTTCACAACCCTGCTTCTTAAAAATCACTTCATGACCTCTATCACAAATCTGACTTACGCTCAACAAGTTATGCTTCGGACCAACCACAAAAAAGACTTCTTTTGACTTGATTTTTCTATCACTGATCTTAACCGAACCTTTGCCAACTATCTTAGCTCCATCATTATTTCCAAATTTTACTGAACCACCTTCATATTGTTGTAACTTCTCAAATTTTTGTTTGTCACCTGTCATATGACTGGAGCATCCACTATCAAGTATCCATGGTGCAGATTTATTCTGTGCTTTAAATGTTGTTTGTACGATCAAGGATTCCTTTTCTTCCTTAGATCGCTCTTTTTCTTTCCACTCTGGTTTGATTACAGTTTTGGGCTCTTGTTTTGACTTTTCTTTTTCAGTAGCTTGTGCATGTTTTTTGAGAAATTTTCTATTTTGTCTCATTCCATTTGGTTGAAATTTTCTTCCCTGAAATTGATTTGATGCAAATGTACTTCGACAATTTCTTGCAATGTGCCCAAAATTATGACAGTTATAACATTCTACTGCATAATCCATCAAAGGTGAAAAAACATTTCTATTGGTAAAATTCCTTGGTCCTACGTTATACTTGCAATCTGAAATCTTATGTCCATAACCATTGCATTTAAAATAGTAACCGAGAAAAGAGATGATTGAACCTGGGTGATGGTCTTTGCCATGTTGTCGTAGGAGTCATAAATCTTCTTCTTCCTTGATGTGTGACATTGGTGAATCCATCATTGTCAATTCTCCTTTCGTGCCTTGCATTATTGCTTTCTTTTGCATGAGTCAATTTTTCTTGATCAACCTATTTCTTATCTTCATTCTTTGATCCATTTGATGATTCTCCTTCGTCAAAGCCCAAACCAAATTTGATGCCTGTAGTCCTTTGGTTATTTATGATCTTATCCATCTTCATAGAACTTTCTTCACGTTTGTGATAACAACTAATTTTACGATTCATCTCTTCTATCTGCATCCTTAAACCAACAGTCTCTTCTTCTAGCTTGCTGCAATAATCTATTTTCATGGTTATTTGCACTTCGAGATCTTCAGATATTTTCTTGGATTCTTCTATCTGTACTTTCAAACTGGTTATGATTTCATTTGCATCCTCAAGATTTCTTGAAATTTTCTTATTCTTTTTTCTTTCTATCTTCAATTCATCCAGAGCTGCAATTAGTTCCTCTTCCAAATTTACTTCTACATCAATTTCTTCTTCATCACATTCCTATTCTTTTTCTATTTTTTCTTCTTTGAGTGCCATGAAAAGAGCTTCACCTGTTTCCTTTTTAGAATCCTCACCGCAGTTGTCTTCTGATGAACTGACATTCTTGGAGATGAAACTTTTCTTCTTGAAGTTGCCTTTTCTGAAATTTGTTTTTTTCTTCCAGTCACTTCTTTCTTGGTGCGATCCTTCATCACTTTTGTTCTTCTCATTAAGTGGAAATTTAGCTGCAAAATGCCCAACGCCTCCACAATTGAAACATTTAAACGGTAACTTTCCTCTGTATTTTCCTTTTCCCCTTTTTAGTTTTCGAACAAAGTTTGCTTCCATTTCATCTGATGTCTCTTCTTCCTCGGATTCTTGTTTTGCTTTCATATTTTTATGGGCTTTAAAAGCAGCTTCTCTATCTGTGGGTTTAGATTTTCCTATTCTCATCTCATATGCAGTCAAAGAACCATGCATCTCATCCATACTAAAAGAATTTAGATCTTTAGCTTCTTCTATAGCTGAAACTTTAGAATCAAATCTTTGGGGAAGAGATCTTAATACCTTTTTCACGATGATAGAATATTTGATTTCCTCATCGAGTCCTCTAATCGCATTAATGACTTCATTAACTCTCAGCATATATGCCTCTATGTTCTCATCGTCATTCATCTTTAATACTTCGAACTGAGCTCGATGTGTTTGTAACTTGGCCTCCTTGATCTTAACGTCTCCTTCATGAATGCTCCTCGGTTTGTCCCATATTTCTTTTGCCATTTTACAAATCATAATTTTTACCAGTTCACTGTCCACTAATCCACACATGATAGCATTCTTTGCTTTTGAGTTATTCTCAAATAGTTTCTTACCGACAACATCGGTTGGAGAAGTGGTGGGTATTGTGTATCCACTATCTATTGAATCCCAAATGTCGTATCCCAAAGCACAAAGATATGTCTGCATCCCGAGTCTCCAAAATGTGTAATTAGTTTCATCAAACAATGGTGCTTTATTTGATGAGAAGCCTTCACCACCTGCCATTGTGTCACTTCCAAGATCACCCTAGCCGGTTAAGCTTGTTCAGGAACCTCACTCTGATACCAATTGTTAGTCTCACAATGACACTGAGAGGGGGGGTGAATCAGTGTAGCTCTTTTAAAACTTAAATCTTCAACTCTTAAAACTGAAACAATGAAAACTTAAAACCAAATAAAGCAAGTATAACAAGAGAACATCACACAACACAAGATGTACCAAGGTTCACCGATTTGGCTACTCCTCAAAATGACTATTTGGACTCCCATCCAAATCCAGCCCTTGCAAAGCACCAACTTTACAATCAATTTACCAGCACCCATTGGAAGGAGCATCAACCCTTGATTTACCAACACCAACTGGAAGGAGCACCAACCCCTGATGCCAAGCACCAACTTGGACTTCAATTTTGAAACTAGAAGATTGACATAAAAATACCTTCACTTTTACAAGACCCTGACTGGTCTATTGCTTACCCAACATCTACCACAATTCACAAAACACACACACTCATGCTCTTCACAAAATAAAATCCCCATACAAATTCTCCAAGCAACACTCCTTTTATAACTATCCTTTCTCTTTGTAACTCCAGTTGTAACTCCTTCTTTCATATTCTCATATGCCACTTGTCAATTGTAACACCTTCTTTTGTATATATTGAGAAGGCATTTCTTCAAACACGTCACATGCAAATAATTGACACCATATTCTCCTACCATGACTGTTCGTTTTCTCCTTCATGATTGTTCGTTTTCTCCTTCGATGATTGTTCATTTTCTCCTTCATGACTGTTCATTTTCTCCTTCGATGACTGTTCATTTTCTCCTTCGATGACTGTTCATTTTCTCCTTGCATGACTGTTCATTTTCTCTTTGCATGTCTGTTCATTTTCTCTTTGCATGACTGTTCATTTTCTCCTTGCATGACTGTTCATTTTCTCCTTGCATGACTGTTCATTTTCTCTTTGCATGTCTGTTCGTTTTCTCTTTGCATGACTGTTTGTTTTCTCCTTGCATTACTGTTCGTTTTCTCCTTGCATGACTGTTCATTTTCTCCTTCATGACTATTCGTTTTATCCTTCATGACTCTTCATTTTCTTTTTTGATGATTGTTTGTTTTCTTTTCCCTTGTGCATGCATTTGTTTTGGTTTTCGAAAAGGCTTTTTGTTTCTATTTTTAGGCCCTTCGTTTCCTTTTCTCCACATGGGCATGCATCCGCTTCTTTCCATGTGTAACAACCATCTTAAATGATTTTAAATCATTAAAGATTCCTTATGGGTCCACGTCACTATGTAGTCTTCAGTTTCACCATCCTGGTGTTCATCACTAATATCAGATGCACTGTCAACTACTCTGTTTCTTTGGCGAAAATGCAACATGTCGCGATATCGTGACACTTTTTTTCCTCTACCTGCCTATCCTTTTTGAGTCCTAAAAATGCGACATGTCACAATATCATGACACTTTTGTTTCTCTGCCTACCTACCCTTTTTGAGTAACAAAAATGCGACATGTCACGATATAGTGACACTTTTGTTTCTTTGCCTGCCTGCCCTTATTGAGTCGCAAAAATGTGACATGCCACGATATCGTGACACTTTTTCCTTCTTGCTCTTTCTCTTTGCTTTGGACCGTAAAAATACATGTCGCGATATCACAACACTTTTTTCTCCTTGCTCTTTCTCTTTGCTTTGGCCCACGAAAATACAACATGTCGCGATATCGCGACACTTTTTATCCTTGCTCTTTCTATTTGCTTTGGACAGTAAAAATACAACATGTCACGATATCACGACACTTTTTCTCCTTGCTCTTTCTCTTTGCTTTAGCCAACGAAAATACAACATGTCGCGATATCATGAAATTTTTTCTCCTTACTATTTCTCTTCGCTTTGGCCCGCAAAAATACAACATGTCACGATATCGCGACACTTTTTTCTCCTTGCTCTTTCTCTTTGCTTTGGCCCGTGATAATACAACATGTAGCAATATCGCGACACTTTTTTTTTCTTTGCTCTTTCGGTCGCGAAAATGCAACATGTCATGATATCGAGAAACTTTTTTTTCTTTGCAATGTTTTGATTTTTCTTTGATCTTTAGCATATGGGCCACTTCGGTCTTCTTGGAAAATATGCAAAAAGGTGGGTAAACATCCTCATAAGCATTTAACATCACTGTACATACTCTGAGTAACCTTTGAACTCCTATCCACTGCATCAACCGATCTATTTGACTGTGTTGACAATAATGACAATACTATCACTGCAGCTTGCTCAACAGAAACTTGTCTACCAGATACATTACCAGAAGTTATCAACACTTTATAGGACTCTGGAAATTCTCTCAAGATAACTGAGGTCAAGAGAGCATCATCCACTGATTGTCCCATAACATTCAATTTGGCTTTCAATTTTACCACTTTGCACATGAATAGGTCAACTGTCTCACCAGATTTTATACTGAGTGTATGTAGTTGAGTTTGAAGGTGTAGAATAGTGGATCGATTCTTAGATTCATAAATAGTAATCAAAGAATCTCAAGCTTCCTTACTATTTTAGGCATCATAGATATAAGGTTGGATCTCATTTGTAGTAGCAACCAGAATAAACATGAGATATCTTCTATCCTTTTTATCAAAGGCCTCTTGATTTGGCCCTGATATTCTAGATCATTTTGTAGTGTCATTCACTACATCCCACAACTCTTCAACCTGAAGGATAGCTCTCATCTTAGTCTTCTATGGTGTAAAGTTAGAACCTTTCAGAAACTATGAATCTGATAGATATTTGTGTACAGTGGTCATAGATGAGCACTAGATATGCTCATATTTTTGTATATGTACTAATGGTTTTTGCACAAAAATATATCATGAGTTGTATATTTTTATGAAATATTATGTATTTTTTATTTAAATCATGTGTATTATATAATCCATGCGTGAAGTGTGTTTTGCATAGTTATTTCTCAAATTTTGTTGTCTTTTGCTCAGTTGAGGTCCTACATGGACCTGGCATGGTTTCGCTCAATCAGACGAAGGCATATAGAGGTAGGTGCCTTACTTGAAGTAGGCACCTTACTGAAGTAGGTGCCTTACAAAAGTAGGCACCTTATTAAAGTAGGCACATTACTAAATTAGGTACCTTACTGAGGTAGGCGCCTTACTGAGGAAGGTGCCTTACTAAGGAAGGTGCCTTACTAAGTTAGGCACCTTACTCAAGCAAGCACCCAAATTACGCGTGTTGACCAAATTACTGGAGAAGGACCCCATTGACCATCGTTCCACGTCATCTGTGGAAAATCACCGATGCACGAGTTATCCCAGCTAGAGTGGGTGAACACGTAACCATTCATAAAGCAAAACTGTAATGAAACATAAATCGCCCGATTGCAAGTAAACAATGAAGATGCTGATCATCGTGTGTTGGCTACAGTAACTGAACTATCCCATTTCAGACTATAACCAGGATGCCTATTGTAACAGAACTGCAATAGGAAGTCCTATGTATGGTATATAAACACAGAATTCTCTGTAGTAGGGGGAAGCAATTCCTTTAGAACATTATCACATGTAATATTTTCTGCACTATTAATAAATCTTGAGAGTTCTCTCATCTGCATATTGTTTTTATGATTTGTTGGGCGGGATCTGCTGGAGCTCGGGACCACTCCAAGCCAGTATTTCTCCTCTTTTTCTTAATTGTTTTTCATATATTTAATGATGCATAGTAGTATATTTGTGTAGCACCCTAAAATTGGCGCAGTAAAATTGGAATAATTACATTCACCTTAGTAAATAAATTTAAATTCAAATTTAACCTCCCAAACCGCCCGTTAACCGCCGAGAAACCCGTTTCCTCTTTTTCTGTGCCATTTTTAGCAGTTGTTTTGACCGTTTGACGATATCGTCTCCGATCAGACGATATCGCCCCAGATTTGACGATTTCGTCTGGACTAGAACGTCCAGACGATTTTGTCGCAAAACTGAATTTGCATAGTTGGAATCCGTTCCAACGGGTCTCCAATCCGGGCAGAAGCGTGTCTGCGCCGTTGGGACCCTTCCCCCGTTGGAGATCTCCCAAATTGGGATGATCTCCAACCTCCCAACAACTATCCTATGCCTATTTAACTCTAAAACTTTTCCTTCCCCAACCCCTGGCTGAATTTTTATGTAAATCAACTCCCTATGCGCTAAAACACTTCAAATTTGCTCTTGCACTAGTCCTATATTAATTTTATTGTAGGTACACCACTGGTTTTCAGCCGGAGCCAGCACCTATCGCAGCCGACGAACCTGTCAAGATCGGAGGCGATCTCGTCAAATTCGGGACGATCTCGTTCTGATGCGAGACGATTTCGACTGCAACACACATCGAGGCAATCAATGCCTGGAGTTTGCTCTTCTTTCTCTTTTCTCTGTCATTTTATGCTATAAATTAGATTGTCTATTCAGTTTTTATACTATATTGCATCTGGAGTTCACCCATTTTGTCTAGTTTGCATATTAAGATCATATTCTGCTATCTAAACACAGTGATTTGCATTTACTTTTGTTCTTGTATATTGTTCAATACTCATATTACTTTTTCATATAGTTTGCCCTTGTTTACAAAATAGAATTTCTTGTATTTCGCATCTGTTTGCTATTTTGCAGGTCTCTGATGAATTCGTCTGACGAATTCGTCAGATTGCAGACGATCCTGTCAGTTTAGACGATTTTATCAAATTGAAGGCGATCTCGTTGAATTGCAGACGATCCAGACTGCTACAAGTAATCAAAAACTTCATCAGACTTCCGGATCAGGTAATCTTCATTGGCCTCCTGCAAATTCTCTATTTCTGCTTTCTTTTCTGTTTGTTGTATTCATTTAAATTGCATTTTCATGTAGTTTAAGTTAGAATCATTCGGCCAAACCTAGGATGAATGTTTAAAAATAAAACGAACTCATCAAAACTCATTCCCAAAACCTAGGCGTGGAAACTGCCGCCAAATGTTTCCTGGTGAACCCACCATCCGTCGAAAAATCACCAAAATACACCTCCCTTGAGAGGCGGGACCTTCGCGAAGTCCTCTCGTCCGAGGTACCGCACCATCCTTTTCCCATCCTCCTTCCGGGCGCGGATCCAATAGCCTGAAGGTAGGGATGCGAAAAATTTGGAGCGATACATTTTGGTGAACCCGACGTGAATGCATCATAACCTTTTGAAAACAAAAGCAAAAACAAACAAAAACAAAAAAAAAATTAGAACAACTAAAACTTAGATGCATTTTAAAACATTTAAGGTTCAAAATCATGTTTAGATGGTAGCTCCTAAAAAGAGGTTAGCAGTTACTATAAACGTAGTAAACCAATTAGCAGCCATAGAAGTTAATTTTGTCCTTAGTATCCCTGAAACAAGTAGAAATCAATCCTTGTGGGACGAGCTTATCAGGAGACTTAGTATCATTTCATCTAGGTCCACACAACTTAAACAGATTAAGAGGCTAGTCTTGGATAGAATCCTGGATCCTCATCAATTAGTGTTCTATCATGAACTTCAGAGAGCTTGCCATAGGTGGTTAGCCTATAGGAGAGCTTTAGTATCTTCAGAGTTGTTCAGCTTCGAGGAATACCTCGAGAATGCAGACATTGTACACCGATTCCTAGGCCTTGTAGAGGACCAAGAAGTTGTTCTCACAGATAGGGAAAGATGGAATAGAGTTCCACGAGCTGTGCTATATCGAGAGTATTGCCATGAGCTTTACTTTTATCAACCAAAATCTGAGATAGACAATATCACCATAGCCCTTTTCATCAAATTCTTAAAAGAAAACTTTCAATTTGAAGAAGAACATTTCATGACCCCTGAACAGCTTGAACCTATTAATGATATCCATAAGTTATTCATAGAAGATTAGTTCATCTACTTTCAGCCTTATTATTATTGTGTGCATTTATTGTTTCATTTGCTGTCTTTATTATATTGTTTCAAAGAAAAACTAAAAAACTAAAAATCAAAAAAAAAAAAATCAAAGAACATAGTAAAAAACTTAAACATTTCATTTACAATATTGCATTAGGTATATATAAATATATACCTTTTAATTTGTTGCATATATATATATATATATATATATATATATATATATATATATATATATATATATTTGCTGAAATCAAAACTTAGCACCATGACTAAACTTAGGAATGGTAAAGAAATTTTAGGAGAAGGAGAAGATTGGCTACAAAATACAACTCGAAAACCCAAATGTCCTTCTTGGAGATACAAATCCGGAAGGTGAAACTCTAGGTCAATCGGATGAAGACTTAGGTGAAGATAAGGAACAAGAAGGAAGTGTTAAAGAATCTTCATCCCCTAGAATAGCTCCAAATGGAGGCATCACTTTTGACAACGCAGAACATTTTCAAAAATTTCTTAATCAACATATCGACGTCCTTAATGTGGCAGTCCGTATTGATAAAGGGGAAATTAGTGATGCTCAAGCAGCCTTAGAACGGGCGCTTGATATGCAAACTAATCCCTTGTCTTTCATTGATCAAGAAAGTGATAAGGGTGGACCATCTAATGCGAATATGGTCACTATAGCCCAAGCCATGACCAAACAACAGGTCACCCAACCTCCTAAGCAACCTGTTACTCAACCTAAAATCACTCCCGCACAAAATAAAATTCCCTTCACTACTTCCTTCCTCCAAACTATTGAGCAAAATGCTTTAAATAGACAAAAATCTAAAACAAAGCCAAATACAAACTTTCAACAATCTACAATACAACACAATCCAACTTCAAAACTCCTCCATAATATTTTTCCTACCAATGTTTTACACAATAGTAACATGGCATCTAATCTGCATGTTCCTCCATCCTACGCCCATAACACTTATGGCAATGCCCCACCGAATCAATATGGGGGGCAAACTAGTAGTTTGGAAGCTATGGTGAAACAATTGGCTTCACGTATGGACCAGATAGATCCCTACCGTCCCTCGTATAATTATCGAGAGATTTGTAGCCAACCATTGGATCCCATAGTGGTAGCTCAACCATACCCTAAACATTTTCCCATGCCCGTCCCGCCTATCTATAAAGGAACCGAAGATCCCATAGAACATCTTCGCATGTTTAGGATAGCATGTCACGACATATCGCATGACGACTTGCTATTACTAAAAATGTTCCCCAAAAGTTTAGGTGGAATGGCGTTAGAGTGGTATTATCAATTGCCCACTCATTCCTTAAGAAACTTTGAAGAAAAAACTGAGTCATTTGTTCATCAATTTAGTGCCTACATCGAGAGGCATGTAACTATTAAAGACCTATACAATTTAAAACAAGATAAAGACGAATGTTTTGCTGATTTCTTAGCAAGATGGAGACAATTGACAGGAAAACTGCACTTTGTGCTACCCTATAGGGAAATGTTAGACATTTTCATTAACAATTTACAAGAACAACTTTCTTATGAGCTATCAACAACTACTTTGACTACCTTCGATCAAGCTATAGACTTAGCTCGAAGAGTAGAAGATGCCCTCATTAGGAGAGGCCAACTTAGAAAGAAGGATGATGAGAAAACATCTAGAAATCAATATAAAAACAAACAGGTTGTCGGTGATGGAGTCACTGACAGCAGA